>CM060946.1:216455076-217755790 GCA_030765085.1 Allium cepa
TAGATTGATTGTATTTAGTAGGGCGAGTATCCCGGTATATATATATATATATATATATATATATATATATATATATATATACTTGGGGAAACTCGAGAGGTTTTTATCCAGAATTTTGTCTAGATAATTAAATTTGTTTGATTAAATAAATTGGTTGCTATGGTTGTTAGCATATGATTGATGTATGTTTGTGATTTAAATTTTAAAATTTTAAAATAGGTTATTAAATTATCTTTGCTTTTAAATTTCGGGGACGAAATTCTTTTACGGGGGAAGGAATGTGATATCCCGAAAATTTTAGCAATATCAATTTAATAATCTGTATTTAAAATTAAATTGATTTGATAAAATTTTAATAAAAATTTACTTGATTTGATAATCCAATTAAATAAATGTGTAATCGATGAATTTTATCTTTTAAAAGCTAATAATTGTTTTCCTATTTATAATGTATATTTATATATATTGTAAATAGATAAGTTTGATTTGTAGTTTAATTAACAAATAAAATCTTGTTTTAAATTCTAAAAATCATTTTGATAATTTGGATTTATGTATAGAAAATTTAAAATATCATTTATATATATAAAACATTAATGCATTTAAACAAGTTAAATAAGATAAGTAATTTATGATTTAAATTGATAAAAATGTTATTTTCAAATAATAATGATAAATGTATAATTATAGATAAATTTTAAAAGTCAATATTGTTATTACTTTAAAATTTAATATGTTAATATAAATTAGTTTTAAAATTGGATTTTTAAATGTATGAATAACATTTGGAATTGAATTAATTTTGAATTCAAAAAGTAATCATATTTGAATTATTTGGTAAACTATCATATTTTTATAATTTGTTTCATTTCATTTTCTTTAAAATGAAAAGCATAAACATTTACATATGAAGATGATTTATATACATAAGTACTTAATAAATAAAGAAAAGGGGTTTCTTTTACTTTTAAAAATAAATAAAAGCAATTAAAATAATTCTCAAACACATGTTATCATATTAAGTGGTATAATGACAAGTGTAGTTGAATTAAATTACTAATGTGACAAATGTTGTTTCTTTTACATGTGTCCATGTATTTTTAATTTTTCTTTTAATTTATAAATAAATCATTTTTATCTTATGTAAGCATGTATCTTCAAGCTCTATTCTTTTCCAATCTTCATTTTTTTTAAAAGTTAAGAAGAAAAAAAATCTCAGCTGAAACAAAATTTACTTTCAAACTCTTAAAAATCAAATTTGTAACCATATTCCTCAAAATAAAATCTGGAAATTCTTTTTAAACCAAAATCTGATGTTCCTTTCATATTCTTCAACCTGAAACCTTTTCAATAACAAATGTAAAGCCTGCATTTCCAATTGAAACAAGATCAAGCGTCTGCATTCTTTTAAGTTCTGGAATCAAAGCCTGCATGCAAGTTAAATCAAGTTCAAGTCCCATTAACCTGCATGCAGATCTAAATGCAAGTAACTCGGTTCATTTTAAAGCATGCAACTTCAAGTTTTCCAAATTTAAAGATTCTAATGCATATAGAAGCTAGCCTGCATGCAAAATTCAATCAGTAGGCAACCCAGTTCCTAAAGCATAAAACAAGAGATCTGTTCCATTTCTACTAATAGGTGAGTAACTTCTTTTCTTAAAATAAACTTAAGTATAATTTGATTATGACAGAAATAAATATGCTTGTGAGTTTATATATCTGATAGAATGTTGATTTGTGTGTTTGTGAGTAACATTCATTTTTCTTTTCAACAGTTTTAGTATGAAACTGTTGTTTGATATATGACTTGTATATACATTTACCTGGATATCATGTTAATTTGAATGATTAACCTCAGTAGATTAAAAACTCAAGTATGGTTATGATGATGATGTATGTTTGTTCCTGTAATTGATTTGTATTGAGTATTTGGTATTAAGTATAAACTTGCTGTTTTAAAATTTTTACAGTACTTGTTTTACTAAGTTCTAGGTCCAAAGTTTTAAAAGAAAACTTAAGTGTTTTTTTTTAATTTATCTTTACTAATACAAGAGATTTGATTAATGTATGTTTAATATATCATAAAGATAAGTTAAAGATTTTGTTGAATAAAAGAAAAGAAAAGAAAAGAAAAAGAAAGAAAACAATACCTGCAGTTTTACTGAAAAAAACATAATAATTAGACAAATCCAAGTTGATATTTCTTAGTTTCAGGTGAATAGATCTGAAGCTAAAACTAAGTTGTGATTTGTAAAAAAAATTTCATTTTTTAGAATTAGGATTTTGTGCAGTATTTTTGTTTTTCTTCTTCTGGGTAGTAAGAGGGGAAAAGCCTTGTCCTAGTTTAGGTACAGCACGATTTGATCTGTGGGGAGACCACAGTGGGTCGAGTGTTAAGATTTTCGGGGTAATGGCTGCCTGGGTGTAGGGGAAGTGATTGGCGGCGGTGCTAAGCTTCCTATAGCCGGAGGTGATGGGATGAATGAATTGACAGGTTTGGGGTTTGAAGCTTATACTGTTGCCAGGTTTGAATTGGGAAGGGGGAAAACTCGATTTGCGATTTTGAATGGGAGGTGAGCTTGTGATGGTTGCGATGTGACTCAGTGATGAACGCCGACACGCTTGTAGGCTAGGTAGTGGCCGGAGGTGGCTACAACCACCGTGCATATGCACGGTGAAGAAGAAGGTCAGGTGGAAGTTTTGGGTTGTGCAGAAGTTTTTGTTTTTCTTTCCTCGGGTTAATACTCGAGTAATTCGTTAATTTGCCCGAAGTCTTGAAGGGGTTTACTCGAAGAAAACTAGTGTGGTCTCGGGTATCCCCTGTTATTACAGGTTTCACTGAAACCTGTATATATATTTTCAATTCTGAATTGATTTTAAAATTTAATGCAGGGTTTGAAACAGAATTTAACCCAAATTTAAAATTTGAATTTCAAATGAGTTTTGAATCCAGGTTTGAAATTTAAATTTTAAATTTTGAAACAAAATGTTAAAACAACTTCAAAGAGTTTAAATATTTTAATTTAGGATAAGCTTTAAATTTAAGTAAGGATTTAAACATAAGTTTAAATCTGGAATCAAACTTCAATTTTGAAACAATGTTGAAAATTAAGGAAGTTTAAAAAAGAAATTTAAATGTTTAAACAAATGGGTTGTTCAAACATATTTAAATATGATTTGTATTTTTAAATGAATTTGGAGTTTAAATTTCTTATAACTTCTTTTATAAAATAAGAATAAAGCTTTAAAAGATTTTAAAATGTTTCTAAAACTTTGTTTGAGTTAAGTTTGATTTCTTTTTAAATTTTAAATTTAAAATGTGATTTGAAACAATTTTGAGTTAAATTGTTTTAAGTTACTTTATTTATAATAAAGTAATCATGAATAAGAAATGTTTTATTTTTAAAAGTAAATTTAAGATTTAATGATTTTTGTTTCATTTAAATTTGTAAGGTAATTTAAATAATTTAATTAATTAATTTGTTTAATTAATTAAAGATTTGAAATTAATTAAGGTTAATTAAATTTGTAATTAATATTAATTAATTTAAGTTAATTACTTAGAAAAGGTAATTAAAGAATTGATGATGAGTTAATAAAGGTTATTAACTTGTGATTATTTATTAATGAATTAATGTAATTAATTTTGATAATTAATTGGATTAATTAATTTAAATAATCAATTATATAACTTAATTAAGTATGATTTCTTTATGGGAATAATTAAAGATATTAATTACTCTTTGTAATTAATTTATTAATTTGATTAGCTTAAATTAATTAATTAAGTTTAATTAATTTAGAATAATCATTGAATGGATTGATAAGATATCAATGTAGAGAAGTAATTAAGATAAATAAATTACTGGAAGTAATTAATCGAAGTATGGTATTTTGGGATTAATTACTTTGTGTAATTAATGTAAAGATAATTTCTTTATGAAATGATTAATAATTAATTACTTAATGTAATTAATTTAAGCATTTATTGATTAAGTCTTTTGAAATAATTAAGTGGTGTAATTAATTAAGGGTAATTAATTACTAATGAGATTAATCAAGGATGATTAATAAATATAATTAATTTAGGAGTGATTAAGAAAGTAATTAAGGTTAGTTAATTACTAAATGTAATTAATCAAGAATGATTAAGAATTGTGGTTTAATTAAGGTTAATTACTTAATGTAATTAATTTAAATAAGTAATTAATTTAAAATTTATTAAGGATCATTAATTAATATAATTAATGATGTAATTAAGGATTAATTAATTAGGATTAATTAAACAATGATAAGTGATTAAGGAAGTAATTAATTAATGTAATTAATTAATTAATGAAGTAATTAAAGGTTAATTACAGATTTTGGTTAAGGATAATTAATTTGTAAAATTAATTAAGGATAATTACTTGAATGTAATTAAGGGATAATTAATCACGGGTGATTAATTAAGGTGATTAATTTGAGAATAATTAATTGATTGATTGGTAATCAATTGAGGGTTAAGAAAGCAAGTTTAAATGGTGAAGTAATTAATTTAATTCATTTTAAATTAATTAAAATAAGTAATTAATTTAATTCACTTTAAATTAATTAGAGATAGAAATAATTAATTTAATTCATTTCAAATTAATTATAGATGTTGTGATTACGGATCCTTGCTTATGAATGGATGATTTGGTTTGACTTGAATGGTTTGAATCTCAGACATGAGATAGATAGTGTTGTGTGTTATGGATGCATTGGTTGCATTGTGATGGTATGAGTTATCTATGGATGATGGTAATATAGATTGTAAAATTGTGATGATTACTTGTTTGTGATAATATTGTTGATTATCTATTATGATGATGTGAAGTATCTATCTGTATGTATAGTTTAAATTGAATTGTTTTAAAACCTTTAAAACAACTTGGACCTTAAAAGACACGCTTTGGATTTCGATGAGACCGGGATCGGGTTTCCATATTTGGAATCCGAAAACCACATCGATTCCAACTAAACGTTAGGTCATTAATCTAAGTGGAGCAAGTGAAGACTCGAGGTGTAAGGGCTATACGTCAGTATAACTCTGTGGGTGATTCCGTAATGAGTTTGACGGAATAGTGCTTATGGATTCGAGATGGTGAATCAGAGTGCAAGGGCTATGTTCGTTGACTCTGAGGGTGATTCCAATAATGAGTGCAATGAGATAGTGCCTTCGGTTTCGTTCGAACCCGGAACGAACTTGTATGGATTGAATGCTTTCAGCACATCGTCAGGCGGACGATGAGCATTCTAAGATTTGATGTCCTATAAAGGTAATCGTAGCCTCAAGCCTCATCAACCGGGAATGGCTAAAACAGGGGAGGTGCAGCAAGGCTTCGTGGGTAGCTCCCACTGGAGAGCAAGATTGATCCCTGTCTAGAGGTCCTTTTATATTCGGCTGTGTGGGGCGGTTGAATCGCGACAACTGCCGGGGTTGTCTTGTTCGGAACTATTCAGTAAGGAATGAGTCCGGCCTTGTGTTGCAGGGGAGTGGGAGTACTCCTCGGTACGGTGATCTAGGCCACGTACTGTCATGGGATGTACCCCAGTAGTCCTGCCATTGTATGAAATCCAAAATCCAATAAGTGCCAACGGTTTTGATTGTATTACCCACTTTGTGGCTAGTAGCTGGAATTTAATAAATGTAACAATTTCGGCTATTTCATATTTACTTGAAAACCCTAGACACTATTATAATATCATCGGATTTCCTATCAAATGTTTTGGTTAGCGTAAAGGTAAATTTTTTTCCATGTTTATGTGTGGGAAGTCTTATGTGATACCTTTTCTTTTCAAAAGGTTTTTAAAAGTTAAGCAACTTTAACCTGTTACTCACACCAGACCCATGTCTGACCCGGAGTTTATTTTTGTTTTTCATAAACTCTTGGGTACTCAAATTTTTACGAGTAGCCAAGGGATTCAGGTTAGGATTCGAGTTTGCTTTGACGAATATTGGAGGAGCAATGGAGCAGGAGGCTTCTGCGTTAGATATTAGTATTCCGCTGTGTGTTCTATGGTTGTCTTTAAGATTGTATTATGTTGTAAATACTAGACAGGTGTTATAACTGTCTAGTATGTGTTGTATTATCTGTGTACTCTAATAGTGATTATAAACTAAGTAAATATTTTATGTTATTAATATAATTTATTCGTTCCGCTGTTTAGATTCTGATGTGTTGGTTCTTCTTTCTTCTCTTTCTTTCTATTCTCTATCCCTTTCTTTCTTATTAGCGATACAACATCCTGGAGAAAGGAAGTTGGGTCGTTACATCTTCTATCAATCATTTGGACTTCAAACGACATTAGATTTTCAATTAATTCTTTTATCTTTAAGGTACTGATGTCATTTGCCTCTTCAATCGCAAGTGCCTTTTGATCCCATTCTGGAGTAAGAGAATTTAAGATTTTTCTGACTTGATCTTCTTTCGAAAATTCCTTTCCCAAGGATATTAGAGAATGCACGATATTCTGAAATCTACTTTACATATTTGAAATAGACTCATTAGAATTCATTTTAAATAACTAAAACTGGTTTGTGAGCATGGAAATTTTGGTCTATTTAACTTTGCTTGTTCCTTCATGAGTAACTTGCAAAGTTTTCCAGATTTCATATGCAGACTTACAAACTGACACTCTATTAAATTCAATCCTATCAAGTGAACAGAACAAAATATTCATTGCTTTAGAGTGGTTTTGTGCAACGGTCTTTTGCTCAGTAGTCCACTGTGCAAAATCAGTTGTGGGTTCAAAATATTCAGTTTGTGTGATATTCCAAGTGTCTAGTCCTATAGATTGTAAATATATTTTCATCCTGCATGCCCAATATGCATAGTTACTGCCACTAAAAAGTGGTGGTCTGACAGTAGACAGACCTTCTACAAATGAATTAGTGACAGGGATAATACAACCAGTGTTGGTAGTATTAACAGTACCAGTGTTGGTAGCCATTTTAAAATTTTTCAAAATTCAGATTATGAAACTTTAAAAACCTTGCTCCGATACCAAATGTGAGTAATGCAGATTACGGATCTTAAGGCTGGGTGAATAGTGTTTTAAGGAATTACTAAATCTTTTTGAGTTTATATTAATTTGAACACAAATGCATGCAATATTCAAACACAGATATGATCGCAGAACCAAACATAGATGCAGAAATAAAGTAAAAGCAATAAAGGAAAGAACACACCGGATTTTATACTGGTTCGGAGTTACCCTGCATCCAATCCCGCACACAAGTACAGATTTCCTTTCAAATTCAATTTTTACAATTACATCCTCGATTTCAAGGCCACGAGATACACCACTCTAGATTCACAATCCTCTGGGTAGAGATACTTGATTTTACGGATAACAAGTTCACCCAATTGATTTCACAGGCTACAATCACACCTTTTCTCACTTGATTGATTTCACAGGCTACAATCACACCTTTTCTCGCTTAATTTATTACAAAGAAGCCTATAACTTGGAATAGCACTGAGATCTTATTGAGATAGTGATAGAGAATCAAACCAGAGATGATCTAGTTAGATTCAATTGTGATTTTGGCAGAGTAATGGTAAAAATATATATAAAGAAATGTGGAAGAAGAAGAGAAGTGAAATCAGAGAAATTATGCGTATAAATTCATTTAAAACTGCCTCTATTTATAGTAGAACAACAGCCACGTCCATTCGTGAAAGGATATGACGAATAGACCCTTCCTCTGAAATTCAAATTTTTGAAATCGACTGCCACCTTGTCGACAAGGGTAGATTGGGGTTGTCGATAGGCCTTTGTAATTTTTGATAATTTGTTTTTCTTTAAAAATAACTTTCATCTTGTATTAAAACTACTTTTTAAACTTTATAAATACACTTAACCATAGTTAAAATACATAAATAGGTATAGAGAATAATATATATAAAATTTTACTATGATTTTATATTGAAATCTAAGTATAGATATTAAAGTTAAATATATTATAATTAAAAGATAGTATAAAACCAAAGATAATTTGAATTTGAAGATAAAGATTATTTTGAGGCTAAAAGTATTTTAAAACCAGGATAGATGTTTTTGATTCTTTTAAAAAGAAGGTTTTGAAATCATTTTGAAAACAAGATATAATTTTGTAAAACATTTGAATAAAAGTTAGTGGATACAAAACAATGTTTCGCTAGATTTTTCGTAGGTTCCATCCTACTTAGGGTTCCATCCTACTTAGGGTTCCATCCCTTTAACAGGCTCGAAGTGGATTCCATTCCACGAATTAATTGGATTTTAAGATGCTAGTGTTTTCTAGGAGTTTTAACAAAATTCCTAACTAAATTACTTATTAAAGAAATCTTGAACTCTTGATAAACTTGATACTCATGAGTCTTCAATCTTGATATCTTTAGTCTTGAATCTCTATACTATACTGTTTTCATTCTTAGTACCTGCATAATTAAATCCTGCATATACATATATATCTAAACTATAATATTAGTATTTATATTTTATAATCTTATTCTAAGGTTGTTGTGATCAAAACCATCTTCTCAGGGACTAACAACGTGAATTGAGAAGAACATTTTATCATAGTTTGTAAAATTAATTTTCATTGGATCATCAATTAGAGTTTGAATGATGTTTTTTGTATTGCTTAGTAGGAAAGTCGATAGTAATATATATTAGTAAGCTGAATTTATAATTTTTTAAACAAATATTTCATTAGAAAGTTATAAAACTTATAGTTGCATAGACTTTGAAGCATAAAATTTTTGAATGCATCTTTTCCACCTCATGTGCATACTAGTCGACGATCTACAATAATAGTTATTTTCTTAAATAGTAATATATCTTTGAATATTAGGGAATTTATGAAGAATTATCCGGAGAAATTATGAATAATTGCTAAAATATAAGCAGATAATATGAAAATTTGCAGATTTGTCTGCAATTATCAGGAACTAATATTATAAGTTACAATAATTATTATGCATAATTGTAAATTCTACTTTGTAAATTAATATAAAAAATAATTTCAAACTTTTGTACCTGGCCATCAGGGAATCTTCCAAGAATTAACTTACCATGGGCAACTCTAGATATTATAATATCTCTATCTCTATTGAGATATGTTCTCTTGCTATAAAATTATTGAAGACAATTAGTATTATTATCAATATTAAGAAAATATAGTAATTATTATCAATATCTGCTGATTTGTCAGGAATTAATAGGTATATGTCCAGACAATATAGCAATTATTTCCAATATTTGCTGATATGTCTGCCGCTATTAGGAAAATTTTGGCAACATAGCAAACATTTCCAATATTTGCTTATATGTCTGTAATTTTTGGTTATATTTATAGACAACGAAGCAATTATTAGGGTTATTTTTCAAACAACAATGCAATTTAAAGATTTATTTAAATTTTGTACTTCGTTGATATTTCTACATTTATTTTACCTGAGGTAATTGGTTTTGAGGAATTATTCAAGCATTGATTTTCTCATTGCCTAGCCTTTGTACATTCAAATATTGTCTGACATTTGTTTTTGCATTTGTAGGCAACTCATTCGATCTTGGTTCTACTTTATATTCTTCTACTGTTATTGGCTGGATTTTCTTTTCTTTCTTTGCTTTTTTGATCTACTTTTCATTTTCAACTTCAATTTCTTCGGTTGATTTTGATCTTTTTTCTCCTCCTTGGTCCTGTTAATTGGTTTTTGTTTTTTTTTTCAATCTCCTCTTATACGTTTTTACAGATATCATCAAGTTCTTGACTGCTTTTGATACCTTGTGGTTTACTACCGCTTTCACTTGATTTTTTTTTAAAGTTTGGGTTATATTCCAATAGTTTTTTTTTCATTTTTCAGATTTTCTTTGGTAGGTTCTTTCCCAACAATAATTTCTTTCATTTTATCTTGAGGAATTATACTACATACTCAAGATTATGTTCAACTTGAATTGTTTCATTATTAGCAGCAACATCAATCTCCTCTTTATTTCCTTTAGTGATTTGAACCGAAAAATAGATTTGAAATTTAAATATTTAGTGCTTTTGAAATGATAATGAATATTTGTAGTTATTTCCCCAATAATAGGAAAAGCTGCAGAATATGCAACACTAATTTATAATTACTACAGGGTTCATCTGCATTTATTCTTTTTAAATGCATGTTTCCTCAAATATTATGAATAAGTGTAGATATATCAGTAAATATTTATGAACAGGTACAGATATATCAGAGAACAATTTAGAAAATTACCAAACGAAGGTTTTGTTTATTTTGGATTATCTGCTGTAGCAACATTTTTATCTTCATTTCCTTTGCTTCATCTTAGTTTTCTTCTTCATTCAAATTGCTTTCATCAACATTCTTATCTTTGTCAATTTGCTTTATTCCATCTTCCTTCTTTTCTACATCGTCATCCTTTTCCTCTTCTTCATCATCTTTCTTCTTTTCTTCTTCATTTTTATCCTCTGCATCCTCATCTTTTTCTTATGGCTCAATACTTTGAACCATTTTTAGTTTCCTCTTTTGCAATATTTGAAACATCTTCTTCTGCATCATCTTCATCTTCTTCCTCAATACTTTCATCAGCTACTTCATCATCTTCTTCCTCTTGTTCATCATCTTTTTTCCTCTTCTTCTTCATCATCTTCTTCTTTATCAACATTTTTCTTTGTCGGTACTTCAAATTGTTTAGAAGCATTATCACTTTCACTTTCTTCACCTTCTTCACTTTCAGAGGAATAATCTTCAACACTTAGTTCTTTTAAGGGTAGTGTCATTATATCAAATTCAGTGGAAGAAGTTTCTTTTTTGTATTTACTTAGTTCCATTTTCAGGCGAGTATTCTTGATTTTGAAGGCTTTTGTTGTCCATTTCAAGACTTTGAATTATTTCTTTGTATTTTTCTTCTCTTGCTTTATATATTTTTTCATATTCATTGCATTTTTCTAAAGCATCTTTTAATATGTCTATTTGTTTCCCTTGAGTATCCCGAAATAAAGAGTTAAAACATATTTGTTTAGTAGCTTTAAAATTTATTAGTAATAATTGCAAATGAAACAGTAAGTATTACAAATTATTGCAGATATGTCTGCAGTTATTATGGAGTATATAACTCAGCAATTAAGAAATTATTCTCAATATTCATATTCTATTCCGCAAGTATGTTTTATAATTGTAGATTTGTCTACAATAATTATATATAATTGCAGATATGTCTGCAATTATTGTACTTATATATGAAAGTATGTTTTTTAATTACAAATATGTTTACAAGTATTATAGATTATTGCAAATATGTTTACAAGTATTTCTATTAATTGCAGTTATATCTAAAATATGTCTTATATTTGTAGATATGTTTGCAAGTATCAAAGATTATTGCAGATATGTTTGCAACTATTCTTGATAATTGCAGTTATATCTGAAATATGTCTTATATTTGCATATATCTCTACAAGTATCAAAGATGATTGTAGATATGTATGCAACTATTGCTGATAATTACATTTATATCTAAAATGTAACGACCCATCTTTTTGGACGGTTTTAAATCGACAATAAACCACACGTGTCTAATTCAAACCATTCAAAAGGGAGGATTGTTAATAGGGTAAATAAGAAAACTAAAGAAAAAGAAGGAAAAACAACACACAGGATCTCGCAGCGAAACAACAAAATATAATAATCAAATAAATAATTCATGAAACTGTTTTACAAATAACATTTGATTACACTTTTACAAATTCAAATAAGAGTTATACATACATCATAAATAAAAAAATATTGCAGCGGAACACAAAATGTAGCGGAATAATAAATAAATAGTAATAATATACTGAATCTTCGTCTTCGTCCTCTAGAAAATTGTCTTCAACACTGAAAACTCAATCTGATCCGAGCGTAATGAAAACAAAACACTTGAGTCAGAACTAAAAGATCTTATGCAAGTCAAATTAATCTAAAATAAAATGCGAGTGCAATGGCTTCGGAGATGTTATGGGATTTCCACCTCTTATCAAGTGTACAACGTGAATATAATTATTGAAAATTCCAAATAATTCAAGGTATCAATTTTAACCACTTTAGTTAAAAATAATTGAAGTTTAACTTAAACCTTTTAAATAATTCAATTCCAACACATAATCCAAATTCAAGGATTTATACGGATATATAAATATCATTTCAACCATTACCAAAATCAACATTTTCAAATCAATGAAAACCATTTGGGTTTATCTTTTCAACCCATAACGATTTTCCACTAATCCATAGGATCGTTCGGGTATGCATGATTTCAACCCATAGTGAACTTGCAGTATTATAATGATATAAAATACAACATCTATTCATCCAATATCAACAATCAAACATCCATCACAATAATCATCCAAACCAGTCAATAAATATCAATATAGAATCGATAATCAATAACATGTATTTAACTGGCAATTTATATTCAATAATAAATTAAATAACCATTTAACTCAAATAAATTCAAATTAACCGAGTGATGTTTTAAAAATAACAAACAGGCATATATAAATTTTCAATCACATCATAAATTTAACTTAACACACATAAGAAGTTTAGAAGTTGTGAGTGGGTTAAATCACTCACCATTGAATTTAAATTGAATTTAAATCCAATTTAAGCCCAAAATTCAAACAGTCTCAGAATTTGTCCAAACTAGCCTCAAAATGTCCGAAATTTCGATATGATCCCAACGCAAGAAACCACGCGTGAATTCGACCTCGTATGCAAAAGTTATTAATATTTGAATTTTGAAATTCAAACATTAAAAATAAAAGAAAAAAAATCCACTACTACCTTGCCACGTCTCCACGACGAACCCGTCGCCGCCGCCTAGGTCTGGCATTCACCGCCAACACGAGCTCCTCTAACACTAACGAACACCGCCGATGATCACTGCTCGACCCCCTCTATGCAACGCACCCCTTCGATCGTCGATCAGAAGACGAACGACCGTTGGATCACCAAAGGTTCATATGGACGGTCAGATTTGATTTGCAAATTCTAGGAAAATGGTGGATCGGGTTGAAAAATGAATCATACCAATGAATTACGCTCGTCTAAAGCTTCAAACCGATATATAATATGATATAGTTTGAGGAGTTTTAATTTTTGATTTGGTTTTGAAATTGAATTGGAGGGTTTGTGAATTTGAGTTTGTTTCTGCCATTGGAAAAGAGGAGCCACAGAGAAATGCACGTATTGTCAATGAGAGATAAGAAATAATTAGGGTCTATAATGAGGTATTTATAGGCATATTAGAAAAAATATAATGAATGGACCGGATTGATTTGGATTGGAACAATAAACGACTCGAAAAGCCCATTCTGCCTCCGGAACGAAAATGGGTCAACCTATATATCAAAATAGATGTTATTAATATTTTTAAACTCAATGGAACAGATTTCAGGTTCTAATTCCATCATGTGAAGAAGTTATGTTAAAATCATCTTATTTCAAATTGATTTCAATTGATTTTACTTAAATTGATTTCTGGGCGTTTCGAGTCCGTACGATCAAAAAACAAGTCTGATCGTTACGAAACTTGAAACTCTATAATAATTCACCGTTACGGATCCGATGAAACTAGTTTCGTCAAATTCCGAGTCAGTGATCAAAATGGCTATTTTCACTTTAATTAAATAGATTAATATTAAATTAATTAAATCACCCTTTTCAATTCAAATTTAATAATTTACAATTTCTATCATTTTTGATTGCTTGGACATTTATAATAACTTAAAATAAATTTACATATCAATTTCAGTGTTAATTATTTCAATATTTACACTTTTCAATTGCAACTTCAATTAATCCAATTAATTAAAATTTAATTCCAATAAATTGTTTTGATTTGATTCCAGACTTTATATCAATCAATTATTACCGAAATAACATGGTTAACATTGTCTTATATTTCATTACATAAACATTTTGTCATGTTCATCTTACCTTTCATCTACGTAACCTTCAATTTACATTTAATTATAATAAATTCACTTATTATAATTTATATTCCAATAATTTGGTCAAACATGATTCCACTTCCTTTTTAGTCAATCAACTGTCATCTTATGTACAAAATTAACATTGGTCTCTCTCTTAGTACATTAATATCCTCCAACTCATCTTAATTTCAATTAATGTAATATTGACTTTCATTAAATTACAATACATCCACTTATTATACCTTAAATTTCTATAAATCGATAAATCTTGATTTCCATTCTTTTTATTCACTCAATTATCATATTATGAATAGAATTTATATTGGTTACATCTTGTTGAATTAACATTCCTCAATTATCAATTTAATCTACATTAACTGCACTAATTAAGTGGATTAATTGCAATTGATTTCAATTAAACTTCTAATCACACTTATAAGTTTTATGTTTACAAGCAAATGTTACAATTGCTTTCATACCACTAATTCATTTTATTACCATAAATTATATATATATCTCATTAATTAATTCAATCATTACATTTGTTTTCATATATTCCACTTATAACCAAATATAACATTTTCATTATTTCATTTATTGGAATTCCATTCAAATTGTTAATAATTAACCTTAAATTAATATTATCAACTTTCATTCTATTATTATTCTCATTACAAATCTTAAAAATTTAATTTCTCCCAACTTTAAATTACAAAATTTTATTAAATCAACAGATTTTAATTATCGCAAATTTACGTGTCGTTACATAAAATATGTCTTATATTTGCAGATATATCTGCAAGTACATTGAATAACAACTTTCTTCAAATATTTTTTGATTCTTGCAAATTCTGTTGTTGTTATTTGTAGACTTACAGATTTGTATCTCATTGTCAGCAGCATAATTGATTTAAGCTTTGAAAATGTTCGATTTTCCAGCTAATGGGTATGAGATGTTGTATTCAGATTTAGTCGACTTTGTCACTTGAGTATTTTCACAAATCCACCACTGAAAAGAAAATATTTAATATCAAAATAAAAAATATATGATTTTGCAACTTATCTTTTTAAGTCGAAATATCATACCAATAATAATGTTACACGAGCTGTGATTTTTCTTAGCTTGTCAACATATTTTTCTACTTGATCCATAAGATGTTTATGAATTGTTTTGGATCATGAAATCAGGGACATTTTTGCATTTCATACACAATATGGAATCATGTTCCATGATACATTTGAGTTTCAATTTGATACAAGAAATGTTGCAACCAAATATAGTAAGAGAAGTTTTGTCGTGTCTTCTTTATCATGTTCTGTAGTTTTGCAGAAAATAACCGTTGCTCTATTTTTTTCTTGTAGACATTGGCATCTCCTTCAAAATGTCTGCCGATGAAAGAATTATACTCATTCACTTTTATCTTGCTTTTTAATATGACCAGATGTTTTGATCAATTCGCTTGTTGTAGGAACACCAAGTAATTTTCCAATGTCAAGCTTTGAAAATGTAATTTTCTGATCCCCAAATCGGAAATATCTCAAACGTTTTCTATAGTTTCTGATGATTATATCAATATAGGTCGAAGTTTTGGTCGTTCTTTAACTAAAATTATTCCATTATAAATCATTTCAATAAATCTGTAGAATGGTAAACTTTCGAAATATTTTCTGTGAGAATTCCTAAGCAAATTTTCCTTTTTAATCCTCATCTCAATTCAAGAAAGACTTCAGACTGTTTCTACAGTTTTCCTTTTTAGCAAGAAAATTTGTTACATCGTTTGTTTTTCTCTTTTTTGTTCTTTTATTGTTATCTTTTTCAGATTCAACAATAGTTTGAGTAGGAATAACGGATTTTTCTTCTATAACCTTTCCTTCTTCTTCGATTCCTATCCGAGTACCTTTCTGCAATAATGTATAGAAAATTCTTAGATATCTGAAAACCATAATAAGAAATGATATGCGAAATTTTTGTAGCAAATGTTTAAAATTGATGCATTTTCTACAAATATTGTGAATATTGCATGTATTTCTGCACTTTTTTGAATTATTACATTAAGTTTTTTGAACTATGGATGATAAATAAGCAGTTAATCAATACAATTGAAGAGATAGATGCAATTATTCTCAATAACTACAGAGTAAATAATTGCAGACAAACACTTCTCCAATTATTATGAATAATTGCAATGAAAGATGATAATAATTGATATTTAGTGCATAATTGTTGATAAACATGCAATTATTACAAATAATTCCAAAGAAACATGAAATCAACACTACTAGAATACTTTAAAATGGGGACAGACCCTAGAGCCTACCGGAGTCGGCTGGGGATGACGCAAAATTCTATTGAAGTTAGCATCCGCTGGGATGGCCTGCAACGGCCCGAGTCGGCTAGCATCGGCTATTTCATTATTTTCCCGATTTAATTATTATATATACCTATTTCATTTGAAAAAATTAAAAACACTACTAAAATGGTCAAAAAAATAAAATTGATAGATATGATTATTAATATTCACCCGATGATGGGTCGTGTAAATTGGTATTTTCGATCATATATGTTCGTGTAATTCGAAAAGGTATCGTTGTTGAAAATCTAACTCGCACGACTGTACGTAACAACTCGGGATTTCGTATTGATTTATATTCATCATTAAACGATTAATGCGCTAGCTGATTGCTGTTAGGAGGTTGTAATCGGGTTTAAATTCTTTTGAAAATTTTGTTGAAATGGTTGCGGGCTTCAATTGAATCTTGGCACATGCTTTTTTGATGCCGTGATTATTATCAAGGGTTGATAACCCGTTCCTCCATTTTCACTCCCATTCGTAACCCTAAAAAAAACAAGAAGAAAATAAAATAATGGCGGCTTCATCTCGTCTCGTCGTTCCCCTTTCCAAGCTAGGGTTTTAGATAAATTGAAGATACGACTTTTGTATACTCAATCGAAGGTCGTTGCTTGCTCAGTCGATCGACGCTTCCTTCGCCTTGCTCGCGGCTGCTTTGATTTGGACTAAGGTGAGTGATTTAAATTTCACTCACATCTAGTTCGACTTTTTAGTGATTTTGAATTTTTGATTTCATGTTTTCTTCGACCCTGAATTGATGTTGGACTTCGGTCACTATGATTTTGTGAATTTTCTAATTCCTTGATTTTCATTTGCTTTGTTGGCTTTGGCCACTGCGGTTATGTTGGTTTAGTGACCACCACGATTTCGATTCTTGTCGACTTGGGTCACTTGAATTGTTCGAACTTGTTTTGGTAGACTTCGACATTGACTTGATTTTTTTTATTTTCGTTGTAATCATTTATGCATTGATGTTATTCTCTGTTGCACTTGCTTATTTGAGTTTGCACTGTTTCATCATGTCACTTGATCTGTTCATTTGAGTTGTAGCTTGATAATCATGTCTGCACTCTCTGTCTTTTGACTGGGTTCACTACTGTCCTGTGGTGTTCATTAGTTCATGTTGTATTTGAGCATTCTGGTCTGATAAGGTTGTGGTACTGTGAAGCACTTTTGTAGTTCACTGCTGCAGTTTTCTGGTCTACATATTGTTCTGGCCTGTGTCAATTGAAGTTGATATTGGTTTATTTTTTCATTTGATATGTTGTTTGCATCGACTTGAGCTTTGAGTTCAATTGTTTAAGTGTTGCATCTATTCTGGTTGGTCTAACCTGAACTTGATTCACTTGAACTTTTGGGTAGTTGGTATCTTCACTTGAGTTGCATTTAGCTCGGTGGTTGTTACTGCATTCATGTTGGTTTAGATGTGCACTTGAGTCTGTTTCAATTTGCCTGTTTCATTTAGTATTTAGGATGCATTGAGCTTATGGGGTCTTCATTTATGTGCAGTCTGCATTTACATTACCTCTAACCTTTTTTGGCACACAGACTTCATTTCATTGTTGTTGTGTACCATTGCCATATGCAGTTCCATGTTGCACCTCTGATTCATTTATCCATGTGCAGCGTTATTATAATCACTTGGTAGCCTTTGGTTTGCATACCATTTTCACTGTGCAGCCTTATCCACTGTTGCATTTATTTTGATTGTTGCATCTGTAAATATTGATGTTGCATCATTATGTTTTACTGGTGCACTCTGTTGTACCTGTTTTTGCTGGTTAGAGCTTTGCTTTGAGATATAGTCTCTGTTCTCAGGTGTATATCTGATTTTGGCGAGGCAGTACACGCGTGCGTGTACTGCAGCCAAACCAGAATTGACATTTTAAATTGATATTTCAATTGCTCGGGTTTGGTTCGTGTAGCCTTGCTTGTGCATTTTGATGTTGTTGACCCACTGAGTTATTTTCAATGTTCTTTTTATTGCTGCATTCGTTGGGTCATCGATTTTTCCAGTGTTTATATGCTGGTCTATGGTGCACTTGTCTTCCCTGTTGCACCAGAATTATCGAGGCAGTGGAATTCTTATTTAAATATTTCAAACTAGTGTAGTTTTTTTGTTGTTTCGATTTGTTCTACATGGTGGCCTTGCTCTGTCACCTTCTTATTCAAGCTGCATATATTTTGACCTGACTTCTGGTGGTTTCATTTGTACATTTGGGTTGTGGATTCTTTTGGCACTGCTTACTGCTAGTTTTCACATAGTTTGACTATACGTATATGTAACAGTATTGCATTCCTGGTTTTGATTTTCTTGTATTTTGGGTTTGAACCACGACTTGATGGAGTTTCTGCCATTATTGTTGGCATTGACTTCATCTTGTCTACACTTGATGATCAGGTTGCATACTCCCTGATGCTTTTATGTGCTTTGTTCATCTGATGACATTTGATCCAGATTACTTATCGTTGCTCTGTTAAAATTGGTGGCTCATGTGCATGTCGAATTTGTATGCATATATAGTGGGTTTTTTATGTTATAACTGGTAGTGTGCACTTGTTGCACTGTTACTTGCTGGAATGACTTGGACATTGTTTTAGTGTTATGATCTTTAATGTTGAGGCTGCTTGTTTGATTTCTTTGAAATTTCCGTGCCCTTGCGATCTTGTGGTGGCTGCAGTATTTATTGCAGTTTACCCTTGTATCCTTGTGGTGGCGGCAGTTCCATTTTTTTGTTGCATTTTTGGATTATATATGTTGACTGGAGCCTTTTTGTTGTTTTACTGCAACTTTGGTTTGCATATTTGATATGCAGTAACCTGTAGCACTTGACTTCGGCTGTTTCTTTGATATTGAACTGTTTACATACAGTTTGATTTGGTTTGATTGCATCTTTGAATCTGGGCGGCTTGTCACTATGTTGCACTTGCTTGACCCAGTTTGGTGGTTGCATGCTTGTTGTGCTTCTTTATCTCGTCTTCGCTTTACAGTGCACTGTTGCAGTTGTTGGAGCATTGCTTCATATATTTATGTGTTGTTGACATGTGCATTGTCCTTGTCTTCGTACCTGTTTGCAACTGCAGTTTCATTGTGACATTTGCTTTGTATTTGTTTCAGTACATTGAGTTGAATCCAGCTGAAACGCTCGGATTTGACCATGTGCTCGATTGTGAACTTCCGTTGATCTTTTGTGCATTTCATATTGTAGTAGCGAGGCAGTACAAACGTGTGTGTACTACAGCCCTACTAGATCTAATGTTTTAATTGATGTTTTCTATTGATGGAAATTGTTTTATGTTGCCAATTCAATATATTTTGAATCGCATTTTGATTTGTTTTAATTTGATGATTTTGTTGTTAATTGCCGTTTAGGCAATTCTAATGTTTTTCCTAAATTGTATTCATTAATAATCCCTTCATCTATCTTCGTTGATAATTGAATTTGCTGATTTATTGTTTAACACTATTAAGTGTTATATTTATCGTTATCCAATTTCTTGTTAAAGGATCGGATAGGTGAATTTATTTTGACTGTCGTCTAATTGATTATTTAATTATTATTGCCTATATGCACTAATAACTGAGTTTGAATTAGACTGACCGGTGTATTATTTTCTTTTGAATGTGATGCTCGGGTCAGACCGAGTGTTTTACAGCTTGAAGGTTTTCCGGGCAGCGAGGTTAGAGAGAGGGGGAAAACGCTCACTTTATTTCAGGGATTTTGTACTTAAAGAAATATTCCGTTATATAAATTTAATGCATTGTATAAACTCTGATATTTGTAAAAGGAAAGTAAAAATTCAATTTTTTGCGAAATATTATTATTCTGTGATTCTGTGGCTGATTCTGTTTAAACTCTATAAACTAAATAACAATCCGTCATTTTGAATGTTTCAAGTTGGTTTAATTACCGACTGGGGGTGGTCAAAAGGGCGGGATGTTACAAAGTGGTATCAGAGCTTTGGTTTATACAAAGCTTAGTTTATGATGTTTAATACGAATAGTCACTAGGATCACCTTAAAGAAAGCGTTTTTCAAATCTAAAGAAGTATAAAGTTGTTTTTTTTGAAAAATAAAAGGTATTTTGAAAATTCAAATCCTTTTCGAAAATCCCCCTCTCTAAATTTAGGTTTACGATAGTTTCTCTTCAGTAAGGTCTCCTTAGATTTGAGTTCCGATCATTCGAAAACCCATTATCGAATTTCTGAGATTTATGAAAAATAAAATATAAGTTAAGTAAATTAATGAATTGGTTTAAATCAAATATTTTGAATATCTCTCCAAAGTAATAATTGGGAAATAAAATGACATGTCAATTTAGTTATAGCCAAAGGGATCGTTGAACTATAACTTAGGAATTTGATTCTGAATTCTTTTGAAAATTGGTTTCAAATGTTTTGAAGAACAACACTAGTAGTATATATAAAAAAAAATTCAAGTAATTTTTCAAAATATCTTTAAAAATAATAAAATTAAATAATTTTTGTTTTTATGTTTCAAGCAAGGTTTGATACGCAAGTATGTATATATATGTATATTTCAAATGTTGAAATAAAATTCGGAGTTGAATCTCAAGTTTGGTTGAATAAAAATCTTATATATCAGGATAATGTAAATTTGCAAATTGTCTTGCGAAAATGATTGAATAATCCAACCTTTGCTAATAGGGATTGCAAATTTTAATTGGAAACTTCGAAAACATCTTGTTAATTATAATAGCGAAAACCGAAGCACAAAAAGCAGCACGCCGTGAACAAAGAGCAATTGCCCGTAGAGAAGCAGAAGTGGCACGTGCGAAAATCGAAAGGAAAATCAATGAAAGGCAAGGACCTGGTCCCTATGATGATGTTATCTGTTATCGATGTCATGAAAAGGGACATTATGCCGTTATGTGCCGAGAGAAGAGAAAGAAAAGGAATGTGGATGGCCGGTTCGCTCGTCTTGAGATTGTGTGTTTTAAATATCAGGGGAAAGGGCATTTTCTTAGTCATTGCCCTGAAGTGAAAAGGAAGAAGCACGCACTCGATTTACCGGTCGACAGATTGACAATCTGCTACCATTGTCGCCAGACTGGACATATAGCCAGAAACTGCATCGAAAGGCAGCATGGAAAGCAAGCTATAGCCCGATCAGCTAGAGCGAAAAGTGTAAGGACGATAGATAAGGATGGAAACATCTCATATTTTTGCGTGAACTGTAGGAGTTGGGGACATGTTGACTTTGAATGTGTTAATCCTCCTTTAATACAACCTGAAATAGTGCAAACCAAAGAGGGAAGTTTGGCAAAGATGCGTACTATCAGACAGGAAGTCGATAGTCCTCAATAATTCTGAATCTCAAACCAATCAGTATATTTGAAGCAATCGGTATATTTTTTAATACTATCTTTTGTAATCCAAATCTTCTATGTATGTATTATAAAAAGTATCAAGCTATGTATAATTTTGTACGGAAGGAAATATTTTAATAAAATAGCGTCTTGGGAAGGAAATCTATTTGTCGACTTAACTCTATGAATCAAACTAGTTTTGATGTAAAGCTTATATTTCAAGTTTAGACTAATGCCTAAAATAGTTAATGTGGAGATATGAATCTAATGGAACCAAGTCGATGAATGGCTTACTAAAGAACTAGTTGATTATTTTGGAAATAGAAAGCAAATGCAAGGTTCAAATGGGATTTAGATTTCAAATTTGAAGTTTGCTAACGTGATGATCCATAATAGATTTAATAGATTCAGTGATGAATTTGAATTTAAACGTGCGGAGAATTAAGTTAAGTGGAAAACTTAATATTGGAAAGTTTGAAGTCGGTTTAAAACTAATATTGTGAAAAGTATGAGGAATTCAAACTATGAATTAAGTCGAAGTTGAAAAGGTTAAACGGGAAATTTGAACAATTAGTTCAACTTGAAATTTTTCAAAAAGATTGAATCTTAAGTTAAATTGAGTTTAACTTCGACACCAAAAACAATATAAGTTGAGCTTTGAATTTTGGATGGTCGGTTTGGATTGTATGTCTAACATTGTGAATTGATGACATAGAAATTGATCTCTATTAAATATA
This sequence comes from Allium cepa, assembly GCA_030765085.1. Taxonomy (NCBI): domain Eukaryota; kingdom Viridiplantae; phylum Streptophyta; class Magnoliopsida; order Asparagales; family Amaryllidaceae; genus Allium; species Allium cepa. The sequence goes on from CM060946.1 coordinate 216,477,491, forward strand.
TATCTGTTTGGTGGTGGAGAATTTATTCTCTTAGCTATATACACCCTTCTCTGAGACGTACGTGCTCAGAGGTTATATATCGGTAGACATCAATTATGTGTTGAGAATTGACAATGTAACGTAAAATCCAAATCGAGTGTGAAGTCGATAATAAATGGAATTATGAATATGAATTGGGTTTGAGATAACCTTAAACTTCCAAATCGACTTAGAGGAAAATTTTAAATTGGTAACGAGATGGAAAATTCAGGAATCCTCTATTTGTTATGGGTATGGGATATAGAGGTTTTTGGAACTTATATATGAGAATGTAGTAAATTCGAAAACCATCAGTTTGGAAAGTAATTGTTATGAAAATCCTATGTAAGTTTACATAGGTATGATATGTACGAAATGTGAAATGAAGTACTATATGTATATGACATTATGTTTTCTAAACTGAGGATATGGAAAAGTACCTTCCATTGAAAATTTGTGAAGGTGTTGGAACTTGATATGAGTGTCCATTTGAAATTCGTAGCTACGTAGAATTTCCATAACTTGGAGTGTCCATTTGGATTAGGATCCCTCGTGATGGGATCATGTTGATTGATTATGATGTATGCTAGCGTAATTTAAGGGGTGTGATGCCTACAGTTACAAGCGCTTCCACTGGGATAGTGGCGCAACCGCCGTGTAAGCTGCAATCTGGATGCCAAAACGAAATTCGAGGGGCGAGATGTCTACGGTTACAAGCGATTCTACTGGGATAGTAGCGTAACCGCAGGGTGAACTGCGATCTATGGCAACAACCATGGTGAAATTCAAGAGATGTGAAATCTACAGATTACAAGCGATTCTACTGGGATAGTAGCGTAACCACATGGTAACTGTGATCCATGGGGGAACGTGCTTTCCATATTCATTTTTAAAAGAATTTTTAAGTATTTTCACTGGGAGTTGAAGCAAGTATATTTAGTACTTGGAGATTTTTAGTCCTGCGCCTGACCAGCGTATGCTAATGTCTATAAGAACGACGATAGACTTGTTAAACTTCGAGTTAGTAAGTATTTTCAAACTTTAAATAGCAAATCAATAGTTTGAAATAAAAATTACATAATTCCAACCTAATAAACTAAGGAAGAAGATCTTTAAAATGTCTTGAAAGTCCACAGCTTTGGAAAAGATATAATATGCAAATCTCTAACATGAAGAATTTCAAGTTTAAATATGAGTGGTTATTACAAACCAAAATAGTGAATTGAAAACAAATTTGAATAAAATGAATTGGAATTTGTAATGAATTAGTAATTGGAAATAATTTAAAATAGTGCAGTAGTAAAGGAAAGTTAATCGATAAAATTCAATATTCGGAAGATAAATTGAAATCAAATAGAATTGAAATTGTGAATTGAATTCAAATGAAATTTGAAATTGAATGAAAATGAACATATAACTTCAATAGGAAAGAAAAAGTGTATAAGAAGCATATATTGAAAAATTTTGTAATGGAATTGGCAAAATAATTTGAATGTTAGAATTGGATACTACTACTAGCAGGATATACAGGTGTGTAAAAGGAATTGGAATTTTTGATTCAAAGATAAAAATTAAATTGCTCGACAAAAGGGTACGTATTTCAATTTTAACATGAGATTTGAGGATTTTCTTGTTTGGCCACTTGGCCTTTTCTTTTCTTTTTGAAATTGGACGCCCGATGTGGCATTTTATAGTCGTACCGAGTTAGCCACGCAAAGGAGACGCTGGCGAAATTTTTCAAAAATTTAAAGTGTTAGAAAAATTTTGAGAAAATTTTGAAAATTTAAAATTTGAATTTAAATTTAAATTTGAATTGAGAAGGAAACAATGTTGTTTGAAACTCATAATTGAAGTTGGAGAGTTAATTGAAATGATAATGGATCTGTAATAAAAAGATTTAGGTTAGTAAGTTGATAAAACTATTTGGATTGTGAAAAAAGTAGACGGGTTAAGGACCATTTTTCCTAACTTGTAATTTTGGGACGAAATTCTTTTAAGGAGGGGAGTCTGTAACAACCCGGGATTTCGTATTGATTTATATTCGTCATTAAACGATTAACGCGCTAGCTAATTGCTATTAGGAGGTTGTAATCGGGTTTAATTTCTTTTGAAAATTTTGTTGAAATGGTTGCGGGCTTCAATTGAATCTTGGCCCATGCTTTGTTGATGCCGTGATTATTATCAAGGGTTGATAACCCGTTCCTCCATTTTCACTCCCATTCGTAACCCTAAAAAAAGCAAGAAGAAAATAAAATAATGGCGGCTTCATCTCGTCTCATCGTTCCCCTTTCCAAGCTAGGGTTTTAGATAAATTGAAGATACGATTTTTGTATGCTCGATCGAAGGTCGTTGCTTGCTCAGTCGATCGACGCTTCCTTCGCCTTGCTCGCGGCTGCTTCGATTTGGACTAAGGTGAGTGATTTAAATTTCACTCACATCTAGTTCGACTTTTTAGTGATTTTGAATTTGTGATTTCATGTTTTCTTCGACCCTGAATTGATGTTGGACTTCGGTCACTATGATTTTGTGAATTTGTTAATTCCTTGATTTTCATTTGCTTTGTTGGCTTCGGCCTTGCTTTCCCTGATGAACTGCGGTTACGTTGGTTTAGTGACCACCACGATTTCGATTCTTGTCGACTTGGGTCACTTGAATTGTTGGAACTTGTTTTGGTAGACTTCGACATTGACTTGATTTTTTTGTTGTTGTAGTCATTTATGCATTAATGCTATTCTCTATTGCACTTGCTCATTTGAGTTTGCACTGCTTCATCATGTCACTTGATCTGTTCATTTGAGTTGTAGCTTGATAATCACGTCTGCACTCTATGTCTTTTGTCTGGGTTCACTACTGTCCTGTAGTGTTCATTAGTTCATATTGTATTTGAGCATTCTGGTCTGATAAGGTTGTGGTACTGTGAAGCACTTTTGTAGTTCACTGCTGCAGTTCTCTGGTCTACCTGAAATTTATATATATTGTTCTGGCCTGTGTCAATTGAAGTTGATATTGGTTCATTGTTTCATTTGATATGCTGTTTGCATCGACTTGAGCTTTGAGTTCAATTGTTTCAGTGTTGCATCTATTCTGGTTGGTCTGACCTGAACTTGATTCACTTGAACTTTTGTGTAGTTGGTATCTTCACTTGAGTTGCATTTAGCTCAGTGGTTGTTACTGCATTCATGTTGGTTTAGATATGTACTTGAGTCTGTTTCAATTTGCCTGTTTCATTTAGTATTTGGGATGCATTGAGCTCATGGGGTCTTCATTTATGTGCAGTCTGCATTTACATTACCTCTAACCTTTTTTGGCACACATACTTCATTTCATTGTTGTTGTGTACCACTGCCATATGCAGTTCCATGTTGCACCTCTGATTCATTTGTCCATGTGCAGTGTTATTATAATCACTTGGTAGCCTTTGGTTTGCATACCATTTGCACTGTGCAGCCTTATCCATTGTTGCATTTATTTTGATTGTTGCATCTGTAAATATTGATGTTGCATCATTATGTTTTACTGGTGCACTCTGTTGTACCTGTTTTTGCTGGTTAGAGCTTTGCTTTGAGATATAGTCTCTGTTCTCAGGTGTATATCTGATTTTGGCGAGGCAGTACACGCGTGCGTGTACTGCAGCCAAACCAGAATTGACATTTTAAATTGATATTTCAATTGCTCGAGTCTGGTTCGTGTAGCCTTGCTTGTGCATTTTGATGTTGTTGACCCACTGAGTTATTTTCAATGTTCTTTTTATTGCTGCATTCGTTGGGTCATCGATTTTGCCAGTGTTTATATGCTGGTCTTTGGCGCACTTGTCTTCCCTGTTGCACCAGAATTTTCGAGGAAATGGCATTATTATGTAAATATTTCAAACTAGTGTAGTTTTGTTGTTGTTTCGATTTTTTCTAAATGGTGGCCTTGCCCTGTCACCTGCTTATTCAAGCTGCATATATTTTGACCTGACTTCTGGTGGTTTCATTTGTACATTTGGGTTGTGGATTCTTTTGGCACTGCTTACTGCTAGTTTTCACGTAGTTTGACTATACGTATATGTAACAGTATTGCATTCCTGGTTTTGATTTTCTTGTATTTTGGGTTTGAACCACGACTTGATGGAGTTGCTGCCATTACTGTTGGCATTGACTTCATCTTGTCTACACTTGATGATCAGGTTGCATAATCCCTGGTGCTTTTATGTGCTTTGTTTATCTGATGACATTTGATCCAGATTACTTATCGTTGCTCTGTTAAAATTGGTGGCTCATGTGCATGTCGAATTTGTCTGCATATATAGTGGGTTGTTTTATGTTATAAATGGTAGTGTGCACTTGTTGCACCGTTACTTGCTGGAATGACTTGGACATTGTTTTAGTGTTATGATCTTTGATGTTGAGGCTGCTTATTTGATTTCTTTGAAATTTCTGTTCCCTTGCGATCTTGTGGTGGTTGCAGTATTTGTTGCAGTTTACCCTTGTATCCTTGTGGTGGCGGCAGTTCCATTTTTTTGTTGCATTTTTGGATTATATATGTTGACTGGAGCCTTCTTTTTGTTTTACTGCAACTTTGGTTTGTATATTTGATATGTAGTAACCTGTAGCACTTGACTTCGGTTGTTTCTTTGATATTGAACTATCTACATACAGTTTGGTTTGATTGCATCTTTGAATCTGGATGGCTTGTCACTGTGTTGCACTTGCTTGACCCAGTTTGGTGGTTGCATGCTTGTTGTGCTTCTTTATCTCGTCTTCCCTTCACCGTGCACTGTTGCAGTTGTTGGAGCATTGCTTTCATATATTTATGTGCTGTTGATCTGTGCATTGTCCTTGTCTTTGTACCTGTTTGCAACTGCAGTTTCATTGTGACATTTGCTTTGTATTTGTTTCGGTACATTGAGTTGAATCCAGCTGAAACGCTCGGATTTGACCTTGTGCTCGTTTGTGAACTTCCGTTGATCTTTTGTGCATTTCATACTGTAGTGGCGAGGCAGTACACACGTGCGTGTACTGCAGCCCTACTAGATCTAATGTTTTAATTGATGTTTTCTATTGATGGAAATTGTTTTATGTTGCTAATTTAATATATTTTGAATCGCATTTTGATTTGGTTTAGTTTGATGATTTTGTTGTTAATTGCCGTTTAGGCAATTCTGATGTTTTTCCTAAATTATCTTCATTAATAATCCCTTCATCTATCTTCGTTGATAATTGAATTTGCTGATTTATTGTTTAACACTGTTAAGTGTTAAATTTACCCTTATCCGATTTCTTGTGAAAGGATCGGATAAGTGAATTTATTTTGACTGTCGTCTAATTGTTTATTTGATTATTATTGCCTCTACGCACTAATAACTGAGTTTGAATTAGACTGACCCACGTATTATTTTCTTTTGAATGTGATGCTCGGGTCAGATCGAGGGTTTTACAGCTTGAAGGTTTTTCGGGCAGCGAGGTTAGAGAGAGGGGGAAAACGCTCACTTTATTTCAGGGATTTTGTACTTAAAGAAATATTCCGTTGTATAAATTTAAAGCATTGTATAAACTCTGATATTTGTAAAAGGAAAGTAAAAATTCATTTTTTTGCGAAATATTATTATTCTGTGATTTTGTGGCTGATTCTGTTTAAACTCTATAAACTAAATAACAATCCGTCATTTTGAACGTTTCAAGTTGGTTTAATTACCGACTGGGGGCAGTCAAAAGGGCGGGATGTTACAGCGACAATCTGATGCTACTTTCTGTTATTCCGTTATACAAATTCGATAAAGGTGGTCATATATAACATTTTAAAGAATTAAAATAATTTTTTAAACCGTTGGGTAATCAATTACGAATTTTTAAATGTATTTGGTATAATATAGTTATACAAAATAAAATATGCAGCATAAAAATAAATTCTTTTGAATTTATATCAGTCTAAGGTATTTTGGACATGTTTCCAGAATATGGTTTAAAAATAAATGAATCTGGGGTGTTGATCTTGAATTTAAAGTTTATGGCCATTCGTGAACTTTCGGACAAAAACCTTTCGTTCGAAGGCCGAAAGACCATCAAACGAGACCGAATTCGAACCAGTGATGCTTCGTACTATTTTAATAGAACCCATACGATTGGATTCGCAAAAAAATCATCGCCTACAAAATTATCCAAGAAATATGTCATTTTCTGGGAATTCGCTATAACACTTATATTATAAGTGTTATAGCCAACTCCTAAAAAATAAAATATTTCTTGGATAATTTTATTTTCGATGATTTTTCTGCGAATCCAGCCATACGGATTCGATTAAAACAGTACAAAGCATCACTAGTTCAAATTTGGTCTCGTGTGAAGGTCATTCGGCCTTCGAATGAAGGTTTTTTTGTCCGAATGTTCACGAACGGTCATGAATTTGAAATTCAAGATTGACAACCTAGATTTGTTTATTTTTAAACCATACTCTGAAAATATGTCCAAAATACCTTAGAATAATTTTATTATACCAAATACATTTAAAAATTCATAATTGATTACATAACGGTTTAAAAAATTATTTTAATTCTTGAAAATGTTACGTATAACCACCTTTATCGAATTTGTATAACGGATCGACTAAAAGTTGCATCGATTGGTCGTGCGAGATAGATTTTCAAAAACGAAAATTTCGAATTATACGAACATATATCATTGAAAATACCAATTTAACCTATCATAACCCGTCATTGAGTCAATAATAATAATAATAATAATAAATGTTAATTTTATTTTTATTTTTTTATTGTAGCAGTGTTTATTATTTTTTTGAATGAAATAGGTGTAAAAAAAGAATTTAAAAAATATATATACACGGGCCGACCCTAAGGGACTTAAGCCGTCACTAAACGTGTCGATGCTAACCTACGCCAGCCGACTCCATATTGAGTATACAGGTTTCAGCCGATATCTTCTTCTTCACATTCTTTGCTTAATAAAAAAAATGATTTTTTTCTTCCCCATCACCGATTCTGACCCTCTCCAGCCATCACCCTCCGTCGCCGTCGCCGTAGAAGCCTAGAACTCTCCAGAACTCGCCGGAATCTCCTCTTCTTCTTGAATTTGGCAATTTTCTAAACCCTAATTTCGAATTAAATTGTTTAATTAGGTTTAAATATACATTATTGTGATGATAATTGGGTGTAGGTATTGCTAATTTAGTGTATTAGGTTATTTTTAGTATGAAATCATTGAATTTGAAAGTGTGAATTGGGAATAATTGGGTGTAGGTATTTAGAATTTGAAAGTGTGAATTGGGAATTTGAAAGTGTGAAAGTGTGAATTTTATTGCCGATCGATGCCTTATATTTTATATTTGGATTGAGTGAGGATGACTTGATCGTCGAGTATTGTTTGACTGGCCCATGCGCCTTGTATTTGGATTGAGTGAGGACGACTTGGTCGTCGAATGTTGTTTGACTGGCTTATGCGCCATTGTTTAGGTATTAATACTTGGAGAGTCTCAGTAGCCAGTCCATTCGGGCTGTGCCGATATTATACGAAGTGCTATAACAGAATTATGTCTGTTTTATAAGGAGATTTTTTCGATAATGTTAAAAGTTGAGCGTATTTGTAAACTTGAAAATGACATCCTTATACTGCTCTACAAACTTGAGAAAATATATCCTCCAGGATTATTTAATGTAATGGAGCATTTACCTGTTCATCTTCTATATGAAGCACTCCTTCGAGGTCCTGTGCAATGTGGATGGATGTATCTATTTAGAGGTAATTTTGAATATTTGAAATAATAATTTAAATTTGAATTTGATCTAAGTAAATTTTAATCGAATAAATTTTGTAATAGGTACTTGAATCATTTTAAGAAAGTTAGACAAAAAGCACGAGTTGAAGATTCGATCTGCAAATCATATATCGAAGAAGAAGCTTCATTCTTTTTCTCTCACTATTTCAATGACCATGTGAACTTATCATTTGCAAGTGCTTCGCGCAATGATGAAGCCGTTGAACAAGATTATTCTGAATTAATGTTTTCTATTTTTAGACAGAACGACCTAGCTGCAGGAAAATGTGTGGAAATATGGTTAGACGATAGAGATTACCATATAGCACACACATACATTCTTCTTAATTGTGCTGAAATCGCACCATTTATTAGGTAAATATTGAATGATAATTCTCGATAATAGTACATATTTGCATTATTTACGAGTGATCCAATTTAAATTGATTTTTCACTTAATATATGTATACATATATTTGCAGTATTTACGAATCAGAACATCCACTTAGCGATCTCAACAAAGAATTTGCTAATTGGTTTACGAAATACATTTATCATCAAAGAAATTGTGTCGGTGATGAAGGATTGAAACGTCTTGCGATAGGACCAATAAGAAATGTCAACACTTATCCAATATTCTTCATGAATGGATTTAAATTCAACACCCAGGAATACGGTGCTGAAAAAATGGCTTATAACAGCGGTGTATTTTTCAAAGGGACTGATGATCCAGATAACATATAAAAGATTTTTACGACGTTTTAACACAGGTTTTGGAATTGATATATTCTGTTTAATCTGTAGAAAAAGTATTTTTATTCAGATGTAGTTCGTTTAGCAATGTTTCGGGCTCCAGTATCAACATGCACAAAGACTGTAAACTTATTGAAATAAACCATAAATCACGTTACTCAAAGTATGATCCTTTCGTGTTAGTTAAACAAGCATTACAGGTTTATTTTCCATAACTAAAACGAGATAATGCAGACCTGTCGGCTATTTTTAAAACAAAGGCCAGATTTACACTTGACGTAAATTATATTCCAGACGAAGCAGCTTATCAAGCAGTTCTTGAGCCAAATAATGAATTAATAATAACAACTGATGATCATGCTGATATAGGGCCTTTGAACGATGAATCAAATATTCTAATAGAAGCATTTGAGACTTTAAAGGGAAACGACGATATAGAGTGCAAGACCGAGTCAGAATCAGAAAACGACGAAGATTGATTATTAATTAGTGATGATGTAATGTATATAAGATGGAAATTTGTATTGTTTGTTGTATTATGTCAATTCTATAACCTGTGTTAATGTAATGGAAATTCGTATCATTTGTTGTATTATTCTTTTATTATTCTGCTATGAGCTATATGTATGTGATTATTAATCAGCCATGTTTTCTAATTATGAAATGATATATGTTTTTTTCATTATATGAAATGATATATATATATATATATATGTATGTATGTATGTATGTATGTATGCATGCTTCTAGCAGATATTATGTCACACAACAGGCGGTCCCAAAGTTCACGAGGCCCTGCTCTTGGCGAGGGCAGTAGTGGTATGGCCGGTAACCGCCAGAGAGCATATTTAGTGCCGAAGACCGATAAAAGGTAAATATTTAATTTACTGCAACTTCATTATATTATTTAATGCATGCTACTAGTATATTTATGATTTATTAACTGACAATATCAAAATGTATTCAGAGGTTTCGATTTACAACCGTGCGAGCCCATTCTAGCTGTGTCTCACAACAGCAACCGTAGTAGGATGATGGACATAGGGGAGCATTGGGATAGGATCCCACTTTATATCAGAGATGCCGTATGGGCTGACCTCCAGGTAAGTATAAAATTCTAATTAATTTGAGATTGGCATATTTGATCTTTGAAAATTAATATACAATTTATATAATTCATTTAAATTTCAACGTGCATGCGTCCTTTATTGTGGATCCCGAAGATCTACGGACGTTCATGACGCATTGGGAGAGGAAGATGAGAAAAAATTATAGAGGTATGCTCTCCAAGATGAAATAGGTCGGTAAAAATCCAAACTGGACGAGTGAAAATTTGTATGCGTGGTTTGTGCAATATTGGAAAAGCGAAGACGCGGAGGTAAATTTTCTACTTTTATATGTCTGTAATTATAATTCGTTTAAATGTTTATATAATAGTTAAATTATACAAGCGGTAGCATCGAGGAACTCCGCAAACAGGCTTATGAATCCTGCAACACACCGCGATGGATCCAAGTCTTTTCAGCAATATAGAGAAGAAATGTAAGTACAAAAATTGTTATTTGTAATTTACTTATAACATTGTTTAGTTATATATATGTATATATGTGTATATATATACATTCTTTAATCATATCTAATTTCAAATGAGGAAGAGTGGTGGTGTTGCACCGTCTCATTTGGACGTCTTCACCCGAACTCACGCCATCGAGCATACAGATAAAGATGGCGTGGTAACATTTGAATGGTCAGACGCCAAATCAACGAATATCCGGGTATAAAGACTATAGGTTTTTCTCTCTTATTTAACAATACATTAAATTGAATATTCATCTTCTCAAAATTATATTTTTGAACACAAGAGAGATGCAGTCAGGAGATTGCTCGCGTGCTTGTAGAGTCTGGCGGGAAGCAGTTGACCGTTGAGGAGATGGACATGATATTCGCTCGCATAACTGACCCTCCCACCAGAAATAGACAGTATGGATATGACAATCAAACGGTGATCTTTATTGAATTTAATTAATTCATTAACCAGTTTATAAATTTTATTGAATATTACGTATAAACTATAACTATGAATTTATTAATACACAGGCCGCGACGCAAGCCGCTTACAATAAACAACAGGCTGAAGAAACAATAGCGGCCCTACAAGCACAAGTCGCCGAGTTGAACGATTGGAGAAAGACTAAATTGAAGCAGCAATTAGACTAGGCGATTGTTGCTTACTTGACAGAGCACGGGACGAATATGCCGCCATCAAAAGGATTTGGTGCTGCTGATGATTGGGCGAGTGGTAATAGGTTTTTATATATGTTTTCTGATGAACTTTGAATGTCTTATATATTTGATGAACTTTTGGTTGTATTTTGTAAATATTATGGATATTTGTGATGATGGACGTTGGAGATGTATATTGATGTTTCATGGTTTTTACTTGGGCATATATGTGATGTATATTGTTGTTTGGTGAAGTATGTTTGAGGAATATATGCGATTGTGCATGGATGGAAGGTAGAAATGGATGTTGGAAATGCTGAAAAATTTACCTAGATTAGCGTCGGCTGGAGTCGGCTCAGGTCGGCCTATGTATCATTTTTTTTTACACGTGAACTAAGTTTAGCGTCGGCCGAAGTCGACTAGCCGACTCTAACCGATGCTAAACTGGAGGACGGATCGTTCTCATTCCCATTACCATTTCACTTGGCAACGAGCTATTTAGCGTCGGCATATAGCATCGGCTAGAATCGGCCGGAGTCGGCTCAAATCGGCTATATGCCGACGCTAAACAGTCTTCACCTTGTAGTTCAATCTTCACAATTCGATTATTTGCATTCATTCAATAATTTACATAATTGCTGTTATTTCCTCGGTTATTTTGATTAATTGCAGACTATTCTGTATTTATTCGTTTTTTTTTTGAAAATATGTTGCAATTTTTCAGATGATTTACTTGTATGCATTCAATTTTCCATATAGTTGCTTTCATTTCTTTAACTAATTTTATTAATTGCAGACCATTCTGCAATTATTATTAATTTTTGAAAATATATCTGCAATTTTCTAGATACTTACTTGCATGCATTAAATTTCCATCTAATTTCTGTTCTTTCTTCAATTATTTTGATTAATTGCAGATTATACTGCAATCATTTATATTTGTTGAAATATATATGCAATTTTCTAGATAATTACTTATGTGCATTCTATTTTCGGTATAATTGATATAATTTCTTCAATTATTTTGATTAATTGCAAGTTAATCTGCAATTATTCATATTTTTTTGGAATTATATTGCAATTTACATGCTCTTGCTTGCATGCATGAATTTTCAGGTAATTGTTGCAACTTCTTCAGTTATTTTGTTTAATCGCAGAATTTTCTGCAATTATTCTTAATTTTTTTGGGTATTATCTAGCAATCTTCCAGATTCTTACTTACATATATAAATTTGTAAATAAATATCATGTATATGTGCGAATAATGTGAAATAAGCTATCTATGAGTCCTTAAAACAAATCGATCAATTATAATTTAAAAAAGATCGATTTCAAGAATAAAATTAGGCGATTACCTTCGATTTTGCCATTTTAACTGATTCCATCTTCTTCAATTCGCTTTTCTTTTTGAGTCGTTTCAATTTCAAATTCAATCCTTAAATTTCGTTCGCTTTTTGTATTTCAGGAATTAAATGTACGCTTTGAAAAATGTCGATAGTAGGAATTTGGAGGGTTTTGGGTTTTGTATTAAGACAGCGTTACGGTATTTTCGGAAATTAATTATCTATATTCAAAAAATGGGAACGTAGTTTACAACTTTGTTTTGTGAAGAATGTTTTGTACATTTTAAACTTTAACGAGGATGTGAGCCAAACTTTTCCTTCTAGGTGAGAAAATCATTTGCCAAGATGCTGAATTCGAATGAAATTTCCTCCGAATTTGTAGGTGGGAATCTCATGCTTTTTCCAGGAGTGTTCAGTTCCAGACATGGATGGTTTGTTCTCAGTTCAAATCAGTAACTACGCAGTACTACTGAGCCCGGATTGTGTATAACATATATATTAGTATTAGTTGGACGAATAGACAAATCATAAATGTGTATGTACATGCACAGGGGTAAGACCACTTTCTTACAACCTACTTAAAGCGAAAGCCTCGTGCATTGGATACCACATTTATATGCTTACGCATATGGAAGTATATGTCTGTATTCCCTCTTATCTTATTAACCCTCTTAAACTTCCTCCATTTTTCTGTGTTTACATTTTTCTCAAAGTTAAAATTTTATTTTGTTACAAATTTGAACCTCTTGACTTGTTCAATATTATATTTTAATTTAACAATTAAAATAAATATTTTTATAGCTTATACTAATTAACAATTTTGAAGATGTTAAAAGTTTTGAAATGATATAAAAAATTGTGAGGATGATGTTTACTATAATATATATATATATATATATATATATATATGTATGCATGTATGTATGTCTATATATATGTGTGTGTGTGTGTATATATATTATATGTGTGTGTGAGAGAGAATCTTCGTTGTATTTTAAATATAGCAAGATTTAATGGGTGTTGTATCAACAATTTATATCCCAACGGAATTTCATGTGTGTATTTGTTTATTTGCACGTAAGTATGTATATTTGCATATACCAAGGGAGTATCCATTGCGATGCATATAAGTAAATTAGAAGAGTTTTTCCCTTGTGATCTGCCATTAACTGGACTTGAACTGGTGGTGACACAGAATGAGGAAAACGTTATAGAAATTTTGTTGAAAATTTTGATGACTTTTCTTTGATTTTGCTTTTGCAATTTTCAAATTCATGTTTATTGCGTTACTGTACTTCTGTATGTATGAACACACACTACATAGTGGTGGGAGCCGTCCCATACATTCATATAGGGTGCAACTGTTATACGTCTAGTATACCAAAATAGAGAATAATCAATTATAAACTCATCGCACAAGTTTATAACTCAGATTTTCACTATCCTGGAATTCTGTATTAATTATTATAATAATATGAATGTTGTAAATAAGCTACAACAACAGCGTTATACTATTTTGAATAAATAGTATAACGCCAAAATAACGGATAGAAAATAGAATAATGTATATAAATATACAAACAGACTAGAATTTTAATCGGATTATGTCTGAGGCTCGTCGTAACGATTTCCTTAAGAAGTTTATTTCAAAATTCTCCCAAGATACAAAAAGACGAAATCTGCACGGGATAGTAATGAGTATGTCAACTCTGTGATATATATAGAGCGGTAGAGAAAAGAAGCAGAGGAAAAATAGAAATGAATTGGATCGAGAATGTGATCAACATTCTGTCCTATTTATAGTTTTGTCTGCATCCCTTCAAACAGTCGCGTCTTCTCGACGGATCGCACCCGCTGCCTTTTGAACGCTGCCGTTCATTAACGGGTCGCACCCGCCTGCTGCCCGGCCCAGTTTTAGGATCATATTAGACTCAATCCCGAGCCCGAGCCCGGCCCGGCCCGGTTCGGTTCGGTCGGACGGCGGCGGCGGCACGTGCGCGTGTGGTTGTGATGCAAGATCTCCCTCCTCACAACGAAGCATACATTTGGGAGCCCAGGCCCCCAACCTCCTCATGAGAAAGGCATATATAAACTAGTATACCTCTCAACAAATTGACGATGTGGGACATTGTATATTTCCATTCATTATTTTCTTTTAGGAATTCCAACAATCCCCCACATGAATGATAATATACATATCCCCCACACAAAGCGAAATATCACAGAGTACATATGGAATAATGCTTTATCGTGGATAAGTAGATATTTCACTTTGAACTTTCCCTAGTTAAAACTTGTCGGATCTACTTGGCTAATCAGTGAATTATTTCATCTTGAACCGTTGGTCTTTATTGTATATCCAGACAATAAGCTTTAGGAAGCATGATTCCCTTCTCATCCAATCTCTTGGTTGTGTTCATTTTGGTCCCGAACAATTTTTGGTTCTGCGAGTGTTTTTAGAGAATAAAAGCCTTTTAATATTCTCATAGAGCCGACCCAGCTCACACTGATATAGGTGATCGCAACCATTAAGAGTATCCTACATATACCCCACTTATTATTTTCAAGATATGGTCATCATTAAAAAACATAGTTTTAACCTTTAAGTACTTCTGTAGGAATGCATTTATATTTTGCACCATAGGAATGGAGTTGGACTATGTCCACGCAAATGCATTACGTCTTGAGTTATTCAAAACTGGTTTGCCCATTGATCCTAGTCCGTGGGATCTCCAATTGATAGGATAGGTTTCCGTATAAGATAACACTTGGTGATTTAGGGATTTAAACCCATTCCCCTCGATGCGCAGTCAGTTTTCTCTCTTGATAAACCTTTAGTAAATGGATCCGCTAGGTTATCATTTGTTCTCACATAATCTATGGAAATTGTCTCATTTAAGAGTAACTGCCTAATTGTGTTATGGCATCGACGAATATGTCGTGACTTTCCATTATACACAAAGTTGTGCGCTCTACTTAGCGCAGCTTGGTTATCACAGTGTATACATATGACCGGTACAGGTTCAGGCCAAAATGGAATATCTTCTAAAAAATGACGAAGCCATTCTGCTTCTTCGCCTACTTTATCTAATGCAATGAACTTTGATTCCATAGTGGATCGAGGTATGCATGTTTGTTTAGTAGATTTCCATGACACTGCTGCCCCTGCTAGGGTAAAGACATAACCACTTGTTGATTTTGATTCCTCTAAATCTGCAATCCAATTTGCATCACTATATCCTTCTAGGATGGCAGGATATTTTCCATAATGTAAAGAGTAGGTAGTGGTATTTTTTAAATATCCAAGCACTCTTATTAGTGCTTTCCAGTGTTTCTTCCATGCATTGCTTGTATACCTGCTCAATCGACTTACTACATAAGCTATATCTGGTCTTGTGCAATTCATGAGATACATGAGACATCCTATTACACGAGAATATTCCAGTTGCATTACACTCTCATTAGTATTTTTATGCGGTACTTATGATGGATTAAAAGGTGTATTTACTCCTTTAATTCCAAAATTTTGAAATCTTTCAATCACTTTTTCTACATAATGTGATTGAGATAACTCAATTCCATTAGGTGTTCTTATTATTTTTATTCCCAAAATAACATCTGCGACACCCAAGTCTTTCATGTCGAAATTGTTGATCAACATTTTCTTTATGATTCCAATTACCTGAGTATTTGGACCGAGAATTAGCATATCGTCCACTATAAATAGATCATCACATATGATTGTCCAAGTTGTTTATAATAAATACAATTGTCACATTCATTTATACGAAAACCATTTCTCATCATGACACTATCAAATTTTGCGTGCCATTGCTTTGAAGCTTGTTTTAGTCCGTGTAATGATTTGACTAATCTATAGACTTTATTTTCATTTCCTTTGGAAATAAATCCCTCAGGTTGCTCCAGGTAAATTTCTTCATTGAGATTTCCATTTAAGAATGCTGTTTTTACATCCATTTGATGAATCTCTAGATTATAGATGGATGCAATTGCTATTAACATTCTTATAGAGGTTATTCGTGTTACCGGCGAATATGTATCGAAGAAGTCTACTCCTTCTTTTTGACGATATCCTTTGGCTACTAATCTGGCTTTATACTTATCGATAGAGCCATCTGCTTTCATTTTCTTCTTGAAAATCCATTTGCAGCCAATTGGTTTTATTCCTGGTGGAATATCAACAATTTCCCAAGTTTTGTTACTTAGAATTGATTCAATCTCACTTTGGATTGCTTCTTTCCAACATGAAGATTCAAAAGATGACATTGCTTCTTTGTACATTTGAGGTTCGTGTTCTAACACATAAGTGAAAAAATCCGAACCAAATGTTTTGGAAGTCCTAGCCCTTACGCTTCTTCTTGGTTCAACTTCCTCAATCTCATGATGAGTTTCATCTTCATGTGAATTGCTTAATTCTTCTCTTGTCCTTTTAGGGACATTTTTTCCTTCATTCCTTTTGTGCGGAAACACATCTTCAAAGAATGAGGAATCTCTTGATTCCATGATTGTATTTACATGAATATCCGTTATATCAGACTTGAATACTAAAAATATGTAGGCACTACTATTTTGGCCGGCCCTAGATAATAACAATCTACGGTTTTTGGTCCAAGTTTGACCTTCTTTGGAGGCGGAACTGGAACTTTTGCCAAGCACCCCCACACTTTGAGGTATTTAAAACTTGGTTTGTGTCCTTTCCGTAACTCATATGGAATTGTTCCTGTTTTATTGTGAGGGACTTTGTTTAATATGTGATTAGACATATTTAATGCTTCCCCCCACAAGTTCGTCGGTAGACCAGAAGTTAAAAGCATGGCAGTAATCATGTCTTTTAACGTTCTGTTCTTCCTCTCGTCTACACCATTTTGTTGTGGTGAATATGGAGCTGTTGTTTGATGAATTATACCATTTTCGGCACAGAACTGTTCAAATGGTGATTCATATTCTCCACCTCGATCAGATCTCAATATCTTAATCTTTTTATTTAACTGATTTTGTACCTCAGCTTTGTACTTTATAAATGATGTAATTGCTTCATCTTTACTATTCAAAAGATATACATAGCAATATTGCGTATAGTCATCAATAAAAGTGATAAAGTACTTTTTTTTCCACCTCTTGTAGATAATGATTTAAAATCACATAAATCTATATGAACCAAACCTAGTGGTTCGGTGATTCTATCAACAGATTGAAATGGTTTTTTTAACCATTTTTACTTCTACACATGTCTCACATTTGTAGTTCTTATATACTTGGAATTTCGGAATTAATCCCAAGTTTAATAATATTTTCATTTTTTGGAAATTTATGTGTCCTAATCTATCATGCCATAGTAAAATTTCGTGCTTAAGCAAGTAAGAAACTTTAATTTTATTAATAGTATAATCAGAATACATATTTTTGTTGCCGACAACGGCTACATTTTCCTTAAATAGGCCATCACATAAATAACCTCTTCTGATATACATTCCAGATTTGGACAGAACCATCTTGTCTGACTCGAACACCATTCTGAATCCTTTCTTTAATAATACTGCACCAGAGATGAGATTCTTGCGTATGTCTGGAACGTGGAGCACGTCATTCAACTTGACAGTTTTTCCAGAAGTAAACTTGAGGATTACTGTGCCACTGCCTTTGATCATGGAAACTGCAGAATTACCCATGTAGAGTTTTTCTTCGTGATCGAATTTCTGATATGTAGAAAACATGGATTTGTCAGAACAAACATGACAAGTAGCGCATGTATCTACCCACCATTGGTTAGGATTATGAACCAGATTGCATTCAGATAACACCGCCGAGAAGTTGGACTCGTCTACTTTCATGTTATCCACTATATTTGCCTCTTTATTTCATTCCTTCTTGTGTCTACAATCTTTAGCGGCATGTCCAACTTTTCCACAAACCCAACATTCACCATTAAACTTCTTGGTTCGTTTGTTGTCTTTTGGTTTGTTTTCATGAGCTTTCCTTTTCTTCTGGAAATTCTTCTTTTTGTTTTTGGTCTTTGACCCTTCAGCCACAAATGCCTCCTCGCTTTGTTTTGTTATTCCACGGTTATTTACCTCAATTTTCAATCGGACTATGAGATCGTGTAAAGAGATTTCCTTCTTTTTATGCTTTAGATAATTGCGGTAATCTCCCCATGACGGCGGCAGTTTTCCCGCGATGGCTTCAACCAAAAACGATTCTTCAACCTTATGACCTTCCGCCTCGAGTTCATGAATGATGATTTGCAGTTCATGCAGTTAAGTAGTCACTAGTTTGGAGTCAACCATCTTGTAGTCCATGAATTTGTCTACAATAAATTTCTTAAGACTGATATTCTGCGTCTTGTACTTTGTGCTAAGTGCATTCCAGAGTGATTTTGATGTCTTTGAAGGCTGATATACTTTGTATAGCACCTTGTCGAGACAATTCAAAATATAGTTTCTGCATAAAAAATCGGAATGCTTCCACGTATTCACCTCTGCTTCCTTGCTTGGTGCAGGAATTGGTTCCTCCTCGTCGAGGTACTTTTGCAAACCGAGTGTGGTGAGATAAAACAACATCTGATTCTGCCATGTCAAGAAATGATCACCATCTCCCTTGAACGGTTCAGGTCTGTTGTGAGTAGTATTCGTTGAAAATTCTACTGTTGTCATCTCTGTTTTAGTAAGAAAACAGAAAAATTCTTAAGATGTTATACGTCTAGTATATCAAAACAGAGAATAATCAATTATAAACTCGTCGCACAAGTTTATAACTCAGATTTCCACTACCCTGGAATTCTGTATTAATTATTATAATAATATGAATGTTGTAAATAAGCTACAACGACAGCGTTATACTATTTTGAATAAATAGTATAGCCAGAATAACAGATAGAAAATAGAATAATGTATATAAATATACAAACAGACTAGAATTCTAACCGGATTATGTCTGAGGCTCGTCGTAACAATTTCCTTAAGAACTTTATTTCAAAATTCTCTCAAGATACAACAGACGAAATCTGCAAGAGATAGTAATGAGTATGTCAACTCTATGATATATATAGAGCGGTAGAGAAAAGAAGCAGAGGAAAAACAGAACTGAATTGGATCGAGACTCGACGGGTCGCACCCGCTGCTGTTCGTTAACGGGTCGTACCCGCCTGCTGCTCGTATCCATTCGGCCGCGCCGCACCCGCTTCTTCAGTAACCCGCGTCCGCTTATGAACAGTCGTGTCTGTTCATTAGCCTGTAACTGATAAAAAATCCGGCCTAGTTTTAGGATCATATTAGACCCAAACCCGAGGCCGGTTCAGTCGGACAGTTGACGGCGGCGGCGCGCGTGTGTGGTGGTGATGCAAGATCTACCTCCTCACAACGAAGCATACATTTAAGAGCTTCAGACCCCAGCCTTCTCATGAGAAAGACATACATAAACTAGTATACCTCTCAACAAATTGGCGATGTGGGACATTGTATATTTTCATTCATTATTTTCTTTTAGGAATTCTAACAGCAACTTCGACAAAATTAGAGGAAATGTTAAAATCGATAATGTATAACTAAAGTTCAAAAATTATGTGTCAGAAGATAAACGAGAGATTAGTTATGTAAAATAATAGTGGTCAAAAAGTGTGAGGTGAATTTTTGGACTGAACTGGATACATTATATATGGTAATTCATGTCCATGTATCCCGTAATGGACTAACAACTAGTGTTACTAGTACATTTGGTATTTCATTACGGAAACGCTGTGTCAAACTTCATTGACTCAAATTAAAGTCCTAATGACGTTTAACTGCATCTTAAATTGTAAAATAATACTTTATTATTTTACTTTGAAGTCCTATCATTAATACTTTCTGTATTCCTTATAAAGAAAGATTAGTTTGGACTTCTATTGAAGAATTTTATTCCTTCGGAGGAGGGTGATCAAAGATTAGTCGTTTTATATGATATTGTACAAATTAATGAACAAGTACATCTAAGTTAATTACCAATTTGAGGGAGATAATGATATATTTTCTTCATGTTCGTTAGACAATAATTAATACAATTTTCTTGAAAAATAAGCAAACAAGCTTTATATTAATTCAACTCACAATACACAACATCATTTTCAAAAGCAAATCATACGCAACACAATCGTATGTACACAAATTAAATTCAAACAATACAATCTAGCAAACAAACATCCTAATAAAATGAAAGGAAAAAGAAAAACAGTCAATTCAGATATTCAAGAAAGAACAAATTCTCAGAATCTAAATAAGTGCAGAAGCCAGGAAGACAAGGGAAGATGAAAAGCCGAACATGGCAGCAGAGGTCCTAGAAGGAGAAGAAGATGATGATGATGGTTGACCCTTAGATGGAACTGTCTTTGACCCACCATTGGACGGAGTAGTAGTTGTAGTAGCAGGCGATGATCCTCCAGCTGGGGCAGACGGTGTTGCAGTAGGCGAAATGGTAGCTGAAGGTGTGACAGAAGCAGATGGTGCTGGAGCTGTTTGAGGCGATCCTATTGCAGGAATTGACGGTCCAGATTGAGCAGCTGAAATTCACAAGTGCACAATTTATAAGCACAATACTTAAAAGCATACGACATACATTTCTAACTAGTACTTTTCAGTAATACTACAACACATTACTTACCATTGCACTGGCTAAGAGGAGGAGCCTGAATCTTGCAAGAACCAGGGAGAGTGATGGCCTGAGTTCTGTTGATATTGAAAGGCAGTGGGGGTGCAGCGTTCAAGAACGTGCATAAGCAGCTGACTTGAGTCTGAACCATGCTTGAAAGCTGAGTGCAGCATTGTTGGTTGGGGCTCGAAGTTGAATTGGTCTGCATGAATGGAATGCATGGTTGCAGATTGACTATTGTTGGTGCACAGCTTGGCTGAGCCAGCAACTGAGAAAAGACTGATGTCAGGAAGAGGATGACTAAACTGAAATTTAGTGCTTTTAGTGCCATTATGGTGTTTTTTTTATTTGATGAAGATTGATGTTTTGAGTTTTGGATTGGAAGAGTGATATTTATAGGAACGTAGTTGGGTAACAAGTGAGTGAATTAGCTTTTGCTGTATTGTTGGTGAGCAAACACTGCCTACTCTTGGGATTAAGAAATTGGCAGTTGTGATCGGATTAGCAGAGTAGTTTCTATTGGATGGAACTTACGTAGTTAAATGTGCTAATGATTAAGCAGAAGGAACATTGTACAAGCAATCTGGTAGGTGATTACTGTGTTTAGTTATAAACTCTGTACATGTCACGCTTGCACATGCACTTAATTAGTTGTTTCGGAAAATAAAAAGGATTAGTTTGGCTCACATGGATGGATAAGTTTTAAAACAAAGAAAACATCTTTTCCAAACTAAACTTACATTTTTTTATACATGCTTTTAAATTCGCGCGTGCAAAAGGACCCAAATACCTTTTATGTTTTTAATATTTCAAACGCGTATAACTTTATGTAGAAAAAATGGATTAGCATACCGTTTTCACCAAAAAATCATAAATTTTACGATCTTTAAAATGAGATCTATTGTTGATACCAAAAAAGTACATTTGAAGCAAGAGTGCAATTATTTCATATATTTGCGGAGAATTCTGCAAATTTTAAACATCATCGATGTTTCTTCAAATGTCAGCAACTATTGCATGTAGTTGCTGAATTGTCTGTAACTATTGCATATAATTGCAGACATGTATGTAACTACTGCATATAGTTGCTGAATTGTCTGCAAATGTAATACTAAAATAATATAACAAATAAAAAGAACATGTTGCAAGAATATAGTTTAAATTATGAACTTCAAGCATAAACACGTTTAACATAATATGACCGTTGATGACAAATAACTCTAAATCTGAATGATACTCAAAGAAAGGTGAAAATAATAACAATTATATACAGATAAATGGCAATACCATATCAATGATGCTGCTAACGCTTCAACACAAGATAATTCACATGGACGGTCATAGTTTACTGGATTTGCTGCCACCAACCATGACACTGCAATTGAATTTAGTGTTATCATCAGAAACTACACCTTGAACAAAATTATTTGAATGCTTTCTGTGTTACAAGGAAATACTTCCAGAAACTGAAGTCTTATATCATTCAAGACAAAATGAATATCATGTCAACGCCGACGACGCTCTTACTTTCACTTCTAAAGTTGGAGCGCTCTAATTCTTTTCATCTTTTAGTTTTCATATGCACAGTATCCTACAGATGCAACATAAATAATGGATCATAGCAACAAACAGGCACGTAGATACACACACGTGCGGTGGTAATAAAGCGGACATGATTATTTTATATAATTAAGTATTCTTGGCAAACAAAGATATATAGATATGTTTTTATCACATATCTTTTAACTACTGCATATAATTGCAGGCATTTCTGCAACTATTCCATATAATTGCTGACATGTCAACAATTATTACATATAGTTGCTGAATTGTCTGCAAATATTGCATATAATTGCAAACATTTCTGCAACTATTGCGTATAATTGCAGACACGTCTATAGGTTTTGCATATAGTTGCTTAATTGTCTGCAACTATTGCATATAGTTGCTGATATTTCTGTAACTATTGTGTTGCAGACATTTCCGCAACAATTGTATATAGTTGCTGAATTACCTGCAATC
Organism: Allium cepa; assembly: GCA_030765085.1. Classification (NCBI taxonomy): domain Eukaryota; kingdom Viridiplantae; phylum Streptophyta; class Magnoliopsida; order Asparagales; family Amaryllidaceae; genus Allium; species Allium cepa. Next base: position 216,500,239 of record CM060946.1, read on the forward strand.
ATACTATATAATTGTAGACATTTCACTAATTATTGCGTATAACTATAGACATTTCGGCAATTATTGCGAATAGCTTGTACTGCCATTGTTTTCACATATGCACATGTCATTCATTAGAAAGATAATAAAATTTATGATTTAATGGTGAAAACGGTTTGTTAATTCGTCGTTTCTACAAAAAGTTATTGCGTTTTAAAGATTGATAATTAATGGGGTGCAAATTTTAATTATGGATCTGAGAAAAACATCCACACATGAAGAATGAACATTGCTGCAATGGAGGAGATGGGTATTGTAGGGAAGAAAATTGTAGTATTTCAAAACAACGATGCAATTTACAACTTTTTTTGAGGAGAATGTTTTGTGTATTAAGTTTGATTTTAGAGATGTGTCCCTTATTTTCACAAATGGAAATCTTTCAAGGTCCCGATTAAAGGATGCAACCTTGACCAAAGGAAAAAAAAGGCGTGGAATTGACAAATGAAAAAAATTGATAAATATGTTGGAAAAGTAACAAATTATATTTTTCTATTTGTACCTTTTTAAGTGGTTGAGAAAGAGACATAATTATTTTTCGATATTTAATTATTTAATCGATTGTTATCACTTATCAGTAACTAGTAATTAGAAAGTAATCAATTAGACGCACATAAACTCATTATTTAGTTAAAATACAATAATAAATCATAATGTATGAAACAGATCTAATTATACATGAAATAAAACAAACAAACACATTGCATCATCTGATAATCAGAAACTCATCAGAGATATTATCATCATCTTAATTTTTTTAATTTGTCTGAAAGATCCTCGAAAAACAAGTGTCGTGCTAAATAATTCCTAAATTCTGACTGTAACAAGCCTTCCTTTATAAAACAAGCAAACTCATGGTAGAAATTCAAAAAAACAAAACTTAGAAAGCAAGATCATCTCAAATCATCAAGAAAGTTAGTGCCACACCAAGAATCATCGGATCATCATCATCATCTGGAATCTTGGCTGCAACAAACCTGATTTTCCTTCATCAAAATTGTTTCCTTGCTTTATAGTCTTTTTCTTACAATCTGCTTGTCTCTATATCATCTCTGCCTTGTAACATCTTCCCATCATGACTAGTGAAGCTTCAACAACATCTGAAAATGCAGGAAATTCTCCACAGCAAAATGCAATCGAGAACTTCGTCAGGACAATGGTCAACCCACAAACTCAACTCATCATAGATCATCTTGATAAGGAAAATTATCTTATTTGGAAATTCCAAATTGTGACTTCCATTAGAGGATATGGTCTAGAAGATTTCATTCTTGGTACACTTTCAGTCCAACCAAAATCTGCCACGATCAAGAAAACAAAACGGTGAGCAATGGTGAACATACAGAACACCATAAACAACATAGCTTAATAAGTTCATGGCTATTATTCTCAATAAGTACCAATATATTGTCTCAACTGGTGGGTTGCAAGTCATCCAATGGATTCCGAACAACAATAGAATAAGTTTTAAATTCTCAGTCAACAACTAAAACAATGCACTACAAAGGGCAATTACAGAACATCTGAAATGATAATATGCCAATGAGGGAATACTTATCAAAGTTTAAAACCACATGTGATTTATTAGAGACAGCTGGACACAAAGTGTCTGAAACAGAACATGTATTGAAAATCTTGAATGGTCTTAGTGAAGAATATAAGACATCAGTGATATCATCAAAGGAAACTTTACCATCGATGCAGTATGTACATTCTACTCTACCGGCACATGAAGGAAGAATTGATCAAAAAAAAAACCACAAGATTCTGAATTATCAATTAACCATGCAAAAAATTTCAAAAGAAAAAATAAAAACTACAACAAGCATGATCAATCTTATTAAAGAGGAGGTTAATCTATTAGAGTCAAAGGTAGAGGAAGGCACAACAACAATAATAGACCAAGATGTCAGATATGTGAGAAAATAGGTCACACGGCAATAAATTGCTACTTCAGATTCAACATCAGTTACACTCCAAACCAGAATTCAAATAATCAGAAAATAACAATCCTAGTGCAAACATGGCACAAGTTCAGTAAGAAATAGGCAGTCAATTAGAAAGATCAAGAACATCGCACCTGAATGAACCTACCAGACATGAGCATATTCATGATGAAAGTTGGTACTCAGACTTAGGAGCAACTAACCACATCACAAGCAATCTAGATAATCTGAATTTAGACAATAAGGAGTACAAATTAATCTGTCCAAACACATGGGAAATAGTGAGTCTATTAAGATAACATATACTAAAATTACTTGCATTAAAGGTGAAAGAAAACTTTATCTCAATAATTTATTAAGAGTGCCTCAAATAAAAAAGAATCTTATGAATGTATCACAAAGGTAATCAGAAATGTTTATTTTGAATTTTACCCTAGCTACTGTTTAGTTAGAGACATACTAACTAGAAAAATTCTTTTGCAAGGTAATGCAATTAAGGGACTATACTAATTCAATCTTGTTGAATCCAAAAAAAATTGAAAGAAGAGAAAAATACTGTAATTTCTCTGAAATTACTCAAACAGAAAAAAATATAAGCAACTTTGATGTATGACATTCTAAGTTGGGTCATACTATGCAACCAATGTAAAGAAAGTCTTGACTGAAAATAAAATTCCTTTTGAAAGTATCACTTTACAATATGTTTGAACTCATCGCCAAATGGGTAAAAGTCACAAGCTTACATTCTTTGATTCTTTAAAGAAGTACGATAAACCTCTAGAATTAGTAGCTACTGACCTTTGGGGTCCAACATCTGTTAATTCCGGCGGTGTTTAAATATTATATATCATTTGTAGACGCCTATTCTATGTATTCTTGGATTTATTTTCAAAAGAAAAAATTAGAAACTTATAATGCAATAATATAATTTATTACTCTAGTAAAAAAACAAACCAACCATCAAGTTAAAACTATTCAAATTAATGGTGGTGCTGAGTACAAATCACTCTGTAGTTATTTTAATAAAAATGGAATAGTTTATAGAATTACTTGTCCTTATACTTCTTAACAGAATGGGCTAGTAGAGAGGAAATACTGACATATAGTTGAATCAGGTTTAACACTTCTTGCTCAGACATCTTTACCTTTAAATTTTCGGCCAGATTCTTTTAGTACTGCAGTTTATTTAATTAATATATTACCAACTAAAGTACTAGAATACATAGGTCCAATGGAGAAATTGTTTAATACAAAGCTTGAGTATCAAAGTTTAAAAACTTTTGGGTGTCTATATTCTCTATTTAAGACCATATAATACTCATAAATTGAATTTCAGGTCTACACCATGCACTTTTATAGGATATGCTATAAATCAGAAAGGTTCTAAATGTCTTGACAGTAATGGAAAAATATTTATGGGTAGACATGTTGTATTCAATGAATATGCCTTTCCTTTTTCTGCAAGAATATGAAAACAACCAAAGGTTTATAATCCAAAATTTTATATACCATCTATGCTTTTGCATTTAACTGAGTGAAACGAAGAGGGAGCTGAAAAGAATCTAGAAAACTCTGCTCCACAACACACAATGTTCAGTGAACTAGGTCAGGCGGAGTCATCTGGTCACCCTAGCCATCTCCAAATATCTCAACTAGTTCAACTCAAAGCATTAGTCAAGAGCATTCAAGTCCACAGCAGTACGAATCAAAAAACAATACAGGTTAAGCCAACACTATAGGGTCATTGCATGTTGAACAACATACAAGAGCTGGACACCATATGATTGCCAGAGCAAAAAGTGGGATATTCAAACCAAAAGTATATACTGCCCCAACTATATTAGAAGAACCAGACACAGTTGATCAAGCCATAAAAAAATGGAAAGAATTTATGGATGACGAATATAATGCAATCATTAAGAACAAAACATGGAGTTTTGTTCTACCACCTAAACACAAAAATATAGTGGGTTGTAGATGGATTTATAAATTAAAGAAGAGCCAAATGAGACAATTGCAAGATACAAAGAAAGATTAGTAGCCAAAGGATAAACACAGCAACATGGTTTGATTTCAATGAAACATTTTCCCCAGTGGTGAAGCTAGCAACTGTCAGAATAATTCCTACAATAGTATTACAAAAAAACTGGAGCATCATGTAGTTAGATGTCAACAGTGCCTTATTAAATGGTGAATTATAGGAAGAATTATATATGCAAAAACCCAAAGGCTATAAACAATACAGGAAATATGTTTGCGTGGTGAATAAGGCTGTATATGGTCTTAAACAAGCATCTAGAGTCTGATTTGATAAACTGAAAACCACTTTATCAAATTTAGGTTTTTTGTGACGACCCACCTTTTGAACAGTTCAAGCCGACAATAAACCACACTTGTCCAACTCAAACCATTTAAAAGATAGATTATCAATGGGTTTATTTTAAAGAAATAAAAAAAGAAATCACAATAGAATCTCGCAGCTAAACGACAAAATATAATAATCACATAAATAGTTTATGAAGCTTTTTAATAATATATACTCAATTAAATTTACCACATCAATCAGAGTTATACAATACTACCAGAGTTATACATTTTTATATAGACAAAATGAAATAGTGCAGCGGAATAAGTACTAGTAGATATGATATACCAATTCTTCGTCTTCGTCCTCCGGAGTAATTGTCTTCGATAACTGAAAAACTTGGTCTGACCCAAGCGAAATGAAAAACAAAAAACTCGAGTCAGGAATAAAAATCCTCATGTAAGTCAAAACCAAAATCAGGTGAAACATGGATATAAATAACTTCAATTTTTACTTTAAATTTCACATAGGAGTTACGCAGTTTCAACTTCATTTCAGGGGTTTCAGTGAATTTATCCACTTCAAATTGATTTAATAAATTTCACATTTTAAACAAACTTTAATGTTAAATTTGCAAATTCCAGTAAATCACTGAAATGAATACAAGTCATTTTCCAAATAATTTCTGTTACAATATAAAGTCATAGAAATTTCACAAACCCTTTTATTTCCTTTTTGTTTGAAATTTTTATATTATTACTAAATTTATAATTTAAAGTCTTTATAAATGAATTTCAAATTTATTTTTTAAAAATTTGAATTAACCCATTTATAAAATTTATTTATTTATAACATATAATTTCTTAAAATTTAAAGATTTAAAAACCATTTAGAGTTGAAAATTATATTTATGAAAATCTTCAAATTTTGCCAAAAGGTGATAGAATCAAAACAATCACATTTCTGCCAAAGTAGTCAACAATGCATCCAATAGCGAGCATATCAAATAGGATGTTAAAAGGTCCATATCGAAATTCCATGTACCGGCGATCAATCAAATCAATAGTGGTAATAATATGATGATAACATGGAAATATCAATTCACTAACACATTCAACCAATTAATAATATCAACAAAAAATCAAAATCAATCAATTCAGCCATATTACAACAATCAATAATTACAAATGCCGGGGAGTTTAACTAAAGTGATATGCAATTTAAATTTCAATTTAAATATCAATTTAAGTGTCGATTCAACTATCAGATAAAATGTCAAATTTTAACTATCAAATCAAACATCACATTAACTATATGTTTGAACTATCACATTTAACTCTTAAATTTCTATCAATTTTAACTGTCAATTTAAATTATTAAATTCCATATCAATTTAACTATCACTCAAATCAAATTCAACCAATCCAATTTTAGTTAATTAAATTTCCAAACACCAATCAATATAATTTATCACTTCGTTAATTGGTTTAAATAACAGTAGGAAATTTTGTACGTCGTAGGTGGGTTAAATCATTCACCTTAAACAAATCTGAAATTTCCATTGAAGCGAATCATTACAAAACCAACTTCATAGCGTAGACATCGTCAATACGAATCCAACGGAAGAAACCACGTCCGCACCCGACCTTGTATGAATAAATTTCGGATGGATTAACATTAGAATTTAATTTTAATGAAATTATATATATATAATCAACATTAATTACCTTATCAACCTTAAACTAATCCCGCTTCTCTTCTTCCTGTTCACGAATGCAACCAGATCGAGAATTCCATTGCTGCACAACCTTCCTCCAGCACCGGAACTCCAGTGCACCTCGTCGCTGATTGCTGCCATCTCCAGCAACCCTCTAACGCTGCTCATGACTCCTCCAGCCTCATCGTGTGCCAAGAAATCGAACCCAACTCCGTTGAACTTCCTCGAGCAATCCTGACCACCATAGTTCATTAGGGGTCAGGCGACTTCGGCCATGGATAGCCCTAGCCTCCCCCTCCATCTTACCTTTAGACTTCGTCAGCTAGTTGTCGTTGATGACGTCGAAATCGTTCAACCAAGATCAGACATTCATCGGAAATTTTTGGTTGCCTCGCTCCCCTGATGCCGATCGTGACCGGTTCTTGTCTTCATCTTGATGATACGAACACCTTTCCAGTTGAGGTCGAGGCTTAAAAGTGCCTTGAGTGCCTTTGATCAATGTGGAACGTTGGATTGAAGGGTTTGGGTGTCGGCTGTGATAAAAAAGAAGGACAATGAGACGATGTTAAATAGAGTTTACTTCCTATACTGCTCACATCACTTCACAGACCCCAATCGAGATGTGCCCACTAGTGTTCCTTGCCAATTCCAACACAATAGAACATATATCGAAAGCCAATTCCATCATCTTCAGAAGATAGCTTTTCAAATAAAATTATTTTAATTGAATTTCTTTAATTGATTTCTACGCGTTTCAAGCTCGCACGGCCAAACGACAAATTCGATCGCTACGAAACTTGAAATCTTACAATAACTCACTATTATGAATTTTAATTTCCATCTAAACAGTACAATATTTATGATCCAATCCTTGCTATTGATTATACACTCCTAATGCATAGAACTTCATTTCAATATTTATTATTGTCAAAATTATCGAAATTGGTTATTTCAAAACTTTATTCAAGTTCATATTCAATAACTACATTAATAAATCATTAAATTTAAATTCTAACCATTTTTAATTTAATAATTATATTAATTTAATAATTTAAAATGGCTAAAAAGTACGAGTGGTTACATTCTCTCCCAGTCAAAACTTTTCGTCCTCGAAAAGGGACGAAGTACTGAATTTAACACTTGATTTTTTTTTCAAAACAATCAACTCATAAAACATTGAAATATTATTTACAAAATCTTTACTATGCTTCTACTACGCCACTCCGATACTGGCTTTACGAAATTAACAACTTATTTGAGAAAACAAGTAGTAAATTTTTTAAAACTTCAAAAAAATTCTAACACACGGATTTACGAAAAATTTCGGTAGAGTCTCCTTTGCGCGGCTCGATTGGAAATTTTATACAATACATTATATAACACAAATATATACCAAATATATCAAATATACGTCTCATCTCAATGATGAGGCATCCCGAAGGGAAAATATAAAATGCGGCATGTAATCCGAGATGTGTACCCTATTATTATTAATACGAGCGATTCGCTCATATTAAACAAGAAAAAACATATAAAATCCACGTATACGTTCAAATGGACTTCGTATGTACCTATCTCAACTCAATTTAAGATATTAGTCATATATAAAGATATAAAAGGCATATATAAGCTTAATAGACTATATAGCATGAATTTTTGCATTCAAATCATAAGCATAAGCACTAGCCGACAACATTTAACAATCATAAACAATCAAAATAGTTACAACGACGATATACAACAAAAGAAACCATTCAATTAACAATATTCATTCAATTTATCCAATTAACTTATGTTAATTTACATCTTCCAATGTCCATAGCTAATTTATGCACTTCATTTTCATTAACATTCAATTTTCATTAACATTCAATTTTCATTAACATTTAATTAGTTTACTACCAATTTATTCAAACCTATTTCATTTACATTCAATTTATTCAATTTAATTTGTTAAAATTTCAATTGTATCACTTTTTGTTTAACATATTTCCAATGAATTCATTTATGAACCATTTTATAAATTTATTCCAATTAATCTTGTTTAAGTTAAATTTTATTTATTTACTACTTAGTATATTCTCTTTGGTTCACTTCATTTGTTTATTTCATTTATTCATATCATTAACTCAAGTAAATTTTATTTTATAACTCAAATTCATATTAATAAATTTTCTTTTTATCACAACCAGTTTTTGTTTAACTTTTCTTAAGTTAACTTCCATTTTATAGTTTATTTCATTAACTTATTTCATATTCAATTAGTTACCATTTAATTTTATTAAAATTCATTCTATTTTCATTTAACTTATTTACATTCAGTTTTAAACTAAATTAAGTTGCATATTAATATTTCTTGCACTCATTTATTTTTATTCAATTTCTTTCACAATTCAAATCGAATTTCATTTTATAATCGAAGTTTTATTCATTCTATTATTCATTTAGAACAATTTTTTCTTACTATCTTTAACACACAAGCAACCAATTCCCATTTATAATGAAACACAAAAGTTCATGCAACCAAACAACATATCAATCCTAAGCAAGAAACAATCATAGCTAGCAGTCATAGCATACAATCATTTTATTAAAATTCGTACGATGTATATATACACACATCATTCGTACGTATAACAATTTCGATCTCTTACTCGTATACGAAATTTTATTTTCCAAACTAGTGTTGGTAACCCGACTACTCTAGCGTGGACACTAATCCACCTTCTTGATTAGAAACTTCCATCCTCCTTACATAGTGAAAAACTATGATAGAGAACTTTAGATTCATATCAAAAATCCATATCAGCATCCGTCATCGAGAATCGAGTAAACAATCCTAAATCAGACAGGTGCGAATTACCTTAAAATCATGAATTCAAATCTGAATGAAAACTGTAAATGCAAATAGAACGGTCTATATACAACTTACATATTCCATTGGTTTCTTAATTACACCAATAGACAATTCAAGTGGTTTCTATATTCAATTCTTAAATGTTTGAAATTTTCTTTGTTAAATTTCTTTTATAAAAAATATTTTTATATTAAAAAGGTTTTATATTGAAACTACTTTTGATAACTTGATGTTTCAACAAGTTTATCCTCGTTTTTTACAGAATCCAGTAATACGTTGATCGGACGCAAGACCAGAAATCTATAAGTACTTAGCAAACCCATTTCAATACATAGTGAAAATACTTAGAAACCTATAAAATAGATATGGAAAACACAATCCAATCACCGAAATCAAACGATTGGGGTCGTCGTGAAACGTAGTTCCTAAGGTCGCTCTCTCGCTAAGTCGAGAGGATAGAGCGACGCGGCCTCAGGCAACTTTAGGCAGTCACTGCCCTACGTCTTATGCCATGACGTCCAAAACAACCATAGATCGCAAATACATAATGATTTCATCTAATTCTCCCAGGAAACATCCGTACCTCTGAGCAATCACTGCTCTATGAATTGCGCTAAGCAAAACACTCGCATGGATCGTAGTCTACGTAATATTAACATTAGTGGTTACATCGCTATCACCCAGACTCAAGGAAATCATCTGCCCCCTTGAATTATGCCATGTGGACCACAAATACACAATGATTTTGCCTTGTACACCCAAGAAACATCCGTACCTCAAGGCAATCACTCTACCCAGGTGGTTTACGTCGAATACGACCATAGATCGCATGTACACAATGGTTTCGCCTCGATCCCCAGGTAACACCCGTAACCGTAAGCCTTCACAGTCCTGCGAATTTCTCTATGCAGCCGAGTCAAAGGAAACACATGAGTATTATGTTTGGAAAACCTATATCGATTAGGACTCATTTGTGACTGGATGTAGGACCGGAGGTCCGAACCAGTATAAAATCCTGGTGTGCTTATTCTATATTTACCTAGATTAATATTGTTTTAGTTGCATCATATATTTTGTCACATATACTTGCATATACACTACAAGATCCACCCTGTAGACTTTCAATTGGTATCAGAGCAAGGTTAGATCAAAATACAGTACATGTTTTTGAATCACTATAATAGGGCAAGTATTTTTCAAGAAGGTCAATCCACAGCATGACCCCCACTTTTTAATGATTCCAACTATGCATATTGGTCAACACGTATGAGAATTTTTATAGAATCTAATGGATTAGAAATTTGGTTGGCCACTCAAAATAAATATGAAGCACCTGACACTGCTATGAATACATGGAATGATGCACAAAAAACCGTAGCTTCTAATAACGCCAAAGCTATGAATGTTCTATTTTGTTCACTAGATAAGAATTAAATTTCACATATCATGTTATGTAACACTGCATGTGATATTTGGCGTATCTTACAAGTTACACACGAAGGCACAAACAAAGTTGAACAAACTAAGATTTCAATTTTACAAATTCAATTTTCATCATTTAAAATGAAACAAAATGAATCTATTGTAGACATGTACTCTAGATACCAAACCATTCAATATGATTTAGTGGCACTTGGAGTCAAATTCACAAATTTTGATTTGGTATCTAGAATACTCAATTCTTTAACTTAGGAGTGGGAAAGAAAAGTATTAGCTATCGAAGAAGCTAATGATCTCTCAACAATCTTAGTTGAAGAATTGATAGGGAATTTAATGACATATGAAGCTAATTTGCAAGCACGAAAAGAACAAATTTCGAAAAGAAGAACATAACATTCCCAGCAACGAATGAAGACTCCGACTTAGACGAAGGAGAAATTGTATTTATTGCCAAAAACTACAACAAATTCAAGAAGTTTAGGAAAATGACTAAATTTCAAAAAGAGGAAAATCAAGCTCAACAAATCAAACATCAATCAAATGCTATGAATGTGACCAATTTGGACATATGAAGAAAGACTGTTCCAAGCTCAACAATGATAAAAAGAAGAACAAATTTGAAAAATTCAAAAAGAAGAAAGCTTTCAAAGTAACATGGGATGACTCGGACTCTTCGTCATCATCAGACAGTGATAGCGATAGTAATGGAGAACAACCTAATGTGTGCTTTATGGCACAAACTGATGAGATATGTTCCGAACTTAGTTATGATGAATTATTAGAACCTAGCATGGAATTAGATGATAAATTTAGATAAATTAAAAAAATTAAACAAAGAACATATAGCCAAAATAAATAGATTAGAACTTGAAGTAGGAATGTTAAAAGATGAAAAAAATTATTTTAGAGGAGGAACTAGAATTATCTCAAGAAAAAAGTAAAAATAGTTTGATTGAAAATGAAACCGTAGTTATAGAGTTTGATAAAACTAGACTAGAGAATGATGACTTGTTAAAAGAAAATATCAACTTGAAAACTAATATTGAAATATTGAAAATTAAAAATTTAGAATTAAAAGAAAAATTAGATAAAATTACAAGTAATGTTTCAAATTTTAATAAAGGAAAACAAGATTTGAAAAATCTTATCAAAACTTCAAAACCATCAGGTAATAGAAATGGAGTAGGATTTAAAAATATTCCTAAACAAAAAGGGAATAATATTAAGAAATATTGTTGTATTTATCAAAAGATTAAAAGGACATTAAAGTCTAAAACGAATACCAGAAATATAAAAATTTGGACTCCTAAGACAAATAATAATTTGATTAGACAAAAACATATTAATAATTTTTTAGAAAATGTAGTCTATTAAAAATTATGTTCATAAAGGTACCAAACCTTCTTGGATATGGCTACCTACTTCTCCTAACATCTAGGACCCTAACAAAAGTATACGAATACCAATTAAATCATCTTTTACTTTGCAGGTACCCAAAATAAAACATAAGGAGAAATGGATACTTGATAGTGAATGCTCCAAGCATGTGACCGTAAATTCAAATATGTTATCAAATATAACATACATCGATGGTGGAACAGTAACTTTTAGAGATAACTCAAAAGGATACGTCGTGGGCGTTGGAGAAGTCATCAACTCTGGTATTTTTAACTTTCCTATTATTATAAATGTTTTTTCAGTAGAAATCTAAAACACAACCTACTTAGTATTAGTCAATTATGCGATAAAGGTTTTCAAATCAATTTCGTAAAAGGTAGATATAATATTTTTGACAATAACAAACAACTTATATTTTAGGGATTTTAGAAACAAAAATATTTATGTTTTAAACATGAATATAAATCGAAATTCAAATTTGTGTTTAACCGCCAAACATGACGATCCATGGTTGTGGCATAAATGATTTTGTCATGTTAATTTTAAATATATCAATAAATTAGCAAAATATGAGCTAGTTAGAGGTTTACCTAAAATAAATTACAAAGTAGAAAATTTATGTGACGATTGTCAAATTGGAAAATTAAAGAAAAGATCTTGTAAATCTAAAAATAATATTTCTACAAAACAACCATTAGAATTATTACATTTAGATCTATTTGGTCCAACTCAAGTACAATCTAAAAATCACAACAAATATGCTTTCGTAATAGTTGATGATTTTTCGAGATATAAATGGACTTTATTTTTAAAACATAAAAGTGACACTTTTGGTATGTTTAAAATTTTTTGCTAAAAGAATTAAACACAAATGAAGAAAATTAAGAATATATGAAGTGATGACGGTGGAATATTCGAAAATGATCTTTTTACTAATTTTTGTAAATAAAAAGGTACAAGTAATAATTTTTCTTTTTCCCGTACACCTCAACGTCTTCCTACCCCTACACCAAATCAAGAACCGATGTATAGGTGGTCCTTCTATCATAAGGGATTCACTCCCGATAACAAGAAGTCCAAACGATCTCTATTTGTTTCTCCTAACACCAAGGAGAAGATTGATGAGATACATCACTATCAAAAGCAACAAATAGATCTACAACGAGAATTATTTTTTAAAAAAAAGTCACGGCACGACGACTAATTTTTTTGAAGCAGGTAGCGATAAAATTTTGTAATTCATGGAAGAAAGATGTACATGAACCACTTCCGATACCTTGCAGTTCTTTGGATCCCTCATCCTTGTATCGTACACCTTTGGATCCTTCACCAAGGCGATTTTCTGGTTCCCTGAGAACCCATGAACACGGAAATATATGGTCTCCACTCAAGCCATGGAGGGATGACAAGTCTAAAGATCGCAATACTCCATCGCCATCTAAATAAAGTACATTATTCTCATTGTGTTTGTATATAAGTATATTTGTAATTTTGTTTCACAATAATAATACTATGTTTTTATTAAAAATAGAAGGTCGAAAAATAAACAACACCCTTCGAAATTAGGTTATTTTTAGAAAAAATGGTCATTTCAGACGTCTGAACGTTGCCCTCAGACGTCTGACACTCTGATATCACATAACTTTTACACCATCGTGCATATATCAAACGTCTGATATAACCTTCCAGACGTCTGAAAATTGCCTCTGCTTAATAAAACTATATACCAGTCTATTTCAGACGTCTGAACTATGCACCAGACGTCTGAACAAAATCTCTGCCACCATGTTATAAAAACTCAGCTCATTTTCAGACGTCTAATATTTAAACCAGACGTCTGAGAAAACTATCTGTCATTCAGAAATAATAATTCGATCTACTCCAGACGTCTGATAATACAAATAGACGTCTGATAATTCTCTCTGACTATCCAATTTTACAAATCGACTAAATCCAAACGTCTACCACAACAAACCAGACGTCTGATTCTATTTACTGTCTTAAAACTAGGTTAAATCAAACGTCTGATTTAACTTCCAAACGTCTTAAATTCAATCGACACATTTATACGTCTATTTTTTTTAACTTTTCTTACTTCGTTTCATTCTATTTTTATCGCAATCTCGATTTTCTTACTTCTCAAAAATCCTTTCTCTTCCAAACTTGATCAAATTTGATGGCTCCTAAAACAAAAAATTCTAAGATCTCTAAGCGAAAACAAGACCAAGCAACTTCCTCAAACCCTCAAGTTTGCTTAGATGATCAAACTGAACGATGGATGAATCGAGTACCGCATTCACTCAAGAGATGCGAGGATATTCAGAAGAAGAAACTCCACATAGGTCCATTTTATAACTTACTCAAGTTCCTAATGTACGATTTCGATGAAATGTGTGAAAGTGCTGGTTTAGAAACTTTGATATCTTTCAATCCCAATAACATCCAAATTGATCAATTAGCTATATTTCTCTTCTATGCTAATTTGGATGGCACAACGGTTTGGAATACTAAAAACTAGGATAATTGGTTATGGTCTAGTGTTTTTGGCAACACAATTAGGCCCACTCCAGAATCATAGGCAGAACTCTCGGATATTCCGACTTCCGAGAAGATTTATATAGTATTCCCAATATGCGTCGTAAACCAAGAGACAATATGACACATCAAATATGGGAGGATGAAATGCCTAAATTCGCATCCAAATATCTACGACCTAAGGCGAGACTTCTTACTCGAATGATTATCAACACTATCATTCATCGCCTTGATAGTCATGAGCAGATGAGGACAAGGCCCTGTATGCTATATTCAGCGGAACAAGGGTCAATTAGGCAAAATTTATATTTGACGAGCTCAAACACTTTTAGACTCGATTCACGCCCATCCATTATCTATCCTACATATATCATGAGACTTCTACGAGCTCACAATATCCCATCCCATCTATCCACTTTTGAAGAAATTTCTCCAAAATATGCTTCCACGAAATTTTTCTCACTGATGCACCTACTGGAAAATCCTCCGGAGTTTATATCATTTGAAGAGTGGACGCAACATCGTCAAGCCAGACAAGCTAGGCCTCCACCTCAAACACACTCTGAACCATCATAAGAGGCGGAACAACATCGTGAGACTACTCCTCCTCGATGATATTTTGGAGACTCGCACAGAGACGAATCCAAATGAAAGTATTCGAGACCCAACTCTTCAAAATCAGCTTATTTTATCTCGAAATCAAAACTATTGGCTAAGTGCATTGATAGCTTTGAAACAACTTGTGCTACATGCCTGGTCACAGTTGAAACATCACTTTCAATTGTATTATCGGTCCTAAAAGAGGTTCTTCAAAGGGTTCGTGGTCCTACACCACCTTCAGAAGATTGTCCAACCCCAATGCCTTCTCCTCCTTCGAAACATTCCAAACTTTTTGAGGAGAATGAACCTCTAGAACAAGCTCTGACATCTCCTACAAAGCAACCTAGCTCTTCCTAAAATGAAGATAAAGGAGATGATCAAGAGAAAGCTTCTCCAAAAGACTCTTAGATTTTTAGGACTCCATCTTATGTATAAAAATGTTAAAAATCTATGAATGTACTCGATTAATATGATTAATGAAATTCCTTTTTGGTGTGTTATTTTTGTGTATATTTCTATCTTACAACGATTGGTAGATATTTAATAATTTCTACATATATAAAGTTATATATATATATCCTTTTTTATAATGCCAAAGGGGGAGAAATAAAAAAGATCACAATAAATTATGGAAAGCACATATTCAGGGGGAGATTTACAAAATTGTGTATAAGTACATTGTATAGTTGCCATCATCAAAAAGTGGGAGATTGTTAGGAAATCAAATCTACAGCTTCGATGACAACCGCTATACAATGGAAATCGAATATTCATATTTCTATATACAGGTACTTGCTAGAACAACATCACTAGAAAGACAAGAACAAGGCTCAAAGAACGTTACAAGAGACTATAAGTCGATAGGATCAAAAAAGCAACAAGAAAGATGCACAAAACAGACATGCACAATTTTTAGACGTTTGGATGCATAAGCCAGACATTTGGAAAAGTCCTCTGGAACAACAAAACAGACAGAACCAGACGTCTGGTAGATGCACTCAGACGTCTGAAAGACTACTAATACAAAAAAATATAGTATCGGACGTATGATACAAATACCAGACGTCAGATTTCAAACTCGGGATTTAAATTTAAACTTCAACTGTCAGATTTGAATAGAAATCTTCGCTTCTCTTCACTGCAACTCTTCATCATCAACAGAAGCAACTGTAGAGCACTTATTAATGGAGGCAACTACTCAAGGAACCTCTCTGTAACTATATATATCATCAAGAATCAAGAGAAAACTCACCTTACTTACTTATGCTCTCTACTTACATACTCTATTATATTCTTGATATCTAGCAATCTATATTTATATTTCACTCTTCCATATATTCAGTTCTTCACAGATAATACTCTCTAGATATATAGCGGAAGCATTTGTGCTTATTAGTCAATATCCATGTTATAGAACACATACTTGACAAGAACAAGTTATTGCAACCAAGCCTATTCCTCCAGGCGCAGTGAGGGTGTTTGATAGTCGAATTCCGAAGGGAAGCTTTGGGACTGGACGTAAGACAGGAGGTTTGAACCAGTATACAATCCTGATGTGTTTATTCTATATTTACCTAGATTAATATTGTTTTAGTTGCATCATATATTTTTTCATAAATACTTTCATATACACTACACAATCCACCCTGTAGACTTTCATATTTATCTCTTTAAAAAAAAATTCGAACTTCCATTTGTTTTTATTTTTAAAATTTTCCAAATTAATCTTTATATACTTTCCAAAATACTTAGCTTTGAAAATTAATTCTCAATTAGGAAGTGTATGACTATTCAGAATGGTCAAAAAATCAAATTCCAATCCAAAATTGGAAATCAACAATCAATCATCTTGACAAGATGCACAATCAATCAATCAATCCTAATGCATAGGACAAATGTGTTCATAATGTAATTCAACCCAAAATTCGAGAACTGAACACCTTGTTTTATTTCAAATCGTTTGAAATAAATATATACATATTTCTTTCGAATATCATATCATACTTCAGGGATTCCAATCAAATCAGCTTCATTAAACAGTCGGGTAGCAAAGCTACTAAAGTGGTCTCCCCCACTTTGAAACTTGAAAATGAATGTTGATGATGCTGCAATCATCACCAAAATTAATTCCCAATGACAGAAGTGAGTTTTGGACTTCCATTTCTTTTGAATCTTTGAAAATTCCCTTTGAAATCACTTTGAAAACATTTACAACATTTCTATTTGGAAAATAATTTCAAGTTATGCTGTTATATATTTTCGAAATCTTAAACATAGGATTTAAAAATTTAAACTCGTAGTTTCAACTTCATTTCAGGGGTTTCAGTGTATTTATCCACTTCAAATGGATTTAATAAATTTCACATTATAAACAAATTTCAATGTTAAAATTTCAAATTCCAGTAAATCACCGAAATGAATACAAGTCATTTCCAAACAATTTCTGTTACCATAAAAGTCACAGAAATTTCTCAAGCCCTTTTATTTCCTATTTTTGAAAATTTTATATTATTACTAAATTTATAATTTTAAGTCTTTTAAATGAATTTCAAATTTATTTTCAAAAATTTGAATTAACCCATTTATAAAATTTAATTCTTTATAACATATAATTTTTTTAAAATTTATAGTTTTAAAAACCATTTAGAGTTGAAGATTCCATTTATGAAAATCTTCAAATTTCGCTACAAGGCGACAGAATCACAACAATCACATTTCTGCCAAAGTAGTCAACAATGCATCCGATATCAAGCATATCAAATAGGATGTCAAAAGGTCCATATCAAAAGTCCATGTACCGGTAATCAATCATATCAATAGTGGAAATAATAGGACGATAACGTGGAAATATCAATTCACTAACACATACAACCAATCAATAATATCAACCAAAAATCCAAATCAATCAAATTCAGCTATATCACAACAATCAATAATTATAGTGTCAGGAAGTTTAACTAAAGTGTTATGCAATTTGAATTTCAATTTAAATATCAATTTAGGTGTCGATTTAACTATCAGTAAAATGTCAAATTTGAACTGTCAAATTCAAAAACACATTAACTATCTGTTTTAACTATCATATTTAACTCTCAAATTTTTATCAACTTTAACTTTCAATTTAAATTGTCAATTTAAATTATTAAATTTCATATCAATTTAACTATCACTCAATTCAAATTCAACCAATCCAATTTCAGTCAATTAAATTTCCAAACAGCAGTCAATATGATTTATTACTTCGTTAATTGGTTTAACTAATAGTAGGAAATTTAATATGTCATGAGTGGGTTAAATCACTCACCTTAAATAGATCTGAAATTTCCATTGAAGTGAATCATCACAAAACCAACTTAATAGCGTATACAGCGTCGATACGAATCCAACGGAAGAAACCACGTCCGCATCCGACCTCGTACGAATAAATTTCGGATGGATTAACATTAGAATTTATTTTTAATTAAATTATAGATATAATTAAGTTATAGATATAATTAAATTATAGATATAATTAAATTTAATTACCTTATCAACTTTAAACTAATCCCGCTTCTCTTCTTCCTGTTTACTTCTTCCCGTTTACTTCTTCCCGTTTACGAATGCAGCCAGATCGAGAATTCCATCGTCATACCACCTTCATCTAGCACCGGACCTCTAGCGCGCCTTGTCGGTGATTGCTACCATCGCAAATAGCCCTCTAGCGCCGCTCATGATTCCTCAAGCCTCACCGTGTGCCAAAAAATTGAACCCAACTCTGTTGAACTTCCTCGAGCAATACCGACCGCCATTGTTCATCAGGGGTCAGGCAACTTCGGCCGTGGGTAGCCCTATCCTGCCGCTCCATCTTCCCTTCAAACTTTGTCAGCCAGTTGTCGACGATGATGCCGGAATCATTCAACCAAGATTCGACATTCATCGGCGATTTTTGGTTACCTCGCTTCTCTGATGCTGATTGTGATTGGTCATTGTCTTCATCTTAACGATACGAACATCATTCCAGTTTAAATAGAATTCAAGTCAACTTTTAAAATCATTTTCGTTCATTTTACTGCAGTATTCAATTATTTGAAAATTTTCCATTATTAAATTCAATGATTTAATTTTTCAATAAATCGCCATTAATAAATAATTATATTTCAAATGAATTAATTTCCAAAAATTATTTCATTTCCATCTAAACAATAAAATATTTATGATCCAATCCTTGTTATTGATTATATACACTTTCAATACATAGAATTTCATTTCAATACTTATTATTGTCAAAATCTTCGAAATTGGTTATTTCAAAATTTTATTCAAGTTCAATTCAATAACTATATAATAAATCATTGAATTTAAATTCTAACCATTTTTAGTTTAATAATCATATTAGTTAAATAATTTAAAAAGGCTAAAAAGTACTGGTCGTTACATTTTTAGTCTACAAAATCAGATAATTCTTTGTTTGTCAAAATAAGTAAAGTTACTACTATTTATATTTAGATATATGTTGATGTTCTAATTATTGCAGGGGAGAATGAGACAAAAGTCAACAGCATCATTCAGTACTTAGATAGATAATTCTCAATTAAAGATCTTTGGAGTTTAAACTATTTCATGGGAATTGAAGTCATAAGGAAATCCAATTCAGAAATATTCTTGTGCCAAAAGAAATATATTACAGATCTATTAATCAAAGCTAAAATGGGTGGTACAAACCCTCTGCCTACACCCATGATAAGCAACCAATATATATCAAAAAATAAGGGAGAAACAATATTTAATGATAAGAAATATAGAAGCATTGTTGGTGCACTACAATATGTAGCGATCACCAGACGTGATATTTCATTTAGCGTTAATAAAGTGTATCACTTTATGTAGAGACCATTAGACGATCATTGGAAGACAGTAAAAAAGGTATTGAGATATCTTAAAGAAACTGCAAATCATGGCTTGACACCAAAGGTTGGTAAGAATCTCAACATAATGGGATATGCTGATGCAAACTTGGCTATAAACCCATATTATAGAAGATCCACCACACAGTACTACATTTACATTGGAGACAACTCAGTCTCATGGTGTTTAAAGAAACAAGCTACAATCTTCGGATCTAGCACAGATGATGAATACAGAAGTGTAGCAAGTGCTACATATGAAATTATATAATACAGTAATTACTTAATGAATTGGAAATTAACTTAACAACAAACAGATTATATGGTATGACAATTTATGTGCAGTTTTACTTTTAGTTAATCTTGTACTTCATTAAAGAACAAAACACATAGAGATTGATTTATATTTTGTGCGCGAATAAGTTTTGAAAGGAAAGCTACAGATAAATCATGTATCTGCCACTTACCAATGTGCAGACATACTTAGTAAAGCACTACCGACAAAAAACTTCATTAAACTGAAGCACAGTATGAAAATCGAAGAAAGCGGCAACAATCGAAGCTCAATTTAAAGCATCGAGAAGAAGAGACTGATATAAGAATACTGAAGTAGTATTCAGCCTAAATTTCATCGAATTTTTACACTGTTCGAAAATTAGAGGAGGTGGCGATCAATTTTGGAATTTCTAAATCCTAACCCTAGATGGTTTTGTAGGAGAGGGGAGGGGCATTGAGGAATGAAAAATGAAGCATACCAAAATGGTGCAGCCACTTTATCTCAAAAGTAAATGCAGGTTTCAGCATGTAGTCTTTATTCATGGCTAACCGTAATAGGCCCATATAGAAAATACAAAGAATGTTATAAATAGTTGTACAAGTCATGTATTCATAATCAATATATCGTTGTATCAAAACTTTTATGAAATATAACCCTGAAGCCTCATTTACAATTTAATTCATTCTCTCTCAAATCAAAATATCAAATATTTTAATAGTATTGGTACTAATATAATTGAAACCCAATCCCCCTACATGTCATTGTAGTGGATTCTTTTAAAGCTCTACCAACACCCAACTCCAAGTTAGACCCATCAAACGAGTTAGGTTGGGTCAAAATGGGTTGGGTCGATATTAATCAACCCGTTTATGACCCATTTAGTATAGAAATCAGTCAGACCCATCCCATTTAATGAGTGGGTTACCAATTTAAAGATTTAAATTTGATTTGACCAACGAAAAACAAATAGACATAAAATAATTCTAATTCTAATTTTTACGTTTTGAATTTTGGTAAAAATCAAAATTTTAAAATTTAATTCTAATTTTCATCAAAATTCAAATATGGGGTGTAGTCTGTTATCTGCTAAGTGCAACCATTTGTCACCATGGAGAATTACAACATGCTTTCATTAGTTGAAGTATCCGAGTGTTCCATATTGTCCGTAATTTAGAAGGGAGTTCATCGGTCGAAGGCTCGTTTGAGTCCAAGTTAGCATGAAGAAGTTATTGCAGTCTGAACAAAAAATAGCGACTTTTCCCTAAGCCGAGTACAAATATGAGGATGTGGCATATTATTTTCTAAGTGCAACTGTTTGTCACCATGAAGAACTAAAGCGTGCGTTCACGAGATGAAGTATCCATGTAAAAATTTCAAATTTGCGGAATCCTTATTTTCCAAATTTATATTTTCAAATTTATATTTTTGAATTTTAATTTTTAATAAATGGATAAATGGGTTACTCATTTATAACCCAGAATCAACCCGTTTTTGACTCATTTAATAAAGATTCATATGTGTATTGACCCAATCCGTTTATAAGTAGGGTAAATGAGTTGGGTCATATTTTGACAGGTCTACTCCTACTAACGTCTTCTTTTGATACATTCGCCAAGCTGGTGTTGCTTTTGCATGGTGTTGCTTTTGGTGCAAAATTACAAAAGCCGATAAACTAAATCAAGTGGTTCAACTCTTCTTCTAGCATCAAAAAATGTTTGTGATGATTTTTATCTCATAAAACCTCGAAAGTAGTACTCTCAATACAAAATGAATTGTGAATATGCGATGGGCAAACAATAATTTTGTTTAAATGTGTGAATTAATCGAGTAATAACAACAAAGCAATAAAAGATCATAGAAAACATTTTGTACTAAAAGTAAATGTACTGAAAGAGTAAATGGTGGAAATATTTATATGATTCGAAATGTTCCTATAGAAGTAAATGTTGCTACATCATGCGGAAAGAAGTATTTCTATTCATTCTCTTTTAGAGTACAAGTATATTTGATGTCATTGATTCAGTATTGATATTGTTTGTATTTAGTTAAATTTTTTGCAAAAGTAAAAGATCCAACTTTTTGCTACAATACTTTTCTATTCATATAAGTTTCTATTTGGTGGACTGATGAGATTTGATTTGAAAATATGCAACGTTAGATTAGGTCCCCGATCGTTCATCCTTCGACGCTAGATAGAATTTGATGCGGATTGATAGATGTTGGCGGGATTTCTAATTTGTGAAAGTTGGACCCACTTTCCTAAAACCAAACATATTCCTCCAAAACTCCCTCTGTTTCAAACTCTACAAATCGGGTCCCTATTTTTGTTTCGGCTTAATTTTTTCCCGTAAATGTCCTCATTTATTTGTCATGGTGTTTTTTATTATAGCCAAGATATGAAATCTACGTTTACACCTCCGGTTTAGATCGATCTACATTTTGAAATCATATTTCTGCTTTATTATGGCTCCATCATCTTCTAGGTAGACATGCGATCTTCTTTTTAATCGACTGTTTTTCTTTTTAATTGACTGTATTTCTTTTCTTATCAATTATTGTAAATGATTGTTGAATTTAATGGGTGTTCGTAGGATAAAGTTTGATTCTAGTTGTAGAAGTGTTAATTGAATTATACTAGTTATTATTGTGAATAAAAGCAAATTTGTCTGCAATGATTGTAAATAATTGCAGAATTGTCTGCAATCATTTTAAATAATTGCAGACATGTCTTCAATTAATGTAAATAAATGAAGGCTTATGTGCCATTATTGTATATACATGCAAACTTGTCTGTCGGTAGTTGTTTATAATTTTTATGATTGTTTATAGGTGAAAGATTGATCGTAATAATATTATTATTTTAAAATTGAAATTCTCATAATATTTGCAGATTTATCTGCAATTATTTTTATAATAATTGCATATTTATCGGCCAATAATCTTTTTTCTAGTTGTAATGGTATGCATTCTTTTCTGGTTTGTTTATTATTTGTAATTTTGTAATTATAATGATGTTTTGTTATTTTAATTTATACTGTTGCTAGCAATATTGGTGTTTTAGTGCTTTTGATGGTTGGACGTGATACGTTTTCTTACGTGTTCATTTTGATAATACAGTTGATATGTTGGGAAATGCTATTTGTGGCAAGTGGTCAGATTTAAATCCACTGAGATGGTATGAGAAGGAATATTGAAACTAATTCTGATCTTCAATCTATCTTGTTGTTGTCTGCTCATAATCACGAGGATTACTTGTTTATTTTTGTTGACATTGTTCCTTTTAGTTGTTCGAAAAACAATGTTGATATTATTAGGTCAGGTGCATTTACTTGCAGTACTGATTCTACCTTTGCTACACCGATGATTCTAATATTCATTTGAGGTACTTATTGACAAATGATTCTAATCGATCTGTCTTTACTAGTGTTGGTCAACGGTTTTCAGGTGGTGTTACTAAATTTAGGCTCAATTTGATGATATATAGTATTAATAATGGGTACAAGCTTGATTTGGTTAAGAATGACAAGGAAAGAGTCACTGCTGTTTGTTCTTGATTTAAATGTAGCTTCAGGATTCATGCTTCTATTAAGTTTAATCTTCCTGGCTATTTTGATATAAAGAGATTCAACTGAGCATTCTTGTGGTGCTGGAATTCTTGATATTAACGATCCTCCAGTTTCAATAAACTGATTAAATTTTTTGTTTATGATCATATTAAAGCTAATCCATTGATGAAAACCAAGGACATTATTCATCTTTTTCAAACTGAGTATGGTATTATTTTGACGAATTATTTTGCTTATAGTGGAAAGAGATTAGCTTTAGAAAATTTATATGGAAGTGATATGATGTCTTATCAACACTTGAAGTCTTACTGTGATGTTGTCCTTGAAACTAATCCTGGCAATAAAGTTGTTTTGGTGCATAATTCTAGTACTCGTCAATTTGAGAGGGTTTTTATCGATTTTGAAGCTTGTGCTCACAGTTTTCAATTTTGTCGGTCTTTAATATTTCTGGATGCTACTTTTATGAAGGGCAGAACTCAAGGTTGTTTGATGGCTGCTACTGGTAAAAATGACAATGAAGGTATGTTGTTTACTTTTTTTATATATTTGCTTCAATATCTTATACTATTCTAAATTTATTGCGGACATGTCTGCAATTAATATTTAAATTTGTTGACTTTTCTGCAAAATTTCCTGTTAACTGCAGAAAATCTGAAATTGTTAATATCATAGACTTGTATATTTGCTTCTTCTTACTCTGTTGTATGTTATGTAATTGTTTTCAAACAATTCATATTGTACATGATATAATATTATCATGTTAATTCGATTATGCATATTGTATGCATACTTGGCTGCAATTGTTCACAATTATTTTCTAGTCATCGGCATATATTATAAATAATTGTATATTATTCTGCACTATTTTACAATAGTTGCTTACTTTTCTACAATTATTTAGATTAACTGCTGTAGTATTGTTTTTTTACTTAGTTATTTATATGTTTACTATTCTATCAGGTTTTTTTCCTATAGCAATTGCAATTTTTTCTGGTGAAGATGAAAATAATTGGATTTGGTATTGTGAACAACTTAAAGACTTTCTGAAAGACAATCTTAGAAATTTTGTCTTCATTTCTGATTGGCATCCTAGTCTTCATATTGCTATTCCAAAAGTGTTTCCTAATTCAGCTCATGGTTCGTGTTTTTATCATTTGAATAATAATTTGAAAGTTGCTCTAGAATCTGAATTTTTCAAATCTTAGAAGAAATGGTTGATAGATTTATTTGCATGTGTTGCATATGCTTCTAACTTGGATGATTTCAATGTAGCATTGAGAAATTTTGAGAACGCTAGTCGATCTACCATGGCAAACTTTTTGAATGGAATTTCTTTTGAGAAGTTTGCTAATATATTTTTTCCTACACGTCGTTATAGTGAAATGTCGTCGAATTTTTCTGGGAATTTTAACAAATGGATTTTGAAAGAAAGGAATTTACTGATCACTGCTTGCTTGGACAAAACCAGAATTAAGTTAACGAAGCTTATGTCTTATCGTCGAGAACTTGCGGATGGTTGGAATAGCAATTTATGTCCAGTCAATGAAAATCGTTTTAGAAATCTACATTTGGAGGGAGCTACATGGTTTGTTATTAAATCAAGTGAACATGTATTTGAAGTTCATTCTCCAGTCCGACAATCCGTTGATTTGTATAATCGGGTTTGTCCTTGTAATTTGTGGCAAATCTATGGCTTTCCTTGTAATCATGATGTTAGATGTATTTTGAGTTGTGAAAATTTGAATGTATATGATTACATTGAAGCTTATTTCAAAGTTTTATATTTTCGATCAGCTTATTCTCATGCAATAAATCTAGTTATAAACTTCATAAAAGAAGATGTCTTACCTGAAGTTGTTGATATAGCACCTCCAATAAGTAAAAGTGCCTGGCCATCCATCAGCTTCTAAGAGAATTAAATCTACCGGTGAAATTATAAAGATTATTAGATGCAGTTTATGTAAGAAGTTAGGTCACAATAAAAGGACATGTTCTTTGAAACACATGTATTACTGTTGCTTTTTCGTTTGGAAATATTTTAGTGTACTGCTAAAACAACATGTTTTCTTTATTCTATTTTTTTGTATTTCTACCGTAATTATATTGGATATCTACTACTTTTTAAGTGAATGAAAAGAATATTTCTAGCATGTTCTACAATAGTTAAGCAATATTGTTGTCATATCTGCAATTTTTCTAAATATTTGTGTATATTTCTGCACTTTGTAAATGTTGTTGCATACTTTTATGCAACCATTCTTATACTTTGCTTTATATTTGCATAAATGTACTGAACAATTGCGTAAATATTCTGAACAATTGCGTAAATATTCTGAACAATTGCGTAAAATTTTTACTTATTTGCAACCTTTCTAATAATCTACCGAGTAATTGCATAAATGTTTGCCGTTATTCAGGATAAATGTAGACAAATCTGCAATAATTTGTAGATTTTGCATATTTGTCTGTAGTTATTCTTGATAAATGCAAACAAATCTGCAATGTTTTAATTTTTTTGCATAGTTATCTACAGTTATTCTGGATAAGTGCAAACATATCTGCAATATTTTGAAATTTTGCGTAAATGTCTGCAATAGTTCAATATATTTTCTTACTTTTCCTTCAACGATATATATAACTGAATTCAACCTTAGAAAATGCTTATTTAGTAATTTTGATAACTATCATCATATTGAAGCGTTAAATTTGGCTTTCAAACACATAAGTTTGTCAGCATATATACATTTCATAAGTTTTACACAAAACACCACAGTTACAAAACATCACTACTGTTTGTTGACTTTTGATAATAAAAATTGTTGTGTTTGGCTTTCTTCGATGCTCCAGCTATATGGGTTGCACGATAGAATTTGACATGCTAATTCAGCTATTTGCATTTCGATAGCATCATATCCATATTGAATGTCTTCTTTGTTTATGACATTGTTTTAACATCTTTCTCTCATGATATTCATTACAAAAATTCCACAATCAACCCTGCAAAAATTGCATATTATTTTCAAACTAGTCAAAATAATTACAGCATGATGTGCAAATATTTCAAGTTTATTTGTTGTGGTATACTTATGAATCACTACGTTGTTGTGGGCTATCTACAAACGTGATTAAACTTGAAGGTTTGTGATCTTTCTTTTCAAATTTTCTTAACAAGCCTACTACATAAACTTTTTGTAAAAAATAAAATTTTTTATTAGGCAATTTATTTTCAGTTTAAATAATTTATTCTTTTCTTGAATTTACATACCAGTTTTCTTGCAGCTTTAACATGTGGACCTCAATGTCTTGGTTTCATTGAATCATAATGAATCCAGTGTCTATCTTCTTTTATGAATTCCAATAGAGTGAAATGTCCATTTATGTGTATCAGTACTGCGGATTACGGATCTTATGGCTAGAGCTAACACTAGAGGAGGGGTGAATAATATTTTAAGGAATTACTAAACCCTTTTGAGTTTATGTTAATTTAAACACAAATGTATGCAATATTCAGACACAGATATGATCACAGAATCAAATACAGATGCAGAAATAAAGTAAAAGCAATAAAGGAAAGAGCACACCGGATTTTATACTGGTTCGTAGTTACCATACATCCAGTCTTGCACACAAGTACAGATTTTCTTTCAAATCAATTTTTACAATTACACCCTCTATTTCAAGGCCACGAGGTACACCACTCCAGATTCACAATCCTCTAGGTAGAGATACTTGATTTTACGGGCAACAAGTTCATCCAATTGATTTCATAGGCTACAATCACACCTTTTCTCACTTGATTGATTTCACAGGCTACAATCACACCTTTTCTCGCTTAATTTATTACAAAGAAGCCTATAACTCTGAATATCACTGAGATCTTGTTGAGATAGTGATTGAGAATCAAACCAGAGATAATCTAGTTAGATTCAATGGTGATTTCGGTAGAGTAATGGTAAAAAAATATATAAAGAAATGTGAAAGAAGAAGAGGAGTGAAATCAAAGAAAATATGTATATAAATTCGTTTAAAACTGCCCCTATTTATAGTAGAACAAAAGCCATGTCCATTCGTGAAAGGATATGACGAATAGACACTTCCTTTGAAATTCAAAATTTTGAAATCAACTGCCACCTTGTCGACAAGGGTAGATTGGGGTTGTCGACAGGCCTTTGTAATTTTTGATAATTTTTTTCTTTAAAAATAACTTTCATCTTGTATTAAAACTATTTTTAAACTTTATAAATATACTTAACTATAGTTAAAACATATAAATAGGTATAGAGAATAATATATATAAATTTTTACTATAATTTTATATTTAAATCTAAGTATAAACATTAAAAGTTAAATATATTATAATTAAAAGATAGTTTAAAACCAAGGATAATTTGAATTTGAAGATAAAGATTATTTTAAGGCTAAAAGTATTTTAAAACCAGGATAGATGTTTTTTATTCTTCTAAAAGGAAGGTTTTGAAATCATTTTGAAAAAAGATATAATTTTGTAAAACATTTGAATAAAAGTTAGTGGATACAAAGCAGTGTTCCACTAGATTTTTCGTAGGTTCCATCCTACTTAGGGTTCCATCTCTTTAACAGGCTTGAAGTGGATTCCATTCCATGAATAAATTGGATTTTAAGATGCCAATGCTTTTCTAGGAGTTTTAACATAATTCCTAACTAAATTACTTAATAAAGAAATCTTGAACTCTTGATAATCTTGATACTCATGAGTCTTCAATCTTGATATCTTCAGTCTTGAATTTCTGTACTGTACAGTCTTCATTCTTGGTACCTGCATGGTTAAATCCTGCATATACATATATATCTAAACTATAATGTTAGTATTTATATTTTATAATCTTATTCTAAGGTTGTATTTATCAAAACCATCTTCTTAGGGACTAACAATCTCCCTCTTTTTGATAATGACAACCATTGTTTATAAAATATTATTTCTATCCTAATAACTCCCCCTAAAAATATTACTCCCTCTTAATCTCTGCCTAACTATCCTATTTTATACTTTTCCCCCTTTGTCGTCAACAAAAACTAACTCCAAACTATATAACTCCCCCTTAATCAAATACTATATGACATGTGATTATAATGATAGTGTTATCATAAATAATCATCACTTAATTCTAAAACTAAAACTTAGTGCTTAATTACTAACTATCCTAACTAAGAATCATTTATTAATTATAACTGTCCTAAGTATCCTAACTAAGAAGTCAAATGTGAGAAATCAAATATAAGAACACAAACATTTTATTAATTATATATTGTTATATTTACATTTGCGAAGAAGATGAAAGTAAAATCATATAATAATAAGAAAGAGAGAAAATAAACAAATGTGTGTTTATACATATTATTTTTTACACGCCAATTATCAATCCACACCAAACCAAATAAAATAAAATCAATCCAAGCAATCAATTCAAATCAAAGCAATCAAATAAATCAAACATTACGAGGAACTTCCACCCATCCTTCTTCTCCAAATATAGGGTCTGTTTTATTGACATCCTAATTTTCATTTTCATTCGTGAGAGAGACTAGAGGATGTGCTTCATTATCATCTTTGTGCAGGGAAGAAATCATCTATCGTATCGAAATGCTTTTCTTGCTCCTTGATCATCTGCATTTGACTCAACTCTAAGTGTCGCTGATGACGAAGAATGAAAGAGAGAATAGTTTTGAAAGAGTTAAGAGTTTCTTCAAGATTCCCGGTCAAACTATGAATTGGATTGGCCATATTTGAGTTTGTGAGAAGAAATAGAGATAAAGTAGATAAGAAATAATTTTGAGTGATGAATACTGGTAGAAATATGTATTTATAGGTGTAGAAATTCGTTTGAAATGAATAGGCACAAGGTAATTATTCAAATTTCAAGTTCAAAATGAAAAGTCATTTCTGACCAGTACTTGTCGACATGGTCAAGGGGGGGTTGTCGACAGGGGTCAGCTAATTTTGATGACTCATTTTGATTTTGTGAATAATTGTGTGTGTGTATATTTTTATATAATATACTAACATTTATTCTGGAGGTAGGATAAGCTAGATAACAGAAAAGTAATTCAATTTCATTTCATAATAGAACAATACAATGATTAAATATTAAGAACTACACGAACATTCAAATCAAAACAAACTAAAACAAATACAACAAGACATGAAAAGGTAGAACTAGTTAGAGGATGACGAAGATGAAGATAATCCAAGCTTCTTGCTGACTTTGGAGAAAAATTTGTTCATCTTGGATGATACTTTATCCAATTTCTTACTAACAGATCGTTTAAGTGTCCGTTGATTCTCAACATGATCTTTTGATTTTTGAGTAAAGTTTTGTTGGTCGGATTGGAGGGATAGTCAATACTTTCCAAGGATGTTTCACTTTCTTTGTCACGATCGGAAATCCAAGGTTCGAAAATTGACACTAAATACCTCACTTGTATTCGACTGCCAAAGATTCAAACATCGAACTCCAGTCGGATGGAGCTTATAACAACAGTAGATGAATATAAATAGTGGAAACAAAATGAATATCATATATCAACATAGATACAACAGGATACAATATCCAATACAACATCTATCCCAAATATCAGAGTGATACAAATATGATACAACAATAATACGACAACAGAAACTTCAACAAGTTTCCAACATACTTCAACTTCAACAAGGTCTTCAAAAACTCCAACACTTTAGGAGATTTCCAAAACCAAAGCTTCCAGAAGACTTCAAATCCAAGCTTGCTCCAAAACACAGATAACCTGCTTCTAGGTTGCCCGTGTGGAAAATTATGGGCACCCAGAGTTTAGGAAAGGAAAAATAAACTCCGGGTCAGTCATGAGACTGGTATGAGTAAACAAAACAGTTGATTCTAAATAAAACAAGATTTGTAGAGAAAATTCGTTATGCTTTTGGAAAATGAAACTACCACAAGACCTCCCACCACACACATAATGCAAACGCGGACTTGGAGGAGATTTCTTCTTATGATAGTCAAAAATGCTTGATACGAGAAAACTCTTTTAAATATTATTATTAGTGCATAGTGTAGAAAACATTTCGAAAGTATAATATTAATCTTAGGCAGCATAGACATTTCGTACTATGCCTACTATAGCTACCATCTAAACAGTGGTGACCACCATAAGTAAATGGCAGGTTATACAACTAAAACCGTAAAGAGCTCGTATTGGATGAATGGATTTCCAATAAATGGTCGGGCAAAGGAACTTCCCATATAAAATGGAACGCCACTGGAGGGACGCCCCCGAGAACCTAACCGGATCTCTGCTACACAAGGCCGGGTTACCTCTGTAACTAGGTAACAACTGACACGAGTATGCCACCTCCCGGTCGTTACCAACCACAAAGAAATAAGTTTGCAGCAACCACACAGTAAGTATCTGGGCTCATACCATGATTCCACTCATAATCCAGAAGGAAATGGTCATACCCTCAGGGGGGCTACCCCCAAATAACCTTGCTGCCACGATTCCTGTTTTGACCATAACCGGGTTGTGAGGTTCGACGAAGTCTCGTCCACAAAGCTACGCTTTTTCACAAAGCCATGCTTCGATCAACAAATGATCATTAACACACAGCAGCACTTAGCATGCCACACTACCAAATTGGGAGTATATTACTAATAACCTTCAACTACATAACCTCTGAGCTCGTACATCTCAGAGAAGGGTGTTAAGCTAAGAGAATAATTTCTCCGCCACCATCAGATATGTATTTGAAAGAAATCAGCTTTATATCTCAATTTGTAATGTCAGACATACAACCATACAAGTCTGTTTCGGGTTCGAACAGAACCGAAGGCACTTTCGAAGAAGTCCTTGCAAATCCGGGCATCCACAATCCCGATCGGACTTCCCATCACTTTGGGAATCTCTATGCCGTAGCTACTCGATGCAGAGACAATCGATAGGTCATCCTATCGTTCTCGCAAATATCCAGTCTTCACCACCGGTCTTCAAATGCTATCCATAACGTCGTATCACAAATTCGGAATGGGTTATACGACATGAAGGTCCTCTCCCGGCTAAGCCGAATAGTGGGTGTCAATTTTAAAAAAACGTGGATGTATCAATCACAAAAGTTCATATTCAGGGTTCGATGTGGGTTTTGGATAACTAATTGAAATCTGAATCCCTGTCGCATCGAAGTTAAAATGCCGTTTTACGGGACAATGGGTTTTCACAATCACAAAGCAGTATATCCAATACAAATATCACAGCTCAGCACAAAGCATTATTACATAGCATCACATCACATAACAGGAATATCAATCCGACACACGGTATTCAAGAACGATCAAAACACCTTAAATTCAGATAAATAAATCATGTGGTTTAAATTTATTAATCACATAGTTACTTTCATTAGAAATCTTTAATCAATGATTAATTACAAGTAATTACAATTGGTTAGATCTTAATCATTTTCATTAATTATTCACTTCTTAATTAATTATCTTAATTAATTTCAAATTAATTAATCTTAATCATTAATTAATTAAATCTTAATTATCAATTAATTTAAACTTTAATATTAATAAATTAGCTAAGTAATCATTTCTTAAGAAATTATGTTAATAAATCATTAATCGTTTAAATAACCAAAAAATATTTAAATTGCTTTGATTATCTTTTTAAACCTTATTCAATAAATTTCTTTTTATTACATTAGATGCCTTAAAAGGTTAAGATTTAGTTTTAAACAACATTTTATTTTAATTTTCTTTTAAATTACATTATTTATTTAATATAAATAACCTTATAAAAAATATTATATTAAATGTAAGTAACCAAAATTTAATTTCTTGAAACATTTCGCTTAAGTCTTAAATTAGCTTAAAATTCCAATCAAATCATTGTTTTGAACATAGTTTAAAAGTGTTTTAAAAATTTGAAATTTTTTAAAGTAAATACTATTTTATACATTGGTCTCGAGACTCACTTCGAGTCACGCACGAGAGTTTTCCTCGTTTGCTTCGCGTCATTTCAAAAATCAAGCCGAGTGGCAAAAATTTTCACTTAAATTTTTTTCTAAGTATTTTGACCTGGCGCCACAGAATTCTTACTCGAGTTGATACTCGAGCCACCCTTCGGTTTTCTCCATGCTTGCTTCGAGTCCATACCTTTCTTCCCCAAAACCCACTACTGATACAAAAATTTGTACCGTGCACATGAACATCATTGCGTCGCCGTTCTGGCGAACGTCGCGAGCTTCAGCAAGTCGCAAACACTCCCTGTACTCGAAATCGAACTTCAACTCAACCCAGAAAACTCGAAATCGAAAATGGGTATTTCGCTAGACAATGTAACTTGAGCACACCCAAACCATATCGCCTCGCCACCATGCCACAGACCACCGGAAGTGCTTCCACTCCGGCCATAGCATGTCACCCCCCCGCACTACTATCCAGCTCAATCTCGAGCAACTCGATGCCTCCGAGGTGATGAAATCACCTCATTTACAGACGCAACACAAAAACGCGAATATAACCCTAGATTGAACTCGAATCTCTAATTTATACAATAGAAAAATTATTCGCTAATTTTCCTGAAATCTATGACGTTCAACCTTGCTTCACACAAAACTTCAACATCAAATATTGAGTTGATCATCAGAAAATGATCAAAGTGTCTATTTTGTTCACATACGAACCACACATCGAATACTTCATTAAAAATGATCATGTTCATTTTAAAAATCATAACTTTGTATGTTTATTCCAATTATGTAATCAAATCAATGTTTTAAAATACTTGAATTCATTACAAAATTTTGTTTTTACTATAAATTTAGGTTACAAACCCTTCATGATCAAGCTTGAAAAAAAATTTAAACTGTGATTCAAATTTAAACAAACTTGTTTTGTTTAAGAAATCCTAAGCAAAAATGTTTATGTGAAGACTATTGAATTTTTTTTCTAATTCACTTGCTCTAAACAAGAATATTGAAGAATAGAGCATACAGGAGTTTCCAGTAACACAAAACAACAAACAGAACAATAATTTTTTCTTTTATATACAACAAAAACACAAGATTCATGAACTAGGTACTTAGATTTCAAATAAAAAAAATAAGTTTACTCGCTTGAATTTTCCCTGAAACAGAGAGCTGCCTGAGTTTTTTGAAAAACTGCAGATAATCTGCTTAAATTTTTTTCTGTTTTGTTTTGTTAAATGATCTTGAGTTTGTAAAATAATAATGTTTGCTTTTATTTTCTTTCAGGCATGCTAAAACTTGTTTGAACGAACTGGAGCCAATATGGGTGTAGATATAAAGTGGATAGTTTGTACAGGTGATATTATTTTGTTGTTCAATCAAAAGTCAGAGATTTTTTCTTTGACTAAACAGTTACTTTGGCTGATATCTTATTTTGGTGGCTAAAAAAATATCTATTTTGATTGCTAACGAGGCTGATATGACTTTTGTATATGCTTAAAGATGACGGCATTAATTAAAATTGTCTTATTCCTTTTTATCTTCTTTCACACACTTTGTTTTGTTATTTTACATGCACAAAATTACATGTATCACTTGTCTGATGTATCCTTATTAACATATAACTTGAACATATATACATCTTTGTTTGATTGCCTTGCTTAATATAAGATTGTCATAGTTATTATTATTATTAGTTTTATAGTTTGTAACTTACCTTATATATTTATGTTTTAACACAATTCTTGTTTGTTATACATTTTTTCTTTATTTATTTAGAGCCTAAACTACCAATATTTTATTTACGTCCATATATTTTTCTTTTCTTATACTTAATATTAATAATATTTTATTTTATTTTGAAAATTTTCTAATTAATTTACAAAAGTTCAAATAAGTCACCAAATTTAATTTAAACAAATTTTGGAATGTTACAAATATCCCCCTTAAGAAAATTTCGTCCTCGAAATTTGAAAGAGAAAGAAAAGCAAACATAGAATATATGAATTCAGAAAAGAATAGAGAAATGGCTTACCAGTTTAAGCCGAGATATCCACTCAGCAATTGGGATATGATTTCTGTTTATTATCTTCGGTTTCCCAAGTGCAGTCCTTTGGATCGCCACTCCATTGCACTTTAACCAGTTTTATAACTTTGTTTCTCAATCGCTTTTCAACATGATCCACAATCTTTGTCGGTTCCCTCTTAACTTCCAAATTGGGAGTGATCTCAAGATCCTGCTGAGCTGCTTCGTCAATGATACTATCTGGGTCGTGCACAAATTTTCGGAGGTTAGAAATATGAAACACATTGTGCACGCCAGATAACCAACTGGGTAACTGCACTCGATATGCTAGAGGACCGATCCTTTTCAGAATAGGAAAAGGACCAATATAACGCGGTGCTAGCTTTCCAGTTTTCCCAAACCTCAATACACCCCGCATCGGAGACACTTTCAGAAATACAGAATCTCCAACTTGAAACTCCAACTCTCTTCTTCGGCGGTCATAATAGCTCTTCTGATGACTTTGAGCAGTTATTAATTTCTTTCGAATAAAATCTACCTTCTCTGTGGCTTCTTTAATCATGTCTGGTCCAAGGACGGGTCTATCACCTGATTCGATCCAGCATGTAGGTGATCGACACGGACGACCATATAAAGCTTCAAAAGGAGCCATTTCAATACTGGCTTGATAGTTATTGTTATAAGAGAACTCAACCAGATGCAAATGGTCCTCCCAAGAACCACCAAAATCAAGAATACAAGCTCACAAAAGGTCTTCTAGAATTCGATTTATCCTTTCTGTCTGCCCATCGGATTGTGGGTGATAAGCAGTACTGAAGTTCAGCTTTGTTCCCAATGCGGCTTGGAATGCCTCCCAAAATCTACTAGTGAAGATCGGATCACGATCACTCACTATGCTGCTAGGAATACCGTGGAGACGAACAATCTCTTTTATGTATAGCTCTGCAAAGCTTGCTGCAGTCCGAGTGGATTTCATTGGAATGAAGTAAGCTGTTTTGGTTAGACGGTCCACTATAACCCAAATTACTTCATTTCCCTTCTTGGTTCGTGGCAATCCGTCGATGAAATCCATCGATACCTGATCCCATTTCCACTTCGGTACTTCCAAAGGCTGAAGTAAACCCGCCACTTTCTTTTGATCGCTTTTAATTTGTTGACAGTAGCACATCGACTCACATAAACAGATATGTCCCTTTTCATTGTCTTCCACCAAAATGTTCTTTTAATACCACAATACATTCTATTGACTCCTGGATGGATGCAAAGTTTGGACTTGTGGCATTCGTCCAAAACTTCACGTTTCAGCTCCGGAATGTCAGGGACACAAATCCTTCCTTTCAATCTTATAACTTCTCTACTATCCATCTCGAAACTAGTATTTTCACCTTAGCATATTCTTTTATAAATTCCCTAAAGAAACCCATCTTCTTTATGTTGTATCACAATCCTTTTGAGAAGAGTAGGAGAGATAACAAGATGAGCGAGAATGGCATGCTTTCTACTCAAAGCATCGGCAACTACATTGGCTTTTTCGGGTGTATACAGAATGTCTAGGTCATAGGATGACATAAATTCCAACCAACGTTGTTGTTGCAGATTCAAATCTTTCCAGATGAAGAGATACTTTAAAGATTTGTGGTCGATGAATAATTCAAAATTTTCACCTAGAAGATAATGTCGCCAGATTTTTAAGGCGAAAACAACATCCAAAAGCTTCAAATCATGTGTTGGGCAGTTTCTCTCGTGCAGACGTAATTGTCTACTCGTGTAGGCAATTACCTTCCTATTATGCATTAATACTGCACCGATCCCATCACCACATGCATCAGTATAGACAGATAAGCCTTGTTCCCGTTAATAATAGCGAAAACAGGAGCAGTAGTTAATCTCTTTTTCAATTCATGAAAAGCTTCATCACATTTTGGAGTCCAATTGAACTTGGCATTCTTCATTGCTAGCTTGGTTAATGGGCTAGCAATCTTAGAAAAGTCCTGAACAAATTTCCGGTAATAGCCTGCTAAACCCAGAAAACTTCGAACTTCTTTCATAGTCATGGGTCGCTTCCAGTCAAGAATAGCGGAAATTTTTCTCGGATCAACAGAAAGCCCTTCTTCATTAACAACATGGCCAAGAAATATGACTTTTTTGACCCAAAAGTGACATTTAGAAAATTTAGCGAATAAGATGTCCCTTCTTAAAATTTCCAAAACAATTCTGAGATGTTCAGCATGTTCCTCTTCGGTTTTGGAATAGATTAGGATATCATCGATAAATACAAGAACAAATTTATTCAGCACCTCCCAAAACACATGGGTCATCAAATCTACGAAGTACGCGGGAGCGTTAGTTAGTCCGAAAGGCATGACTAACCACTCGTAGAACACATCTGGACCCCTAAAAGCAGTTAGGTGAACACAATCTTCGGCAATTCGCAACTGATGGAATCCCTGGGCTAGATCCATCTTAGAAAAGAATCGTGCACCATGAAGTTGATCGAATAAATCGTCGATCATGGGTAAAGGAAACTTGTTCTTGAGAGTTTGCTTATTGAGATCACGATAGTCAACACACAATCTCAAAGACCCATCAGATTTAACCACAAACACTACCGTTGAAACCCATTCAGAAACATTAGGACGAATCAATCCCTTTTTTTAGCAAATCACCGGTTTGCTTGATTAGTTCAATTCTTTCCCACGGTGCCATCCCGCGACTAGCATAAACGACAGGATGAGCATTTGGAATTAAGTTAATTATAAATTCAATCTCTCTATGTGGGGGTAAAGATTCTACTTCTTTGAATACATCGGAAAAATGCTGGACAATAGGAATGGACTCCAAACTAGGTTCTGGATATCCCAACGTATACATCAAGTTATCTCTTTTCAGACTAGGGTCTTCACAAGGAATTTCAACGGAATCTCCAAGTTTAGTTTTGAGTAGAATCGTTCGATTGCCGCAATCTAATTTGGCTTCTTATCTCGATAACCAATTCATCCCGAGTAGGATTTCAAATACATTGAAGTCGAGAACATAAAGGTTAATAGGAAAGTGATGGCCAGAATAAGAGATAAGCACTCTCCTATAATATAGACAAAGATTTGCAGGACCACCCACTGGATTCTTTACACAAATAGGTTCATCGACAAACTTGAGTTTAAGTTTTAATTCATCCACGATCTGTTGGGAGATAAAGCTATGTGAAGCTCCCATGTCGAATAAAACTCTAACAATTCTTTTACCAACAATAAGGTTACCCTCTAAAACTCCCTTTCCTTCATTCGCCTTAGAAGTTGAGGGGTTGTCTTTTATTGCGCACACTTTCGCTATTCGTGTTTGCTTCTTTTTCGGGCAATTCTTAACTCCATGACCTGGCTGATGACAACAATAGCATTCCTTGGATCTTCGACTTGTCTTTACAAGTTAATTTTTCTTAATTTATTTCTTTGGCATCTCACAATCATTTGTTGAATGGCCTTCCTCCTGAAAGTTATAACAAGCAACATTTCGGGCAGAATTCTCTTGATTACTCTTCTTCTTCTCCTTGCCTTGAACCGGCCTCTTTCCTTCAAATTCTTTTCTTCCAATTCGAACTACTTGAACTCCCCTTCTGTTTCGGAATTTCATGCATATCTAGAGTAGCATATCGATAACCCATATCAATAAAGTCTGAAAAAGATTCTTTAATGTGGGATGTCATCCTCTCGTGATACTCCTTATTCATTCCCCGAATGAATCTTTCATTTTTCTTCAAGGGTGTACTCACTAGCTCCAGACCAAATCGAGATAATTCATTGAATTTATTCAAGTACTCCTCAAATGATAGACTTCCTTGCTTCAAATCTAGGAACTCCTGGTACATTCGAGAGACACTAGCAGACGGAACATATCATTGCTCAAACACTTCTTTCAATCGTCTCCAAGTAAACTTATCTCCTGACTCATCCACAATAACCGTCTCCCACCAAGCTGATGCTTCCTCTTAGAGTTGCCAAGAAGCTATTAGTCGCTTTTGATCATCTTCCAACTTCAATCCTTTAAAAATTCTTTGACAAGATCGGATCCAAGCTTAGGCTTCTACCATAGATTCCTTGCCAGTAAACGGCTTTCCACTAAGTCTTGAGAAGCTCTTATATAGATCAGCCAGATTCGGCTGAGATTGAGTAGGCACAGTTGTAGTTGCAGGAACTCGACCAGTTGTGGTGGTATTTCCCCGTTTCCTACCTTGTCCTTTTCTTCCGCTCATTCTCACTATCTGTAAGTAGGAAGAAAACTTGGTTTAGGCATATAGACAAGATATCTTAGGAAACATCAACAGTTTAAAAGGAATAGACTAAGAAATTTTTAGGGTTTCGGTCTCTCGGTTTATACTCATTCTAGGGTATACTTCACTCTATCTCTAATGAGCCGTCTAATGTGTTATACTCCGTAGCTAAAGTTCTCACTCAACCTTCAGCTTTGAGACCACTTTGTCATAATCTGAAATCCAAGGTTCGAAAATTAACACTAAATACCTCACTTGTATTCGAATGCCAAAGATTCAAACATCGAACTCCAGTCGGATGGAGCTTATAACAACATTAGATGAATATAAACAGCAGAAACAAAATGAATATCATATATCAACGCAGATCCAACATGATACAATATCCAATACAACATCTATCCCAAATATCAGAGTGATACAAATATGATACAAAAATGATACAACAATAATACGACAACAGAAACTTCAACAAGTTTCCAACATACTTCAACTTCAACAAGGTCTTCAAAAACTCCAACACTTCAGGAGATTTCCAAAACCAAAGCTTCCAGAAGACTTCAAATCCAAGCTAGTTCCAAAACACAGATAACCTGCTTCTAGGATGCCCGTGTGGAAAATTATTGGCACTCAGAATTTAGGAAAGGAACAATAAACTCCGGGTTAGTCATGGGACTGGTATGAGTAAACAAAACAGTTGCTTTTAAATAAAACAAGATTTGTAGAGAAAAATCGTTATGCTTTTGGAAAATGAAAC
Source organism: Allium cepa (assembly GCA_030765085.1). Classification (NCBI taxonomy): domain Eukaryota; kingdom Viridiplantae; phylum Streptophyta; class Magnoliopsida; order Asparagales; family Amaryllidaceae; genus Allium; species Allium cepa. Next base: position 216,539,826 of record CM060946.1, read on the forward strand.
TACCATTAGACCTCCCACCACACACGCAATGCAAATGCAGACTTGGAGGAGATTTCTTCTTATGATAGTCAAAAATGCTTGATACGAGAAAACTCTTTTAAATATTATTATTAGTGCATAGTGTAGAAAATATTTCGAAAGTATAATATTAATCTTAGGCAGCATAGACATTTCGTACTATGCCTACTATAGCTACCATCTAAACAGTGGTGACCACCATAAGTAAATGGGAGGTTATACAACTAAAACCGTAAAGAGCTCGTATTGGATAAATAGATTTCCAACAAATGGTCGGGCAAAGGAACTTCCTATATAAAATGGAACGCCTCTGGAGGGACGCCCCCGAGAACCTAACCGAATCTCTGCTACACAAGGCCGGGTTACCTCTGTAACTAGGTAATAACTGACACGAGTATGCCACCTCCCAGTCGTTACCAACCTTTATCCGAAGCGCTTCTCAACCAACAACCACAAAGCAATAAGTTTGCATCAACCACACAGTAAGTATCTGGGCTCCATACCATGATACCACTCATAATCCAAAAGGAAATGGTCATACCCACAGTGGGAGCTACCCCCAAATAACCTTGCTGCCACGATTCCTGTTTTGACCATAACCGGGTTGTGAGGTTCGATGAAGTCTCGTCCACAAAGCTACGTTTTTCACAAAGTCATGCTTCGATCAACAAATGATCATTAACACACATCATCACTTACCATGCCACACTACCAAATTTGGAGTATATTACTAATAACCTTAAACTACATAACCTCTGAGCTCGTACATCTTAGAGAAGGGTGTTAAGCTAAGAGAATAATTTCTCCGCCACCATCAGATATGTATTTGAAAGAAATCAGCTTTATATCTCGATTTGTAATGTCAGACATGCAACCATACAAGTCTGTTCCAGGTTCGAACAGAACCGGAGGCACTTTCGAAGAAGTCCTTGCAAATCCGGGCATCCACAATCCCGATCGGACTTCCCATCACTTAGGGAATCTCTATACCGTAGCTACTTGGTGCAGAGACAATCGATAGGTCATCCTATCGTTCTCGCAAATACCCGGTCTTCACCACCGGTCTTCAAATGCTATCCATAACGTCGTATCACGTATTCAGAATGAGTTATATGACACGAAGGTCCTCTCCCGGCTAAACCGAATAGTGGGTGTCAATTTTAAAAACACGTGGATGTATCAATCACAAAGGTTCATATTCAGGGTTCGATGTGGGTTTCAGATAACTAACTGAAATCCGACTCCCGATCGCATCGAAGTTAAAATGTCGTTTTACGGGCTAATGGGTTTTCACAATCACACAACAGTATATCCAATACAAATATCACAGCTCAGCACAAAGCATCACATCACATAGTAGGAATATCAATCCAACACACCGTATTCAAGAACGATCAAAACACCTTAAATTCAGATAAATAAATCATGTGGTTTAAATTTATTAATCACATAGTTACTTTCATTAGGAATCTTTAATCAATGATTAATTACAAGTAATTACAATTGGTTAGGTCTTAATCATTTTCATTAATTAATCACTTCTTAATTAATTATCTTAATTAATTTCAAATTAATTAATCTTAATCATTAATTAATTAAATCTTAATATCAATTAATTTAAACTTTAATATTAATAAATTAGCTAAGTAATCATTTCTTAAGAAATTATGTTAATAAATCATTAATCGTTTAAATAAACCAAAAAATATTTAAATTGCTTTGATTATCTTTTTAAACCTTGTTCAATAAATTTCTTTTTATCACATTAGATGCCTTAAAAGGTTAAGATTTAGTTTTAAACAACATTTTATTTTAATTTTCTTTTAAATTACATTATTTATTTAATATAAATAACCTTATAAAAAATATTATATTAAAACTAAGTAACTAAAATTTAATTTCTTGAAACATTTCGCTTAAGTCTTAAATTAGCTTAAAATTCCAATCAAACCATTGTTTTGAACATAGTTTAAAAGTGTCTTAAAAATTTGAAATTTTTTAAAGTAAAAACTGTTTTATACATTGGTCTCGAGACTCACTTCGAGTCACGCGCGAGAGTTTTCCTCGTTTGCTTCGGGTCATTTCAAAAATCAACCCGAGTGGCAAAAAATTTCACTTAAAATTTTTTCTAAATATTTTGACCTGGCGCCACAGAATTCTTACTCGAGTTGATACTCGAGCCACCCTTCGGTTTTCCCCATGCTTGCTTCGAGTCCATACCTTTCTTCCCCAAAACCCACTACTGATACAAAAATTTGTACCGTGCACATGCCATCGTGCCGCCGTTCTGGCGAACGTCGCGAGCTTCAGCAAGTCGCAAATACTCCGTATACTCAAAATCGAACTTCAACTCAACCCAGAAAACTCGAAATCGAAAACGGGTATTTTGCTCGACATTGTAACTCGAGCACACCCAAACTATATCGCCTCGCCACCATGCCACAGACCACCGAAAGTGCTTCCACTCCGGCTATAGCACGTCACCTCCCCGCACTACCATCCAGCTCAATCTCGAGCAACTCGATGCCTCCGAGGTGATGAAATTGCCTCATTTACAGACGCGACGCAAAAACGCGAATATAACCCTAGATTGAACTCGAATCTCCAATTTATACAATAGAAAAATTATTCGCTAATTTTCCTGAAATCTATGACGGTCAACCTTGCTTCACACAAAACTTCAACATCAAATATTGAGTTGATCATCAGAAAATGGTCAAAGTGTCTATTTTGTTCACATACGAATTGCACATCGAATACTTCATTAAAAAACATCATGTTCATTTTAAAAATCATAACTTTGTATGTTTATTCCAATTATGTAATCAAATCAATGTTTTAAAATACTTGAATTCATCACAAAATTTTGTTTTTACTGTAAATTTAGGTTACAAAGACAAACCCTTCATGATCAAGCTTGAAACAAATTTTAAACTGTGATTCAAGTTTAAAAAAACTTGTTCTGTTTAAGAAATCCTAAGCAAAAATGTTTGTGTGAAGTCTATTGAATTTTTTTCTAATTCACTTGCTCTGAAATAAGAATATTGAAGAACGGAGCATACAAGAGTTTCCAGTAACACAGAACAACATACAAAACAATAATTTTTTTTCTTTTATGTACAACAAAAGCACAAGATTCATGAACTAGGTACTTAGATTTCAAATAAAAGAAAATAAGTTTACTCGCTTGAATTTTCCCTGAAACAAAGAGCTGCCCTGAGTTTTTTGAAAAACTGCAGATAATCTGCTTAAATTTTTTCTGTTTTGTTAAATGATCTTGAGTTTGTAAAATAATAATGTTTGTTTTTATTTTCTTTCAGGCATGCTAAAACTTGTTTGAACGAACTGGAGCCTATATGGGTGTAGATATAAAGTGGATAGTTTGTACAGGTGATATTATTTTGCGTTCAATCAAAAGTCAGAGATTTTTTCTTTGACTAAACAGTTACTTTGGCTGATATCTTGTTTTGGTGGCTAATAAAAATCTATTTTGTGTGCTAAGGAGGCTGATATGATTTTTGTATATGCTTAGAGATGACGGCGTTAATTAAAATTGTCTTATTCCTTTTTATCTTCTTTCACACACTTTGTTTTGTTATTTTGCATGCACAAAATTTACATGTATCACTTGCTATCAAGTGAACAGAACAAAATATTCATTGCTTTAGAGTTGTTTTGTACAACGGTCTTTTGCTCAGCAGTCCACTGTGCAAAATCAGTTGTGGGTTCAAAATATTCAGTTTGTGTAATATTCCAAGTGTCTAGTCCTATAGATTGTAAATACATTTTCATCCTACATGCCCAATATTCATAGTTACTGCCATTAAAAAGTGGTGGTCTGACAGTAGACCGACCTTCTACAAATGAACTAATGACAGGGATAATAGAACCATTGTTGGTAGTATTAACAGTACCAGTGTTGGTAGCCATTTGGAAAAAATTTCATAATTCAGATTATGAAACTTTAAAAACCTTGCTGATACCAAATGTGAGTAATGCAGATTACAGATCTTAAGGCTAGAATTAACAATAGAGGGGGAGTGGGCTGAATAGTATTTTAAGGAATTACTAAATCTTTTTGAGTTTTGTTAATTTGAACACAAATGTATGCAATATTCAAACACAGATATGATCACAGGATCAAACATAGATGCAGAAATAAAGTAAAAGCAATAAAGGAAAGAACACACCGGATTTTATACTAGTTCGGAGTTATCCCACATCCAGTCCCGCACACAAGTACGAATTTCGTTTCAAAATCAATTTTTACAATTACACCTTCGATTTCAAGGCCACGAGGTACACCACTCCAGATTCACAATCCTCTGGGTAGAGATGCTTGATTTTACGAAAAAAATTCACCTAATTGATTTCATAGGCTACAATCACACCTTTTCTCACTTGATTGATTGATTTCACAGGCTACGATCACACCTTTTCTCGCTTAATTTATTACAAAGAAGCCTATAACTCTGAATAGCACTGAGATCTTGTTGAGATAGTGACAGAGAATCAAACCAGAGATGATCTAGTTAGATTCAATGGTGATTTCGGCAGAGTAATGGTAAAAATATATATAAAGAAATGTGGAACAAGAAGAGGAGTGAAATCAGAGAAAATATGTATATAAATTCATTTAAAACTGCCCCTATTTATAGTAGAACAACAACCATGTCTATTCGTGAAAAGATATGACGAATAGACACTTCCTTTGAAATTCAAAATTTTGAAATCAACTGCCACCTTGTCGACAAGGGTAGATTGGGGTTGTCGACAGGCCTTTGTAATTTTTGATAAATTTTTTTTCTTTAAAAATAACTTTCATCTTGTATTAAACTATTTTTAAACTTTATAAATATACTTAACCATAGTTAAAATACATAAATAGGTATAGAGAATAATATATATATAATTTTACTACAATTTTATATTGAAATCTAAGTATAAATATTAAAAGTTAAATGTATTATAATAAAAAGATAGTTTAAAACCAAGGATAAGTTGAATTTGAAGATAAAGATTATTTTGAGGCTAAAAGTATTTTAAAACCAGGATAGATGTTTTTGATTCTTTTAAAAGGAAGGTTTTGAAATCATTTTGAAAGCAACGTATAATTTTGTAAAACATTTGAATAAAAGTTAGTGGATACAAAATAACGTTTCACTAGATTTTTCATTGGTTCCATCTTACTTAGGGTTGCATCCCTTTAACAGGCTCGAAGTGGATTCCATTCTACAAAAAAATTGGATTTTAAGATGCCAGTGCTTTTCTAGGAGTTTTAACAAAATTCTTAACTAAATTACTTATTAAAGAAATCTTGAACTCTTGATAAACTTGATACTCATGAGTCTCCAATGTTGATATCTTCAGTCTTGAATCTCTATACTGTACAGTCTTCATTCTTGGTGCCTACATGATTAAATCCTGCATATACATATATATCTAAACTATAATGTTAGTATTTATATTATATAATCTTATTCTAAGGTTGTTGTCATCAAAATAGTCTTCTCAGGGACTAACAACGTGAATTGAGAAGAACATTTTATCATAGTTTGTAAAACTAATTTTGAACGGATCATCAATTAGAGTTTGAATGACATTATTTGTACAGCTTAGAAGGAAAGTGGATAGTTATATATGTTAGTAAGCTGGATTTATAATTTTTTAAACAAATATTTCATTAAAAAGTTATAAACCTTACAGTTCCATGGACTTTGAAGCATAAAATTTTCGAATGCATCTTTTCCACCTCATGTGCATACTAGTCGACAATCTACAATAATAATTATTTTGTTAAATAGTAATATATTTTTGAACTTCAAGGAATTTACGAAGAATTATTCGCAAAAATTATGAATAATTGCTGAAATATAAGCAAATAATATGAACATTTGCAGATTTTTCTGCAATTATCAAGAAGTAATATTATAAGTTACAATAATTATTATGCATAATTGTAAATTCTACTTTGTAAATTAATATAAAAATAATAATTTCAAACTTTTGTACCTGGCCATCAAGGAATCTTCCAAGAATTAACTCACCATGGGAATCTCCAAATATTATAATATCTCTGTCTCCATTGAGATATGCACTCTTGCTATAAAATTATTGAAGACTATTAGTGTTATTATCAATATTCAGAAAATATAGTAATTATTATCAATATCTTCTGATTTTTCAGCAATTAATAGATATATGTCCAGACAATATAGCAATTATTTCCAATATTTGCTGATATGTCTACCGCTATTAGGAAAATTTTGGCAACATAACAAACATTTTCAATATTTGCTTATATGTCTGCAATTTTTGGTTATATTTATAGACAACGGAGCAATTATTAGGGTTATTTTTCAGACAACAATGCAATTTAAAGATTTATTTAAATTTTATACGTCATTGATATTTCTGCATTTATTTTTACCTGAGGTCGTTGGTTTTGAAGAATTGTTCAAGCATTGATTTCCTCATTGCCTAGCCTTTGTACATTCAAACATTGTCTGACATTTGTTTTTGCATTTGTAGGCAACTCATTCGATCTTGGTTCTGCTTTATATTCTTCTACTGTTATTGGCTGGATTTATTTTTCTTTCTTTGCTTTTTTGATTTGCTTTTCATTTTCAACTTCAATTTCTTCGGTTGATTTTGATCTTTTTTCTCCTCCTTAGTTCCTGTCAATTGGTTTTTGTTTTTTTTTTCAATCTCTTCTTATATCTTTTTAAAGATATCGTCAAATTCTTGACTGCTTTTGATACCTTGTGGTCCACTGCCGCTTTCACTTGAAATAATTTTAAAGTTTGGGTTATATTCCAATAGTTTTTTTTTCATTTTTCAGATTTTTCTTTAGTAGGTTCTTTCCCAACAATAGTTTCTTTCATTTCATCTTGAGGAATTATACTACATACTCAAGATTATGTTCAACTTGAATTGTTTCATTATTAGCAGCAAGATCAATCTCCTCTTTATTTCCTTTAGTGGTTTGAACTGAAAAATAGATTGAATTTAAATATTTAGTGCTTTTGAAATGATAACGAATATATGTAGTTATTTCCCCAATAATAGGAAAAGCTGTAGAATATGCAGCACTAATTTATAATTACTGCAGGGGTTCATCTGCATTTATTCTTTTTAAATGCATGTTTCCTCAAATATTATGAATAAGTGTAGATATATCTGTAAATTTTTATGAACAAGTACAGATATATCAGAGAATAATTTAGAAAATTACCAAACGAAGGTTTTGTTTATTTTAGATCATCTGCTGTAGCAACATTTTTATCTTCATTTTTCTTTGCTTCATCTTAGTTTTTTTCTTCATTCAAATTGCTTTCATCAACATTCTTATCTTTGTCAGTTTTCTTTATTCCATCTTCCTTCTTTTCTACATCATCATCCTTTTCCTCTTCTTCATCATCTTTCTTCTTTTCTTCTTCATTTTTATCCTCTGCATCTTCATCATTTTCTTCTGGCTCAATACTTTGAACCATTTTTTGTTCTTCTTTTGCAATATTTAAAACATCTTCTTCTGCATCATCTTCATCTTCTTCCTCAATACTTTCATTAGCTACTACATCATCTTCAACCTCTTCTTCATCATCTTTTTCCTCTTCTTCTTCATCATCTTCTTCTTTATCAGCATTTTTCATTATCGGTACTTCAAATTGTTTAGAAGCATTATCACTTTCACTTTCTTCACTTTCTTCACCTTCTTTACTTTCTTCACCTTCTTCACTTTCAGAGGAATAATCTTCAACACTTACTTCTTGTAAGGGTAGTGTCATTATATCAGATTCAGTGGAAGAAGTTTCTTTTTTGTATTTACTTAGTTCCATTTTCAGGCGAGTATTCTGATTTTGAAGGCTTTTGTTGTCCATTTCAAACCTTTGAATTATTTTTTTGTATTCTTCTCTTGCTTTATATATTTTTTCATATTCATTGCATTTTTCTAAAGCATCTTTTAATATGTCTATTTTTTCCCTTGAGTATCCCGAAATAAAGAGTTAAAACATATTGTTTAGTAGCTTTAGAATTTATTAGTAATAATTGCATATGAAACAACAAGCATTACAAATTATTGCAGATATGTCCGCAGTTATTGTGGAGTATATAACTCCGCAATTAAGAAATTATTCTCAATATTCGCATTCTGTTCTGCAAGTATGCTTTATAATTGTAGATTTGTCTACAAGAATTATATATAATTGCAGATATGTCTGCAATTATTGTACTTATATATGAAAGTATGTTTTTTGATTACAGATATGTCTACAAATATTATAGATTATTGCAAATATGTTTACAAGTATTTCTATTAATTGCAATTATATCTGAAATATGTCTTATATTTGTATATATGTTTGCAAGTATCAAAGATTATTGCAGATATATTTGCAACTATTGTTGATAATTGCAGTTATACCTGAAATATGTCTTATATTTGCATATATGTCTATAAGTATCAAAGATTATTGCAGATATGTCTGCAACTATTGCTGATAATTACATTTATATCTAAAATGTAACGACCCATCTTTTTGGACGGTTTAAATCGACAATAAACCACACATGTCTAATTCAAACCATTCAAAAGGGAGGATTGTTAATGGGGTAAATAAGAAAATTAAAGAAAAAGAAGGAAAAACAAAACATAGGATCTCGCAGCGAAACAACAAAATATAATAATCAAATAAACAATTCATGAAACTGTTTTACAAATAACGTTTTATTACACTTTTACAAATTCAAATCAGAGTAATACATACATCATAAATAAACAAATATTGTAGCGAACACAAAATGTAGCGGAATAATAAATAAATAGTAATAATATACTGAATCTTCGTCTTCATCCTCTAGAAAATTGTCTTCAACACCGAAAACTCAGGCTGATCCGAGCGTAATGAAAACAAAACACTTGAGTCAGAACTAAAAGATCTTATGTAAGTCAAATTAATAAATAAAATGCGAGTGCAATGGCTTCGGAGATGTTATTGTAGGATCTAGATTAACCCTAGAGGGGGGGTGAATAGGGTTAAAACAAATTTTCTCGATTTAAACACAGAAATAAACTGCAGAAATAAATATGCTGAAAAGTAAATCACACACAAAATTTACCCAGCTTCGGCAACCCCTGCCTACTGCTGCATTCCCAGATTTCTATTAGAATTAAACAGTATCACGCTCACAAACACTCTACTAGACTCGCAAATATTTGCTCCCGCTCACAAACACTCTACTAGACTCGCACACCCTGCTCCCTCCTATAGAGTTTCGTTTACTCGCAAACTCTGCTCCCGCCTACTATAGAGCTTTTCTTACTCGCAAACTCTGCTCCCGCTTATAGAGCTTTGTAAACTCGCACGCCCTGCTCACTGAACTAATTCTAACTAGACAATCTGACACTACCTAAACCCTTGGTGGTGATTTACAAAGTTTTGATAAAAACAACAATTAAAAGACAAATAAATAACACTTAAATATAATAAAGCCCTTTTAAAACACAGCCGGCCATATTCTTTATTTTAGCCCGTTCCTTTTTGTGAAATGGTGGCCTCTTTTGTATCTTCGTTCGTTCCTCTTTGAGATGGCGGCTTGTTCTTCTCTGCAACTAAAATTAGGGCTTCGGCTCTTTGCTCCTTGCTTCCAAAATTAGGGCTTTGTAAATTTTGAAGATACCGACTTTCGTTCGATCGAATATATGATTTCTCGTTGCTTTCGTCGATCGTTTCCCTCACTGTTTTGCTCACGGCTCTTCAATTTTGATCGAGTTTGTCTCCTTTATTCGGTATGTAATTTATCCTTTTGCTTTACTGGGTTGATGCTTGAACTCGATGCTTTGCCGATGATGATTTGTGGGTTTTTATATAGGTTGAATCCCTATATTTGCATTCGTATAAAATTGTTTGAATTTGTCAATTTTAATTCTCTGGCCATTCGATTTCACTTTGATGATTGAGATTTCACTGACATTTTCATATGTGTATAATTTCATTCCTTGCTTCTCACGGCTTTGATTTTTTCATCATATTTTTGCTATCCTTGGCATATTGATATCTGGCAATTTTACTTTGTTTGACTTGTTCATGACTGTGACAATTTCACTATGCTCATTCTGAAATCACTGACCATTGTAGTTGTGTTGATCTTGCTTGCTTCCTGTACTGATGCATTAGTTGTTGGCATATTTGCTTGTTGGTTTTCATGAGTGATCTTGTTCATCTGATTTTTGGTACTGTGTCACTGTGTTCATATTGCCTCGAGCAGTGATCATTTGGTCTGTCCATTGCCTTGTTGTATTGAGCTTTGATAGTTGCTGGCTTGTTTCAGTTGCTTAGTGTCTTGATGCTCGGCTTGCATCGTCACTGCCTGAACCTTTGCATTTCATACATATGTATATGCTTACTGTCTTTGTACCTGTCTCTGATGATGTTGAACTTCACTGTTGCATTCCATTTGTGTTTGATGTCAGTTGATGTTCTGTTGCACTTGTGTTCTGTTCATTCCTAGTTGCCTTGTTGCAGTTTGATTGTGCTGTTTAGTATGTTCATTTGAGTCAGTGGAGTTGTTTCATTTGAGTTGTAGCTTGATGGTTTTGTAGTTGTTTGTGTCAGTTGCATCGAGTTGTAGTTGTACTGTCTTGAGCTCGTATCACAGCAAACTGCATGTTATATTTCTTGATCATGTTGGCCATTTGGTCGAGCTGTAGTCCAGTGCCCCCATGTCTTGTGTCTTGCCATTCTTTGTTTCAGTGCTTCTCGGCATTGAATTTGTAACATTTGGCTACTACTGTGAACTTGTGTATTTGGTCTCGTCTCTATGTAGTTGAAGCTTGCTGTCATATTTGCTGTGATGTCATATCTTTGGTTTGAGGTCTTTGCATTGCCACACTGAACTTGCTATTGAGTCTGATACTTCATACTGGATATTGTTGCAGTATTCATAATTTGTGCTCGAGCTTGCATATTGTTTTCATTTGTTCAACATGTAGTTGTTCACTTGGTCTTTGTGTAGTTTGCATTATATTGGTCGAGCTTTGATTCTTTGTTGGCACTGGCTTGAACTTGATATTGTTGAACTTGTAGTTGATGTACTTGAGTTGACTGCATGTTCATTGATTTGAGGCTGTGTCATGTTTGAACATAGCATTCATATGTACTTTTGATTTGCACGTGGGTTGAATCCAGTTTTAAAACTCGGGTTTGACCTTGTGCTGAGAGTTTTGACTTTTATGTTATTGCACGTGAGTTGAACCCAGCTTTTTATTTGGGTTTGACCTGTGCTCACCTGTCCCTATAAATCAATCAAGTGTATATTAGTGTGCACGGCCTTGTGGCATATACAGTGATACACTGTGTATGCCACAAGTTGTTCGTGTATGATGAATTCAAATTTAAATGATGACGAACAACCCAAATAACTGAGGCAAATCATATTTTCAAAAATCGTATTTTATTTTATATTGCAAAAATATTTCTTTTTCAAATTTACTGCGTTAGTGTATATTTTTGCAGATTGCTCAGATGCTGGATTCAAACTGGAATGCAGTTGAAGATAAAATACGAGTGTGAGTGATATGTAGTGAGGTTATTAATGTAAATATAAAATCGTGATGTATTCAAAATTGTATATGTATAGTGAGAGCATGAAATTGTACTATTCAAAATTGTAATAAATATTAGTTTGAATAAAATATTCGTTTGAATTCAAATTCTGTGTTATTTAATTTTATTCAACAAATATTTATTTAATCTGTGAAAAACAAAATAGTACATTACCAAATACATTTAAATCAATGTATATATGTTTATTATCATCAAACAAAAATCATATAAGCGCAAAGCGCATATTCAACAATCTCCCCCTTTTGATGATAACAAACATATATTTAAGATTTTGAATGTATTAAATGTATTTGATCATTCAATTTGCTCCCCCTATTTGAATGCTCCCTCTCTACACAATACCCCCCCTACATATATGCATACAAATAGAAATATATAAATGAGCCTAGATGCAAATGGAAAATTATTTGACCTTTGCTTGATTCTATTTGACAAAATCTTAACTTTTCTCTCCCCCTTTTGTTATCAGCAAAAGAATAACAGTGTTATAAAAAAAGGGATGAAGTGACAGACATGAATGAAACATTTAACTCAATTGAATATAAATATCAAATTTCAATAAAACTCAAACAAAAATCATAATTACCCATGTCAGACGCATATTCCACTTTCAGAAGTGATGGGGATAAAATCATCAAAAAATCATACAGTTCTGTCTATTTGTGGTATATTTATTTCAGGAAATTTGAATATCTACTAACCATGCATAACCGTTAGGACTTTTAAATGAGATTAGTAGTATTCACAATTTTTATTTAACAAAAGAATTCAAGTATCTTCTAACCACGCATAACCGTGAGGACTTTTAAATGGGATTAGAATCAACTTGTCTATTAAATCAATTAATTTTGATATTCGTTCCATACATGCATAACCGTGAGGACTTTAAATGAGCATGGAAGCACATAATCAAAAATCCAAGTAATTCACCCATGCATAACCGTGAGGACTTTTAAATGAGAGTGAATACTTTGGATATTTATTTTTATTGAAGAATATAATAAATTGAAGCACAGATAATTTCCTTTATAATAATAAATTGAAGAACGAATAATTTCCTTTGTAAACCACCACAAATTTACATACTATATATTATTTTGATGAGTGACGGTCTATAGAAAGATGGTAGAAATAGAAATGATCATGGAACCTTTACCCAACAAAAAGTTTTTATAACTCTTGTTATGAAATTCTAAAGAAATTTTTCTAAAAATATTGTCTTGAGTAATGTATGACAAATATCGACACTCATCACTTTTTCAATCACTATTGATCTTTTCGATAATCATTAGGGAGTTAGATTAGTCAAAATTTGTCATTTAAATCAAATAAAAAATGACTAATCTGAAAATATGGTCAAAAATGATTTTCTCGAAGGGTTTATATGGAAAAAAAATTGCTATTTGAAAATTATTTCAAGTGAAAAATATGCAGATATTTTCTTTGAAAAACGATGCAGCAAATGAATGTTTCAAAAATTAATCACGTTCCACTAGTAATTTTTCCATCAACTATATTACCAGTGTAATCTGCATCTGAATTTAAATTTCACTCAATATTCACTCGTTGGATGTCAAAGACCAGATTGTGAAATTTCGACAAATTATCTCAAGATTGTTTTCAACAATTTTTAAATGAAATTTTCTTGGATTTGAATTGAAACCGTGTTAACAATCAAACAAATATCATATTGTCAGTTTCAGAAACAGTTATATTCATGTGTAATAAATAGTCAACATAACAATTTCTTGAAGTTTCAACAATTTCTTAAAATCCTTTTTTTTAACAACTTTCACATGAAAATTGAAATTGTGCAAATTTACAAGCAGTGACCAAAATATCAAATATATATATATATATATGTGTAGCATGAGTAACCATCATTTGACCGAACAAATTTATATGGATTAGTTCAAAGTTGAAAATCTGATTGGTCATTATTTAAGCACAAATCAAGGTCATAAATAAGAACAAGTCAAAAGAAATCATATCAATTAAGAATAAGTCAGAGTTAAAGACATCATTCATTTCATCATCACATTACTGGCTGATTTATTACGGTGCAGATAATCACATTTGATATATCGTTCAGAAACAAATTTACCTGTTTTACCTTTACGATAATTTTTCGTGATTGCCCATTGTGATTCTGTCACCTTTGTACTAGGCTAAGGAACTTTGCCTTGTCGCCCTTTGTGTTTCTGGAACAGCCAAAATCCAGAGAGCACTGTTGTTGTTCCTTAGCCTGCCACCACACCTACACGATGAAAGATTCTTGTGACCTATTTGTTTTTATAGGTCCATGGTTGTTAGTGGCAGAACATGAAAAATATGTTTGTGGAGACCCAAAACTATTTATATATGTTCCTTTTGGCACCCAAATTTGTTTGACTTTCAGAGATTTTATATTTGTGCCTTTTGGAACCCAAATTGGTATAGTTTTCATGTGTTTGGGTCTATACCAACAATTATTTTGATTGTTTCCAAATTTTCTACAAATTTTGCACATTGAATTGACTTGATTAATTTTTGTGTTCTTGTTTCTATGACTATAATTTTCAACATGATGTCCAATTATTTTAGATCGAGCAAAGACACTTTTACCTTTTGCATTATCATCATCTTGTGATTTCCCAAAACCTAGTCCTTTTCTGTTGTTAGCAAAAATTTGGTTTCCCAATAACATTTTGAAAGATTTTTCTCCTTTTGAAAAGTTATTTAGAGATTTCTCAAGATTTTGGACTTTGGTTTTTAATGTTGTGTTTTCAGTGACAAGTGAGGTGCATCTGTTTATAAAATCCTTTTTCCTAGTGTCAATGTTTTCCTTAAGATTCAAGTTTTCTTTTTCAAGATTCTCAAAGTTATTCCTAAGTTTTGATAATTCTGAATCTAAAATCTTACATTTTTTACATTCTGGGTTTTGAATATTTTCAAGTTCAGTTTTTAACCTAAAATTTTCACGAGCAAATCCTCTCCTATCAGATTTCAGTTTTTCAAGTTTAGATTCAAGAGCATCAACTACTTAGTAAGATCAATACACATAAAAACAAGATCTCTATAGGAATACTCACCTGCCTCACTAGATTCCTCGGTGCTTGCTTCTGAATCTGTTTTTGTCATAAGACACAAGTTAGCCTCCTCTGAGCTACTATCTGAAACTTCCTCTCCTTCTTCATCATCCCAAGTCGCTGCAAAAGCCTTTTTCTTCTTTTTCTTTCTTTTGTTGTTTTTGAGAAGTGGGCATTTTTGTATGAAGTGTCTGGGCTTCTTGCAGTTAAAGCACGTTGGTTCATTATCGGAATGGTCAGAATCTTTTGGCCTATTATGACTTGTTTTCTTCTTGCGTGGCTTGAATCTAGACCATTTTCTAAGATTATTGACAGCCATTGCAAGCTCTTCAATCGGATCTTCTTCTTCTTCATCGCTCTCTTCTTTGCTCTTTAAGGCAATCATCTTCTTCTTTGGTTCGGAGTTGTTGCGTTCTTCCTTTGCTTTTAGCTCAAGCTCATATGTCATCAAGTTACCAATCAACTCCTCCATGCTAATTAGTTTACTCAAATTTTCGATTCTTAGACTGCCGTGACTTTTGCCTCAAAGTTCATTGGTAAAACTCATAGCACCTTCCTCACAAGCTCTACCTCAGTGAATACCTTCCCAAGCGCTCTAGCGTTGTATACCAAAGTTGAAAAGCGTCCAAACATGTCCTTTATGCTCTCGCCTTTGTCCATCACAAAGTTCTCGTATTCATTGCTGAATAGGGCTAGACGAGACTCCTTGACTTAAGAAGTTCCTTCGTGTGTCACCTCCAAAGTGTGCCAAACTTCCTGTGCTGTTGTACAATGAGAAATTCTATTAAATTCATTTTTATCAAGAGCACATATCAAAGCATTCATGGCTTTAGCATTTGTCGTTTTCAATCTCTTATCGTTAGCGTCCCACCTATCCTTAGGTTTAGGAATCTCAGTATCACCAACGATTATAGTGGGAGGTTTATAGCCAGTTTCAATAATATCCCAAACATCGTAATCAACAGAACTAAGATAGATACCCATCCTAACTTTCCAATAAGCATAATCATTCCCGTTAAACATGGGTGGCCTAGCAATAGATTGCCCCTCAGAAAAAGCATTATTCGGTGAATTCATGACTCTAGAGTTAAAAACAAAATACCGGGCTCTGATACCACTTGTAGGATCTAGATTAACCCTAGAGGGGGGTGAATAGGGTTAAAGCAAATTTTCTCGATTTAAACACAAAAATAAACTGCAGAAATAAATATGCTGAAAAGTAAATCACACACAAAATTTACCCGGCTTCGGCAACCCCTGCCTACTACTGCATTCCCAGATTTTATTAGAACTAAACAGTATCACGCTTACAAACACTCTACTAGACTCGCACACATTTGCTCCCGCTCATAAACACTCTACTAGACTCGCAAACATTTGCTCCCGCTCACAAACACTCTACTAGACTCGCACACCCTGCTCCCTCCTATAGAGTTTCGTTTACTCGCAAACTCTGCTCCCGCCTACTATAGAGCTTTTCTTACTCGCAAACTCTGCTCCCGCCTATAGAGCTTTGCAAACTCGCACACCCTGCTCACTGAACTAATTCTAACTAGACAATCTGACACTACCTAAACCCTAGGTGGTGATTTACAAAGTTTTGATAAAAACAACAATTAAAAGACAAATAAATAACACTTAAATATAATAAAGCCCTTTTAAAACACGGCCGGCCCTATTCTTTATTTTAGCCCGTTCCTTTATGTGAAATGGTGGCCTCTTTTGTATCTTCGTTTGTTCCTCTTTGAGATGGCGGCTTGTTCTTCTCTGCAACTAAAATTAGGGCTTCGGCTCTTTGCTCCTTGCTTCCAAAATTAAGGCTTTTTAAATTTTGAAGATGCCGACTTTCGTTCGATCGTGTGAAGACCTGTAAATCCGTACTCCTTGAATATACACTAATCTTCATAGATTAACTCAAGATGAACAGAAATACGAATTCTCATTGCTTAAGAAAAAGAAAAAGACAGAAGAAGAGAGAAAAAGATAGAAAATAGAGAGAAAAGAAAATAGAAAATAGAAAATAGAACAGGACAGAACAAAAAGGAAACAACAGAACAACATCAGAATCTCACAATCGCAGCGGAACAACATATAATAAATAAATGAATAATCTTTAAACAAAGAACCATATCAGTTATTACATTACATCACATTACATTACATCATATCATCAGAGTGTACAACAACAAACAACAACAAACAGCGGAAAAGGAATACTATATACTAGTAATACGCCATGCCATCTAGCTTGCCTCCAGCAACTCCTGAATATCCTGATAAACCTTAACTCTTGACTGCCCGTGTAGAAATTAGTGGGCACCCAGAGTTTAGGAAGGAAAACAATAAACTCCGAGTCAGTCATGTGACTGGTGTGAGAACTCAAAAACAGTTTATTTATCTTTGAAAACAAAATAGAGGAATATTTTTAAAGTCAATTCGCAATGCTTTTAAAAATGAAACTACCATAAGGCCTCCCGCACACACACACATGCAAACGCAGAATCGCAGGAGATTTCTCCTTATGATAGTCAAAGATGCTTGATATGCATTTAAAAGAACATTTGATATTATTACTAGTGCATAGTGTAGGAAATATTTCGAAAATAAAGATATAAATCTTAGCCAACATACGACCATTATCGTATGCCTACTATAGCTACCATCCAAACAGTGGGGCGCCACCATAATTGAATGATAGGTTCTACAACTAATACCGTACAAGATCGTATTGTTTCTTTGGATTTCCAACGAATGGTCAGGCCAAGGAACTTCCCATTGCCACATGAGAACGCCTTTGGAAGGACGTCCCCGAGAACCAAACCGGATCTCTGCCAACACAAGGCCGGGTTACCCCTAACTGGGTAACTACTGACATGAGTATGCCATCCCCCGGTCCTTTGGAACCTTTAACCGAGCGCTCGTAATCAACATCACACCATAAATAAAGTGTTTCAACATGAGTAAGTATCTGGGCTCCATACCATGATACCACCCTTTTCCAGAAGGAAATGCACATACCCTAAAGGGAGCTACCCCTCATAACCTTGCCCATCTTTCCTGTTTTGACCATTCCGGGGTGTGAGGCTCGACGAAGTCGCGTCCACAAAGCCACGCTTTATACAAAAGCTGTGCTATGGGTCAACAAATGATCATAGAAATGATCACAAAGATAAACGATCAAACAAATGATCAAACAATGATCATTTCACAACAACACTCAACATGTCACATTACCAAATTGGGAATATATCGCTAATAACCTTCAACTACATAACCTCTGAGCTCGTACGTCTCGGAGAAGGGTGTTAAGCTAAGAAAATAAATTCTCCGCCACCAACAGAAATATATTTGAAAGAAATCAGCTTTATATCTCAATTTGTAATGTCAGACATACTATCCATACAAGTCTGTTCCGGGCTCGAACTGAACCGAAGGCACTTACAAAGAAGTCCTTGCAATCCGGATAATCTCTAATCACGTCCGGACTTCCCATCACATAGGGAGTCTCTATACCGTAGCTACTCGGTGCAAAGACAATCGACGAGTTCTCCTTTCGCTTTTGAAAATATCCAGTCTTCAACACCGGTCATCAAATGCAATCCATAACGATGTATCACATACTCGGAATGGGTTATACGACCCCAAGGTCCTTTCCCGGCTAACCCGAATAGTGAGCGCTTATTCAAAAATAAGTGTGGCATTGAAATTCAAGCAAGTCACAACAAATACCTTTCAAAGGTAAATATTGATGGTCGGGTATTGAACTATCAATGGATATGCACGACATCACCAGATTCCAAATAATTTTCCAAATTATTTATTTCCAAAAAATATCTTTACAAGATATAAAATTTCAATACCTCAAAAATAAATCAATATTTATTTTGTTAAACAAATTCCACTTTCTTTTATAAATTCCATAGTGAATTTATATTTCAAAATATTTATGAATATACGATTTTAATAGGTTTCAAATATTCATTTTCAATTTATCTTCAAAAAGATAAATTCTCAAAATATTCACTTTATATTGGAAAACATTTCCATACTTATTTAATAAGTAATTCACAAATCTTTTTATTTTCTACACTTGGAAAATATTCAATATACTTAAATCGAAATTAAGTATATATTTCATTCTTTAAGGAAATCATTCTCTTAAACATATTTATTTGGGCCAAAACGAATGTTACGTAAAACATCGTTACGACAACCCAAAATCACTAGTATAGGGATTCGAAATTAAAATAAATATATAAATCCCAATACTATACAAAACATTTCCCTTCGGAAATCATTTACTATAACAACAGTGTTATAGTCCACCATTTCCTTTTATTTTTCGAAAACGTCTATTTCAACAATGAATGTTGAAATCTATGATTTCGAATCTTAACACATTTAAAAACATCGTTAGATCGTTTTAATTCTATTTAAAGCATCACATCAAAAACATTTTCTTTAACATATTATTCACTATTCAAAAACGTGAATCTACTTCGTTAGCCAATTCCATCTTTTCTATTCATTTTACTTTAAAGGATTATTCACTGTCTAAAACGTGAATATAACTCCATAAATAAGTTATAACAATTTACTTATCAAAATAAGTCATTTGCGAATTTATAAAACAACATTCATAAATTCCATTTCTATTTATTTTATAACAACTTCCTTTTATACATCTTCTTTATTAACCTATTCGATTTATAACTCAATTATAAACCAAAAGTCCATATTATAAGTTAAATGCTTAAAATTTATTTGTTTATAAAATCGTTCTTTTTAAGACTTCCAAAGTTATAAATCTTATAACTTATAAGATTCATTTATTTACCCAAATCTATTCCTTTAAATAACTCTACAAATTTTTATAAACCTATCGTTTATAAAATTCCATTTATAACTTCACCGTTTATAATTATATACATTTCATTCATTTATGAAATTCATTCACAATTCATTCTAACACTTATAAAAACTCGTTTTATAATTCCAATGTTTTAATTTATAAATATCAATTTATAAATCCTTTATCTAAATCAATTTATATTATTATTATTTTAAAACGTCTTTAAACTCCTTTATAATTTCATCATTTTCTTTGATTTATAAAATAATCAAATTTTATAAATCCTATATTTAAACTTTTTACAATAAATTCAAAAATCCCAATTTAAACTATTTTATAAAATCATTAACCCATATTTCTCAAAAATCAACCTTTAACCGTATTTCTCAAAAATCATAATTTTATAACTTTAAAATTTATAACGTTTATTTATTTAAAATGAATCAATTCCAAAAATATAGTATATTTTCAAAAATCACTTTAAAAATCCTTTTAAAATTCGAAAATTTGGTCCAATGATGCTACACACCAAATAGTCAATCACGACTACAACGACATCATATATCGATATGATAATCAACGAATATCAAAATATCCATAAACAAATAAATATTTTTGAGGAATCCAGTTGGATCCCTCCAACCTGTTTCCTGCATCCAAAGATGTTAGCACAATACCAATTCCGTTCCAGTACGAAATTATCGCGGTATATGGGATTTAAAATATTATCCGCTTAATAGACGGCGCAATAGGGTCTCATCCGCTATACAATGCGGGAAATCAATAACTGCAATATATACATATGCCAATAAATATATATTGCTATTATATATAATACCAATTTCACTGTTTATGAAATATTTGCGGTATATGTTTTTAATAAATAACATCCGCTTACTAACGGCGCATAATGTCTAATTTAACAATCAATAGATAACAATTATCATTCAAACATACTATCAATAATTTTAAATGTAATTATCTAAAATTAAATCGAAACCGATTCGATTGAGTGAGAAGTTCTTACCTTGATTTCAATTTCGTCTTAGCGATTTATTTCGAATAAAATTAAACGTGCGTTTAATTTTACCCGAAATTCTCACTAACTCCAAACGACTCCAATCCAATTCCATAGCGTAGTGCTCGTCCATACGATTCCAACGCAACCGGTTTCGCGCGTTTTTGACCTCGTATGAAAAGGATATGATTTTTACAAGTTTACGAATTTTTAAAGCATATAAATTACAACTTTCTTTATTATTTTTAACCTTCATCAAATCTCATCCCTTAGATCCATCACCCAGCAAATCACCACCGTCCATATGCTTCTTCCGTCTCACGTTGCTCTACAGGTTACAAGCCGTGACACATAACCCATACATGCTCATCTAGGGTTCCCTTTTGCAATCACCTCACTCGATTATAATTCGATCAGAGACTTCCATCGCGTAGCCCGCCACGAGAGCTTCATTCGGCCCCCAACATGTTGAACTCGGTCACCCACAGCACCTTGAATTTCGTGTGCAACATCAGGCCGTCGGCCCCCCTTGCTCCCTCCACGTCGCTTCAATTTCGATCAACTCCGTATAGATTCGAAGCTCTCTTCATGCTCTACAAGTTTCATGTTGAACACTTTCTCTAACTTCTTGTGGATTGAGAGTAATTGAAGAGAAAAGAAAACAAAATTCTGGCCATTGGTTCATATTGGAGGCGGCTGTAGGTTTGGGAAACCCTAGGGTTATAATTTTGTGAAAAAATGAAATAATGGGGGCTTTTATAGAAAATTCGCGCGACACTATTCATCCCGGATTTTCCGAACTCCAAACGAAGCGTGTCGGTTGGCGTTTCTAAGGTTTACCCCGCGTTACGAACACAATGGAACATGTTTCGGGAGCTAATTCGGTCATCTGTGCGAGTTATGGCAATAAACGTTCGATTTAAAATTAAACTGATTTAACGATTTTCTAGGCGTTTTAGCTTGCACCGGACAAAAAGCAAATCTAATTGACACGAAATTTGAAACCATACAATAATATCACATTACGGATCCGATGAAACTAGTTTCGTCGAAATCCGAGACTGTTTGAAAAATGACTATTTTAACTCGCCAAATAAATATTAAAACAATTTCGATGCGTTTCGAGCTGCCACGATCAAACGATAACTCCGATTGCTACGAAAATTGAAATTCGGTAATAACAAACTATTACGGATCCAATGGAACTAGTTTCATACAATTCTGAGACTGTTCGAAAATTGGCCAATTTCACTAGTCGATTAAATATTAAAATATTCAATTTTCACAAATTAACTTTAAATTCGATTTTAAAAGTTCTATAACATCATTCTAACTCCAACATGATAAAATAAAATTTTACAAATTAATTTCAATCATATTTAACCCAAATTTCAATTTTTTCTGTATTTCAACTATTAAATTATCGATTTAATTATTCAATTAAATCCAATTATTCGAAATAAAATTTATTCGACTTATGAATTCACTTATTAATATTTAAAATTAATTAAATATTCAAATTTAAATTAATAAAAATCCTGGGTCGTTACAGCTCGAATATATGATTTCTCGTTGCTTTCGTCGATCGTTTCCCTCACTGTTTTGCTCACGGCTCTTCAATTTTGATCGAGTTCGTCTCCTTTATTCGGTATGTAATTTATCCTTTTGCTTTACTGGGTTGATGCTTGAACTCGATGCTTTGCCGATGATGATTTGTGGGTTTTTATATAGGTTGAATTCCTATATTTGCGTTCGTATAAAATTGTTTGAATTTGTCAATTTTAATTCTCTGGCCATTCGATTTCACTTTGATGATTGAGATTTCACTGACTTTTTCATATGTGTATAATTTCATTCCTTGCTTCTCACGGCTTTGATTTTTTCATCATATTTTTGCTATCCTCGGCATATTGATTTCTGGCATTTTTACTTTGTTTGACTTGTTCGTGACTGTGACAATTTCACTATGCTCATTCTGAAATCACTGACCATTGTAGCTGTGTTGATCTTGCTTGCTTCCTGTACTGATGCATTAGTTGTTGGCATATTTGCTTGTTGGTTTTCATGAGTGATCTTGTTCATCTGATTTTTGGTACCGTGTCACTGTGTTCATATTGCCTCGAGCAGTGATCATTTGGTCTGTCCATTGCCTTATTGTATTGAGCTTTGATAGTTGCTGGCTTGTTTCAGTTGCTTAGTGTCTTGATGCTCGGCTTGCATCGTCACTGCCTGAACCTTTGCATTCCATACATATGTATATGCTTACTGTCTTTGTACCTGTCTCTGATGATGTTGAACTTCACTGTTGCATTCCATTTGTGTTTGCTGTCAGTTGATGTTCTGTTGCACTTGTGTTCTGTTCATTCCTAGTTGCCTTGTTGCAGTTTGATTGTGCTGTTTAGTATGTTCATTTGAGTCAGTGGAGTTGTTTCATTTGAGTTGTAGCTTGATGGTTTTGTAGTTGTTTCTGTCAGTTGCATCGAGTTGTAGTTGTACTGTCTTGAGCTCGTATCACAACAAAATGCATGTTATATTTCTTGATCATGTTGTCCATTTGGTCGAGCTGTAGTCCAGTGCCCCCATGTCTTGTGTCTTGCCATTCTTTGTTTCAGTGCTTCTCGGCATTGAATTTGTAACATTTGGCTACTACTGTGAACTTGTGTATTTGGTCTCGTCTCCATGTAGTTGAAGCTTGCTGTCATATTTGCTGTGATGTCATATCTTTGGTTTGAGGTCTTTGCATTGCCACACTGAACTTGCTATTGAGTCTGATACTTCATACTGGATATTGTTGCAGTATTCATAATTTGTGCTCGAGCTTGCATACTGTTTTCATTTGTTCAACATGTAGTTGTTCACTTGGTCTTTGTGTAGTTTGCATTATATTGGTCGAGCTTTGATTCTTTGTTGGCACTGGCTTGAACTTGATATTGTTGAACTTGTAGTTGATGTACTTGAGTTGACTGCATGTTCATTGATTTGAGGCTGTGTCATGTTTGAACATAGCATTCATGTGTACTTTTGATTTGCACCTGAGTTGAATCCAGTTTTAAAACTCGGGTTTGACCTTGTGCTAAGAGTTGTGACTTTTATGTTATTGCACGTGAGTTGAACCCGGCTTTTTATTTGGGTTTGACCTGTGCTCACCTGTCCCTGTAAATCAATCAAGTGTATATCGGTGTGCACGGCCTTGTGGTATATACAGTGATACACTGTGTATGTCACAAGTTGTTCGTGTATGATGAATTCAAATTTAAATGATGACGAACAACCCAAATAACTGAGGCAAATCATATTTTCAAAAATCATATTTTATTTTATATTGCAAAAATATTTCTTTTTCAATTTTACTGCGTTAGTGTATATTTTTGCAGATTGCTCAGATGCTGGATTCAAACTGGAATGCAGTTGAAGATAAAATACGAGTGTGAGTGATATGTAGTGAGGTTATTAATGTAAATATAAAATCGTGATGTATTCAAAATTGTATATGTATAGCGAGAGCATGAAATTGTACTATTCAAAATTGTAATAAATATTAGTTTGAATAAAATATTCGTTTGAATTCAAATTATGTGTTATTTAATTTTATTCAACAAATATTTATTTAATCTGTGAAAAACAAAATAGAACATTACCAAATACATTTAAATGAATGTATATATGTTTATTATCATCAAACAAAAATCATATAAGCGCAAAGCGCATATTCAACATTATGGGATTTCCACCTCCAATCAAGTGTACAACGTGAATATAATTATTTAAAATTCCAAATAATTCAAGGTATCAATTTTAACCACTTTAATTAAAAATAATCGAAGTTTAACTTAAACCTTTTAAATAATTCAATTCCAACACATAATCCAAATTCAAGAATTTATATGGATATATATATATATATATATATATATATATATCATTTCAACCAGTACCAAAATCAACATTTTCAAATCAATGAAAACCGTTTGGGTTTATCATTTCAACCCATAACGATTGTCCAATAATCTATAGAATCATTCGGGTATGTATCATTTCAACCCATAGTGAACTTCCAGTATTATAACGATATAAAATACAACATCAATTCATCCAATATCAACAATCAAACATCCATCACAATAATCATCCAAACCAATCAATAAATATCAATATAGAATTGATAATCAATAACATGTATTTAACTGGCAATTTATACTCAATAATAAATTAAATAACGATTTAACTCAAATAAATTCAAATTAACTGAGATGACGATTTAAAATATACCAAACAGGCATAAATAAATTTTCAATCACATCATAAATTTAACTTAACACACATAAGAAGTTTTAGAAGTTGTGAGTGGGTTAAATCACCCACCATTGAATTTAAATTGAATTTAAATCCAATTTAAGTCCAAAATTCAAACAATCTTAGAATTTGTCCAAACTAGTCTCAAAATGTCCAAAATTTTGATATGATCCCAACGCAAGAAACCACGCGTGAATCCGACCTCATATGCAAAAGTTATTAATATTTGAATTTTGAAATTCAAAAATTAAAATAAAAGAAAAAATCCACTAATACCTTGCCACGTCGCCGAGAATAATCACGCTTCGCCCCTACTCAGTTCGCGCTAATCATACCCAGCCACCGCCGCTTCTTCAATTTTCACGCTGCCAACAGTTGCCAGAGACCAAATTGGCGACCACCGTCCTTCCCACCTCCCTCAGCCGCGCCTTCCAAGGCCACACAGCCCCTCGCGTCGTCCCCACGACAAACCCATCATCGCCGCCTAGGTCTGGCATTTACCGCCAACACAAGCTCCTCTAACACTAACGAACACCACTGATGATCACTACTCGACCCCTTCTATGGAACGCACCCTTCGATCGTCGATCAGAAGACGAACGACCGTTGGATCGCCA
This sequence comes from Allium cepa, assembly GCA_030765085.1. Classification (NCBI taxonomy): domain Eukaryota; kingdom Viridiplantae; phylum Streptophyta; class Magnoliopsida; order Asparagales; family Amaryllidaceae; genus Allium; species Allium cepa. Next base: position 216,565,319 of record CM060946.1, read on the forward strand.
AAGGTTCATATGGACGGTCGGATTTGATTTGCAAATTCTAGGAAAATGGTGAATCGGATTGAAAAATGGATCACACCAATGAATTACGCTCGTCGAAAGCTTCAAACTGATATATAATATGATATAGTTTGAGGAGTTTTAATTTTTGATTTGGTTTTGAAATTGAATTGGAGGGTTTGGGAATTTGAGTTTGTTTCTGCCATTGGAAAAGAGGAGCCACAGAGAAATGCACGTACTGTCAATGAGAAATAAGAAATAATTAGGGCCTATAACGAGGTATTTATAGGCAGATCAGAAAAAATAGAATGAATGGATCAGATTGATTTGGATTGGTACAATAAACGACCCAAAAAGCCCGTTCTGCCTCCGGAACGAAAATGGGTCAACCTATATATCAAAATAGATGTTTTTAATATTTTTAAACTCAATGGAATAGGTTCCAGGTTCTAATTCCATCATGTGAAGAAGTTATGTTAAAATCATATTATTTCAAATTGATTTCAATTGATTTTACTTAAATTGATTTCTAGGCATTTCGAGTCCGCACGATCAAAAGACAAGTCCTATCGTTACAAAACTTGAAACCCTGTAATAATTCACCATTATGGATCCGATGAAACTGGTTTCGTCGAAATCCGAGTCAGTAGTCAAAATGACTATTTTCACTTTAATTAAATATAATAATATTAAATTAATTAAATCACCCTTTTCAATTCAAATTTAATAATTTACAATTTCTATCATTTTTGATTGCTTGGACATTTATTTTAACTTAAAATAAATTTACATATCAATTTCAGTGTTAATTATTTCAATATTTACAGTGTTCAAGTGCAACTTCAATTAATCCAATTAATTAAAATTTAATTCCAATAAATTGTTTTGATTTGATTCCAGACTTTATATTCAATCAATTATTACCCAAATAACATGGTTAACATTGTCTTATATTTCATTACATAAATATTTTGTCATTTTCATCTTACCTTTATCTATGTAATCTTTATTTTACATTTAATTGTAATAAATTCACTTATTATAATTTATATTCCAATAATTTGGTCAAACTTAATTCCAATTCCTTTTTAGTGAATCAATTGTCGTCTTATGTACAAAATTAACATTGGTCTCTCTCTTAGTACACTAACATCCTCCAATTCATCTTAATTTCAATTAATGTAATATTGACTTTCATTAAATTACAATACATCCACTTATTATACCTTAAATTTCTATAAATCGATAAATCTTGATTTCCATTCTTTTTATTCACTCAGTTATCATGTTATGAATAGAATTTACATTGGTTACATCTTGTTGAATTAACATTCCTCAATTATCAATTTAATCTACATTAACTACACTAATTAAGTGGATTAATTGCAATTGATTTCAAATTAAATTTAACGAACTAAATAAATAGGTAACTAATAAAAATTTGTTACCATTACTTCTATTCACACTTATAAGTTTTATGTTTACAAGCAAATGTTACAATTGCTTTCATACCACTAATTCATTTTATTACCATAAATTATATATATCTCATTAATTAATTCAATCTTTACATTTGTTTTCATATATTCCACTTATAACCAAATATAACATTTTCATTATTTCATTTATTGGAATTCCATTCAAATTGTTAATAATTAACATTAAATTAACATTATCAACTTTCATTCTATTATTATTCCCATTATAAATCTTAAATTTTTAATTTCTCCCAACTTTAAATTACAAAATCTTATTAAATCAACAGATTTTAATTATCGCAAATTTACGTGTCGTTACATAAAATATGTCTTATATTTGTAGATATATCTGCAAATATATTGAATAACATCTTCCTTCAAATAATTTTCGATTCTTGCAAATTCTATTGTTATTATTTGTAGACTTACAGATTTGTATCTCATTGTCAGCAGCATAATTGATTTAAGCTTTGAAATGTTCCATTTTCTAGCTAATGGGTATGAGATGTTGTATTCAGATTTAGCCAACTTTGGCACTTGAGTCTTTTCACAAATTCACCACTGAAAAGAAAATATTTAATATCAAAATAAAAAATATAAATGATTTGGCAACTTATCTTTTTAAGTCGAAATATCATACCAATAATAATGTTACACAAGCTGTGATTTTTCTTGGCTTGTCAACATATTTTTCTACTTGATCCATAAGATGTTTATGAATTGTTTTGGACCATGAAATCAGAGACATTTTGCATTACATACACAATATGGAATCATGTTCCATGATACATTTGAGTTTCAATTTGATACAAGAAATGTTGCAACCAAATATATAAGAGAAGTTTTACCGTGTCTTCTCTGTCATGTTCTATAGTTTTGCAGAAAATAACCGTTGCTCTATTTTTTTTCTTGTAGACATTGGCATCTCCTTCAAAATGTCTGCCAATGAAAGAATTATACTCATTCACTTTTATCTTGCTTTTTAATATGACCAGATGTTTTGATCAATTCGCTTGTTGTAGGAACACCAAGTAATTTTCCAATGTCAAGCTCTGAAAATGTAATTTTCTGATCCCCAAACCAAAAATATCTCAAACATTTTCTATAGTTTCTGATGATTATATCAATATAGGTCGAAGTTTTGGTCGTTATTTAACTAAAATTATTTCATTATAAATCATTTCAATAAATCTGTAGAAAGGCAAACTTTCGAGATATTTTCTGTGAGAATTCCTAAGCAAATTTTCCTTTTTAATCCTCATCTCAATTCAAGAAAGACTTCAGACTATTTCTACGGTTCTCTTTTTTAGCAAGATAATTTGTTACATCGGTTGTTTTTCTCATTTTTGTTCTTTTATTGTTATCTTTTTCAGATTCAACAATAGTTTGAATAGGAATAACAGATTTTTCTTCTATAACTTTTTCTTCTTCTTCGATTCCTTTTTGAGTACCTTTCTGCAATAATGTATAGAAAATTCTTAAATATCTGAAAACCATAATAAGAAATGATATGCGAAATTTTTGTAGCAAATGTTTAAAATTAGTGCATTTTCTGCAAATATTGTGAATAATTGCATGTATTTCTGCACTTTTTTGAATTATTGCATTAAGTTTTTTGAACTGTGGCTGATAAATAAGCAATTAATCGGTATAATTGCAGAGATAGAAGCAATTATTCTTAATAACTACAGAGTAAATAATTGCAGACAAACACTTCTGCAATTATTATGAATAATTGCAATGAAAGATGATAATAATTGATATTTAGTGAATAAGTGCTGATAAATATGCAATTATTATAAATAATTGCAGAGAAACATGAAATCAACACTACTAGAATACTTTAAAATGGGGACGGACCCTAGAGTCTGCCGGAGTCGGCTACGTCTCCATTATGGAGTCGGCTGGGGATGAAGCAAAATTCCATTGAAGTTAGCATCGGTTGGGGATGACCTACGACGACCCGAGTCGGCTAACATCGGCTATTTAATTATTTTTCCAATTTAATTCTTATATACACCTATTTCATTTGAAAAAATAAAAAACACTACTAAAATGGCCAAAAAAATAATTAACATGTATGATCATTAATATTCACCCAATGATGAGTCGTGATAGGTTCAATTGGTATTTTCGATGATATATGTTCGTGTAATTCGAAAAGATATCGTTGTTGGAAATCTAACTCGCACGACAATTTGATGCTACTTTCTGTCGGTCCATTATACAAATTTGATAAAGGTGGTTATATGTAACATTTTAAAGAATTAAAATAATTTTTAAACCGTTGGGTAATCAATTACGAATTTTTAAATGTATTTGGTATAATAAAGTTATATAAAATAAAATATGCGGCGTAAAAATAAATTCTTTGGAATTTATATCAATCTAAGGTATTTTGGACATGTTTCCAGAATATGGTTCAAAAATACATGAATCTTGGGCGTCGACCTTGAATTTAAAATTTATGGCCGTTCGTGGACTTTTGGACAAAATCATTTCGTTCGAAGGTCGAAAGACCATCAAACGAGAACAAATTTGAACCAATGATGCTTCGTAGTATTTTAATAGAATCCGTACAATTGGATTCATAAAAAAATCATCGCCTATAAAATTATCCAAGAAATATGTCATTTTCTAGGAGTTACCTATAACACTTATATTATAAGTGTTATAGCTAACTCCTACAAAATGAAATATTTCTTGGATAATTTTATTTTCGATGATTTTTTTACGAATCCAACCGTACGGATTCGATTAAAAAAGTACGAAGCATCACTGGTTCTAATTTGGTCTCGTTTGAAGGTCATTCTTCCTTTGAATGAAGGTTTTTTTATCCGAAAATTCACGAACGGCCATGAATTTGAAATTCAAGATTGACACCCCAGATTCATTTATTTTTAAACCATATTCTGAAAACATGTCCAAAATACCTTAGAATAATTTTATTATACCAAATACATTTAAAAATTTATAATTGATTACCCAATGGTTTAAAAAATTATTTTAATTCTTGAAAATGTTACATGTAACCACCTTTATCGAATTTGTATAACGGATCGACTAAAAGTTGCATCGATTGGTCGTGTGAGTTAGATTTTCAAAAACGAAAATTTCGAATTATATGAATATATATCATTGAAAATACCAATTTAACCTATCATGACCCGTCATTGGGTCAATAATAATAATAATAAATGTCATTTTTTTATATATTGTAGTAGTGTTTTTTATTTTTTTAAACGAAATAGGTGTAAAAAAAGATTTAAAAAATATATATATGCGGGCCAACCCTAAGCGACTCAAGCCGTCACCAAACATGTTCTGCTAGCCTACGCCAGCCGACTCCATATCGAGTATAAAGGTTTCAGCCGGGATCTTCTTCTTCACTTTCTTTGCTTAATAAAAAATGATTTTTTTTCTTCTCCATAACCGATTCCGACCCTCTCCAGCCGTCACCCTTCGTCGTCGTCGCCGTAGAAGCCTAGAACTCACCAGAACTCGCCGAAATCTCCTCTTCTTCTTGAATTTGGTAATTTTCTAAACCCTAATTTCAAATTAAACGTTTAATTAGGTTTAAATATATATTATTGTGATGATAATTGGACGTACGTATTGCTAATTTGGTGTATTAGGTTATTTTTACTATGAAATCGTTGAATTTGAAAGTGTGAATTGAGAATAATTGGGTGTAGGTATTTAAAATTTGAAAGTGTGAAAGTGTGAATTAGTAATTTGAAAGTGTGAGTTTGAATTTTATTCCCGATTGATCCCTTATATTTTATATTTGGATTGAGTGAGGACGAATTGGTCGTCGAGTGTTGTTTGACTGGCCCGTGCGCCTTGTATTTGGATTGAGTGAGGACGACTTGGTCGTCAGTGTTGTTTGACTGGCTTGTGAGCCATGTGTTTAGGTATTTATACCTCGAGAGTCTCAGTAGCCAGTCTATTCGGGCTGTGCCGATATTATACGAAGTGCTATAACAGAATTAAGTCTGTTTTATAAGGAGATTTGTTCGACCATGTTAAAAGTTGGGCGCATTTGTAAACTTGAAAATGACATCCCTATACAGCTCTGCAAACTTGAGAAAATATATCCTCCAAGATTATTTAATGTAATGGAGTATTTACCTGTTCATCTTCCATATGAAGCAATTCTTCGAGGTCCTGTGCAATATGGATGGATGTATCTATTTGAGAGGTAATGTTGAATATTTGAAATCATAATTTAAATTTGAATTTGATCTAAGTAAATTTTAATCGAATAAATTTTGTAATAGGTACTTGAATCATCTCAAGAAAAAAGTTAGACAAAAAGTACGAGTTGAAGGTTTGATTTGCAAATCATATATCGAAGAAGAAGCTTCATTCTTTTTCTCTCACTATTTCAGTGACCATGTGAACTTATCATTTGCAAGTGTTTCGTATAATGATGAAGCCGTTGAACAAGATTATTCTGAATCAATGTTTTCTATTTTTAGACAGAATGACCGAACTGTAGGAAAATGCATGAAAATATGGTTAGACAATAGAGATTAACATATAGCACACACATACGTTCTTCTTAATTGTGCTGAAGCTGCATCAATTATTAGGTAAATATTGAATGATAATTCTCAATAATAGTACATATTTGCATTATTTATGAGTTATCCAATTTAAATTGATGTTGCACTTAATATACGTATACATATATTTGCAGTATTTACGAATTAGAACATCCACTTAGCGATCTCAGCAAAGAATTTGCTAACTGGTTTACGAAATACATTTATGATCAAAGAAATTGTGTCGGTGATGAAGGATTGAAACGTCTTGTGATAGGACCAAAACGAAATATAAACACTTATCCATTATTCTTCATGAATGGATTTAAATTCAACACCAAGGAATACGGTGCTGAAAAAATGACTTATAACAGCGTGTATTTGTCAAAGGGACTAATGATCCAGATGAACATATAAAAGATTTTTACGGCGTCTTAACACAGGTTTTTGAATTGACATATTCTGTCTAATCTGTAGAAAAAGTGATTTTATTCAGATGTAGTTGATTTAGCAATGTTCCGGGCTCTGGTATCAACATGCACAAAAACTCTAAACTTATTGAAATAAACCATAAATCACGTTACTCAAAGTATGATCTTTTCGTGTTAGCTAAACAAGCATTACAGGTTTATTTTCCATAACTAAAACGAGATAAAGCAGATCGGTCGGCTGCTTTTAAAACAAAGGCAAGATTTACACTTAACGTAAATAATATTCCAGACGAAGCAGCTTATCAAGCAGATCTTGAGCCAAATAATGAATTAATAACAACTGATGGTCATGCTGATATAGGGCTTTTGAACGATGAATCAAATATTCTAATAGAAGCATTTGATACTTTCGAGGGAAACGACGATATAGAGTGCAAAACCGAGTCAGAATCAGAAAACGACGAAGATTGATTATTAATTAGTGATGATGTAATGTATATAAGATGGAAATTTGCATTGTTTGTTGTATTATGTCAATTCTATAACCTGTGTTAATGTAATGGAAATTCGTATCATTTGTTGTATTATTCTTTTATTATTCTGCTGTGAGCTATATGTACGTGATTATTAATCAGGCATGTTTTCTAATTATGAAATGATATATGCTTTTTCATTATATGAAATGATATATATATATATATATATATATATATGCATGTTTCTAGCAGATATTATGTCACACAACGGGCGGTCCCAAGGTTCACGAGGCCCTGCTCTTGGCGAGGGTAGTAGTGGTACGGCCGATAATCGCCAGAGAGCATATTTAGTGGCGAAGACCGATAAAGGGTAAATATTTAATTTACTGCAACTTCATTATATTATTTAATGCATGCTACCAGTATATTTATGATTTATTAACTGACAATATCAAAATGTATTCGGGGGTTTCGATTTACAGCCGTCCGAGCCCATTCTAGCTGTGTCTCACAACAGCTACCGTAGTAGGAATGTGGACTTGTGGGAGCATTGGGATAGGATCCCACTTTATATCAGAGATGCCGTATGGGCTGATCTCCAGGTAAGTATAAAATTCTAATTAATTTGAGCTTGGCATATTTGATCTTTGAAAATTAATATACAATTTATATAATTCATTTAAATTTCAACGTACATGCGTCCTTTATTGTGGATCCCAAAGATCTCGGGACGTTCATGACGCACTAGGAGAGGAAGATGAGAAAAAACTATAGAGGTACGCTCTTCAAGATGAAATAGGTCGGTAAAAATCCAAACTGGACGAGTGAAAATTTGTATGAGCGGTTTGTGCAATAGTGGGAAAGCGAAGACGTGAAGGTAAATTTTCTACTTTCATATGTCTGTAATTATAATTCGTTTAAATGTTTATATAATAGTTAAATTATACAGGTGGTAGCATCGAGGAACTACGCAAACATGCTTAGGAATCCTGCAACACACCGTGGTGGATCCAAGTCTTTTCTGCAATATAGAGAAGAAATGTAAATATAAAAATTGTTATTTGTAATTTACTTATAACATTGTTTAGTTATATATATGTGTATATATATACATTCTTTAATCATATCTAATTTCAAAGGAAGGAGAGTGGTGGTGTTGCACCGTCTCATTTGGACGTCTTCACCCGAACACACGCCATCGAGCATACAGATGAAGATGGCGTGGTAACATATGAATAGTCAGACGCCAAATTAGCGAATATCCGGGTATAAAGACTATAAGTTTTTCTCTTATTTAACAATACATTAAATTGAATATTCATCTTCTCAAAATTATATTTTTGAACACAGGAGAGATGCGATCAGGAGATTGGAGTCTGGCAGGAAGCAGTTGACCGTTGAGGAGATGGACAGGATATTCGCTCGTATTATGGACCCGCCGACCAGAAATAGACAGTATGGATATGGCAATCAAGCGGTGATCTTTATTGAATTTAATTAATTCATTAACCAGTTTATAAATTTTATTGAATATTACGTATAAACTATAACTATGAATTTATTAATACATATGCCGCGACGCAAGCCGCTTACAATAAATAACATGATGAAGAAACAATAGAGACCCTACAAGCACAAGTCGCCGAGTTGAACGATTGGATTGTAGCAACAACTAAACTAGGCGATTGCTGCTTACTTGGCAGAGCACGGGACGAATATGCCGCCATCACAGGGATCTGGCGTTGCTGATGATTGAGCGAGTGGTAATATGTTTTTATATATGTTTTCTGATGAACTTTGAATGTCTTGTATATTTGATGAACTTTTGGTTGAATTTTGTAAATATTATGGATATTTGTGATGATGGACGTTGGAGATGTATATTGATATTTTATGGTTCTTAGTTGGGCATATATGTGATGTACATTGTTGTTTGGTGAAGTATATTTGAGGAATATATACGACTGTGCGTGGATGGAAGGTAGAAATGGCTGCTGGAAATGCAGAAAAATTTACCCAGATTAGCGTCGGCTGGAGTTGGCTCGGTTCGGCCTATGGGTCATTTATTATTTTACACGTGGACTAAGTTTATCGTCGGCCGGAGTCGGCTAGCCGACTCTAACCGACGCTAAACTAGAGGACGGATTCGTTTCCATTCCCATTACCATTTCACTTAGCGATGAGCTATTTAACGTCGGCATATAGCATCGGCTAAAATCGGCCGGAGTCAGCTCGAATCGGCTATATGCCGACGCTAAACAGTCTTCTTCTTGTAGTGCAATCTTCACAATTCAATTATTTTCATTCATTCAATACTTTACATAATTGCTGTTATTTCCTTGGTTATTTTGATTAATTGCAGACTATTCTGCATCTATTCGTTTTTTTTTTGAAAATATATTGCAATTTTTCAGATAATTTACTTGTATACATTCAATTTTCCATATAGTTGCTTTAATTTCTTCAACTAATTTTATTAATTGCAGACCATTCTGCAATTATTATTAATTTTTGAAAATATATATGTAATTTTCCACATACTTACTTGCATGCATTCAATTTCCATCTAATTTCTGTTCTTTCTTCAATTATTTTGATTAATTGCAGATTATACTACAATCATTTATATTTTTTGAAATATATGTGCAATTTTCTAGAATTACTAATGTGCATTCTATTTTCGATATAATTGATATAATTTCTTCAATTATTTTGATTAATTGCAAGTTAATCTGCAATTATTCATATTTTTTTGGAATTATATTGCAATTTACATGCTCTTGCTTGAATGCATGAATTTTCAAGTAATTGTCATAACTTCTTCGGTTATTTTGTTTAATTGCAGAATTTTCTTCAATTATTCTTAATTTTTTTTGGGTATTATCTAGCAATCTTCCAGATTCTTACTTACATATATAAATTTGTAAATAATATCATGTATATGTGCGAATAATGTGAAATAAGCAATCTATGAATCCTTAAAACAAATCGATCAATTATAATTTAAAAAAGATCGATTTCATGAAGAAAATTAGGCGATTACCTTCGATTTTGCCACTTTAACTGATTCCATCTTCTTCTTTCGCTCTTCTTTTTGAGTCGTTTCGATTTCATATTCAGTCCTTAAATTTCGTTTGCTTACAAATTTGTATTTCAGGAATTAAGTGTACGCTTTGAAAAATGTCGATAGTAGGAATTTGGAGGGTTTTGGGTTTTGTATTAAGACAGCGTTAGGGTATTTTCCGAAACTAATTACCTATATTCAAAAAATAGAGACGTTGTTTATAACTTTGTTTTGTGAAGAATGTTTTGTACATTTTAAACTTTAACAAGGATGTGAGCCAAACTTTTCCTTCTAATTGTGTAGGTGAGAAAATCATTTGCCAAGACGCTAAATTCAAATGAAATTTCCTCCGAATTTGTAGGTGGGAATCTCATGCTTTTTCCAGGAGTGTTCAGTTCTAGACATGGATGCTTTGTTCTCATTTCAGATCAATAACTACGTAGTACTACTGAGCCCGAATTGTGTATAACATATATATTAGTATTAATTGGACGAATGGAAAAATCATGAATGTGTATGTACATGCACAGGGGTAAGACCACCTTCTTACAACCTACTTAAAGCGAAAGCCTCGTGCATTGGATACCACATTTATATGCTTACCCATATGTAAGTATATGTCTGTATTCCCTCTTATCTTATTAATCCTCTTAAACTTCCTCCATTTTTCTGTGTTTACATTTTGCTCAAAGTTAAAATTTTATTTTGTTACAATATATTTTCCATCCAAGTTGTCTTCATAAAATTTGAATTTGAACCTCTTGACTTGTTCAATATTATATTTTAATTTAACAATTAAAATAAATATTTTTATAGTTTATACTAATTTACAATTTTAAATATATCAAAAGTTTTGAAATGATATAAAAAATTGTGAGGATGGCGATTACTATAATATATATATATGTTACATACACATACACACACACACATATATATATATATAACATATATATACATATATGTTATATATATACACACACATATATGTATACATATATGTTATATATGTGTGTGAGACAGAATCTTCCTTGTATTTTAAATATAGCAAGATTTAATGGGTGTTGTATCAACAATTTATGTCCCAACGGAATTTCATGTGTGTATTTGTTTCTTTGCACGTATGTATGTATATTTGCATATACCGAGAGAGGATCCATTGCGATGCATATGAGTAAATCAGAAGAGTTTTGCCCTTGTGGTCTGCCATTAACTAGACTTGAACTGGTGGTGACACAGAATGAGGAAAACGTTATAGAAATTTTGTTGAAAATTTTGATGACTTTTCTTTGATTTTCTTTTGCAATTTTCAAATTCATGTTTACTGCGTTACTGTACTTCTGTCTGTATGAACACACACTACATAGTGGTGGGAGCCATCCCATACTTTCATATAGGGTGCAATTTCGACAAAATTGGAGGAAATGTTAAAATCGATAATGTATGGCTAAAGTTCAAAAATCACGTGTCAGAAGATAAACAAGAGATTAGTTATGTAAAATAATAGCGGTTAAAAAGTGTGAGGTGAATTTTTGGACTGAACTGGATACATTATATATGGTAATTCATGTCCATGTATCCCGTAATGGACTAACAACAAGTGTTACTAGTACATTTGGTATTTCATTACGGAAACGCTGTGTCAAACTTCATTGACTCACATTAAAGTCCTAATGACGTTTAACTGCATCTTAAATTGTAAAATAATACTTTATTATTTTACTTTGAAGTCCTATCATTAATACTTTTTGTATTCCTTATAAAGAAAGATTAGTTTGGACTTCTATTGAAGAATTTTATTCCTTCGGAGGAGGGTGATCAAAGATTAGTCGTTTTATATGATATTGTACAAATTAATGAACAAGTACATCTAAGTTAATTACCAATTTGAGGGAGATAATGATATATTTTCTTCATGTTCGTTAGACAATAATTAATACAATTTTCTTGAAAAATAAGCAAACAAGCTTTATATTAATTCAACTCACAACACACAACATCATTTTCAAAAGCAAATCATACGCAACACAATCGTATGTACACAAATTAAATTCAAACAATACAATCTAGCAAACAAACATCCTAATAAAATGAAAGGAAAAAGAAAAACAGTCAATTCAGATATTCAAGAAAGAACAAATTCTCAGAATCTAAAAAAGTGCAGAAGCCAGGAAGACAAGGGAAGAGGAAAAGCCGAACATGGCAGCAGAGGTCCTAGAAGGAGAAGAAGATGATGATGATGGTTGACCCTTGGATGGAACTGTCTTTGACCCACCATTTGACGAAGGAGTAGTTGTAGTAGCAGGCGATGATCCTCCAGCTGGGGCAGATGGTGTTGCAGTAGGTGAAATGGTAGCTGAAGGTGTGACAGAAGCAGATGGCGCGGGAGCTGTTTGAGGCGATCCTATTGCAGGAATCGATGGTCCAGACTGAGCAGCTGAAATTCACAAGTGCACAATTTATAAGCACAATACTTAAAAGCATACGACATACATTTCTAACTAGTACTTTTCAGTAATACTGTAACACATTACTTACCATTGCACTGGCTAAGAGGAGGAGCCTGAATCTTGCAAGAACCAGGGAGAGTGATGGCCTGAGTTCTGTTGATATTGAAAGGCAGTGGGGGTGCAGCGTTCAAGAACGTGCATAAGCAGCTGACTTGAGTCTGAACCATGCTTGAAAGCTGAGTGCAGCATTGTTGATTTGGATTTGAAGTTGAATTGGTCTGCATGAATGGAATGCATGGTTGCAGATTGACTATTGTTGGTGCACAGCTTGGCTGAGCCAGCGACTGAGAAAAGACTGATGTCAGGAAGAGGATGACTAAACTGAAATTTAGTGCTTTTAGTGCCATTATGGTGTTTTTTTTATTTGATGAAGATTGATGTTTTGAGTTTTAGATTGGAGGAGTGATATTTATAGGAGTGAGTGAATTGGCTTTTGCTGTATTGTAGGTGAGCAAATGCTGCCTACTCTTGGAATTAAAAAGTGGGCAGTTGTGATCAGATAGGCAGAGTGGTTTATATTGGATGGAACTCAAGTGCTTAAAAGTGTAGATAATTAGTGAGAAAGTACAATGTACAAGCAACTTGGTAGGTTATCAATCTGTTAAGTTGTTGTAAACTCTTACACTTTATGCTCACACGTGTACTTAATTGGTTGCTGGAAACAATAGATATTAAAACCAGGTTTAATCATGATCTTTTGAGATTCTGAATTGAAGCTATACGTTGCGTTGGGACCGTAAAAGATGGGCAGTTGAGTAATATTCATGTTCATGTTCCTCGTTGCTTAATATCCAACTTACATCGCATATGTGTAAAAACTCAAACATCAAGCAATCTTTGGTTACAACAAGTTTATTTTTTAGTTTGAATATTAAAAAATTTCCAATATGATAAATTTATTTTTTAGTTTGAACGACAAAATTTATCCCAAGGTACAACAGAAAATCAACCTTTTTTAATCTGCAATCGCGATTCATTTTTCATTCTCGCTAGAATAGTTACTTGCAAAATAACAGTTTGACGTCGGCGTTGATGGAGTGACGGTTAGGGTTGAGAAGGCAACATGAGATCCTAGCTATGGCGGCTCCAGTGATAACGACGATTTGTCCAGCTTGATTAAAGGTTTGAAGTTTGAGTGATAATGGTTGTGGCAATAATTTGAAAGACATCAACTAGGGTTTGGAGATGTCTAGCAATGGTGACATCGTGGAGAAGCAATTTGAAATCTAGAAAGAAGAAAATAACTACTGCTACTAAGTATTCTTTGTTTATTTCTTTTTGTAATAGTAATAATTATTATGTACATCTCTTGTTATAACGTTATTTTGTAATAACATTCTATGTATAGCATTTTCAAAATTATAGCAGCATTTTTATGTGAAATTTGTATATATTGGCTTATAATACTATTTTGCAGCAGCTTTTTATGAACTATAGGAGAATTTTATGAATTTTACTAACAATTCATGAACTATAATGGTATTTCTAGCTGAAGTATATTTATCTTAGCTCACAATGCTATCTGTAGTAATGTTTTATGATTTGTAGTAGCATTTTCAGATGAATTTAAATGAAGTATATTATATAATTTTACCTTATAATAGCATGTTATGACTTCTGTAAAATGCTATTTATAACGTTTATTTTATATAGGGGTTTTTAATATTATCATTTCATTTTTAATATTATCTAGAATAATATTATTAAAATTGAATATAATATTTAATGGTGCAATGTTATCTTCTAGTAACATTTTGTTTTGTACTTCCTTTCTACACAGCATTAAGCGCTTTAGGTAACATTTTGTTTTGTACTTAGAACAGGACTGTGTTGTGGAGACGTAAAGTTGCTAAATATCCGATTAGATTGAATTGAGTTACCCTTTGTCTACGATAAGTCATCTGACATAAAAATTGCTTTAGAACTGCCTTAGTATCAGTTTGTTTGTCTGTTATTGCACATCTATTTAATAGTTGCATATGTGGTCCCTTTAGTTTCCACTCCTATTACTGTTTGAGCTATACTAGAATTGACTCGAATTATTTCATTAATTTTCACATTCTGTTCCAGCATTTGGCTGTCATGTGCATTTATTATCTTGTTGCATGTTTGTGCCGCATTTACATGATTTTGTTCAGACACCGTATTACTCTTTGCAGTAACGTCAGTAGAATCCCCTGTTATGTGTATAAGTTGAGGATCGTAAGCTGTAACTGGATTGTGCTGCATGTGAAAAAGGTTTTGCTGCTAGGAATTATGCATTTGACGTGCATCAGCATTTGATATAGATTTATTGCATTCCATAGCTATATCATCGATGCCATTGTGAACTACTGAATCTAACTATTTTGTTGAAAAAATGTTCATGTTGCCTGTTCATAACGTTATTGTGAAAACTATGGTTGCTTATCTACTGATCAGAAGAATTGACTTATGAACTTTGAGCCTTATTTGGTTGACCTTGCGCAGGTCAGGTTGGATATTATTATTATTGCAATTCACTTTGCGATGACGCTGTTATGAGCTAGATGTATTGTTTATGTCCGTACAATCATCTGAATTAGCTTTCTTCGTTGTTTTGGGTTCCCAAATGTTCTCGAATACACAGAATTATATCGAGTGTCTAAAACCGACAGACCGCTGGTCTCCGGTCTCCACTCATACTCAACCGAGTGTATAAAAACCTTATTATTTTCGGTCACTGTTGCTACTTCACTAGGAAAATTAAAATCATTATTAATATCAATTAGGACTCAAGCAAATGATATCTTAATCATTCCCTTCATGAATTGGTCCATCTTCACTCAGATGCAATTCTGCTAATCCCCTCCTAAGACAGATGCCCAAAATTCGAGTTTTAATCTTAGGAAACACATCCAAACTGAGATCATTTGTAGTATTTCTTTAGTTAGACTAAGGCATGAGACCCAATGCTTCATCGTCATAAGTTTCCTATAGTAAAAATATAGAACCCTTTCCAAATTTATTTTATAGTCGTCTTCAGTTTCAAATTTAATGACATAAGAACCATTTTCCCTGGTGTGAATGTGAAGTCTCCTGTTGGTTTCCATATTCTTTCAATATGTGGTTTAAAGTCGTGATAATACGGGTGTGAACCTATCATATAAATAACATTCGATTATCCCAATGCCATTTTGCGGTAATAGTTGCTGCATTTGACATTCCAACGCATCTTCTTTGGCTAAAATCAAGTGTATTGCTATTGACACCCCGATTTCTTTTTTTTTGCCATCTACACTAACGGCCACCCTAAAAGAACGTGCACTCCTCTTCCTAACACCGTGTATTTTTCTCTTCAAATAAATCGGCACCCCGATCGGCTGCAAAAGACCGAAATACTGTTCGACCACCTTCGACCGTTTGTCATGAATAAGTTTCGGTTGCCAACGGCCGTACGATGTTAAACCGCCGAAAAACTGTTCATCCAAACGGTTGCTTATAACTGAGTGAAGTAATATGATATTTGTGGCCAGAAGCACATACAAAAATTTCATTTTATTAAAACTGCAATAGTGGCCAGAAGAGAAAATCGGGATACCAACAGCATCACCGGAAATCAATAGGACTGTAAACTTCAGGGGGTTTGAAGCCAGGATCCCTTCTTCAATTATCACAACATTTCAAGCTCTGGATGTACTCTTATAGGGTAAATCTTGACTTGGTTATGACCTATTGAGGCAGGCATCTATTCAGTTGATTGAGGTGATTCGGACCTTAGGGTAGATGTGGGAATGCCGATTGACCAAAGGAATTAAGTGCGGCAGTTGGCGGCGCGTGAGATGAAAAGCACATGAAATTCTAAGGACGTGGGTAGACCTTTTTCTTCGTGTGTTACTTTGCATGAATTATTTTCTGACTTTTGTGCAAAAGCACGAGCTTGAATCCATCGTCAACAGGAGCTTTCTGAGGCGAAGGCGGGGAGAGAGTAGGGTCTGGAGGAGCTAGTGGTGGGGAACTAATGGTTGATGTTGAAGAGGGGCAGGGTTTTGTGCCATTTTTGTATGCAATAAATGTAAATTTTTGGTTGTTCTAGGCTATGGAAGCAGATTATTACGGAAGGTATATGTTATCTCTATTGGATTTCCTGTTAGAGCTCTTTTTTATACCGGGCGCATCACGTTTCACTGCAAGAAAATCTGCCTTTTGTTGCAATAAGTGATAGCTTTTATTGCTTGTGTAATTAATAATACTTTATCCTACGTTATTTACACAACCAAATATTTCACATCCATCCCGTCTTTATAAAATTTTCATGGCTTCAAACTTTTTTGTTCGCCTTTGTTCTGTCATGTTTCACTCCATCCTCAGTACTTAGAAAAAATTTAACTCTTTCTTTATTCCTCTTCAATACTTTAATATTTTTTTTGCCTTTTCACTTCATCAAATTTTACTCGTGCTCTGATTCCTCCATCCTCATCGTTATGCTAGCGCTCTCCATCATCATCGTCACGCTAGCCCTCTCCGTCATCATCAACCATTTCAATCGGATGACATGCCTAATTGCTCAAGATTTCTATATAAACCCTAAATAGGTATGAATTTTATATTTCAACTGGATCGACTATTTTGATCTGATTTTGTGATTCTACTATTTGGGTTATGTCGATTTTCTGCAAATTGGTTTCTATAGTGTAACGTTTTAAAGGTTTGAGTCAAAATGGAATTGCAATTAGAGTCAGGATGGAGGCCACACTGGTCGACATGAATGGTACATGGAGACCACAATGGTCGGTGGTCGATTGGACTGAAGCCGAACAGGTTGAAAGTGATAACACAAAGGGGAAGAAGAAGTTTAAATCAGTGTCTGTTAAGAACTGAATTCGATCTGCGCAGCGTATGCTTGATTGCAATGTATTAATTTTTAGGAAATTTAGAATTGTACTTTTCATTATAATGCCTAATAAGTTTATATATTCACTGATAAAGCTGATGATGGAGAAGCAATTGTGTTTCTTATAATTGGAAATAATAATCAAAACGTTCAAGGCATAGTTCCTATTTGTGGCTATGGTCTTTGTTGACTTTAATTTTTCTTTTGAAATTGCCTAGAACCTTCCATTTGAAATCAGGGAGGCTCGAGAAAGTAAACTGGAAGAGCTCGGGAAGCAACTTGAGCTTCAATCTCGATTAGCGAAAGAGCAGAAAAGACAGTTCAGAGAGAAAAGCATTAAATTTTTTGGTAAGAGGTATATGCACACATCTATAATAAAACCAACATTATGTTAATGGTACACTTTGAGTGTTATTTTTTCTTTTTTGACTTGATGTTAGAGAGGCGGAAAATTGAGAGGATGATAAGACGTCTGCAGAAGTAACAATTTACATCCTTCGATGAGAATATTTCATATCAGCGTATCCAAATTGAAGAGGACCTTGAATATGTTCAAGTAAGCTAAATATTAAAATATCTTTTGTTTAACTTCAAGGTTGCATTTTTTTAAACAAAAAGTCTAATTGTTGAATGCAGATAAAATAGCACGATCTTTTTGTTAATAAATTATCCATGTGACGTTGCACCAGTTCCAGCCTTTGATTGCCCAAACAATACAGAATATATGTAACTTTGTAACTAAAACTGATTTAATCATCGAAGTATAATGATATCACCAATTGACAAAAACAAGGTGTTAATTTACTTGTATAAGCTGGACAACATACCTCTACATGAGCAAAGAGGAGAAGGACACGTTAGAGATTATATACACGTTGAATTTTAGTTTAAAGATGAACAACTTCTAATAGTTTGTCATTTTTCCTAAAACCATCTTCCAAGTAATAGCAGTTATTCAACTCCGAATATCAAACCTGCACCTACAACATATGGATTTAAAAAGCATTTGTGGTAATATTATATATTGGCCTAAAATATATGCTAATTTTATTTTAATCTCAAATACATCACATTATAAAGTGTTCACAGGATACTTGGAGTAATAATGAAACATTACACGGTTACTGTTCATTTGAATTTACTGCATAGAAAACCCCTATAGTTTAACCTAAGTTATAGCAAAACATTACACACTAGACTTCCTTTTATATCGTCCACTTTTTGAACTTTTCTTGCTGGGTGATAGAAACTGCAAGCAATGATAATGCACTACTTATAAGTAGTGATGAGGTCTTCTTGTCTGGATGCTCAAGTGATGAGGTAGAAGTTGATGACGAATGGACAGATAAAAGTGCAAGATTTCCATTTTATTATTTTAGTCACATTAATGCCTTTTGTTGCATGACTTAGAAAAATTAAAACATTTATAACTTGGGTACTTTGCAACTTGTACACTAAATTCCAAAATTTTAACCACTGTTATATTTATATATGCGGTATAAAAATAATCAACGTTCATGAACAATTTTGCAGAAAAAGCAAAACAGTGGAGCTGCAGAATGGAGATGCATAATGAAGATGATGATGTACCATGTATCTGTGAATGTGCCAATAATGTTTGTCGCATATCCTTCTTTCAAATTAACGGGCTTCAAAAGATCTCTTCCCTTGCCATCCGCATGTCGAAGTAGGGCACATCACTACCTGTTACAGGCAGTGCAACTGTTGAATATGCGCTTATATGATTCTTGTTTGATGATAATAAACATATATACATTCGTTTAAATGTATTTGTTAATATACTATTTTATTTTCACAGATTAAATAAATATTTGCTGAATAAAATAAATAACACGGAATTTGAATTCAAACGAATATTTTATTCAAACAAATATTTATTACAATTTTGAATAGTACAAATTCAAGCTCTCACTATACACTATACAACTTTGATACAAATTCAATTACATCACATTTCATATTTACAGTTCACCTCACTACATATCACTCACACTCGTATTTATCTTCAACTTCTTTCCAGTTTGAATCCAGCATCTGAGCAATCTGCAAAAATATACACTAACGCAGTAAAATTGAAAAAGAAATATTTTTGCAATATAAAATAAAACGTGAATTTTGAAAATGATATTTGCCTCAGTTATTTGGGTTGTTCGTCATCATTTAAATTTGAATTCATCATACACGAACAACTTGTGACATACACAGTGTATCACTGTATATGCCACAAGGCCGTGCACACCGATATACACTTGATAATGCTACAGGGACAGGTGAGCACGAGGTCAAACCCAAATAAAAAGACGGGTTCAACTCAGGTGCAATATAAATAGAATCTCAACTTCAGCACAAGGTCAAACCCGAGTTGCGAAATCGGATTCAACACGGGGCAGTAGTACAGGCTACGACTTCAAGCAACATGTATGCAACAAGGTCCATACTAAAGAAAAACCAAATGAAGACATCAACTAGTACAACTGAAATGCAAGCGATACACTGCAATGAAGCATGCACATGTGTGGACAACGAAAACCAAAGCTAACAGCATCTACAACAATGCATAGTCGCATTCAAGTCTTAGAAACAAATGATACAATGTTAGAGCATACGAGCAGCAGCCTTAACAAGGCATGGACAACATGTCAGAATGACTCAGCAATACAAGTGAACTAATGAACACTGCAAGTCAGTAGAGAACCCATACTACATGAAATACATGGAGCAATGCTCAAGTAAAGTTCAGGCCAGACCAACCAGAAATATGCAAACATCTCAAGACCACGATATCAAGTTACAAACAGAGCCATCATAAATACACAAAATCAAATGAACAAACAAGTGCACAACTAAATCAATATTGCAAATGAACGAGAGGCAACAAGAATGGCCAGAAATTGTGCAACATGGTCAGAAGCAAGACAACAGAGACTCAAGCAACAACATGGTATGCAAGTGATGGCAGATGGAGGTTTGGACTGTTATATATCTGCTGCTGCAATCAGCTATGTATGCAAATGGTTGTTACTATGATCAGGTCGAATGTATGCCAGTGTGATGGGTATGAAATAGCAATATGGAGGGGATGTTCTGTTTGAACTGTTTGGCTTTTGAAGTTGATGAGGCATCAAGACTGTGTTAGTGATACAGATAGGCAAATGATACCAAAAATATCAAGTAATGCAGACAACGATTCAATGTAACCAAACATGCAACATTTCACACCAGAATCACTTCAAACAAAACGACAATGCAAGCCGAGCATCAAGACACTAAGCAAGATCAACACTGCAGATGCAAATAAGGGAAGAATACACATGAATGGATTGCACAGGTCAGGGAAGCAACAAATGTACAGAGACATTAACCACTTCACGGAATCAAGTTCAACAGCAGTTTCTTTTAAGTAACAAAAGTCAAACAATGTTCCAAGCAAAAATAAATGCCGTATTGACAAAGAAATGAAATTCACGCAACAAGTTAAAAGTCAATCAGTGATACAAGACCAAAGTCAGATATCATGAGGAACAATGAATTAACAAAGTTAATGTCAGAGTTCAAATGCTAGAAATTCACAGCCGTGTGGCCAAGGTGATAGATTACAGCACGAAATCAAAACATGGCCGAAGTCAAAGATAATAAAGAACGAAATCAACATCGTCAAATCAAATCGATGCCGTGATGACCAAGTTTCAAAACCGTGTTATTCAAGCAATTTGAACAAGTCACAAATCAATCCCAAGCATCCAAGCATAATCAAACGGCCGATCAAAAGAATTTGACAAATTCAAATATAATTATACGACGAAAATACAGGGGGTCGAACCCTATAAAAGTGATTAACATCATCGGCAATTGAGATATTCGAGTTAAAGCTAAACTGAGAATAATAATCATTCATCTCGAATCAAATCGTGTTCAAAGTTCAAGCAAGTTAACAAGAAAAGCGAAAATCATAAATTACATACCGGATTCTTTGAACCGAACTCGACGAAATAGAAGCAGCCACATGCGAAATCGAAGAGACGACTATTCGACAAAGCAAGCATCCAAGATCAGAAACTCAAGTCATCGGAGCGGCGCTTCAATTTCAGAAAAGCCCTAATTTAAGAGAAAAGAGGAATAAGATCGAAGGAGGCCATTATTTTCACAGCAAAGTCGCGTGATAAATTAAAACGAAAAAAAAAGGGACGGCACATTTTGTTCTCGTGATTATTTGGGCCGGCTAAGAAGTTTTGGGCTAACCTTTTATAATTAGGGTTTTATTATTTAAATTGTTTTAAACTTGCAATTTCTTTTTTAAACGATTTTAATTTTCTATTCGTGTGACTAGGGGACAAGCTACGTGGCGTAGCTTGAGAATTCGCAACTCGGTGGTTGAGTTGTGGCAAGGTTTTGAGCGTAGAGTTAGATTAGTCAATAGCGGGTATAGCGAGTTTACGTGTGTAAGCGAGGGACTATCTAATTTCTAGTAGAAACCTTGAGGGCAGCACGTAGACAGGGTTTTGCCGAAGCTGGGTAAATTCTGTGTTGTTCTGTTTTTTCTGTTATTTATATTATGCGATATCTGTGCTGCTATTCTGTGATCTGAATTGAATATTTTATAAGCTTCCGCGATTAATTTTTATAATTTACACTATCACCCTATTCAACCCCCCTCGAGGGTGAAATCGATCCTACAGCAACCAGCACCGCCTGTAAAGGCAGTGTAGCACTGCCTGTTTTAGGCAATGTTGAGCACTGCCTGTTTTAGGAAGTGCTATGCATTACCTCTTACAGGGAGTGCAACCAACACTGCCCGTTTCAGGTAGTGCTATGCATTACCTCTTACAGGGAGTGCAACCTACACTGCCTGTAATAGTAGTGCCTGGCCGCACTGCCTATTACAGGAAGTGCCTGCACTGTCCTGGGCACTGCTAAGCCACGTATGATAATTGATTTATCAAGAGGAGTCTATCGTAATTGCTGCCTATATTATTTCAAGCCTAGCTCTATTGCTGACTATCATAATGATACTATAATCAATCTTAGAGACATAATGAGTTCATTGGCAACTATGGGAGACCTAGTTAAAGCTGCTGCATTTATCGGGCAAAGCTCAGGTATGTTTTTATTTATATTCGTTTAGAAATTTTGTAGCAGGTGAGTAGAGTAGGCACTACAAGAATTTTTTTATATCCTTGCAAAAGCAACTATGCCTCAATTACAAAATGACGGTACATAATTATTTCACCTACCTTCGTTATGTACCAAAAAATATAGCATCAAAATGACAATACATAACAGCAGGTGTCAATACAAATTATACTTCCTATTTAAATTATATGTTGCAAATTTACCTATACACAGATCATTGAAAACCATGCACTTGCCAAGCAATGTTTATAACCACTGGACGTGCCCCACTAACTTATACTTTATGTTCATAGCCACTATGCTCTACTTCCTTTTAGTGATTACAGATTCATGCCTACTATAATTGATTCATTTATTTGTTATTTTGAAAACTAACCTTGTCCTTGTACAATGCTCAAGGCTCTAGGTGGAAGGAGCAACTTTTTAGTTAAGTGAGTTCTCACTATTCATAATAAAGAGTTTAACATAAACTTCCTTTTATTGATCAATATGAGCATGTATTATAAAGCCTTTTAAGTTCGTAACTATGGTTGTCAGAGTAGAAGGAAAACAAATTGAAGTAAAAGTAGAGGCAGCAAATCAACATGACGACAAAAAACTGACAAGTTAATGTTTTTGATACAATAAAAAATAAAGTAAAATAAAATCAATTATGTTTATATATATGAAACACTCTACATAACATACTGCACCAGAGGAAACATACATGATCAATTCATGCACCTATAGTTCAGTTTTAAACTAAATGATTCATCAGTCAAATTAGAAGCTAAGTTTCATCCACTAGTTCAAATCCACTCTAAGGAAAAATTTACTTGTGATTCTATTTTGAACACACTGCTTCATTACAGAGGACAGCTTAATGTTTCCTTGTTAATCTTCATATTCTTTTGTATTTCAATGTACGATCTTTAAGTTAGTTTTTCCATCATATTTTGTTATTGTTTTCACATCCAATATTTGAGATTTTGACTCTATGGGATAAGTCATATGTTGCAAATCATCAATTCTAAGCATTTTATTTTATAATTGTTGATGCTATATAATTACATTTTTAGTTGGAAAAAAATGGACTCATTCTTCATATCTAAAAGAAAATGACTTGCATGTTGAAAGATAAACCACAAGATCCACTTATAAGTTCTACCCAAGATATATTTTTATAATGGTGTAGTGGGTATAGTGATGATGGTAGTGGTAGTAGTAATAATAATAATAAGAAGAACAATAATAATAAAAAGTTATTTTCATAAAAATTAAAAAGTTTTTAATAATAAAACAATAATAATAATTAAGTTTGATGAAATTAACAAGTAAACCTCATGAATGCTTCATTCCAGGATAGCTAATATTTTCCTCTCGACTTGGATGTTGAACATAAATGTCACTAACGCTGGTAACTTATTTAAATATAGAGTACAAATCCGGATGTCGTTTTTGTCATCTCGGGAGTTTTCATGGAGCGTCAAATTATGAGTAGAGAATTTGGTAAATTTGCTTAAATATGACAGTACTTCAATTCTAAGTGTGTTGGAAATGAAAATTAGAACTTTGTATTGAGTAATTTATTCACTTTTATGTTTAGTGATGATTTTGAATGGTTTTGTAAAGCAACTGCATATTTGCAGCCATTATCAGTAAGAACACGATTGTTTCATGTTTTGCAGGAAGGGTGAGTGCTGCTTCAATAAACACTACTTTGTACAAAAATAGTAGCGGTTATTGAGGTTATTAGCATCTTTGGATTATAAACAGCATTTATGGCTGCTCCAACGAAGAATGTGGCACCACCAATAAGCATAACATTTCTTCGCCCAACTGCAACATTGACACGTGCAGCCATAAGAGCAGATAAAAACCTAGTAATGTACAACGATGATGTGAATGTAGTTAATTCTTGGCTATTATAAACATAGTACTGATCTTTGCTCGTTGCAGAAGCTCTCTTTAATACACTAGGGAAAAATGCTTCCAAAAATGGCTCCATAATGGAAATCCTCCTACAACACAGAAGGTATGTATATAGTAACTAATTGCACAAACAAAAATCACATAAATCATCAGTTAGTACAAGAAATCGCAAAACAAACCTAAAATTCCAATGTCATATCCGAAAAATAAAGCCATCAGAAGTAGCCATTAAGCAAGTTATTAGTATGGATCGAGTTAGTCTACCTTCATATTCCTTTCCAACTCCATTCAAAATAATTACTTCATCCGTTATAATCTATAATTCTATTCTCTTTTAGTTACAGAAAACATACTGTTTGTGTATCACACACATAGTGTACTGAAATAGTTAGACTAGAAAGGAAAAGAAACTTTCATGTAGGCTTAGAACCTTAGTACAATTTATGGTATTTATGGTTTTTTTGAAGCATTACTCTAATTGTTAAAGCCCTTGGATTACTGTTCAGAAGTAGCAGTAACCTTAGGTCCTCCTTTACGCCACTGGCATTAGCATGTCCTTTTTGATTCGAAGCAGCAGCTGCATTAGTAGCATTAGTGTTTTCATGATTATCTTTAGCAACAGCTCCTTAAAACCTCCTAATCAATGTGCATCATCATTACCTTGTGATAATCTTAGCTTGGTTGAATTGGTGTCTATATGAACATAAATGTTGCAGGTTGTTGCTTCTCAAAATTGGCCCGAGGTAACCAAATATGCTGGGTTGGTATGTGCACAAGCACATCGTCTATATAGTGAGTGGACCAATACTAAGGGTGCAAAAGCACTATGGTAGAATGATCAGGTTTGTATATTTTGTTTTTAATCTGTAATTCTTCAGATGTATGCTAAAAACATCTGTGACCTTTACAGTGAGCTGCTTATATCCTTCAGGATATCAACTGGGCGTAAACCTGAGCAAATAATCTTTTACTGGTACGCTATGATACATCTTTTCCATTGTATACCATGATTAGCTTGACTTATTTCAAACTATGCCTAACTCAATTTATACTGATAAGCATATTATGTTTTTCAACCGACTTAATTAATTTTGTTTCTCAGAGATGGTGTGAGCAAAGGGCAGTTTTATCAAGTGCTTTTATTTGATCTTGATGTGATTCGAAAGGTAATCAATTTTTCAACCATATATGTTCATTTTTATGATTTAATGCTACAATTTTATGCAACTCATTCCTTTCTATTTTTAAGCATGTGCTTCTCTTGAGGTAGAATATTAGCCCTTTATAACATTTGTGGTTGTCCGAAAATGTCATTACACATGATTATTTGCAAATAATCAAAGAAACTTGTCATCTGTTGACGGGAGTTGAAATATATTTCCTGCTAGTTATTTTTACAGACCATCTTTTCACACAAAATTCATATTGATAGAATGCTTTTTTTCCAAGCATATTTTCTGTTTCTTAATTTGCATGCTACCTGATTTTAGGAACTGTTGTTGATTCAAGCATTTGCCATCTAACTGAATTTGACTTTTACCTCTGCAGTCATGCTGGCATTTCTTAATTCAGGCTGTTAGTAAAGCTTTAATACTAATTATTAAATTGGCAATGTAAATTCTGACAGGGCGCAAGCCGCCGAGCGCATTACCATGTCTTATGGGATGAAAATAATTTTTCTGTTGATGCTTTGCAGGCACTTACAGACAACCTGTGTCATACATAATGAATTCGTTCCTTAGATTTAACTATTGTTGTTTATTTCCATCATATTGTAAACTAAACAATGTTCTATGTTGTAGCTATGCAAGATGCATAAGGTCCGTCTCTATTGGTAAGCTATTATCAATTAACTTTATATGATATTTTTTAGTGCTTTGTTTGATTTTCTCATTTGACGATTTGTTTTGCACATATGCTTCTGTTAATTTCATTTTGCCACTGTAAAGTATGGAATAACTTATGAGCTCAAAGTGGGAACTGAAACAAGAAACCCCCTTTTAGAAAAGTAAAAAAATAATATGAAAATGCAATTGAGAAAAATGCAATTAAGGTATTTTAATGTGTTAGAAAAAGTTGGTAGGAATTTATTGTTGTTTAAATAAAAGATTACCAAATAACACCAATGCTTCATTCATTTGAATAGTTTAATGTGGTAAATTGTCTAATTATTTTTCTTAAAATGATGTTGTAGAGCCATCTTGTAATAAATATCTTTCATAGAGACAACATACTCTATCTATTTAATTTATAAAGCATGTATTTGGAATTGTGTTCTTAGGGGGTGCATGTTCTTATAGTATAAAACCAGCCTTTACAAGGTCATATAAGGTTATGGTAAATAATGTTATCTAATTCAAATGGTAAATGCAGTTCCACCAACATTTTATGCACATCTGGCTGCTTTTGATGATCGGTTTTACATGGAGCCTGATACCAAATAACACCAATTTTCTTTCCCTCCGTTATTTGGTTGGTGCGTAGTGCCAGAAAAACTCAAGACTCATGCTTGTAAGTATTTTTCATGAATAACTTCATATGGTTTTAGTAACTTGATATGTTATTTAAACACACGGTTTTTTATTCCCTAATCAAAATTAATCTCTTTCTAAGAACTAGACATAGAAAATGAAAGTGAGGCTTTTTGGCAATTAACTGATAAGGTATATTATAATACCTTTTCCTTTACTTTTGTCTATTGATACTTTTCCTTTACTTTTGTCTTTTGATTCTTTTCCTTTTCTTTTATCTTGCTCATTATATTAACCAGTAAATTCTCCAAACTAATATAAAAATTTAGCCTTTAATTTGCAATTAACTGAAGTTGCAAAGCTGCTTTTTTTTATAGAACAACAAAATTTGCAGTTACGTTATTTTTTAAAGAACCCATTTAATTCGCAACAAAGGTCGATAGTTCTTCAACTAGTAACAGTAGTTACATAGGGGTATTGAGAAATGGTAGCCAACATGAAGATTTGTTGATCATATTAGAACTGGGTAAACAATGCCAAATGATCTAGGATTAATTAGTCAATTCAAAATCAATTAGTTACACGGTGGTAAAATTAATGAACTTGTCAATTATAGCCTATAATTTATTGCACTTAAATTATACATCTAGCAACAAATTAAAAGCCAGGATTCAAAACATATATCTAATAATAATTCATATTAAAACCTTTGGTCGTAAAAGAAGCGTACTTACATTCTTATTAGGTGACTTTAATGGATGTTGCCCGTTCAATTTTTTATATAAAATGGTCATCCCAATCCTTTAATTCATGATCAAGTAAACAATAGAAGTTACATAACTAGTATCATGACATGAGCTATGAAATGTTGTGAACTTGATGGCTTGATTGTTTATGTGCTTGTTTGAATAATAATCAATTAATATTGTTTGAATGTTACTTGATAATTCATGACAAATTCTTATTGTTGATTATCAGCCTTGTTTACAGGTAATTAGCTTTTCCGGAGTGGAGACCATCAATAATAATGGGCATGAATTCAACTGTTATATGTATTATGATATTTGTTAGTACTGGTTGTGTAAACTTGTTTGTGAATGCTTATGGTATGTGAATTTGCTCATTTTGTCAAATAACTATTATCTAAATGGTTGTGGATATTATACTTATGTGATTAATGTGTTCCCAATTATTTGAATATGATGATTATATGATTGGTTGTTGGTTTGAATATGGTAATTATATGATTGTTGCTAATTTTAATATGACTATTATATAACTGATTGTTGGAAATAATATAGGCCATTAACAGTATATAAGTAGCATTTAAAATATGCTACAGAACAATCAATACCTTTTAGTAGCATATTTAAAATGCTACAGAAACAAATGTATGATACCTCCTGAGTTTATAGTGGCATAGAATAAATGCAACGAAATGTTTTTAGTTGCATAAAATGTTAGTTTTGATAGGGTTTGTAAATGCTGTAGAAAACCTTTAGTAGCGTTTAAAAGACGCAGTTATGAACATTTCGTAGCATTTATTAAAACGCAACCAAAAAAATCATACTTTTAGTTGTGCGACCTGTAGTATCGTTCTTTAAAACGCTACTAAAAGTTTTGGTAGCGTTTATTCAACGCTACTAAAGGTCTTTTCTGGTGCAGTATTTATTGATTAGTCATGTATTAATGAATAAGATAAGCCTTAGCCCAAAATTATCTTTTATTCTATCCCGATGTCAAACCCTGTCAGAGGACAGAAAAGTTTATCCTTGATTTGTCAAAAACTTAAGTTGGTTATACATGGTATGGAGTTCATTATGACGCATATGTACTTGGCTTCTCATGCTATGGGGAATGGACCGGATGACGTGCTAGGTGGTAATTTTGGATTATGGACGTAGAGTAGTATGATTGAGGAATGGTGGGGCGAAAGACCTTATGATATGTTGTAGGCCTGATGACTCTATGATGACTAGTTACCTGTGTTCCCTTAGTAAGTCACAGAACAATATGTCTTTAATCCTCATAGTGTAAGATTTTCCATATATCTAAGCTGAAGTTTTCGATCATCCACCCCGAAAAGAGATCTAATTTAGAACCAATTTGTTAAAGATGCTAGGCCCATAGTATTGCCACTTAGGCATATGGCTTCGAAAGAAAGGAGAAAATTGGATAAGCATGTCTCAGAGTTATTGGAGAAAGGTTTTATTCGGAGAAGTATTTGAAAGTGGGGAGCGCTATTCATCTTTGCCACTAAATCAAATGGTACCCTCAGGCTTTACATAAATTATAGATAGCTGAATTAATTGACGAGAAAGAACTGATATCCTCTACCTTGCATCTATACCTCTTTGATTAGTTGCTCGGAGCTGAAATTTTTCTCAGCTTGATTTGGAAACATGATTCCATCGATTAAGGGTAGTAGAAGATAATATTTTGAAGAGCGCATTTAGAACACATGATAAGTTATTTGAACGGGTATTCATGCCATTCGGCTTGACTAATGCTCCTACATGTTGTGTGAGATTGATGAGTAGAGTTTTTCTCGAACACTTGAATAAATTTGTTATGGTCATCGATGATATCTTGGTATTCTCTAGAAGCAAAGAAAAGCACAAACATTATTTAAAGGAAGTATTAGAAGTTTTAAGAAGGGACGGTTGGAAGCAAAATTCTCAAAATGTCATTTTTGAAAGAAAGAATCAAGTTCCTTGGGCAAATTGTATTTAGTGAAGGGTTAGTCATTGACCTAGGAAAAGTGGAAGTAATAAGAGATTGGAAGACACCAAAGAATTCTTCAGAGGTTCATAGTTTCTTAGAATTAGCTGGTTTCTACAGGAAATTTAACAAGGACTTTGCTTAGATTTTAGCACCTCTGACTAAGCTTACTAAGATGAATCTGTTGTTTGCTTGGAACCCAAATTATGAGAAGGCGTTCGCTAAGTTGAAGGAGTTGTTAACGAGCACACCCATCTTAACCCTCCTTGATAGTACTAAACAGTTTATTGTCAACACTAAAGCTTGCAGAACTAGTCTTGGTACTATTTTGATGCAAGAAAGGAAGGTGGTAGCATATGCTAGCCGAAAACTCAAGGTACAAATGTAATGACCCGAAATTTTCAATTCCGAAATTTCCAGATAGCTAGGAAAAGAAGAAAAGAGATAGAAGAAGAAATAGAAGTGAAACACGGAATCTATCATTCGTAGCGGATCAAAATATAATATCAAATAATATAATAGTTATACAAAGGAAAACTGTATCAGTTAATTTACATTAATACATCAGAGTTACAACATTTACACAAACACTGGACAGTTAAAACTAACATGCCCCAGAAAAACAAATGTCTCACAGCGGAATACACAATACGTTCCTGCCATCCAGTCACCACCTGAGCTACAGAACGTCCTTACCTGAAAATCTATAATACTCGGTCTGACCCGATAAGAATTGCTTTACACATGACATTGAGTTAGCTGCCATTGTGTTATCATTAAAATCCTCGAGGCACTATTTATTGGGGGAAGATTTGAGCTATTCATGGCTCACAAGTCACTTAAGTACCTATTTTCATAGGAGAATTTGAATTTGAGGCAACAAAGATGGATGAAGTTTCTTTCCTCATATAATTTTGGAATTGCTTATAGTCCAAGAAAGGGGAACATGGTTGTGGATGCATTGAGTACAAAGCATGCTATGATGGACTGTCTGTTGGAATGGAATAGTTTAGAGTTTATTTTTGATTTTGACTTTCGACCTTCGTCAAAATATACACTATGTTTATTGCCTATGATGGAAGTTAGACCTGCATTAATGGATCGAATTGGATTAAATAAGAGACAAGGTGTAGGGTTAGTTAAAATATTGGATCAATTGGAATAGGGTGAATGATTAAGTCATTTGGCTCACTACTCCAGGATCAGAAAGGATATCTTAGGTGTGACGGTACGTTATGTGTGTCTTACGTAAAGGAATTGATAGAAGAAGTTTTAAAGTAGTGTCACCATTCTAGGATGACCATTCATCCGGGTGGAGAATAAATGTATAAGGATACAAGGAGGATTTTCTACTAGCCATGTTTGAAGAAACATGTACCAAGTTTGTGGTAAAGTGTTTAACATGCCAAAGGGTAAAAGCTGATCATGAGTACAAAAGGCTGAGTGGGCTATTACTTCCGTTAGAGGTTCCACGGTGGTAATGAGAGAATGTATCTATGAATTTTATTGAATAACTATGTAAAACACCCTCATCTCTATACCCATACTATTCAAGAGTACCATAGAATGATACTGTCAGATAATACAGATAATAAAGCGATATGGGGTACACACGTGAATATTATCTTAGGCTAACACTGGTACATATTTAAACATCGAATATAACTCACCAACAAAAGTACATAGTATCAACACAAAGCAATAAACATGTATGCCTTCCGGATAGAACAATACACAATATACAGTAAATAACAGAGATCACTGAGCCAAAATCACATCGATAATATATAATATAAAATATACCATGTATGTTCATTATACATCACAATGATATACACCTGAGAGACTATACAATATAGATTGATAATCTATAATACTGAATATCTAGTCTCCTTGTGTCCAAAAATACCAACTGCTCTCATCGTCTCTGAATCTAAATGTCTTGAACTGACTCAAGGATTACATAAATAAGAAATGGTTTAGACTATATCTAAATCCAAGGTCAACAAACATACATAACTCTGTATACATATTAGGTACAAATATAAAAATGTTATCGCAAACAATCCCAAATATCGTATAACATAAAGCACCACAAAACCCAGTATAAGATGTCATCACCCATTTAAAATTCACCAAATTAGAAATCATGAAAAAACATCAAAAGGGTGAATCATCCATATCTAGAAATCACCTATAAAGTGATATTAACGTGTATAATCAGGCTAATACATATCTTAGCCCAAATATATCACTCAATCCTAATAACAAAATATCCTTAATACCAATATAAATAATCATCCATAAATAAATCATAGAAATGGTGACACACACCATTGAAGGATATAATCGATGACACATGCTTATAAGGAATTGTAACGACCCAGAATTTTATTTAATTAAAATTTGAATATTTAGTTAATTTTAAATATTAATAAGTGAATTTATAAGTCAAATAAATTTTTATTTGAATTATTGGATTTAATTGAATAATTAAATCGATAATTTAATACGTTAAATTATGGAAATAATTGAAAATTGAGTTAAATATGATTGAAAATGATTTGTAAAATTTTATTTTATCGTATTGAAGTTAGAACGATATTTTAGAACTTTTAAAATCGAATTAAAAGTTAATTTGTGAAAATTGAATATTTTAATATTAAAATCGACTAGTGAAAATAGTCAATTTTTGAACAGTCTCAGAATTGAACGAAACTAGTTCCATTGGATCCGTAATAGTTAGTTATTACCGGATTTCAATTTTCGTGTCAATCGGAGCTATCGTTTGAGCGTGGCAGCTCGAAACGCATCGATTTATTTTTAATATTAATTTGGCGAGTTAAAATAGCCATTTTTCAAAAAGTCTCGGATTTCGACGAAATCAGTTTCATCGGATCCGTAATGTGATATTATTGTATGGTTTCAAATTTCGTGTCAATTGAATTTACCGTTTGTCCGGTACAAATTAAAACGCCTAGAAAATCGCTTAAATCGGTTTAATTTAAATTGAGCGTTTATAGCCATAACTTGCACAGATGTCCGAATTAGCTTCCGAAACCTGTTCCATTGTGTCCGAAACGCGGGGTAAACCCTAGAAACGCTGGTTACGGTGCGTAAATCGGAGTTCGGAATTTCCGGATGAATAGTGTTCGAATTTTTCCTATAAATACACCCACCCTCTTCATAATTTAGAAAAATAAATAAAACAAAACCCTAGTTTTTGCTCAGCCGCCTCTAACATATGAATGGCCAGAAATTCATGATCTTCATCCCTCAATCTCTCTCGATCTACAAAGAATTAGCCAAAGTTGTTAACTACAACATCGAAGAGCATGAAGAGAGCTTTCAATCCATACGGTTGAGATCGTGTTTGGAGCATCGTAGTGGGAGATAGGGAGGGCCGACCGTGCTTACTTGCGCACGTATTTCGAGGAGTTAGAGCAGGCCGAGCTTCAGGTGGTTGGTGGTGGAGGTAGCTATCGCGAAGAGCTTCCTATTGCAAGTGGTTTGATCGAGTTTTATCGAGTATTGATGGAGTAAATTGAAACCCTAATCTATGATGATGGGTTGAGTGTGCGGCCTGGAAACGTGAAGGAGAACGAGAAGGAGAGGAAGAAGAAAGGAGCGGTCACGATGCAGTGGAAGCAAGATCAAACGGCTGGGGATTAGTGTCGGTTTTAATTTTTAAATTTTATGTTGTAAATTATAAATTATAAAATCGTGTAACTTCATATTACCATATCTTTTTCATACGAGGTCGAAAAAATGCGAAACCAGTTGCGTTGGAATCGTATGGACGAGCACTACGCGATGAAATTGGATTGGAGTCATTTGGAGTTAGTGAGAATTTTGGGTAAAATTAAACGCGTTTAATTTTATTCGAAATAAATCGCTAAAACGGAAATAAAATCAGGGTGAGAATTTCTCACTCAATCGAATCAGTTTCGATTTTATTTTAAATAGTTAGATTTAAAATATTTGAATGCATGTTTGAATGATGATTGATATCTATTGATTGTTAAAATAGACATTATACGCCGTTAGTAAGCGGATGTTATTTATTAAAAACATATACCGCGAATATTTCATAAACAGTGAAATTGGTATTATATATAGTAGCAATATATATATATTGGCATATGTATATATTGGAGTTATTTATTTCCCGCATTTTTGTTTAGCGGATGAGACCCTATTGCGCCGTTATTAAGCGGATAATATTTATTAAAAACATATACCGCGATAATTTCGTACTGGAGCGAAATTGGTATTGTGCTAATGTTTTTGGATGCAGGAAAACAGGTTGGAGGGATCCAACTGGATTCCTCAACAGTATTTATTTGATTTCAGATATTTTGATATTTGATGGATTATCATATCGATATATGATATTTGTTGTTGTTGTACACTCTGATGATATGATGTAATGAAATGTGATGTAATGTAATAACTGATATGGTTCTTTGTTTAAAGATTATTCATTTATTTATTATATGTTGTTCCGCTGCGAATTGTGAGATTCTGATGTGATTCTGTTGTTTTCTATTCTCCGTTCCGTTCTGTTTTTCTATCTCTTCTCTATTTTCTCTTTTCTAGTCTATTTTCTAATTTTCTGTTTTCTTTTCCCTCCATCTTCTACCTTTTTCTCTCTTTTCTTTTTCTTAAAACCCCTAAGGGTTCGTATTTTCGTTCATCATGAATTAATCAATGGAGATTAGTGTCTATTCAAGGAGTACGGATTTACGGGTCTTTACATCTGGTATCAGAGCATATGGTTAAGCGACAACCATGGTTCTGTTGGGTATTTCTCATTAGAGATAGAGTCAGTAGTACTCTAGATTGAGTTTGAGTGTAATAATAGCTATGAGAGCGTATTTGTTAGTGAATATAAAAATTGTTTTATATTGTGATGATTGGTTTGTTGAGTGGTATATAGATTCTGCTTAATACGAGTAATTAATGTTGTTGATAGGGATCTCTAAACACTTGTACAGAACAATTCGACACGGTATTGTTTAAAATTGGGTAAATGAAATAATTTTACCTTGATTATATTTTTATATAAAGGAATAATTTTTTAGTTTTTCAGAATTATTGAAGTGTATATAAGTTGATTGTTTAGTTGTTTGAATAATCTAAATAAAAGAATAATTGTATAAGTAAAATGAATTATAAAGAATTGAATTATAATTAATGTGATTTACAATTGTGAAATAAAACTTATATATGTAAGAAGTGAAACTAATGAATATATTTATGAATATGAGTTGTAAATATAAATATGAATTTAAGTGTTAATTCATTAAAATCTAAAGTTATTGAAAGTTGAATAAATTAGAATGGAAATCAATTTAATGTTAAACCAAGATGAATATAAGCAAAGGAAATTTGGTTGAAATAAATATACATTGGTTGTTATATGATTGTTAGTTGATTGTATATAATTCATTAAGTGTTAAAGAAGTTGATTTAATAAAATTGGAAGCTAAAGTAATTGAAATTCAATTGGAAGTTAAGTGAAGCTTAAATGAATTGAATTTGAATTGGAAGTGAACCAACTTGAATATGGATTAGTGAATATAAACTAATTGAAAGTGAATGTTAGTAAGAACATCCACTGCAATAAATCAAATGTGATTTAAATTGAAAACCAATTCATTGAATATTAATGAAAATATAAACGAATATTTATTGGTTATGGATGTTAGTTGAATGATAGTTGGTTGATGTTTGCATTTGTTGCTTTTGTTTCAATTGCTATGTTGACATATATAGTTATTATGTTACTATATGTTGTATATTGATACTATTGTCTATATACATGATTCTCATGTTGTTTGTTGAGTGATTAGTAGGTGCGGATCGCGTTTGCTTCGCATTTGGGGCTCGCTTTTGCGCTATATTAGCCGTATATGCTTGCTAATAAAAATATAAGGTGCATATCTCGGATTACATATCGTACTTTTACACTTTTTTCCCTTCGGGATGCCTCATTACTTGATAAGATGTATATTTGTGATATATATACTGTCATTTTTTTTTTCGGATCGAGTCGCGCAAAGGAGACTATGGCGAATTTTTCCGAAAATTTAAGGCGTTAGAAAATTTTTGAGAAAAATTGGAAAATTTTGAAAACTTTAACTTTTATTTAGAATTGAAAGTTAAACAATAGTAGTTGTTTTTGAAAAGATAACTAAGTATGATTTGAAAACTTAGTAAAGTATTGTAAAGAAGTTTAAATTTGTTTTGGGAAAATTAATAGATTATATAATTTTTCTTACTTGTAATTTCGAGGACGAAATTCTTTTAAGGGGGGAAGATTGTAACGACCCAGAATTTTATTTAAAGTGAATTTATAAGTCAAATAAATTTTTATTTGAATTATTGGATTTAATTGAATAATTAAATCGATAATTTAATACGTTAAATTATGGAAATAATTGAAAATTGAGTTAAATATGATTGAAAATGATTTGTAAAATTTTATTTTATCGTATTGAAGTTAGAACGATATTTTAGAACTTTTAAAATCGAATTAAAAGTTAATTTGTGAAAATTGAATATTTTAATATTAAAATCGACTAGTGAAAATAGTCAATTTTTGAACAGTCTCAGAATTGAACGAAACCAGTTCCATTGGATCCGTAATAGTTAGTTATTACCGGATTTCAATTTTCGTGTCAATCGGAGCTATCGTTTGAGCGTGGCAGCTCGAAACGCATCGATTTATTTTTAATATTAATTTGGCGAGTTAAAATAGCCATTTTTCAAAAAGTCTCGGATTTCGACGAAACCAGTTTCATCGGATCCGTAATGTGATATTATTGTATGGTTTCAAATTTCGTGTCAATTGGATTTACCGTTTGTCCGGTACAAATTAAAACGCCTAGAAAATCGCTTAAATCGGTTTAATTTAAATTGAGCGTTTATAGCCATAACTTGCACAGATGTCCAAATTAGCTTCCGAAACCTGTTCCATTGTGTCCGAAACGCGGGGTAAACCCTAGAAACGCTGGTTACGGCGCGTAAATTGGAGTTCGGAATTTCCGGATGAATAGTGTTCGAATTTTTCCTATAAATACACCCACCCTCTTCATAATTTAGAAAAATAAATAAAACAAAACCCTAGTTTTTGCTCAGCCGCCTCTAACATATGAATGGCCAGAAATTCATGATCTTCATCCCTCAATCTCTCTCAATCTACAAAGAATTAGCCAAAGTTGTTAACTACAACATCGAAGAGCATGAAGAGAGCTTTCAATCCATACGGTTGAGATCGTGTTTGGAGCATCGTAGTGGGAGATAGGGAGGGCCGACCGTGCTTACTTGCGCACGTATTTCGAGGAGTTAGAGCAGGCCGAGCTTCAGGTGGTTGGTGGTGGAGGTAGCTATCGCGAAGAGCTTCCTATTGCAAGTGGTTTGATCGAGTTTTATCGAGTATTGATGGAGTAAATTGAAACCCTAATCTATGATGATGGGTTGAGTGTGCGGCCTGGAAACGTGAAGGAGAACGAGAGGGAGAGGAAGAAGAAAGGAGCGGTCACGATGCAGTGGAAGCAAGATCAAACGGCTGGGGATTAGTGTCGGTTTTAATTTTTAAATTTTATGTTGTAAATTATAAATTATAAAATCGTGTAACTTCATATTACCATATCTTTTTCATACGAGGTCGAAAAAATGCGAAACCAGTTGCGTTGAAATCGTATGGACGAGCACTACGCGATGAAATTGGATTGGAGTCATTTGGAGTTAGTGAGAATTTTGGGTAAAATTAAACGCGTTTAATTTTATTCGAAATAAATCGCTAAAACGGAAATAAAATCAGGGTGAGAATTTCTCACTCAATCGAATCAGTTTCGATTTTATTTTAAATAGTTAGATTTAAAATATTTGAATGCATGTTTGAATGATGATTGATATCTATTGATTGTTAAAATAGACATTATACGCCGTTAGTAAGCGGATGTTATTTATTAAAAACATATACCGCGAATATTTCATAAACAGTGAAATTGGTATTATATATAGTAGCAATATATATATATTGGCATATGTATATATTGGAGTTATTTATTTCCCGCATTTTTGTTTAGCGGATGAGACCCTATTGCGCCGTTATTAAGCGGATAATATTTATTAAAAACATATACCGCGATAATTTCGTACTGGAGCGAAATTGGTATTGTGCTAATGTTTTTGGATGCAGGAAAACAGGTTGGAGGGATCCAACTGGATTCCTCAACAGTATTTATTTGATTTCAGATATTTTGATATTTGATGGATTATCATATCGATATATGATATTTGTTGTTGCTGTACACTCTGATGATATGATGTAATGAAATGTGATGTAATGTAATAACTGATATGGTTCTTTGTTTAAAGATTATTCATTTATTTATTATATGTTGTTCCGCTGCGAATTGTGAGATTCTGATGTGATTCTGTTGTTTTCTATTCTCCGTTCCGTTCTGTTTTTCTATCTCTTCTCTATTTTCTCTTTTCTATTCTATTTTCTAATTTTCTGTTTTCTTTTCCCTCCATCTTCTACCTTTTTCTCTCTTTTCTTTTTCTTAAAACCCCTAAGGGTTCGTATTTTCGTTCATCTTGAATTAATCAATGGAGATTAGTGTCTATTCAAGGAGTACGGATTTACAGGTCTTTACAGGAATAATTGACGACACACGCTAAGGAAGATAAACAGGCAGCGCAAAAGATAAATAGGCAGTACATGTTAATGAATAGTAGTTTACGACACAAGCCAATGAGAAAGATATTCAATAACAAATGCCTGAGAAAAATATAGGGATTGATCATACTTTGAACACAACCACAGGTAAAATCGTAACTCATTATCTCAAATATATAAAAGTATATGTCTATATCATACACACCAGAATCAGACGAGAGACTGA
This sequence comes from Allium cepa, assembly GCA_030765085.1. NCBI lineage: Eukaryota > Viridiplantae > Streptophyta > Magnoliopsida > Asparagales > Amaryllidaceae > Allium > Allium cepa. The sequence goes on from CM060946.1 coordinate 216,603,846, forward strand.
CGGACACACCTGCTCTAGGAGACTACATACATAATTAATGAACACGACACACATATTCCACCAACATGGCTCCTACAATTTTAGTTACCTTGATGGACATCATGACTTATATTCATCGCATGTTATAAATGTGCTGCACAACTACGCTATGCATTGGTCACGACCCTACACGTGCCCATAAATGGTAATAGACTGTTGGCTTAGTTGATACACAGGGGCTATACATCACCAACACAAGGCACGATACAATCCCCGACCCATTGCTATAAATGTTGCCAACACACGGCTAGAACAATGCCAACAAATGACTATGGGTGTCAATAATCTGGGGTGCGACCACCTCGATCGGGCCGCTAGGATGGATACTAGCCAATTTGGTTTATTGTGACGACCCATAATCTTTGAATATTTGAAATTGGAATATTTAATTGATTTTAAATATTTGAAAGTTAGTTTAACTTGAATTTCAAATATCACTGTTTATTTGGCAATTAATTATTGAATTTAAAAATTGGTAATTGGTTAAAATAGTGAATCTTGGTTTTTAATATGGTTAAAAATATTTCAAAGGCTTCGAAAAATTATATTTATAATACTGGAGATAATAGAAGTTTTAAATATGAGTTTGAAAGTGTTTTGTTCAGTTTTAAAAATATATCGTTTAAATCGATATTTGAAAATAGCCTTCCGAGGCACAATCTTGGAATTTGATGAAACCTATTCCGTTGGATCCGTAATAATGTATTATTATCAGATTTCAATTTTAGTAGCATTTGGAGTTGTCGTGTGATCGTACAGTAGATAAACGCGCTGAAATCTTTATCGAAAATTCAATATAATAACTGGGTTCAAAAAGCTATCTTCTTCATACAATCGAATTAGGACTTGAAACCTTTTCCACTACGTTCGAAATAGGGGTATAACATTATAAACGTCTAGCGGCACGCCTCGATAGGATATCGAGATTTTAGGCTTCGTTTTCTAGATGATTTAAATTTAATTTAATATAATACATAAATTTCAACATTCAAATTTGCATTCCCATCACACCTTTTTCATTTCTCCATCAAAACAGTATAGCTAGGTATTCAAACACATTTATATCAAATCTTGCTCCCCACTTCTTTTTTCTCTTTAAAAAAATACAATAATATAGATCTCCGGCCTAATTTCATTTTGAAAAAAAGAAGAAATACGCTGCATTGAAATCATGGCCAAACTCAGGAAATTAAATCTCCTCTCCTCAATCTATAGCTGCATATAATCAAATCGAGTTCCCAGCCAAACGTATATCGAATCGAACGCATCCTTTTCCTCTCCTTTCTCCTTATCGAACTCAAAATGAAAAAAAAGTAATGAAACCACCTCGTTTAGCTCGATCGACGAAGCGGTGCACTTGTGAGTATAAGGGAGTGGATAAGTCGCGTGGATGTATTGGTGGAAAAGGGGGTCGCGATGGTGGAGATCGATGTCAGGTATGGCGATAGGGGTTGTGAGGACTACAGGCGCTGGAGAATTTGTGGGATCGACGAGCTGAGTCGCGAAGGTAAAAGGAGATCTCAGGGAGGGGTGGCGCATGCTCGCGGGTTGGTGGTTTGCGATGGGTTGGTGATGCTTGCTCGGCTTTATTTTGGGTTTTGGGTCATTGTAAGGAGGTGGCATGGGGTATGAGTTCTTCTTCCGTCTCTTTGATTTTGAATTCATATTTTAAATTGGAAAGGAATGAACTTGAAAAAAAAATATGTTAGGAGGAAATTTTGCAGTAAGGTAAACAGTTCTGCTCTTAATTTGATTTAATATATATATATATATATATATATATATATATATATATATATATATATAGGTTAAGAAAAAAATAAGTAAATACACATACTGTAACTTACTGGTTTATTTTAAATAAAAATATTGGTAATCTCTTTTTACTAATTTAATGGTAAATGAAACTACTTTAGTTGCAAACTGAAAAGAGAAAATATATCAGGCCAATATTTATTTAAAACTAGTTAATTAAAATTTATTAAATGGAAGAATAAATTGTTTGATTATTCCAAATATTTATAAACATATAATGTTTGTACAAGGTCTAAAAATCGTGAAGAAACAAGGCGAGATGGAAATGGTAGCAAACAAAGTCAAAGGTGAGTTAATCTCACTCATTTGGATTACTATTTAAATTTAAATAGTTAAATCTAAATCACTGGTTGAATAATTGAATTGACTAGATGTGATATTATATATAATAGTGTATATATATTGGAGTGATTGATTTCCCGCATTATATAGCGGATGAGACCCTACGCTCCCCGCATAATAGCTGATGACCCTTTATACCGCGATATCCCGCCTTGAAGCGGGATTGGTATTTTAAATTGTTGTGCTAACATCTGTGGATGTAGGGAAACAAGTTGGAGGGATCCAACTGGATTTCTTAAAATGTAGAATTTATTGTATATTCAGTAATGTAATTTATGTGATAATCTATGATGGATTATATTGATTTTATTGGGAATTGAAATTATTGAATACTATAGCTTGGTTGAATATATATTGGTATTTGAGAAAAATGAAATCTATATAAAGTTGGATTTTTAAAGGAAATAAAAAGGGAAATTTTTAAGTAAAATAATTATAGTGAATTCAAATAAATTAAAGGAATGAATTTGGGCAAGGGATAAAGGTTTGATTTTAAATCCAATATAATAAATTCAAGAATAGGAAAAATAGGATTTTGAATAAATGGGAAAAGGATTTTTATTTAAAATAAGGACGTAAGTAGTATTGTTTTATAAGTATGAAGAAATATATTTTTAAAATTCAAGATTTAAATGAATTTGGGAAAAATAAAAGGAGAATTTTGAAATAGTATGAAATTGGTATTTTCAGTTTAAATAAGATTTTAAATGATAATAAAGGAGTAAATCGGAAATTAATGGGTTTGAAATAAATTGAGTAAGTAGAGGATTTTTTTTTAAAAATAGAGTAAATTTTGGAAATCAAATTTAGAAATTGATCTAGTGTTTGAAACTGTGTTTAAAAGGAGAATGAGACTATGGAATTTATAAACTGGGTTTATAAAGTGAAATAAGATATCAGAGATAATTTGGAAGTATAAATTCAAGATGGGAATTTATGAGGGAAGGGTGATTTGTTTAAAAATAAATAGTGGTTCATTTTTAAAGGAGTGGAAAAGAAGGTGTATTTCCTTGAAAAGCCAAGGATATGTTCAAAGAAAGATTTCCAAGTATAAGTTAAAGGTTTTAAAGTGGTTTTAAAAGAATGTTTTAGAAAGAAATTATTATTTAGTGGTTTTAAAATTTTAAAGGTAAAAATTTATTAAGTTAGTTATAGTAGTAATTATTTTAAAGGTTAATTGGTATTATGATTTAAATTATAATTATTAAATACTTATATTTTATAAAGTAGTTTTATTTAAAGGAAGTTTGGCAAAAGTTTTATTGAAAATTAGTATAGAATTTCATAACTTTAATTTTAAAATTTGTTTTGGCTTAAGTTTTACATGAGAATTTTTTTATAAGTTTCATAAATAGTATTTAAATAAAGATTCAAGTAACTTTAATTTTAAATGTTTTAAAGTATATATTTTTGTATAGAGTGGTTTAAATTATTTTATAATCTAAATATTAGGACTTGGTGATTTTCAGGGGAAATAAAACAACTTGGTGGGAATTTCTTTCCGCAAGAGAAAAAGTGATTCGAAAGCTATTTTCAAAAGGATTGAAGCATAGAAAAACATCTTGCAAAGATACTTTAAAATAAATAATTTGAGAAATTATTAAGGCCTAATGGTTGTTTGTGGATGTTAGTTGATAGTTAAATAACCGACTATCAATATTGGCTAATAAGCTTATCGTTTCGAAGAGACCGGGATTGAGATTAATTTTTCGAAAACCACTTTGATCCGGTTTGTTCGTTTTCGTGATGAAGATAAGAACTTGGAGTCGAAGATGGAGCAGTGAAGTGCAAGGGTTAATCACTATTAATCCTGAGGGTGATTCCAAAATGGATGTAGTAGGAATAGTGCCTTCGGTTCCGTTCGGACCGGGAATAGACTTGTATGGACGAATGCTATCAGAACATCGTTCAAAGGACGATGAGCATTCAAAGTGAATGTGTGCTAAAAAGGTAAAACTTAACCCAAGCCTCATCAACCGGGAATGGCTAAAACAGGGAAGGTGCAGCAAGGCTAAGTGGCTAGCAACCAATTAGAGTAAGGTCATCCCTGCCTAGACGTCCCTTTTTATTCGGCTGTGTGGACGGTTGCTGACCCCAAACGTGGGGTGATCTTATTCGGACTATCCAGTAAGGGGTAGCTCCGATCTTGTGTAACAGGGGATCAGGGTGTGGAGATCTAGACCACGTACTGTTACAGGCGGTACCCTAGTAGCCCTGCCATTGATGGAAACCCAATATCCAATAAGTGCCTTTGGACTTGTTTGTATATCTATTATGCTGGAATTTACTGAATGTAATAATTTCAGCTATTTGAATAAGTATTTGTATATAGACACTACTATAATATCAGAGGATTTAATAAGAAATGTTTTGGTTACCGTAAGGTAAATCCCCGACATGTTTATTTGTGGCACGGTCATACGAGATATCTTAGATTTTCAAAGGATTTTGAAAACTTTAATAATACAATTGAGTGTGTTTTCTCACGCTGATTTTCTAGACTAACTCGGGTATTGTTTTATTATAATGCTCGGGTCAGATCGAGTATTATAGGATATAGGAAAGGATGCTGTGGAGCTCAGGAGACAAGTTGGATGGCAAGACATATCACCTGTACTTGATATATATTGCACTGTGCTGTATAAGCTGTGTATTCAGTTTTGTGGGACAATTTAATATAACTTTCCAGTATTTTGGTATTGATTGTGTTGTACTCTGATGATATAATGTATAAACAGATATAGTTTTTTTTGTAAAGATCAGTTATTATCTATTATATATTGTTCCGCTGTGATTTTAAGATTCTGCTGTTGTTTTCGTTTTCTTCTTCTAACTCCTTTCTTCTTTTACCTTGATGGTTCGTATTTCCGTCCACTTTGAGTTGATGTGATGGGGAATATTGTCGGCTTAAAAGGGGTACAGATTTGCAGGTCTTTACACTTGGTATCAGAGCCGAAGGTTAAGCAAGAACCTTGGCTCTAGTGGGGATTACTCATTAGAAATAAAGTCCGCTGTACTCTAGAATGAGTTTGAGTGTATTAATAGATATGAGCGCGTATTTGTTAATGAATATAAATTTTTGTTTTTATATTGTGTTGACTTATCAGTTGAATGTTTATGGATTCTGGTTGATATGTGGGACGCCATGTCATCGATAGGGGTTTCTAAACTCTTAAACAAGATAAACCGACACAGTATTGTTTTAAAATAGGGTAAATGAAATAATTTTACCCAGATTATTTTTGTGTATAAAAGAAATAATTTTCCGTAAATTATTATAGTCATATATGGTTGCTTGGTTGTTAGGAAGTGATAATACTAAATTATTATCATTATTGTGTGGAAATTGAACTAGGGATTTAAATTATAACCAAAGGTTAAGGAATAAATTTATATACAAAATGGATTTGTAAATGTGAATTATGAATGTGATTTATAATTGAAAAGGAAATAAAAAATTCCAGAGTAATATTTGAATATGAATTGAAAGTATTTGGAATTTGAAATTTTGGAAATTAAATTCCTTTGAGTTTGAAAATGATTTTCAAAGGTTTTGAAGGAATAATGGTGATATTATTTGAGCAATACTTTTGAATTGGATTTGAAATCTGGTGAGATTCGGAATTTAAAAATATTTGAAATGTTTTGAAGGGATAAAAGCTAAACTCTTTTCGGTCACTGGAAAATAACTTCGGTGATGACTGCAGCATCATCGATGTTCATTTTCGAATTTCCAAGAGAGGAATTGCTACCAAAATGTTTTAAACTGGAGTTGTTGCAAAAACTATGTTTGGTTTCAAATTCAAAGGATAATTTGATATGAAAATGAATTGTGTATATATAATTGAAAAAAATGATATTGAAATGCTGAGAAATTATTTAAACTCTGGAAGTTTATTTAAAAATGTTTATAGAAATATAAATAGGTTTGATAACTTATAAAAATTTGAAAAAAATTGTTTGGGATAAAATTTAACTTGAAGAAGAGTTAAATCAAAATAATTGTGAAATGTAAATAAGTTGGGAAACTTATAGAAATGTTAAATTTGAATTTAATTGGAAGATAATTGAATTAAGTTAAATAAAGTAAATCTTGAGGAAATGAATCTGAGTAAGCTAAATGGAATGGACATTGAAATAAAAATTTATTAAGTAGGAAATAAATTTGTGAATGAACATACGAATTTACATTTGTAAATAAATGAATTGAAAATGAAAAATTGGAATGATATTTAATTTAAATTGTAAGTAAATGGAACTTGAACTGAATACTCGAATTCAATTTAAATTAGGTTAAGTAAAGTGAAGTTGTAGAATTGATTCGAAGTGGACTAAAAATAATTAAAGATTTGAAATAAATTCCATTGATATTTAAATAGTAAGTGGAACTAATTATAGAAATGGTTAATAAGTGTGGTTGAGATAATGTGAATAGAATTCAATATTTAAAATGAAAGGAAATTGAATTCAAATGAATTTGAAAATGATAATTTGAATAAAAGTATATATAAATCAAAGTGGTGAAGTGAAAATAGTTATAAGAAGTATATAAAACATTTATATTTTTCTTAAGAAGGAATGCTTAAATTCTTAAGTAAAAATTTGATATTGGAAAAATATTCTAAGTTAATATTTGAATGAAGGTTTAATAAAGATGTGTGAGATGGTAAGTGTGGATAAGGGAATTGAAACCAAAATAGACGTGAATAAAAGAGTATTGATATAGCTAGTAATCAATTGAGATAAATACGTAGGACATACGTATGTTATTTTATTCGCATAACGATTTGATCCAGATTCGAGCACAGAATTTCGAGATAGTTATCTCGATCCGAGTTGGGATTTTTTACTCGATTTTCAACGGCGAACTCTGGATATGGATTTTTGTTGGATTCTGAAAATTCTCTATCATAGTTTATGGCTATGCAAGGAGAATGATGGTTTCTGATCAAGAAACCAGATCTGAGTCCGCACTAGGAAGTCGGGTGGACGATATTGGTTGGGAAATGAAATTGTGTGATCGAGTGAGCGATTGAATTTGCTATTGCGTACGGATGATATATATGCATCCTATGAGCTTACGTAAAGTAAATATTGAAAATTTTGTAAAGAAGTGAATAAAATGATTTTGGATTATGTGATTGGATGTTATTGCCAAGTAGTGCATAAGTATATAAAAGCAAAAAGGAAATTGGATATTTTGATTTCAAAAGATAAATTTGAATTGCTCGAATAAGGTATGTATTTAAATTTCAGTACGAAATTTGATGGTTTTCTGATCTAGCCACTTGGCTTTTGTTTTCTTTTTGAATTTGGGGTCCCGTAGGAGCATTTTTAGTTATACCGAGCTAGCCGTGCAAAGTAGACGCTGGAGAAGTTTTTCAAAATTTAGGGAGTTAGAAAAATTTTGAGAAAATTTTCATAAGTTTAAAATTTTGGTATAAACTACAATTTGGATTATCAAGGATATATTATTTGTAACAGATGGGTGTGTTTGGAAAGTTAGTAGGGATAATAGTGTGTCTTTAATAGAGAGATTGTTTTGGGAATTTGTTTGAAAACTATTTGGTTATGGGAAGATAGTAAACGGGTTCTGGATCATTCTTCCTAACCGGTGATTTCGGGGATGAAATTCTTTTAAGGGGGAACGTGGCGACACGGAATTTTTGGATAGTTGAAATTAGAATATCTAATTGATTTTAAATATTTGAAAGTTAGTTTAACTTGAATTTCAAATATCACTATTTATTTTGCAATTAAATTATTGAATTTAATAACTGAAAATTGGTTAAAATAGTGAATCCTGGTTTTTAAGCTGGTTAAAAATATTTCAAAGGCTTGGAAAATTTATATTTATAATACTGGAGATAATAGAAGTTTTAAATATGAGTTTGAAAGTTTTTTATTCAGTTTTAAAAATATATAGTTTAAATTAATATTTGAAAATAGCCTTTCGAGGTACAGTCTCGGAATTTGACGAAACCTGTTCCATTGGATCCGTAATAATGTCCTATTATCGGATTTCAATTTTCGTAGCATTTGGAGTTGTCTTGCAATCGAACGGTAGATAAACGCGCTGAAATCTTTATCGAAAATTCAAACTAATTACCGGGTTCAAAAAGTTATCTTCTCCATACAACCGAATTAGAACTCGAAACCTTTTATATTGCGTTCCAAATAAGGGTATAATATTATAAACACCTAGCAGCATGTCTCGATAGGAGATCGAGATTTTAGGCTTCGTTTTCTAGACGATTTAAATTTAAATTTAAATTTAATATAATACATATATTTCAACATTCAAATTTGCATTCCCATCACACCTTTTTCATTTCTCCATCAAACACTGTAGCTAGGTAATTCAAACATGTTAATATCAAATCATGCTCCCCACTCCCTTTTTCTCTTTTAAAAAAAATATAATAATATAGATCTCCATCCTAATTTCATTTCGAAAAAAAAGAAGAAATACGTCTGCTTTGAAATCATGGCCGAACTCAGGAATTTAAATCGCCTCTCCTCAATCTATAGCCGTATGTAATCGAATCGAGTTCCCAGCTAAATGTATATCGAAATCGAACGCATCCTTTTCCTTTCCTTTCTCCTTATCGAACTCAGAATGAAAAAAAGAGAAACGAAACCATCTCATTCAGCTCGATCGATGAAGCGGTGCACTTGCGAGTGGAAGGGAGTGGATAAGTCGCGTGGATGCGCTGGTGGAAAAGGGGGCCGCGATGGTGGAGATCGATGTTAGGTATGGCGATGGGGGTTGCGAGGACTGCAGGCGCTGGAGAATTCGTTGGATCGGCGAGTTGAGTCGCAAGGGCAGAAGGAGATCTCGGGGAGAGGGCAGTGCATGGTCATGGGTTGGTGGTTCGCGATGGGTTGGTGATGCACGCACGGCTTTGTTCTAGTTTTGGGTCATTGTGAGGAGGTGGCATAGGGTTTGAGTTCTTCTTCTGTCTCTTTGATTTTGAATTCGTATTTTAAATTGGAAAGGAATGAACTTGAATATATATATATATGTGTGTGTGTGTGTGTGTGTGTGTTAGGAGGAAATTTTGCAGTAAGGTAAACAGTTCTGCTCTTAATTTGATTTAATTTAATATATATTTACATATATAAAGGTTAAGAAAAAAAATACACATTCTGTGACTTACTGGTTTATTTTAAATAAAAATATTAGTAATCTCTTTTTATCAATTTAATGGTAAAAGAAACTACTTTAGTTGCAAACTGAAAAGAGAAAATATATTAAGCCAATATTTATATAAAACTAGTTAATTAAAATTTATTTAATGGAAGAATAAATTGTTTGATTATTCCAAATATTTATAAACATATAATGTTTGTACAAGGTCTAAAAATCGTGAAGAAACAAGGCGAGATGGAAATGGTTGCAAGCAAAGTCAAAGGAGAGTTAATCTCACTCATTTGGATTACTATTTAAATTTAAATTTAAATAGTTAAATTTAAAATACAGGTTGAATAATTGAATTGACTAGATGTGATATTATATATAATAGTGTGTGTATATATATATTGGGTTGATTGATTTCCCGCATTATATAGCGGATGAGACCCTATGCACCCCGCATAATAGCGGATGATCCTTTCTACCGCGATGTCCCACCTTGAAGTGGGATTGGTATTTTAAATTGTTGTGCTAACATCTGTGGATGCAGGGAAACATGTTGGAGGGATCCAACTGGATTCCTCAAAATGTAGAATTCATTTTATATTCAGTAATGTGATTTATGTGATAATCTATAATGGATTATATTGATTACATTGGGAATTGAAATTTTTGAATGCTATGACTTGATTGAATATATATTGGTATTTGATAAAAATGAAATCTATATAAAGTTGGATTTTTAAAGGAAATAAAAAGGGAAATTTTTAAGTGAAATAACTTTAGTGAATTCAAATAAATTAAAGGAATGAATTTGGTCAAGGGATAAAGGTTTGATTTTAAATCCAACATAATAAATTCAAGAATGGGAAAAATAGGATTTTGAATTAATAGGAAAAGGATTTTTATTTAAAATAAGGATGTAAGCAGTATTGTTTTATAAGTATGAAGAAATATATTTTTAAAATTCAAGATTTGAATGAGTTTGGGAAAAATAAAAGGAGAATTTTGAAATAAAGTATGAAATTGGTATTTTCCGTTTAAATAAGATTTTAAATCATAATAAAGGAGTAAATATGAAATTAATGGGTTTGAAATAAATTGTGTAAGTAAAGGAATTTTTTTCTTCAAAATAGAGTAAATTTTGGAAATCAAATTTGAAAATTGATCTAGTGTTTGAAACTGTGTTTAAAAGGAGAAAGAGACTATGGAATTTATAAATGGGTTTATAAGGTGAAATAAGATATCAGAGATAATTTGGAAGTATAAATTTAGGATGGGAATTTATAAGGGAAGGGTGATTTGTTAAAATTAAATAGCGATTTATTTTTAAAGTTGTGAAAAGGAAGGTGTGTTTCCTTGAAAAGCCAAGTATATGTTCAAAGAAATATTTCCAAGTATAAGTTAGAGGTCTAAAGTGGTTTTAAAAGAATGTTTTAGAAAGAAATTATTATTTAGTGGTTTTAAAATTTTAAAGGTAATGCAAGCCGGTGAGGATTTTTGGTCAGACTATTTGGTTGGATTTTTCCTGAATCCGCATCACCGCCTTTCGTTTGCGTCTACGGTGCTACGAAGGGTTTGGAAGTTACGTGGAAATTTGCATGTGAAGCTGATTGATACGATGTACTACTTAAAGTTTTCCTCTTCTGAGGAACGTCGGCTTGTTCTGGATGCGGAGCCATCTTTTGTTGAAGGAAGGCCCTTTATTGTTACCCCATGGTCTCCTACCGTGGCGTGTGCACGTGAGAAAGTATTCTCTATCCCTGTTTGGGTATATTTTTCTCAGATCCCCTCTGTATTACAGCCTCTTATTGGATTGAATTGGTTAGCTTGTAATGTGGGTAAGCTGAAATGTTTTGACTCCAATACTGTGGCGCGTGATAAGTTGATGTTTGCGAAGGCTCTCATTGAGATTTCCCCAACAAAGCCTCTCCCTTCTTCTATTTCTGTTCAGATAGCTGTCGGCCATGTGGTGGAAGTCAGAGTTCGCTATGGTTGGGTCCCGGATATATGTACTGCTTGTCTCTCTTTTGGACACTCGACTATTGATTGCCACCATTCTGTAGCATCCGCGGCTGCTCCGAAGTCTCCTTTGCCGCGCCCCCAACGTAGGATCTGGGTCCCCAAGGCTTCTGCCCCTTCCACTATCTCAAATCCTGCTCCTGAAGCTATGATGCCGGTTCTGAGTGTTCCTCCTTTGCCTCTTGTTACGCCTGTTTCGCCTCCTGGTTCTGAGGTACCGAGTGTTGCACCTGTCACCTCTTTAGCTGCTCCAGTCCCTTCTGTGCTGCTGCCTCCTGTAGCTTGGGATGAGCCCGAAGGGTGTTGGATTGATCCCATTTCTGATATGAGGTATAACCCGGTTAATGAATCTTTCTTCCGGTTTGTTTCTGACGATCATCTTGACCTTAGGTGCCTACGCTATAAACTATCTGGTGACTCTCTAGTTCTTGATTTGGACGGTGTGGATGCGGGTTCTAATTCTTTGATGCTTGCAGATCCATCCTGGGATCGATCTTTTATCTACTGTGCTGATGATGTGGTTTATGACCCTTGTATTGCTCTACGGTTTCGCCCCTTTGCTGGTCTTTCTGGATCTGTTCCATTGTGCACTACTTTGGTGTCTGGGGTTGTTGGTCATTCTACCTCCTTGGAGGAGAGCTAGTTATTTGTGGTTCTTTTAGTTATCGTGACATAGCTGTCATGTACCTGTGCTGTATTTTCTGTTTTTTTCTTAGTAGTTAAGGTGCTTTTACCTTGCTCCTGTACTTCAATTTTTATTACGTTCGTAATAAAAAGTGGACGGTCCACTATAAAACCGGCTGGCCTTGCCAAAATTTTAAAGGTAAAAATTTATTAAGTTAGTTATAGTAGTAATTATTTTAAAGGTTAATTGGTATTATGATTTAAAAGATAATTATTAAACATTTATATTTTATAAAGTAGTTTTATTTAAAGGAAGTTTGGCAAAAGTTTTATTGAAAGTTAGTACAAAATTTCATAACTTTTATTTTAAAATTTATTTTGGCTTAAGTTTAACATGAGATTTTTTTTATAAATTTCGTAAATAGTATTTAAATAAAGTTTTAAGTAGTTTTTATTTTAAATGTTTTAAAGTATATATTTTTGTATAAAGTGATTTAAATTATTTTAAAATCTAAGTATTAAGACTTGGTGATTTTCAGGGGAAATAAAACAATTGGGTGGGAATTTATTTGCACAAGAGAAAAAGTGATTTGAAAGCTATTTTCAAAAGGATTGAAGCGCAGAAAAATATCTTGCGCAGATGCATTAAAATAAATAATTTAGGAAATTATTTAGGCCTAATGGTTGTTTGTGGATGTTATTTGATAGTTAAATAACTGACTATCAATATTGGCCAATGCGTTGATCGTTTTCGAAGAGACCGGGATCGGGATTAATTTTCGAGAAACAACTTCGATCCGGTTTGTTCGTTTTCGTGATGAAGACAAGAGCTTGGAGTCGAAGATGGAGCAATGAAGTGCAAGGGCTAATCGCTACTAATCCTGATGGTGATTCTAAAATGGATGTAGTAGGAATAGTGCCTTCGGTTCCGTTCGGAACGGGAACGGACTTGTATGGACGAATGTTATCAGAACATCGTCACGAGGACGATGAGTATTCAAAGTGAATGTGTGCTAAAAAGGTAACAACCTCATCAACGGGGAACGGCTAAAACAAGGGAGGTGCAGCAAAGCTAATTTGGCTAGCAACAACCAATTAGAGTAAGGTTATCCTTGCTAGATGTCCCTTTTTATTCGGTTGTGTGGGCGGTTGCTGATCCCAACTGCGAGGTGATCTTATTCGGATTATCTAGTAAGGGGTAGCTCCGGTCTTGTGTAGCAGGGGATCAAGGTGGATCCTCGGTATGGTGATTTAGACCACGTACTGTGATGGACAGTACCCCAGTAGCTCTGCCATTGATGGAAACCCAATCTCGAATAAGTGCCTTTGGACTTGTTTGTATACCTATTATGCTGGAATTTAATGAACGTAACAATTTCAACTATTTGAATAAGTATTTGTATATAGATACTTTTATAATATCAGAGGATTTAATAAGAAATGTTTGGTTATCGTAAGGTAAAAACCTGACATGTTTATTTGTGGCGTGGTCTTACGAGATACCTTTGATTTTCAAAGGATTTTGAAAACTTTAATAGTACAATTGAGTGTTTTTTCTTACGTTGGTTTTCCAGACTGACTCAGGTACTGTTTTATGATAATGCTCAGGTCAGACCGAGTATTAAAGGATACAGGAAAGGATGCTGTGGAGCTTAGGAGACGAGCTGGATGGCAAGCCGTATCACCCGTACTAGATATATATTCCGCTGTGCTGTATAAGCTGTGTATTCAGTTTTGTGGGGAAAAGTTAATATAACTATCCGATATTTTGGTATTGATTGTGTTGAACTCTAATGATGTAATGTATAAAATAGATATAGTACTTTTTGTAAAGATTGGTTATTATCTATTATATATTGTTCTGCTGCGATTGTAAGAATATGTTGTTTTCGTTTTCTTCTTCTACCTCCTTTCTTCTTTTACCCGAATGGTTCGTATTTTTGTCTACTTTGAGTTGATATGATGGAGATGTCGGCTCAAAAGGGGTATGGATTTGCGGATCATTACATTTATCTTCCGCAAATAAATGAAAGTCAGATAGTGAATAGAGAAATACTGAATATATACAACATAATGCTGACACATAGCTACATATCCATGCCGACGCACAACATGATAGAGGCCGACACACGGCAAAACATGCGAATCACGACAGCGAGCTCATCATACATAATAGATCTCCATATGAGTGTCATCCACAAGCATAGAATAACCGAATAAATAACACAATGGCATCCCATATCACCGCTTGCTACTAGTCCGTATACTCAGAGCTCATATATCACACTCGCTCCTTCTATATTCTATATAACGAGTCCAAATAATATCCGAAGAAATATTAATGAATATTCCATCCCAAATGGTATTATAACTTTGTTTATTCAGATTCCTCGTCATACATAATAGAAATCATCACAAAATCACATAGAAGGATGTCATCATCGCATCATACCAAATCACTAAACAACCCAACATCAACGATGAATCACTTATTGTTTGCGTCGACTGAAGTTCTATGAACTAGAAAATAGCCGAACAAATTTTATAATAAAATAACCACAAGCGCATGGCGTACTATTGAAGTATGTGGCGAGTATGGGTCGATCCACAGGGAATTGATGATTTTAAAAATGCTATTCAATCAAATTATACCAATTTAGAATGAAAGTTAAGCTAGAGAATTAGAAATTAGCTAACTAACTAAAAGAAAAGAGATGCAAATGTAAGAGATAAATGGCAATTTAGAGAATAAATCCACTCTCCAGATCACATAGTTACACACATGAAATCATGATCTCTCTTTTATGTCATTAGTGTTTTAATTGACGTGCTTATCATAAGTATGACATATTTGTGCTATTAATTAGCCCAACATAAGCCATCAAACTTTTAGCACACATCTTAAACCACTTACTAACTTTCATGAAACTTGACAATGAAAATGAAATCTATTTTAAGTATGGCCTGTTAACTATTGATTAGAAATATAGGCCATCAAATTTTAATTTCAAATCACTTTCTTTTACCATAACCATATTTTGATGAAGAGACAATTTGTGACGACCCGCCTTTCTAATCCAGAAAGACGTATCATCATTAAGAAAGAAAGGAATAGAAATAGAAAAGAATAGAAAGAAAGAAATAACAACATCAGAATCTCACAGCGAAATGGAACAAAATATAATACATCACATAACTATTACATAGTTATACATTGATCAGAGTTATACAATATCATACAACAGGACTGTCATATACATATATGTCCATACATACATCCAAAATACAGCATACACTAACTACACAGCGGAACTACATATATAGATACATACGTCTGGTCTTCTTCCCAAAAACTCCACCAGCAAATCAATACTCCAAAATACCTATCACTTGACTACTCATAAAAATTTGAGTACCCAAGAGTTTATGGAAAACAAAAAATAAACTTCGTGTCAGACATGGGTCTGGTGTGAGTAAACGGGTTAAAATTGTTTAACTTTGAAAATCTTTGAAGATAAAGGTATCACGTAAGACTCCCCACACATAAATACGGGTAAGTTTTTACCTTACGCTAACCAAAACATTTTATAGGAAATTCAGTGATATTGTAATAGTGTCTAGGGTTTTCAAGTAATTAGAAAATAGCCGAAATTGCTACATGATTAAATTCCAGCTACTAGCCACGAAAGTGGGTATACAAATCAAAACCGTAGGGTCTTGTAGGGAAAATGGGTTTCCAACAATGGCAGGGCTACTGGGGTACCGTCCGTCATAGTACGGGGCCTAGATCACCGTACCGAGGGTCACTCCCGGCCCCCTACAACACAAGGCCGGAACCATTCCTTACTGAACAGTCCCGAACAAGATAACCCCGCATTTGTGGCCAACAACTGCTCACAGCCGAAATAAAGGAACATCTAGACAGAGGTATACCTCGTCTTGCTTGGGCATGACCCACCTAACCTTGCTGCATCTCCCATGTTTTAGCTATTCCCGGTTGATGAGGCTTGAGGCTGCGATTACCTTTATTGATCATTATTCTTAGAATGCTCATCGTCCGCCTAACAATGTGCTGAAAGCATTCAATCCATACAATTTTGTTCCGGGTTCGAACGAAACCGAAGGCATTATCTCGTTACACTCATTTTAGAATCACCCTCAGAGTTAACGACGATAACCCTTGCATTCTGAAACACCATCTCGATCACCACTTGATAAATCATGACCTATCGTTTAATTTGGATCGATGTGGTTTTCGGACAATCAAAACTGATTATTCCGATCCCGGTCTCATCGGAATCCAAACGCCATTTAAAAGGTCAAGTTGTCTATTTAGTCTTAAAAGTTTAATTCAATATTAAGAATTCACATAACTGATAGCACAGATAAATCATATACAGTCATCACAGATATATCCAGAATATATCACAACATATCATAGAATATCATCAAACAGATATCAAAGTCAATCAAACAGAATTACCAATTCATATCAACACAGTTTGGTTTACTTAACTTAATTAATTGCTTAAGAATAAACTACTTTATTCTGCTTAATTAATTACTGATTAATTAACTTATTAATGATCAATTAATTAATTAGTTAATCATTAATTATCAATTTATTAATCATCTAATCTTTAATTAATTATTTAATTACCTAACTTTTATTCATTAATTATTACTTAATTTCTCAGTTAATTGATTTATTCTTAATTGTTAATTAATATCTTACTTATAAAAAATTAATTACTTATTTAATTATCACAAATTATTTAATTAATCATTTATTATCAATTTTATTAACTATATAATCCTTAATCAATCATTTAAGTTAATTACCATTTATTTATTAATTAATTAACCCTAAGTAATTAGTTAAATTTTCTTAAGTTAAACTGATAAATCCCAAGATTAATTCCTAATTACAAATCTAATTAAAGTTATTAATTTAATTTCAAGTCTAAATTAATTTACATTTAGAATTACCTTATATTAATTAACTATCTTTACAGACTTTTCTTTAATAAACTTTTAAATCAAGTATTAACCTAAAACTAACTAATTTACTTTATTAACTTAGTTATTCAAAATACTTTAAGTATCCAGGAAAGACTAAAGACCCGAGGAAAACCCCATATTCTCTCGTGACAAACCCGAGTCCTGCTCTGTTTAGCCCAAGCTCTCTCTCTCTCTACTCCATCTCCTTCTTCTTCTTTTGCCTGTTTCTTTCTTCCTTTTTTTTTTTAGTTTAAGTTAAAACGAAAGTGCAGTGACAATCTCACGCATGCGACCCAGAGTCGAACTCGAGGCAAACACCCAAAGTCTCGAGCACGAGCACGCGTCAAACCCAACAGACCATCGGACATCCCGACGCCACCGTGCACGTGCACGATGGTTCGCCTCGCCTCCGGCGACTCGCACTACTACCAGCAAACCACAAATCGTCTCACTTACTAAAATTAAACCTTAAATTTTCGCGAAGAAGATCCAATCGAAATATGGCCTGAAACTCGAACCAAAGGTTCGCACAACACTGAGAAAAGTGATTCGCCCCACCAACAATGACCACCGGAGGCGAAACCACTTCGCCTATACCACGTCCAGACCCTCCTCAACCTCCACCTTGACGCGCGACCCACTCGATCAACTTTGGGTGTCGCAAATGAAAATTTACAGAGCACTGTAAAACTTAAGAACAAAACCCTACTTTTATCTCAAACTCAAAATCTATACATTCGAAAAAAAATTCGACATTTTTCTTGTGTTAAATCGTCTTCAAGCTTTCTTCATATAAAATTTCAACAATTAAAATTAATTGAATCTCCCGTAATCGACAAAAGTGCAACTTTTGTTCATTTTCAAACTGTACCTTACTCATTCACTTAAAAATCATAATTTTCGTACTAAAAATCTTATCTTTGTGTGTGTGATCAAGTTATGTGATCAAATTCACCATTTAAAATATTCGAATTTTAGTTTTTAATTTATTATTTTACTGTGACTTAAATAACAGTCCCTATATTTTCCTGTTATACTTCAAATAACTTCTCAGACCTTTGTTTTGAGTTAAACATTCCTAATTAACTTACATCTCTAGGTTTTAAATTAAGTGGATCAGTATTAATATTCTATACATCTCTATACTCAGAAGCTTAAGAAATGAAGAACAGAAAGCTTCCAGCATATAAAAATAAATACAAGTTCTCTTATTAACAATATATAGCAACCCAACCTTCAGGAACTAAATATCATAACCAAATTTCAAGGAAAGTAAGTTTACTCACCAGGTAAAACTTTGAACAGAAAGTGATATGTTGAAGAAGAACACTGCAGGTGAAATTTTCCTGAAGCTTTTCTTATGTTTTTCTGTTTTGAATTATATTTAAGTTTGCAAAGTGGAGCTCTTTATTTTCTTTTCTTATCTCAGGTTGGCTGTCAAGTTTTTGTTACATTTTAGTGAACGAACACAAAGTATGATGGATATATATAGAAGCTTTGAACAGTATAGGTTGTATCTAGACAGTTTTATTTGTATTGCCATGCTTTTTAATTGGCTATGTATTAATACACTGCAGAATGAAATAATCAGAGGGATTTCGGCTGTAGTACTTGCTTAAACAAAATGTTGTGCTAATTTAATGCTTATGCTTTCATTTATGATAACATGTAATTAATGGTTACTGATTCTTGCTTATTTTTATGTACCGGACAAAGATTTGTTTTATTTTGTTAAGTGAAAAAACTTTGTTTTCTTATGCATATAAGTTTTACAGCCACACATTTTATTTTATTTTTATTTTTTTATTTTTTTCTAGTCAAAGATCTTTTGAACATGAATTTGGTTATCTTGTTATACATAGGTGTATACAGGTTATAGATATTTTATATTTAATTTGTATACTTTGACTCCTTTGCACACTTGTTTTTACAGCAACTTGATATAATCTTTATTAAAAATTATGTATTGTATAAATGAGTTTCATAGGTTAATGTTTTAGGCTAACTTACCTTATATATATTAAGTAAACTTAACATAGTCATTGTTAGTATATTAGTTTTATTTTATTTGTATTGTTCAAGTATGATTATTATGGTTATGATTTCTAAATTTTATCCTATTGGTAATTTAAATTTTCAACGTTTGATTCATAACATTGTGTTTGTATTTTTATATTTCAAGTTATAATTTATATTTGTATATTTATATCTTTAGTTACATCTTATAATTTATAATTATGTTTTATACTTGTGTTGTATATTTATGTTTATAACCATTTATATTGTTTTATACTTTATGTTTTAGATTTTCATGTTTAATATTCATATGATTGTTTATTTTTAAGCATTATCATTTAAAAACTACAATTATATGTTCATACGTATTTTATCAAAGAATAAAAATATGGAGTCTTTGATTTTTATTGAATAAGAGAGATTTTGTTATAAACAATTTTAAAGATTTTCTTTTTATTTGTTTTATTTTCAAATCAAAATTTCCTTTACAGACCATATATAACTGATAAATAATTAAGATCTCATCAGTTTATAACTTGAGAAACCTGTATTTAATTTAAATTAGATTAAATATTATTAAAATATGCTGTCAAAAATTCCGGGTTGTAACATTCCTCCCCCTTAAAAGAATTTCGACCCCGAAATTTAAAATAACGGTTAATTAAAAAGTTTTTATATTAACAATCCAAACATACATATCATCCATACAATAACAACAATCAAACAGTCTACTCTAACAAACATCACTAGTTATCCGAACATAAATCTGGATAAGTTTTTCTAAAACTATCAAGAGTTTCCCAGGTACAATCTCTGGGATCCTCACTCCACTACACCTTGACGAGTTTCACCACTTTGTTCCTGAGTTGCTTCTCGTCTTGATCCACAATCCAAACTGGATTTCTGACCACAGTTAAATTGGGTTCTACTTCCAATCTTCTTGAACTACCGGTTCTACAACGAGTGATGGATCATGAACAAATTTCCTCAAATGGATACATGAAATACATTATGAATCCCAGACATCCGTTCTGGTAATTCAATTCTATAAGCTACTGCTCCAATTCTCTCCAACACTCGAAAGGGTCCAATGTATCTCGGAGCAAGTTTTCCCATATTTTCGAATCTTATAGCACCTTTAATTGGGGAAACTTTGACAAAAACCAAGTCTCCGATCTCAAATTCCAATGGTCTTCATCTTCTATCATCATATTTCTTCTGACGATCTTGAGCAGCTTTCATCCTTTTCTTGATAAGCTCAACCTTCGCAGAAGCTTCACGAATAAGATCGGGTTCGATCACAAGACGATCCTTCGATTCTATCCAACAAGATGGAGATCTACACGGTCTTCCGTATAAAGTTTCGTAAGGAACCATCTTAATACTTGCTTGATAACTGTTATTATAAGAGAATTCCACTAAATGAAGATGGTCTTTCCACGATCCTCCAAAATCTAAAACACAAGCCCGCAGCATATCCTCAAGAATACGATTAAGCCTCTCTGTCTGTCCGTCCGTCTGAGGATGATAGGCTATACTCAATCTCAAATTTGTTCCCATTGCTAATTGCAGAGCTTCCCAGAATTTGCTAGTGAAAATAGGATCACGGTCACTTACTATACTGACTGGAACACCATGCAATCTAACTATCTCCTTCAAGAAAATTTCCGCCAGAGAAACTGCAGTACGAGTTTCCTTAACGGGTATAAAATGGGCACTCTTAGTTAAACGATCCATAATAACTGATATACCATCATTTCCTTTCCTGGTTCTAGGCAATCCATCGACAAAATCCATCGAGATCATCTCCCATTTCCAATTCGGAATTTCCAAAGGCTGCAATAATCCAGAAGATTTCTGTTGATCACCTTTAACTTGTTGGCAGATGGCACAACTGTTCACAAATCTAGCAATATCTTTCTTCATGCCCGGCCACCAGAATACTCTCCTCACATCCTTATACATCTTCGAGATTCCCGGATGAATATTCAATTTGGAACAATGACCCTCAGATAAGACTTCCTGCTTCAAATCCTTGAAAGTCGGAACACAAATTCTCTCGTTAATCCTTAATGTTCCTTGGCCATCAATTTCAAAACTGGGACACTGACCCTTCCTAACCTTTTTGATGATTCCTCTTAATCTATTATCTGCTTCTTGCTTGCTTGAAATCCTTTCAATAAGAGATGGAACCACTTCCAGAAGAGATAGAACTGCGTTCCTGCTGAGAGCATCAGCTATAACATTCGCTTTTCCCGGAGTGTACAGAATATCCAAATCATAGGATGCTAGAAATTCAACCCACTGCTGCTGTCGCAGATTAAGATCTTTTTGAGAGAAAAGATATTTCAATGATTTGTGATCCGTGAACAATTCGATTTTCTCTCCCAAAAGATAATGTCTCCAGATCTTCAAAGCAAAAACAATGGCTAACAGTTCAAGATCGTGCGTAGCGTAATTCTTCTCATGTGGCTTCAATTGCCTACTAGCATACGCAATTACCCTTCCATTCTGCATCGGAACTGCTCCCAAACCAACCATACAAGCATCAGTATAAACCTCGAATTTGCTCTTCCCATCTGGAATAGCAAGCACTGGTGCACTAGTTAGCCTTGTCTTCAATTCTTGAAAAGCTTCTTCACACTGGGGTGTCCATTTGAATTTCGCTCCTTTCCTAGTCAGCTTAGTCAAATGCGAAGAAATCTTGGAATAGTCCTTAATAAATTTCCTGTAGTAGCCAACCAATCCCAGAAAACTGCGAACTTCCGTTGGTGTCTCCGGCTGTTTCCATTCCAGAATAGTTTCAACCTTCGCTGGGTCTACAGAAATGCCGTCACCAGAAACAATGTGCCCTAAAAATTTAACTTCTGATTTCCAGAAATGGTACTTCGAAAACTTCGCCTTCAACACATGCTTCCTCAGAGTCTCCAATACAATCCTCAAATGCTCCCTATGCTCTTCTTCAGATTTGGAGTAGACCAAGATATCATCAATGAATACCAGCACAAACTTATTTAATACATCCCTAAAGACTCGGTTCATGAGGTCAACGAAGTAGGCAGGAGCGTTGGTTAACCCGAAAGGCATAACCAACCACTCATAGAAACAATTCGGTCCCCTAAATGCAGTCAAGGGAATACTGTCTTCAGCTACCCTCAACTGATGGAAACCTGAAGCTAGTTCTAGTTGAGAAAAGATAGAAGCACCATGAAACTGGTCAAAAAGATCATCGATGCAAGGAAGAGGATATTTATTACGGATGGTCACTTTTTTCAATTCTTTATAATCCACACAGAACCTTAGTGATCCATCCGATTTAGTGACAAACACAGCCGCAGATCCCCAACAAGAAAAACTGGGTCTAATCAACCCCTTTTCTAAAAGATCCTGAGTTTGCTTAATTAACTCATCTCTCTCCCTAGGAGCCATTCTCCTACTGGGCTGAATCACTGGCACTGCTCCAGGAATCAAATCAATACGGAACTCTATTTCTCGATGTGGAGGCAGACACTTAACTTCTTCAAATACATCAGGAAATTCTTGTACCACATCGATGTCTTCAATCCTCTCTTCAGAAGTCTCAGTTCCATGCAAAAGACTACTCAAGTGAATTCTAGAATTATCACACGACACTCTGGCAATTCTACCCAGATCAGTTTCCAATGAAACCATTCTTTCATCACAATTCAAAACGGCTCTATACTTATCCAGCCAATCCATTTCCAAAATAAGATTAAATCCCTTAAAATTCAACACATACGGGTCACAAGAAAAACTGTGGGATTGATAAGAGATCTTCAAGTCCTTACAGATCGTATCTAATTTGGTCACCCCTCCTATAGGATTAGACACCAAGATAGGACTGTCTACAGAACTAGGGGTAAGAGAGAACTTCTCAACAAAGTCCAGAGAAATAAAACTCAAGGAAGCACCCGAGTCAAACAAAACTTTAATATATTTTCCATCTAAAAGTAAAGTACCTTCTAAAACTCCTTTGCCCTTCGAAGAAGAAGATGGACCGGCTTCCAAAGCAAAGACTTTATTCTGAGGCGCCCTCTGTAGAAGTGGACAATTCTTGATCATGTGGCCAGACTGATGACAATTGAAACACAACGATCTCTGGACCATAGATGATCCCGGGCCACTCTGATGCGGTTGCTGTTGTTGCTGCTGGAATCCTTTTCTAGGACATTTATTTGCCAAATGTCCTTCCTGTTAACAAATGTAGCATTTGTGAGGTCCGTTGTTATTCCCAGGTTTCTTCTTGTTCGGCTTTCTCCATTTGGGATCGAACTTCCGCTTATTCGGATTAGTGAAATTCCCACCTGAAGTTGCAACTGGAGCCATAGATTTCTTACCCATCAAACTTTCATATCTCAATGCCATATCAATCAAATCGACAAAAGATCCTTTCAAAAGCACCGTCAATTTTCCTTGGAATTCAGGCCTTAATCCTTGCACAAATTTCTCATTCTTTTTTAGGGGAGTATGGATGAGTCCTGGTCCATAACAAGAGAGTTCGTTGAATTTTGTTTCATACTCCGAAATAGACATGCTACCCTGCTTCAAATACAGAAAATCCTGATACAATTGGGTTTTCCCTACCGTCGGCATAAACTTCTCTTCAAATAACTCCTTAAATCTGTCCCATGAAATGTCATCCTCAGAATATTTGCAATTGTTGCATCCCACCATGCAGCTGCGCCACCCTGCAATTTCCACGATGCCATTTGCCTCTTATGCTCATAAGACAATTTCATGCTCTTGAAAATACGCTCATAAGAGCGTAGCCAGGCTTGAACTTCAATTATAGATTTTGAACCTTTGAATGGTTGGCCTCCGAGATTTTTGAAATCTTTGCATAAAGCTGCAAAACTAACTTGAGGCGGCACTGGATTGACAGCTTCACTAGCATTTTGACTCCGTCCATCATCTGTTGAAGTGCTGGCCCTAACTCTACCTCTTCTTCCGGAACTCATGTCGGTCACCTGAACAGGTAACTCAACCAATTTAGATAGACATATATAATTATATGAAAATACAAATACGCACTCTCAAGATAAATATAACACAAAAGCCTAGGTACTCGCTCGACCTAGTGCTCTGATACCAACTGTGACGACCCGCCTTTCTAATCCCAGAAAGACGTATCATCATTAAGAAAGAAAGGAATAGAAATAGAAAAGAATAGAAAGAAAGAAATAACGACATCAGAATCTCACAGCGGAATGGAACAAAACATAATACATCACATAACTATTACATAGTTATACATTGATCAGAGTTATACAATATCATACAACAGGACTGTCATATACATATATGTCCATACATACATCCAAAATACAGCATACACTAACTACACAGTGGAACTACATATATAGATACATACGTCTGGTCTTCTTCCCCAAAACTCCTCCAGCAAATCAATACTCCAAAATACCTATCACTTGGCTACTCATAAAAATTTGAGTACCCAAGAGTTTATGGAAAACAAAATATAAACTCCGGGTAAGACATGGGTCTGTTGTGAGTAAACGGGTTAAAATTGTTTAACTTTGAAAATCTTTGAAGATAAAGGTATCACGTAAGACTCCCCACACATAAATACGGGTAAGTTTTTACCTTACGCTAACCAAAACATTTTATAGGAAATTCAGTGATATTATAATAGTGTCTAGGGTTTTCAAGTAATTAGAAAATAGCCGAAATTGTTACATGATTAAATTCCAGCTACTAGCCACGAAAGTGGGTATACAAATCAAAACCGTAGGGTCTCGTAGGGAAAATGGGTTTCCAACAATGGCAGGGCTACTGGGGTACCGTCCGTCACAGTACGAGGCCTAGATCACCGTACCGAGGATCACTCCCGACCCCCTACAACACAAGGCCGGAACCATTCCTTAGTGAACAGTCCCGAACAAGATAACCCGCATTTGTGGCCAACAACTGCTCACAGCCGAAATAAAGGAACATCTAGACAGAGGTATACCTCGTCCTGCTTGGGCACGACCCACCTAACCTTGCTGCATCTCCCCTGTTTTAGCCATTCCCGGTTGATGAGGCTTGAGGCTGCGATTACCTTTATTGATCATTATTCTTAGAATGCTCATCGTCCGCCTGACGATGTGCTGAAAGCATTCAATCCATACAATTTCGTTCCGGGTTCGAACGAAACCGAAGGCATTATCTCGTTACACTCATTTTGGAATCACCATCAGAGTTAACGACGATAACCCTTGCATTCTGAAACACCATCTCGATCACCACTTGATAAATCACGACCTATCGTTTAATTTGGATCGATGTGGTTTCCGGAGAATCAAAACTGATTATTCCGATCCCGGTCTCATCGGAATCCAAACGCCATTTTAAAGGCCAAGTTGTCTATTTAGTCTTAAAAGTTTAATTCAATATTAAGAATTCACATAACTGATATCACAGATAAATCATATACAGTCATCACAGATATATCCAGAATATATCACAATATATCATAGAATATCATCAAACAGATATCAAAGTCAATCAAACAGAATTACCAATTCATATCAACATAGTTTGGTTTACTTAACTTAATTAATTGAGAATAAACTACTTTATTCTGCTTAATTAATTACTGATTAATTAACTTATTATTGATCAATTAATTAATTAGTTAATCATTAATAATCAATTTATTAATCATCTAATCTTTAATTAATTATTTAATTACCTAACTTTTATTCATTAATTATTACTTAATTTCTTAGTTAATTAATTTATTCTTAATTGTTAATTAATAACTTACTTATAAAAAATTAATTACTTATTTAATTATCATAAATTATTTAATTAATCATTTATTATCAATTTTATTAACTATATAATCCTTAATCAATCACTTAAGTTAATTACCATTTATTTATTAATTAATTAACCCTAAGTAATTAGTTAAATTTTCTTAAGTTAAACTGATAAAACCCAAGATTAATTCCTAATTACAAATCTAATTAAAGTTATTAATTTAATTTCAAGTCTAAATTAATTTACATTTAGAATTACCTTATATTAATTAACTATCTTTACAGACTTTTCTTTAATAAACTTTTAAATCAAGTATTAACCTAAAACTAACTAATTTACTTTATTAACTTAGTTATTCAAAACACTTTAAGTATTCAGGCAAGACTAAAGACCCGAGGCAATCCCCATATTCTCTCGTGACAAACCCGAGTCCTCCTCTGTTTAGCCCGAGCTCTCTCTCTCTCTACTCTATCTCCTTCTTCTTCTTTTGCCTGTTTCTTTCTTCCTTCCTTTTTTTTAGTTTAAGTTAAAACGAAACTGCAGTGACAGTCTCACGCATGTGACCCAGAGTCGAACTCGAGGCAAACACCCAAAGTCTCGAGCACGAGCACGCGTCAAACCCAACAGACCATCGGACATTCCCACGCCACCGTGCACGTGCACGGTGGTTCGCCTCGCCTCCGGCGACTCGCGCTACCACCAGTAAACCACAAATCGTCTCACTTACTAAAATTAAACGTCAAATTTTTGCGAATAAGATCCAATCGAAATATGGCCTGAAACTCGAACCAAAGGTTCGAACAACACTGAGAAAAGTGCTCCGCCCCACCAACAATGACCACCGGAGGCGAAACCACTTCGCCTACACCACGTCCAGACCCTCCTCAACCTCCACCTTGACGCACGACCCACTCGATCAACTTAGGGTGTCGCAAATGAAAATTTACAGAGCACTGTAAAACTTAAGAACAAAACCCTACTTTTATCTCAAACTCAAAATCTATACATTCGAATTTTTTTTGACATTTTTCTTGTGTTAAATCGTCTTCAAGCTTGCTTCATATAAAATTTCAACAATTAAAATTAACTGAATTTCCCGTAATCAACAAAAGTGCAACTTTTGTTCATTTTCAAACGTACCTTACTCATTCACTTAAAAATCATAATTTTCATACTAAAAATCTTATCTTTGTGTGTGTGATCTAGTTATGTGATCAAATTCACTATTTAAAATATTCGAATTTTAGTTTTTAATTTATTATTTTACCTGTAACATAAATAACAGTCCCTATACTTTCCTATTATACTTCAAATAACTTCTCAGACCTTCGTTTTAGGTTAAACATTCCTAATTAACTTACATCTCTAGGTTTTAAATTGATTTAAGTGGATCAGTATTAATATTTTATACATCTCTATACTCAGAAGCTTAAGAAATGAAGAACAGAAAGCTTCCAGCGTATAAAAATAAATACAAGTTCTCTTATTAACAATATATAGCAACCCAGCCTTCAGGAACTAAATATCATAACCAAATTTCAAGGAAAGTAAGTTTACTCACCAGGTAAAACTTTGAACTGAAAGTGATATGTTGAAGAAGAACACTGCAGGTGAAATTTTCCTGAAGCTTTTTTTTTGTTTTTCTGTTTTGAATTATATTTAAGTTTGCAAAATGGAGCTCTTTATTTTCTTTTCTTATCTCAGGTTGGCTGTTAAGTTTTTGTTAAATTTTAGTGAACGAACACAAAGTATGATGGATATATATAGAAGCTTTGAACAGTATAGGTTGTATCTAGACAGTTTTATTTGTATTGCCATGCTTTGTTGGCTATGTATTAATACACGCAGAATGAAATAATCACAGGGATTTCGGCTGTAGTACTTGCTTAAACAAAATGTTGTGCTAATTTAATGCTTACGCTTTCATTTATGATAACATGTAATTAATGGTTACTGATTCTTGCTTATTTTTATGTACTGGACAAAGATTTGTTTTATTTTGTTAAGTGAAAAAACTTTGTTTTCTTATGCATATAAGTTTTACAGCCGCACATTTTGTTTTATTTTTATTTTTATTATTTTTTTCTGGACAAAGATCTTTTGAACATGAATTTGATTATCTTGTTATACATAGGTGTATACAGGTTATAGATATTTTATATTTAATTTGTATACTTTGACTCCTTTGCACACTTGTTTTTACAGCAACTTGATATAATCTTTATTAAAAATTATGTATTGTATAAATGAGTTTCACAGGTTAATGTTTTAGGCTAACTTACCTTATATATATTGAGTAAACTTAACATAGTCATTGTTAGTATATTAGTTTTATTTTATTTGTATTGTTCAAGTATGATTATTAGGGTTATGATTTCTAAATTTTATCCTATTGGTAATTTAAATTTTCAACGTTTGATTCATAATATTGTGTTTGTATTTTTATGTTTCAAGTTATAATTTATATTTGTATATTTATATCTTTAGTTACATCTTATAATTTATAATTATGTTTTATACTTGTTTTGTATGTTTATGTTTATATCCATTTATATTGTTTTATACTTTATGTTTTAGATTTTCATGTTTAATATTCATATGATTGTTTATTTTTAAGCATTATCATTTAAAAACTACAATTATATGTTCATATATATTTTATCAAAGAATAAAAATATATAGTCTTTGATTTTTATTGAATAAGAGAGATTTTGTTATAAACAATTTTAAAGATTTTCTTTTTATTTGTTTTATTTTCAAATCAAAATTTCCTTTACAGACCATATATAACTGATAAATAATTAAGATCTCATCAGTTTATAACTTGAGAAACCTGTATTTAATTTAAATTAGATTAAATATTATTAAAATATGCTGTCAAAAATTCCGGGTTGTTACATAATTAGTGTCACTGATTGTTAAAGCATAGCATACTTGGTGTCGACAATATAGGCTATCAGATTCAAAGCAAAAACAACTAGTAAACCATTTCTATCATCATCATTAAGAACAAAAAGAGAGCATGAATTAACAAATAGTTGAAGCTACATAATTAGAGAGCTTCATTACCCCTAAATTGAAGGGGTTTACCCTCCTATATTTATCATTTGATTAACAAATGTAGCTAACAACATGAAAGGAAAATGAAAGGAAAATGAAAGCTTAATGAAAAAGAGAGCTAATTAACAAGAATTAGAACTATTCTACTTGCATGAAAGTAAATCTACACTACAAAAATTAAAGTAAATAAACGTGAAAAGGAAAGAGCATGTATTAATTGTAATAAAAAGGAAATTACGTGAAAATAACAATGAATGGCCAAGTAGCCATGGAAAGAAATAAAAGAGAACTAAGCTAAATTAAGAGAAGATATGGCCTCCATAAGAGGGCTTAAGAGAAGGTAGAAGATGTTACATGAACATAATGTGTTATTTATACAAGCATGAAACCCTAACCCATAATTTGAGGAATGCCCAAACTACCCTTGAGAAAGTATGGAGGCCAAATAATCATTAGCTTCTACTAATCATCATTTAAGTGTACATAAAGCCATTAATTCTATAAGCATGTGCATTAGCCTCTAATTTGTGCATTAAGGTAGGTGGGTACGTGGGGTCCTCCATGTTCTTCACTTTTAATTATTTCCATCTTAATTACTTTGTATTCATTTTGTGCATGCATGTGTCCTCATGAAACCACTCCTATTTGAGATCAAATTCCTACACAAATATATATAAATTTCCCATTAATTTTTCTCAAAGAAATATATGCATACAAATGACCGTTTTGCCCCTATATGAAGATGAATATGTGACAATTTGGAATTAATATGGATTTTCGTTAAAACAGGTTAAAATACCCAATATGATCATTTATTAATTTATATAGAATAAATATGGTGGTAAAAATATGCACATTTACATGCACATCAAATAACCCCACAATTATCTTTTTATTCGTCCTCGAATAAACTAAAACTAAGATAAATCCGTTTTCGTAAGGAGCACAATTGCATTGAGCGTACGCAACAAGCCGTTAAACCTCTAGTGTCCCCAATAGGACGAGTGTTGTCTCGTGAGGGTTTTCAGCGGATACTACCCACAAAATCCAAATTCAGGATGAAAATGTTTACAAAATGCAAGACTTATTTACAAAGAGATGAATGCGAGTTTTTGAAAATATTTACAATAACTGATTCACTTTTAAATCGACACAAATAAGTTAAATATAGATTTCGATCATTATCTTGAAAATTTAAGTCATTTACTCGTCAAAATTTCGAACAAAAATTAAGTTATCATAACAAATAGACTATAGTTTAACTTGTTTCGGTTAATAACAAAGTGTAATTATAAAATGGATCCTTTGCTGATTATCAAAGTTTAGCCAAGTGGTATATTCATTTCTTTCCAATAAGAAGTCAAATCAAATAAGTTAAAAATAGTGCTTGGATTTCAATCGCTTACTCTCTCTTGTATTTTTGAAAATTTTATTGATATTTACAATATTTATATGTCTAACTCAGGTAAACGGAGGCTAGATATATTACCCATGCATTACCTTGCGGACTGGTGTGAGGGGAATACAGAGCGTGGCGAGTGAACACACAAGTGTGAACACTTATCGACTGCAGGCATTATTAATAAAAGAATTTTCATATACATACACCTAGCTCAGATAATTGAGGCCAGATATACCGATCATACACTGTCTTTCGGGCTTACGTGAGAAAGGTACAGAGCATGGCAAGTGAACGCCTGTTGAACATAGATGTTAATAGAAAATATTTACACATATACAAATGTTTTTTTTTCAATTTTTTTTTGAAAAAGAGTGTTTTGCAAAATAATATTAGCACCACTTAACTTCAAAGACAAAAAATTGTTATATCCTTTACTTTAAATCAACCACTTTTTAAAATAAAGATTTTCATTTAGGATGTATTTCATAATTAACGCGTATGAATCTTCCTATATACTAGTTAAACCATTTTGTTTGTAATCAAACTTCATTTTTATTTTTTTTAAGCCAAATAAATTTTTAAAAATTTCAATTTAGTAAACCCAAAACCATATATTTATCCTATAGTGTTTCTTTAAAAATAAATCAAAATGCTTAAAATTTATATATATATATATATATATATATATATATATATATATATTGAGTTTTTAAAAGAAAAAGCCAAAATAAACTATGAAAAGTTAAAAATGAATATGAGTCTCCGCCCTGCACTTGATTTTGACTATGTCCCCACAGTCAACCCAAGTGGAATGAGAAAAATAATAAATAATAAAAAGATGACCTATATTTACATGAAAACGAATGGTATTTACACGAGCTCAGAAAGTATATCATCAAAAAGTAAATGAAATGGTCTTCCAAAGACCGATTCATTTGTCTCATCAAGTATGTGAGACGTAGCCTAAGCTCGGAAAACCAAATCCTAAAAGACTTTGGAGTTGAATGTTGATTTGGAAAAACGAATGTCGTTTTATTGAAAATCGAACGAGTTATTTTATTTTCGAATTTCGGGGTTGATAAAATAATTGATTGAAATTCAAGTTTATTTTCATCAAATTGAAAGTTAAGCTCAACATCAACAAACTTTTCAAAGTTCTTGATTACAAAATTAAAATGGTGATTCAAATTTTCGCCTTCTGAATTTAACAACTCTTTTCCAAAAAGTCCATAGAAATCATGTTTGTTAAATCCATCTTCCTTTGTTGGATTATCAACAACTCCGTTGCGTATCTCAAGTTCAAAATCCAAATTTGTTGTATTCAAGATTTTGAAATCGAGAAAAGAAAGATCGAATTTTAAATTTGGTTTCACACACTCGAAAGAATTGAAATCCAACTCAATTACCGTGTTTTCAACAACTTCATTAAGATGATCATTTTCAGTTTCAAAAGGCGTCGTTCGAAAATCGTCAATTTGTGTAAAGATGGATTATCACTTGACTCATCACTCATTGGGATTTGGTTTTATTTTTCATGTTGTTTCATATATATTTCAAACAATAAATTTGTGTGATCATCGTAAATTTCGTTCATTTGTTCAACAAAATCCAACTTATAATTATTGACTTGAGAATTTTCGATTTGGATTTGTTGAGAAAAAAAATTTCACTCGTAACTTGGTTAAGATTATTCCCATTGCCAAATTCGTTTGAAAAGTTGTTTCCATTTTCGTGTTGAGTTTGGAATTCATTTTGGAGTTCAAAATTGAATTGGCATGGGTTATAATCGAACTTGTTTGAATTTTGAATTGAATTCAAATTTCGAAATCCTTGACTCGAGTTATTACACAAATATGAATTACACAATTCATTTATACTTTGATTTTGTTGTGTAGGGAATTCAAGTAAAGATGAAATGTTATTTTCAAGAGTCGAGGGTTGGTTATTATTTTGAAAATTTTATTATTTGAAATTTGAATTGTTTATACAAAAGTTTTCATTAGAATATCTATACGAATTTAGAGTGAAATCGTATGGATTATATTGATTTTCACAACTATTGTAAAATTCCAGTGAATATGGAAATTCGGACATTTTCAAGAATTTTTTTGGTTTTTCTTATAAAGGAAAAATATCTACGAATAATTTTTTTTTCAAAATAAAAAATTGATTTTTTTTGTATTTTTGTTTTTCATTTTTTTTGTTTTTTGAAAAGATTTCATTTTTTTTTTGGATTTTGGTTTTTCTAATTTTTTTTATGGATTTTTGAATTTTCAAAGAAAAAAGATTTAAAAATTTCAAAGGAAACGGAATATTTTCATTTTTTTTAAGCTTTGGATTTTGAATTTTTTTTAAATATGCATGAACTAATGCAACTACATGAATGCAAGGGTTAATTACAAATGATTTATCCTAAGTTAACACAAAATTGTATAATCATACAATTTCTTAAATCAACAAGATAGTTCTCGGCCAGGTAACGGGTAGAATTTATCGGTGCATCATGAATCACTGTAGCA
This sequence comes from Allium cepa, assembly GCA_030765085.1. Taxonomy (NCBI): domain Eukaryota; kingdom Viridiplantae; phylum Streptophyta; class Magnoliopsida; order Asparagales; family Amaryllidaceae; genus Allium; species Allium cepa. The sequence continues at coordinate 216,636,607 of CM060946.1, forward strand.
ATGCAAGCGAAGGTTTAAGTACCTTCAGAGAAACAACCACTATTATATTTATGAATCACCGTAATATTTATAAATGGTTATTACTCTGCCGTAGCCTAGACAACAAGAAATTAAATTGTTCAAAGAAGACAACTTGTCAATATATAATTAAGTGTTATTCAGTATCATCCACATATAAGAGCAAATACACGCAACTAACATTCTTTAAATGTTTAAAATAAACACATGCATCTTTAAAACTATAGTTAAAACCAAGTGAAAACGTAAAAGAATCAAACCTCTTTTACCATTGTCTAAGGCCTCTAAGTGATAGCTTAAGTCCATAAAGAGACTTTTCAACTTGCAAATCCTATCCTTTTCCCCATTCACAACAAATCCATCCGGCTCTTCATATAATGGTCTCCTCTAAATCACCATGTAAGAAAGCAATCTTCACATCAAGTTGCTCCAACTCCAAGTCATGAGTATCAACTATGGCAAGAAAAATCTAGATGGAGGTATGTCTCACTACAAGAGGAAATATCTCATCATACTTTATTCCTTCCTATGTAAAAACACTTTTGAAACTAATCTAGCCTTATATCTCCCATCATCTTTCACCTAGAACACCAAATTGCAATCGATGGCTTGGCTTCCCTACGGAGGTGATATCAAATTCCAACTTTTATTCTTCTTCAACGATTCTTACTCCTCTTCCATAATGCGAATCCATTTCAAGATTTCACTCAATTTCATGGCTTCTTTAAGGTCAAGTGGCTCATTATAAACCACATGTAGGGCATACTCAAACTGATTACCAAGGCCGACGTTTGCATTGTCAATCTCTATACCTCTTGGATGGCCTAATAGTCGTATGACTGGCTCGAGTAAGTATAACATTGCCTAAACACCTTCCAACTTCATCTTGCGATCTTCCTCTAGCTTCATGTACATCACTAACACTACTAGAATGCACATATGGACTACTCCATAACATCCCATCAAATGCATCTTCGCTTCTATCAAATATAGTACATCTCTACTACTTAGTCGAAATGTAGGAACCACTTCCATTTCCTTAGCTTACATAAATCAACTGATTTGGTAGGTAACTCTTCCTTAGGCTTGAGCATTGCAGACTCATGAAATGTAACATGTCTAATATATACAATCTTCTAACTAGGTTGAAATTCAATACCCTTTGACTCTATCTGTGTGTCCCATAAATATGTCTTTGTATGCCCTAACTACCAACTTATCATTACCTGTATGGTGCACATACACAAGACAACCAAAAATATGAAAGTAACCAAGATATAATTCTTTACCTCTCCACTTTTCTTTTAGAAACTTCCCATCTATGACTAAGCACAGAATTCAATTTATAATATGCACTATAGTCGACAAAGCTTTAGCCCAACAGCCTCTGAATAAGCCCGTAGTCAATTTCAAGCAAAGATCCTTTTCATGTAGGTTCTGATATATTCATCCTCTTAATGACTCTATTGAATTATAGATTATCAGGTGTAGTGAAATGTCACTAAATACCATGCTGCTTATAGAAATTATGGAACTCTCTAAGGAAAAATTCACCGTCATTATTAGATCTAGGCAGCTTAACTTGTTACCAGACTAGTTCTTACCTAGCGCCTTCCAAGATTTAAATTTCTAGAAACTTTCTAACTTGGCCTTCATCACAAACACCTAAACTTTTGAGAAAAGTCATCAATGAAGGAAATAAAATATTTTATCCCCTAATGAAAGCAGTAGCTACTGGTCCCCAGACATCTGTATATACGTAATCTAGTGCTCTCTTCGATCAATGAAGTCCAACTACAAAAGATATCTTTGTCTGCTTACCCAGCACACACACACTCCTGGCAAAAGTCCAACTTATTTAAGTTTTCTCCTTTGATCATCTTCCGTCCGCGAAGAAACTCCAAGCTTTCCTCCGAAATATAATCCAATATAATATGCCAAAGTATGTTGCATCCAAAGCATGAGAACTATATACTCAAATACAAGACTTTCCAAGCACGATGTTCCTTTCGGTATATACATATTCTGAAATATGTCACCCTTTCGGTATATTGCCTCCCATGGACGCCAACTGCCCCAAAGAGATCAATGACTTTCGAAGACTTGGAACATAGCAGACACCTGTCAAAGTGCGAATCACTCTGTCAAACATACAAATATGCACTATACCCTATTTCAAGCTCTACAACAAGCATCATTTCCCATAAGAATCGCACTTCCCTCCTTTCCAATAAAAGAGCTGAAGTAATCTCTATTTGGAATCATGTGGAACGAAGCACCTAAATCAAGCACCCAATGGTATGATGCATCCGATGTTGCTACAATCAACACATCATCATATACAGGATCTCCACCGCAATTGATGAAGATCCATCCTTAAGCCTTTCTCTTAAAATCTAGGTAATCTCTCTTCCAATGGCTTCGTTATTACAATGGCGCACTTTCCATTTGTAGACTTTACTCTCCAACAGTTTCCAAGCTTTGTAGGCTTAGAACGCCTCCCTAGGATTTCAACTCTTCTTCTCCTCTTTTCCTCACTCAACGAATAGACCCTAACTACCACACCCTCTTCTACCTTCGCTCATCTTCTTCATCTAATCTCTCAAGTCTTCAGAGGGAAGACCCGACTTCACATCCTCTACTGTTATAGTATCTCTCTCATATATAAGACTATTAAATGAAACCCGTGTAACACTTTGGAAGGGAACATAAAAGAACCATCACCTTCTACTCTTCATTTACCTTCAAATCAACAGTCTTCATCTTCATCATAAGATTATCGAAGAAATTAAGATGCAACTTCATGAAGTACCTTCTCTCATCTTTATAAGGAAAATGACTTCAGCAAAATCAAATGGTTTGTTAGTGACTTCTTCAAGTAAAGTTCTCTAAATTGTTCCAAATTCCTCTAATAGTTGTTTCACTGCTAATCTCCGAGATAACGTTCTCTCTATGACCAAGTGGAGAGTAATAAAATCTCATTCTTTCATCTCCTCCTTCTCCATGGTTGAAATATCAAAGGGCAGCTTCTCGGTGTCAAACAACACATGATGAACCATATTTCTCCTTAGAAGAGTCTTCATCCTCCATTGCCACTTCTCGAAGACATTACCTACATTCCACTTCTCCACCGTCAACCGAGATATTGATGTCATCTAAGATCGATCCTCTAACATAGGGTCTTACTTCAATTGGGATACTTTCATCTCCTACCATACTGCCTAACACATTTCTTCAACAACCAAATAGCTCTGATACCAGATTGTTGGGGAAAATTTAGATTAACACCGAAATTGAAGCAAAAATAATATGATCTTGTTGATGTTGAGGTAGAATAAACAGAAAACTAATATCCCAAAATAAGCAATCATAGATTGCAGATGGACAAATTAAAAAGAAAACCATATACAAAATTAAATAAGCAATCATAGATTGCAGATGGACAAATAAAAAAGAAAACCATATACAAAATTTGTGGTGGTTCCACTATCGCGAAATAGTGTATATCCACTTTGAAGAGAAGATACTTTATTTCTTGCTGAGAAAAGAAAATTACAAGATTGATAATGAAAACTAAGAAGAAGAAATATGAAGAAATACAACTTTAGACGATGGTCTTAATCTCTAAAAATGACCATCTTTATATAATGATGATTATTTAGGGTTGAAATAATTGATTTATAGTAATAAATCAATACCTCGTCAATTCTCCTATATATATGGAAAACGTTTATCCGTTTGATTTTTCTAGTTTACTCTAATTTGCATACACATGATAAAATGCCTTATTTAATCAACTGATTAAGAAATTGATTGATTACTTCAATCTTTCAAAGTAACTCCTTCTCGTTTGGATGATTTCTTGTCTTCTTTGATGTAATAGAAAGACAAAAAATTTGACTAACATATTGACTCAAATATGTCCTAAGTTTTCTTTAGTACGAAAATATTGTATTAGTTAACTCTAACAGTATTCATGATACTTCTTCGCATGGTTACCATCATGAGTCGTCTGTGTACCACCATATAATATCCGTATGCATTATCAACAAGGTTCCAAAGCACCTCTATAAGATTTTCCTCTCAATATTCAAGAGAGAGATGTATGCTTCGCTTAAATCATTAGGCGCATGATGAGCCACTACTTCCGTGTAGTTCCTCTCTCCTTGGAAAAGCCACTCATTGGTCCATACCAAAAATAATCACGTGATTTTTGACCCATCTTTTTAGAATTTCTACATTTTATACAAGGGTTATTGCATATTATAAAGTCAGGTGGTGAACGATCGCTTCACGAAATTTCACAAGTAAATTTACTGGAATGATTAGCTAATGAATACAAAAGCAAAGGATGCATAGTTTTTTAATTTCCAGAACCCAATCAATCAAAATGGATGATCTCCTTTACGATTTGAAAATTACATCAATAAGCCAACAGTAACCTGCCTTCAACAAATTGAAAAGAATATGAATTTTTTTTATAACATAGTATACAAACATAACACTCGTTCTACTTCCTTAATACAGCACATAACAGAAGAACCAAGAATAATAAACTTGGTGACATAACATCAGAGTTTTTGATAGCTGAACTGGGAATCAAGATTGGTCGCTGCCCTTGATTGGACGGTGGAGATACAGGCTCATCAGCAGTAGATGATGGTGATTCTGCTGGTGGCTCAGTATTGGATGCTGATGCTGCAGTACAAATAATTGTAAGAAAAATTTTCAATTGTTTCTTTAGTCAAAATAATAATAATAATAATAATAATAATAATAATAATAATAATAATAATAATAATAATAATAATAATAATACTTACAAAATGGTGGAAGTGGAGGAAGGCTAGGAGCATGTGCCACTGGCCCTGGGCTCGGTAGGGTAGAAGCAGAAGCTGGAAACAAAAAATAATATAACTTTACTTCCTTTGTAGAAGCAATTCACACACGCACAGAGAAAGAGACAAAACAGAGAGAGAGAACAGATTGATGAATACCTTTGCATTTGATAGGAACAGCCTGGGAGTTGCACAACTTGGGAAGTGTAATTGCAAGCTGACGATTAATAGGAAGACTGACAGGAACACCACCTGTGAGTATAAGACAGGCACAGTCGGTGCTACTGCTTATAAGGGAGCTTAACGAGGCACAGCAGCCTTGTGTTGGAGAGCCGCCTCCATTTGTACTTCCAGTTAGAAAATTCAGACACGGAGTAAAACTACTTATCAAAGAGCTTGTGCATGCTGTTGATAGCTGGGCTGATGCTGTGTTGATTGATGCTATAACAAGAATGGTTGTAATTGTAATAGAGGTTATTGTAGTGGGTTTCATGGTTTGAAGAATTGGAAAATGTTGTCTAATTTTGTGTGTGTGAAGTAGCTGGGCGAATGAGGTATTTATAGTCGTGGTTGTTTTAGAGTTGGTTTTGAAGGTTACCAAATATGGCCTTGTTAATTTTGTAGCTTTTGTGGATCAATTTGTGACGATTTTTGGTTAGGTTAACCTGTTAAATAGTTAGGTTGTGTTAGCTAATCATTCTTGATTTGGGGATTCATCTGTTTTGCTTGTACACGCAACTGACTACTAGAATGAATTTGCATGAAATGTGCATGTCACCACAGAATTATATTTGTTAAAGTTGATATGATAATTCGTTTGGGAATTGTCACGGTGGAGTGTGTGCATGTCACCGCGGAGTGTGTGCGCCGTCCACGTGCGACACGGATGTATGTATGTATAACAAGCACCATTGTACCAGTGACCAAGTGATTCGACTTTGGTGCGTCACGTCACAAATTTGAAACTTGCGTGGCGTGATTCGAACATTTATTGATACATGATTTGTTGTTTGTTGTTCCAGTGACATACTGTATGTAAGTACCATTTCAAAAAAAAATGTATATATATATGTATGCATGCATGTATGTATATGAGGATTTTGTATGTGATGGTTTAGTTTCACAACTTCAGGTAGTTGGGCTGATTTAAATATGTATGACCAGATAAGCATAGTAAAAACTTGCAGCTCAGAGCTTAGTATTGGTATTTAAAACGTGTTATTTTTTTTCAGAAAATTCAGGATATTTATGTTCATATGAAATGTTGAATTTAAGTAAATCGATAGCCTGCGCCAACATTTTGATGCACACTTATTATTGGATATAGATTAATTAAAGTGAAAATACATGAAGAGAAGTAGAAGAAAAGGAGAGAAGATGAAGAAGAAGCTTTTTTTTTTTCATTCAAAAGCAGGCCCGTCTCAACTACTTTGGAGGCCCTAAGCAAATTTATGATATGGCCCTTACTAAGAAACCTACTGGCTATCATGGTATTCAACCTATGTTTTAGAAGTGAAAATACTCATCTTGATATTCAAATTTGGATTAGACAATCGGTCATTAAATCATTGTAAAAATATACACTAATGGACTTATTTTAGTTTTTATTTTTCGTCATTTACTATATATAAGTATAAAGTTATTTATATTAAAAAGACGACATGTTTCTAAGTTTTTAATCATGATTATTTAATATGTAATTTTCAAATGAAACTATCAATGAAGTAATAAATATTTAAGAAATTTTCACTTAGAATGCTCATTTTCCTCCAATGATAATGTACTGATAGCATTCATCCATACAAGTCCATTCTAGATCCGAACGAAATCGAAGGCACTACTCCTACTACATCGAATGATTAGTCCTTGCACTTCACTGCTCCATTTTCGACTCCATGTTCTTATTTTCACATCGAAAACGTACTCGTTGGATCGAAGTGAGTTTCAGATAGCTTATCCGATCCCGGTCTCTTCAAAACAATGTCGATATTTTTCGATGAACTCAATCCCGATTCTTTAGAAAATAATCAGACGAAAATAAGATCGGAGATCACCTCCTAACCGTTAGTGGAAGGATTTCCTTATTATCATCCTAGAAGAAAGAAACGAGTTTATACATATAGTATAGCACCTCGAACGGTAAATGCACTATATAATCCTCGTATTTCTCCTAGATATTCCCAAAATTATATTTTGGGTTCAGATTTTGATAGTCGGTTATTTAACTATCAAATAAACAATCATTCAACCAAATTCTATTTTCCATTGATAATACCAAGTCTCATCTTACTTTAATTTTAATAAATTATATCTCTTTATCAAAAAAATATGCACTTATCTTATCGAATTTAGCATATTCGCAAACTATTCTTTTTCAAAAATATTTGAAAACCCTTTTCAAAATAATATGGAAAGTACCATTGCGGTATCAAACCATGGATTCACAGCTCAATGATTACATCTATATCCCAGAGAAATCAAAGACTTAACTATAGGCACTCACTACCTCCGATTTCGCCATGCAGGTATACCATTACTTTTTGAAAATTTTATTTAAAAATCTCCAAAATAATACTTATGAAATTTCTATAAAAATTTCCAAGTTAAATTTAGGTGAATACTCTTTAAAATAAATGGTATTATAAATTATTGAAAATTGAATAATTTATTCCTTCATATAATAATATCGATTTATCTTTAAATAATAATTAACTTACTATAAACTAACTTCATTAATATTCAAATATACCTTAAAGAACTTTGAAACAACTAAATACATAATTTTTTGAAATATTCTTTTACATTTTTAAATTTTCTAGTTATTACTTAAAAATTCCCTTTTTAAAATAAAATTAACTTCTCAAAAGAATATATTTTTTAACTCAAGTTAAAATCCGATTTTGATGATCTTTAGATTGCTGGAAAGCTAAGACTTAGTAGAACAACTTTCATTTTATAAGTATTTTCAGATTTTGAGTTTTGATAGGTCATAACTTAAGATCTTTGCAGCAAGTTTTTAATTGAAACAACTTGTTTTCTTATTAGTTAAGTGCATTCTACCTATTTATTGAATATAATTTGGTTGATCTTTTGTATGAAAGTATATATTTCAAACTGAAATATAATATGGTAAAATCTATGAGTAAAACATTTTACTTTAAATGAAGAGTTTAGAGATTAAATTGGACTTTTGAAAGAGGTTTTGAAAATTATCAAAATGTTGAAATTTGAGAATTTGATTATGTAGTGAAAGGATTTTGATAACCATGAAAATATTGTTTATTTAAATAGGAGTATAAAAATCCATTCTTTGAGTTTGTCTTAACTTTGTGCAATTATCTAGCGACTTGCATTTATGCAGTCGTTTGGGTTGGTGGAATTGAGGAAACCACCAACCTATTATTGAGTTTTCTTGCCTCCATTGTGTCAATCTAGTATCGGTGTGGCTCTTTCCGTAATGACATACGGAAAGTCATGACGATAAATATCTAGTCGGTTGGAATCCAGGATAAACTTATGTTAAATTCCGACTCTATTCGAGATGTTTCTGAGAAATCAATCGCACACGATTGATCTTTTGTACAGCATCCTGCCTGTGTACTTGTTTCGAAGGTGAGACGCCTTCGAAATCATGATGTATTGCTCGTAGAAATTCAATGGTCCGCTAATCCCAATATTGGTATTTGGTAAACCAAACAATTAATCGAGCTATCTTACATTGGTTTTTTGTCATCCTGTGTCGAGAGTGAGAAATTTTAAAATCGAGCTTATCTAACTTCCTTTGCTTGATGAAATAATTTGTGATAAATACAGTTCTTCTCTAGAAATTGCGAGGACGCAATTATAAGGGGGGAGTCTATAACAGTCCTGCTTTTGGTGATTACCAGTAAATATTAAATTATAACGGTGGTTACAATTTAATATTGTGAAATTAAATAAATTAAAGATTTAAAATTGTTTATTTTGAATAATCAATGAGTTAAAAATGTTGAAATAAAGTTTAGAAACTTTGTTTTTGATTGTTTGTAATAAAATGAGCAAAACATGGCTTTAAGTTTGAGATGTAATAATTTGATAATTATTGCCAAATTTCTTTTTTATTAATTTTTAAAAGGAGCATTTGATTTAATATATGGTTTACTAAATAAAAATAAGAAATTTGGGTTAGAATAAAATTTGGTTGTAAAAATGATGAAAATATGTTTTGTTATATTTAATCACACAAGGAAATAAACTTTATGTAATTTTTTAAGTTAAAAATGAATATTAATGTAATTATTGTCTAATTTGTGCATTTAAATTAAACTAAGAGTTTTTAAATAGTAAAACAAAATTTTCTAAAAGTTAAATAATCTTTTATTTTGGTACAAAATAATTTTTAGAACATAAAAATGTGTTGTGTGATTTCATACGAGTGAAAACAATTCATATATTTTGTTATAACTTGTGTATATTAGTGTATAATAGGATTTCTGTGTTAATTTCTTTTTAGGATAAGTTAATTAGTTTTGGGCTTGGCCCATTTAGCACTTAATCAGAAAAGAGAAAATGTTTCTCTCATTTTCTGTACGTGCACAAAACTCTTTCTTCCAGAAACTAAGAAAAGTAACAAAACCTATTCCCTCTTTCAAAACAAAGCCAAAATCTCCCATTTTACTCAATTTCTTGCTGTAACTAACAAATTAGAGTCTATATATTTCTGGTAATCTATCTCTAAACCAAACTACTTCATCAAATTCCAATTTTGAAGAAGTTTCTTTGTTTAATTGAAGTTCTTGTGTTGCATGTTTGTCAAAACCAATTTCTAGGTCGTTGAAACATCTTTTGAGGCCAAAGTTCTTTTCTTTGAAAGTAAAATCATTTAAATCGCTGCAAACAAACCATAAGGTGAGTAATCTCACTCATGCTAGCTGTAAACAATCTTTCTTATTCATATTTGGTGTAAAATTGAAATGTTGGAGCTATAAAAATCAAGTTTTGATCATATTTTGTGCTCAATCCGAAAATTGAATCATGTCCATCTTTGGCGCTGAAACGAAATTGGCCATAACTTCTTCGTTTCTAAACCGTATTTGATAATTTTGAATGTTCCGAAAAGCTTAGAACATGTGCTACAAGTTTCACTCATTGTGTTTTCTCGGATTTTGAAGTTTTCTTGGTCGAAATTGTGGTTGTATATTGCTATCCTAAGAGCAAGATGACAGCAATAACAATCATTGACCTTTAAATTTTATTAGCTCGTTTTTATTCTTATTCTCCTTCAGTTTTAATGATTTTTTTGAGATATTTTGAGAGCTATGATGCCTACCAATAGGCTAGCCAAGTTTTGATGAATTTGAAGTTCAAATTTGAATCGAATTTGAATTGAACTTGAATGACAGTTTGGAGTGATTTATTTGATTTCGAGTATAGATTTTTCCAAACAATTTTGAAATAATTTTTAAAATATATTGGCATTTAAAATAATTATTATGTAATATTTTAAATTATTTTAAGCTACAAAATCTATTTATTCTCTATAATAAGATAATTTTCAAATATTATCTTCAAAATTGATTTCGGAAAATGGTTTTAAAAGCTTGTTTTCTCAAATAAATAATTTTATGTATAAAATACACGTTTTTGCACTATTCGAGCCAATGAGAAGAAGAATTAAATGGTTTGGTAAAATACGTGGTATGAGACACGTGCGTTTATTTTATCAGTTAATTCCTGACTTGTCCGTTTGACCGTTTTGACCTTAGGGTCGAGTTTACCGATGAGATGAGGTAAACTTTTTACTGCTTTGAGTGTGAAATTTTCTAGCAGTTAGTAAACCATTTAGTGCGTACGTGTGGTATGGGATGCACGTTAACATTATTCAAGTTCCTATTCGAGAGTTTGTGACACATTTGCCATTGTGGCATGCTAGTATTGGACCTTTGGGTCTTTGCCATTGTGGCATTTGCCATTGCGGCGTATTTATCTTCGAGACGTTTGCCATTGCGGTGTATTTGTCATTGCGGCGTATTTGTCATTGTGATGTTTTGGCTTCGGACGAGGTACCTATTCGAGATAATAGTACTTGGCAAGGCTTCGGCCGCATGTACGTGCAAACACTTTTTCCCTAGTGTATTGCCCCTTTCCAGAATTGGTCCTTTGAACCATTCGATATATCTTTGTGGCGATTACCTTTTGGAAATTTGAACTCCTGGAAGTTCTATTTTTGAGATTTGAATTGCCTACACTAGCGTTATATGAGATTTTCCTTTTGGCATTTACTTGAGATTTTATTCTCCTCTTTGGAGATATATTTGCCTTATGGCATCTTTGAGATGGGATCTCTTTATGCATGTTCTGGTCTTGCCAAGATGGCGGGTTTAGGTTTCCCCCTAAACCATTCTAATGTTTTATGAATGCCGATGATATGAGGCTCGCTACTTTTAGCATTTTATGGGTTATTTTATCTCTTTTGAGATTATATGTTTGTGTAGTGATACCATATTATCACATGATGTAATCATACAGTTTAGTTGTCTCTTCTCACTTGAGAATATTATCACATTATCCTTATGCTCATATTATCACTTATCGATGTTAACTGATTTTTTTAGCTAGGCTGACCCTTGTATTTTACACTCGGGTCAGATCAAGGTGTTTCAGGTTAGATACATTTGGACTTAGCCTATTCTGCTTCCACATGGACTCTATTCTACTAGCTCTTTTTGTTATAACTTTTTGTGTAGTCCCTTTTGGGTTACTAATCTGATATGTATATTCTTTTGAATTGCTTGTATTTTGTGGTTGCTATACCACTTGACATGTATCATTTTGTATACTCTGTGATGTATTTTTATATGTACATATATGTGATGATCTACTATTCTGTGATGTGCTTTACATTCAAGTTGTTGTATTTTGTTCTAATAGATCCTATAGGCACCTATGGCTTTGTATTAAGTATTTATTGGGTCGATCCACTTGAAATAGAAAAAAATATGGCATTTGTCGACGTATTCAATAGATGTTTAAGATAAGGGTATAGATGGTCGCTCTTATACAACCCTTTTCTCTGCATTAGCATACAATGTTACCTAGTAATACTCTTTGTTATTGTAGGTCTCGGGGTGGGAATCACAGCTATGTTGTAACGCCCCACCCCGAGACCCACGTTAGTAAAGAGAATTAACGAGTAATTTCGTCTACTTAAGCAGAGAATAGGGCTAGTTAAGGACGACCATCTATAACTTTTTCTTGAATGTCTACTGAATACGTTGATAAATGCAGTATGATTTTTCTTTTCTATCTCAAGTGAATTGACATACCCAGTAAATGCTTAATCCAAAACTATAGGTGGCTAACGGATCTATCAGAACAAAATGCAATAACTAATGTAAAGTACATCACAGAACAATAATCAACATCATATGTATACATATACACTAATACATGTTTAGTGCAATACAATATGAATAGAATAAAGGTGGTACTCGACCACACCATATACATTGAATCAAATATAAATACATCAGAGTATGTGGAAGAACAGAAATTACTTAAGAGAAAGAAGACCTGATATCCAACATCAACTTCAAGCAAAGTCCAATAGATGATACCTAAAACAACTCGGTCTGACCCGAGTATAAATACACGGGTCAGTCTAGCTACATAAATCAATCAATATCGATAATATGAAGTAGAATTATCATGAAGATACTTCTTCTAGAAAGAGAAGAATGAATCGATAAACTCATAAGCTCAACACTTAAGTAACAAATGCTACTGAAGTGACCAAATACCTCGAAAGAGGTAACTCAAACTCAATACTCAAATCAAGCACAAGTGCCTTATATCATCGGCATTCATAAAACATCAAATATGGTTCAGGGAAAACCTAAACCCGCCATCTTAGCAAACCCAAAACATGCATAAAGAGCTCAAACATGACATAAGGAAAATATATCTCCAAAGAGGAGAATAAAATCTCAAGTCAACGCCAAAAGGCAAATCTCATAACACCAGTGTAGGCAATTCAAATCTCAAAAATAGAATTTCCAAGAGCTCAAATTCCCAAAAGGTAATCGCCACAAATATATATCGAATGGTTCGAAGGACCAATTCCGAAAATAGCGATACACTAGGAAAAATAGTCAAAGAAACCATCTCAAAAGTATTTACACATGCATGTGGCCGAAGCCTTACCAAGTACTGTTATCTCAAAAAGGTACCTCCCCCGAAGGCAAAACGTCACAATGAAAAATACGCCGCAACGGCAACTACGCCGCAATGGCAAACGTCTCGAAGACAAATATGCCGTAATGGCAAACGCCGCAATGGGTCATGCAACAATCCTATTTTTAGCGATTATCTAAGAATATTAAATTATAACGGAGGTTATAATTTAATAGTGTCAATTAATAATAAATAGAGGATTTTTGTTGTTTATTGGAATAAACAATATAAATGAGAATAGAATAAGAAAAATAATGTTTGGAAACTTTACTAAGATGGTTTGAGATAATAAAATGAGTGAAATGTGTTTTATTTAGAGTTAATGCAATAATTTTGTTAACAATTGCTATTTACTTCTGTTAATGATTTTTAAAAGGAGTAATTAATTTTAAAATAAGATATATTGAATATAATGAAGGAATTGAGTTTAAAACTATAATTTGAGTTTAAAATCAAGTTTGAAATGTAAATATATTAATTCCTTCTATGTCTTTGTTCGCATGTCTGCCTTTTGAGTTTTTATAGGTTTTAATGGACCATTCTCCTTCAAAGCTTGCATCTTTGGCCACTAAATCGTAGTTTAATCTTCGTGAAGGCAAGGTGAGTGTAAAACTCACATCTTCTAGCTATATGCTGCTTAAAAATGTTGCAATCTGTGAATTACTCAAGCTGTACGCACTATTTTATTCTCTGTTCCTTATTTTGTGTTTTTGGTTCTAAGTGCCCTGTTTGAATTGGCCATAACTTCTTCGTTTCTTAACCAAATTTGGTAATTTTTAATGTTACAAAAAACACAAATCATGTACTACAACTTTCGTGTATTGATTTTTCTGTAATTTTGAGGTTAGCTATGTCTAAATCGAATTTTTTTACTGCTATCTCGGGAACAAAACCAATATTTGCTTTGTGTTTGAAACTGAAACGAAATTTGCCATAAATTCTTCGTTTCTTAAGAGAATTTGAGAATCTTGGACGTTTTGATAAGCTTAGATCATGTGCTAAAAGTTTCATTCTTTGTGTTTTCTGGAATTTGAAGTTTGCTTGGTCAAAATTATGGTTGTATGTTGCTGTCCTGAGAGCAAGATGACAACAACAAACAATCATTGAACTTAGAATTATATTAGCTCGTTTTTACTCTTATTCTCTTTTGGTTTTGATAATGTTTTGAGATATTTTGAGAGCAATGATGCATATCAAGTTAAAATTATAAAAGCTTGTTTTTTCAAATAAATTATTTTATATATAAAGTACACGTTTTTGCACTATTCGAGCGAATGAGAAGGAGAATTAAATGGTTTTGTAAAACACAAGGTATGGGACACGTGCGTTTATCTTATTAGTTAATTCTTACTTGTCCATTTGATCGTTTTGACCTTCGGGTCGAATTTACCGATGAGATAAGGTAAACTTTTTACTTCTTTGAGTGCGAAATTTACTAGCGATTAGTAAACCGTTTAGTGCGAACGTGTGGTACGTGATGCACGTTAACACAATTCGGGTTGTTATTCAAAAGTTTGTGACACATTTGCTATTGCGGCGTGCCAGTACTGGACCTTCGGGACATTGCCATTGTGGCATTTGCCATTGTGGTGTATTTGTCTTCAAGATGTTTTCCATTACGGTGTATTTGCCATTGCAGCGTATTTGTCATTATGACATTTTGCCTTCAGGCGAGGTACCTATTTGAGACAGCAGTACTTGGCATGGCTTCGGCCACATGCACGTGCATATGCTTTTGAGATGGTTTCTTTGACTATTTTCCCTAGTGTATAGCCCTTTTCGGAATTGGTCCTTTGAACCATTCGATATATATTTGTGGCGATTACCTTTCGGGAATTTGAACCGTTGGAAGTTCTATTTTTAAGATTTGAATTTCCTACGCTAGTGTTATGAGATTTGCCTTTTGGCATTGACTTGAGATTATATTCTCCTCTTTGAAGATATATTTTCCTTATGGCATGTTTGAGATGAGATCTCTTTATGCATGTTTGGGTTTGCCAAGATGGAAGGTTTATGTTTTTCCCTAAACCATATTTGATGTTTTATGAATGCCGATGATATGAGGCACTTGTGTTTGATTTGAGTATTGAGTTTGAGTTACCTCTTTCGAGGTATTTGGTTAATTAAGCAGTGTTTGTTACTTAGGTGTTGAGCTTATGAGTTTATCGATTCATTCTTTTCTTTCGAGAAGAAGTATCTTCAGGACCATTCTACTTCATATTATCGATATTGACTGATTTGAATAGCTAGACTGACCCTTTGTATTTATACTCAGGTCAGACCGAGTTTTTTCAGGTATCATCGATGTGACTTAGCTTGAAGTTGATGTTGGATATTAGCTCTTCTTTCTCTTGAGTGATTTCTGTTCTTCTGCATACTCTGATATATTTATATTTGATTCGGTGTATATGGTATGGTCGAATGCTACCTTTATTATATTCATATTGTATTGTACTAAGCATGTATTAGTGTATATGTATAT
The DNA here is from genome assembly GCA_030765085.1 of Allium cepa. Lineage (NCBI taxonomy): Eukaryota > Viridiplantae > Streptophyta > Magnoliopsida > Asparagales > Amaryllidaceae > Allium > Allium cepa. Next base: position 216,652,156 of record CM060946.1, read on the forward strand.
ATAAGATGTTGAATACTGTTTTGTGATGTGTTTTACATTTAGTTATTGTATTTTGTTCCGATAGATCCGTTAGCCACCTATTGTTTTGGATTAAGCATTTACGGGGTATGTCGATCCACTTGAGATAGAAGAGAAAAATCATATTGCATTTATCGACGTATTCAGTAAATGTTCAATACAAAGTTATAAATGGTCACGCTTAACCAGCCCTATTTGCCGCTTTAGTAGACGGCCCATATAGCAATTCCAATATTAATAAATCCTTCTTGATTTATTTCCATTTAGTTCACGCCCCAATTTTGTAAATCCCTTTTCACATTTTCAAAAATAAATCTACCATTTATTTTTAAATCTCCCATCTCCTTATAAATCCTCACCATGAATTTAGAACTTCAATTTATCCACCGATAATCACTTTACTTATAAACTTCGTTTATAAATTCCATAGTCTTGTTTCCGATTTACAATGGTTTCACAACACTTAATCGATTTTAATCGATCTCTCATTTAAATTTCATTTTAAAATTAATTTTTCCCAAAATAATCCGACTGTATTCCAAAAACAACTAAAATCTGATTCCACTTCCTTTTTATAATTAAAAATCCTATGTAAAATTTGGTACAACAATTCCATATTTTATTTTCAAAAATTCCTTCTTCATTATTCCAACTATTTAAATCTCGATTTTTAAAATAATTCTTTTACACTTAAACCAACACCGCTTAAGTTTTATTATTTAAAATCATTTCATCTACATTATCCCAAAATCTCAATTTTCCATATTCCGAGATGATCAAGTACAATTTAAAAATCAATCTATTTATTTTTTCCAAAATTCATCTCTTTTAATTAATTCTATTTCTCTATAAATATTTTTAGTTCCAATTTCCCTTTTTAGTTTATTTTTCCCAATTCAAAACATTTATTATTAGGCTTTTAAAATTACCAAAATCTAGGCCAAAACTACCATAGCATCCAATAAATTCAAATTGCACTATAATTTACCACTGATTATTTAAACAGATCGCATATCAATATATATAAAGTTTAACCAACACTTTTGAGGAATCCAATTGAATCCCTCCATCCTATTTTCCTGCATCTACAGAGGATAGCACAATATAAAAATACCAATCCCACTTTGAGAGGGGGATATCGTGGTATATAGGGTCATCCGCTATTATTCGGGGCGTATAGGGTCTCATCCGTTATATATATGCGGGAATATCAATCACTCCAATATATATACTACTACATACAACATTACATTCAACTGATAATAATTTATCAATCCTATTAATCAATTAATAATTAATTTTAATTATTTAAAATTAATTATGGTAAATCCAAAATTGAGTGAGATTAACGCACGTTGATTTTTATCGTCGCTTTTGCGTTCCGTTCTGATTAATTGAAGGCGTTTGAAATTACCTAAAATTTCAGAACCTCTAAATTCGTCCAAACTATTTCCTGTGCGTAGATGATGACATCACGATCCTAATGCAACTTGAATCGTTTGAACAGGACCTCGGATGCACGAGATACGCATTTTATATGTTTAAATGTAATTTATATAAACAAACTCTATTTTTTATAAAGTAACCAGCCCATACCGTAAGAAATAAAAATCAAACCGGCCTAACTAGCCCACTCCTCTACCTCTTCTTCTTCCTCATTCTTCTAATCTACCTGTGCATGCATATAACACCCAAGCCATGCATGAAAAAGACACCGTGATCCTCTCCACGTAACCAAAATTCGACATCACTAACGACCTTCTTGCGCAAATCTCCATCTGACTGTACAATTTCTTCGAACCCGAGTCACCTTCTCACATTGCGACCTGCTACTGATTTGGGCTTGGCCGTACCGATGTTGCCCACCTTCCCAAGACCATGTGGTCCCCCAAATTCCTACCCAAGATGCAAAACTCCTCTATGAACGTGAATATGACCACCATGTAGCCCAGCTCCACCTCGTTCCCCGAAACTCTAACTATAACCGCCACTAGACCTTCACTGCCGTGATCCCTAAATCACAATCGAACACCGATAAACCTATACCAGATTGAAGTGATTTAAGAAATAGATTTTAGGATTTTCTTTGAGATTTTTAAATCAAGTATAAATGAAGGATTTGATTTGCGAATGTAACGACCCGGAATTTTGACGATGTCTTTTAATAAATATTTAATCTAATTTAAATTAAATATAAGCTTGTCAATGGGATCTTGGATATTTAACAATTATATATGTTTGTAAAAGAAAATTTTGATTTGAAAATTTTAAATAAAATACTTCAAAACTATTAAAACGAATCTAACATGTTCAATAAAATCAAATCAAAGACTTTATATTTTTGTTATTTGATAAAATACATATGAATGTAGTTTTAGTTTTTAAATGATAAAGTTAAAACATAAACATGAATATACACCATAATTATAAAATATAAACTGTACTAAGAACATAATTATAAAATATAAGTAGAAACTAGAAATATAAGTATACAAATAGAATATTATAAATAAATGTAAACCAGTTATAATCATATTTGTGCCTTTGTACAATTTATAGGTATAAGAAAAACATATAGATATCTTTGTACAATCAATGCTATGAAATAAATATAAAGTTTATGTGCTGTGTATATGCATCAGGGAACAAAAGAGTTCACTTCAAAATAATAATAAACAAAAATCTGTAGCTTGTACAAAACAAATGGGAAAAACTGAAACATTTATTAATTGTTAGCATAAATGAAGCATAAACATTTGTTAGATATAAGCAAACAAGAAAACAAAGTTTGACTTCAATAACATAAAACAAAATCTGTGTCTTGCTAGATATGTTGGCCGAAATAAATTAAATATCTTTGTACAACACAATATAAAAATCAGTATACATTAAATACATGCTATCATAATTAAAAGCATGAACATTAAATAGCCTAACTTCTTGCTTAACTAGTACATGTAGCCGAAATTCCTGTCATAATCCTTTTCTGCAGAATTTTCTTAACCAATTACAAGAAAGAATGACAAACAAATATGAACTGCCTAGATACAACCTAATTAGTAGCTTCTATATCAATCTATCTATATATCATCAGTTTATATATACAAACCTGAAAGCATTGTCTTGCTTTGCAATATACCTTAATTTAAAAACAGAGAAACAAGTAAAAAAAAAAAGAGAAACAGAAGACAGAAAACTTAAGAAGGTCTAAGAGTATTTCTGTAGTGTCTTCTTCAACATTTCCTTGCTGTTCATATTGTTTGGTGAGTAAACTAATGTTTTTGTGAAATTTGGTTTTAAATATTTGACACATGAATGAGTTACTGTGTTGATATAATAATGCTATGTTATGTTTGTAAATTCTGGATGAACTGTAGTTGAGTTCTTTAAGTTCTTTCTAAAATCTGAGGCAAAGGAAACAGAGAATATATCATATATATTTCTTTATCAAATCATTTCCTGTAATTAACACCTGAACTAAATAAATATTGTTTATGCTAAAGGTATAGGTACTGTAAACTTACATTTACAGTAAACATCAAATAAAGGCAAAAATTCGAATATCTCGAATCGTAAACTTGAACTTATAATCTGAAACAACATATAAAACTATGATTTTTAAGACAAACTTTATAATTTTGAGTCAACTATGCACAGAGAAATTTGTCAGTGAACCAAAAATGTATTTTCATGAAATTCTGATGATTTAAACAATTTTAGCTGTTGTAGTTTAACATGAAGCTAAAACGGTGATGTGAGATCACTAGAAAAATGCTAAAATAATTTTCTAATGCAAAGGTTTTGGGTTTGAATTGAAGATAGGGTTTACTGCTTACATTTTCAAGGCTCTGTAAAACTTTTGATCTCAGCATCATAGTGTGACCGAGTTGATCGCGATTTTGAGTGAGGGTAGAAGGGTATGTGGTTGAGCTATGGCCGGAGACCCATCGCTTCCAGTGGTCGCCGTCGTTTGGTCGAAGCGATTTTGTTTTCCTAAGGTTCGTATGTGTTCGTGTTTAAGGTGAGATTTTGCCTTTCGGCTTGATCGTGGAAATGGGGATTGGCTGTTGGGTATGTGGGTGATTTAGAGTTTGTGGACGCCGTCGCGAGTGACCGGAGGCATCGTGGACCACCGTGCACGTGCACGGTGGTGGAGCAGTGTCGGTTGAGTGGCTGTGAGTCGTCGCTGCTTGTGCTCGAGATTTGTGGAGGTTTCTTCGATCGTGGCTTCGAGTCGTTCTCATGCGTGACTCCAGTAGTTACTTATAACTTAAAAAGTGAAATATATAAAATGAGAAGAAGGGGAGAAACAGGGAAGGAGAGAGGATGAATGGGTTCGGGGGGGGGGGGGGGGGGGAAGACTCGGGGAGATTGAGTGGGAAACCCGGGGTTTTACTCGTGCATACCAAGATGTGTCTCGGGTATAGTTGAAGAGCTTAAGCGTAACAGGACTTGGTTACTAAACTGTATGAGTTCAAGGTAAAAATTAAGTATTGTTAAAAATGTTTTCAAACTTAAATGAATATTTTAATTAGTAGTCAATTAAAGATACATGATTAGATTTAATTAACGTTTAAACATTTTTAGTTAATAAGTATTTAGTTTTAAAGTTAATAAGAAAAGATTTTTGACTCTTATTCAATTAATTTGTAATTAAGAAGTTTAAATTAGTTAATTAAGTTAATTTATGAATTGGGGTAACAAATTAAGAAATTAATTACATTAAAAATAAGGTTATCTAATAATTAGGTTTGGAGCTAATATTATAATTGGTTTCAAAATTTAAGAGAAGACTTTTAAATGTTTCATTAAGTTGAACATTTAATTAGTTTAGAAAGAAATTAAAGAACAATAACTCTTAAATTATAATTAGGCATAAATTATAAATAATTGATAAATTTGTAATTGACTACTTAGGATAATTTATGAATGATTAATGGTTAATTAATCGAGTAGTTTAATTAAGAATAAATAAAGGATTAAGGAAGTAATCAGCAGTTATTACATGGGTAATTAAATCGATTAATAGCTAAGATTATTAAATTAAATGTTTAATTAAGGTAAATAACCGAGTTAAGAGATAATTAGGTAATTGATAGTTTGAAATAAAATAAGCATGTAGTTATGACTAAATGATTAATTAAGAAATCATCAATTAAACCATCCGGAGTGAAATAAGTAATTGATTGTTAACTAAGGACTAATTAAATAGAGTTAAAAGATTAACTCTCAGGTAATTAATTCTAAATTGAATTAATTACAAATAAGACCTAAGATGACTGCTTATGGGTTGTTATGTTGAGTATCTGATTGTGATATTTATGTGATGATATTCTGTGATGTTCTGTGATATGTTATGTTATATCTATGATGCTTCTATATGTTTTATCTGTGATAAATGCTATGTTAGTTCTGATGTTAAATTGAACTGTTAAGTTAAATAGACAACTTGGCCCTTAAAATGGCGTTTGGATTCGATGAGACCGGGATCGGAAGAATAAAATTTGATTCTCCGAAAACCACATCGATCCAATTTAAACGTTAGGTCGTGAATCCTGAAATGAAGGTCGAGATGGTATCAGAATGCAAGGGTTATCGTCGTTAACTCTAAGGGTGATTCCAAAATGAGTGTAACGAGATAATGCCTTCGGTTTCGTTCGAACGCGGAACGAACTTGTATGGATTGAATGCTTTCAGCACATCGTCAGACGGACGATGAGCATTCTAAGAAATATGTTCTCTAAAGGTAATCGCAGCCTCAAGCCTTATCAACCGGGAATGGCTAAAACAGGGGAGATGCAGCAAGGTTAGGTGGGTCATGCCCAAGCAGGAAAAGATATTTCCCCTGTCTAGATGTCCCTTATATATATTTCGGCTTAGTGGGTGGTTGGTCGCGCCAACCACGGGGTTTATCTTGTTCGGGACTGTTCAGTAAGGAATGGTTCCGACCTTGTGTTGCAGGGGATGAAGGGAGTAATCCTCGGTACGGTGATCTAGGCCCCGTACTGTGACGAGCGGTACCCCGGTAGCCCTGCCATTGTTGGAAATCCATTTACCCTACGAGACCCTACGGTTTTGATTTGTATTACCCACTTTTGTGGCTAGTAGCTGGAATTTAATCATGTAACAATTTCGGCTATTTTCTATTTACTTGAAAACCCTAGACACTATTATAATATCACTGGATTTCCTATGAAATGTTTTGGTTAGCGTAAGGTAAAAACTTACCCGTATTTATTTGTGGGGAGTCTTACGTGATACCTTTATTTTCAAATTTTTTTTTTCAAAAGTTAAACAACTTTAAACCGTTTACTCATACCAGACCCATGTCTGACCCAGAGTTTATTTTTGTTTTTCATAAACTCTCGGGTACCCAAATTTTTTACGGGTAGCCAAGGGATTCAGGTTAGCTTTGACGAATTCTGGAGGAGCAATGGAGCAGGAGGCTTCAACGTTATATATATAGTTCCGCTGTGTGGGTATCTCTGAGTCATATTGTTTAAGTTGTATTGTATTGGGTTGTGTTAACTAGACAGGTGTTTATAACTGTCTAGTATTGATGTATTATCTGTATAATTTTGAGATATGTAAAACTTTTAAATATTTACGTGATATATTATATTTTGTCCCATTCCGCTGTGAGATTCTGATGTTGTTGTTCTTTCTTCTCTATCTTTTCTATTTTCTCATCCCTTTCTTTCTTAATGATGATACGTTTTTCTGGTAATAGAAGGACGGGTCGTCACAGTTGGTATCAGAGAATAGGTTGGTGATAACCCTGACTCTGGTAGGAATTACTCATGGAATAGAGTTTGTAGAACTCTAAAATGAGTTTGAGTGTATAAATAGATATGAGCGCGTATTTGTTAGTGAATACAAAATTGTTTTTATATTGTGTTGATTTATCTGTTGAGTGTTTATGAATTCTGGTCGATGTGTGGGACGCCATTTCATCGATAGGAATTCCTAAACTCTTAGACAAGATAGACCGACACAGTATGATTTTTAAAAGGTAGGGTAAATGAAATAATTTTACCCAAAATTTAATTTTGATATTTTTCTGAAATAATTATACATACTTGGATATTTGATTGTTAATAGTACAATCAAATAAAATTTTAAATGTGAGTGGTTTATAATCAAATAGAATTATTTAAAAATGATTTTTAAATAAAAAGGAATATAACTGAAATCTGATTAAACTATAATTTAAGTCCCGGAAATTTGAAAGTGTTTAAATGAATTTGGAAATTTACAATCTTGGGAATGTTTGAAAATGTGTTTTTCCAAAGAGTTGAAGGAAATAATGGGATTTTGTTTTGCAAAATATGATTGAATGAAAATTGTTTTGGAAAGAATTTGTGAAAGTAAGAAAGCACTGAACTCACTTCAGTCGCTGGGAAATAATCCTGATGGTGATGGCCACATCATCAGTATTCATTTTCGAGTTTCTAAAGTGATGGATTGCTACCAGGATAATTGGACATGATATTTGGAGTTGTTGGGTATACAAGTGGTTTTAAAAATTTCAAGAGAAAATTTGGTTTGGTGAAAACAAGTGTTTGGAATTTGAAAATTTGATTTGATATACCAAGTAGGTATATGTAGTTATCATTTTAAAATGGTTTTGGAAATAAAAACCGGGCAATTGAATTCTAAAAAAAAAATTTCTATTCAGATAAAGTGAAAGGTTTGAATAAATCAACTATCGAACTTATAAAGTAAAGTTGATATTAATAAGAAGAAAATTGGGAATTTTAATCCAGGAGTCAAATTTAATTAAGTAAATGAAGGTGAAGAAAATATATTTGAATTTAAACTGAGATAAGTAAATGGAATTGAAGTTCAAAATGAACTTATTTGGATATAAAACTAGAAAGTAAAATGATTGGAATAGTGAAATGACAATTTATACCTTAAGATGCTAAGTGTTATATATATATAGTCTGAAATTGTGGTCATAAGATGAAATGACCCAAATGAGTGATATAAACATTTAAGAAAACAAATAAGCTTTGAACTCATATAGAGGGAAATAAATTTAAAAGAATGATAAGTAGATAAATTTAACTGAAGCTGAGTTAGAATAAAACTGAATTTGAATGAATTCAGTCGAGTTATAGACCAAATTGAATAAAATAAAATTCTTATGTAAATAAGAAAATGTAAACCAAAGTAAGTATTGAATTGGATTTAATTAGTAATGGTGTGGGTTGTAAACAAATCTAATTCAAGCATAAATTGAATGACTTTATTATAAATTCAATAATGAATTGTTAATGTAAATTAAGATTTAAGGATGGATAAAAGAATAAACTAATCAAATAGATTAGTAACTAGTTGAGATTTGATTAAAAAAAAACATTTAAGAGTGGGAAAAAAATATATATAATAAACTAATCAGTAAATAATTGGGATTTGATTAAAGGGAAATCGAATCAAAGATTTGAATGGAAATTAGTGTAATAGAATAAATCTAAGTTGTTAGGTGAAACAGTTTGAAGTAAATAATGACTTAAGTAAATTGTGAAATGATTATTTAAACATTGGTGGTCGAGTTTAATAAAATGGTTTGGAAATCAAACTTTTGTAATGAAAGAAAATGCAATGATAGGATTGTGAATAATTTAATTGGGATGGAATCAAGTGTAAACTGAATTGGAATCAATTTAAAATTTGTTATAAAGATTAGGTGATCATTTATTCACAATAATATTGTTAAATTGCATATGGAAATGGGTTGTTTGAAGTAAATGAGAATTAGATAAATTCTATGAATTATTGGAAGCAAAATAGGATGATTTTGAATATGAGTTTGTATTGCTTAAATGAATTATATAAGCAAGTAAGTTGTAAATTCCTTTTAATTAAAAGGGAATGGTTTGAGAATTGATTGAAGTTAATTGTGTTGAGGATTGGAACCTTATATATGTGCTTATGGAAATATGTAATGGAGAATATGTCAAAGCTTTTCAGAATTTGAAAATTATATATATATATATATATATATATATATATATAAAATTAGCAACAAAACAATGTCAAATTGAAAATTTAAAGTAAACTAATAAATGAAACTAATTTAAAAATAATAATATGAATCAGTTATAAATAAAGCTAGTCACTAAAAGTTCAGTATTCAGAGTTAAGAAAATTGAATTCATATGGAATTGGTAATTCAGATTTAAAGTGGAAAAATAATAATAATAAGAAGATATAAAGGCTATGGTTGTAGAGTAATAATATAAGAGTATATATAATGTTTATTTTTAAGCTTAAGAATGAATGGTGAAATTCTTAAGTAAAATTGATACTGAGAAAAATTTCCAAATGGATAGAATCAGAATAATGTGAATAAAAGAAAATTGATATAGTTGATAACCAATGGATATAAATACGTAGGATGTACGTATATTATTTTATTCGCATAACAATTTGATCCAGATTCGAGCACAGAATTTCGAGATAGTTATATCGATCCGAATTAGGATTTTTCACTCGATTTTCGACGACAAACCATGAATTTGGATTTCGATTGATTCTGGGGGTTCTCTATCATAGTTGTGACTATGCAAGGAGAATGACAGTTCTGATCAAGAAACCAGTTCTGTATCCGTACTAGAAAGTCGGATGGACGATACTAGTTCGGAAGTGAAATTGTGTGATCAAGCAAACGATCGGAGTTGATATTGCGCACGGATAGTATATGTACATCGTACGGGCTTGATTGAAAAGATATTGAATTCTGTAAGAGTCAATTAAATTTGGAAAGAGTTAATACTGTAACTTTTAAAATTGAATAGCTAGAATGGATGTCTGGAATTTATTTTATATTCCATATATCTCAGGAAATTTGTTCATGATTCATCATTGATTGTTAAACCAGTTAAAATTTGAAGTTAAGTCGAATTGAATTGTGGTCAGGAATCTAGTTTGGATTATTGATCATCGAGAGATAAACTCTCAATAGTTTTAGGGAAACTTATCCGAACTTGTGTTCGGATAGCTAGTGTTGTTTGTTAGAATAGACTGTTTGTTTGTTGTTAATATATAAATGATATGTATGTTTGAATGATTAATATAAAAACTTTTGAATTAACTGTTGTTTAAATTTCGGGGACGAAATTCTTTTAAGGGGGGAGGAATGTAACGACCCGGAATTTTGACGATATCTTTTAATAAATATTTAATCTAATTTAAATTAAATATAAGCTTGTCAATGGGATCTTGGATATTTAACAGTTATATATGTTTGTAAAAGAAAATTTTGATTTGAAAATTTTAAATAGAATACTTCAAAACTATTAAAATGAATCTGACATGTTCAATAAAATCAAATCAAAGACTTTATATTTTTTATTATTTGATAAAATACATATGAATGTAGTTTTAGTTTTTAAATGATAAAGTTAAAACATAAACATGAATATACACCATAATTATAAAATATAAACTGTACTAAGAACATAATTATAAAATATAAGTAGAAACTAGAAATATAAGTATACAAATAGAATATTATAAATAAATGTAAACCAGTTATAATCATATTTGTGCCATTGTACAATTTATAGGTATAAGAAAAACATATAGATATCTTTGTACAATCAATGCTATGAAATAAATATAAAGTTTATGTGCTGTGTATATGCATCAGGGAACAAAAGAGTTCACTTCAAAATAATAATAAACAAAAATCTGTAGCTTGTACAAAACAAATGGGAAAAACTGAAACATTTATTAATTGTTAGCATAAATGAAGCATAAACATTTGTTAGATATAAGCAAACAAGAAAACAAAGTTTGACTTCAATAACATAAAACAAAATCTGTGTCTTGCTAGATATGTTGGCCGAAATAAATTAAATATCTTTGTACAACACAATATAAAAATCAATATACATTAAATACATGCTATCATAATTAAAAGCATGAACATTAAATAGCCTAACTTCTTGCTTAACTAGTACATGTAGCCGAAATTCCTGTCATAATCCTTTTCTGCAGAATTTTCTTAACCAATTACAAGAAAGAATGACAAACAAATATGAACTGCCTAGATACAACCTAATTAGTAGCTTCTATATCAATCTATCTATATATCATCAGTTTATATATACAAACCTGAAAGCATTGTCTTGCTTTGCAATATACCTTAATTTAAAAACAGAGAAACAAGTAAAAAAAAAAAAGAGAAACAGAAGACAGAAAACTTAAGAAGGTTTCAGAGTATTTCTGCAGTGTCTTCTTCAACATTTCCTTGCTGTTCATATTGTTTGGTGAGTAAACTAATGTTTTTGTGAAATTTGGTTTTAAATATTTGACACATGAATGAGTTACTGTGTTGATATAATAATGCTATGTTATGTTTGTAAATTCTGGATGAACTGTAGTTGAGTTCTTCAAGTTCTTTCTAAAATCTGAGGCAAAGGAAACGGAGAATATATCATATATATTTCTTTATCAAATCATTTCATGTAATTAACACCTGAACTAAATAAATATTGTTTATGCTAAAGGTATAGGTACTGTAAACTTACATTTACAGTAAACATCAAATAAAGGCAAAAATTCGAATATCTCGAATCGTAAACTTGAACTTATAATCTGAAACAACATATAAAACTATGATTTTTAAGACAAACTTTATAATTTTGAGTCAACTATGCACAGAGAAATTTGTCAGTGAACCAAAAATGTATTTTCATGAAATTCTGATGATTTAAACAATTTTAGCTGTTGTAGTTTAACATTAAGCTAAAACGGTGATGTGAGATCACTAGAAAAATGCTAAAATAATTTTCTAATGCAAAGGTTTTGGGTTTGAATTGAAGATAGGGTTTACTGCTTACATTTTCAAGGCTCTGTAAAACTTTTGATCTCGGCATCATAGTGTGACCGAGTTGATCGCGATTTTGAGTGAGGGTAGAAGGGTATGTGGTTGAGCTATGGCCGGAGACCCATCGCTTCCAGTGGTCGCCGTCGTTTGGTCGAAGCGATTTTGTTTTCCTAAGGTTCGTATGTGTTCGTGTTTAAGGTGAGATTTTGCCTTTCGGCTTGATCGTGGAAATGGGGATTGGCTGTTGGGTATGTGGGTGATTTAGAGTTTGTGGACGCCGTCGCGAGTGACCGGAGGCGTCGTGGACCACCGTGCACGTGCACGGTGGTGGAGCAGTGTCGGTTGAGTGGCTGTGAGTCGTCGCTGCTTGTGCTCGAGATTTGTGGAGGTTTCTTCGATCGTGGCTTCGAGTCGTTCTCATGCGTGACTCCAGTAGTTACTTATAACTTAAAAAGTGAAATATATAAAATGAGAAGAAGGGGAGAAACAGGGAAGGAGAGAGGATGAATGGGTTCAGGGGGGGAAGACTCGGGGAGATTGAGTGGGAAACCCGGGGTTTTACTCGTGCATACCAAGATGTGTCTCGGGTATAGTTGAAGAGCTTAAGCGTAACTGGACTTGGTTACTAAACTGTATGTGTAACGACCCGTAAAGTTCGACCATTTAAAATTGTTTATTTAATAGGATTTTTGTAATTTATTTTAGTTGAAAGAATAAAGGTGGTAGATAAATATTAAAATGAAGGCTAGAATAAATTATATAGAAGTGACTTAGAAACCTATTTAAAGACATTGAATAGATTAAGAAACCCTGTTATTGCAAGTCAATAAATTTGTAAACCCTAATGAACATCTCAAAATTTATAAATTTATTGAAATTTAAGACATAGCATAAGCGTAGAACTATAGGTATGATGACAAACTTTTATAAATTGTCTAATTAAGGGTCAGCAAATTTATTTGGAAATCAAACTCAATTAAGGGTAAGTAATTATGATGGATTGATGGCATAAACGTTACTAATTTTTATCATAGTAACGGAAGTGCAGATGGAAGGCAACTGTAGAAATTTAAGTACGTATTAACAATTGAAAGGGACTGTCGATTGAATGGAGTACTTTAGGTTGTCTTACTAAATTTAGAATTTAACATAAGACAAATAGAAATAAATCAATAAACGTATAGATTTTAAGTTTATTATGATGAATTATTTTAGTGATATGACTTAGAATAAATGAAATAATTTGGGTTAATTGGTATTTAATGGAATTAAAGGTTGCAATATTCATAGGTAAGGATTTAGATGAAATAGATTGATGTATGAAAAATTTAATTGGATAAATGGCAATTAATTCCTTTAAATTTGTGCAATTAATGTATGTTTAATTGATAACGATAAAAAGTTGATTTTTTTCAGTGTAACCAACGTAAAATATTATCATAGCATGATACTTGGTTTGAATAGAAGGGTGAAATTGGGAATCAAATTTTATTTAATGATAATAACGTTAGTATTGATTAATAAATAGATTTCAATGCAGTAACCAAATAAATGGAATAAGATGAGTATATGTTGCATAGAAATGAAATGTAAATTGTCACATTTGGTTGGAGCTAATTTTTAGAAACATATAAATGTTGAATCAGTAAATATTAAATTCCATTTAATATAAGAATTCAAAGGTGGAAGATTTACATTTGCATTGGAAATTTGATAGTTATTAATTAAAAGTGACCATTGAATAAATTTATGCAAACGTGATATAATGTAAATAGATGGGGATCAACTTTTATTTATGTGGTTAAGGGAATTTAATTTCTATAGTATGATAATCGAAATTAATGGAAGTTGGAATAGCTAATTTATATGTTAGTTGAAATTAGCTAGAATGTGTAGATATTGAATGATAGAAAAAAAAATAAAAAAAAAAAAATTTAAGGGATATAAAAGTTTCAATTATACATGGAAATTCATACTCGCCATAAAAGGTTAATGGAGACCAAAGAAGTAGTATAGGAATCTAACCTTCTTTATTAATTTGGATTTATTGCAATAGTTAATTTCATAAAATAAAGGTAAAGCTAATTCAAATTTAACTGGACCATTGTTGGTATAACTTTAGAAGCAAGATTTATTTATGATTTGAGTATTTAATTCAACAAGTGGTATTTACGACAAATGAAATAGAATTGAACGTAAAATATTACGTTATTAAATGGAAATGGAATTTCTAAACATTGAGTGAAATCTTAAACTAATGTTAGTATTCGTCGTATTTACAACAATAACTTTGAATAATAGAAAGGAAGTGAATATAATAAATTAATCAAATTTATAGTGTTGAATTCAATTGGATTGGAATTAATAAATAGTTAAGAAAAATAAGGGTTATTAATAATTTGGAATTTAATTATGGTAAAAAGGCTAATTGCAATCAAGATAATGGGTTGAAATGGAAATCCAATTATTTATTTAGTTAGATTTTGTTGAGAGTATAAGGGTATAAGTTTTAATAATTGGGTTTTAGAATAAAATTTTAATTTCCTAATAATAAGAAAGTGCGGATATTAACGCTGCAAATTAATATACTTATACATTTTAATTCAAATCCAAGCGTGTTAAATCAATTGGAACTGATTGAATTATCTTAGTAATGAAATTTGGCTAATAATAGAAGTTGAAAAATAAAATTGGTTTTTATGATTTATTTTAATTTATTTAATAAATAGTAAAAATAGCCATTTTTGTCACGGACTCGGATTTCGACGAAACCAGTTTCATCGGATCCGTAACGTTGAATTATAATAATGTTTCAATTTTCGTAGCGATCGGACTTGTCGTTTGATCGTACGGACTCGAAACGCCTTGAAATTTACGCATTTTGAAATCAATGTGAAATTTTTGTTTTTTAGCATAACTTCTTCATACGATCGAATTTGGTCGCGAAACTTTTTCCATTGCGTTCAGAATATTTTAAAACACCTATTTGGATATATAGTTTTAACAAATCCGACTCCGGAGGCATAGCGGGCTTTTTGGACCATGGTTTGTCACGCGCGTTCGCGTATCCAGTCTAGCTACCCTACCTCTAGCCTATCTATAAATATACATCTATAAACCCTAGCTCCTTTCTTTTTCATTTGCTGTACGTTCATTTCTTCACTCTTTTCTCTTCCCCAAATGTATACATCTCAGATTCAATTCCAGATCCATCCACAGTTCAAAATCAAAAGTCAAAACTCAAAAATTTCAGAAAATTCCAGAAAAAATATATGTTGAAGTATTCGATACGCGTAATATACTGGTGAAATTCGTTTTTCAATTGGAGCTGTCGTTCATCCAGAATAAATTCAAACAGCCCCAAAACCGTTCATCATCGTCGCGCAAAACTTCGTCGGATCGGAAAACGGTTTCTGGGTTTTGTAGAGTGGACGATGGGGATCGCATCTATGTGGTTAGTTTGGCGTTTCAACGGTTGGATTGGCGGGAATTTTTGATTGGGTTTCAAAAATTTAGTGGCGGCCTGGGGGATCTGCGTGCGTGCGTTGTGGTAGGGGGAGGTGACGTGTCCTGTGAGTTGTCTTCTTTTATTTTGTGTTCTTTTTTTCATTTATTTTAAATTTTGTGTTCAATCGAATTTTCGTCATAACTTTCTCATACGAACTCGTTTTCACGCGAATTTTTTTTTGTTAGGATCGTAATTTAATTTCGAATCTGATGACGCTGGTTTGGACGAATTCTGAGACGGGCGAATTTTTGAGTTTAAATTGAATTTAAATTCGATTTAAATTCAAAAGGTGAGTGTTTTAACCCACTCACAACTACTAGAAGCTTTTATGTTTGTTAAATAAATTTTAGAAATGAATAGAAATTTATTTATGAGCTTCTGGCATGTTATTTCATTCATATCTGTTGAATTGCATTTTTTTGAATGTAACTGTTAATTTAATTGATTTATTGCGTGTAAATTGGCTGTTAGAAATTATTGTTTGCATATGAACTGCTAGTTAACAGTTATGTCAATTATCACTGAATATAAATTGTTAGATTAATAGTTGATAGAATTTAATTTGAATAAACTGCCAGTTATCACCTGTTATATATAATCATATATATAATTGTTATTGATTGATATTGATCGATGTTGTGATTGGATGATGGGTGTGTTGTTGAATGAATGTTTTATTTGGATATCATTAAACTGCAAGTTAGTATGCATTTACATTTCATTCGGGATTGCGGTTTGAAATGATATACAACCGCGGTTTTATTTTTTTTAAATTGCGGATTGAAATGATAAATATCCGTATCACTTGACCATAGGATAGAAAACTATATACAGGCACCGTGGTCTATATATAACTATTTTTAATGTGATTTCTATGGTTTGGATGGAATACGGTTTATAAAAATCTTAAATTTTTATACTGAATAAATGTTTTCTTCCATATTTATATGCATATGAAGTTGAAATTTTGAAATTAAAAGGTGAATAAATTTCTTTATTAAAAATGGAAGAAAACTAAGAAAATGGAGTTTGATGATTTATATCCTATGTTTAAATATTAAGTTGGAAATTTTAAAGATATGATATTTATAATTGGATTTTTTCCCAAAATATTTTGAAATGAATATTCTAGTAAAAATTGAATTTGGAAATATATATATATATATATATATATATATATATATTTTACTAGAAATTGAAGTCTTATTGATTATGGATTTTATGTGAATGGTCAAGATTAATTAATAGAATATTGATTTTGAAGGATAAAAATCCAACTTTAGTTGAAATATTAATGCTCCAAAATGGATATAAATATATATAAAATTGAAATGGTTTTGGGACTTGAAGTAATATTTTGGATTTTGGTTTAACTTTAAAAGAAGAAATATTTGGAAAGCCATGTAATTTATTTCTTTATAAAGCAACAGTAAAGTTAAACCTTTTTTAATTCGCATACCGTTGAATATCCAAACCATTTAGTTTTGAAAATAATGGTTTTAAAATACTATGGATTTTCGAAGAATTATGTTGAAAGTTACAAACAGAATATTGGTTACATGGGATATTAAATAATAAAAAGTGACATAATTTTTGGAAAGGAATATTTTTTTTGGGAAATGATATCATTGATTTGGATTTTATAAAAATAATATCAAAATGGATCTTTTTGGGTTTTAAAGAAGAAATGATATCGTAATATTATTGTTTTGAAATGGATTATATTCTGGTTTTAAAGTACAAACTATTTTAAATGACCGCGGTGTTATAATAACGATGGGTTGGCAAAGAGACCGGGATCGGATATGGACATACTCTCTGTTGATACCGAAAACCACTTTGACTAACCGTGTACGCGGTGGAGATTCCAGAATGAAGTAGGTGGTGGCGACGTTTCCTGTAAGGTAAATACGTGGACCCAACTCCCGTGAGTTGGCATAAGGTGGCTAAAACAGGAGCGATTCTCAGGCCAATGAGGTCATTCCTCTGATCGGACGCTCCTCTTCGATATTATACTTTGACTTGGATTGATTCAGTGGCCACTTCTATATTTTGATTTTTGGGGGAGTTAGTCCGAGGTGGGCGGTAACTGCGGCTACGCGTTTCCACCAGCCTGGATAGCAATTGGTATATCTACCCTGGCATTGCCTAGTTGTGCCGTGTCACCTACCATACCGAGCCTTTACTACGAGTTTCTATTTGTGTCGTACCTATGGAGTATCCTCTGGTAGCTTCCCGATCAGGAGGTATTACGGTACTGTATAGACTATTGGCATTTTACGTGTTAAGGTGGAAAATGTAAAGCCTTAACGCTATTTAAAAGTAAGTTTATTTTACAATTAGACACTATTATAATAGCGCAATATACTACATAGTAAATAGTTTAACGGATCCTTAGGAGATGTAAATCCCGAACATCTCTTGAGTTACTGTACTCATATTTATTTCTGTTTATTTAACTCATAAGATATTCTAGTCTGACTCGAGTGTTTTTGTCTTTTCAAATTCGCTCGGGTCAGTCCAAGCGTTTCAGGATAGCAGATTTTAGCTTTGGAGGACGAAGACGAAGAATCAGTATTATTTTATATATAGTATTGCACCACACTCTTTCTGTTCCGCTGCATTGATTGTATTGGTATGTGTAACTCTGATATTTATTTTGTAAAGAAGAATCAAGTGTTTTGTAAACCGTTTATGAACTGTATATTTATTATTATATTTTATCCTTCCGCTGTGAGATTCTATTTTGTTTTATTTCTTCTCTGTTTTTCTTATTTACCCCATAACAATCCGCCCTTCCGTATGGTTTGAATTGGCACGTGTGTCGGTTTAAAGTGTGCGAAAAGGCGGGATGTTACAGTTGGTATCAAAGCTTTGGTTTAGCGATAAACCTTGGCTTTGTGGGGTTTGACTCTTTGTTAATAGGGTAGAAATATCCTATGGGAGTCGCTGAGTGTATATATATGAGAGAGCGTATTTGTTAGTGTTAATAAAAGATTTTGATATTGTGTTAATCTGTTCCGCTTTGTATTTATAAATTCTGGTTGATGCATGGGACGCTATGCCATCAATAGGGATTTCTAAACACTTAATAGGACAGACCGACATAATATTTGTTTTTAATATAGGTGAATGAAATAATTTTGCCTATTATATTTTCTATACATAAAAATATTTTTATAAAGATATATATTTGGTTGCTATAGATTGGATGTTAGGTAATAAAAATGTTCATAATAATTGGAGCTAAGTTGAAATTACAATGAATCAAATTGGAAATTTTAGAACTTAAGTCCGAGATTTTTGAAAATCTGTTTTCAAAGGATTTATAAAATATAATGATTTGGTTTATAAGTATTTTCTTATACAAATATTTAGATAATTCGGAAGAATCGTTTAAAAGAAGATTTTGGAGAAAATAAATTCTGTACTTTCCTCTCTGTCGCTGGAAAATAAATTCAGTGATGACGGCCGCATCATCGACTTTCATTTTCGAGTTTCGAAGGGGAAAGGCCACTGTAGTAAATTCTACTGCATATTTGTTTTGAAATTATTTAAAATTTTATTGTTCTAAATATAATTAGAGATATTGAGTTGTAAGAACTTATTTATCTGTTATTTTGAAATAAATTGAGATTTAAACCGGAATTTAATTCTAAAATCTCCCATTAATAAATTGTTAGTGAAATAAAAGTTAAGTAATAAATGAATTGAAACCTCTAATTGAAATAAGAGAATAACTGCAAAGCTATAAAGAGGAATTTGCATACATATGAGACAAAGGGTAATATGAATAAACATTAAATTTAATTAAAAGAATGGAGATTAAACTTGTATAAGTTCAATTGCAATTTCCTTAACATAAATAACTTACCCAAATATAAAAGTTGAAGTGTTAAATGAGAAACTGGAATTGAATATTATACAAGTAGAAATTTAGGAAAAATGAAGTATTCAATAAATTACTGTTATAATAAGAATTCAATGGTATAAACTTAAGTTATAATTGAAATTTTGCTGAAAATAAGTTAAGAATTATTAATAGGTGAGATGAACTTAAAGCAAATAAAATGAAATTCTAAATAAGAATTGATTGTAGGATTATTAGTTTAAGATGTCTTAAGTCTCCCCTATTCCAATATAATGGAAAGTAGGAAAAATTGAAATGACTACAATTAATAGTTGATGAATAAATAAAAACTTCCACTTATAAGAATGAATGTTAGCAGATTAAGAATTTAAGGGAAATCTTACAAGTGAAGAGTAAGGAAATGAAGATATTCAAAATATTTGTTGTTATTAATGAGAATTTATTTTATAAACTTAATTAATAAAAAGGAAATGCAAATATAATGAATTTTGTGATAGTTGGAAAATAAAACTTGTAAGAAACAAAGAAATTCCTCCATAAATGAAGGAAAGAAAATCAAACCACTGAATTATGAAATAAATGTAAATAAACTATTTTGGTGTTGGTTTGAATTGTTTGGTTGATGTATGTTTGTTGGGTAAGGAATTGTGGAGTTGTTGGATGAACAAATAATCTACCTTTGTTCCATCTAAGGCTGTTGAGCAACGGATGTACTTGATAGTTATTCTTCATTCGTACAACTTCAGAATTTGAACCCGAACAACTGATTGTTTGTTGAGTGAATGATTGTTGTTTGCGGTGTGTGCTGTTTGTTAAAATGTATGGTTGTTGCATTTGATTGGATATGAACGATTGAATCTACCCAAACATTTCACTGTAAAATAAATATTTAACTCTTAGATTATATAAGTGAATACAGGTGTTGGAAGCAACTGCTACAGCTTTTGGTTCCAAAATAATAAGCGTATTGCCCGACAAATAGGTACGTTTTCGGATTACGATTAAAGCGCTATTTATATATTTTCCCGTGTGGGATATTTTATTTTGGATATATATGTAATATATTTGTATATTTGGATATTATATTTTCTCCAGAGTCCCTCCGTACAAAGGAGACTCTGCCAAAATTTTTCGTAAATTTTGGACTTAGAATTTTGTTAAAGATATTTTTCCAACTTTAATAATTCAAGTATTAAAGAATAGAATGATTATAAAACAAGTATATTTCATTAAAGGAAATTAATCCAGTAAAATTCTGTTTATAAATTAATATTTGAAATAAAATGTACTGTTTTATTCTTCCTTCTCCCTTCCTTTTCCTTTTCGGGGACGAAAAGTTTTGAGTGGGGGAGAGTGTAACGACCCGTAAAGTTCGACCATTTAAAATTGTTTATTTAATAGGATTTTTGTAATTTATTTTAGTTGAAAGAATAAAGGTGGTAGATAAATATTAAAATGAAGGCTAGAATAAATTATATAGAAGTGACTTAGAAACCTATTTAAAGACATTGAATAGATTAAGAAACCCTGTTATTGCAAGTCAATAAATTTGTAAACCCTAATGAACATCTCAAAATTTATAAATTTATTGAAATTTAAGACATAGCATAAGCGTAGAACTATAGGTATGATGACAAACTTTTATAAATTGTCTAATTAAGGGTCAGCAAATTTATTTGGAAATCAAACTCAATTAAGGGTAAGTAATTATGATGGATTGATGGCATAAACGTTACTAATTTTTATCATAGTAACGGAAGTGCAGATGGAAGGCAACTGTAGAAATTTAAGTACGTATTAACAATTGAAAGGGACTGTCGATTGAATGGAGTACTTTAGGTTGTCTTACTAAATTTAGAATTTAACATAAGACAAATAGAAATAAATCAATAAACGTATAGATTTTAAGTTTATTATGATGAATTATTTTAGTGATATGACTTAGAATAAATGAAATAATTTGGGTTAATTGGTATTTAATGGAATTAAAGGTTGCAATATTCATAGGTAAGGATTTAGATGAAATAGATTGATGTATGAAAAATTTAATTGGATAAATGGCAATTAATTCCTTTAAATTTGTGCAATTAATGTATGTTTAATTGATAACGATAAAAAGTTGATTTTTTTCAGTGTAACCAACGTAAAATATTATCATAGCATGATACTTGGTTTGAATAGAAGGGTGAAATTGGGAATCAAATTTTATTTAATGATAATAACGTTAGTATTGATTAATAAATAGATTTCAATGCAGTAACCAAATAAATGGAATAAGATGAGTATATGTTGCATAGAAATGAAATGTAAATTGTCACATTTGGTTGGAGCTAATTTTTAGAAACATATAAATGTTGAATCAGTAAATATTAAATTCCATTTAATATAAGAATTCAAAGGTGGAAGATTTACATTTGCATTGGAAATTTGATAGTTATTAATTAAAAGTGACCATTGAATAAATTTATGCAAACGTGATATAATGTAAATAGATGGGGATCAACTTTTATTTATGTGGTTAAGGGAATTTAATTTCTATAGTATGATAATCGAAATTAATGGAAGTTGGAATAGCTAATTTATATGTTAGTTGAAATTAGCTAGAATGTGTAGATATTGAATGATAGAAAAAAAAAAAAAAAAAAAAATTTAAGGGATATAAAAGTTTCAATTATACATGGAAATTCATACTCGCCATAAAAGGTTAATGGAGACCAAAGAAGTAGTATAGGAATCTAACCTTCTTTATTAATTTGGATTTATTGCAATAGTTAATTTCATAAAATAAAGGTAAAGCTAATTCAAATTTAACTGGACCATTGTTGGTATAACTTTAGAAGCAAGATTTATTTATGATTTGAGTATTTAATTCAACAAGTGGTATTTACGACAAATGAAATAGAATTGAACGTAAAATATTACGTTATTAAATGGAAATGGAATTTCTAAACATTGAGTGAAATCTTAAACTAATGTTAGTATTCGTCGTATTTACAACAATAACTTTGAATAATAGAAAGGAAGTGAATATAATAAATTAATCAAATTTATAGTGTTGAATTCAATTGGATTGGAATTAATAAATAGTTAAGAAAAATAAGGGTTATTAATAATTTGGAATTTAATTATGGTAAAAAGGCTAATTGCAATCAAGATAATGGGTTGAAATGGAAATCCAATTATTTATTTAGTTAGATTTTGTTGAGAGTATAAGGGTATAAGTTTTAATAATTGGGTTTTAGAATAAAATTTTAATTTCCTAATAATAAGAAAGTGCGGATATTAACGCTGCAAATTAATATACTTATACATTTTAATTCAAATCCAAGCGTGTTAAATCAATTGGAACTGATTGAATTATCTTAGTAATGAAATTTGGCTAATAATAGAAGTTGAAAAATAAAATTGGTTTTTATGATTTATTTTAATTTATTTAATAAATAGTAAAAATAGCCATTTTTGTCACGGACTCGGATTTCGACGAAACCAGTTTCATCGGATCCGTAACGTTGAATTATAATAATGTTTCAATTTTCGTAGCGATCGGACTTGTCGTTTGATCGTACGGACTCGAAACGCCTTGAAATTTACGCATTTTGAAATCAATGTGAAATTTTTGTTTTTTAGCATAACTTCTTCATACGATCGAATTTGGTCGCGAAACTTTTTCCATTGCGTTCAGAATATTTTAAAACACCTATTTGGATATATAGTTTTAACAAATCCGACTCCGGAGGCATAGCGGGCTTTTTGGACCATGGTTTGTCACGCGCGTTCGCGTATCCAGTCTAGCTACCCTACCTCTAGCCTATCTATAAATATACATCTATAAACCCTAGCTCCTTTCTTTTTCATTTGCTGTACGTTCATTTCTTCACTCTTTTCTCTTCCCCAAATGTATACATCTCAGATTCAATTCCAGATCCATCCACAGTTCAAAATCAAAAGTCAAAACTCAAAAATTTCAGAAAATTCCAGAAAAAATATATGTTGAAGTATTCGATACGCGTAATATACTGGTGAAATTCGTTTTTCAATTGGAGCTGTCGTTCATCCAGAATAAATTCAAACAGCCCCAAAACCGTTCATCATCGTCGCGCAAAACTTCGTCGGATCGGAAAACGGTTTCTGGGTTTTGTAGAGTGGACGATGGGGATCGCATCTATGTGGTTAGTTTGGCGTTTCAACGGTTGGATTGGCGGGAATTTTTGATTGGGTTTCAAAAATTTAGTGGCGGCCTGGGGGATCTGCGTGCGTGCGTTGTGGTAGGGGGAGGTGACGTGTCCTGTGAGTTGTCTTCTTTTATTTTGTGTTCTTTTTTTCATTTATTTTAAATTTTGTGTTCAATCGAATTTTCGTCATAACTTTCTCATACGAACTCGTTTTCACGCGAATTTTTTTTTGTTAGGATCGTAATTTAATTTCGAATCTGATGACGCTGGTTTGGACGAATTCTGAGACGGGCGAATTTTTGAGTTTAAATTGAATTTAAATTCGATTTAAATTCAAAAGGTGAGTGTTTTAACCCACTCACAACTACTAGAAGCTTTTATGTTTGTTAAATAAATTTTAGAAATGAATAGAAATTTATTTATGAGCTTCTGGCATGTTATTTCATTCATATCTGTTGAATTGCATTTTTTTGAATGTAACTGTTAATTTAATTGATTTATTGCGTGTAAATTGGCTGTTAGAAATTATTGTTTGCATATGAACTGCTAGTTAACAGTTATGTCAATTATCACTGAATATAAATTGTTAGATTAATAGTTGATAGAATTTAATTTGAATAAACTGCCAGTTATCACCTGTTATATATAATCATATATATAATTGTTATTGATTGATATTGATCGATGTTGTGATTGGATGATGGGTGTGTTGTTGAATGAATGTTTTATTTGGATATCATTAAACTGCAAGTTAGTATGCATTTACATTTCATTCGGGATTGCGGTTTGAAATGATATACAACCGCGGTTTTATTTTTTTTAAATTGCGGATTGAAATGATAAATATCCGTATCACTTGACCATAGGATAGAAAACTATATACAGGCACCGTGGTCTATATATAACTATTTTTAATGTGATTTCTATGGTTTGGATGGAATACGGTTTATAAAAATCTTAAATTTTTATACTGAATAAATGTTTTCTTCCATATTTATATGCATATGAAGTTGAAATTTTGAAATTAAAAGGTGAATAAATTTCTTTATTAAAAATGGAAGAAAACTAAGAAAATGGAGTTTGATGATTTATATCCTATGTTTAAATATTAAGTTGGAAATTTTAAAGATATGATATTTATAATTGGATTTTTTCCCAAAATATTTTGAAATGAATATTCTAGTAAAAATTGAATTTGGAAATATATATATATATATATATATATATATATATTTTACTAGAAATTGAAGTCTTATTGATTATGGATTTTATGTGAATGGTCAAGATTAATTAATAGAATATTGATTTTGAAGGATAAAAATCCAACTTTAGTTGAAATATTAATGCTCCAAAATGGATATAAATATATATAAAATTGAAATGGTTTTGGGACTTGAAGTAATATTTTGGATTTTGGTTTAACTTTAAAAGAAGAAATATTTGGAAAGCCATGTAATTTATTTCTTTATAAAGCAACAGTAAAGTTAAACCTTTTTTAATTCGCATACCGTTGAATATCCAAACCATTTAGTTTTGAAAATAATGGTTTTAAAATACTATGGATTTTCGAAGAATTATGTTGAAAGTTACAAACAGAATATTGGTTACATGGGATATTAAATAATAAAAAGTGACATAATTTTTGGAAAGGAATATTTTTTTTGGGAAATGATATCATTGATTTGGATTTTATAAAAATAATATCAAAATGGATCTTTTTGGGTTTTAAAGAAGAAATGATATCGTAATATTATTGTTTTGAAATGGATTATATTCTGGTTTTAAAGTACAAACTATTTTAAATGACCGCGGTGTTATAATAACGATGGGTTGGCAAAGAGACCGGGATCGGATATGGACATACTCTCTGTCGATACCGAAAACCACTTTGACTAACCGTGTACGCGGTGGAGATTCCAGAATGAAGTAGGTGGTGGCGACGTTTCCTGTAAGGTAAATACGTGGACCCAACTCCCGTGAGTTGGCATAAGGTGGCTAAAACAGGAGCGATTCTCAGGCCAATGAGGTCATTCCTCTGATCGGACGCTCCTCTTCGATATTATACTTTGACTTGGATTGATTCAGTGGCCACTTCTATATTTTGATTTTTGGGGGAGTTAGTCCGAGGTGGGCGGTAACTGCGGCTACGCGTTTCCACCAGCCTGGATAGCAATTGGTATATCTACCCTGGCATTGCCTAGTTGTGCCGTGTCACCTACCATACCGAGCCTTTACTACGAGTTTCTATTTGTGTCGTACCTATGGAGTATCCTCTGGTAGCTTCCCGATCAGGAGGTATTACGGTACTGTATAGACTATTGGCATTTTACGTGTTAAGGTGGAAAATGTAAAGCCTTAACGCTATTTAAAAGTAAGTTTATTTTACAATTAGACACTATTATAATAGCGCAATATACTACATAGTAAATAGTTTAACGGATCCTTAGGAGATGTAAATCCCGAACATCTCTTGAGTTACTGTACTCATATTTATTTCTGTTTATTTAACTCATAAGATATTCTAGTCTGACTCGAGTGTTTTTGTCTTTTCAAATTCGCTCGGGTCAGTCCAAGCGTTTCAGGATAGCAGATTTTAGCTTTGGAGGACGAAGACGAAGAATCAGTATTATTTTATATATAGTATTGCACCACACTCTTTCTGTTCCGCTGCATTGATTGTATTGGTATGTGTAACTCTGATATTTATTTTGTAAAGAAGAATCAAGTGTTTTGTAAACCGTTTATGAACTGTATATTTATTATTATATTTTATCCTTCCGCTGTGAGATTCTATTTTGTTTTATTTCTTCTCTGTTTTTCTTATTTACCCCATAACAATCCGCCCTTCCGTATGGTTTGAATTGGCACGTGTGTCGGTTTAAAGTGTGCGAAAAGGCGGGATGTTACAGTTGGTATCAAAGCTTTGGTTTAGCGATAAACCTTGGCTTTGTGGGGTTTGACTCTTTGTTAATAGGGTAGAAATATCCTATGGGAGTCGCTGAGTGTATATATATGAGAGAGCGTATTTGTTAGTGTTAATAAAAGATTTTGATATTGTGTTAATCTGTTCCGCTTTGTATTTATAAATTCTGGTTGATGCATGGGACGCTATGCCATCAATAGGGATTTCTAAACACTTAATAGGACAGACCGACATAATATTTGTTTTTAATATAGGTGAATGAAATAATTTTGCCTATTATATTTTCTATACATAAAAATATTTTTATAAAGATATATATTTGGTTGCTATAGATTGGATGTTAGGTAATAAAAATGTTCATAATAATTGGAGCTAAGTTGAAATTACAATGAATCAAATTGGAAATTTTAGAACTTAAGTCCGAGATTTTTGAAAATCTGTTTTCAAAGGATTTATAAAATATAATGATTTGGTTTATAAGTATTTTCTTATACAAATATTTAGATAATTCGGAAGAATCGTTTAAAAGAAGATTTTGGAGAAAATAAATTCTGTACTTTCCTCTCTGTCGCTGGAAAATAAATTCAGTGATGACGGCCGCATCATCGACTTTCATTTTCGAGTTTCGAAGGGGAAAGGCCACTGTAGTAAATTCTACTGCATATTTGTTTTGAAATTATTTAAAATTTTATTGTTCTAAATATAATTAGAGATATTGAGTTGTAAGAACTTATTTATCTGTTATTTTGAAATAAATTGAGATTTAAACCGGAATTTAATTCTAAAATCTCCCATTAATAAATTGTTAGTGAAATAAAAGTTAAGTAATAAATGAATTGAAACCTCTAATTGAAATAAGAGAATAACTGCAAAGCTATAAAGAGGAATTTGCATACATATGAGACAAAGGGTAATATGAATAAACATTAAATTTAATTAAAAGAATGGAGATTAAACTTGTATAAGTTCAATTGCAATTTCCTTAACATAAATAACTTACCCAAATATAAAAGTTGAAGTGTTAAATGAGAAACTGGAATTGAATATTATACAAGTAGAAATTTAGGAAAAATGAAGTATTCAATAAATTACTGTTATAATAAGAATTCAATGGTATAAACTTAAGTTATAATTGAAATTTTGCTGAAAATAAGTTAAGAATTATTAATAGGTGAGATGAACTTAAAGCAAATAAAATGAAATTCTAAATAAGAATTGATTGTAGGATTATTAGTTTAAGATGTCTTAAGTCTCCCCTATTCCAATATAATGGAAAGTAGGAAAAATTGAAATGACTACAATTAATAGTTGATGAATAAATAAAAACTTCCACTTATAAGAATGAATGTTAGCAGATTAAGAATTTAAGGGAAATCTTACAAGTGAAGAGTAAGGAAATGAAGATATTCAAAATATTTGTTGTTATTAATGAGAATTTATTTTATAAACTTAATTAATAAAAAGGAAATGCAAATATAATGAATTTTGTGATAGTTGGAAAATAAAACTTGTAAGAAACAAAGAAATTCCTCCATAAATGAAGGAAAGAAAATCAAACCACTGAATTATGAAATAAATGTAAATAAACTATTTTGGTGTTGGTTTGAATTGTTTGGTTGATGTATGTTTGTTGGGTAAGGAATTGTGGAGTTGTTGGATGAACAAATAATCTACCTTTGTTCCATCTAAGGCTGTTGAGCAACGGATGTACTTGATAGTTATTCTTCATTCGTACAACTTCAGAATTTGAACCCGAACAACTGATTGTTTGTTGAGTGAATGATTGTTGTTTGCGGTGTGTGCTGTTTGTTAAAATGTATGGTTGTTGCATTTGATTGGATATGAACGATTGAATCTACCCAAACATTTCACTGTAAAATAAATATTTAACTCTTAGATTATATAAGTGAATACAGGTGTTGGAAGCAACTGCTACAGCTTTTGGTTCCAAAATAATAAGCGTATTGCCCGACAAATAGGTACGTTTTCGGATTACGATTAAAGCGCTATTTATATATTTTCCCGTGTGGGATATTTTATTTTGGATATATATGTAATATATTTGTATATTTGGATATTATATTTTCTCCAGAGTCCCTCCGTACAAAGGAGACTCTGCCAAAATTTTTCGTAAATTTTGGACTTAGAATTTTGTTAAAGATATTTTTCCAACTTTAATAATTCAAGTATTAAAGAATAGAATGATTATAAAACAAGTATATTTCATTAAAGGAAATTAATCCAGTAAAATTCTGTTTATAAATTAATATTTGAAATAAAATGTACTGTTTTATTCTTCCTTCTCCCTTCCTTTTCCTTTTCGGGGACGAAAAGTTTTGAGTGGGGGAGAGTGTAACGACCCGTAAAGTTCGACCATTTAAAATTGTTTATTTAATAGGATTTTTGTAATTTATTTTAGTTGAAAGAATAAAGGTGGTAGATAAATATTAAAATGAAGGCTAGAATAAATTATATAGAAGTGACTTAGAAACCTATTTAAAGACATTGAATAGATTAAGAAACCCTGTTATTGCAAGTCAATAAATTTGTAAACCCTAATGAACATCTCAAAATTTATAAATTTATTGAAATTTAAGACATAGCATAAGCGTAGAACTATAGGTATGATGACAAACTTTTATAAATTGTCTAATTAAGGGTCAGCAAATTTATTTGGAAATCAAACTCAATTAAGGGTAAGTAATTATGATGGATTGATGGCATAAACGTTACTAATTTTTATCATAGTAACGGAAGTGCAGATGGAAGGCAACTGTAGAAATTTAAGTACGTATTAACAATTGAAAGGGACTGTCGATTGAATGGAGTACTTTAGGTTGTCTTACTAAATTTAGAATTTAACATAAGACAAATAGAAATAAATCAATAAACGTATAGATTTTAAGTTTATTATGATGAATTATTTTAGTGATATGACTTAGAATAAATGAAATAATTTGGGTTAATTGGTATTTAATGGAATTAAAGGTTGCAATATTCATAGGTAAGGATTTAGATGAAATAGATTGATGTATGAAAAATTTAATTGGATAAATGGCAATTAATTCCTTTAAATTTGTGCAATTAATGTATGTTTAATTGATAACGATAAAAAGTTGATTTTTTTCAGTGTAACCAACGTAAAATATTATCATAGCATGATACTTGGTTTGAATAGAAGGGTGAAATTGGGAATCAAATTTTATTTAATGATAATAACGTTAGTATTGATTAATAAATAGATTTCAATGCAGTAACCAAATAAATGGAATAAGATGAGTATATGTTGCATAGAAATGAAATGTAAATTGTCACATTTGGTTGGAGCTAATTTTTAGAAACATATAAATGTTGAATCAGTAAATATTAAATTCCATTTAATATAAGAATTCAAAGGTGGAAGATTTACATTTGCATTGGAAATTTGATAGTTATTAATTAAAAGTGACCATTGAATAAATTTATGCAAACGTGATATAATGTAAATAGATGGGGATCAACTTTTATTTATGTGGTTAAGGGAATTTAATTTCTATAGTATGATAATCGAAATTAATGGAAGTTGGAATAGCTAATTTATATGTTAGTTGAAATTAGCTAGAATGTGTAGATATTGAATGATAGAAAAAAAAAAAAAAAAAAAAATTTAAGGGATATAAAAGTTTCAATTATACATGGAAATTCATACTCGCCATAAAAGGTTAATGGAGACCAAAGAAGTAGTATAGGAATCTAACCTTCTTTATTAATTTGGATTTATTGCAATAGTTAATTTCATAAAATAAAGGTAAAGCTAATTCAAATTTAACTGGACCATTGTTGGTATAACTTTAGAAGCAAGATTTATTTATGATTTGAGTATTTAATTCAACAAGTGGTATTTACGACAAATGAAATAGAATTGAACGTAAAATATTACGTTATTAAATGGAAATGGAATTTCTAAACATTGAGTGAAATCTTAAACTAATGTTAGTATTCGTCGTATTTACAACAATAACTTTGAATAATAGAAAGGAAGTGAATATAATAAATTAATCAAATTTATAGTGTTGAATTCAATTGGATTGGAATTAATAAATAGTTAAGAAAAATAAGGGTTATTAATAATTTGGAATTTAATTATGGTAAAAAGGCTAATTGCAATCAAGATAATGGGTTGAAATGGAAATCCAATTATTTATTTAGTTAGATTTTGTTGAGAGTATAAGGGTATAAGTTTTAATAATTGGGTTTTAGAATAAAATTTTAATTTCCTAATAATAAGAAAGTGCGGATATTAACGCTGCAAATTAATATACTTATACATTTTAATTCAAATCCAAGCGTGTTAAATCAATTGGAACTGATTGAATTATCTTAGTAATGAAATTTGGCTAATAATAGAAGTTGAAAAATAAAATTGGTTTTTATGATTTATTTTAATTTATTTAATAAATAGTAAAAATAGCCATTTTTGTCACGGACTCGGATTTCGACGAAACCAGTTTCATCGGATCCGTAACGTTGAATTATAATAATGTTTCAATTTTCGTAGCGATCGGACTTGTCGTTTGATCGTACGGACTCGAAACGCCTTGAAATTTACGCATTTTGAAATCAATGTGAAATTTTTGTTTTTTAGCATAACTTCTTCATACGATCGAATTTGGTCGCGAAACTTTTTCCATTGCGTTCAGAATATTTTAAAACACCTATTTGGATATATAGTTTTAACAAATCCGACTCCGGAGGCATAGCGGGCTTTTTGGACCATGGTTTGTCACGCGCGTTCGCGTATCCAGTCTAGCTACCCTACCTCTAGCCTATCTATAAATATACATCTATAAACCCTAGCTCCTTTCTTTTTCATTTGCTGTACGTTCATTTCTTCACTCTTTTCTCTTCCCCAAATGTATACATCTCAGATTCAATTCCAGATCCATCCACAGTTCAAAATCAAAAGTCAAAACTCAAAAATTTCAGAAAATTCCAGAAAAAATATATGTTGAAGTATTCGATACGCGTAATATACTGGTGAAATTCGTTTTTCAATTGGAGCTGTCGTTCATCCAGAATAAATTCAAACAGCCCCAAAACCGTTCATCATCGTCGCGCAAAACTTCGTCGGATCGGAAAACGGTTTCTGGGTTTTGTAGAGTGGACGATGGGGATCGCATCTATGTGGTTAGTTTGGCGTTTCAACGGTTGGATTGGCGGGAATTTTTGATTGGGTTTCGAAAATTTAGTGGCGGCCTGGGGGATCTGCGTGCGTGCGTTGTGGTAGGGGGAGGTGACGTGTCCTGTGAGTTGTCTTCTTTTATTTTGTGTTCTTTTTTTCATTTATTTTAAATTTTGTGTTCAATCGAATTTTCGTCATAACTTTCTCATACGAACTCGTTTTCACGCGAATTTTTTTTTGTTAGGATCGTAATTTAATTTCGAATCTGATGACGCTGGTTTGGACGAATTCTGAGACGGGCGAATTTTTGAGTTTAAATTGAATTTAAATTCGATTTAAATTCAAAAGGTGAGTGTTTTAACCCACTCACAACTACTAGAAGCTTTTATGTTTGTTAAATAAATTTTAGAAATGAATAGAAATTTATTTATGAGCTTCTGGCATGTTATTTCATTCATATCTGTTGAATTGCATTTTTTTGAATGTAACTGTTAATTTAATTGATTTATTGCGTGTAAATTGGCTGTTAGAAATTATTGTTTGCATATGAACTGCTAGTTAACAGTTATGTCAATTATCACTGAATATAAATTGTTAGATTAATAGTTGATAGAATTTAATTTGAATAAACTACCAGTTATCACCTGTTATATATAATCATATATATAATTGTTATTGATTGATATTGATCGATGTTGTGATTGGATGATGGGTGTGTTGTTGAATGAATGTTTTATTTGGATATCATTAAACTGCAAGTTAGTATGCATTTACATTTCATTCGGGATTGCGGTTTGAAATGATATACAACCGCGGTTTTATTTTTTTTAAATTGCGGATTGAAATGATAAATATCCGTATCACTTGACCATAGGATAGAAAACTATATACAGGCACCGTGGTCTATATATAACTATTTTTAATGTGATTTCTATGGTTTGGATGGAATACGGTTTATAAAAATCTTAAATTTTTATACTGAATAAATGTTTTCTTCCATATTTATATGCATATGAAGTTGAAATTTTGAAATTAAAAGGTGAATAAATTTCTTTATTAAAAATGGAAGAAAACTAAGAAAATGGAGTTTGATGATTTATATCCTATGTTTAAATATTAAGTTGGAAATTTTAAAGATATGATATTTATAATTGGATTTTTTCCCAAAATATTTTGAAATGAATATTCTAGTAAAAATTGAATTTGGAAATATATATATATATATATATATATATATATATATTTTACTAGAAATTGAAGTCTTATTGATTATGGATTTTATGTGAATGGTCAAGATTAATTAATAGAATATTGATTTTGAAGGATAAAAATCCAACTTTAGTTGAAATATTAATGCTCCAAAATGGATATAAATATATATAAAATTGAAATGGTTTTGGGACTTGAAGTAATATTTTGGATTTTGGTTTAACTTTAAAAGAAGAAATATTTGGAAAGCCATGTAATTTATTTCTTTATAAAGTAACAGTAAAGTTAAACTTTTTTTAATTCGCATACCGTTGAATATCCAAACCATTTAGTTTTGAAAATAATGGTTTTAAAATACTATGGATTTTCGAAGAATTATGTTGAAAGTTACAAACAGAATATTGGTTACATGGGATATTAAATAATAAAAAGTGACATAATTTTTGGAAAGGAATATTTTTTTTGGGAAATGATATCATTGATTTGGGTTTTATAAAAATAATATCAAAATGGATCTTTTTGGGTTTTAAAGAAGAAATGATATCGTAATATTATTGTTTTGAAATGGATTATATTCTGGTTTTAAAGTACAAACTATTTTAAATGACCGCGGTGTTATAATAACGATGGGTTGGCAAAGAGACCGGGATCGGATATGGACATACTCTCTGTCGATACCGAAAACCACTTTGACTAACCGTGTACGCGGTGGAGATTCCAGAATGAAGTAGGTGGTGGCGACGTTTCCTGTAAGGTAAATACGTGGACCCAACTCCCGTGAGTTGGCATAAGGTGGCTAAAACAGGAGCGATTCTCAGGCCAATGAGGTCATTCCTCTGATCGGACGCTCCTCTTCGATATTATACTTTGACTTGGATTGATTCAGTGGCCACTTCTAT
Organism: Allium cepa; assembly: GCA_030765085.1. Taxonomy (NCBI): domain Eukaryota; kingdom Viridiplantae; phylum Streptophyta; class Magnoliopsida; order Asparagales; family Amaryllidaceae; genus Allium; species Allium cepa. The sequence continues at coordinate 216,685,756 of CM060946.1, forward strand.
ATTTTGATTTTTGGGGGAGTTAGTCCGAGGTGGGCGGTAACTGCGGCTACGCGTTTCCACCAGCCTGGATAGCAATTGGTATATCTACCCTGGCATTGCCTAGTTGTGCCGTGTCACCTACCATACCGAGCCTTTACTACGAGTTTCTATTTGTGTCGTACCTATGGAGTATCCTCTGGTAGCTTCCCGATCAGGAGGTATTACGGTACTGTATAGACTATTGGCATTTTACGTGTTAAGGTGGAAAATGTAAAGCCTTAACGCTATTTAAAAGTAAGTTTATTTTACAATTAGACACTATTATAATAGCGCAATATACTACATAGTAAATAGTTTAACGGATCCTTAGGAGATGTAAATCCCGAACATCTCTTGAGTTACTGTACTCATATTTATTTCTGTTTATTTAACTCATAAGATATTCTAGTCTGACTCGAGTGTTTTTGTCTTTTCAAATTCGCTCGGGTCAGTCCAAGCGTTTCAGGATAGCAGATTTTAGCTTTGGAGGACGAAGACGAAGAATCAGTATTATTTTATATATAGTATTGCACCACACTCTTTCTGTTCCGCTGCATTGATTGTATTGGTATGTGTAACTCTGATATTTATTTTGTAAAGAAGAATCAAGTGTTTTGTAAACCGTTTATGAACTGTATATTTATTATTATATTTTATCCTTCCGCTGTGAGATTCTATTTTGTTTTATTTCTTCTCTGTTTTTCTTATTTACCCCATAACAATCCGCCCTTCCGTATGGTTTGAATTGGCACGTGTGTCGGTTTAAAGTGTGCGAAAAGGCGGGATGTTACAGTATGAGTTCAAGGTAAAAATTAAGTATTGTTAAAAATGTTTTCAAACTTAAATGAATATTTTAATTAGTAGTCAATTAAAGATACATGATTAGATTTAATTAACGTTTAAACATTTTTAGTTAATAAGTATTTAGTTTTAAAGTTAATAAGAAAAGATTTTTGACTCTTATTCAATTAATTTGTAATTAAGAAGTTTAAATTAGTTAATTAAGTTAACTTATGAATTGGGGTAACAAATTAAGAAATTAATTACATTAAATATAAGGTTATCTAATAATTAGGTTTGGAGCTAATATTATAATTGGTTTCAAAATTTAAGAGAAGACTTTTAAATGTTTCATTAAGTTGAACATTTAATTAGTTTAGAAAGAAATTAAAGAACAATAACTCTTAAATTATAATTAGGCATAAATTATAAATAATTGATAAATTTGTAATTGACTACTTAGGATAATTTATGAATGATTAATGGTTAATTAATCGAGTAGTTTAATTAAGAATAAATAAAGGATTAAGGAAGTAATCAGCAGTTATTACATGGGTAATTAAATCGATTAATAGCTAAGATTATTAAATTAAATGGTTAATTAAGGTAAATAACTGAGTTAAGAGATAATTAGGTAATTGATAGTTTGAAATAAAATAAGCATGTAGTTATGACTAAATGATTAATTAAGAAATCATTAATTAAACCATCCGGAGTGAAATAAGTAATTGATTGTTAACTAAGGACTAATTAAATAGAGTTAAAAGATTAACTCTCAGGTAATTAATTCTAAATTGAATTAATTACAAATAAGACCTAAGATGACTGCTTATGGGTTGTTATGTTGAGTATCTGATTGTGATATTTATGTGATGATATTATGTGATGTTCTGTGATATGTTATGTTATATCTATGATGCTTCTATATGTTTTATCTGTGATAAATGCTATGTTAGTTCTGATGTTAAATTGAACTGTTAAGTTAAATAGACAACTTGGCCCTTAAAATGGCGTTTGGATTCGATGAGACCGGGATCGAAAGAATCAAATTTGATTCTCCAAAAACCACATCGATCCAATTTAAACGTTAGGTCGTGAATTCTGAAATGAAGGTCGAGATGGTATCAGAATGCAAGGGTTATCGTCATTAACTCTAAGGGTGATTCCAAAATGAGTGTAACGAGATAATGCCATCGGTTTCGTTCGAACCCGGAACGAACTTGTATGGATTGAATGCTTTCAGCACATCGTCAGGCGGACGATGAGCATTCTAAGAAATATGTTCTTTAAAGGTAATCGCAGCCTCAAGCCTCATCAACCGGGAATGGCTAAAACAGGGGAGATGCAGCAAGGTTAGGTGGGTCATGCCCAAGCAGGACAAGATATTTCCCTTGTCTAGATGTCCCTTATATATATTTCGTCTTAGTGGGTGGTTGGTCGCGCCAACCACGGGGTATATCTTGTTCGGGACTGTTTAGTAAGGAATGATTCCGACCTTGTGTTGCAAGGGATGAAGGGAGTAATCCTCGGTACGGTGATCTAGGCCCCGTACTGTGACGGGCGGTACCCCGGTAGCCCTGCCATTGTTGGAAATCCATTTACCCTACGAGACCCTACGGTTTTGATTTGTATTACCCACTTTTGTGGCTAGTAGCTGGAATTTAATCATGTAACAATTTCGGCTATTTTCTATTTACTTGAAAACTCTAGACACTATTATAATATCACTGGATTTCCTATGAAATGTTTTGGTTAGCGTAAGGTAAAAACTTACCCGTATTTATTTGTGGGGAGTCTTACGTGATACCTTTATTTTCAAATTTTTTTTTCAAAAGTTAAACAACTTTAAACCGTTTACTCATACCAGACCCATGTCTGACCCGGAGTTTATTTTTGTTTTTCATAAACTCTCGGGTACCCAAATTTTTTACGGGTAGCCAAGGGATTCAGGTTAGCTTTGACGAATTCTGGAGGAGCAATGGAGCAGGAGGCTTCAGCGTTATATATATATAGTTCCGCTGTGTGGGTATCTCTGAGTCATATTGTTTAAGTTGTATTGTATTGAGTTGTGTTAACTAGACAGGTGTTTATAACTGTCTAGTATTGATGTATTATTTGTATAACTCTGAGATATGTAAAACTTTTAAATATTTACGTGATATATTATATTTTGTCCCATTCTGCTGTGAGATTCTGATGTTGTTGTTCTTTCTTCTCTATCTTTTCTATTTTCTCATCCCTTTCTTTCTTAATGATGATACGTTTTTCTGGTAATAGAAGGACGGTTCGTCACAGTGAAGTTCGGCCATTTTTGTTTCTTTGAACTGCAGACTACTGAATGAAAGAAAAAAATGGATAAGGGCAAGATAAAAAGAGGGAAACGTGTTTGAATCAGTTTGCGTGCATGAATGGGTCTAGTACAGTGGTTTGAAGAGATGTTAACCGTGCTGATGTGAATTTTTTTTGTCAAATTCATTTATTATTTAAATTTAAATCATCTCGAATTCGTAATTTAAAATTTTGACCTCCTATCGAGGCATGCCGCTAAACGTTTATAACGTTATACCCCTATTTCGAACGCAAGTGGAAAAGGATTCGAGTCCTAATTTGATCGTATGGAAAAGATAGCTTTCTGAACACAATTATTAGACTGAATTTTCGACATAGATTTCAACGCGTTTACATACCGTATGACCAAACATTAACTCCAAACACTGCAAAATTTGAAATCCGATAATGTAACATTCCTGAATTTTGAACAAGATAATTTGACAATTTATTTAATTTTTGGAATTAAATTATGGAGTTTTTTGTAGTTAATTTTTAATTTTTTAGAATTAAAAGTTGAATCAATTGGAAGATTTACAGAATAAATAATAATATGCATTTTTAGATTGAATTTGGAATTTAAAAGATTCGAGATTTTATTGTGAATTTAATTATGAAAGTTTTAAAAAAAATAAGTGTTTGTTAATAAGTTGAACATCTTAAGTTTATAAATATAGATGTATTGAAAATAAATACAATATAAAGTTATGTTTAAAACTATTTAAATTGTTTAAAGATGAACATAAGTATTTAACTTAAAACAAAGGTTAAAACAAAGAAAACATGTATACAAATGTAAACATATACATACATGCACATGGGTTTGGAGTGAAGAGATTAACAAAACTTTATATCATGATGATTTCTAACAAGTGGCCTTCAATGCAATTAATTAAATAAAATAATTAAATAAAAAATACAAGAAACTTCACATCTTCCCATATGCCATCATATAGTATCTTAGAAAATCTGAAAAAAAAATAGTAGAAAAAGATTTGGCTTCACATCTTTCAAAGCCATAAAGCTGTTCAAAACATAAGATAAGGAAAAAAAAAAAAACCCAAAATCTTCATTCTCAAAACCAATCTCATTCTCACAACCAAAATCCAAATTTGCATTCAACTCCTCAAACCCAAATTACATGCTCACATCCATGTACAATTTGCATCCTCCAAATTCAAGTCTGCATATCCCAAATTCCTACCTGCATCAACCATGAAAGTTTCATTTCCCAAATCAGTAAACACTCCTCTTTCCAAAATTACAACCTGCATCTCAAATCTCACCCACATCCATAATCAAGTTGCAATATTCAAAACTACATTTTCAAATCTGCAACCTTGAAATCAAACATGTAGCTCCTCTTTTCAAATTCAAACCTGCATGCATCAATTATTAATCAAGTTAAAGCCTGCATGTAAAACCTGATAGCATCAAGTAGAAGCTTGCATGTTTTAAAAAGGCAACAATCATAGAAGGCCTGCACATCCATTTGAAGCCTGCAATTTAATCTTCATCAAGTAAGAAGGCTCTGCATTTCATAATCTGGGAGCAAGTTTATCTGCATGCAACAGACTTTAGCATGCATTCATTCTCATAAACTCTGGAAGCATCATTTATAGATCAAGATTTTAAAGGCATTCAAGCTACTGCATTTCTTTGCATCTGGAAATAAAGAGCCCTGCATGCATTAAACTTCAAATCTGGTACTCTGCAAGTTGACATGTGCTCTGCATTTTATAAATAAGGTGAGTAACTTTTCTTTTAAAAACTTAAGGTTACAGTTTATTGCATGCTAAAATAAATAAATGATCATGTGTTATATACTTACTGTCTGATATATGCATCTTAAATTGCTTATGTCCTGTTTTGTTTCCTAGTTCAGGTTATTAATTAAATTCTATATCTTAAATTTGTCTGTGTTAAATTTTGAGAATTTAACTATGAATGGTAGGCCAGTTTCATAGTTTACATTCTAGGATTTTATTAAGGTAAAATTCAAATTTAACTTACTGGAAAGAAAATACAGAGCATAGGAAAAAAACTGACAGTCATAGTGTTGTTAAAAAAAAAATTACAGTATCAAAATGTATGTATTTCCATTTTTGGTCAAGTTCAATTAAAGCTTGCATTTGTTTGGGTTGAAATTATTTCTGGTGATAGTATAGTTATCATTGATAATGATAAAATTACTGAATTTTTATTGAAATTCAATAAAAATATTGTAAATTGGGATTTAGGTAGTAGAACCCTAGTTGTATTGAGTTTAAGGGAGTTGGGTGCTGTGGCTTCTTGAATGAATCGAGTTCTATGATTTTGTGGGTATTGATAGATGGTGTAGTGATGGAGCTACCACCGGAGTTTGGATGTTGATGGTGGTCGAGAAGTGGAGATATTGGTGGTGACAGGTTAGGCAGTGGATGGAAATGTTGGTTTCAGGTTTGTTTTGTTGTGGTCCAAGTGTTTCAGGTTTGACTTTAACTTGAATTCTTCAAGTTGAAATTGTGGGGAATCTGGGAGATCTTAAGTTGAAGTGTGGTCTCTGATAGATAGGGGATGGTCGGAGAAGATAGTCAGAGGTGACTGGAGTGGGGAAGTGGATGCACAAGTGTATGTGCATGTTGATGATGAGGTAGTTTGATGTTGTTGGTTGCAGGAATTTTTGACTCGGGTTGGTCTCGGGGGAAATGGGAAATAACTCGAATTAGAAGGGGATTTGACTCGAAGTCGAATAGGGGTCTGTGTGTTTTGGGTTTCAGGGCTTAGCAACAGAACCTGTTATGTTTTCTGAAATTTAAAAGCCAAGTTTAAATTTAAATCTGAAATTGAATGAAATTTGAATCTGAAAATGAATTCAAAATATTTGAATTCTGATTTTGAAATAATGTAAATGCAGGAATTCAAATTAGTTTAAAAAAAAAAAAAAGAAACAGGAAACTGTTTCTGTTTTATAAGATTTGAGTGCAAACTTAAAATGTGACTTAGAATTTTGAAACTGAATTTGAGTTGAATTCAAATAAGTTTGAACTCTGTTTATTTTGAAATAGTTTAAATTCTGGAGATTTCAAAATTTGATTTTTTTTTATTAATAAAACAGAACTGTTTCTGTTTTAAAATGTAAAAGGGTAAGTTTAAGTTTTTAAGTGAGATTTAAACTGAGTTATATCTGAAATTTGAATATGAATTCAAATTTTGACTGTCTGAAATTTGAAATCAATTATGTTTTTAAATTTAAATTTGATTTTTAACTCTCAAGTATAAAATGCATTGTTGTTTTGCATTTGAAGTAAAAGGTTAAGTATTTAATTTAGGAATCCAAATGAATTCAAATCTGAAGTTTTAAAAATCTGGATTTTAAATTTAAATTTCAGTTTTAAAGTAAAGATTTAAATTTAAATTGCTTTCAAATGATTTTCTTTTGAATTAAAGGTGTAAATTATAGAAAGAGTTTTAAAGAATTTAAAACTAAAATGAGAATGAAAGTTGTATTTCAATTTTGAAGTTTTAAAGTAATTTTTAAAATTGATTTGAATTTGATTTGAATTGAAATTTAAATCCTTTTTCAACCTATTAATTAAGTATATGTTTCTTGTAAACATATAAGATTAAGTTGTGTATTGTTTTAAACTCTTATTTAAGACAAATTTGAGTCTTTAAGTTTAAAGAAATGTTAAATGGAATTTAATGTAAATTTAAAAACATTTTTGTTTTTAAATGCATAATTTAAATAAGGAATGTTTATCTAAAGATAAAGAAAAGTATAATGATTTGTAATTCATTTAATTATTAAGGTAGTACAAATGGATAATTAATATAATTAATTAATTAATGAAATGGATAATTAATTAAAGTAATTAAGGGTTTTAATTTGATTAATTAAAGTTTAAGATTAATTTTTCTTAGAATAATTAATTTGTAATTAAAAAATCATTAATTGAATGATATTAGATTTTAAATTAATAATTGAAGATTTATTAATTGAATAAATATGGATAGTTAATTAATTAGGAATAATAAATGAAAGTAATCATGTAGGTAATAAATTTAAACCACCCAGTTTATTCATCTTAATTGTAGATGCTGATTGTTATTGAATGTTGTGTGATGGATTGATATATTTGATATGTGATGTGATGCTATGTGATACTTTGTGCTGATCTGCTATATTTGTGATGAATATACTGTTGTATGAATATGAAACCCTTTGACCCGTAAAATGACATTTGAGTTTCGATGCGACAGGGAGTCGGATTCCAGTTGGTTATCCGAAACCCACATCGAATCATATTAGTGAATTTTTGTGATTGATAATTTACTTTATCTATGAATCTGTGAATATAGATAAGCGCTATGGGTTATACCGCTTATCTTTATGATTGAATCTGTGATGATGATGTTGTGCACTATTGTGTTGAACCCCTAGACCACACTTATACACACACAAATATGGATTGCACGTGGAAATGGGTTAAGTCACAGATTTTGAAATTGTTTTAAAATTTGAATTTTTGAATCCAAAATAGTTTTGGAATTAGGATTGAAGCATTTGAAAAAAATGAATTTCAAAAATAAAACTTATTTTGAATAACTCGATTGAGTTTTGAAATTTTAAATAATTTGAGTTAAATTTGAATTCAATAATTGAATTGAATTCTATAATTTGGGAACTAGGGTTTAAAAGGTTATCCAACTTATAAATGGATTTATATGGGGTTTTAAACCACTTTAAAAAGTGATGTTTGGAATTTAAATTTAACCTAAGATTTTCAACTTGTATAAATCGGACTTTTCTGAAACGAAAACTGTTGTTTTCAAATAATAGAAGCTTTCATATAAGAAATGGATTTCCAATGTATGTTAAAAGGAATTCAAGTTTTGAAATGAAAATGGTATTCCAAGTTATAAATAAATCTTTGGAACGTGTTTTGAAAGCTATAAATTAAATCTTTAATTTAAAGATTTATTGAGTTAATCCAATTGGAATGGAAGTTGTTTTGAATCTATGAATAGATCTTTGTGAAATTAGGTGAAACTTTGTGAAATAAATCTTTTTGTTTAAAGATTTAAAATGGTAATTTGTTTAACCATTGAAAGAAAAGTTTTGGATTTTATAAGTTGTGACTTAACTAAAATCCCATATCCATATGTTTTAAAATATGGCGCTCATTATTCGGTTTAGCCGGGGGAGGACCTTGTGTCATATAGCCCATTCCGAATAGTGATACGACGTTATGGATAGCAATTGAAGACCGGTGGTGAAGACCGGATATTTCCAAAAACAAAAGGATAACTCGTCGATTGTCTCTGCACTGGCTGATCCCCGGTATAGAGATCTTCATATGTGATGGGAAGTCCGGACGTGATTAGGGATTATCCGGATTTGCAAGGGCTTCTTCGGAAGTGCCTTCGGTTCTGTTCGAACCCAGAACAGACTTGTATGGTTGTATGTCCGACATTACACTTTGAGATGTTAACTGATTTCTATCAAATACATTTCTGCCTGGTGGCGGAGAATTTATTCTCTCAGCTTAACACCCTTCTCTGAGACGTACGAGCTCAGAGGTTATGTAGTTGATATTTATCAGTGATATTCCCAATTTGGTAATGTGGCATGCTGAGTGCTGCTGTGTGATGATCATTGGTTGATCATTTGTGATATGATCATTTGTTTGATCATTTATCTTTGTGATCATTGCTTTGGTCATCTATTGACCCAAAGCATGGCTTTGTGCCAAAGCGTAGCTTTGTGGACGAGACTGCATCAGGACCTCACTCCCCGGAAATGGTCGAAACAGGAAAGATGCGGCAAGGTTATGAGGGTCGCTCCCTTTAGGGTGTGTCATTCCCTTCTGGTAAAGGGTGGTATCAGGTATGGAGCCCTGGTATTTAACCTATGTGGTTGCTCCAATCTCATTTACTGTGTGGTTGTTGCTTTGAGGCGCCTCGGATAAAGGTCCCAAAGGACCGGGGGATGGCATATTCGTGTAGTAGTTACCTAGTTACAGAGGTAACCCGGCCTTGTGTTGGCAGAGATCTAACCGTAACGTTAGTTTCTCGGGACGTCCCACCAGAGGTGATCCCATGTGGCAGTAGGAAGTTCCTTAGCCTGACCATTTGTTGGAAATCCATTCATCCAATACGTGCCTTGTATGGTTTTAGTTGTAGAACCTGCCATTTAACATGGCAGCTATAGTAGGCATAGTATCATGGTACCTATGCTGGCTAGGATTTATATTATACTTTCGAAAGATTTTCCACTATGCACTAGAAATAATATCAAAGGATTTTTCTCGTAGTAAGCATGTTTGACTATCATAAGGAGAAATCTCCCCCATGTGTGCGTTTGCATTGTGTGTGTGCCGGGAGGCCTTATGGTAGTTTCATTTTTCAAAAAGCATTGCGGATTTCAAATTTAAATTCTTTTGTTTGTTTTCAAAGACCAAATGTTTTTGTTTGCTCATACCAGTCCCATGACTGACCTGGAGTTTATTGTTCCTTTCCTAAACTCTGGGTGCCCACTATTTTCCCACACGGGCAGTCTAGAGTTGGGGTTTTCAGATAATCAGTAGTAGGTGTAGATTCGATAGCTTTCAGCCTTAGGATTTGGCAATTACAATTGGATCGAGTTGCTTCCCTTCATCTTGATTTGGGAGTTCTCGCTATTTCCGGATTGATGCCTTGGAGATGGAGATTACTGATGCTGGAGTTCTTTCTTGAAGACTATTTTGGAGATTTTGTTCCGCTGCTAGTGTTATCTTTTTATTTCCGCTGCTATTTCTTTGTAACTCTGATGTATATTGATGTTCATTGTATCATTCTGTTGTATCAGATATTGTATCAAATGTTGTACATTGATATATGTTATTCATTTCTTCCGCTGTGTTATTTACTTAATGTGTTATAAGCTCCGGCGACTCGAATTTGAACGATCGAATCTGCGGCATTCGAGTACAATGTAAAGTATGGATGTCGATTTTCGAACGCGAAAAATTCGAATCGTCACATTTGGTATCAGAGCTGAAGGTTAAAACTTTAGCTCAGGAGTATAACACATTAAGTAACTCATTAGAGATAGGGTGAAGTAAACCCTAGAATGAGTATATCCCTGAGATATCCGTTCGAATGCCTCAGTAAATTCTCTTACTATCCACTGATAGTGAGTATGAGTGCGAGAAGAGAACGAGATAGGGGACAGGGGAGTACCACTATAAATGGTCAATACCCTGCAACAGTGGGAATATCTTTTCTCTATCAATCTCCTTTGATTCAATTTCGAATTCTTTTGATTGCTTCGTGACTGCTCCAGAAAGAAGTTTCGGTGTGATGATGGCCATACGTATTGTTGTAGGAAATTCTTACTTCGTATCTTCATCGGTTTCTTATCAACTTTTCGATCTAAACTCTAATGAATTTGAAATTGAAAATATTAAATAAATTGGAAATTTTAAATTAGTAAATTGGTTAACTAATATGAAGATTTGATCCATCTATCTATTCTCTGGGATCCGATCTATTCTACGAACGATTAGTTGTCTCTTCGAACTAGTCAATGCCCTTGCATATTCATAGACCGATGGACCCAAATATCTTGTGTAATATTATATGAGATTGTTCTCATATCTATTGTTGATATTCTTATTTGGTAAGCCAAATGCAGAATAGTTAATCGGCCTGATTTATGAGTCGATTATCTATCCTTGTGTATCTATCCATCATTGGTTGTCTTCCTACTTTCAAATTTCGAGGACGAAATTTCTTAAGGAGGGGAATCTGTAACATTCCTGAATTTTGAACAAGATAATTTGACAATTTATTTAATTTTTGGAATTAAATTATGGAGTTTTTTGTAGTTAATTTTTAATTTTTTAGAATTAAAAGTTGAATCAATTGGAAGATTTACAGAATAAATAATAATATGCATTTTTAGATTGAATTTGGAATTTAAAAGATTTGAGATTTTATTGTGAATTTAATTATGAAAGTTTAAAAAAAAAATAAGTGTTTGTTAATAAGTTGAACATCTTAAGTTTATAAATATAGATGTATTGAAAATAAATACAATATAAAGTTATGTTTAAAACTATTTAAATTGTTTAAAGATGAACATAAGTATTTAACTTAAAACAAAGGTTAAAACAAAGAAAACATGTATACAAATGTAAACATATACATACATGCACATGGGTTTGGAGTGAAGAGATTAACAAAACTTTATATCATGATGATTTCTAACAAGTGGCCTTCAATGCAATTAATTAAATAAAATAATTAAATAAAAAATACAAGAAACTTCACATCTTCCCATATGCCATCATATAGTATCTTAGAAAATCTGAAAAAAAAAATAGTAGAAAAAGATTTGGCTTCACATCTTTCAAAGCCATAAAGCTGTTCAAAACATAAGATAAGGAAAAAAAAAAAAAACCAAAATCTTCATTCTCAAAACCAATCTCATTCTCACAACCAAAATCCAAATTTGCATTCAACTCCTCAAACCCAAATTACATGCTCACATCCATGTACAATTTGCATCCTCCAAATTCAAGTCTGCATATCCCAAATTCCTACCTGCATCAACCATGAAAGTTTCATTTCCCAAATCAGTAAACACTCCTCTTTCCAAAATTACAACCTGCATCTCAAATCTCACCCACATCCATAATCAAGTTGCAATATTCAAAACTACATTTTCAAATCTGCAACCTGAAATCAAACATGTAGCTCCTCTTTTCAAATTCAAACCTGCATGCATCAATTATTAATCAAGTTAAAGCCTGCATGTAAAACCTGATAGCATCAAGTAGAAGCTTGCATGTTTTAAAAAGGCAACAATCATAGAAGGCCTGCACATCCATTTGAAGCCTGCAATTTAATCTTCATCAAGTAAGAAGGCTCTGCATTTCATAATCTGGGAGCAAGTTTATCTGCATGCAACAGACTTTAGCATGCATTCATTCTCATAAACTCTGGAAGCATCATTTATAGATCAAGATTTTAAAGGCATTCAAGCTACTGCATTTCTTTGCATCTGGAAATAAAGAGCCCTGCATGCATTAAACTTCAAATCTGGTACTCTGCAAGTTGACATGTGCTCTGCATTTTATAAATAAGGTGAGTAACTTTTCTTTTAAAAACTTAAGGTTACAGTTTATTGCATGCTAAAATAAATAAATGATCATGTGTTATATACTTACTGTCTGATATATGCATCTTAAATTGCTTATGTCCTGTTTTGTTTCCTAGTTCAGGTTATTAATTAAATTCTATATCTTAAATTTGTCTGTGTTAAATTTTGAGAATTTAACTATGAATGGTAGGCCAGTTTCATAGTTTACATTCTAGGATTTTATTAAGGTAAAATTCAAATTTAACTTACTGGAAAGAAAATACAGAGCATAGGAAAAAAACTGACAGTCATAGTGTTGTTAAAAAAAAAATTACAGTATCAAAATGTATGTATTTCCATTTTTGGTCAAGTTCAATTAAAGCTTGCATTTGTTTGGGTTGAAATTATTTCTGGTGATAGTATAGTTATCATTGATAATGATAAAATTACTGAATTTTTATTGAAATTCAATAAAAATATTGTAAATTGGGATTTAGGTAGTAGAACCCTAGTTGTATTGAGTTTAAGGGAGTTGGGTGCTGTGGCTTCTTGAATGAATCGAGTTCTATGATTTTGTGGGTATTGATAGATGGTGTAGTGATGGAGCTACCACCGGAGTTTGGATGTTGATGGTGGTCGAGAAGTGGAGATATTGGTGGTGACAGGTTAGGCAGTGGATGGAAATGTTGGTTTCAGGTTTGTTTTGTTGTGGTCCAAGTGTTTCAGGTTTGACTTTAACTTGAATTCTTCAAGTTGAAATTGTGGGGAATCTGGGAGATCTTAAGTTGAAGTGTGGTCTCTGATAGATAGGGGATGGTCGGAGAAGATAGTCAGAGGTGACTGGAGTGGGGAAGTGGATGCACAAGTGTATGTGCATGTTGATGATGAGGTAGTTTGATGTTGTTGGTTGCAGGAATTTTTGACTCGGGTTGGTCTCGGGGGAAATGGGAAATAACTCGAATTAGAAGGGGATTTGACTCGAAGTCGAATAGGGGTCTGTGTGTTTTGGGTTTCAGGGCTTAGCAACAGAACCTGTTATGTTTTCTGAAATTTAAAAGCCAAGTTTAAATTTAAATCTGAAATTGAATGAAATTTGAATCTGAAAATGAATTCAAAATATTTGAATTCTGATTTTGAAATAATGTAAATGCAGGAATTCAAATTAGTTTAAAAAAAAAAAAGAAACAGGAAACTGTTTCTGTTTTATAAGATTTGAGTGCAAACTTAAAATGTGACTTAGAATTTTGAAACTGAATTTGAGTTGAATTCAAATAAGTTTGAACTCTGTTTATTTTGAAATAGTTTAAATTCTGGAGATTTCAAAATTTGATTTTTTTTTTATTAATAAAACAGAACTGTTTCTGTTTTAAAATGTAAAAGGGTAAGTTTAAGTTTTTAAGTGAGATTTAAACTGAGTTATATCTGAAATTTGAATATGAATTCAAATTTTGACTGTCTGAAATTTGAAATCAATTATGTTTTTAAATTTAAATTTGATTTTTAACTCTCAAGTATAAAATGCATTGTTGTTTTGCATTTGAAGTAAAAGGTTAAGTATTTAATTTAGGAATCCAAATGAATTCAAATCTGAAGTTTTAAAAATCTGGATTTTAAATTTAAATTTCAGTTTTAAAGTAAAGATTTAAATTTAAATTGCTTTCAAATGATTTTCTTTTGAATTAAAGGTGTAAATTATAGAAAGAGTTTTAAAGAATTTAAAACTAAAATGAGAATGAAAGTTGTATTTCAATTTTGAAGTTTTAAAGTAATTTTTAAAATTGATTTGAATTTGATTTGAATTGAAATTTAAATCCTTTTTCAACCTATTAATTAAGTATATGTTTCTTGTAAACATATAAGATTAAGTTGTGTATTGTTTTAAACTCTTATTTAAGACAAATTTGAGTCTTTAAGTTTAAAGAAATGTTAAATGGAATTTAATGTAAATTTAAAAACATTTTTGTTTTTAAATGCATAATTTAAATAAGGAATGTTTATCTAAAGATAAAGAAAAGTATAATGATTTGTAATTCATTTAATTATTAAGGTAGTACAAATGGATAATTAATATAATTAATTAATTAATGAAATGGATAATTAATTAAAGTAATTAAGGGTTTTAATTTGATTAATTAAAGTTTAAGATTAATTTTTCTTAGAATAATTAATTTGTAATTAAAAAATCATTAATTGAATGATATTAGATTTTAAATTAATAATTGAAGATTTATTAATTGAATAAATATGGATAGTTAATTAATTAGGAATAATAAATGAAAGTAATCATGTAGGTAATAAATTTAAACCACCCAGTTTATTCATCTTAATTGTAGATGCTGATTGTTATTGAATGTTGTGTGATGGATTGATATATTTGATATGTGATGTGATGCTATGTGATACTTTGTGCTGATCTGCTATATTTGTGATGAATATACTGTTGTATGAATATGAAACCCTTTGACCCGTAAAACGACATTTGAGTTTCGATGCGACAGGGAGTCGGATTCCAGTTGGTTATCCGAAACCCACATCGAATCATATTAGTGAATTTTTGTGATTGATAATTTACTTTATCTATGAATCTGTGAATATAGATAAGCGCTATGGGTTATACCGCTTATCTTTATGATTGAATCTGTGATGATGATGTTGTGCACTATTGTGTTGAACCCCTAGACCACACTTATACACACACAAATATGGATTGCACGTGGAAATGGGTTAAGTCACAGATTTTGAAATTGTTTTAAAATTTGAATTTTTGAATCCAAAATAGTTTTGGAATTAGGATTGAAGCATTTGAAAAAAATGAATTTCAAAAATAAAACTTATTTTGAATAACTCGATTGAGTTTTGAAATTTTAAATAATTTGAGTTAAATTTGAATTCAATAATTGAATTGAATTCTATAATTTGGGAACTAGGGTTTAAAAGGTTATCCAACTTATAAATGGATTTATATGGGGTTTCAAACCACTTTAAAAAGTGATGTTTGGAATTTAAATTTAACCTAAGATTTTCAACTTGTATAAATCGGACTTTTCTGAAACGAAAACTGTTGTTTTCAAATAATAGAAGCTTTCATATAAGAAATGGATTTCCAATGTATGTTAAAAGGAATTCAAGTTTTGAAATGAAAATGGTATTCCAAGTTATAAATAAATCTTTGGAACGTGTTTTGAAAGCTATAAATTAAATCTTTAATTTAATGATTTATTGAGTTAATCCAATTGGAATGGAAGTTGTTTTGAATCTATGAATAGATCTTTGTGAAATTAGGTGAAACTTTGTGAAATAAATCTTTTTGTTTAAAGATTTAAAATGGTAATTTGTTTAACCATTGAAAGAAAAGTTTTGGATTTTATAAGTTGTGACTTAACTAAAATCCCATATCCATATGTTTTAAAATATGGCGCTCATTATTCGGTTTAGCCGGGGGAGGACCTTGTGTCATATAGCCCATTCCGAATAGTGATACGACGTTATGGATAGCAATTGAAGACCGGTGGTGAAGACCGGATATTTCCAAAAACAAAAGGATAACTCGTCGATTGTCTCTGCACTGGCTGATCCCCGGTATAGAGATCTTCATATGTGATGGGAAGTCCGGACGTGATTAGGGATTATCCGGATTTGCAAGGGCTTCTTCGGAAGTGCCTTCGGTTCTGTTCGAACCCGGAACAGACTTGTATGGTTGTATGTCCGACATTACACTTTGAGATGTTAACTGATTTCTATCAAATACATTTCTGCCTGGTGGCGGAGAATTTATTCTCTCAGCTTAACACCCTTCTCTGAGACGTACGAGCTCAGAGGTTATGTAGTTGATATTTATCAGTGATATTCCCAATTTGGTAATGTGGCATGCTGAGTGCTGCTGTGTGATGATCATTGGTTGATCATTTGTGATATGATCATTTGTTTGATCATTTATCTTTGTGATCATTGCTTTGGTCATCTGTTGACCCAAAGCATGTCTTTGTGCCAAAGCGTAGCTTTGTGGACGAGACTGCATCAGGACCTCACTCCCCGGAAATGGTCGAAACAGGAAAGATGCGGCAAGGTTATGAGGGTCGCTCCCTTTAGGGTGTGTCATTCCCTTCTGGTAAAGGGTGGTATCAGGTATGGAGCCCTGGTATTTAACCTATGTGGTTGCTCCAATCTCATTTACTGTGTGGTTGTTGCTTTGAGGCGCCTCGGATAAAGGTCCCAAAGGACCGGGGGATGGCATATTCGTGTAGTAGTTACCTAGTTACAGAGGTAACCCGGCCTTGTGTTGGCAGAGATCTAACCGTAACGTTAGTTTCTCGGGACGTCCCACCAGAGGCGATCCCATGTGGCAGTAGGAAGTTCCTTAGCCTGACCATTTGTTGGAAATCCATTCATCCAATACGTGCCTTGTACGGTTTTAGTTGTAGAACCTGCCATTTAACATGGCAGCTATAGTAGGCATAGTATCATGGTACCTATGCTGGCTAGGATTTATATTATACTTTCGAAAGATTTTCCACTATGCACTAGAAATAATATCAAAG
Organism: Allium cepa; assembly: GCA_030765085.1. Classification (NCBI taxonomy): domain Eukaryota; kingdom Viridiplantae; phylum Streptophyta; class Magnoliopsida; order Asparagales; family Amaryllidaceae; genus Allium; species Allium cepa. Next base: position 216,702,526 of record CM060946.1, read on the forward strand.
GATTTTTCTCGTAGTAAGCATGTTTGACTATCATAAGGAGAAATCTCCCCCATGTGTGCGTTTGCATTGTGTGTGTGCCGGGAGGCCTTATGGTAGTTTCATTTTTCAAAAAGCATTGCGGATTTCAAATTTAAATTCTTTTGTTTGTTTTCAAAGACCAAATGTTTTTGTTTGCTCATACCAGTCCCATGACTGACCTGGAGTTTATTGTTCCTTTCCTAAACTCTGGGTGCCCACTATTTTCCCACACGGGCAGTCTAGAGTTGGGGTTTTCAGATAATCAGTAGTAGGTGTAGATTCGATAGCTTTCAGCCTTAGGATTTGGCAATTACAATTGGATCGAGTTGCTTCCCTTCATCTTGATTTGGGAGTTCTCGCTATTTCCGGATTGATGCCTTGGAGATGGAGATTACTGATGCTGGAGTTCTTTCTTGAAGACTATTTTGGAGATTTTGTTCCGCTGCTAGTGTTATCTTTTTATTTCCGCTGCTATTTCTTTATAACTCTGATGTATATTGATGTTCATTGTATCATTCTGTTGTATCAGATATTGTATCAAATGTTGTACATTGATATATGTTATTCATTTCTTCCGCTGTGTTATTTACTTAATGTGTTATAAGCTCCGGCGACTCGAATTTGAACGATCGAATCTGCGGCATTCGAGTACAATGTAAAGTATGGATGTCGATTTTCGAACGCGAAAAATTCGAATCGTCACAGATAACAATACTCTATTACGGATCCGGTGAGACTAGTTCCGTCGAAATCTGAGACTGTGCCTCGGAAGGCTATTTTTAAATGTCTATTTAAATGATATATTTTTAAAACCGAACAAATCACTTTTAAATTCAATTTTAAAACTTTTATTATGTTCATTATTATTAATATAAATTTTATATGCACTTAAAATATTATTAACAAGCTTAAAACTCAAGATTTCATATTTTACCCAATTTCAAATTATTAAATTCAATAATTATTATCCAATAAAAAGTTATATTTGAAATTCAAGTTAAAAATTAACTCTTAAGTATTTAAAATCAATTAAATATTTCAATTTTAAATATCCAAAATTATAGGTCGTTCCATTCCTTTCCCCTTATAAGAATTTCGTCCTCGAAATTGCCAGGTAAGACGTATGCCCAAAACCAATTTAAGATTTCTAAACCAATTAGTTAAAACAACTTTTTTGGAAACAATTTATTATAACTACGTTATCACTCCTACCAATTTTCCAAATTAACCCATAGATTACACTAATATAATTCCCTCAATCATTCAAATTATAATTTAAAATCAAATTTTAAATTATCAATTTTTCTTCAATTTTTTTCTAACTCCCTATATTTTCGAAAAATTTCTCTAGAGTCTCCTTTACGTGGCTAGATCTGAAAAACTACGAAACACCTCTACGAGTCCAAATATCAAAAGAAAACAAAAGCCAAGTGGCTCAATCGGAAAGTCATCAATCTCATACAACAATTTAAACACATACCTTTTGTCGGGCAATCAAATTTTACTTCTAAAATCGAAGACATCAATTTAGCTTTTGCTTTTAATTAGCTGCACCCTACTTACCAATAGTACCCAATCATACCATTCAAAATCACTTTATCTATTCTTCTTTTTTCAAAATTTGCTTTACTTAGGCCGTACTATGTACATTATCATCCGTATGCAATATCAACTCTGATCGCTCACTCGATCACACAATTCCACTTCCGAACTAATATTGTTCACACGATTTTCTAGTGCGGACTCAGATCTGGTTCCTTGATTAAAAACCGTCATTCTCCTTACATAGCCATATACTATGATAGAGAATTCCAAAATCACTCAAAAATTCATATCCAGTGTTCGCCGTCGAAAATCGAGTGAAAAATCCTAACTCGGATCGATATAAACTATCTCGAAATTCTATGCTCGAATCTGGATCAAACCGTTATGCGAATAAAAAACATACGTACAATCTACGTATTTATTTCTCATTTATTCTTAGCTATATCAAATTATTTTTATTCACATCTATTTTAAATTCCATTCACTTTTTCACAATTAACCTTTTACACAACTTTTATTTAATATTCATTCAAATACTTACCCGGTATATTTCCCAACATAAATTTTACATAAGAACTTCACCATCAATTTCTTAGGTCTATTATAAACGTTTTATATATAAACACTAATGTTTATTTCCACTTCATCACTTTGGTATGTATCCATTTCTATTCAAATTAAATTTTCAATTCCATTTGGACTTAATTTACCTTTCATTTACTAATTTATTTCCAATCAAATTTAATATTGAATTTTATCAACTATATTTAATCCACTAATTTTAATTTTTTTATTAGTTCCATCTACTAATTTATTTTCAATCAAATTCAATTTCAAATCCGTTTAACTTACTAATTTAATTAGTTAGTTCATTCACTAATTTTATTTCCAACTTTATTTTATTTAGTCCGACTTAGGCTAAATTTTCAAAATTCACCTTATACTTAACTCAAGTTAATTCTAATCTCGTTCCAACATTCAGATTCAGTTCCATCTACTTGCTAATTAAATTAATTAGTCCATCCACACATTTTATTTTCAATCTTAATAAATTCTATTCTTAACTATTCTACTTAGCCTACTTAGGCTTAATTTCTCAAATTCACTTTACATTAAACTTAAGTTAAGTTTAACTCCATTCCAATAATCAAATTTTCAAATTTTTATAAGTTTTCAAACTTATTTATTTTCCATAAAACATTCTAGATCCAACTCCAGAGTTTTAAACAATTACTCAATATTTCAAAATCATTTTTGAAATCATATACACCTAAATCCTTGGTATATCAAATCATTCCTTTGAATTTCAAAAGCAAAACCAGTTTTGCAAACAACCTCCAATTCAAATCATTGAGGTAGCAATTCCTCCCTTGGAAACTCGAAAATGAATACCGATGATGTCGCATTCATCATCGAAATTATTTTCCAACGACCGAAGTGAGTTCAGTGCTTTTATTCCTTTAAAAACCATTTTTAAATATATTTTTATTCTAAGTCTCAATAGATTACATTTCCAATTCAAAAATATTTCCAAATAAAATCACTATTATTTTTTCGAAGCCTTTGGAAAACAGTTTTCAAACCAACGGGATTTAAATTCCCAAATTTTCCATCTTTGATTCCTTCATAAATCATTTTCATAAACCATATCATATTTAAATATTCCTCTGGAATTTCATTCCGTTTCAAATTATAAATCACATTTATAAAATCATATTTACGAACTACATTTTGTTATATGAATTACTTTCTTAACTTTTGGTTATAATATCAACTTTATTTGATTACCGCAACAAAAATGATAATAGTTTAATATTATCATTTCCTAACAACCAAGCAAACCATATCTAACTATAGTAATTTACGATAATTATTCCATTTATATATAAAAATAATTTAGGTAAAATTATTTCATTTACACTATTTAAAACAATAGCATGTCGAATTGCTCTGTTCAAGTGTTAGAGATCCCTGTCAATAAGGTTAATTACTCGTATTGACCAGAATCCATAAGCCACTCAATAAACCAATCAATACAATATAATTTTTTTATATTCATAAACAAATATGCACTCATATCTATCAATACTCTCAAAGTCATTCTAGGGTGTTACTGACCCTATCTTTAATTAGTAATCCCTACCAGAGCCAAGGTTCTCGCTTAACCTTCAGCTCTGATACTAACTGTGACGGCCCGAGTTTTCGACCTTCGAAAATCAACATCAATGCGTCCATTATATTTCATGTGGAGCATTCAAATGCCAGAAATACCAAATCGTCAGGGAAAAGAAGAAAGAGGTAGAAGAAGGAAAAAACAGAACAACAACACATAATCTCACAATCTCAGCAGAACAATCTATAATAGATAACAACTGGTCTTTATACAAAAAAACTATAATTATTATTTATACATTACATCATCAGAGTACAACATATCAATAACACAATACCGGACAATTATAATAACTTGTCATCACAATTGTTGAATATACAACCTATAATACACAGTGGAATAAAATCCAATCCGTATAATAGGTCATCGTCATCCAGCTCATCTCCTAAGCTCCATAGCATCCTATCCTGTATCTGTAGTACTCAGTCTGACACGAGCATTATAATAAAATAATAACCGAGTTAGTCTGGAAAATCAGCATGGGAAAACACACTCAAATTGAATTATTAAATCTATCAAAATCAATTGAAAATTAAAGGTATCTCGTAAGACCATGCCACAAATAAACACGATGGGTTTTGACCTTACAATAACCAAAACATTTCATATCAAATCCTCTGTTATTATAATAATGTCTAAGTACAAGTACTTATTCAAATAGTAGAAGTTGTTACATTAATTGAATTCCAACATACTAGGTTTTACAATCAAAACCGCAAAGGCATGCATTGGATAATGGATTCCATATGAATGACTAGGTACTGGGGTATCACCTGTCACAGTACACGTCTAGAACAGCGAACCGATGACCATTTTGGGATCCCCTGCAACACAAGATTGGACTATCCCTAACCTAGATAGACCGAATATGCTATCACCCCGGGTGTTCGCACCCTTTCTGAGCTCCTTCCATGAATTGTAGTAATAATATCCAAGGGTATCTAAAAAGGTGATAAACATACCCTAATTGGGTGCTACCCACATAGCCTTGCTATGTCTCCTCTGCTTTTCGGTCATTCCGGTTGATGAGGCTAGAGGCTATGTGTGACGACCCGGATTTTGGACTAGTTAAAATTGCCGAAAAATCCATTTGTTCTAAAACTACTAATGAAAATTACCAACTTAATACACCATACTTGGTAAATATTCAACATTACTAAATGTATAGGGTACAATTTCAATTATACCACTTATTAGAGTAATTTATTTATTTATTAATCCTACAAAGTGTGCTTTAATACATACCAGATACAATGACTATAAATATACCACTGCACAATTCTGATGAGAGAGACAACACTATCCTTACCTGGGAACTCAATAAATAATGTAAATGCGGAATAAATAGTAAGTAGGAGAGATACAATAACATAAGATGAACAACAACCAATAACAGATAAACATTAAAGGGTTATATTATTTTAGCCTCTGCATCACTACCGCTTGTGACTGCCTACGTACCCCTATTTTAGGTACCCAATTAGATACAGGATCAAGCCGACGTAGTTCTCCTACCGCAAAATAGGACTCATGGAGCCTACAATGCAACAAACAATATGCAATTCCCAAAACTACCCACTTAAGCTAAATCTTCAATTTTTGATTTTCAAATCTAATTACTTTTACGAAAATTATCTCTTTGGACTTTATTATCGAATTCTTATTTCAAAACTTTTGAAATATATATATCTTTTATATTCAAATTATACTTTACTTCAGGGTCTTAAACCAAATCACTCTTGAAAAGTTTATTTGGAAATTCCAAATACTATAATAAATGCATATCAAACCATATGCAACCCGACCGAGAGGTTTCTCCCAATAACAAGGCAACTGGGTCCTAGTCTTCATACAATCGATTAATAAGTACATCCCTCTATGCCAAGAGCGGACTATACCAAAAACATATGCCCACCTTTTAGTTACGGGTTACCTGAATAATTGGTAACATAACAAATCATTTTATATCCCGAAGCGATAAATCATTTCATACTAAATTTCACAAGTACTTTCAAATCTATAATAATTTTCATTTCCTAAATCCATTCAAAAATCATCTTAAAACCATCGGGTTTAGTCCTCGAAATTCTTTCCATTTCATAGAAAATTTTATAAAACCATTCGTATATAAATCATTTTATATAATATAACTTCACAATATTCATTGTCAACCATTTCTATTTCTTCTAAGGGGAAAATATTTCGTAAAATTTTCATTTGAAAACCAATTTTCAAAACAATTCATTAAATTGAAGCGAACCAAATATTACCGCTAAACACCTTATAGTCAAATCGTGAAATAAATCACAAGATGTTAGCCTACAATTATTTTCTACCCAGCCCATGCATATGGATAATTAATTGCTCATAAACTGGTCAAGCAAAGTCAACAATCAATAAATAATAATCAATGCTCATAAACTGGCCGAGCCTAATTCAAACAATCAATCAATGAAATAAATGCAACAATAAATGATAATTAATGCTCCATTCTATCAAATATTTATAATACGTTTTATTTTATCTTGAGTTAAAACGATTTAATATCTATTTTGGAGCGTCCAGGCTTTCCCTTCGACATGTTCCATCGGTCATCCAAGTCTCATTGGATTTCCGTCATCCAAGTCTCATTGGATCTCACAGACGAAACACGTGTACTAGTCGTTTTCGCATACCCTATTAAGTATTTAACTTCTAAATTTTAAATTACTTAATTAACCATCCAAACCTAATATCGAGAAAGGAAATCAAACCATTGTTTTAGAAAACAAAGTAAACAAGCAGTCAACAAGGGTTTTCAAACAACACTTAACACTTAAAGTTCTTTCAAATTAGCAATGGTTTTAATGAACTTAAAATAAGAAATGAATTACTTTGGATTCCACTCCGTCAAACTTTAAGGTAAGAAACTTTCAGGTATAGCAAATCTCAAAACTGGAAAAATAATCAACATAAAAGTTGTACCCACTGTAATTCCATATGGTTCAGAAAAAATAATTTCTAAATTTGGATCGGTTATGATCAAGTAATAATCGAAACAAAACGACATATTCTTTGGCTTAAAAACTGGGCCAAAGAATTCACTGGAAAGAAGTGGATTTTTTACATGGTTAGTTGTAGAATAAGACAAAGTGTCAACACGAAAGTTGTAGCTACTGGAAAAATATATGATTTGAATTTTTTTTCTATTTTAGTTCGATTTTGAAGAAGTTATGGCCGAGAGAAGAAGAGGTAAAATATGGAAAAAAGAGGAGTTTGATTTGAAGAGGATGAAAATTGATTTCTTTTGAATATTTTGTAAATATTTTGACGTTATTTCTTTCTGGTTTTTTCCTATGGCTTGGAAGCCATTAAGGAGGAGAGGAAGAAGATGAAGAAGCTCGACAAAAGATAAATAAGAAATGTGAATGAAAGTGAAGAAGAAGTTGGATATTTATAGAAAAAGAAAGAAGTAGTAAATTTACCAAAATAACCTCTTACCAAATTACCAAACTGACCTTACTTCAACCTAAAGCAACATCCACTTTTTCAATCCTTAACATCGTCCTTTCACTTCTTACTTTATGTCTTAGTCACTTAAAGATTAAAGAATATCATAATTATGTTGGCTTTGATTTGATGTTTATTTTTTCTTATTTTTGTTAATTCTAACTTACTTTTACCAATGATAGAAGTTTTCTAATCTTATTTAGTAAAAGCAAACATGTTTAGTTATTAAAATATATAATATATTTGTTAAAACGTGTTAACAAAGGTGTGGTAAGGCTGTGAAACTTTTCATCGATAAAACGTTTATTTTTGACAAAACGTTTTACGGTCACATTTTGATGTTTTAGTCAAACTATTTATTTATGTAAACCAAACTTCAAAATAAATTTCTTATTATCTTTAAATAATTAAAAGAAGCATATTTGACTTATAAAATAATATAAAACAATATCCAAATCTTTTTATAAAATTACGACATCGATTTATCGATATGTGACGAAATTTGTCAACTTTTATAAAACAAGTTTTATATATTTATCGAACCATTATAAATTAAATTACTACTATTATTAAATGAGTTTAATATCAATTATATATATTTAAAAGGAATTATTTATCTTTTAAACAAATTTCATGAATATTTATCCTACTTTATTGGAATCCGACTTTTGTCAACTTTACAAGGAGAATAAAAATCTTTATCAATATCAAAAATAAGTTTACCGTTCTTATTTATTATGTAAAACATGTGTTGGGGATGCGGATTAAGGATCTTAAGGCAGAAATAACATTAGAGGGGGGTGAATAGTGTTTTAAAGAATATATGAACTATATGACTAAATTAAAACTTTCAACACAAATCTAAACAGAATTCTAACACAGAATGATCACAGAACATATAACAAATGCAAATAGTAAAGTAAAGTAAGTAAAAGGAAAGAACCCACCGGATTTTATACGGGTTCAGAATCCTCCTACATCCAGTCCTGCACCAAGGCAATATCCTTGTACAGATTTTTATAAGCCAATATCTAAATTACAACCCTCAATTTCTAAGGCTTTGAGAAACCCTCCTATCTCCGAGTCTGGGGTAAACTTTCTTGATTTACGGGACACAAGATCACCCTAATACTTCTTAATAACAATCCTTTTGAATGGATAGACTCTGTGGACTTTTTGAATACAAATTAATCCTATAACTCTGAATAGTACTTTGATCTTTAGTAGAATGATGGAGAATCAAATATAGAGAGTATCTAAATGATTTCCTATTGAGAATTTGGCAGAATGATGGCACGATCTTGAAAATATGAAGTTTTATGGATATGGAATGGCGGAGAAGAAAGAGTGAAGAAAATAAGAAAATAGTTATTAAAAAAATTCGTTTTGGAAGCCTTTATATAGATGCACAACAGTCATAACCATTGGTGAAAGGTTTTTGAACGAATGGACACTTCTTTTGAAATTTGAATTTTGAATCCAACTGTCACCAAGTCGACATGGGGTATCCCCTTATGTCGACATCCCTCAGTTCAAAATTGTAGAGATGTTGTTTTGTAAAAGCATTTGAATTTAAAACAAGTTGAAACTTCTCTGAAGCAAAATAAAATGTTTAAACAATATTTTGAGATAGAGAATGAATATAAAACATTATTTTAAATAAATAAATAAATATATATATATATATATATATATATATAAAATTGATATAGACCGTCAATTATATAAGTAATATTTAAAATCAGAATAAGTTTTGATGTTTTAAAAATAGAAGTTTTTAAAATCAGAATGGAGGAATATTTCAAGGCTAAAACAAAGTTTGAAAACATTTTTGAAAACATGATTTGAAAGCTAAAACATTTTGAAAACAGATTTAAAAACATTTTGAAAAATCTATTCAAACTGAAATTGCAAGAACCTTCCTACAGAGCTCCTCCATAGGACTCGAGAACTTGTACAAAGTAGTTTAAATGATTTTGACTTTCGTGGGTTTGTAAGCCACTTGTCATAGGTTTGTAAGCTACTTGTCGTGGGTTTGTAAGCCACTGGTTTCGATAGAAATTGGGTTCCATCCCAAAAGAAAATTGGAAGAAAGATGAGAGTGCTATTATGAAGTTTTAACAAAATACTAGACACTTATCTTGAGATCTTGAAATCTTGATTCTCTAGAGTCTTGAATCTTGAATCTCTAATCTTCATCTTGATGCTTGAGTCTTTATACTGATCAGTCTTCGATAATCCCTGCATATACTTCCTATATACATACATATATATATATATATCAATCTATATGAAAATGTTAGTATATATTTTATAAAGTAAAGTATAATAACTATATAAGGTTGTTGTCATCAAAACATCATCAACTCAGTTCCTAACAACATGATTGTTTGAGTTTGAAAATTCTACATTTGAATATTTAAAATAGTTAGATATCTCATTTTCAAAGTGTTAAAATTATGGGTTGAAACAACCCGCAAATCCATACCCCTTGAGTCAACACTATTCTACCTATATCAACTCAAGTTGTACAGAAATACGAACCATTTGAGTTAAAGAAGAAGAAAATAGAAAACAATATTAGAATCGAACCATTGCAGCGGAATGTATATAAAACAAGTACGAAAGTACGTATCGTCATCCAGTTCGTCTCCTGAGCTCCACAGCATCATATCTTGTATCCTATAATACTCGGTCTGACCGCGCATTATAGTTAAATAGCACCCGAGTCAGTCTGGATTACCAGCGTGAGAAAATCACACTCAATTGATTATTAAAGTTTCAAAAATACTTTTGAAAACAAAAGCATCTCGTAAGACCACGCCACAAATAAACATGTCGGGTTTTTACCTTACGATAGCTAAAACATTTTTATTAAAATCCTCTGATATTATAATAGTGCCTATAGAAAGTAAAATAGAATCTAGCTGAAATGCTTGCATCTCACGTTCCAGCAATAGTTAAGCACAATCAAAACCGTACAGGCGCGTAGGGAAAATGGATTCCAACTAATGGCTAGGCACTGGGGTACCACCTGCCACAATACCTGGTCTAGATCAGCGTACTGAGGAGCCACCCTAACTCCCCTGCAACACAAGACCGGAACCATCCCTTACTGGACAGTCCCGAGCAAGATCACCCTACGGTTGGGATCAGCAACCGCCCACTAAACCGAAATAAAGGGACATCTAGACAGGGATGACCTCACCCTCCAGTGGGGGCCACCCACGAAGCCTTGCTGCATAACCCCTAATTTTCAGCCATTCCCATTTGATGAGGCTTGAGGCTCAGCGTTACCTTTTTAGAACATATCCCTTAGAACGCCCATCGTCCACCTGACGATGTTTCGCAAGCATTCATCCATACAAGTCCGTCCCGGGTTCGAACGGAACCGAAGGCACTATTCCTACCACATCCATTTTGGGAATATCCTCAGGATTAGTAGCGACTAGCCCTTGCACTTCATTGCTCCATCTTCGAATCCAAACTCGTTTTCACGAAACGTACAAACCGGATCGAAGTGGTTTTCGAGAAATAATTCTCGATCTTGGTCTCTTCGAAACGATCAACGTATTTGTCCAATATTGATAGTCGGTTATTTAACTATCAATTTATATTCACAAACATCCATCAATCAATAAATAATTTCCCAAATTATTTATTTATCTCAAAATATCTTTACAAGTTATATTTTCACTTTCAAAACCCTTTTGAAAAACAGTTTTCAAACTATCTTCCTTTCTCAGAATACATTCCAAGTATTTCTTTTTTCACTGGAATCATCAAGCACAAAACTTTAGATTTTTAAAATAATTTAAAACACTTTATTGAAAAATATATTTAACATTTAATTTAGAAATTTTTTACTTTAATACTTAATTTAAAATAATACTCTAGAAATAACTGAAATAAGGTTACCTTATAACCATACATTAGATTTTCTTTTTTTTATACCAAATCATTCTTTAAATAATTATTACGATAATAGATTAAAATAAAATACTTACTTTGGAATTACTGCAGAATATTTAAGTTAAGTCTACTTCAATAATTGGCTTAAAAAAATATATATTATATGAATATTTAAAAAATAAGGTTATTTTATAAAGTATAAAACTAGGTTTTCACTTTTAAAAACAACATACTAAGTTACTTCTTAAATATTTACTGCTAAAATAGATTAAAGAAAATACTTACTTTAGACTTTAAATATTAGAAATAATAAATTTTACAAAACTTGCTTTCTTTAAAAACAACTTTAAAACATTTAATTTATATTTAAAAATTTACTTTTGAAAAACATGTACTTGGCTATCCAGAGAATCCTAATTTCAATCACTTAAATCAATTTTCCCAAATTGATTCCCAATTTATTTTATTTGAAATAAGTTTCTTTAATTATTTAATTCATTTCAAAATTCGTTAGCTAAGGACTTATTATTATTATTTTCCCATTTGATTTTAAATCTTTTAAACTGAAATATACGAATTTCAGCTTTTCCCAACTTCTTCTTTATTCCTTTCAATAATTTAAATCTTAAATTTTAAATAAATGTTTTATTCTTTTAAATAATATCACTGAAGATTAAAATTCATTAACTTCCTGTTTATTCAAATTTCCTTTCTATACTCAAGATTTATTTATTAGAATTTTAAAGTCACTTATTTCTTTTTTCAAATTCATTCTTTGAATTTATTCTATAATTATTTTACTTACAATTCACTTCTTTTATTTTCCTTCCAAACATTCAATTTATATATTTCTATGGTAATTCATTATACCCAATTATATCCAATCAAACCATAGCATTCAATATTTTAACATAATTCATCATTGAATATGAAATCATCATAACATGAGGAATTAAATAATTTAAATAAATGTTGAGGGATCCAGTTGGATCCCTCCAACCTGTTTTCCCTGCATCCACATACATTAGCACAATATAAAATATCTTCACTATAAAATGAGGGAAATCAATCATTTCACGGTGTAGTATATACTACTATATAACACAACAATCAATTCAACCATTCAAACCATTATTTAAATTTAATTATTTAAATATAAATTTAACTGAGTGAGATTAACTCACCTTTGATTCGTTTTGCAAGCACTTCAATCTTGCCTTGATTTCCGCATTTTTGACCTTGTCACACATTAGATGATTTCATTAATATTTGAACTACTCGAAAGGTAAATTACCATTAAATAATTTAATTAACCAATTATTTTATTTAAATAGATTTTCTGGATAAATATAATTTAGGTTACAAAAAAACAATTAAATAGATTAACTTACAAATAAATCACCTTAATAATTCAATTTAAAATAATTTGTGAATTAAAGTATCTGTATATACATTTATCTATTTCATTTTTATTTTAAAACTACTTACGCATGTAATTATAAAATAATCTATAGTGCCATTTAAATTTCTACCGTCTAAATTATATCTATATATAGACTATTTTCTGTTTTACAGTTTACATACATTAAATCTTCAAATAAAGATAAATAAATAGTTTATATCCTACCGCAACATATTTATCTTCTGATCTGTATGTTAAACTATTAGCTATTTGTATACATATGTATTTTATTTATTTCTTTCTGAAATCTCTAATATGTACAAAAATTAAATCAAACAGAGAATACCTCCATCCTCGAAATGTCGCTAGACCCAAACACGACATCATCCCACTGGAGATTAATCGAATGACCACACCAGAATTTCAACCAACAAACGAAGATAATAACTGCGGCATCATTCTCTATTGCGTCAGCGAATCAAGGCGGTGGCTGTGAATCCCTAGGTGCAGCATTCCAGGCAATTTCGCGACGCGAGTTCTTCGAGTTCAAAGCCATTGAAACAACAGCAGGTGTTGATAGCAGACGAAGCCATCTCGAGATGCGACTCGCACGCGACATCGAGGCCCATACGCAAGCGACTTGTGAGCGACTTTGATCCTCGTCACTTCTCAGTTTCTCGCGACTGATGCAAAGGGTGGGCGGCACCACAACCCTTGGGCCAATCATGAATTTGGGGACGCGATTGAAATGGGATGAAGACGAGCTTGCGCAAAATTAAGAAAAGCTCGGACTGTCATGGATCGATTCAATTTGTTCTGACGATTTGGGGAAACCAAGTTTTGAGATGAATACGCAGCCATGAATTTGATTCTTCTTCTCTTTTTTTTATATTAGACGAGAAAGGGGCATCACCATTTATAAAAAGGGGAAGAAATAGCTTCCGCAAGAGGACGGTTGGATTCGATTTTAAGTTAATGAAGGTGGCGTATACAAGAAGGCTTGGCATTAAAATTAATTTTTCAGCGCGTTATATATCGGACACTCACACACTAGCTCCGAACAATACGAAATTTGAAATCCGACAATAATTCAATATTACGGACCCAATAGAACTGGTTTCGTCGAATTCCGAGACTGTGCCTCGGAAGGCTATTTTTTTTAAATTCAATTTAAACGATACTAAATTCCAAAACTTAACAAACCATCCTTAAATTTGATTTCAACACTTCTATTCTCTTCAGTATCATCAATATAGCTTTTATAAGCCTTCAAATTATTATAAACAGGCTTAAAACTCCAGATTCAGCATTTTACTCAACTTCAAATTATTTAATTTAATAATTTAATTATCAAATAAATTGTGATATTCGTAATTCAAGTTAAAATTGCTCTATTGAATACTTAAAATCACTTAAATATTCCGATTTTTATTGCTTGAAAATTCCGGGTCGTCACATTCCTCCCCCCTTAAAAGAATTTCATCCCCGAAATTACTAGTTAGAAAGAATGGTCCAATACCCGCTTACTAATCCTCAAAACCAAATAATCCGACATCCAACCAACTATCTTTTTTCACAAAAGACCATTATCATTTTTATTAACTTTCCAAACCTTTCCCTAGTTTGCAAACAATCCCGTTTGCTCAATTATTCAAGTTTCAATTTAAAACCAAATTTTGGATTACCAAAATGTTCTTAAAATTTTTCTAACTCTGTAAATTCCTGAAAAGTTTCGCCAGCGTCTCCTTTGCGCGGCTAGCTCGGTACAAGTACAAAATGGCTCTACGGCCTCCCAAATCCAAAAAGAAAACAAAATGCCAAGTGGCTCGATCCAAAAACCCAATCAAATTTCACAGAATTTTAAACACATACCTTTTTGTCGAGCAATTCAAATTGATCTTTTGAAATCAAAATCAACTCTCTTTTCCCTTTATATACCTGCATATTCTGCTGCTTAGCACTGATATCCAATCACAAAAATTATTTTATCAACTTCCATACAAAATGTCAATATCTATTCATTCCAATATTATCTTAGATTATATTTGTAGTATCAATCTTTCATTTAAGAATTCACCATTCCTTTCTTCAGTTAGTGTAAACATTTTATATGCTTCTTATGTTTATTCCCACTTTACCACTTTAGTTGATATCTATTTCTTTTCAAATTGATCCTTTCATTTCCATACGAATTCAATTTATCTTTAACTCTAAATATTGAATTTTATTTTCCATTTATAACTAATTTATGTCATTATTGTAAGTAGGTTCATTTACTAATATGTTTCAATTATCCAGTTTGAAATTGTTTTGTCGTTAACAAAATTTTCCAAAATTTTCAAACTCCCAAAATTTATGAAATTTTTTGGCAGAGTCTCCTTTGCACGGAGGAGCTTTTGCAATTTGACAAAAGATAAAAATATATATATACATCGACCCACACGGTCGGAAAAACCAAAAACAGTTCATATTTCCTATTTTTAGTGCGTAGGCATACCTTATTTAGCATTTAAAATGTAACGACCCGCCGTTCTGACCGCCCCCAGTCGGTAATTAAACCAACTTGAGACGTTCAAAATGATGGATTGTTATTCAGTTTATAGAGTTTAAACAGAAACAGCCACAGAATCACAGAATAATCATAATATTTCACATAAATGAATTTTTTATACATATATCAGAGTTTGTACAATGCATTAAATTTTTATACAGCGGAATATATCTTTAAGTACAAAAAAATTCTTCGAAAAGCTAAAGTGAAGCAATTTCCCCAACTCTCTCTAACTTCGCGGCCTGAAAATCTTCAAGCTGTAAAATACTCGGTCTGACCCGAGTATTACATTCAAAAGAAAATAATACACATGTCAGTCTAATTCGAACTCAGTTATTAGTGCATAGAGGCAATAATAATAATCAAACAACAATTAGACGACAGTCAAATATGAATTCACCTATCCGATCCTTTAACAAGTAATCGGATAACGGTAAATACAACACTTAACAGTGTTAAACAATAAACAGTAGATTCGGATTATTAATGAGGATAGATGAAGGGATTATTGATGAAGATAATTTAGAAAACAATCAAAATTTGCCTAAACGGCAATTAACAACAAAATCATCAAATTCGATTCAAAATATATTGAATTGGCAACATAAAACAATTTTCATCAAATAGAAAACATCAATTAAAACATTAGATTTGGTAGGGATGCAGTACACACACGCGTATACGGCCTCGCCATATTTTTAAAATGTTAACTCTGCGTGGCTGCAGTTCACGCTTGCGTGCACTGCCTCGCCACTACCGTAATGAAATAGAAATCATCACAACAGTAAAAACTAACAGAAATCGAAGCTGCAGAGGTCAAGTCAGTGACTCAACGCAGTTGCAACAAAATGAATCAGAAATTACACTCCAAAAGATAATAGTTCTAAGAACTGCATAGTGTCACGCAACGGTGGAATGGAACTGCAATCGAATAGACAGTACACAACACAATAGGTCCAACCATCAAGTTCCAGTATGAAGTACACAGGAAATGTACAAATATGCGACAAGACTTGCAGCTATGCCACAATGCAGACAAGCTCCAACGGATAATCAAACTCAAAGTACAACCCAATCCCAAACAATACCAAAGATACAGCCGAACCAAGATCAATGCATCAGTGATGAACCAAATAGTATGCATCAGGCAGTACAATGGCAAAGACAGTGCAAATGCAAACCAGGCCAGATACATAGGTGATGGAGATATGGTGATGGAAGTGCAGTGGTGGATCCAAGAATCCAAATTTATATGCAATTAAACAGTGCAGTAAAACACGCACACTTATATAAATGTATGCAAAAAGCAATACATACGTACTCAGGTGGGCTGCAAATCTAAAGAGGTTGAAAACTGTTGCGACTTGATGTAATCAAAGCCATGCAGGGATTTTTGAAACTTTAAACTTGTGAAATATATGCATGCAGGTCGGTATATGTTAAAGCATCATGAATTAATCAAGATTTAAAAGCAAGAAGGGGTCTGCATTTCAAAGCATTAGAAGCCTGCATTTCATAAATTTTCAAATCTGGAATGGTACTCTGCAAATTGAAGTGGGCTCTGCATTTTTCAAAACTGTGAGTAACTCATCTTTTTAAAACTGTTTTTAATAGGAAAATTGTGCATGCTTATATATTACAAATAAATATATATGAAAGTACCTGCATGTATGTGTTTGTGAACAGGATTATGATTGTGCATATGTGATCTTCAAAATATCAAACTTATGTTTGATTTCTGAATTTTCCTTTGACTTGTTTACTGAATTGAACTTAAATGTTTGAACAAATCATGTTTGTTTAGAATGGTGTAAGTTCTAATTGTATATAAACTAAATATGATATCTGGAATCTGAAAAATCAAATTACACAAAACTAATTTGACTAGAGTGACAGACAAAATCAAATGAATGCAAACTGCCTTACATATGCTCAATACTTCGTAAAACAGATAGGCAAACTATCTCAAATGGTCAAGACAGCTGCCATGAATGATCAAACGCGGTGTGAACTCAAAACTTGTGTGTAACCAATCTGCAATGGTCCCAAAGGCACAAGTGAACAACATGAAGTCTGTGTGCCTCAAAGGTCAGAGGCAATGTAAAAATGCAGACGGCACATAAATAAAGTCCACACAAGCTAAATGCAAAGGAGGAAGAATACAAATGCAGACAGCAGCTCAACGTTCCAAATGCAACAAGATAACAACCCAATATGTGCAGTGCAATCTTGACCAACATAGAAAATAGCATATGCAGTGATACATAAGAACCTGCGTCACTACTGAAAAAAAAAGGCATATGTATCCAAACTAAGACAACGCAGTAACAAATGTACAAGTATCACAATCAAAAACAAGTCGCAGTGCCAACAATGAAGTACTCCTACAACAAAACCACTAATTCAACAGTCGAGCATCCCCAACAAAGTGATACAACAGTCAAAAACAAAATGGTCAGAGTCGCAAAACAGCGGGTAATCAAGTTCGAAGCAAATAAATGTCAGAAAGGAATAATTTTTTTTTTTGAAGAATGATTCTAACAATACGATAGCATAAACAAAGTCAAAATCGAAATCACAAGATTTAATTCCCAGAAATCCAAACAAATGAACCAAGAAAACTTCACCACAGCAACTAATTTCAACAAATCAAAAGGACCGAAGTCAACAAGAATTCAACAATTTCAAAGCCGTGAAAAGCAGTAAATCAAGCAACAAAATCATGAATTTGAACTAGATGTGAGTCACTAAAAGTACTCACCTTTGTCGAACGAGGAGCACGCGAGCGAGATTGAGCTGAAACCCTAATTTGGATCGAAGACGAAGAACGCTCGAGGTCGCCATTTTTTCCGTTTCCCTTTTTTTTTCTCTTTCGTATGAAATGATGGAGGAAGGGGGGTATCGTGTTTTATGGGGAAGGAGATCGTGATTTAGGGCATGGTGAAAGGCGTAGATCATGGTGTGTTTGAAGGCAGATATTTAGGCACGAGTTAAGGCTGATAAGAGTAAGGCAGTATACTCTTTTTATCTTATATTTATTTTTATATTATATTTTTTTCTTATTTTTTTTTCTTTTCAATTTAAATTCAATTTGTTTTGCATAATTATTTTCTTTACTTTGTTTTGTAAATTCTGTTGTTTGAATTTTTAACTACGTGTATTTCTCTATTTATTTTATATTGATTAAAATTTTATTCTATTTTATTTAAGTTAAGAAAATGTTATTAATACTAACCATCCTTTATTAATTTACATAAATAAAAATTCGTAAATCCAAACTATTTTTTCTAAGTCATTAGTTCGAATTTAAAATACAAATTCAATATTCAATTCAACTCCAAAGTCAAATTCAAATTTTATTCAACTTAAATAGATTAAATTCTAAAATTTAATCGCCAATTTATCCTGAAAATTTGAAATTCAAGTCAATCATCATTCGAATATTTAAAATTAATTAAATATTTTCATTTTTAAATTGTTCAAAATTCAGGGTTGTTACATAAAAGCAAACAACTTATAATTTTTAGCAAATAGCTCAGCCAAAACCAGCCACACGGCTCCCAGGTACCTGTACTTACTCAATTTAAACATGTAAGTGCCAAATATATGCAGTTTAACTATATTTCACTTAGTTGCAATGGTTAAAACATATGAATTCTAAAAAAAATGCACATCAAACATTTTTCGTAAGCAATTTATAAAATTTTCATATTAATTCAACTGTTTTAATTTATTTACAAACCATTTTCATTCAATTTGAATGGTTTAAAACTCAATCGCTTACATTTAATTTATACTTAAGCAAACTAAACTCCTATTTAGTTCAATTGCTTTCAAAATCAATTTATTTTACTTCTATCAATTCATAGAATTTTAATTACTTCCATTTACATCAAATGATAATTTATCCTATGCAATTTGACGAGATCTATGTGAATAAATAAGTACTTATGTTTTATAACCAATTTAAATGGATTTAAACTTAATTTATACCCAATGCTATTCCATTCTCAATTTATTCACAATCCATATATTCTCATTTTCATTGCATTTTAAATTTGAATACATTCACTTGCATTTCATTTTTCTAACCAAATTAGTTCATTCAAAATCCATTAACAACTTAGGTTCATCTTAATTACCAATTAAATTTCCTTTTTATTTTAATTCATTCACGACCATTTATGTAGCTCGAACCATTCCAAGCCTGCATATTACTACCCATTCCTAAATTAATTCAAACCAAGCTTTAATTTAATGGTCTTCCATTTTTACTCTTAGTCGAGCTTCTAATTATCCTAAACTTAAGTTAATTTACTCAATTTATTTCACTTCAAACTTAAGTTCACTCTCATTTGATTCTTATTTATTCCATCCATTTATTTATTCAATAGAATTGGTTTATCCACATTCACTTAAACCATCCTAGTAAACTTGAAACATTCTATTTTTCTTATTGTCTCAAGTTATTTCAATCCCTTAATAATTTAAATGGTTTAGAATTATTTATTTAAGAATATCATTCCATTAAATATTATTTACAACCCACCAAATTCTATTTCGTTCCAAAACTTATTTTTACTTGATTCAAATTCAATTCCATACCATTAAACATGATTTTAAGTTGAATTCAATTCAACTCTTCCCCCTTATATTCAGCTAAGTCAATTTATTTTGATTTATTCAAATTTTATACTTAATCTCATTTTCATTTCACAAATAAATATTTTTCTCTTTTGTTCAACTTGATTCTATCTCAATTAAATCTCATTTTAAAATCTACAATTTCCTTTGCTTAGTTATTATCAAATTTAACTTTCCAGATTCAACTCATTCAATTTATTGCCTGGCTATTTTCCAATTTATTTCTTCTTATTTGGATTTTATTTGTACATTCAAACCATTACTATTTTATTCCATTTACATTTTATTTATTCGACACATTCCCAACTATATTTAATCTGTTAACACTTCAAGTTAAATTTTAGTTTATAACTCAAGTTT
Organism: Allium cepa; assembly: GCA_030765085.1. NCBI lineage: Eukaryota > Viridiplantae > Streptophyta > Magnoliopsida > Asparagales > Amaryllidaceae > Allium > Allium cepa. The sequence goes on from CM060946.1 coordinate 216,722,620, forward strand.
CGAACCCACTATCCATTTCCAATTTTCCACCAAAATTTCAAGAACTCAAAATTAAATTACATTCTCATTTCATTTAATTAATTACAAGGCCACTTTCAATTTATATTTCTTCACTAATGATTCAAGTCGAATTTGATTTATAACTTGAGTTTTATTTTCAAACTTCATTATTAACTCATAATTCAGCTTTATTTAACTATAATAGGTTCCATTTACACATTTCATTAACTAATTATTAACAAATTAGTTCTTCCCTATTTATAGTTCAATACTTCATTTTTAATTCCAAATACCACTTCATTTTATTTTCCTAGTTCAATTTTATTTAATAATTCAAGTTTGTATTTTCTTTCCATTTTCCAATTCATCAAAATATTAATCTTGGGCTTTGTATTCCATTTTCAATTTTATAAGTCACAACTTATTATTTTATACAATCACATTCATTCTAGGCTTGAATATATTCCTCTTTTATTTTTAATTCAAGCCTTATGCTTATTTATATCTCAAGCATATTTTTATTCCATGCATTGTTAATTCTTTTATAAGTTATTCTGATTTATTTATCTCAATTCCAATCCTTATCCCACTTATTTTCCATTTGTTCAGATAAGAATTTAATTCCATTTAATATCTTAATTGAATTCTTTTTTTTATTCCAATTCAATTTTTATTTTAAACTCAGATTTATTTAAACTCAATTCGATTTCAATTTAATTCGAATACAACTGGATATTATTTTCAGCCTATCCAATTAATGTCAATCCAGTCAAATTTTTATTTCCCATCCAAGTTAATTTCATTTTTAACTTTTCCCTTTAAATTTAAATTCCAACATTCAAAGCCTATATTCTTCCTAATTTAAAAATCATCTTAATTTATAAGCTTACAACTATCTCATCAGGATTTTTAAATACCTGACTTTGGTTTCGAATTATTTTGAAATCTCCAACATCTCAAATCACAATTCTCAAAAGTTAAACCAATCCTGGTTTTATTCCCAACAAATTTCCTTTGAAATTTCAAAAATAAACAGGTTTTCCTGAACAAATCAATTTGGCAGCAATCCGTCACTTAGAAACTCGAAAATGAACATCGATGATGCTGAAGTCATCACCGAAGTTATTTTCCAGCTACTGAAGTGAATTCAATGCTATATCCCTTCCCAAGATTTATTTGAAACAATTTTCCCTTAGAAATAACCCAAAAACAACAATATTACTATTTACCTTCAAAATACTCCCAAAATTCCCGGGGTTTTAAAGTTTCAAATTCTATTTTAGTTTAAATTTTAACTATAATTCATTTGTATAATTTATGCTTATACAAATCTCCATTTGATTATATTTTAATTTATAAATTACATTTACAATTCATGTTTATAAATCTCATTTTATAATGAATTTATTTCCTTAAATATTAGTTACATTTCAATTTCTAGTTAAATTTTCACTTAACGATGATAATAATCTAATATTATCATTTCTAACATTCAAGCAACCATATGTTAACTAAAATAGTTTACAAAAACTTTTCTTTATATCAAAATATATTTTTGTGTAAAATTATTTCATTTACCCACATTTAAAACAATACCGTGTCGATTGTTCTATTCATGTGTTTAGAAACCCCTTCGATACAATTGTATAGACTGTGCCGACAAAGGTTCATATGCCACTCAATAAACCAATCGACACAATATTAAAACAATTTATATTCACTAACAAATACGCGCTCATATCTATTAATACACTCAAACTCATTCTAGAGTACTACGGACTCTATTTTAAATGAGTAATTCCCACCAGAGCCAAGGTTATCACCAACCTAAGCTCTGATACCAACTGAAACGACCCGCAAATCCGTACCCCTTGAGTCAACACTATTCTACCTATATCAACTCAAGTTGTACAGAAATACGAACCATTTGGGTTAAAGAAGAAGAGGTAGAAGAAGAAAATAGAAATCAACAATAGAATCCAACCATCGCAGCAGAATAAAATATAATAGATGATAAATGATCTTTACTCAAAATCAAATATCTCTGTTTATATATTACATCATCAGAGTACATCAATCACAGCTCAATATCAATATCATACAAATGGATACACAACAACTCAACACAGCGGAATATATATATAATCAAGTACGGAAGTACGTATCGTCATCTTGCTCGTCTCCTGAGCTCCACAGCATCATATCATGTATTCTATAATACTCGGTCTGACCCGAGCATTACAGTTAAATAACACCCGAGTCAGTCTGAATTACCAGCGTGAGAAAATCACACTCAATTGATTATTAAAGTTCCTTTTGAAAACAAAAGCATCTCGTAAGACCACGCCACAAATAAACATGTCAGGTTTTTACCTTACGATAGCTAAAACATTTTTATTAAAATCCTCTGATATTATAATAGTGTCTATAGAAAGTAAAATAGAATCTAGCTGAAATGCTTGCATCTCACGTTCCAGCAATAGTTGGGCACAATCAAAACCGTACAGGCGCGTAGGGAAAATGGATTCCAACTAATGGCTAGGCACTGGGGTACCACCTGCCACAGTACCTGGTCTAGATCAGCGTACCGAGGAGCCACCCTAACTCCCCTGCAACACAAGACCGGAACCATCCCTTACTGGACAGTCCCGAGCAAGATCACCCCGCGGTTGGGATCAGCAACCGCCCACTAAGCCGAAATAAAGGGACATCTAGACAGGGATGACCTCACCCTCCGGTGGGGGCTACCCACGAAGCCTTGCTGAATAACCCCTGATTTTCAGCCATTCCCATTTGATGAGGCTTGAGGCTCAGCGTTACCTTTTTAGAACATATCCCTTGGAATGCCCATCGTCCACCTGACGATGTTTCGCAAGCATTCATCCACACAAGTCTGTCACGGGTTCGAACGGAACCGAAGGCACTATTCCTACTACATCGATTTTGGAAATATCCTCAGGATTAGTAGCGACTAGCCCTTGCACTTCACTGCTCCATCTTCGAATCCAAACTCGTTTTCACGAAACGTACAAATCGGATCGAAGTGGTTTTCGAGAAATAATTCTCGATCCCGGTCTCTTCGAAACGATCAACGTATTTGTCCAATATTGATAGTCGGTTATTTAACTATCAATTTATATTCACAAACATCCATCAACCAATAAATAATTTCCCAAATTATTTATTTATCTCAAAATATCTTTACAAGTTATATTTTCACTTTCAAACCCCTTTTGAAAAACAGTTTTCAAACTATCTTCCTTTCTAGAATACATTCCAAGTATTCCTATTTTCACTGGAATCACCAAGCACAAAACTTTAGATTTTTAAAATAATTTAAAACACTTTATTGAAAAATATATTTAACATCTAATTTAGAAAAAATTTACTTTAATACTTAATTTAAAATAATACTCTAGAAATAACTGAAATAAGGTTACCTTGTAACCATACATTAGATTTTCTTTTTTTTATACCAAATCATTCTTTAAATAATTATTACGATAATAGATTAAAATAAAATACTTACTTTGGAATTACTTCAGAATATTTAAGTTAAGACTACTTCAATAATTGGCTTTAAAAAAATAAATATTATATAAATATTTAAAAAATAAGGTTATTTAAAAAAATATAAAACTAGGTTTTCACTTTTAAAAACAACATACTAAGTTACTTCTTAAATATTTACTGCTAAAATAGATTAAAGAAAATACTTACTTTAGACTTTAAATATTAGAAATAACAAATTTTACAAAACTTGCTTTCTTTAAAAACAACTTTAAAACATTTAATTTATATTTAAAAATTTACTTTTGAAAAACATGTACTTGGCTATCTAGAGAATCCCAATTTCAATCACTTAAATCAATTTTCCCAAATTGATTCCCAATTTATTTTATTTGAAATAAGTTTCTTTAATTACTTAATTCATTTCAAAATTCGTTAGCTAAGGACTTATTATTGTTATTTTCCCATTTGATTTTAAATCTTTTAAACTGAAATATACAGATTTCAGCTTTTCCCAACTTCTTCTTTATTCCTTCCAATAATTTAAATCTTAAATTTTAAATAAATGTTTTATTCTTTTAAATAATATCACTGAAGATTAAAATTCATTAACTTCCTGTTTATTCAAATTTCCTTTCTATACTCAAGATTTATTTATTAGAATTTTAAAGTCACTTATTTCTTTTTTCAAATTCATTCTTTGAATTTATTCTATAATTATTTTACTTACAATTCACTTCTTTTATTTTCCTTCCAAACATTCAATTTATATATTTTTATGGTAATTCATTATACCCAATTATATCCAATCAAACCATAGCATTCAATATTTTAACATAATTCATCACTGAATATCAAATCATCGTAACAGGAGGAATTAAATAATTTAAATAAATGTTGAGGGATCCAGTTGGATCCCTCCAACCTGTTTTCCCTGCATCCACATACGTTAGCACAATATAAAATATCTTCACTATAAAATGAGGGAAATCAATCATTTCACGATGTAGTATATACTACTATATAACACAACAATCAATTCAATCATTCAAACCATTATTTAAGTTTAATTATTTAAATATAAATTTAACTGAGTGAGATTAACTCACCTTTGATTCGTTTTGCAAACACTTCAATCTTGCCTTGATTTTCGCATTTTTGACCTTGTCACACATTAGATGATTTCATTAATATTTGAACTACTCGAAAGGTAAATTACCATTAAATAAATTTAATTAACCAATTATTTTATTTAAATAGATTTTCTGGATAAATATAATTTAGGTTACAAAAAAAAACAATTAAATAGATTAACTTACAAGTAAATCACCTTAATAATTCAATTTAAAATAACTTGTGAATTAAAGTATCTGTATATACATTTATCTATTTTATTTTTATTTTAACACTACTTACGCATGTACTTATAAAATAATCTATAGTGCCATTTAAATTTCTACCGTCTAAATCATATCTATATATAGACTATTTTCTGTTTTATAGTTTACATACATTAAATCTTCAAATAAAGATAAATAAATAGTTTTATATCCTACTGCAACATATTTATCTTCAGATCTGTATGTTAAACTATTAGCTATCTGTATACATATGTATTTTATTTATTTATTTCTGAAATCTCTAATATATACAAAAATTAAATCAAACAGAGAATACCTCCATCCTCGAAATGTCGCTAGACTCAAACACGACATCATCCCACAGGAGATTAATCGAACGACCACACCAGAATTTCAACCAAAAGACGAAGATAATAACCGCGGCATCATTCTCTATTGCGTCAGCTAATCAAGGCGGTGGCTGTGAATCCCTAGGTGCAGCATTCCAGGCAATTTCGCGACGCGAGTTCTTCGAGTTCAAAACCATTGAAATCAACATCAGGTGTTGATAGCAGACGAAGCCATCTCGAGATGCGACTCGCACGCGACATCGAGGCCCATACGCGAGCGACTTGCGAGCGACTTCGATCCTCGTCCCACCTCAGTTTCTCGCGACTGATGCAAAGGGTGGGCGGCATCACAACCCTTGGGCCAATCATGAATTTGGGGGACGTGATTGAAATGGGATGAAGACGAGCTTGCGCAAAATTAAGAAAAGCTCAGCCTATCATGGATCGATTCGATTTGTTCTGACGATTTGGGGAAACCAAGTTTTGAGATGAATACGCAGCCATGAATTTGATTCTTTTTTTTATATTAGACGAGAAAGGGGCATCACCATTTATAAAAAGGGGAAGAAATAGCTTCCGGAAGAAGACGGTTGGATTCGATTTTAAGTTAACGAAGGTGGCGTATACAAGAAGGCTTGACCATTAAAATGAAATTTTCAGCGCGTTATATATCGTACACTCACACACTAGCTACGAACAATACGAAATTTGAAATCCGACAATAATTCAATATTACGGACCCAATAGAACTGGTTTCGTCGAATTCCGAGACTGTGCCTCGAAAGGCTATTTTTTTAAATTCAATTTAAACGATACTAAATTCCAAAACTTAACAAACCATCCTTAAATTTAATTTCAACACTTCTATTCTCTTCAGTATTATCAATATAACTTTTATAAGCCTTCAAATTATTATAAACAGGCTTAAAACTCCAGATTCAGCATTTTACTCAACTTCAAATTATTTAATTTAATAATTTAATTATCAAATAAAATGTGATATTCGTAACTCAAGTTAAAATTGCTCTATTGAATACTTAAAATCACTTAAATATTCTGTTTTTTATTGCTTGAAAATTCCGGGTCGTCACACGGGTTGTTACATTCTCCCATACTTAAAAGAATTTCGTCCTCGAAATTACAATGATGGAAAAATATAACTTAAAACAAACAATTAACGAATAGTTAAGCACACCAAAAATAGTAATATAACCCATAACGCCGTCGGAGGTACGTGCCTTATCCTATCCATTTTATTTATTAAATTAAGGTAGTTCCATTTTTGAAATTCTTAGGTTGATATACTAACCCTAGATATTTACTTATGCACCTAACCAATGCTCTAATACCACGTGTAGCGACTCGGATTTTCGGACCAGTTAAATTTTCCGAAAAATCTATTCGTTCTAAAACTACTACTGAAAAGTACCAACTTAATACACCATATTTGATAAATATTCAACATTACTAAATGTATAGGATACAATTTCAATTATACCACTTATCGTAGTAATTAATTTATTCATTTATCCTACAAAGTGTGCTTTAATACATACCAAATACAATGACTATAAATCTACCACTGCACAATTATGATGAGAGAGATAACACTATCCTTATTTGCGAACTCAATAAACAATGTAAATGCGAAATAAAATAGAAAGCAGGAGAGATACAATAACATAAGATAAACAACAACCAATAAAAGATAAACTTGAAAGGGTTATATTATTTTAGGGTTTGCATCACTACCACTTGTGACTAGCTACGTACCCCTATCTAATCAGGTACCCAAATAGATAAAGGATCAAGCCAACGTAGTTCTCCTACTACAAACAGGACTCATGGAGCCTACGATGCAATAAACAATACATAATTCCCAAAACTACCCACTTAGCCTTAATCTTCAATTTTAGATTTTCAAATCTTCTTTTATGGAAATTATCTCTTTGAACTTTATTCTCGAATTCTTATTTCAAAACTTTTTAAATATAATATCTTTTATATTCAAATTATACTTTACTTCGGGATCTTAAATCAAATCACTTTTGAAAAGTTTATTTGGAAATCCCAAATACTATAATAAATGCATATCAAACCATATGCAACCAGACCGGGAGGTTTCTCCTAATAACAAGGCAACTGGGTCCCAGTCTTCATACAATCGATAAATAAGTACATCCCTCTATTCCAAGAGCGGACTATACCAAAAACATATTCCCACTTTTTAGTTACGGGTTACCCGAATCATTGGTAACATAACAAATCATTTTATATCCCGAAGCGATAAATCATTTCATACTAAATTTCACCAGTACTTTCAAATCTATAATAATTTTCATTTCCTCAATCCATTCAAAAATCATCTTAAAACCATTGAGTTTAGTCCTCAAAATTCTTTCTGTTTCATAAAACATTTTATAAAATCATTCTTATATAAATCACTTTTATATAATATAACTTTAAAATATTCATTATCAAACATTTCTATTTCTTTTAAAGGGAAAATATTTCATAACATTTTCATTTGAAAACCAATTTTCAAAACAATTCATTAAATTGAAGCAAACCAAATATTACCGCTAAACACTTTATAATCAAATCATGAAATAAATCACAAGTTGTTAGCCTACAATTATTTTCTAGCTAGCCCATGCATATGGATAATTAATTGCTCATAAACTGGTCGAGCAAAGTTAGCAATCAATATATAATAATCAATGCTCATAAACTGGCCGAGCCTAATTCAAAAAATCAATCAATGAAATAAATGCAACAATAAATGATAATCAATAATTCATTCTATCAAATATTTATAACATGTTTTATTTTATCTTGAGTTAAAATGATTTAATATTTATTTTAATGCACTTGGCTTTCCCTTCGACATGTTCGGTCCCTTGTCCAAGTCTCCTTGGATCTCACAGGTGAAACACGTATACTAGTCCATCATCCAAGTCTCACTGGATCTCACAGACGAAACACATGTACTAGTCGTTTTCGCATACCCCATTAAGTATTTAACTTCTAAATTTTAAATTAATTAATTAACCATCCAAACGTAATATCGAGCAACGAAATCAAACCATTGTTTTAGAAAACAAAGTAAACAAGCATTCAACAAGGGTTTTCAAACAACACTTAACACTTAAAGCTCTTTCAACTTAGCATTGGTTTTAATGAACTTAAAATAAGAAATAATTTACTTTGGATTCCACTTCGTCAAATTTTAAGGCAAGAAAATTAAGATCCAACGCATACTTCCTACCATGCTTTGGAACCAAATGAAAATAAGCCCGAATTTGTCCCTTCTAATGCTTGACCAAGGCTTAAAATGGAGATTGGCCGAAAGTATAGAGAAGAAGTGGTAGAGTTTTGAATTTGAATTCTCAAGATTTAGATTCGAAACATAGATTATCTTATATTTGGTTTGAGGCCCTCTAGATCTCAAAATTTAGAAAAGTTATAAACCATAAAGTTGTTGAAAATTCTTTTTCCTTGAATTTGAAAAAAATTATTACTTGAATCCAAGTAGTTTTGAGGGAGATATGATAGAATGAAGAAGAGGTATCTTCGAATTGACAAAAATTAAGTCCGAAAATGCACTTCAAAGAATTGTGTTTCAGGTATAGCAAACCTCAAAACCAGAAAAAATGATCAACATAAATGTATTAGCCACTGGAATTTCATATGGTTTAAGAAAAATAATTTCTTAATTCGGATCAGTTAGGATCAAGTAATGATCGAAACAAAACAGCCTAGTCTTTGGCTTAAAAACTGGGCCAGAGAATGCATTGGAAAGAAGTGGATTTTTGACATCGTTAATTTTAAAATAAGACAAAGTGGTCAGGATGAAAGTTGTAGCTACTGGAAATATACATGATTTGAGAAAATAATTTTACATTTTAGTTCGGTTTGAGGAAGTTATGACCGAGAGAAGAAGAGGTAAAATATGGAGAAAAGAAGAGTTTGATTTGAAGAGGATGAACATTGATTTATTTTGAATATTTTGTAAATATTTTAACATTATTTCTTTATAGTTTTTTCCTATGGCTTGGAATTCATTAAAGAGGAGAGAAATAAGATGAAGAAGTTTTAGAAAAGAAGAAGAAGAAATGTGAATGAAAGTGAAGACGATGGTGGGTATTTATAGAAAAAGAAAGATGTGGTAAATTTACCAAAATAACCTCTTACCAAATTACCAAACCAACCTTACTTCAACCTAAAGCAACATCCACTTTTTCTATACTTAACATCATCCTTTCACTTCTTATTTTATGTCTTAGTCACTTAAAGATTAAGTAAAGAATATCATAATTATGTTGACTTTGATTTGGTGTGATTTGATGTTTACTTTTGTTAATTCTTACTTGCTTTTACTAATAACTTCTAGAAGTTTTCTAATCTTATTTAGTAAATGAAAACATGTTTAGTTATTAAAATTTATAATATATATGTTAAAACATGTTGACAAAGGTGCGACAACGTTGCGACAACTTTTAATTGGTAAAACGTTGATTTCAACAAAACGTTTTACAGTCACATTTTAACGTTTTAGTTAAACTATTTATTCATGTGAACCAAACTTCAAAATAAATTTCTTATTATATTAAATAATTAAAAGAAGCATATTTGACTTATAAAATATTGTTAAAAATATCCAAATCTTTTTATAAAAATATGACATCGATTTATCGATATGCAACGAAATTTGTCAACTTTTATAAAACAAGTTTTATATATTTAATGAACCATTATAAATTGAATTACTATTATTATTAAATGAGTTTGATATCGATTATGTATATATTTAAAAGAAATTATTTATCTTTTCAACAAATTTACGAATATTTATTCTACTTTATTGGAATCCGACTTTTGTCAATTTACAATGAAAATCCAAAATCTTTATTCAATATCAAAAATAAGGTTACCATTCTTATTTAATATGTAAAACATGATTGATTAAGTTTGAAAATTCTACATTTGAATATTTAAAATAATTAAATATCTCATTTTCAAAGTGTTAAAATTACGGGTCATTACATTCTCCCCTACTTTAAAGAATTTCGTCCTCAAATTACAATGATGGAAAAATGTAATGAAAAACAAACAATTAACGAATAGTGAAGCACACCAAAAATAGTAATATCACCCACAACCCTGGTCGGAGGTACAGTGCCTTACCCTTTGGCATGGAAATATTTACTCCACTAAACTCATACCGATTGCTTATAAGAAAATTATATTTCCTTGTAATATGGGTGGCCTTGGTGTCATTAATCTAAAAATTTGGAACATTGCCACTGCTTCCCATCACGTTAACAGATTACTTAGTAATAATATGGGGTTGTGGGAGGTCTGGAATATACAGTACAACCTTAAAGATGGTAATTTTTGGACTATGGATGTTAACAAAGAAGCTAGCTTTCTATGGAAAAGACTTCTGGCGAATAGAAGACACTACCTGCGTATGGTTCAATGCAACACTAGCAATTCATTCTGGTATTCGCCCTGGTGTGCTCCAGGTATGATCCTGTCTCACTCAACTGATTATAATCTCATAAATAACTCTGGTATTCCTATAAATGCTAATGCTAATTCCTTTATTGTCAATGAGGTTCTTCATTTGCCTCAAGTCAGTTCTCCTATGTTGAACAATCTCTGGTCTTCTATTAATGCTTCATTTAAGTATGTGGATCATTCTGGTCTCAGCTGGAACGGCAATCTACACAGCATATCCTTGGTTTACAAAGCTATAGTTCAAAATCAAAACACTTCTCCTTTTCCATGGCATGCTCGTATCTGGAAGTCTGGATCGAAACCTAAGCATAATCTTATGCTCTGGAAATGCCTGATGAATGCTATACATACTCAGGATAATCTAGTTAAAAGGCATTTAATCGATCACTCCGTGTGCATCCTATGTAATCGTGCTGCTGAAAATGTCGGCCACTTGTTTTTCAATTGCCTTTTTTCATATCATCTCTGGAAAAAGGTTCTTCATCACATTCACGAGAGGCCTCCGCTCAGAGATTTCAATCTTGAATGGGTTCGCATCTTTCATTTAACCAGGTGGAAATCCATGTTGACAACTCGCCTTCTCCGATACCTTAAGCTTACGATTGCGGTAATTTGGGAGGGAAGGAATTCGCGCAGATTTGCACGGTCTTCCTCCACAGTTGCTGCTCTTATTTTTAAAATTTTGTCGTGATTTGTCGCTGTGTTATTTTGTAATGTGGTGGGGATGTATCTGGTCCTCATTGTGTTTGCTTTGTTGTTTTTATCTATGTATGTTGCTTTTGTTTAATAAAGAGTGGACTGGCCACTATAAAAACAGGCTGGCCTTGCCAAAAAATAAATTCCTAGGTTGATATATTAACCCGAAATGAATTTATTTAGGCACCTAACCAAAGTCTGATACCACGTGTGACGACCTGGATTTTCGGACCATTTAAAATTGCCGAAAAATCCGTTCGTTCTAAAACTACTAATGAAAACTACTAACTTAATACACCATATTTGATAAATATTCAACATTACTAAATGTATAGGATAGAATTTCAATTATACCACTTATCAGAGTAATTTATTTATTTATTAATCCTACAAAGTGTTCTTTAATACATACCAAATACAATGACTATAAATCCACCACTACACAATTCTAATGAGAGAGAGAGTACTACCCTTACCTGCGAACTCAATAAACAATGTAAATACGGAATAAAATAGTAAGCATGAAAGATACAATAACACAAGATAAACAACAACCAATAACAAGTAAACATGAAGGGGTGATATTATTTTAGGGTCTGCATCACTTCCACTTGTGACTGCCCACGTACCCCTGTCTAATTGAGTACCCAATTAGATACAGGATCAAGCTAACATAGTTCTCCTACCAAAAATATGACTCATGGAGCCTACGATGCAGCAAACAATATGCAATTCCCAAAACTACCCACTTAGGCTAAATCTTCAATTTTAGATTTTCAAATATAATTAATTTTACGGAAATTATCTCTTTGGACTTTATTCTCGAATTCTTATTTCAAAACTTTTGCAATATATATATATATATATATATATATATATCTTTTATATTCAAATTATACTTTACTTCAGGGTCTTATATCAAATCACTTTTGAAAAGATTATTTGGAAATCCCAAATACTGTAATAAATGCATATCAAACCATATGCAACCATAACGGGAGGTTTCTCCCAATAACATGGCAACTAGATCCCAGCCTTCATACATTCGATAATAAAGTACATCCCTCTATTCCAAGAGCGGACAATATCAAAAAATATGCCCACTTTTTAGTTACGGGTTACACGAATCATTGGTAATATAACAAATCATTTTATATCCCGAAGCGATAAATCATTTCACACTAAATTTCATAAGTACTTTCAAATCTATAATAATTTTCATTTCCTAAATCCACTCAAAAATCATCTTAAAACCATCGGATATAGTCCTCAAAATTCTTTCCGTTTCATAAAACATTTTATAAAACCATTCTTATATAAATCACTTTTATATAATATAACTTCAAAATATTCATTATCAAACATTTCTATTTCTTTTAAAGGGAAAACATTTCGTAAAATTTTCATTTGAAAACCAAATTTCAAAACAATTCATTAAATTGAAGCGAACCAAATATTACCGCTAAACACCTTATAATCAAATTGTCAAATAAATCACAAGGTGTTAGCCTATAATTATTTTCTACCCAGCCCATGCATATGATAATTATTGCTTATAAACTGGTCGAGCAAAATCAACAATCAATAAATAATAATCAATGCTCATAAACTGGTCGAGCCTAATTCAAATAATCAATCAATGAAATAAATGCAACAATAAATTGTAATCAATGCTTCAATCTATCAAATATTTATAACACGTTTTATTTTATCTTAAGTTAGAACGATTTGATATTTATTTTAAAGCATCCGGGCTTTCCCTTCGACATTTTTCGTCCCTCGTCCAAGTCTCCTTGGATCGCATAGACGAAACGCGTGAACTAGTCGTTTCCGCATACACCATTAAGTATTTAACTTCTAAATATTGAATTACTTAATTAACCATCGAAACATAATATCGAGTAAGGAAATCAAACCATTGTTTTAGAAAAAAAAGTAAAACATTCAACAAGGGTTTTCAAACAACACTTGACACTTAAAGTTCTTTCAACTTAGCAATGGTTTTAATGAACTTAAAATAAGAAATAACTAACTTTGTATCCCACTCCATCAAACTTTAAGGCAAGAAACTTAAGATCTAACGCATACTACCTACCATGCTTTGGAAATAAATGGAAAAAGCCTAAATTCTTCCTTCCTAATGCTTGGCCAAGGCTTGAAATGGAGATTGGTCGAAAGTATAGAGAAGAAGTGGTAGAGCTTTGAACTTGAATTCTCGAAATTTAGATTCGAAAAATAGGTTATCTTGTATCTGGTTTTAGGCCCTTTAAATCTCAAAATTTAGAAAAGTTGTAAACCATAAAGTTGTTGAAAATTCTTTTCTCCTGAATTTGAAAGAAAATCACTTGAATCCAAGTAGTTTCGAGGGAGATATGATAGAATGAAGAAGATATATTGTCGGATTGACAAAAATGAAGCCCAAAAATGCACTTCAAAGAATTGAGTTTCAGGTATAACAAACCTCGAAACTAAAAAAATGATCAACATAAAAGTTGTAGCCACTAGAATTCCATATGGTTTAAGAAAAATAATTTCTTAATTTGGATCAGTTATGATCAAGTAATGATCAAAACAAAACGGCCCATTCTTTGGCTTAAAAACTAGGCCAGAGAATGCACTGGAAAGAAGTGGATTTTTGATATGATTATTTTTAGAATAAGAAAAAGTGGTCAACATGAAAGTTGTATCTACTGAAAAAATACATGACTTAAAAATATAATTCTTCATTTTGGTTCAGTTTCAAGAAGTTATGGCGAGAGAAGAAGAGGTAAAATATGGAGAGAAAAGGAGTTTGATTTGAAGAGGACGAACATTGATTTGTTTTGAATATTTTGTAAATATTTGAAATTATTTCTTTCTAGTTTTTTTCTATGACTTGAAAGCCATTAAAGATGAGAGGAAGAAGATGAAAAGCATGAGAAAAGAAGAAGAAGAACTATGAATGAAAGTGAAGAAGGATGTAGGTATTCATAGAAAAAGAAAGAAGTGGTAAATTTACCAAAATAACCTCTTACCAAATTACCAAACCAACCTTACTTCAACCTAAAGCAACATCCACTTTTTCAATACTTAACATAATCCTTTCACTTCTTATTTTATGTCTTAGTCACTTAAAGATTAAGTAAAGAATATCATAATTATGTTGACTTTGATTTGGTGTGATTTGATGTTCACTTTTTCTTACCTTTGTTAATTCTTACTTACTTTTACTAATGACTTCTAGAAGTTTACTAATATTATTTAGCAAAAGTAAACATGTTTAGTTATTTAAATTTATAATATATATGTTAAAACATGTTAACAAAGGTGCGACAGTGTTGCTACAACTTTTAATCGATAAAACATTGATTCTCGACAAAACGTTTTACAGACACATTTTGACATTTTAGTCAAACTATTTATTCATGTAAGCCAAACTTCAAAATAAATTTATTATTATCTTTAAATAATTAAAGAAGCATATTTAAATTATAAAAGAATATAAAATAATATCCAAACCTTTTTGTTAATATACGACATCAATTTATAGATAAGCGACGAAATTTGTCAACTTTTATAAAACAAGTTTTATGTATTTATCGAACCATTATAAATTAAATTACTATTATTATTAAATGAGTTTGATATCAATTATATATATATTTAAAAGAAATTATTTATCTTTTACACAAATTTCATGAATATTTATCCTACTTTATTAGAATCTGACTTTTGTCAATTTTACAATGAGAATCCAAAATCTTTGTTCATTATCAAAAATAAGTTTATCGTTCTTATTTATTATGTAAAACAGATTGTTTAAGTTTGAAAATTCTACACTTGAATATTTAAAATAATTTAATATCTCATTTTCAAAGTATATAAATTATGCGTCGATACACTACGATCACCTCTTTAAGCAATTTTCATTTAGAATGCTCATTGTCCTCCAATGACAATGTACTGACAGCTTTCATCCATATAAGTGCATTATGGGTCTGAACGAAACTGAAGTCACTACTCCTACTACATCCATTTTGGAATAATCATCAGGATTAGTAGCGATTAGCCCTTGCACTTTACTACTCCATCTTCAACTCCATGTTCTTGTTTTCACATCGAAAGTGTACTCGTTGGATCGAATGCTTTTCGGATAGCTTATCCGATCCCGGTCTCTTCGAAATAATGTCGATATTTTTCGATAAACTCAACTCCTATTCTTTAGGAAATAATCAGACGAAAATAAGATCGAAGATCACCACCTAACTGTTATTGGATGGATTTCCTTATCATCATCCGAGAAGAACGAAATGAGTTTATACGTATAGTATAGCACCATGAACGGTAACTGCACCATATGATCCTCATATTTCTTCTAGATATTCCCAAAGTTATACGTTGGGTCCAGATTTTGATAGTCGGTTATTTAACTATCAAATAAACAATCATTCAACCAAATATTCTATTTTCCACTGAAAATACCAAGTCTCATTTTAATTTAATTTTAATAAATTAAATTCTTTATCAAAAAAATATGCACTTATCTTATCGAATTTAGCATATTCGCAAACTATCCTTTTTCAAAAATATTTGAAAACCCTTTTCAAAATAATATGGAACGTACCACTACGGTACCAATGGATTCACAACTCAATGGTTATGTCTCTATCTCAAACAAATCCAAGACTTAACTATAGGCACTCACTTCCTCCGATTTCGCCATGCGGGTATACCATTACTTTCCAAAATTTTTATTTAAAAATCTTCAAAGTAATATCTATGAAATTTCTATAAAAATTTCTTGGTTAAATTTAGCTGAATACTCTTTAAAATAAAAGTTATTGTAAAATATTGAATATTGAATAATTTATTCCTTTAAAATAATAGTATTGATTTATCTTTAAATAATAATCAACTTACTATAAGCTAACTTCATTAATATTCAAATATTCCTTAAACCACTTTAAAACAACTAAATACTTAATTTTATGAAATATTCTTTGACACTTTTAAATTTTCTAGTTAATACTTGAATATTCCCTTTTTAAAGTAAACTTAGCTTCTCAGAAGAATATTTTTTTCATCTCCCATATAGCCAGTCCAATTCCTCTCGATTTATTTCCAATTTAATTTACGTCTCAATTTCGTAAATCCCTTTTCACATTTCCAATAATAAATCTACTATTTATTTTTAAATCGATTTACCCATCTCCTTATAAATCCTTGTCATGAATTTATAACTTCAATTTATCCACCGATAATCACTTTACTTTATTTATAAACTTCATTTATAAATTCCATAGTCTCATTTCCCGTTTATAGTGGTTTCACAACACTTACTCGATTTTAATCGATTTCTAATTTAAATTTCATTTTTAAATTAATTTTTCCCAAAATAACCCGATTGTATTCCAAAACCAACTAAAATCCGATTCCACTTGCTTTGTATAATTAAAAATCCTATTTAAAATCTAGTACAACAATTCCCTATTTTATTTTCTAAAATTCCTTTTTCATTCTTCCAACTATTTAAATCTCGATTTTTAAAATGTTTCTTTTAGACTTAAATCAACATTGCTTAAGTTTTATTATTTAAAATCATTTTATCTACAATATCCCAAAATCTCTATTTTCCATATTCCGAGATGATCAGGTACAATTTGAAAATCAATCTATTTATTATTTCCCAAATTCATCTCTTTTAATCAATCCAATTTCTCTATAAATATTGTTACTTACAATTTGCAATTTTATTTTATTTTCCCCAATTCAAAACATTTATTATTGGTATTTTAAAAATACCAAAATCTAGGCCAAGACTACAATAGCATCCAATAAATTCAAATTTCACTATAATCTACTATGAATTATTTAAATAGATCGCATATCAATATGTATAAAGTTTAACTCAACATTTTTGAGGAATCTAGTTGGATCCCTCTAACCTATTTCCCTGCATCCAGATGTTAGCGCAATATAAAAATATCAATCCCACTTCGAAGAGGATATCGTGATATATAGGGTCATCCGCTATTATGCGAGGCGTATAGGATCTCATCCGCTATATATATGCGGGAATATCAATCACTCCAATATATATACTCCTATATACAACATCACATTCAACCGATAATAATTTATCAATTCTATCAATCAATTAATAATTGATTTTAACTATTTAAAATTAATTGTGGTAAATCCAAAATTAAGTGAGATTAACTCACAATGATTTTTACCATCGCTTTCGCATTCCATTTTGATTAATTTGAAGGCATTTGAAATTATCTGAAATTTCAAAAGCTCCAAATTCGTCCAAACCATTTCCTACGTGTAGATGATGATAACACGATCCCAATGTAACTTGAATTGTCCGAACCGGACCTCATATGTAGGAGATGCGCATTTTATAAGTTTAAATGTAATTTATACAAAACAAACTCTTTTTTTTGTAAAGTAAGCAGCCCATACCCTAAAATAAATCCAACTGGCCCAACTAGCCCACTCCGCTACCTCTTCTTCTAGTCTACCTGTGCATGCAAATAACACCTAGGCCGTACATGAAAAGAGTGACACCACGCTGCTCTCCACGAAACCAAAATTCGACATCACCAACGACCTTCTTGCGTGAATCTCCATCGGACCATACAAATTCCATCGAGCCCGAGTCCCCCTCTTACATCACAACCTATTGCCGATTTGGGCATGGCCATACCGATGTCGCCCTCCTCCCCAAGACGACGTGGTCCCCCAAACCCCCACCCGAGATGCGAAACTCCCCTATGTGCAGGAACATGACACCATGTAGCTCAGCTTCACCTCGTTCATCCAAAACCCAAAACCCTAGCTAAAACCGCCTCTCGACCTTCGCTGTCACGATCCCTAAATCACAATCGAACACCACTAGAACTATACCAGTTGAAGATATTTAAGAAATACGATTTTAGGATTTGCTTCGAGATTTTTAAATCAAATATAATGGAGGATTTCATTTTTGAAGTTCTTCCATTTTTGTTTCCTTGAACTGCAAATTACTGGATGAAAGGAAAAAATGGATAAGAGCAAGATAAAAAGAGGGCAACGTGTTTGAATTAGTTTGCATGCTTGAATGGGTCTAGTACAGTGATTTGAAGAGAGGTTAAAAGTGCCGACGTGAATTTTTTTTTGTCAAGTCCATTTATTATTTAAATTTAAATTGTCTCGAATTCGTACTTAAATTTTTTACCTCCTATCGAGGCATGCCGCTAAGCATTTAAAATGTTATACCCCTATTCCAAACTCGATGGAAAAGGTTTCGAGTCCTAATTCGATCGTATGGAGAAGATATATTTTTGGACCCAATTATTATGTTGAATTTTCGATATAGATTTTAGTGTGTTTACATATCGTATGACCAAACGTTAACTCTAAGCGCTATGAAATTCAAAATCTGATAATAATACACTATTATGGATCCAATGCGACTAGTTTCGTCGAAATCCGAGACTGCGCCCCAAAAGGCTATTCTTAAATGTTAATTTAAATGATATATTTTTAAAACTGAACAAATCACTTTTAAATTTAATTTTAAAACTTCTATTTTCTTCATTATTATTAACATAAATTTTATAAGCCTTTAAATTATTTTTAACATGCTTAAAACTCAAGATTTCATATTTTACCCAATTTCAAATTATTAAATTCAATAACTAAATTATCCAATAAATAGTTATATTTGAAATTCAAGTTAAAAATTAACTTTAAATTATTTAAAATCAATTAAATATTTCAATTTCAAATATCTAAAATTCTGGGTCATTACAAATGCAGGGTAGATTTTGGAGTCGAGTGGAAGATCAATTTTATAGTCGATGGGTTCAATTTTTTCAATAATTTGGTAAGTTCGGTATTTTTTGGGTGAATTTATGGAAGATTTTGCTTAAGGAAAATTTACGGTATGGTTGGAGGCGAACAAAGACCCAATCGCTTATAGAAAATTGGTACCCGTTCGATGTTGGTTGGCATGATTTGTAGGCCTTTCTCTAGGTTTCTTTTAGGTGTTGAAGTAATTGATTTCTATTGATAATTCGTTCATCAAGGTCATTGAGATTTGTGGTGTTGAGAGAGTAATCTAAAAGGATTGAATATGGTCATCCCCAAACTACTAGGAAAAGAGACATGCCTATGGAGAAAGTAGAGAATTGTATTGTACCACTATTCGGTCTAAGGAAAGATAGTGCACCATTTGTTAGGTGTGTTTCCAACTGTGGTTCGAAGGTAATTTTCAAGACATCAATTTACCACTTTGGTTTGATCGTAAATTTGTAGGTGGTTGACACCACTCATTTTCAATTCTATACCACACAATCAGAATAATTCTTTCCAAAATGGCTAATAAAAATTTGGTCATATTCAAAGGTGATGGAGCGATGAATTCCTTGTAAGCAAACATAGTCTTATTTGTATTAGGATGTTAGTTGGAAGGCGAAAATTATGTAGTTAAAGCTATGAAATGGGCATATCAAGATAGGCGATCTCTATAACCTAAATGGTGGTTTTTCCAAGGGAGGGGGAAGATGGATGATGAAGTCCATGGATATGTCTTTCCAAATTCGCATAGGAATAGGACGTGGTAGAAACGAGCATTTAGGTGATATGTTTTCTGATTTAGATTATGAGAAAACGGAGCAACTATTGACAAACTCATTAACATACAAAGACATCATGTGTTGATAAAAATTTATGGAAATGCGAGCTAAAGTCGAATAAATACCTAAATATCCACCAATGTGAGAGTCGTGGACTGCAGCGATGACTTGGACTCGGAGATTATTAGTGCTAGGCACAAAAACACGGCTTTCTTAAAGGAGTAATCCATCTCAAAATTGAAGGTGGTATTGTCCTTATTGTTGCTGACAGATGGCGATGAGTTGTTGTGCTTTGGCATCAAAATTGGTCACATGTTGGATAGTGAAGAGTAAGTCGAACTGTGGATGGGAGAAGGCAAGGAGTTTAATTAAAAGTATATCTGGAGTTGTAGTTAGATGTGGCTATCGAAGTTTAGGTGTGGTGGCAGGTGCAGTGCCCGGTTGTCGTAGTTGTTGGAGTGGAATAGAGGTAGATGATGATGTGGGGAGGGGTCAGGTATGGTGGGAACGAGGTTTGTTAAGGTTGTGTTAATTTAGGGGTAATGAGTGGGTTTGAACTTAGGCATTCTGGAGAGAGCATGTGCGACTAAATTTGTTGGGCTAGGCTGATGTTAAATGGTGAAATCAAATCCAAGCAATATTGTGAGTCATTTTTGTTGTTTCAGAGTTTGGATAGTTTATACCATGAGTTGGCAAAGGATTTGGCGATTGATGAGAATGGTGAAATGGCAACTTAGAAAGTAGTGGCACCAAAGTTTAATGGCGAAGATGATGGCATACATTTCATGGCTATAAGTGGAGACCTTTTACAGTAATTTTGGAAGTATTTAACTGAAAAAAGAGACTGGCAATTTATTTTACAATAGGATGGTGCCAATAGTGGTGTTGGATGCATCGGTATGGATAGTGAATGATAAAATGAAATCTGGTAAGGCCAAGGTTGGGTTTGGATGTCAGCTTTTTTAAGGAGGTTGATTATAGTAGTGGCCTTAGGGGCATAAATGAAGGCATCTTTTTTGAGGAGATTGGTGAGGGGTTTGGCGACGGAAGGATGGTGGCATATGAATTTATGGTGATAGCCATTAATCTTAAAATCCATGAAGTTCTATAATATTGATTGCACTAGGACATTCGACTATTGCTTCAATATTCTATGGGTTGACTTTTACACCATGGACCAAGATAATATGACCCAATATTCAAATTTGGTAAGATCAAAGATACATCTAGATAGGTTGGTGAATATTTTATGTTCTGCTAGGATGTAAGGGTGGTTTGTAAGTGGGATATGTGCAATGTTAGCGATGGGCTACAAATAAGTATGTCATCAAAGTATACTAGTTGGAAAGCGGGGTTGGAAAATATTATTTATGGTTGCTTGGAAAGTGCAAAGGGCGTTAGTTAGGCCGAAAGCCATGTCCTCGAATTCATAATGTCCTTCACAGGTACGAAAGGTGTTTTGGAAATTGGAGGGCTAAATGTGGATTTGAAAGTAGCCACTCTTTATGTCCGATTTCGTGAAGCAAGAGACGCCTTGATGTTCGTCTAACAATTCGTCTACTGTTGGTATTGCAAATCAATCTTTTATTGTGATCATGTTTAATGTTTAGTATTCAACACAAAATCACCACGAGCCATCTTTTTTTTAACGAGGTGGATTGGCAAGGAGAATGGACTTATGGATGGTCTTATGATTTTTGTGTGGAGCATTCCACAGACTTATTTTTCTATCTCAGATTTTTGGAAGTGGGGGTAGTAGTATGGTTTAACATTGATGGAGGATGCATTTGGGAAAGATTAATTTGATGTTTAAGTGAGAGATGTGGTCGAAGGTCGGTTGGTGGTGCAAATAATATAGAGTGTTTATTGAGGAGGATTTTAATTTGTGAGTGTAGATTGGAAGTTGGAAGTGAAGGTAATGTACCAGAGGGGTCGAGTTGAAGACAAAGGAAAAGGAGGAGGTAGTGGTTTGTCATTTGAGTTGGTCAAGGAAAATTTTGGTTGGGCTTTAATGAGGTAGAAGGGCCAATAAGGTGATAAGGTTATTGCTGTGGTAGAAGTTCAAGGCTATTGTTTTATGGTTAGTGGTTGGGCCTAGTGCACCAAGCCATTGGATGCCTAATATAATATCTGCCCCACTAAATTCAAGTAAATGAAAATCAATTAAAATTTTAGCTTGGTCAATTTATGCCTCCACGTCATGGCAAAGCCTAATGCTTAAGACCTTCTCCATGTTTCCTATCGTAACTCCAAATCGACCTGCGTTGTCTCGAGGCCGAGGAACATAGCAATGCATGGCTGTAGGTAGCTATATGTACTACCCGTATATGTTAGGGTTGAAATGGGATGTTTGTTGAGGTGGATGGAGATACAAAATACCTTCGGGTTGGCAGTGCCTGTAAGAGAACGAAGATGGATCTCTTCATTGGTTTGAAGTATGCTGCAGATGCATTGATACGGTTGGTGTTGTTGGGTGATTTGGTTTCAGATTTGGGTCCCTGAAGGTAGCTTAGATCTGGTTTGGTTTCATCAGGGAGGAGCTGCAGTGCTCGTCGGTTGGGACAGTGGAGGTTGGGGGTGGTATCTCTCATCACAATGAAGTATAATTCTTGAGTTTGATGCATTTACATTTCAGATGGGGTAGGCTCATCTATTGAAAGATTTGTTGTTTGTTTATTGTTTTGGCGGGGTTATTGGAGAAAAAGTTAGTGAGGATGGTACAGCTTACAGAGAAGGAAAATGTTTATAAGGTAAGGTTGATCATTAGCAATCTTGCTTTCTATTTGTTTGGTGAGATCGATAGCTTCGAAATGGAAAGTGGGTTAAATTATGTAAAGTTCATTTCTTATGGGAATTTTTTAGGTCGGAAATGAAAAAATATAGAAGAGCATAGAAGAGTAAAGTTGTTATTTGATTACTAATGGTTTTGAACATGGATTGATAATCTTTAACCGATGCGGTTTGGCTGAGTTTGAATAAGATTGCTTGGGGTTGATGAAGGATGAAGGTCCAAATCGTTGCTCCAAGCTTTTCTTAGTCCATGCAATGATGAAAATTGTTCATTCGGGTACATCCATTAAAACTACGTGTGTAACAACCCTGCTTCCTATGTTTTATATATTAATTAAATTTAATTAACATAAAAATATTCGAATTCGATTTTTGATAATTATTATTTTAAAGATAATATTCGTATTTATTTGAAGTCTACTTAATAAAAGATTTTGTTTTAATAACTTCAACTAAATTAATAAACTCTTTTTAGATAATAAATTAGAAACGAATAAATTTTTTAATTAAAAATAAAATATTTGTAAAGTGTAACTAATTTTTATATGATTGAAATAGTTAAAAAATAACAAAAAACAAATATTTAATTGAAGGAATTATTTAGAAGAAAAAGGAAGAGAACATAATTATTTTAGATTTGAGCCCAAGGCTCATTTAAACTTGTTGAGTATAATAGTTTATGATTTTTATTTGATCATAATAAACATATGTAAATTCGTTAAATGTATTTGTTGTAAAACTATTGCGATTTAATAAAATGAGATAAATATTTGTTGAATAAAATAAATGAATTTGAATATTTATTCAAACAAATATTATATTCCAATTTCAAATAGTTCACATTATTTGCTTCCACTGTATATAAAGTTTTCAATTACAATACAATTTGTCATTACATAAATTTCTATACTCTCATATACACAATTTCTACACACACTCATATACAACACTTTGGTTCCTCACTCACTCGCACTTGATTTTGACCTTGATTTGCTTGCTCCAGCTTGTGCCCAATCATTCGCTATCCCTGTAAAATATACAACGCAGCAAAATGGAAAAAGAAACAAACTTAAATTGCAAAAATAAAATTATAATTGTGATTTAATATTGCTTCAGTTATTTGGTTTGCTTGTTTTCATATTTTAGACAGAGACCAAACATAAATGTACATGAGCAGCATATGACATGCATAGTATATCACTGTACATGCCATAGAGCCGTGCATATATACAAAATCCATTCGCACTTGTATCAGTAAATTGCAGGGACAAATGCACGAGGTCAAGCCCCAAGCAAGCTCGGGCTTAACACAAGTGCATCAAGTAGTGTACATAGGTGCAACCATGTTAGAGACTCAACTCTAGTGCACTTATCAGAAGTAGCAAAAGAAAGCACACTTGTATAAATATATGTATATACAGATATATGCACACACACACATAGATCCAGTGAATAGAAAAGCAATTCAGAGCTACAGATGAACCAATGTGTACTGCAACATCTCTGGCCAATAGAAGCATATACAAATGCACATTAAACTGAGCACGTGCCATCGTATAATCACACAAATATACATACAAACATATGTATGTATATACATGGAACCAAGTGGATCATTTCAGTTCAAACTAAGCGTACAAGTGGACGTGAAAAAAACAGCATGCATCAGTTCAGTACACAGAAACATGCTCATGAGGTAAGAGAATGTCAAGTGCACAGATAAGTCCAAACTCAAGGTAGATGGATTTAGTGCAAGCAAATGTAGTACACAATAGGTCAATATGCACAACACATCAGAGATGCACATGAGCAGCAAGGGGTCTAATGCAGCAATGAACTTAAGTTCACACAGATGCAATAGTAGGAATGAAAATGACTCACAATTGAATTAAATATAAATGGCTATACAGCAAACAAGACCAATTCAACACAAGCATACAATGCATCAGTTGGACGATTTAGGCAAACCCCTAACCACAGAAATTAACATATTCAACATGCAAGAGAACAAACAATTTCAGGAAATGAAGCAAAGTCATGAATGTTTCAGATTAGAAGTAGGCGAAGAATTAATAGTAATAGGAAATAATCAAAAGTTCAATAGAAATGGTGAAAATGAACTAGTCATAACTGAAATCAGAAATTCAAGCATGGTCAAAGTATATTCGAATGTATATCGAATAATGAATAAGTCAAGATTCCATAAGTCATTCAATCAAAAATCCATGGCCGAAGTTAAATCGAAATTAAACTCTGAAATGTTCAAACCAAAATTATATACGAAAATATAGGCAATTGATTCCTATAAATACCCATATCATATAGGCTAAAAATTTAATCGAGTTTGAACAAAATCTAAAGAGCATAAAAATCACATACCAATTTTCATATCATCCAACTCAATGACGAAGCAACTGAGAAGAATCAAGCAAGAAGCGGTCGATAAGGCTTCAAGGCGACAGTTCCTCTTCGATCGATAGAAAACTGAATCGGCGGCTTCAATTTTTGGAACCCTAAATCGCAACAAAGACAAAAGGGCTAGGCCAAAGAAACAAAGTGAACTGGGAAAATAAAATGTAAGGCCCAGGTTGATCTGCAACCATTGTCATGGTGGTGGAAGCAATTTCTGAGGACGTTATCCGGGTGATTGGTGAAATGATGTAATGAAATGGAAGCAGATATATGTGTAGATGTGAATTAACGATAATGTGTCGGATTTATCAAGAATTTAAGAATTTTTGAGTGCACAAAGATAAGTACAGAAATAAGAAATGTAACTGCTAAAAGAAGGTGATGAACAAAATGAACAAGATTAAGAACTGTAATTGTGCAGAATTGTAGATCAGGGATAGAAATTGCAAAAGTTTAACAAGAAATAGAATTTGTAACTTGCAAGAATATAAGGAACAGAGAATTAAAATTGCAAATAAAATGAGCAGGACGGAGAACTTGAAGTGAATTAAAACTATAACTAGTAATTCATAGAACTATGTAACTAAATTGAAGAAGAATGAACTGATATAAAATTGCAACTAACAGTAATACATGGAGAACTAGAAATGAAAGAGATAATTTGCATTCAGATTTCTTCACCTTAATGGTGGACAAAGAAGGAATTAAAGAAGAAGAGATACTAGAGTTGCAACAGGAAATGGAAATGAAATGATATTAAGCTTCAGATTTCCTACACTCATACAAGCATGCACTACAGTATATATACACAACCCAGGCCTGGACTAACTCAACTCAACCACTTGACTCAACTTACTCATTAACTTGACTCAACCCACTCAAGTTTAATCACATAGTTAGTATACAAACTCAACATCAAATACAAATACTCTCAACCCAAATACAACAGTAAACAGGCCCAAATAATATATGTATCAGTTGGCATGTGCACAACATGCACAACTGAGACATCCTTGTAGCTTCCTCCACAGGCCATCACTTCAAGCACTTCAGCACTTGACGCCTTCCTGCTATCTCCAGCTACCAACTCCGATGTCCCATGGTTGCCTCTGACGAACCTGGCTAAAGATGGAGTTTATTTTTTTATTTTATTTTATTTTATTTTTTTATTTTTCCATTTTCTAGGCATAGGCTGCAGTCTTGCTTCTGCTTAAACATGGCAATCAATGGCCTGTTGGTTGTTACATCTCCCTTCCCCTTAAAAACGACCTTGTCCTCAAGGTCGAGTGATAGCAAAGGAGGTGGCCATGGTGGTTTGTATGAACTTCCATTAGTAATGACGTCTTCAAATGAAAAGAGTATTCTCTTATCCCCATTAATATAAGTTGTGTTAGCAACCTCAAGTACCAAGCAATAATCACTTAAACCCTTATTGGTAACACCTAATCTTATTATAATAATATTATCTGTTTTGAAAACAACCGTTCATGGTTGATAAAACGCTTCACATGAATTACTTGCAGGTGCATTCTTACCTACTTCCTTATTTGTTTGTTTATTTTTCTTCATCTACACCTTTCAATATAGTCTCCAAAATTGTTGCTTCTTCAAAAACCATATCAACTGATTCCTTTATATTCAAATCTATGTCTCCATTCTTGCTTGAAGCTTGACATGAAAATATGGCTTTAGTGTCTACTTTCGATTAAAAGGGGACTTTGTCCTCCACTATTTCAATTTCAGACAATGATACTATCTTATGGGCTGTTTGAATAACAACAGTGTCTGGGTATACAGGTAGGCAACCAGCATCAGAAAATGAGTCATCTTTAGCAATAAGATCTTTAGAAATTTGGGGAATTGATGAATCATGTTCGCATATGTTTGATGACAAGAATCCATTCGTATTTTCAATCAATGGTTTGTGTACATCTAAAGAAACTAACCCTTGGTTATTATCACAAGTGAAATCAGACTGTACACATTTAGTTGCAGTAATACAAGAATGCTTGAATAGTTCACCCAAGATCATAGCGAAGAACCCAAATTCATTGATACATGAATCATAACCGGTAGGATATTGTTTTGTCAACTAGATGCAAATATCCCAAATTCTGTAAGAAAGACCAATAATCCCTTTTTTCTCAAACTTCGAAAGAGATGTTGTTAATAGGCTGCTTTGAAGGGAAGTGATAATATCACCAATCTTTTTATTGATAAGTTCAAGGAATATTATTATGGTGCTTATTTCCATTGATTCTAGGATCTTGATTGAATGCTCCAATTCAAATATTATCCATGATTCTGATTCAAAATCTTGGGTTTGAGGTATGTTACGGGTATTGTTAGCAGGAGTTTGTGGGCTTATGAAATGGTTTCTTGAATTGATATGTGGGGCTGCTGGCATAGTAGTTGAGGAATTTACAGTATAGGGAGTAGGGAGGAGCAGTTCTTGATTTTGAAAAGGAGGATTTTGATAGGTTCTTGAGGCAGTAGCATAGATTTCTGCAGCTGGTTGATAATCATTTGGGATAGGAATTGTTGCCTGTATAGTGTGAGGGTTAGGCAGGAGTGGTTCTTGAAAGTGTACAGGGATTTTTGGTGGAGGATATGCTGCTGGTTGAGAAAATATTGGAATTTGCATAGGGTAGGGATTTGGTAGATGAGGCTCTTGATATGAGTAGCTGATTTCGTTTGGCCTTGCCCATGTTAGATCTTGATATGGCGGGAAGATTTGAGAATAAATGCTGGCGAAGTATGGATCTGACTGGTTGTCAAAGGTTGCCCCAGTCAGCGACTCTGATACCATTATGTAAGGCCCAAGTTGATCTGCAACCATTTTCATGGTGGTGGAAGCAATTTCTGAGGACGTTATCGGGTGTTTGGTGAAATGATGTAATGAAATGGAGGCAGATATATGTGTAGATATCAGAAAATGCACAAAAGAAGTGAGAGATAATGGTTGTTTGATGTGCAGGCAAAGGGATTTTAAGAAAGAATTGATGAATTAACGATAATGTGTCGGATTTATCAAGAATTTAAGAATTTTTGAGTGCACAAAGATAAGTACAGAAATAAGAAATGTAACTGCTAAAAGAAGGTGATGAACAAAGATTACGTATTGATATTACTAATGAAATGTAAATTGCAATAACATGAACAAGAACAAATTGCAAAAGAAAGAACAAGCACTGGAATTTGTGAATGGTAAGTAATTGATCAAACAAGAAGTACAAGAATGTGTAAATGGCAGAAAAAGATGTACAAGCAATATAAATCAAAAATGAACAAGATTAAGAACTGTAATTGTGCAGAATTGCAGATCAGGGATAGAAATTGCAAAAGTTTAACAAGAAATAGAATTTGTAACTTGCAAGAATATATGGAACAGAGAATTAAAATTGCAAATAAAATGGGCAGGACGAAGAACTTGAATTGAATTAAAACTATAACTAGTAATTCATAGAACTATGTAACTAAATTGAAGAAGAATGAACTGATATAAAATTGCAACTAACAGCTAATACATGGAGAACTAGAAATGAAAGAGATAATTTGCATTCAGATTTCTTCACCTTAATGGTGGACAAAGCAGGAATTAAAGAAGAAGAAATACTAGAGTTGCAATAGGAAATGGAAATGAAATGATATTAAGCTTCAGATTTCCCACACTCATACAAGCATGCACTACAGTATATATACACAACCTAGGTCTGGACTAACTCAACTCAACCACTTGGCTCAACTAACTCATTAACTTGACTCAGCCCACTCTAGTTTAATCACATAGTAAGTATACAAACTCAACATCCAATACAAATACTCTCAACCCAAATACAACAGTAAACAGGCCCAAATAATATATGTATCGGTTGGCATGTGCACAACATGCACAACTGAGACATCCTTGTAGCTTCCTCCACAGGCCATCACTTCAAGCACTTCAACACCTGACGCCTTCCTGCTATCTCCAGCTACCAACTCCGATGTCCTATGATTGCCTCTGACGAACCTGGCTAAAGATGGAGTTTATTTATTTATTTATTTTTCCATTTTCTAGGCATAGGCTGTAGTCTTGCTTTTGCTTAAACATGACAACCAAATTCGAAGGATTCCACAATGTTCTTACTTCTCTTGCCAATGATATGCAACAAATGAAGTTCAAATCTCAAGCACCACCACCTGCATTTCCCACATGCCCTCCACCAATACCTCAGTTTCATCCACCAATTCAAAACAATGAGAATCTTCCTTATATTGCAACCACTAGTACAAGAAACCATCAACCACAACCTAGAAATGCTCCTTATCCAGTGAATCCAGACTTCCCTGCTCTAAGAAATCCCGGTCAAAACTATCCCAATCCCCCTCCTAATTATACCACTATGTATTATCCTAATCCTATGACCACTTATAAACTAGATTTCCCTAGTTTTTCTGGTGATGAAGGAGTAGCTGACTGGTTGAGACAAGTCGAACAATTTTTTAAATTTCAACATACTGAGGAGCAGTATTGGGTAGAGATTTGTTCTTTTTACTTAAAGAAAGAGGCGCTGCAGTGGTATCATTGGTACACAAATACAGTACTTAATCATGAATTGTGGCCAGTTTTTAAAGAATAGATTTTAGTGAGATTTAACCCGGAGGAGATGGAGAGACCCTATGAAACATTATCCAAACTCAAACAACATACCACAGCGAGAGCATACGTTAGTCGCTTTGAACAGTTACTAAGCAGTAATTGAGACCCTACCACCTAAATTTTTGCTTGATAGATTTATTGGAGTGTTGAAGGAGAAGATTGGGTGTTTCTTAAGCTTCAACCTTACAAGCAATTGACAGCCAAAAATCAGAAAACTTGCAAGCTCTCACCCAAGTACTATGGACCATATGAAGTAACTGAAAGAAGTAGCTTATAAACTCCATCTACCAGCCACTGCAAAAATCCACCCTGTCTTTCATGTATCTCAGCTAAAGAAAAAGGTAGGAAGTTCTGTTATTGTGCAAGATGTTGTTCCTAGTTTTGTGGAAGAGATCGTAGAACAGCCAGAGTATATAATTGATAGAAGAATAATACCCAGAAAAAATGAAGCCGTAGTTCAAATTTTGATTAAATGGAAGGAGAAAACTATAAAAGAAGCTACCTGGGAAGATTATTGGCCAATGATAAAAAAATTCCCTACATTAGACCTTGGGACAAGGTCACTTCTTGAGGCGGAGGGGAGATGTAACAGCAAGGGAATGTTAGCACTGATTTTCGAGAAGAAAGGAGGTCATCTGCTTTAGGAGAGTGATGAAGGCAAGGAGGAGGATGAAGCTTGAGCTGTGGGATGATGGAATGTAACAGTTTGGCATATGTGCACGTGCACAGCTGAAATACATAGGAGGTTGATATATAGGTTGTTGCAGTAATATCAGTTTGTTAGTTTGACTCTTTTATATTGTACTGGTCCGTATTTGATGTTTGGGCATGAGTAGGCAAAGTATTTGTGATAATTCTCTGATGTGTATATATGCAGAGGTGATATTGTAACTGATGGTGTGACAAAACTCAGTAATAAATTTGTTCTTCTTTCATATTAATGTTGTTGCCATTAGTGATATTTGTTCTCTTTAATCTTTTCATATCATTCAACTCTGTGCTCATACCAATAGATTCATCTCTGTTAAAATCGGATCTGCTCAGTTAGGTATTGTATTCTGCATAAGGATTGTTTCAGTTTTCATATATTAGCACTTACCTGATTTGATACTATCTGTTCTTGATTGACCTATTGCAATATAATCTTTGTTCTTGAATTTGATAATTGATATTCCTTGACCTATATTTTGTTGTTATCAAATACATCCTTTTATCAATATTTCATTTGTCATACAGTCTTGTCAATAATTTACTATTTCTTCTATCTTTGCTAAATTCTTCATGTGACCCTCTGCTGCCAATTATTTTACAAGTTCTTGAACCAGGTTAATGCATTGTTTCATTCCTAGTGCTTGATCTTAACTGTTCTTGATTATTCATTTGCAATATACTGTTAGTATACCTCTGTTATTAGTTGTCTCAGATCTGATTGCGTTATTTCATTTGACTGTTAAATGATTGTTGTTATTCAATTACAACTCAGTTCTTGTTCAGTTTGTATGCAAATATTGTAATTGTTGATTCTTATGCTTACCTTTTCTTTTTGCTTGTAAGCCTCTGTTAAAATCTGAACCTTTATACCCTATACTTGTCAGTTACCAATCTTGTCAAAATTACAGTAGCATACAACTCCTTTGTATTGATATTGTGAATCTTGTAATTTCTGTTGTGATTCAACGTACCATTTCCATGTTATATTTGGTACCAGTTATAATTCTTGATATTAGATAGTCAATTGGTATATAACACTCTTACATTTGGTACAAATACTTGCAACTATCAGTTTACTTCTCTTTATCTTATCTTCTTGAAATTTCTGAAGTTGATCATTCTTTTGCAACATATGTGTGTTCTTGAAACTGACTTGAAACTTCACTTGATCTATAAGTTCTTGTTTTGGTCATCTTTAGATATCTACATTTTCTTCATCCATCTTCATATACTAAACTGTTTCGTTTCAAGTACTCAACCAAGTTGATATTTCCTGATTCGATTTTATCACTGCAAAACAACTCATCTCCTAATCATCAACTCTCTGCTGTGTACATGAAAAGTGTGCATAGTTTCTTGCTTTAGTGTGCATTCTAGTTCAGTTTCTTCTTCCTCCTGCATATCAAATCTCCCACTTCTACAACCACCTTATTCATCACCAGTAAACTCTCCATTCAAGCATGAGCAAAGATCCAGAGCCATGCTCTTCCATAAAAGGGATACATTATATTCTCTAATTAATTTAGTTTGGGCCGTTGTTTTATTTAGGCTAGAGTTTATGTATTAGGGGTTCAAATTTTATTTCTTTTATAATTTTATTTTAAAATTTTAAACTCTAGCATTAACAAGGTTACGAACTACGCAACTCTAAGGCAGAGTTGTGGTAGGGCTTTGAGCATAGGGTTAGAATAAATAGGTAAACGATCGTCCCAAGTTTCAATGTCTATAAGCGGCCATTTGCTTAGTTCCTAATAGAAACCTTGGGTAGCAGTAGGTGGGTTTTGTCCAAGCTGGGTGAACTTGTGCATTGTTTTTAATTTCCGCATTTACTCTGTTATTTTCTATGCTGCAATTCACATATATCCATGAATTTTTTATTAACACTATTCACCCCTTTCGAGGTTAATTCGATCATACAAGTGGTATCAGAGCTAGATAAAAAATTCACATTTTTAACTATGGTTGGTTTTAATAATGCTTTTCTGAAGGTTAATCTATTGTCAGGTAACCCATTTTTAGTGGCCTGATCATTCGCTTTGGTAAACTAGGATGAAATTTTTTCTAGATACTATAAATGCATGGAATATAGTTGAAACAACGTATACCTTGCATACGGAAAATATAGATGGTAACAAAGTTCCTAAACCAAAAGATAAATGGAATTCTAACGAGCTTAGTTTACATCATTCCAATGCTGAGGCTATGAATCTTATTATTCGTGCATTAGATAAAATTGTATGCAATTGTGTTTCTCGTTATGAAACTACATAGGAAATTTGGCATGCACTTGAAGTTACTCATAAAGGAACATCATAGATTAAGGAATCTCGTCAAGCAATGCTCAACAATGAATACAAGAATTTCATGATGATGAAAGATGTAAATAAGAAAGAGATGTATGAACATTTCATAATATAAAATTCAAATTCAAAATTTGGCAAAAGCTTATACGGAATTGGAAACGGTCCAGAAAATTATGAGAATCCTTCCAAGAAATTTCGAAGTGAAAGTGACTGCAATTCAGGATTCCAAAGATTTGAAAATGATTAAATTGGAGGAGCTAATAGGAAATCTCATTATTTACAAGATGGAAAAGTCAGAGAAGAACGTGAAAGCAAAGGCTCGAAAAAGAAATGATTAGCTCAAAAAGGTACAACCGATAGTGATGATGATAGTGATGCCGCAATTGAGCTAGCATTATTGATGAAGCAATTCAGAAAGTGGACTCGAAAGCATGGAAATCCAGCAATAACCAACGGATAAACACCTAAATTTTCAAATTTATAGATGATTCTAAAGAGGAGGAAATCATATGCCATAGATGTAAAAAGGATGGTCAGATCAATCCAAATTGTCCATTGAATCATTTTGACAAAGGAAAGAAGAAGAAGCGAAGGAGTTTTGCAGCCACTTAGGATGATAGTGAAGGAGAAGAGGATACCATCAATAGTGGGAATGAAGATGCAAACATGTTCCTGATTGGAGAATTTAGCGACAATGACGATGAACCGAGTGAGTATCAAAATTATCACGTACTAATTTATTATTGTTATATCACGAGGTAAATGGGAGCTATGATAGACTTAAAGGAAGATATAATAAATTTAAATCGGAGAAAAATAATGTACTTGGGATAAATAATGAGTTAGAATCTATGATTGTACACATTAAAAAGATTAACTTAAACTGTGAAAAGTGCCAATCTTTAGAAGAAGAAACTAATAGGTCCAAAACCAAAATTGAAACTCTCGAAAATGAAATTTTGACCTTAACAAATAAAGGCGACGCAAAAAGTGAAAATTCCATCAAATGATGCACCTCATTTTCGAATGAACATAATGCCCTTAGAGCTAAGGTTCAACAAATTGAATCAACAATAAAAAATATTTCAAAGGGAGAGAAACATTGAATATGTTACTAAGAAACAAAATTTTGTTGAAAATAAAAAAGAAATTGGTTTTGATAAAGTTGAACCGATTAAGAAAAGGAATTTTGATAATGCCAACTTTCAAAAAGATTTCAAACTACTTAATTTGTGGAAAAAGAGGGCATAATCAAAACAAATGTTGGACTAGAAACAAAAACAAAACCGTTAAACATCTTTGGGTTCCAAAAGGTACAAATGCAAATGTTTTGAAATTTAAACAAGTTTGGGTTCCCAAGGGAACAATTGTAGGTACTAACACTTTGTTATATAGACGAGTTTAGGTACCAACGGCTACGAATGAATATAAGAGTGGTCCTACATCATTTATTAGACCGCTTGACTCTTCTAACATTAAGGTACAAAAGCAGGCTAAGGAAGAACTTTGATAGAGATAGATTTCGAGTTGTATAATATAGTCAATAAGCTAAAAAATTCTAATGTTTCATAGCCTTAAAAGACTAGGTGGAGATCTACACATTTTGGATATCACGACATGAAGGTAAGTAAGGTATGATCTCTAAACTCAATTTTGTTCTCTTATTGTTAATTCTGTTTTTATTGACATTGCTATAGTATTCTGCCATATCTTGAGCTTCTTAACTCCGATTTGCAAAACTAAAGACGTTTTGGAAAATATATTGAAAGCACTATAAGTTTTATTTTTTATAGTTCTCTAGAATATGAATTTAATAGGAAAAAAACTGCATATTATTTGAAGTATTGTTTGAAAACAGTTTAAGAACTTCTTGACATAACTGTAGTATTTCAATCATAACATGAACATTTTACTCCAATTTTAGAATTTTTTGAAGTTATGAAAAGCTAACTAATAGTAATACAACCTTATTGTTTTGAGTTTTTATTGATTCATTATGTAAAATACTGTAAAACAACAATCTTTTTGGCACAATACTTGAAAATTATTTCCGATTTACACAAACGAGTTGTAGTATTTCATTCGTAACTTTTGAATTATTTATCATCTTCACTTGAAACTAATTTTGATAAGTGGAACTTTTGAGTGTATAAATATTTCATGTTTTGTGCTAAATCAAATTATAGACTTAAAGCTTTCAAATAGTGGTTTCAAATGGACTGAATTTTCAAAACATGAATTTTCAATTACTTTGGTAGAATTGTTATCACTAATTGTCTTGTTCATGACTAACAAATTAATGCTTGGAGAAATGTTTATGTTTTCGCTTCAATATAAATGTCTTTGCCTTTGACTAATATAAATGGTCTTGCTGAAATTTTTGAAAATCAATTCGAATGATTTTGAGAAGTAAAAGTTTTGCTTGTGTTCTTATATACCACTACATGCCACCTTGGTCAATCCAAATACAATGATAACAAATATCATGTTGAAATCATATT
Organism: Allium cepa; assembly: GCA_030765085.1. NCBI lineage: Eukaryota > Viridiplantae > Streptophyta > Magnoliopsida > Asparagales > Amaryllidaceae > Allium > Allium cepa. Next base: position 216,758,001 of record CM060946.1, read on the forward strand.
TGCAATTGATTGATTATTTTCAATTGATTTTCAATTATCATGCACTTTCACAAAATCCCTACAGAAAATTGATTTTCACACATTTTAATTTTTTGTAAAATAACTGTTTTACTTTGATGAAAATGCATATGTTTATTTTGATAAGGAATTTACTCTAGAAAATATAATCTTTGACTAATTAAACCTTTTTTAAACTTGGAAAAATTATTAATACTGTTTGAGAAAGTGATGAGTAGTGATTAAATTATATTTCATAATAAGATGAAGTATAATTTAAAATTTCATGAAAATTAAACAAATTTTATAATATTCTTTAAATTAGCACTTATCCCATGATCATTTCTATGACTATTGACTTTCATTCAATCCATACACCACAATTTAATATAGTGTACAGAAGTTGGTGTTTCAAAACATAAAATTATTTTTTTGTAAAATAATTATCCCATAGTATTCACTCTTATTTAAAAGTCCTTGTGGTTATGCATGGGTGAATTACTTTAACCTCTGTGTATGTGGTTCCATTCTCATTTAAAAGTGCTCACAGTTACTTATGGATGGGACTCATATACGAGAGGGATAAATATTCAAGTAGATTCTGATCTCATTTAAAAGTCCTCTTGGTTATGCATGGTCAGAAAAATACTTGACATGCATCTTTAAGTAACTACCAACCTCATTTAAAAGTCCTAATAGTTATGCATGGTTAGAAAGTGCTTAATATTTTTTTTGGTATAATATTTAGAAGGAGGATTCACAAATTACTCCTTTGTTGAAAGTGCCAAACTGATCTCACTGTATAAGATTTTCCCTAAATATAATCCTATCATTTCTCTAAAATGGAACTTGTTTCTAATAAATAAAATATTATGATTTTGTTTGATCAATTGGAGTTTGCGATATACATTATTGCCCTCTTGATTTGATTTTACAATTTTAATCAAAATTCATTAGTCGTTCAATTACTACTATTATTTTTGATCGTAACAAAAGGGGGAGAAAGGTTGAGATTTGTTGACCGAGTAATAACCTTACCGATATTTGAGAGTGTTTTATTATTCAAGAGTTGTTTTGAAATTATTTTTGAAAAATAAATTTCGCATTTTCAATTACTCGCATCTGTATATGGGAAGTTTATTTATAGGTGGAGCATCTAAATAGTGGGGGATTGAATACATCGCAACAAACACATCTATTTTATCCAAAATCTAATGTATGTTTTTATCATCAAAAGGGGGAGATTGTAGAGTATAACAATTTATAATTTTTGTTTGATGATAATAAACATGTATATATTCGTTAAATGTGTTTGTTATAGTACTATTGTGATTTCACAGAATGAGATAAATATTTGCTGAATAAAATAAATGAATCATAATATCATTTAAATAAACATTTATTCAAACAAATATTTTATTTCAATTTCAAATAGTACACATTATTTGCTTCCACTATATTTGCAATTTTCAATTACTATACGATTTGTCGTTGTACAAATTTTCATACTCTAATATACAAAATTTCTCTACACACTCATATATAACACTTTTTTCTCTCTTATCACACTTGATTTTGATCTTGATTTGCTTGCTCTAACTTGTTCCAGTCATCCGCTGTCACTGTAAAATAAACAACACAGTAAAATCCAAAACGAGACAAACCTAAATTGCAAAAATAAAATTATAACCGTGATTTAATATTGCCTCAGTTATTTGGTTTTTTTTCCTTCATATTTTAGTCAAGGACCAAAAAATGTACATGAGCAGCATATGACATGCATAGTGCATTAATAAATTGTAGAAACAAATATACAAGGTCATAGGGCCGTGCACAAATACACGAGGTCAAGCCCCAAGCGAGCTCGAGCTCAACACAAGTGCATCAAGCAGTGTACATATGTGCAACTATGTTTCGAACTCAACTTGAGTGCACTTATCAGAAGAAGCAAAAGAAAGCACACTAATATACATATATACATATACGTATATGCGTACATATGTACATAGTGAGTAGAAAAGAAATTCAGAGCTTCAGATGAACCAATGTGTTCAACATCTCAACACAATAACAACATGTACAAGTGCATAATAAAATTAGCACGTGCCATCACATAATCACACACATATATATACATACGTACATATGTATGTATATAGATGGAAAAAAGTGGATCATTTCAATTCAAACCAAGCATACAAGTAGACGTGAACAAAACAACATGCATCAGTTCAGTACACAGAAACATGCTCAGAAGGTAAGAGAATGTCAAGTACATAGATAAGTCCAAACTCAAGGTAGATGGACTCAATGCATGTATGCAAATGCAATGTAGTACACAATAGGTCAATATGCACAACACATCAGAGATGCACATAAGCAGCAAAGGGTCTAATGAAGCAATGAACTTAAATTCATAGACATACAACAACAGGGATAAACATGACACATGACTCGCAAGTGAATGAAATATGAATTGCTATACAGGAGACAAGACCAACTTAACACAAGCATACAATGCATCAAATAGACGATTTAGGCAAACCCTAAACTACAATAATTAATATATTCAGCATGCAAGGGAATAAGCAATTTCACCAATGAAGCAAAGTCAAGAATATTTCATATTAGAAGTAAACAAAGAATTCTAAGCCATAGGCAGTAAAAAAAGTTCAATAGAAATGGCGAAAATGAATTTCTCATAACCGAAATCAGAAACTCAAGCATGGTCATAATATATTTGAATATATATCGAATGATGTTGAAGTCAAGATTCCATCCAGTCATTCAATCGAAAATCCTCAATTGATGTCAAATTCAAAATCAAACTCTAAAAAATTCAAACCAAAAGTATATACGAGAATGTAGGATGATTCCTATAAACACGCATATTATCATCGGCTAAAATTATGAACGATTTTGAGCAAAATCTAAAGAGCATAAAAATAACATACAAATTTCTATATCATCCAACTTAACGATGAAACAACTGAGAGGAATCAAGCAAGCATCGATCGATAAAGCTTCAAGGCAGCAATTCCTCTTCGATCGATAGAACGATTAAATTAGCAGCTTCTATTTTTGGAACCTTAAATCGTAACAAAGACAAAAGGGGATAGGCCGAAGAAACAAAGTGCACTAGTAAAGGGATGCTCTACATTCTCTTATGAATTTTATTTGGGCCGTCGTTTTATTTGGGCTAAAGTTTATATTGTATTAGGGGTTCTAATTTTATTTCTTTTCTAGTTTTATTTTTAAATTGTTAAACTCTAATGTTAACAAGGTTGTAAGCTACGGGGCGTTGTTCGAGAATTCGTAAGTCTATGGCCGATTTGTAGTATGGTTTTAAGTGTATGGTTAGAACAAACAAGTAAGCGATAGTTGCAGGTTTACAGGGTCTATATGCGTCTTTTTTTAATTTCAAGTAGAAACCATAGGCGCAGCAGTAGGCGGGTTTTGCCAAAGCTGGGTAAACTTGTGTATCGTCTTTAATTTTCATGTTTTCTCTGTTATTTTCTATGATGCAATATATATATATATATATATATATGAATTTTTTATAAACCTTATTCACCCCCTTTTAGAGTTAATTCGATCCTACAAAACTTAAATCTTTTCTATCCCATTCCGAAAAACTTATCTCCCTTCCATATATCGTACTCAAGCCTGACCCCTTGTTTCATTTTTTGAACCCTATGCCCTAAATCAGAAATCGCGCGCTTCATGAAGAAACAGAATACTGTCACGCACATTGGCCCACGTGAAGCCGATGGGTGGTCAACGATGAAGCTATGTCATGGCAGGCAATCGACAATTAAAACCGCGATGCGACCTAGGGCAGTGCGGTATGGATTGGCCATGATTGAAAGGACATCAATGTTGTAGACATATGCAAAGTAGAATTGATGATCATGTGATTAGGGTCACTAGATTGCTGGCAACACCATTGGTGGTTCGTGACAAGGTGGAGCAGCGATGTGGGCTGTTGGCATGATGGGCTAATGAGCAAGTTTGGCTTGGCAATAATTCAAGCACGAAGGTGATGATGGAGGCTATGATTTGAGAGCTGGCGATGTTGGCACGGTTGTGGCAAAGATTAGAGGTAGTAAAGGATTTCAATAATATTCGATAAGTATTTCTACTCACATCTATATCTATTACATCATTTGCTAATTATATAAATACATATCCCAATCCATTGAATATTATGAATTTATCCCGTTGATTATTTAAAATTGCTTGGTTGGATTGTTTATTTTGTATTATAATGAATTTTATTGATAGGAATGATGTTGTGATAAATTGATCAAGTGTGTTAACTGGATGTATTAACTTTCAAATGGAGCTCTACCCATTTATGAAGTGAATTCAATATTTATTTATATATGCCAATGTGTGAATTTTATAGATGATTGGAGTCTGATGGAACTCGACTCAGGTCATGCGTTATGAGAGTGATGTTGATATATATATATATATAGGTAGAGTAATTTTACTCCATAATTATATATATATACATAGGGATATTTATTTATTGCACGTTTTAATGAATATTTTCAAAGGCTTAGAAATATTATTTAAGTGTTTTAAAATCTTATTAAAAGCAATCTATAAACATTTTACTAAAATTTTATTTAACATACATATTTTTTAATTTACAAATATACGTTAATTATAAACATAAATATTATTTTCTATTGATTACAAAACTCTATTTAAAAATCAGCATAGTAATATATTATAAGTTTTGAAAATGTATTTAATTGATTATTTATATAAAATATTGGAAAACTAATTATTTAATTTAAATAAGAAATCTATAGTAATTCAAATTTTAGTTAATTCTAGAATATAATTTTATTTTTCATTTCTAAGTATTTTCTCCCTTATGTGAGGTGAAATGTTGTAAATGATTATTTTAGGCATCGACTTGAATGTTTTATATTTATACCTATTCAGATAATTTGTTTATATTTTTTTTCTAATTATTTATTTTCTGTACATTGAATTAAAAGTTACAAGTAAAATTTGGTTTTATAATTTATTTTGGGATTTCAAAAGTAGTATAAGTACTTTCTGAATATGTTAATGATTATTAAATTAAATTAAATTTTGAATATTTATTTATTGTTCATTTATAAGTATTTATTTTCTTATGTGAGTTAAAAGTGATAAAAATGATTTTACTTGATATCAATTATATTTTTTTAATTAAATTAATTTGGATAACCTGTTTCATAACTTTCAAGATCAACATTTCCCTATATGTTGATATGGTACATATTGAAATTTATTAACTGTTTCTTATCTTCTAAATACTAATTTAGATGATATAAGTGATTCACCGTTGATATTAATTTGATTGATGATTTAAGATGATACGTGATGACATTTTTCTATATGATTTCTTGATATTTTTATTCCGTGTGACGAAAAATCTGATTAACCGAAGTTATAACAGCATTTGGAATAGACATTAGGTAATATTTTTTCGATTATTTATTGGACTCGTTATGTAGCATATTGTGAGGATTGAGTGTAGTTTATAAGCAGCAAATAAACGTTTGAATATCACGTACTCATATGAGACGCTGTTGTGATATCTATTCAGTTATACATTGTAAGTAAGGTCATTCTCATAGGTGTGAGAAGGGTTGGAGCTCTTATATTTATAGATTCTTATGTGTCACTACCATGATGTACTCCTTTTATAGTTCGGAAGGGAACTAGATGGGTAGAATCCAGCTTAGTGGCTTGATTGTGGGGTCGCGCCCTCGATCCGCGACACGCTGTTATTATAATTGATGTGCATCACGGGGTTTGGTTAGGAGACCCGTAACGATAGGCGCCCTACTGCCCCTTTGTGTCTCTTAGGTCAACAATTTGTTATCTATAGGGGAAAAGTAGGGCCCTGACCGGGGCTACGCGTTAATGAGCCATTGGTGCATAGGAGTCACGATTTTCATCAAGGTAGCTAAGGCTATAGGAACAGATCCGACTATAGGCATACGGCAGGAGACCCGGTGTTCCTACAGAGGGCATATGGCCATCAGTCTCCCTTCTTGTTCTAGTGGAGTTGTAGATTGGCATATGCTATTGATACCATTACTTAGTATAAATATGGGTTAAGTGACCCAGGTTTCAGTGACCTACATATTGATGTACATATGACTCTACTTTGGAATTTGTGTCCATCGTACAGTCATTCCCCATCACGATATGTTTTGATTTGTTATATATGAGGAGATGAGATTATATCTGGATAGGTGTCCAGAATATAGTAGATTCTCATATTTTATTTCTTTAATAGGCGGCCTTTATTTATATTTATGTTAATGTTTGTATTATTGAGCTTGAGACATATCTGGGCGTTTCTAGTTCAAGCCTAATTATACATGAGGATATCTCATTAAATGATGATTTCTAGACTTGGACGATGATTCTAGACACGTACGATTTGCTAGGAACTGGAGATAGCGGTTTTGATGACAATAACCTTTATAACTAATTTTATAATAACTTATATACTAACACTATTATCTAGATATATATGAATGTTATTATGCGGGATATATATAAGGAAGGTACTGATTATTGAAGACTGTACAATATAAAGATTAAGAATGAAGAAATCAAGTTTGAAGACTCATGAGTATCAAGATTAAGACCTCAAGATAAGTGTCTAGTTTTGTTAAAACTTCATAATAGCATGGAAATCTTCGTTCCAAATTTCATTTGGGGCGGAACCCACTTCTACCTTCTTAGTGGCTTACCAACCCATGACAAGTAGCATACAAACATACGACAAGTGGTTTACAAATCCACGAACATCCTGATTTTGTACAAGTTCTCGAGTCCTGATGTGATGAAATATTCTACAAGAAGAAGCTTGCTAAACTACTTCAAAATGGTTTTTCAAAATGATTTTCAAAAATGCCTTTCAAAATGTTTTAGCTTTAAAAATTAGCTTTTCAAATGATTATCAAAAAGATGTTTTAGTCTTAAAATATTCTTTGTTTTTTTTAAATAAACTCTTGTCTTAAACTTCGTTTTTTTAAACTATCTTCTGATTTTTATATATTCTTTATAATATATGTACTTGAGATTTAAAATCAAATTTATATATACATTCTAAAAATATTTTTTTCTACTCTTCTTTATTTTAAAACATAGGAAAATAAGTTTATTTTACTCTAGAACCATTTCATCATGTTTTCCTTTCAATACCATTTTCAAAACAAATTTTACATTTTTTTAACTAAGGGATGTGAACATCATGGGATACCCCTTGTCGACATGGTGGCCGTTGAATTCAAAAGTTTCAATTTTCAAAAGAAGTGTCTATTCGTTTAAATCTATTCACGAATGGCTATGACCGTTACTGGTCTATAAATAGCCTTCACAAACGAATTTTTTAACTAACAATTTTCTTATTTTCTTCACTCCTTCTCCACAAATCCATATTCTAAAATTATATATTTTTAAGATTGTGCCGAAATTCTACCGAATTCTCAAGTGAATAAAATTGGAATCCCATTCTTGTTTAATTCTCTGCCTTCTCTTGTAGATCAAAGTGCTATCCAAAGTTATAGGATCAATTTGTAATCAAAAGTTTATTAGGTCTCTCTATAAGGTGTGGTTGTGCCTGAAAATCAATTGGGTGATCTTGTGTCCCGTAAATCAAGAGAATTTGCCCCGGACTCGAAGACAGGTGGGTACCTCAAGGCCTTTAGAAATTAAGAATTGTAATCTCGACATTGGTATAATAAAAATCTGTACGAGGTCTTTACCTTGGTGCAGGACTGGACGTAGGGTAACTCCAAACCAGTATAAAATCCTGTATGTTCTTTCCTTTTACTGCTTTTTATTTACTTTCTGCATATGTGTTTGATTCTATGATTATTCTGTGATTAAGTTCAACATTTGTTTGTGTCATAATTTTAATTTAGTCCATATAAAGTCTTAGAATCCATTAAACACTATTCACCCCCCTCTAGTGTTAAATTAGCCTTAAGATCCTTAATCTACACTCCCTTTCAATTGGTATAAGAGCGTAGGTTTTCTTAGCTTTCATACTATGAAACTTGAAAAGTAAAAATTGGCATTTTTAGGAAATTTTGTTAATACTAGTTTGAGTTTATGCATTTTATCAAAGTATCATAAGTCTGTATATAGTTTTTATGAAAAATCAATTTATCTACCGAATTGGTTCGTTATGGAGGAACAGACATGTTACATGGCTTTTGAAGAATCAACAATCAATGGACAAACTGTGCAAATTGAGAAAGATAAATGGATACTTGATAGTGGCTGTTCAAGGCATATGACTGGAAATCTAGAGATACTCAATGACATTATATACAAGATGGTGGATTGGTCAACTTTGAAGATAACTCAAAAGGAATGTGATTGGCATCGGCAATGTCGGTAATTCTAAAACTCCTCTTATTTGTGATGTTTTGCTAGTTAGGAATTTAAAACATTATTTGCTTAGTATAAGTCAACTATGTGATAAAAGATTTAAAATTAAATTTGGAGAAGATAGGTGTCACATCAAAGATAATCAGTCAAATATTATCTTTGAAGGAATTAGGAAGAAAATCATTTACATCCTTAGTATGAAAGTTTCAGATGATAACTTATGTCTTTTGGCTAATACAAGTGACCCTTGGATTTGGCATAAAAGATTTGGTCATTTAAATTTCAAGCTGTTATCTAAGTTATTAAAACTTGACTTAATTGGAGGTCTTTCGAAGTTAATCTTTAATGTGGATAGTATATGTGATGCTTGCCAATAAGGAAAACTTAAGAAAAGTTCATTTAAATTAAAATATATGATTTCTACTTCTAAACCTCTAGAATTAATTCATTTAGATTTATTTGGTCCATCTCAAGTTCAATAAATTAATCACAATAAATATGTTTTTGTAATTATAGATGATTATTCTAGATATACTTGGACAATTTTTATTAAACTTAAAAGTGATGCTTTTGAATTATTTAAGAATTTTGCTAAAAGAATTCAAAATCAACTTTCTTTTAAAATAAAAACTATTCGTAGTGATCACGGTGGAGAATTTGAAAATGAAAATTTTGAGAATTTCTGTAATAAAAAAGGAATTACTCATAATTTCTCTTTTCCAAGAACTCCACAACCAAATAGAGTAGTAGAATGTAAGAATAGAACGATTCAAGAGTGTGCTTGAACAATGCTTTCTGATAGTAACTTACCTAAAAACTTTTGGGCTGAAACAGTCGCTACAGCTTGTTACATATTAAATAGGATTTTAATTAGACAATTAACTAATAAAACACCATATGAATTACTTTATAATATGAAACTCGTAGTAGCTTATCTTAAAGTTTTTGGTAGTAAGTGCCTTATTCTTAATACAAAAGATAATTTAGATAAATTTGAACCTTAATCGAACAAAGTATCTTTATCGGATATTTTAATAGAAGTAAAGCATTTATATTTTATAATTTAAGAACTAACACTATTGAAGAAACAATAGAACATGAAAAATATTTTGAAACTTTAAATAATGAAGCGAATGAAACTACTGGTGAAATCATTCAACCTAATAAAAGAATTAGGCTATTAAAATATCATCCTGTAGAAAATATACTAGGAATATTGAATCTATAGTCAAAAAAAGAAACCAAGTAAATAGTATAAGTAATGTAGCTTTTATATCAACTATTGAACCTAAAAATCCAAAGAAAGCATCATCTGATGATTCATGGATTCTTGCTATGCAAGAAGAATTGAATCAGTTCACCAGAAATGATGTTTGGGAACTTGTTCCTAGACCTGAGGATAAAAGTATAATTGGAACAAAATGGGTTGTAAAAATAAAATGAACGAACTTGGTGAGGTCGTGAGAAATAAAGCTCGTTTAGTCGCACAAGGTTATTGTCGAGAAGTAGGAATTGATTATGACGAAACCTTTACACCCGTAGCAAGACTAGAAGCTATCAGGATTCTACTTGCTTTCGCAAACTACAATAATTTCAAGTTTTATCAAATGGATGTTAAAAATGCTTTTCTAAATGGTTTTGTAAAAGAGGATGTTTATGTTGAACAACCTCCATTTTTCGAAGAAAATAAATTTCCAAATCATGTATATATTAAAGAAAGCTTTATATGGTCTAAAACAAGCTCCTAGAGCCTGGTATGAAAAACAAAGATCTTATTTACTACAATCTGGTTTTGAAATTGGTAAAATAGATACAACTCTTTTTATTAAAAGAAACAAAAATGATATTCAATTAGTACAAATATATGTAGATGATATAATATTTGGGTCAACTAATAACATAATGAATAAAGAATTTTCAGATATAATGACTAAAGAATTTGAAATGAGTCACATAGGAGAACTAAGTTTCTTCTTAGGACTTCAAATCAAATAATTAGATAAAAGAATTTTCATTAGTCAAGAAAAATATGCTAAGGATTTAATTAATAAATTTGGATTGACCACTTCTAGTGGGCAACCAACTCCAACGACAATTAATGTAGCTTTAAGTGAAGAAGATAAATCAAAAGATGTGTATCAAAAATTATATAGGGGAATGATTGGTTTGCTGCTTTATATAACAGCAAGTCGTCCTGACATCATGCACAGTGTTTGTCTCTGTGCACGATATCAGTCTCAACCTAAAGAAACTCACTTAAAAGCTGTTAAAAGAATTTTAAGATATGTAAAATATACTTTAGATTATGGTTTATTTTACCCTAAAAACGATGTATTTGATTTAATTTCATATTATGATGCTGATTACGCTGGTTGTAAATCAGGCCGAAAAAGTACAAGCGGAACTTGTCACTTTCTAGGACATTATCTGGTTTCCTGGTTTAGTAAGAAGCAAAACACTGTACCTTGTCAACAACTGAAGCAGAATATAGATCTGTTGCTTTGGCTTGTTCTCAAATTATATATATGCAACAAACTTTAAAAGATTTTGGATTAACTATAACTAAATCACCAATTTATTATGATAATACTAGAGCAACAAACCTATCCAAAAATCCAACTCATCATGCTAGAACAAAACATATTGATATTAGACATCATTTTCTTAGAGATAATATAAGTAAAGAAGCCATAACTCTTGAAGACATTAATACTGAAAAAAAAATTGCTGATATATTAACCAAACCATTAAATGAACAAAACTTTATAAATTTAGAAGAGAATTGGGTATATGTTCATTAATTAAAATATAAATTATAAATAATACAAGTATAGTTAATAATTAATATAAACAAAAATTTCTCAAAAATTGAACTGGGCATGTCGACATGACCCATCCCCTATGTCGATATACAGGCCGAGATTTTCAAATTTAAATTTCCCTCTAAAAGAAATTATTTGGTTATATATTTTTATATTTTGATTTTTGCTCCTTTTTTCTATTGTATTCTCTATAATAAACTTCTAAAACAGTAAATTAATGGCTTCCTCTTATAATAATGAACCTTCTTCACCTATTTCTCCTCATTCTGATTCTTTTTAACATTCCACACTCATACGAGATCAAATTACAAGAGAAGATGAATGATTTCCTTCAAATGATGATGGAAATTCAAGTGAGTCAACTGCGAATGGCTAGAGAACAAGATAGGCAAGGCAGAATCCTTAGGAATTTACAAAACTTCCTTATGGATAACCATGCCAAACCCATTATCATCGAAGAATCATCACAAGCCATGGATTCTAAAGAAGAAGAGCCTCTAGATGAACCATAAGAGGATCAAGAAGAAGAACATCCTCTGTCGAATCCGGATGTTCGTATGGACGAAGACGATGGCGTGCTTTACGTTGGAGAGGTCCTTTTTGACGCTAGTGGGAACTTGTTTGAACAACGTGGAAATTTTGTCTCCACTATCCAAATTGTTCGGTGCATAAATCACCAATCGTTAAGGGTCCTCGTTAAGCATTTTTCGTTTTTCTCTTTCTTGTTTGTATATTGGTTTGTTAATTTGTATATATGTGTTATCTTAATTAATGTTCTTCTAAAAACAATCTTTGGTGTATAAAATCTTGAATTCCATTTAACTTAGGATGCTATATTTAACTCATACATAGTTATTATTCTTATGTCATATGGTTTTCTATCTCATTTTCTGTTAAGTTCAAGGTTTATAGGTTATTTTTGTTGATGACAATGGGGGAAGTTATATAAAATAATAGGCTTGGAGTAAGGGGGAGTTGTTGGTGTAAGGGGGAGTTATGATATGATCGAAGTGGTAAGCATATTTCATATGGTTGTCATCATCAAAAAGGAGGAGATTATTAGGAACTGAAGATAGTGGTTTTGATGACAACAACCTTTGTAACTTATTTTATTATAACTTATATAATAACACTATTGTCTAGATATATATGAATGTTATGATGCAGGATATATATAAGGCAGGTACTGATTATTGAACACTGTACCGTTTAAAGATCAAGAATAAAGAAATCAAGTTTGAAGACTCATGAGTATCAAGATTAAGATTTCAAGATAGGGTCTAGTTTTGTTAAAACTTCATAATAGTATGTAAATCTTCATTCCAAATTTCATTTGAGATGGAACCCATTTCTACCTTCTTAGTAGCTTACAAACCTACGGCAAGTGGCTTACAAACCCACGAACATCCTTGTTTTGTGCAAGTTCTCAAGTCCTGATGTGATGAAATATTCTACAGGAAGAAGCTTGCAAAACTACTTCAAAATGGCTTTTCAAAATGATTTTCATCAAAATGTTTTAGCTTTAAAAATTATATTTTCAAATGATTTTCAAAAACATGTTTTAGCCTTAAAATATTCTTGTTTTGTTTTTAAATAAACTCTTGTTTTAAATTTCATTTGTTTTTAAAACTATTTCTGATTTTTAAACATTCTTTATATATATACTTGAGATTTAAAATCAAATTTATTTATACATTCTAAAAATATATTTTTCTGCTCTTCTTTATTTCAAAACGTAGGAGAATTAGTTTATTTTACTCCAGAATTATTTCCTTTCAATACCATTTTCAAAACAAATTTTACATTATTTTTAACTAAGGGATGTCGACATCATGGGATACCCCATGTCGACATGGTGGCCGTTAAATTCAAAAGTTTCGATTTTCCAAAGGAGTATCTATTCGTTTAAATCTCTTCATGAATGGTTATGACCATTACTGGTGTTTAAATAGCCTTCACAAACGAATTTTTTAATTAAAGATTTTCTTATTTTCTTCACTCCTTCTTCTCCATAAATCCATATTCTAAAATTTTCATATTTTTAAGATCGTGCATAAATTCTATCGAATTCTCAAGTGAATCAAATTAGAATCTCATTCTTTTTTGATTCTCTACCCTCTCTCGAAGAACAAAGTGCTATTTAGAGTTATAAGATCAATTTGTAATCAAAAGTTTATCGGGTCTCTCTATAAGTTGTGGTTATGCCTAGAAATCAATTGGGTGATCTTGTGTCACGTAAATCAGAAGAGTTTTCCTCGGACTCGAAGACAGGAGGATATCTGAAAGCCTTTAGAAATTGAGGATTGTAATCTTGACATTGGTATAACAAAAATCTGTACGAGGTGTTTGCCTTAGTGCAGGGCTGGACGTGGGTTAACTTTGATCCAGTATAAAATCCGGTGTTTTCTTTCCTTTTACTGCTTTTTATTTACTTTCTGGATCTATGTTTGATTCTGCGATTGTTCTGTGATTAAGTTCTACATTTGTTTGTGTCATAATTTTAATTTAGTCCATATAAGTCTTACAATCCATTAAACACTATTCTCCCCCTCTCTAGTGCTTAATTAGCCTTAATATCCTTAATCCACACCCCCTTTCACGATTCACTTATTTGTGTTGATTCTAATATTTCTGATTTGAAGTGTTTCTATATAGGTGATGACATCTTTTGATATTAGCGTTGACTGTTTCATGTGGATTTGAGTTATTTGATTAATATAACGCCTTAATGATTATTAATAGTATTATATAGATATTTTTGATATACTTTTAATAATTATATATAACTATATATTGATATATGTATGATAGTTTGAGTATCTCTGATGATGATATTATACTGTTATTTTCTGTTTACATTATGCTAACCTTATTATGACCCTGATTTAGATATAGTCTGACCTGTGAATTATTTATATAATACTCAGGTTAGTTCGAGACATTACAGGTTCAGGGACAACGAGACCAGCTTGTATTTTATAGGCACAGAGGAGACTAGATATTATGTATTTTAGAATATCACCATGTATTGTATAGTCGAATGTATGTTTACTATTGTGATTTGTACTAGATATACAATGTATGTTATATATTATCGCTATGAATGACTTTGTGATCTCTGATATTTACTGTACATCGTTTATTGTTCTATCCTTGAGGAGCATGTGTTTATTGCTTTGTGTTGATAGCATGTACGTATAAGTGATTTACTTACTTAATATATTAATGCGTACTAATGTTAGCCCAAGGGAATATTCATGTGTGTATCCATATCGCCTTATTCTGCGTATTATCTGATAGTATTACATAGGATACCGTTTGATAGTATGGGTACAGAGGTGGGGTGTTACAATGTGAGGGCTTGTCTGGTCATATAGAATCTAGCTAGCTTGACCCATTGCATTTTCAGTGTGGAATGGTAGGTGAAAAATCTTCCAGTTTTGAAGATCCAATCAAGTGGGTTAGATCTGTCAAAGGAAGATATTTTTCATGGATTGATGTAGGGCTATGGTTAGAAGGTGTGTGAAGCTAAGAGGTGAGAAGTTTGTGGAGTTTAAGGCTATTTTAGTGTGGAGTTCGTCCTTAGATTAGGTGATTGTTTATAGAGTAATTTAATATTAGGGAGTTTGGATTGTTGAGGGGCAAGGTTTGATTCTTAGGAGAATAAGGTGGAGGTGATGGTGCACCTGGAGATTTGGGCTTTGTGAAGTGTCTCGTCAATAAGCCAGTTTCGTTATTCGGTTGTTTCCACAATTGAGTTCCAAGACTGAAAGCACCAATTGATGTACACCTATTATAAGATATAGATTAATTAAGGAGAATATACATGAAAAAAAGTCGAAGAAAACAACAGATGAAGCAGAACCGTTTTCATTCAATACCATTATTACAATTTATGTGATGTAGCATATAGAGCCAAATATGGACCTTGAGAATAATTTTTTTTATAACTTTTCTATTGGTAATTTGACACCTCATACATAAAAGACAAGCTCTATAACTAACTATATTTTTGTTCCAACTAATTACATTATTTGGTCGTTTTGATTTTATTCTACAATACTCTTAATCTTGGAATCGTTTTGGTTTATTGATACTTCTCTTAGGCCTTATTTCTTTGTGCATAGGTTATGAGTCCTTGTGCTTATTGGTTGAGCCTATGTTTGTAACTAAGTCACCATCATGCTTGCTTAGTGTATCACATTTCCTCTATTGGCATCTATTATACTGTACTCCATCTACAATATTCTGTATCAGTATCAAACCATATATGATCCTAAGTAGCATAAGAAGAAAATCATTTAAATGGTATATATTAAAAAAAGAATCGGGCATGACCTCTGTGTATAACTCAGAAAAAATATATAATATGACAAGTATATTAGTGCATGAGGGCACAACTAATACACAAACGCAAGATAACCAAATGCTCAAAGGAAAGAAATAGCATGTGTGTGTGTATGCATGCATGCACACACACACACAAACACAAACACACACACATAAAAACTCCATGCCTTTAAAATTTCTACCTACCTTATGGACGTATCCCTAAAAACTAAGTTTTAATCTATTCATTAGAGTAATCAAATGTTGCTCCAAAAAGAAAGTAAAATAGTGAAAATGAGTGTAAAAAAGAATTCTAATGAGCGGTCTATCTTTAAATATTGTATATCCATAAATAGAATAATTTAGAAAAATGTAAGTAACCGTCCATAAGGTATTACTACTAATATACCTCATCCCGCTCTATTCCTATAACAAACAAGTCAGAATAATGCATAATAGTGTCATTTCTACTAAAACAATACTTACAATACCAAGCTATGCTAACAATGATATAATAGATGAGCGTAACAGTAATATTACTCTCCATATTCAATGGCATCTAGTGTTTCCTAATGTAGGCCTAACCCAAAATGTAAATTGAATCTCAACTATACAACCATCCTAAATGTAGCAACCACACCACATATCTACATTACAATCATATAAACAATAAGTATATATACATCAATAACTAGATACATACATGGATATCCATTTAACTCGTGCTTCATCCAGACTCCATAATCATTAAGAGAATAAACAATATATATCGTATTTGAAGTACCATCTATTCCTAGTAATCATCTAGGAATTCAGTGGACATATGTATGTCCTGCCTCTACACCTACCTATGTTATGAGCGTCATACAACCTACTAAAAAAACATTCCCATCACATTTGACGAAGGATAACTTCCTAACGTGGTCCATAAATATCTAGTATGGACTAAAACCCATGTCGCGTGCTTTCTGGTGCCCTAAAGATAGTCCTACAAAATTTATATGTATAATGCCTGAATTGTGTGTATATAAATACTAGACATAATACTATAAAGTAGCCTCAAGATCAGGCATATTATGCCTAAACATGTGCACATAAGTACATAACATGCACATCAATATCCTAAATCAGGCATACCAAAATTGTACATATAACGCCAAACACCACACATACAAATATAAAACATGACCTTCGACTAATATCTCACCATAATTCATATAAGCTTTACATGTGTCTTTTTTAGATCACGTCTTTGATCCTTTAGACTCCGATCTTGAAACACAAACCCTCTTTGCATGGAAAATCAAACTAAGAGCTTAGCCTTGCACCATGCCAATTCCATTAGCTTAGGATCCTCTTAAAAGTCCTACAGAATCACAACATTGAAAGCCAAACTCAACGGTTGTTTAACCCAAGTGAAATTCCCCTTGAACTGGACTTACTGCCAAGGTCAAGTACCAACCGATCGACCGGTTGATCCTGACCCGTCTACCGATAGGATTCATCTTGGGCCGAAATGATTGGATTATTCCACCATATCATAATCTATCTTCTTCACTTGCATAAATCACTTTAAAATCCTCTTAATGAGAGACTTAAGGGTGTGCTCTATGAGAAATTGTGTAATTTGATTATATAACTTAACTCCTATAGTGAAAACCCATTTGAAATAAAGTAGCTTTTAGTTTTATTTTCTATTATATATATTGTTATATTGGAATATAACATGTTATAAATACATTAAAAATACACAAGTAAATAATCCTTAGGAAAATTATTCTATTGAATGCAACCACCACTACAAGAAAAATACCTTTTTATAGCGTTTAAAAAACGCTGTAAAAGGATATGATGGCGTTTTTATAAACGCTGTATATCAACAAGTTGTAATATGTCAGGGATCTATAATATCAACCTCGGAATCGCTATAAAAAACATGCTATAAATTACGTTACTTATAGCGTTTCTGAATTGCTATTAAATGGACGATTCAGGACATACAAGTACCTTTCTATAGCAATTGTAAACGTTGTAGATATATCATTACCTGATTATTATAGCAATTATAAATGCTATAGAAATATCATTGGCTGATTATTATAGCAACTATAAATGCTGTAAAAACGCTATAGAATGTTTACTTTAGTCTTTCATGGCATTATTTACATGCCATGAAAACTGTTTAATTGTTGCATAATATTTTTATTGCACTAGCATAACGCTATAATATGTATAGCCATGACAATTTTTTTTCCTAGCATTAATATAAAAAGGATGTAATATACGGTATTTCACACAGTATTAACAATTAAGCATAAAAAAATATGAATAAAAGCATTTCATGCACAATATTAAGCATATACGCAATTTTATGACTGTTACATATTTGCAGATTTCATAATACATACAAGTTTACACACTTCTAACCACAAACTCAGGCCACAACATTACCTCAAACTCCATTATTTCCCACTGTTCAAACTATCAGTGCAAGCTCACATCTTCATTACACATAACAACTTCTATACAGCACTGCACACATCTTTCTTCATCACAAAATGCACTGTGCACATCTTTCTTCATCATAAACATACTGCCACCATCCTCTCAGACTCTTCAAGTCACCTGAAAACAACACCTTCAACAAATAATCCTCTGCCCTTCATACAAGCCTACTACCCTTCATACATACTGCCTAAGATCCACTACAGTAAAACTCTACCTACTTCACTTTAAATTTTTCTGCTACACACTTCATCAATCACACTGCCTCCAAAACCTATCATGACCTGCTGCCTGACCACCCATAACCCCTTTCAACCCCATTTGCAAATATTTTTTCATGCCTTCCACCATAGCATAAACCCAGAGCATCATTTGCTCAATAAAGAACAACACTGCAGACTTACAGTAGTGTTGCAATAATTCTCCAGTTTGCTTATATATGGTTACCTGTAGCTCCCATGTAAACGAACCGGTAGTCGGAGCAGTTTATTTCATTAGCATTGTGATTGCTGTAGGTAACTTGATGCATAGAATAATTGTCAAGATATAGATTCAGCCAATCATCAGCAAAAGAATGTGGTGTTGTGTAAGCCACATTCTGGATACCCCTGGAAATGAACAAAATTTAAGTAAACTAATACGATGCAAGAAAAAATTAGCCTAAGTCGATGGAATGGATTGTGATTTGATATGAGTTTAATTTATTTCTTTATTGTGCATAAGCACTCACATAATCTTCTGATATACAAAATATGTTGCAGGATGAAGGTTGGAATCAGTGGTAGATACAACTAAATCTTACTATAAAATACCCAAATATTATGGAAAAGGCCAACCAGTGATTTTGTTGATAAAGATACTCAATTATACCTTATCAAAATGCCAGTCCTTTAGATATAGTAATGTCTGACTATCGTCACTATAAACCAAATTGTTACCATGATTTTTTGTGGAAAGTCCAAGCCAGCGATCTATGAATTGTGATGCGGACAGTTGTAATCTCTTCTGATCAGTAAACTCTCTTGTACAACTTTTCTGCAACCTGCATAAACACAATTCAGCAATATCGCATTAGCATAGAGAGATGGTGTTTCTATGTCTCCATAGTCTACTCTTATTCTTTGCAATGCATATTGCATTTTGATTTCCAATTCAATGAGTATAATTGAACCATTATGTGTATAAGTCACATAAAAAACTTCTAATATTACATTTGTTAGTTTAAATAGGTAGACATTATTAGGGAGTCGCATATGTATAAAAAAAGTGTAACATGCAGTTAATTTTACATCGAAGCATGATCTGTGAAATGTAAATAAATTTTAAAAACTGCTCGTCTTCTGCTATGTCAACGCTGATAATATACAACATAAAGAGAAATTAAGTTTACTAATGATAACACTGATAAGCTTTAAAAATAAATGTAACCATATACATAGAGAAATGGATACTTACTCTGTTGAGTACCATAAATAGTCTGTATGATCCCATGTTGTGCTTAGTTGCTCTGTCAATCCATTTTTTGTGAATGTATTATCAGTAAGAAAGTTTGTGCTTTCAATGTATGAATTCCAAGAAAACCCGCTGATTGGTACCATTTTTGGCTATATAGTTGGAGCAGATACATGCATGTTAAATAAGTGATTTTCAATTGATTATAACTAATAAGTCCAAGCAGTTTTATAATGTTTATTGACGTTTTTGTATGCACATTACCATTTAAAAATACACAATAAACATTGAAAATAGTCATCGAAGTATATATAGTCAGTGAAGTATAACTTTATCTTATGTAAATTTGACCAAGATGTGACACTGGTGTGTTGATATGGATACCAATCACTATGCAAAATTTTTCAGTGACACTACTATGCTTTCTATATGCAAAAGAAGTTTTAGAAATGTACTGGAGTTGAAGTATTTATAATTATAGATGTTACTTCTAATTCTGTATTTAAAACCCAAGTTGAAGCATTTATTAATTAAAAAAATTCTATGAAGTATAATACTTCAAAGACCAAATTGGATTGCTTACTGAAATAATCAAGTATATAACATAAAGGAAATTACTTGCTGAAAATAACTAAATAATATTATTAGTTACCTTTGCGTGATGAGAATTTAGGTTACCTTTGCGCCATCACAGCATGAGCCGGAGTCCCAAACGTAGGGTGAAGCAACACATCCAGCCCAGTAAAGGCGCTTAACCAAAGTCCACAATCTTCAGATTACCTATGATATTGATAGGGCAAGAGCTAAATAGCATAAAATTTAGGAATCTTCCCAATTTTTATGCTATTCAACTATGCCTCATCAATATCATTTAGACCTTATACCATAGTGACAACATCTATGATTGATGTAAACGCACCTGTGTTAAAACTTATAATTCATATTTTACCAAATTTGGATTATTTATTGTAAACGCACCTGTGTTAACATCTATATTCATTCACAAAACATATCATAGGTTCAGTCTCCACAGTCCAAACCACTTGAGCACAGCAAACACACAGTAGAAAAAAACATATATAATGATTGTATTTTCTATCCACAGTCCATGCAGAACCATAATCCATGTCGAAACATGCATTGCATTGAATGCATCAAAAAAGTTAGTCCTGTGAATCCTTTATCACCAAAACCTTGCATGGAAAACAGTCAGCAAACATAAGTACACTACATACAAACCAAGGCCATGCATATATGGAAGCACATTCAAAGAAACGAGACCATGCACATCATAGGACAAAGCGTGCTAGAAAAATGATAGTGAACTAAGGAGAACAACACCCTCAACTAAAACCAACCGACTACTCTAAAAACAAAGCAGAACAATGCTCAAATGGAGTTACCTACTTTAATGCAAGAGTTATCTACTTTAATGCAGGCAATATTTTAGATTACTTCAAAACAACAGTGTTTCCAGTAGCAATTGCTCCAATTACTGGATCGATATGCAGCAATTGCTCTCAGCAACAAAGACGATAAGATGTGTTAGCTCAGATACAAATACACAGGAAGTTGAAAACCCAAAAGTGTAGAATAACTTACACTGTGGCTTTACAGCAAGAAGAAACTTCTCGCTCTTCTTCACTGTCTTGACAGCTTTGGCAAGTGTAGGACAGAAAAACACTAGAATACACCTTTATTGTTAGTAATAGCTCACATAAAATAATGCTCCTTCCTCAAGGTATGCTTCATATTTTACTGAAAACAACATTGAACAATATTAATTCCATGCCATCTACATTGAACATTTAATACATCCATAATACATACTATGATGGTACATATTTTTTGTAATAATATACAACATTGAAAAAATTCAGAATTTTAAATCATATAGAAGTTTAGTAACAGTTCCATACCCAAAACTTCATTATGGTCTTTAGGATTCCCCCATCCATAAATAAATTAGTACGCAAGACTAGGACAAGTACACTACCACCTGCAACTAGCCCTGTTACTTCTAAAATCTGAATGAACAATGCATTACTGATGTTGGATTATCAGCAATCCCAATCCTTACAATCTAACACCCAATTTGTAGGCAGCTTGTTTTCTTTTAGATTCAAAAGAAAACTAATTTGTAGGCAGCTGCTAGTGAAAAACTAATTTGCTTCAACAGAAAACTAGTTCGTAATCAATTGAATAACATTATTTAATTTGCAAACAAGGAAAATAATCACAAGCCAAGAAAAATCGAAACCTAAAAATAATAAACAGCAAACTTTCTAACTCATTTTCATGTACATCACTTATATATAATACTCTCTTCACCAAAGATTTCCAAAACCATTCAGAAAACTTTAATTAAATCATTAAACGAACAACTAAAAAAAACAGATCTTGAAAAATATACCTAAAGTCAAGTTCGCAAGTTGAAATCACTCTTCGGTCGAGCTACAGAATAATGCTTAAGATGCCTTGAGGAATCGCGCTTTAGCTTCACTGAGATTCACATTTTTGCTTCGTAAAGGAATCGGCTTTGTAGATGAATGTCACTGTGAGCTTTGAAGAATAGAGTGGGAGGCAAAATCGAGCTTTCAAACCGAGGAGAGATTCGTGATTGAAGACGGTTCGTGTGAGTGGAGAGGAGATTCATAGAGGCTATTATTGAATTTGGAAGCGAAGGTAAAAGGAATGTTTGGCGGCTTAGGAATAAGAAGGGAAAGAGGGAAACCTAAAATTTCACCGCCAGATTTTCGTTTAAGTTAAAGGTTGCATGAACATAAGCTATGGTTTACCCTAATTATCGTTAACATATATAACTATAGCAAGGGAAGTTTTTGTGCAATCCCTACTTGCTATTAATATAACATTTTCTTGTAGTGCACATATGTGTTGGTAACCATAGGTATTGAGCCGTATAAAATATATAATTGTCCTTAAATGTTCCTTGCGTACCGTGAATGAGTTTTCTAAATATCCATTGAGACTAGTGTAATTAGTGCTCTCTATATGATAAATGGTGAATTACTCATGTTCATTGGGGTTAGGAGTTACATACATGTTGTTGTTTTTAACGATTATAGAACGACTCAGCAAGAGCCTTCCTTAGGTTAAAAGAAAAATAGAAGATCTCATGTTACGATTGATAAAGTTAAGGATATCCATATATGTAATTATGTAATTTATTACATAGCTTAACTCTTATAAGAGAATATTGTTTGAAATGATGTAAGCATATAGCTTTATTTTCTTTTACATATACTATTATATACATATATAAGTTGAACAACCTTACGAGAAGTGTTATATCGATTGCATTTATGAATGCATTCATAATCATGAGTACTGAATCGATTAATATATATACATACACATACACAGATAGATATATAAATAAATACTTGCTCCTAAAATGTTCGTAATTAAGATGGATTGAGAAAATGATATTGATAGATCGCTGAGAGTAGTGTATATAATGCTCTCCATATGATGGACGATTATTTACTCATGACTGTTAAGGGACATCAAGGGCTTACATAATTGTGGTAGTTTAGAACAATCATAGAACAATTCAACAAGGTTATTCTATACGTATATATAACTTAGCCAAAATAGAAGATCTCAGGGTAATAGCTGTAATATCCCCTATTTGGAGATTCAAAATTAATCGCCACAAATTCTGCAGTCACTATGCCATAGATGGCCTTCTGCAACAGATTTGCAAGGTGTTGCCAGCTAAAATGTTGCGATAGGTATGCTGATTTTTGTCTATTGCAACACACGCTTTAAGGTGTTAGCATAGATATCAGCAAAATGTTGCAGTAGCTATAGCTATATTCAAATTAAAAAATTAATAAAATTAGCAATCCGCGTGAATACGATCCAACGATCTATATTTAATCCGACTGTTAAAATGGATCACCGCTGCACTTTTTACCAAATTTTCGTTTTCCCGCGTATGTTGTTGTAGATCCCCTTTCAGTTTTCAATTCATAATTCTCAAATCAAAAAGCAAATTCACGAAATCCAGCAAATTCATACTTCCAATTCGCGATTAGAATCAATTCATAATTCTCAAATCAATTCGCGTGGAGATGGAAGATGATTTCAGGCGATTAGAATAAATCAAGTATCAAGTTCCAATTCGCGATTCATCTTCTTTGGGGATCCGCAAGTCTGACTGATGAAGTCTCCTGCTGCTTCATGTTGCGTTCAGTGCTTGGAAAGTTTGCTGAAGATTGCCGAGATAGAGGCTTGGATACTACTGAGATTACGATGCCACTGGCCGGTGATGCTATGTTTCAGATCCATAGTGGCTCGCAGTGCCATCGTTCGGTCTAGAAGCGAAATTAACAACAGACAACGAATGTTGTGTTTCAGATCTAGAAGCAAAATCAAGGGCGTCATCTTCAAATTCAGTATCTCAGACTCAAGCATCTTCTCAGCAGCAATCTGTTTTGCATATGAAGGCTTCTGGTTTGTTTTTTAATATTATTTGTGCTTTTTGATGATTTCTTCTTCAATTTTTGAAGCTTGGTAATATGTTAGCTTATTAAATTTGGATGTTTTGCAGCTCCTAAGAGAAAAATTCATTTTATAAAATATGTATCCAAATGAGTTCAGATTCCTGATGGATACTAGTTTTGTTGTACAGTCAAATTTGGTATTCAGGCTCAACTTATATATTTAGTTTGTTAAATATATATCTAACGTTAAGTTTGTTAGATATATTTAGTAAATTTTAACTGAAATGTAAGATACATGTCGAACTTCAAAAGATGGGGTGATTTTGTATGTACTTTGATGGAACTCTATTTTATCAACAGATGTAGCCAAACAGTCGAATTTGAATGAAAATGAAAATTCTTTTTCCCTAAACAGCGTCTACTTACCTCTACTATTGTATATCTACAAGGTTGAAGTATGTGGAACAAGAGTTGGCAAAAAAGAGAGGTAAAAATGTTGAGTCAGGAAATAAATAGGACAATGATCCGGTGGATGAATTATATGTTGTACCTGAGCATCTTAAGGTTAGCTTTTGAGTGTGATTATGAAGTGTAAACTGCTACTCCATTCTCGACTGGTAGCTTAGCAGTTTGCATTTTTAGAATTTTTAGAATTTCATAGGATGTACTGATGATTGTAATTTCTAAATACCTGGTAGCCTAGCAGTTTGCATTTCATAGAATGTATTCATGAGGCAAATGTGGTAAATCTTTCTTGACTGGAAACCAATGAATAGAAATGACCATAATGTTGATTAACAGGTTGTGGCATTTGTCGTTTGAAATATTTGATGTTGATTACCAGGTTTGGTTTCTTAAGAATACAAACCATATTTTGATTGTGTTCCATACATCAGTGTACAAGTGAATGGTAGTCAGCCTCTGGTATTTAGATATTGACCCACTCGTCCATGTGCTATAAAGAAAAGAAAATGTAGGCAGACTTTTCTATAGCAGGATTCTATAGCGAACTAACTGAAATCACTTCCTCCACATGTTACTTTCAGGTATGCACCAGATTCTTTTTTTTCCTCAGCTTCTCTTGTCTATCGTATTTTAAACCATGCATTATTCCACAACCAGGCGGTGTTGCTTCTGGATTCAAACATGCTGAAGTTAATGAGGATGAGCATGAAACATGGCTATTTGTTTGTAGGGGAAAGCTCATGGTCCATGTCGAGGAGGTAACTTTTATCATGTTGCCCTGGTAGACTTTGTGTTATTTTTATTGCAAAAACTTATTGCATTAGAGCCGTTGTTTTTAGGTTCCTTTTGCTAGAACTTCTCTGGGACATGACGACATATATATTTTGGATACAATGACTAAGATATTTCAGTTCAATGGTTCGAAATCTTCTATACAAGAAAGAGCAAAAGCTCTCGAAGTCGTGCAATACATAAAAGATACGTATCATGATGGAAAATGTGATGTTGCAGCTGTTGGTGTCTGTATTTGTCAGCGTCGGTGTACGTATAAATTGAAACTGCATATGTAATGAGTGAACTGAGTGATGTAGTGAGGAATATCTGTATATGTGAATATCAGTGTGATATATCATTGAATTGTAAAATAGTGGAGTCAGGAATTTGTACTATTTCAAATGTTGAAATAAAATATTTATTTAAATAAATTACTGTTTAAAAATCAAATTCTGTGCAATAGCATTTTATTAAATAAATATTTATTTCTATTAAAAAATCAAATATGCTCTACATTGTGGGCTCCACAACTTCAGAAAGTTAATATCTATAGCAACAATTTTGGAATGTTGTTACAGATACCTATGGGTGTTGCCATAGACCCAAATAGGGTTCTATTGCAACAATATTACTTATGTTTCCTTAGATAGTCAAAATGTTGCCTTTGAGGTCCAAGGCAACGGCAAAAATTGCATCACCCTAAAAGTGTTGCCATAGACCTATGGCAACATTTTTCGGGCCTGAGCCAACATTTTTTTTGTGTTGCAGAAGGCCATTTATGGCGTAGTGAGTCATCCATAGTTATTAATTCTCGGTGACCAAATGCGGCTGTTAGATACATTGTTATAACATAAACACATGAATATGAATAAAAGTTAAAACTCATAAAACAACTTTCTCATTCCACTTAAAATCGTATTTCAAATTCATTACTAACACCAATTTATTTAACCATATTTAGAGAAATATAATTATTCCAAAATACGCCAAGAGCGACATATGATGATTCCCCCTTGAATGATCAAAGCCTAGACATAGGCAATTTAACAACTTTGTCATTACAACCAAAATACAGCGGAATCAAACGGAAAGAAATCCTAATAGCTAGCTTGCCAACTGTATGTCTCCGGAAGCTTATTCGTCTAGAGGAGATCCTGAAAACCATAGCTCTCAAACTACTCAAAATTAATTCAGCACCCGAGAGTTTAAGGGTAAAACTAAAACTTCGAGTCAGACAAAAAGTCTGGTATGAATAATAACCTACGATTTCGAACCAAATAGATATCTAGTGAGACTATACTGCTTAGCTGAACAGATTTTCCCCTTACTAGCATCTTAACTCAATTTATACTAACTATATACTATGCACCTACATCCATAATGGTTAAAACATAACATAATAAAAAGTATTATGATGATATGAAAACATGCATTATGTACTGGATTTCCCATCCCTATTTATCTGACTATCTATCTCAAGTTATAGTTTCTAAGGTCACTATTAAACTATTAGTTTTCATGGGCGGACTAATAACCTGTTAATTATTTATAGAATTAATATCCACTTTTAGAGTTTTCATAGGGTCACTATGAGCCTATTGGTTCCTACCAATACCTTCATCCAATCATAGTTTTCATGGGATCACTAAGAACCTATTGGCCCTACCAATAACTATTTCCATACATAGTTTTCATGGGCTTAATAAGAATCGGTCTAACCAATAATCTTTAGATCAACCTTTGGTCATCCTATATTCTAGTTTGTCTGACCACTTGGATGCAATTCTAGACATCCAGGAGTTAACCCAATGTATAATCACTACTGGGTTAACCTAGCTAGTTATTCTTCCCTTACTACCCTAATACGTAGCTATGAGTTGATTATAAAGTGAATATGTTTACAGAAGAAGAATACATGATATCATAAAATTATTATATAAACATCTATGGTTTAGTTTCCTTATAATCATTTTCAAATGAAACATGGTTAATACCCTTAACCTACTATCTCTATCATGGAAACCTTCTTCAAACTCCAAAGTCAAATGTCATTTCAAAACTCTTTCATATTATCACGGGTTTACTTTTAATGAGACTGGATTTCTTTTTGAAAACTAAGGCTTTTGAAACCTTTGGCCATTTCTTTCGAAGCCATTAATACATACATTTTGAAAATATTCAAAACTTCCTTTCAAAATACTTGAAGATACACCTTTCAAAACGTTTCTAAACATTTCTTTTGAAAGCATTGAAATCTTCCTTTCAAAACCGATTAAGATATTTTTTTAGAAAGCATTAAAGCTTACCATTCGAAATACTTTAGGCATACCCTTCAGAAACGTCATAGAAACCATTTAAAATTGTTCCATTCCAAAACATTGGATTTTAACAGACAATATAACTACCGGGTCAAAAGAACAGAAGTGTTAGTAACCTTTTTGAAAGCATTGAATTTCAAATAAAAGAATTTAGGGAAGATGATAGCTTCGAAACCACCCTTTCGAAAGCATTGATAAAAGTGGCCACAGGAACCCTTTCGAAAGCATTGAGAGGGCGGCTTCAAATTTTACAAGGGCAAAAGCCCCCTTTCGAAACCATTGATTTAAAGTTTAAAATAAAGCAGACTTTAAATAATTCAAAAGGCATGAATGTGGCAGCTAGGATTCAAATAGGTTCACCAGTGGCTACCCATCCGAAAGCTCCTTTTTAAAACTAAAAATGCGGTAACTCATTCATAAGCTCCTTTTTAAATCAAAGGCAAGCGACAATCCATTCGAAAGCTATTTAAAAGCAACTTCAACCCCTTCGAAAGCATCTTTTAAAAGTAAAGGCAAGTAATATATTCGAAGGCTTATAAAATGACATCTACCCCTTCGAAAACTTGCCTTTGACACAGTCCTTTCTCCAATCTACTATGTATCGATGGCTTGATACCATGTGTATTAGTTTCGAATGGGTTTGTTAGTAGAAGTATGTTGATGAAAGGTAGCAGTTGGAAGCGGCGAAGTTGTAAATTATGTCAGAACTGATTTTATGCCTTACAAAGTAACTTCTTTTCATCTAACTTGCCAATATGTCAAAATATAACTGGTTTCCATTTCTTTATCAAAAGTCCTTTTTCAAAAAGGGCTATCGAATTTATTACTTAATAATTAAAAATATTTTAGCAAAGAAGCCCTTCTTCTAAAAAAACAATTAAAACATTTAAGTCCCCAAACTTAATTAATTTAATTTCCATTGTAAATCGCTTAGGAAAAATCCCAAACAATCATTATAGTTCACTTTCATTTTGATTTCTAACATATATAAATTTCTGACCCAAAAACATTACTTATTAGCCTTAAATAATTTAAACCCAAAATTATCTATTTTTTCCATTCAAAATTCAAAATAAAGTATCCATGGCTTGGAATATTATGAAAATTTAAACCCATCTCCAAAACAATGTTTTACATAACATATTCAACCATAATAGCATTCTAACCCATTTTTATACGATTTTAACCTTAAGATCATATACCTTTGCATAAAAATCCTTGTTTAAATCAAACATGACATATAATCAAAGCACATCAACATTCAATCCATCCAAACGACTTAAAACTTAAAATCAAAATTAAATTGTTCAAATAAACATATATAAGATGGCTTAGGATATTATTCACCTTGTTTGGATAATGACTTGAGATTTGTTCTTGCTTAATTCTTCCTTGTTTGAATATTAGCTTCTATTGATTTCCTTTTCTCCTAGGGTTATAGCCATTCTTGATCTCCTTGTGAAGCCCCACCTCTATATTCACACTAGCAAGGGACATTACGGAGTAATGCCATCAACTAGCACGAAGAATAAGGCTGTTGAGGAGCGACGATCTATGTAATTGTTTTGTGCGGTACCGATACGTCAGATAGTATTACATGCATTTCGTATCAAGAGGAAATCTGACACATCAATTACAAACTCAAAACTACTACACAGTGGCTATGTGATCTTCGGAAACAAATATAAATTAAACATAACATTTATCAATTATAGATATTCATATCACTAAGGCGGAAACAGATATGAATATAACACATAAAAGTGTACATCAAATTAGTGGTCATGTAAGATCCACTACATCACAAAAGAATGATACAAGTGCTAGGCAAAAGTATATGTATACATCAAAGAGTCTTTATCTCGAATGTATAAAACAAAAGATACTAAGCTAAGTAGTTGGCCCAAAGTCAGGTGACATCCCTGATAAGAAGTCAAGTAGAAGCACCTAAAATACGTCGGTCTAACCCGAATATTATTTAAGAAGAAAATAATAAACAGGCTAGTCTAGCTACAAATATCATATAAAATGAGATATGATAAGAGATATAACAAAAACGTATGATAACAATAATGTCATACTGTGACAAGTATACATTAAATTACAAAAAAAATCATACAATATCTCAAGAATCTCAAAACACCAAAAAGAATGTCATATTCTTTATTTTATTCACCAAACCATAAATATTGATACAACATATCAATATAAATCCCAAAAATTGGTGAAACACAAATTCTAGAAATCATCAATTAGAAATCCAGAAATCACAAAGGGGGAGGTCTATCATAAATGGGAGCATGAATACTCACCAACGTGTGCATCACAAATGGAACGCTATTCCATGGTCGCTAACCATAGTGCCAGTGCTATGATGTAGTACAATAACGGTATGCTCGAGGAACCTGAAACTCAAATAATTCGGAACAACGACATAGTACAATAACGGTACCCCCGATGGACCTGATAAGCCAGAACAATGATGTAGTACAATAACAGTACATCTGATGAGCCAAACACCATAAAAGAACATGGGTCGCTAACCCATAAAAATGAGTCGAAACCCCAAAGAACCGACAGGTCGTTAGCCTATAAAAGAAATGAGATAAAGCTCAATAAAACGAGGTACAGTCCCCCACGTGGACTAAGAGACATCACTTACCGCTAGTCTAAACCACAAATGTGATCATCATAGCTCAATAAAAAGTGTGAATTACACTAAGCTAGTAAATAAATGAGTTTAGCTTCATGTCCCATAACCACTGGCTTAACTTAAATATTTACGAACAAATTGTAGATTTCCACTCGAAAATCGTCATAAGAGTTTCAATCGAACAATTCTAAGAATTAACCGACAAAGTAAACGCAAGTGTTTCATACCACTTCTTTTGCTAAATTGTTTAATTAGATTTCTCGAACGAATGAGGTAAAGGTTTGTATATACTAGTAGATTGGAAAACCGTTTTAAAATCAACGAGCTTTATATTAAAAGTAACGATGAAATCATTTTTGTGAAGGAGTTTGAGTATTTAGTATAGATATCTTTGTATTTTATAGTGATAAATCATAGAAAACGATTTTAAAAACAATCGATCGCTAAAAATTCACATTCGAAGACGTGAATTAAATCAAAAGAAATCGATATTAAATCCATCAAAATGGATATTCCTAAAAATCTAGAAAAAGAAGTCATCAAAGTTGATAAAAGTGATAACAACTAATCGGATCAATAAAAATAGATAAATATTGGAAATTCACTCAAAAAAATTGGCAAATAGGCAAAACAGGACAGTTCCAAATGTCTGGGGGTTCATCGAGACGTTTAGATATAGTTTCTAGAAATATTCTGGAAAACTTCCCAAACGTCTGAACCAACAAATCAGACGTCTAGAATTTTTCTCTGCCATTTAGTTTCTTGCGTTCCTATATTTTTTCTGTAGGGACCATAACCAGAAGCCTGGACCTTACAAGTAGACATCTGGTTGTCTGTTCTGGGCAACAATTTGCCTAGGCTAATGATAGCCAAAACGATTCGAAAGCGATCGAACGAGCAACGGAGACTTGGGATTTATGACGAGTGGCAACCCAGCCTTATAGGCTCTTCAGTACACCCCAAATAACATGTTCAAATATCCATGATAGGATCTTTAAAGATTTTGAATTCAAAACACCAAAATTTGGAAAATTCACTAAATCAATTCAAATTAAAAGCAAATGAACATGAATAGATGTTAGGAATTCTTACCTAACAACAATGAAAGTTATTGATGTAGATGTGAGTTCAAAAACTCACCTTTAAACCCAAAAACAATGAAGGAGAAGCTCAAAAATAAAGGAAAAATCAACCACTCTTCAATTTCAACTCTAAAACTCCAATCTAAGATTATAAGCAATACTTTCCTAAATTATGTTATAAGAAATTTTTGAAAATGAAGAGGAATTGAGATGGAGAAGATGAAGACTATGCTTACCTAAGCTTATCTTTTATTTTGGATCTTGAATCTAATTTCTAGTAATCTAAGGTTAAGGAATTTTAGTTTCCTCTTCTTTCCTCCATTCTTTCCTTTAGCTTGAGAGTGTTAGGAAAATAGAATGAATGAATGAAGAGTGAGGAAGATAGGGTATTAGATGAGTGATTGGGCTGAAACCCAAATCTAAAGCCCTATAGAAAAAGTAGCAAAATTCTAGTCAACTCCCAAAAAATCGATGTTTATACTAAAAAAGGTCGCAAAAGCCATTTTCGACTCAATGGAAGTGGTCTCGAGTCCTAATTCGACAGTTTATGAAAAGTAGCATTTCAGACTTTAATCCGACTAACGATGCTATATTTGAATAAAACATTTAAATATACAGTCGTAAAATATGCGGGTTGTTACAGACTCCCCTCCTTAAAGAAATAGTGTCCTCGCAATACTTAAGAAGAAAACAAAGAGTAACAACCATAAAAGTATATGAACACAAAATAAAATTTGAAGTAAGAAGTACTGTCAAGGCCCGATTCTTCGACTTCCGAAAATCGACATTAATACGCCCACTGTATCAAATGCCGCCTAATCGAAGGCCGGAAAATCGAACCATGAGGGTTTAAGAAAGAAGAAAGAGGTAGAAGAAGAGAGAAAAAGAAAGAAAAACAGAAAAACAAATACCAGAACAGGAAAGAACAACAGACAATACCAGAATCTCACAATCGCAGCGGAACAACATATAATAGATAAATGAATATTTATTAAAACAAAAGAACTGTACATTTTATACATTACATCGCATTACATTACATCATATCATCAGAGTGTACAACAAACAAACAACGGAAAAAGAAGAAATACTATATACAGTATAATATACAACGCCATCCAGCTCGCCTCCTGAGCTCCATAGCACTCCTAAATCCAGGATGACCTGATAACCAAACTCTAGACTGCCCGTGTGGAAATTGGTGGGCACCCAGAGTTTAGGAAGGGAACAATAAACTCCAGATCAGTCATGTGACTGGTGTGAGAACTAAAACAGTTATTTATCTTTAAAACAAAGGATAGGGTAATTTTTTAAATAAATTCGCAATGCTTTTTAGAAAATGAGACTACCATAAGGCCTCCCGCACACACACACAATGCAAACGCAGAATCGGAGGAGATTTCTCCTTATGATAGTCAAAGATGCTTACTACGCAAAATCAAATCATCTTTGATATTATTATTAGTGCATAGTGTAGAAAACAATTTCGAAAGTAGAATATAAATCTTAGCCAGCATAGGCATTCCGCACTTATGCCTACTATAGCTACTATGTTCAATAGCAGGTTACCGACACATTCCATAGTAGGTAATACAACTAAAACCGTACAAGGCTCGTATTGTTTCTTTGGATTTCCAACAAATGGTCAGGCCAAGGAACTTCCCATTGCCACATGGAAACGCCTCTGGAATGACGTCCCGAGAACCTAACCGGATCTCTGCCAACACAAGGCCGGGTTACCCCTAACTGGGTAACTACTGACACGAATATGTCATTCCCCGATTGTAACCGATCTATATCCGAGGATCCCCGATTTCCACCAACCACAAAGTAATAAATTTGCAGTAACCACATAGGTTAAGTATCTGGGCTCCATACCATGATACCACCTCTATCCAGAAGGAATGACATACACTAAAGGGGCGCTACCCCCTAATAACCTTGCCGCATCTTTCCTGTTTTGACCATTTCCGGGGTGTGAGGCTCGACGAAGTCTCGTCCACAAAGCCACGCTTTTAAACAAAAGTCGTGCTTTGGGTCAACAAATGATCAAAGCAATGATCATCAAGATAAACGATCAAACAAATGATCCTATCACAAACGATCAACCAATGATCATTTCACAGCATCACTCAGCATGCCACATTACCAATTCGGGAATGTATCACTAGTAACCATCAACTATATAACCTCTGAGCTCGTACGTCTCAGAGAAGGGTGTTAAGCTAAGAGAATAAATTCTCCGCCACCAACAGAAATATATTTGATAGAAACCAGCTTTACATCTCAAATTGTAACGTCAGACATACAATCCATACAAGTCCGTTCCGGGATCGAACGGAACCGAAGGTACTTACAAAGAAGCCCTTGCAATCCGGATATTCACTAATCACGTCCGGACTTCCCGTCACTAAGGATGATAAAACCTCTGTACCGGAGATCAGCCGATGCAGAGTAACTGGACGGTAATCCATCCGTTTTCACAAATATCCGGTCTTCAACACCGGTCTTCAAATGCAATTCATAACGACTTATCACTATTCGGAATGGGTTATACGACCCCATGGTCCTTTCCCGGCTAACCCGAATAGTGAGCGCTTATTTAAAAATAAGTGTGGCATTCAATTCAAGCAATCACAACAAATACCTATTTAAAGGTAAATATTGATAGTCGGTTATTTAACTACCAATAAAGATGCGCAACATCATCAGATTCCAAATAATTTTCCAAATTATTTATTTTCCCAAAAATATCTTTACAAGATATATAATTTTCCACACTTCAAAAATAAACAACGTTTATTTTGAAACCAATTTTCCCTTTCCATTTATAAATTCCACAGTGAATTTATATTTCAAATTATCTATTGATCTACAGTTTTCAATAGATTTCAAATATTCAATTCCAATTTATCTTCAAAAAGATAAATTCTTAAAAACATTCCATTTCATATTGGAAAAGCATTTCCATACTTATTTAATAAGTAATTCACAAAATCTTATTTATTTTCAACAATTTGAAAATATTCAATATACTTAACCCATAGTTAAGTA
Organism: Allium cepa; assembly: GCA_030765085.1. Classification (NCBI taxonomy): domain Eukaryota; kingdom Viridiplantae; phylum Streptophyta; class Magnoliopsida; order Asparagales; family Amaryllidaceae; genus Allium; species Allium cepa. The sequence goes on from CM060946.1 coordinate 216,792,342, forward strand.
TATATTTCATTCTTTAAGGAAACGTTCTTTTGTTCGCTTTTATTTGGGTCAAAACGAATGTTGCGTAAAACATCGTTACGACAACCCAAAATCACTAGTATAGGGATTCGAAATTAAATAGATATATAAATCCCAATACTATACAAAAATATTCCCTTTCGGAAACCATTTACTATAACAACAGTGTTATAGTCCATCATTTTCTTATTTTCTCGAAAAACGTCTATTTCAACAATGAATGTTGAAATCTACGACTTCCTTTCCTTCTATTTCTCGAAAACGTCTATTTCAACAATGAATGTTGAAATCTATGTTTTCGATACTTGATGCATTTTAAAACATCTTTAAATCGTTTTAAATTCTATTTAAAACATCCTTTTCCCAAAAGATATCCATTTTATTTAACGATATATTCACTGTTCAAAAACGTGAATATAACTCCTTTAATAAACTTTTATATTCAATTGATCAAATTCAATTGATTACGAATTTATAAACAACGTTTATAAATTCTATTCCTTTTTATAAACTTCGATTTATAAATTTCCTTTATCAATCCAATTCAAATTATATAACTCAATTTCATACCAAAGGTTCATATTATAAGTTGATTACTTATAATTCATTCATTCATTTACCAAATCGTTCTTTTTAAGCTTCACAAATTCCAAATCTTATTGCTTATAAGATTCTTTTATATTCCATGACAATTTCAACGTATATAAAAAAATTCCTTTATTTACAATTTCTATAAATATCTCATTTAAATGCCCAAAATCCATTTTATAAGTTAATGACTCACGAATCTTTTATTTTCAATATCTATTCATTTTATAACTTTCACAATTTATAAATCTATAATTTTCAATGATCCATTTCATACTTCATTTTAACACATAATAAACTCGTTTATACTTCCAATATTTTTATTTATAAATATCAATTTATAAAATCTTTTATATTCATCCTTTATAATAATTCAGAAATCCAATTTAAATTATTATATAAATCTATTTATTTTTAAAAACTACCTTTGGTTATATTTCACAAAAATCTTAAATTCTATAACTTTAAAAATTAAAATTAAAATTTAATTAAAAATGAATCAACTCAAAATTTCAATAAAAACATATACTTCGGAAAAAATCAATTTCAAATCCTTTATAATTCAAAATCGTTAAAAATACTTTTAAAAATGGATCCGATGATGCAACAACATCCAATAGTCAATCATGGCACAAATATCATATATCAATATGATAATCAATAATCACACAATATCTATAATCATATAAATATTTGTGAGGAATCCAGTTGGATCCCTCCAACCTGTTTCCCTGCATCCACAGATGTTAGCACAATACCAATTCCACTTCAAGGTGGAATATCGCGGTATATGGGATTTTTAAAATATTATCCGCTTAATAGGCGGCGCAATAGGGTCTCATCCGCTATACAAGGCGGGAAATCAATCAACTGCAATATATACATACGCCAATATATATATATTGCTATATATAGTATATCCTACTATATCCACTATCACAATCAAGCAAACAATCAATCAATCAACAAATTTTAAATATAACTATTTAAAATTTTAAATAACCCTTTTGAGTGAGAAGTTCTCACCTTAGCTTTTATTAGCAATCCATTTTCCATCTTGACTCGATTTCCTTGTTTTATACCTTGTATAAATATTATGCAAATTAATTAACATTCGAACCAATTTAAATAACAAATTTCCGTTTTTGATTGTTTAATTAACCAATGATTTTGTTTTAAACTAATTTTCTTCTTTAAAATTATCTAATCGAAGAATTAAATCTTAAACTAGAATTCCTTTAATAAATTTATTTTAACAAATTCTTTTACAAATTATTTTTTAGTTATTAAAATAGATTTTTAAATAAGATAATACTTCTAATTTTTTTAGCAAAATTCCTTTTTAGTAAATTATTTTTACTAAAAATTTAAATTTGAAACTAAATTCCCTTTATTAGCAACTATTTAATCTTAGAAATAAATTCCTTTTTGATAAATTTAATTAACTAAAAATTTTGGTTTTTACTAAACTTATAGATGCTTTTCAAAATTCCCATCATTATATTCTTCATTTTATAAATTCTTTTAACCGTTCATAACGAAATTTATAAATATTAAATTTCAGTAAATAGCAAAATAACTTCTTCTTGACTGTTCTGTACATTTTCAAATCTAAATTAAATTAAAATTTTCGTATATACTTTACTGTTAATATATATCCATATACACACAATGCATATATTATAAAATTTAACTAAATAATTTAAATTAAATTATTCAAATTATACCTTCACTGCCGAAACTGGCCACGAACGGCCACTGCTCGAGATCGACAAATCCCCCAAAACGCAACCTCCTCCAAGTCGCGATGCTCGATCGACTCTCTGAACATTTGGAAACCCTAGCTCCAAGCTCGAGTTCGCCTCGTCTGTCATCGTGCTGCCGAACTCAACGCAATGCCCTAGACCGTCGCCTCCCACGCGCTCGCCACTTGCGCTCTCCAGATTATCGTCGCCCCTACTCGAGTCGCCGCCGAGTCGCGCGCTGCTGCCGCCGCCTTCGAGGCTCCACCGTGCTCGAGCTTGAATCTCGAGAGATCTCTGCCCCAAATCGAACGAGATTGCATTCGTTCGAACTCGCGTCCCTCCCCACGATCGCGAGAACTAGAGGTCGAACGAATTTTATTCATTCGTTCGTTTTTTTGAATGAAAACTGCGGCCGTTATTTTTTTTCTTTCGATTTACTGAAGAGAGAAAGGGGAAGAGAGGATCGCGATTTCGATTCGATCGAATGGGGGAGTTCGGCCATTGTTCTAGATTTGAACTGAAGAGGATTTGAGTTGCGTGAATATTTTTTTTTTAAAGAGACAGGGGAACAAGAGTACGCGATTTACAGGGTAGGTCTGCTTTAAAATAATAATAGGGTGGCTGATGTTGATTTGATCTTGACCAATTATATTTTTAAATTTAAATTGAATTCGTTTAAATTTCAATGCGTTTTCTCACCGCGTGCTCACATAACAACTCCGAAAAATACGAAATTTGAAATCCGACAATAATACAATATTACGGACCCACTGGAACTGGTTTCGTCAAATTCCGAGACTGTGCCTCATACGGCTATTTTTAAATTCAATTCAAGTGATACAAATTCAAAACTGAACAAATCACTTTCAAATTCGATTCTGAAGCTTCTATTATCTTCAGTATTATCAGCATAAATTTTATAAGCTTTTAAAATATTTTTAATCAGCTCCAAACTGAAGATTCAAATTTTTGTTCAATTTCAATAGATTAAATTTTGTAATTTAATCGCCAATTCATTCGGATAATTTTAAATTCAATTCAAACCATCTTTTAAATATTTAAAATTAATTAAATATTTGCAATTTAAATTGTTCAAAATTCTGGGTCGTTACAAGTACACCTCAAAGAGTACGAGAGAGTAAGTCCGAATGTGTTTGCTCGATGAATTCTCTAGATTCACAAGGGCAATCCTTAGGATTTGAGGACCATTGAACCTTCATAAGTGGAACATCTTTATTTCGAAGACGTTTAACCTCCGTAGCAATGATACGAATAGGATGTTGCTCGTAAGTCAAATTAGGTGAAACTTCAATTTCTTCAATAACATCTGGCTCAAGTATAGAATCGAAATCTCTAAGGAATTTCCTTAGTTGAGAGACGTGGAATACGTCATGAATAGCATAAAATTGAGCTGGTAATATAAGGTGATAAGCCACGGAACCAATACGTTTGGTGATGGGAAATGGACCAACATATCGCGGTGCGAGTTTTTCCGATCGGTTGAAATGCACAACACCCTTCATTGGCGAAACACGAATAAATGTCAAATCTACCATAGAAAATTCTAAATTCCTTTTTCGGTTATCGACATAGAATTTTTATCTACTTTGAGCTTCTTTCATCCTATGGCGAATAAGGTCAATCTTTTCTGTGGAATCACGAATAAAATCTGAACCAAAAATCAGCGTCTCCCCGGCCTCAAGCCAACACAAAGGAGATCGGCATGGCCTTCCGTAGAGTGCCCCGAAAGGTGCTATACCAATACTAGATTGAAAGCTATTATTGTAGGAAAACTCATCAAGAGAAATATGATCTTCCCAACTTCCACCAAATTCAAGAACACATGCACGAAGAAGATCTTCAATTGTTTGATTCACACGCTTGGTTTGTCCAACGGACTGAGGATGTTAAGCGATGCTAAAATTAAGCTTCGTTCCCAAAGCTTTTTGAATAACTTTCCAAAAATCCACTAGTAAATAATGGATCACGATCGCTAACAATAAAATTAGGAACTCCATGCAATTTAACACTTTCTCTAACATAGAATTTGGCCAAGAGAGGTACGGTCCGATTAGAACGAACGGGAATAAAATAGGTGGATTTTGTAAGCCTGTCAATAATCACCCATAAACTGTCATGATCCAAACGAGAATGGGGAAGACCATCAATAAATTCCATGGAGACTTGATCCTACTTCCAAACTGGAATGTCCAAAGGTTGCAATAACCCACCAGGCCTTTGATGCTCGGCCTTGATGAGTTGGCAAGTCATGCAATGCTTAATAAAGTTAGCAATATCCGATTTCATTCCATCCTAATAATAAAGTCGCTTCATATCCGCATACATTTTATTACTTCCAGGATGAGGGGTAAATTTAGAACGATGAGAATCTTCTAAAATGTCTTTACGAAGGTCACTAATATTTTGCGCGATAAGTCTACCAAATTTTGGAATGCCGCCACGAGCATCGATTTCAAAGTCTTTCAAGCCATCACTATTTCTATCCCTACAACTTTGGCTAAGATGAGCCAATTCGGGATCATGCCTTTGAGCATCAAGAATGCGGTCTAAAAGAGATGGATGAGCCTCAAGGCTACATAAAACAAGTGATGAATATGAATCGGATTCACGATCTCGAATCTCATAAGTGGACAAAGTCTCGAGATTATTCTATTCGGATATCATCATAGAAACAATCGCTTGTTGCTTATGACTAGGGCATCGGCAACACGATTTCCCTTTCTGGGAGTATAAAGAATATCAAGACCATAATATGCAAGGAACTCAAGCCAATGTTGTTGACGCAAATTACGTTCATTCTGAAAAAACAAATACTTAAAAGATTTATGATCTATATAAAGAACAAATTTCTCTCCCAAAAGATAATGACGCTAAATTCGAAGGGCGAAAACAATAGCCACGACCTCTAAATCATGAGAAGCATATCTAGTCTCGGCAGGCTTTAATTACCTAGATTCATATGCGATAACACATTCCCTTTGCATGAGAACGGCTCCTAAACCAACACGACTAGTATCGGTATAAATAATAAAGTCCTGGTTCCCTTCGGAAATCACAAGAATAGGAGCATCGAAAAGGAGTTTTAGCTTCTAGAAAGAAACTTCACATTTGTCTGACCAAATGTACTTAACTCCCATCTTTGTCAAACTAGTAAGAGGTACGAAAATTTAAGTAAAATCTTTTATGAACCGACTGTAATAGCCCGCCAATCCAAGAAAGCTATGAATTTCTGTTACACTCCCCAATTTCTTCCAATTTTGAATCACTTCAATCTTTAAAGGATCCACGGAAATTCCGGATTTAGAAATAATATGTCCTAAAAATTTCACACGAGATTTCCACAGTGGCACTTAGAAAATTTTGCTTTAAATTGATTGCTCCTAAGAGTTTCCAATACAATCCAAAGATGTTTTTCATGCTCTTCCTCGGTTTTAGAATAAATAATAATATCATCTAAAAAGATGAGAACAAATCGACCGAGGAAGTCTTTGAAAACTCGATTTATAAGGTCAACGAAATAAGCTAGAGCATTCGTTAAACAAAATGGCATAACAAGCCATTCGTAAGAACCATAACGAGCACAGAACTATGTCAAAGGAATGTTATCCTCTGCAATACGAAGCCGATGAAAACCAGTTGCTAAGTCTAAGTGTTAAAAGACTCTAACACCGCTAAGTTGATCAAATAAATCATCAATCCGAGGTTAGAATGAGAAATACCTTGACCAAGAGAAGTGCTACTAGGCGCTTGCATGACATTTAGTTTTTCCTCTTTCTTGCTTAGAAGTTTGGGACATGAAGATAGAAGATGACCCAAACTTTTGCAATAATCACAAAAGAGAGGTTTCAGACATTTATTAGCATAATGGTCCTTAGAAACATAATTGTAGCATTGCCCGCGACTAGAGGTGGAGTCATTGCTACCAAAGTAGCATGCTTCCCTTTCTTTTTGAGATTAGGGCCTTTGAACTTAATAAGCCTCTTCTTGTTGATGTTGAAGTTCTGTTTGGCATCAATAACTTCAACATCGCTTTCTTTATCGGCCTCTTCAAGTCGAAGAGCGATGTCAAAAAGCTGATCAAAAGAAACTTCCAGTTTCAAAGTAAAGGCTTTTTGGGGTTCTTATTCAACCCATAGACAAGCCTCTGATTTTTCTTCAATTGGATATTAATATACTCGACCTCATATTTACAGAGAGATTCAAAAGACGTGACGTAATCCGTCACAGAAGATTCACCTTGAACAAGATCAATAAAGCGCCGGGCCAAAGTTACTTTTTCACCCTCCGGCATGAACTTCAACTCAAATTTTTATCGAAATTGCTTCCAAGTAAGATCCGCTTCGATAATCTTCGAAACCAAAAGCTCATACCAATCTAATGCTCTCTCTTGGAGCATGCTACAGCCATTTGGACACGATGGAGATCAACAAGATTCATGAGAGGAAAGATGTGGTCGCATGGTCTAAGCAAAGCTTAGATTTCTATAACACTTTTGGATCCTCTGAATGGACTTCCACCCAAATCGGTATAATCTCTGCACAAGCGTGCAAAACCAGATCTAGGATGAGTAGGCTCTGAAATGGGTCCGACAGCTTGAGCATTCTTTACAAAATCTAAAAGCTATTGGGCAGACAAAAATACTACATGCTTAGGAGTAGAACTGGATTGACCGACGCTGGGACGGCCATGTCTAACCATTTCTCTTCTTTAAGAAAGAAAGAAGAACGAAAAGTTATTCTTAGAATGAATATGAAACAATCATGATTGATAAAACAAGGCATCATAAAGGAAAATAGGATAGAACGAGTTCATTGACTCAAATTAAACCCTAAGGCACGATTCCTAAGAAAGACTTAGGACGATGATCCTTGCTATAATATTCTATATTGCTCCGAAGTTTGGCTCTGATACCAAGCTATGATGCCCCACCTCTATACTCACACTAGCCAAGTACATTATGGAGTAATTCTATCAACTAGCATGAAGAATAAGCCTGTTGAGGAGTCACTATCTGTGTAATTGCTTTGTGCGGGTACTGATATGTCAGATAGTATTACATGCATTTCGTTTCAAGTTGAAATCTGACACATCAATTACAAACTCAAAACTACTACACAGTGGCTCTGTGATCTTTGGAAACAAATATAAAATAAACATAATATTTATCAGTCATAGATATTTATATCACGAAGGCAAAAACATATATGTATATGACACATAAAAGTGTACATCAAAGTAGTGGTCATGTAAGATCCACTACATCACAAAAGAATAAGTACAAGTGCTGGACAAAAGAATATGTATACATCAACGAGTCTCTATCTCGATTGTATAAAACAAAAACTACTAAGCTAAGTAGTTAGCCAAAAATCAAGTGACAGTCCCTGATAAGAATCAAGTAGAAGCACCTAAAATACCTCGGTCTGAACCAAATATTTTTTAAGAAGGAAATAATAAATGAATAAGTCTAGCTATAAATATCATATAAAATGAGATATAATAAGAGATATAATCAAACCATAAATATTGATACAGCTTATCGATATAAATCCAAAAAGTGGTGAAACACAAATTCTAGAAATCATCAGTTAGAAATCCAGAAATCACAAAGGGGGAGGCCTATCAAAAACGAGAGCATGAAAATGGACCAATACGTGCATCACAAACGAAACACTATTCCATGGTCGCTAACCATAGGGTCGGTGCAACGAATGTACAATAACGGTACGCCCGAGGAACCTAAAACTCAAATAATTCGGAACAACGACGTCGTACAATAACGGTATGACCGATGAACCTGATAATCCGGAACAACGATGTAGTACAATAACGGTACATCCGACGAATCGAATACCATAAAAGAACATGGTTCGCTAGCCTATAAAAATGAGTCGAAACTCCAAAGAACCGATTGGTCGTTAGCCTACAAAAAAAATGAGACAAAGCTGAATTAAACGAGGTACAGTCCCCCACATGGACAAAGAGACATCGCTTACCACTAGTCTAAACCATAAACGTGATCATCATAGATCAATAAAAAGTGTGAATTATACCAAGCTAGTAAATAAATGAGTTTAGCTTCATGTCCCATAACCACTGGCTTAACTTTAATATTTACGAACAAATTGTAGATTTCCACTCAAAAATTGTCACAAGAGTTTCAATCGAACAAGTCTAATAATTAACCAACAAAGTAAATGCAAGCATTTCATACCACTTGTTTTGCTAAATCGTTAATTGGATTTGTCAAATGAATGAGATAAAGGTTTATATATACTAATAGATTGGAAAACGATTTTAAAAACAACGAGCTTTATATTAAAAGTAAGTGATGAAATCATTTTTGTGAAAGAGTTTGAGTATTTACTATTAGTATAGAAACCTAAAGTGACAAATCACAGAAAACGATTGTAAAAACAATCGATCACAAAAAATTCACATTCGAAGACGTGAATCAAATCCAAAGAAATCGTTACCAAATCCATCAAAATGGACATTCTCACAAATCCAAAAAAAGAAGTCATCAAAGTCGATAAAAGTGATAACAACTAATCGGATCAACAAAAATTGATAAACAATGGAAATTCACTCGAAAAATAGGCAAATAGGCAAAATAGGATAGTTCTAGACGTCCGGGGGTTCATCCAGACGGCTGGATCTAGTTTCTGGAAATATTCCAGAAAACTTCCCAAACGTCTGAAATTTCAAACCAAACTCTGAATCCCTATCAAACGTCTGAACCAATAAATCAGACGTTTGGGATTTGTCTCCGCCATTTTATTTCCTACATTCTTATATTTTTCTATAGGGACCATAAGTAGACATCTGGACCTTACAACTAGACGTTTGGTTACCTATTCTGGGCAACAACTTTCTTAGGCCAATGATGGGCAAAACGATTTGGAAGCGATCGGACGAGCAATGGAGACTAGGGATTTATGCCGAGTGACAACTCAGCCTTATAGGCTCCTCGATACACCGCAAATAACATGTTCAAATATGCAAGATAGGATTTGTAAAGATTTTGACTTCAAAACACCAAAATTTGAAAAATTCACCAAAGCAATTCAAAAGCAAATAAACATGAATAGATGTTAGGAATTCATACTTAACAACAATGAATGTTATAAACGTAGATGTGAGTTCAAAAACTCACCTTTAAACCCAAAAACAATGAAGGAGAAGCTCAAAAACAAAGGAAAGATCAACCACTCTTCAACTTCAACTCTAGAAACTCCAATCTAAAATTATAAGCAATAATTTCCTAAATTAGGTTATAGGAAATTTCTAAAATTTAAGAGGAATTGAGATGGAGAAGATGAAGAGGATGCTTACCTAAGCTTCTCTTTGATTTTGGAGCTTGAATATAGAATTTCCTAGTAATCTAGGGTTTAGGAATTTTAGTTTCCTCTTCTTTCCCCCAATATTTCTTTTAGCTTGAGAATGTTAGGAAAATAGAATGAATGGAGAGTGAGGAAGTTAGGGTATTAGATGAGTTAGTGGGCTGAAACCCAAACCTAAAGCTCAATAGAAAAATGGCATAATTCTAGTCAACTCTAAACAAATCAATGCTTATACTCGAAAAGGTCGCAAAAGCCATTTTGGACTCAATGGAAGTGGTCTCGAGTCCTAATTCGACAGTTTACGAAAAGTAACATTTCAGATTTTAATTCGACTAACAAAGCTATATTTAAATAAAACATGTAAATATACAATCGTAAAATATGCGGGTTGTTACACTCCTTTTGTTTATGTTTTTGTTTTTATGAAAGTATGAATGAAAATGAGGTAAGGGTTTAGGGTTTATAAGTTTATGGTATATGGCTATTTTACATATTTCCCTTGCTTTACATAATTTAGATTTTACCTTATAAACCATTCTTATGAAGTTACTCATGAGCTAATTTATAAATCCATTTAATAAAGCATGACCCTAATTTGTTTTCAAATCTCAATTCCCTTATCATTCTAGTCTCTCGATTATTATATTTAATTTATCTAATTAAATCTCCTGAATAATGTTATTAAAAATTAAGGGTGTTGCAACCTCACCTCCTAAAAGAATTTCATCCTTGAAACTCAAAAAGGACTAAATGCTAATCATAGCAATCATCTATAACATCTCCTAACTACCATACTAGCCTACTAGACTAGAAAACAATCTATATAAAGCAAATACATAGCATACCCTTACAACATATCAGGATAAGTATCTTTAATCCTATCTTTCGTCTCCTAAGTATAGTCCTTCTCGTGGTCACTCCACTGAACTTTCACTAACTTGACCGTCTTGTTTCTTAACTTCTTCTCATCTATTGCTACAAACCAAACTGATTTCCTAACAAAAGTCAAATTTGGTTCTACTATTAATTCTTCCAATGCAGTTAGAGGAATAGTAGTCTCTAAATCATGCACATAATTACGGAGACGAGACACATAAAACACATTATAGACACCTACCAAACTGCTCGGCAGCTCTACTCTGTATGTGAGCTTTTCGATCCTTTCTATAACTGGGAACTGTCCAGCATATCTGGTGCCAGTTTCCCCGACTTTTCGAATCGCACCACACCATTTATCGACGACACTTTAATGAAAACCTTATCTCCAACCAAGAATTCAAGATTCTTGCACCTCTTATCTTCGTAACTCTTTTATGTAGATTGAGCTTCCCTCATCCTTCCTCGTATCATCTCAATCTTCTCTACTACCTCTCTTACCAGATCTAGACCTAAAACTGACCTCTCTCCAGTTTCCAACCATCATGTTGGTTATTTGCATGGCCTTCCATACAAAGCTTCGAAAGGCCTCATTCCGATACTAGTCTGATAACTATTATTATAAGAAAACTCAACTAAGTGTAGATGATCTTCCCAAGATTGTATACAAGCTCTTAACAAATCCTCGAGTACTTTGTTGACTCTCTTTGTCTACCCATCAGTCTTTGGATGATACGCAGTACTCATCTTGAGCTTGGTACCTAACACATCATGCAGACTCTTCCAGAATTCACTAGTAAACAGAGTATCTCTATCACTTACTATATTACTATAAATTCCATACAGTCTAACTATGTTCTTCATAAGCAATTTGGCTAGAACAGGTGCGGTCTTGGTTGACTTAACTGGAATGAACCGGGCAGTCTTGGTCAACCTGTCCACTATGGCCTATATACTTTTGTTCCCTTGATTAGACATTGGAAAATCTTCTAAAAAATCCATAGATATCGAATCTATTTCCAAACTGGTATCTCTAAAGCTTGAAGCAAACCACTCGGCTTCTGATGTTCGCCCTTTACATATTGACAGTTCACACACTGCTTTACCCATAAGCCAACCTCTTTCTTCATACCTTCCAAGTAGAAACTCCTCTTCATGTCTTGATACATCTTGGTACCCCCAGGTTGAGTCGTAAATTTGGATCGATGACATTTGCCAAGAAGTTCTCTCATTAAGTCCACAACATTCGAAACACACCACCATCCCCTCTTTCTCAACCATACGCTCCGTTAAGATTAAGATCATCAATCTCTGATCCAACCTCACACTTCTAATCTTCTCGACTAACTATGGCTATTCTTTCTGCATATAAGCAATCCTTTCGATCAGAACTAGTCATACTTCCAAGCAGGATAATAAGGCAGTGCTCTAACTGGAACCAGGGTCGATCTTAACTGCATGTTAGAAGTAGTCAAAGCCTCTAGATGTATTTAGTATGTATATATCTATAACTACGTACTCCCCTCTCTCTTAGACTGTTCTTCTGTATCTTACTAAGGCTCATATGTAGATTTACAAGGAAGGAAGATATGGAGGCAGGAAATGGAATAGGATATCTAGGTGGAGGAAGAACTACAACTAACGAAAATGCTCGACCCAACACCAAGAGAAACCCGGGTTGACAGGAAAATGCCAATCCAAATGCAAATGCCAACATAGATAGTGGAATCCTCCAGTAGATATGGGAATGATGTATCAATTCTTTATCAATATGATACAATCTGTAGCAGTTGCAGGAGTGGCTGATGGAAATGTGGTGAATATTGGAGAAGCTAATCATGTGGCCCCAGTTGGCAATAATATGCTAAGCTAAGCAGGGATTATACCAATCTTTATGGAAAGCCATTTTTGGGAACATAGAATGTTGTCAAAGTAGAAAATTGGTTATTGCACTATGAATCTTTTTTACTGACTTGGGATTAAACAATGAGTAGAAGAGGAGAGTTGCCTTTAGACAGTTGCAGGGAGAAACACTTCATTGGTGGAATAGTGTTACCACTGGAGTTCTCAAGGAAGAGCTGACTTGGGAATAATTTCGAAGGAGATGCAAAGAGAGGTTTTTTTCTGAAGTTGCCAAGTCAGTATTGGCTAGAAAGTTCATGACTTAGTGCATGGTGAGATGGCGGTGATTGAGTATGCTACGAAGTTTCATGAGCTGTCCAGATACAGATATGCTATAATTGACACCATCGTTAAAAGAAATGAGAAGTTTATTCGAGGGTTAAGACCCGAGATTGCTGTAGCAACTATGCCACATCTCCATGATTTGAGTACAGTTGTAGTGGAGATGGCAATCTGGAATGAAGAGATGCTTTCTACTTATGAGAAGGAGAAGCAGGTTGAAACAAAGGGTTTTTAAGGCAAGAAGAGAAAATTCTTTAAGAAGAAAGGAACCCAAAAGGGAGAAGCTGCCAAGAAGGGGAAGGCTAATCTACTTTTCTTTAAGTGTGATAAGAAGGGACATTATACTCATGAATGTCGAACTGGAAAAGGGAAAAAGTTTGCGGATAAGAAGCGAGTGAAGTGCTTCAACTACGACCAGATTAGGCATTACAAGAATCAATGTTTAGAACCAGTCAAAGCGGAGAAGGGAAAAGTATTTGCTTTAGGACCATCATCTGCTAGGCCAACCGCTACTGAGAAGGAGAAGGCTGTGATGGAAGGTGTGCTTTTGATTCAAAGTATACCAGTTATGGTACTATTTAATACTAGTTCATCGCGTTCATTTATATCTTAGTGTTTGGTAGATAGGCTATGTTTAGAACCCTCATACCATGTTACTTCCCTAAGGGTTGCGAATCCAATAGAAGGCTATGCAACTCTGGGGATGAGATGTGACCAGTTAGAACATGATTTGTTAGGTCATAAGTTTGCATGCAGTTTGTACATTTTTGATTTCATTGGCTTCGGAATTAGTTTGGGTATGCATTGGTTAGATAAGTATGATGCTAGGATATTTTGCCAAGATAAGGAAATATCACTAAAACACCCTAATAGAAATAACCAAATTATATACTCGGTGGATAAATTAGACTTAAGTGCTTGGGCTTCGCTAAATGCAGTGGATGTAGAATAAGAGTTGAATTAGGTTTTGGTTGCACGAGAGTTTATAGATGTTTTTGAGCCAGTCATAGGACTACCACTGAAACGAGCATTGAGTTTCGAATAGATCTTGTGCCAGGAGTTGAACTTGTAAGTAGACATCTAGTAGGATGACATCGTTTGGATGAAGGAATCGAAGGTGTAGCTAGTGGATTTAGAAGGAAAAAATTTCATTAGACCAAGAAGTTTGCCTTGGAGAGCGACCGTGGCGTTTGTAAAGAAACCGAATGGTTCATTAAAGATGTGTATCAAATATCGTAAGTTGAACGAGAAGACGATCAACAATAAGTGTCCTTTGTCGAGAATCGATGATTTATTTAATCAGTAGAGTGGAGCCAGAATATTTTTCCAATTGGATTCAGCAATAGTTTTCCATCAGCTAAGAGTGAGGGAGGATAGTATTATGTTTAATGACATTTAGAACTAGTTATGGTTCATACGAGTGGTTAGTAATGCCATTCGAGTTAACTAATGCGCCAGCTTTCTTTGTAGGTTTGATGAGTCGAGTATTTCGAGTGCACTGGGATAGGTTCGTATTGGCATTCATAAATTATATTTTAATATACTCTAAGGACAAAATGGAGCATGAATTTCATCTTAGATTAGTGCTTGAGACATTAAGGCGGCATCAACTAAAAGTGAAGTTTTGAAATGTCATTTCTAAAGAAAGAGGTTAAGTTTCTTGGTCACGTGGTCTTAGAGAAGGGTTTGTCAGTTGATCCAGACAAGATCAAAGCTGTTAACAACTGGAAGAGACCAGAGGTAGTGACTAAGATTAGAAGTTTTCTTGGACTTGATCGCTATCACTGGATATTCATTAAGGATTTCTCGTGGATAGCAGCACCTTTGACTAAGCTAACTAGGAAGTACGTAAGTTTATTTAGTCTGATAAATGCGAGGAAGCATTCCTTAAGTTAAAGCATTTGTTGACCAACGCACCGTGCTAGTAGTTCCAGATGGGAATCAAGGGTTAGTGGTGTATGCAGATGCATATGGAATCGGGTTAGGAGTTATGTTGATGTAGAAAGGTAGGGTTATTGCCTACGCTTCATGACAGCTTAGACCGCATGAAGTGAGATATCCTATTCAAGATCTAGAGTTGGCAACAGTGATCTTCGAACTAAAAGTGTGGAGACATTATCTCTTAGGGGAGAGATTTGAGTTATACACAAACCATAAGTCCGTAAGATATTTATTCTCCCAGAAAGAGTTGAATATGAGACAACAGAGGTGGCTGGTGTTTGTAGCAGCATATGATTTTGGCATAGAGTATACAACTAAAAAAGGAAATAAAGTAGCGGATGCTCTTAGCAGGAAACATTAGAATGTCATGTTAGCTATATTAATAGAATGGAAGGATCTAAAGACTTTGACTAATTATAGCATGCAGTTAAGATCGACTGTTAGTTCTAGTCAGAGATGGCTTTGTTATCCTGCTTGGAAGTTCTACCAGTTCTAATCGAAAGGATTGCTTCTAAGCAGAAAGTGTAACGACCCGCCGCCCTAACCGCCTCTAGTCGGTAATTAAACCAACTAGAAACGTTCAAGATGACGGATTGTTATTTAGTTTATAACATTTAAACAGAATCAGCTACAGAATCACAGAACAATAATATATTTTACAAACAAACTTTTCTTTTATATACAAATATCAGAGTTATACAATAAATTACATTTGAATTTATACAGCGGAAACAATTTATATTTTAAAGTACAAGAAAAATTTTGCTGAAAACTTTAGTGAATGCCGAAATCCCCCTCTCTCTAACTTCGCTGCAAGAAAATCTTCAAGCTGTAGAAATACTCGGTCTGACCCGAGCGTTTATTGCAAAACACAAAAACACTCGAGTCAGGATTAATCTTAACTCAAGTAAATAAATTTGTAATGAAATGAATAAAATGGATCACATGAATCAATTCAAAATCTATTATGGATTTTCATTATTAACAGCTTTAATTTTTAAAATCTGTCAATCCCGTGTGGCTGCAGTACACACGTATATTACACACATGTGCACTGCCTCGCCAACACGTGTGCACAGCTCCATTCAGAAATACAAAATGACTGCAAAGAAAATGCTCAAGGCAAAACCAGTGCCAACTTGAACAAAACAGTAAGCAAACAAACATGCAAGTCCAAAACAGGTGCACAATGCACTAAGCATTGAATTAGTGCATAAATGAAACAACATCAGAGACGACACAGTAGCAAACAAACATGCAGCAGCAACATGCAACACGGATCGTGTACAGGGCAGTGAACAAGTACAGTGAAACAAATGCAGTCAACACAGCAGCTCGAAGGCAGAGTACATGCAAATGAAGATCACAAATGTACATAAGAGAAGAACATCAACCAATGACCAATGTGCACAGGTCAGAAACCACAAATGGTCAAGTGTCACAAAAGTTCAAGTGACAAAATGCAAAGAGCAAACATGCAATTCATTCAAACACTTCAATTTTTTTAAAACTATATTTAAAAACTGAAGTTTAATCTCCACCTTCAATTTAAATTTTACTCTTACATATAAAACAGAAACAGTTTCTGTTTTATTAAGAAAAATCAACTTTGAAATTCCCTGAATTTAAACCATTTCAAAAGACAACTGAATTCAAACTTATTTGAATTCAACTTAAATTCAGTTTCAAACTCCAAGTTTACAATGTAGTTTGTAATTTATATCAAATTTTAAAACTGGAAACAGTTTAAACAAAACTGCAAAAGCTTCAGGTAATAAACCTGTAACACAGAATAGGTGATCAGGTACCTGCAAACACACCCAATATGTACTCAACAACAAGTTTTAAAATCTTCAAATCAAGTGAAGATACAATGGAACTGCACTGGACAAGTGCAGACTAATAACACAGTGCTACCAGAGGTAAAAATGCAACAATCAAATGAATTTAACACGAAGCAGTGCAAACTCCCAAAGATACTGCAGAAGCAAGAACACTTGCACAGTAGTGATGCAGTGGCAATTACAGAATGCTAACTAGAGAGGAAATGAAAAAGCACTGAGACATGAATATCGCCTCAACACGACACAAGACTAAAGTTAGAAACAGGTGCAAATCAAAAGTACTACAGTGATGAATGCAAAGATACCAAATGGCAAAAATGCACAAATGCACAACCTCACGACATGTCCAGTTGCAACTACAAGTTCAAGTTCGAAATCGAAAAATGCAGACCACAATGTACATAAGAAATGCATCAGTGAATCAAGTCAGTAAAGCAATGGACCCATGAAAGTGACTCAATGCAACAGGTCCTCAATGCAAGTGCAGAAAATCAAGTTCCAAAATTTACTAAATGGTTTGATATTCCCAAATTTCCAAAATACTGCACAAACTAAATACTGATGCTGGTCTAATAATCATGGTTTTAAACATGTATTAAAGTTAAAACTTGTTTGAATAAATTTAAAGATGTTTACAAATTTCACTTCTAGTAACTATTGACTGTTGTTCTTGATTTTTCTCAAGTATCAGGTTTTAATTTTTCTAAAATTAAGATTTACAGACCTAATCTATGCAGAACAAACACTATATGTTCACACAATAAATTCTAACTAGAATTCAGACCTAAAGAAGTGAATTTGAATTTAAATTCAAGTAAGAAAATAAGCATGACTGTTAAAACAATTTACACAACATTTTTCTGCATAATCTATAAAGTACACAGAACATCCATTTTCAACAGTCAAAACATACTCAATTCTATCAATACTTATGCATAGATAAATTTGATACTATCTATAAATAGTGATGTTGCTTACTAAAGAAAAACAGTACAGTTATTATCTTTTTAATTTACCACTGTTTGATTTTCTTAAATTGAAAAACATTTGAATTTAACTTGATTTTCTGAAACCTTATTAACTTAATTTTAAATAGAGAGAAACTGTTTTTAAACAAAAATTTTCTCACAATAACATGTAAATGCAACATAACAGTGAAATCAAAATATATGCAATAGTAAATTTAATTGGACAGTGCAACTCAATATCAACAGTGCAATGGACAGAGTTACAGGCTTTGATTTTTATTTTTCTTTTAAACTTAGAAATATTTTCAAATTTTGGTTTAAACTTAACAAACATAATTTGTTAAAGAATCATAGCCCAATAAGGATCAAACCAAAGAAAAATGAATTTTCTTTTCCTACCTGTACTCTGCATATTTTCAAAACAGAGGAGCATCTTGATATTTCATTCACATGCAAACAGATTTGAAACAAGTATACTTAGTTCAACAACATGAAATGATCAAGAATCAAAATAGAGACAAGGTAAATCAAGGCAGTGCATCAAATGACCAATGATATAACCCAGTGAAACAACTCAGTGATCAACACAGCAACACTTGATTGAGCTACAGACAGGTTTAGACTAAAGTTTGAACTTGCTTTCATTTATTTCTGAAAATATAGAACAGGTCTTAAACCAAAGTTATGCTTGTTTACAATTTTTTTTTTTCAAAAGCAAAGAGGAGGAGAAGGATTTAAAACCTGGTGTGAGCCTGTAACTCAAACAAGTTAAACCAAATTCCAACTTACTTATTTATTTATTTTATTTTATTTTTTTATAAAACTGGAGCATGGATGAGAAAAGAGTATCATGTTTACAGGTATTCAAACTGTTAAATAAATATGCATTCAATCTTTAAATCAAGCATGCAAACATTGATATTTTGTTCACTATAACATTCATGCCCCAGAACAAAAATATGAAGGATTTAAAACTGTTTTTAAAAGATGTTTATTCACATTTAAAAATGCAGAGATCCCCTTTGAAGTTGGAAAGGGATTTGCATGCTCATGTTTTTTTTTTTTATTCCAGAAACTTTAAAAGTTTGAAAATTGCATCTTGATGTTTGATTTCAGAAATTTAAATTTCTTGAAACATTAAGAAAACATTAAGACAGAAATGCTTTGAAGCTTGTTTTCAGGTTGAACTCATGGACACTGGTTTCCCTTTATTATTTTTACAGACGTTGTTTTTAGCTTGTTTAAACAGAGACACACATCCCTGTAACATTCATGCATACAATTTCACACACACATACTTATATAAACATGCAACATTATCATTCTTGCACCACATTACTTCTTGAATCAATCCCAACATCAAGCTGTAATAGGTTAAGTTTGCACACAAACAAAAGTAAACATATTCAGGCTTAATATCTATTTCCAGATTTTATGCATAAAGAAGATATATACACACAGGCATCACCCAACATCATACTAATCAGATCATCACATACAATAGATATTCAAACAAACCTAAGGCTTTAAGATTAAAGGATTGCTCACAAATAAACACATGCAAGCACAAATAACATATATCAGAGAAGAAAGTAAATGCAGGCACTCATGCATGACAGATTTAAGGCCAAGTTTAAATAGCATCTGTTCTTATCAGTTTAAAAAATAATTTCCAAATTGTTTCTGTTCTTATCAGTTTAAAACGAATTATCAGAGCAAATGATAGCAAATAACACCCTAAATCATAACATGCAACCAAACACCCAATTCAAACAAATCTAGAAGCTTGAAATAAAATTAATCGTGAGAAAACTCACCATATCTCGAATCGAATACGGCCGAGGTGGGAATGAGCACACTCGAACGAAGAATGAAGCCCCAAATTAGATCGCAAGCCCTAGTTGAGACGATCGGAGGAAGAAGGAACGAAAGAGGATTCGTGGCCGCCATTTTTTTTTTTTCTTAGAATTTTAGGGTTACGAATGAAATAGAGAAGGGATCGAGTATAGCCTTAGATAATATTACAGCACTTAAGCAAAACCATGGGCTAAGAAAGTTGTAAAGCCCACCTAATTCCTTAAACAAAAATTTTGAAGGGAATTTAAATAAATTTACAAACTTCAAGCTCAAATTTTTAAATTCAAATATGTTCTACATATTAACTTGAAAAATTCAAATAGCCTCATAGTTTCAAATCCAAATTTTAATTCAACTATTAATTTACATAAGAAATAATCCTTATATCCAAGTTCTTTTTTTTCTTAAGTCATTAGTTTAAATTTATAATACAAATTTAATATTCAATTTCAACTCCAAAGTCAAGTTTAAATTTTTATTCAGCTTTGTATAGATTAAATTTTAAAGTTTAATCGCCAGATCATAGAAATGTTTTATATAGCATTGGGAATTCAATATAAATTATCATTCAAATACTTAAAATTAATTAAATATTCACAATTTAAATTGTTCAAAATTTAGGATCGTTACAATCTCCCCTCCTTAAAAGAATTTCGTCCCGAAATTACAAGTAAGGAGAAATGATTGTTGAAATTTCACTAATACTTATATTTTACACACTTTTATCAAGTTTGAAACTTATTAAAAATAAATGAATGCAGGATTCATTCTATTTGTTTTATCTCACTAGCTTTGTTTATTAACTCATTTGTCTATTATTTTCTACAATCAAGACACAAAAATCTTTACTAAAATTTCCAACTTACAAAAACCCAAATTTTAAATTTGAACTTCTTCATTTAAGAAATTTACATAGTATAACTTTTCCTAAGCTGTGGACTTTCAAAACATTTCAAAAATCCTCTCCCTTAATTTATTAAGTTAGAATTAATGTCACTTTAATTTCAGATAATTGATTTTCTATTTAAAGTTTGAAAATACTTGCTAACTCGAAATTTAACAAGTCTACTGTCGTTCTTAAAGACATTAGGCATACGCTGGCCAGGCGCAAGTCTAACAATCTCCAAGTACTAAATATACTTGCTTCAATTCCCAGTGAAAATACCTTTTTAAAAATTCTTTTAAAAATGGATATGGAAAGCACATTCCCCCATGGATCACAGTTTACTCGGCGGTTCCGCTACTATCCCAGTCGAGTCGCTTGTAACTGTGGATATCTCATCCCTTGAATTTCGCCATGGTTGTTGCCAAAGATCGCGGTTCACACGGCGGTTACGCTACTATCCCAGTAGAATCGCTCGTGACCGTAGGCATCTCGCCCCTCGAATTACGCTTTGGTTTGTAGATTGCAGTTCACACAGCGGTTACGCCACTATCCCAGTGGAATCGCTTGTAACTGTAGGCATCACGCCCCTCAAATTACGCTACCACCCGAGTGTAACTAGATCGCGGTATACACGGCGGTTACGCCACTATCCCAGTGGAATCGCTTGTAACCGTAGGCATCTCGCCCCTCGAATTACGCTAGCACACTATACCAGTCCAAAAGGACATTCCAACTAATGGAAATACTACGTAGCTACGATTTTCAAATGGACACTCTTCTTGAGTTCCAACAACCTTCACAAATGTTTAAATGGAAGGTACTTTTCCATATCCTCAATTTGGAAAACATAATATCATACATACATATATAATATTTCATTTCACATTTTTGTACATATCATACTCATGTACTTACATAAGTTTTCCACAACAATTACTTTTCCAAACTAATTGGTTTTCGAATTAATCGTATTCACAAATATACGTTATGAAAACCACAACATTTCATACCCATAACAAATAGAGGTTTCACAAATTTTTTTTATTTCATCATCCATTTAAAATTTTCCTCTAAGCCGATTTGGAAATTTAAGGTTATCTCAAACCTAATTCACATTCATAATCCAATTTATTATCGACTTCACACTCGATTTGGATTTCACGTTACATCGTCAATCCTCAACACATAATTGATGTCTATCGATATATAACCTCTGAGCTCGTACGTCTCAGAGAAGGGTGTTAAGCTAAGAGAATAAATTCTCCGCCACCAACAGATATATATTTAATAGAGATCAATTGATATGTCGTCAATTCACGACGTTAGACATACAATCCAAATCATCCATTTAAAATTCAAAGTTCAACTTACATTGTTTTTGTGTGTCAAAGTTAAACTCAATTTAACTCAAAATTCAATCACTTTGAATTTTTTTTTTTCCCTCCAAGTTGAACTAAGTGTTCAAATTTCCCAAAAATAATATCTTTACAAGATATAAAATTTTTCACACTTAACCATTTGAAACAAATTCAAATATTCACTTTTCAATTTATCTTTAAAAGATAAAATCTCAAAACATTTACTTTTCACTTTATCTTGAAAAGATAAAATTTCAAACCTTTCATTTCATATTGGAAAATATTTCCATACTTATTCAATAATAAGTAATTTACAAATCCATTTATTTTCAACATTTTGAAAATATTTGATATACTTAAACCAAAATCAAATATATATTTCATTCTTAAAAGAAATCATTCTTTTAAACACATTTCAAAACAACTTAAAATGAATTTACTTCATTTCATAGTGTTGCTTCCCAAAAACATTCCCATTTAAGTTTTTCAACTTCAACTTAATTCATAGTTTGAATTCTGCATACATTTCAAAATATTGATTTTAAACCAACTTCAAATTTCCAATATTAAGTTTTCCACTTAACTTATTTCCATGCCCATTCAAATTCAAATTCTTCATTGCATCAATTTAAATCTCTTATAAATTTTCATTAGATTCATATCTCTTTTTATATCTCATTTATTGTCCAAAACCATAGATATAACTCCTTTAATAAGTTACAACAATTTACTTATCAAAATAAGTCGTTTGCGGAATTTACAAACATCTTTAGAAATTCCATTTCTATTTATAAACTTTGTTTTATAATCTCCTTTACTAATTTGATTCAATTCAATTCATTAAACTTAGTTATATACCCAAAATCCATATTATAAATTAAATACTTATAATCCATTTATTTACTAAATCGTTCTTCACAACATTTGAAATCAATTTTCAAAAGAATTCAAAATTAAATTTCCAAGTTATAGTTCAATAATCCATTTGATTATAATCAAATTGACATATCATTTTATTTTCCAATTACTACTTTGAAGATATTCAAAATATTTGATTTAAGCCAATTTAAACCAATTCATTAATTCTCTTAACTCATGTTTCATTTTCCATAACTCTCAAAAATTCGATAATGAGTTTCCGAATGATCGAAACTCAAGTCTAACGAGACCTCGCCGAAGAGAAACGGTCGCAAACCTAAATTTAGAGAGGGGAATCTTCAAAATAATTCTAATTTTCAAAATACTTTTTATTTTAAGGAAAACAATTTTAAACTTCTTTAGATTTGAAAACACTTTCTTTAAAGTGATTCTAGTAACTATTCATATTAAATTCCATAAACTAAGCTTTGTGTAAACCAAAGCTCTGATACCACTTTGTAAGAACCTCATTTCCGTCAGCAGCAACCGGTAGGCTTTGCAACCATCCCGGCACCACCGTGGCTACAAATGGTACCCTGCCCTTGCTTTTACGGCCAGCCTTTCGACTGTCACGGCTTACGCCTAACCAACCCCTTAAGGAGGACGTGTGGGGGTAAGAGTCTCTCGTTCGCCACCTAACCGCGAAGCGAGAACCCCCCATCACATTTCACCTAGATAAGCAAGATCAGTCACAGAATCACAGAACAATAATATATTTTATAAACAAACTTTTCTTTTATATACAAATATCAGAGTTATACAATAAATTACATTTGAATTTATACAGCGGAAACAATTTATATTTTAAAGTACAAGAAAAATTTTGCTGAAAACTTTAGTGAATGCCGAAATCCCCCTCTCTCTAACTTCGCTGCGAGAAAATCTTCAAGCTGTAGAAATACTCGGTCTGACCCGAGCGTTTATTGCAAAACACAAAAACACTCGAGTCAGGATTAATCTTAACTCAAGTAAATAAATTTGTAATGAACTGAATAAAATGGATCACATGAATCAATTCAAAATCTATTATGGATTTTCATTATTAACAGCTTTAATTTTTAAAATCTGTCAATCCCGTGTGGCTGCAGTACACACGTATATTACACACATGTGCACTGCCTCGCCAACACGTGTGCACAGCTCCATTCAGAAATACAAAATGACTGCAAAGAAAATGCTCAAGGCAAAACCAGTGCCAACTTGAACAAAACAGTAAGCAAACAAACATGCAAGTCCAAAACAGGTGCACAATGCACTAAGCATTGAATTAGTGCATAAATGAAACAACATCAGAGACGACACAGTAGCAAACAAACATGCAGCAGCAACATGCAACACGGATCGTGTACAGGGCAGTGAACAAGTACAGTGAAACAAATGCAGTCAACACAGCAGCTCGAAGGCATAGTACATGCAAATGAAGATCACAAATGTACATAAGAGAAGAACATCAACCAATGACCAATGTGCACAGGTCAGAAACCACAAATGGTCAAGTGTCACAAAAGTTCAAGTGACAAAATGCAAAGAGCAAACATGCAATTCATTCAAACACTTCAATTTTTTTAAAACTATATTTAAAAACTGAAGTTTAATCTCCACCTTCAATTTAAATTTTACTCTTACATATAAAACAGAAACAGTTTCTGTTTTATTAAGAAAAATCAACTTTGAAATTCCCTGAATTTAAACCATTTCAAAAGACAACTGAATTCAAACTTATTTGAATTCAACTTAAATTCAGTTTCAAACTCCAAGTTTACAATGTAGTTTGTAATTTATATCAAATTTTAAATCTGGAAACAGTTTAAACAAAACTGCAAAAGCTTCAGGTAATAAACCTATAACACAGAATAGGTGATCAGGTACCTGCAAACACACCCAATATGTACTCAACAACAAGTTTTAAAATCTTCAAATCAAGTGAAGATACAATGGAACTGCACTGGACAAGTGCAGACTAATAACACAGTGCTACCAGAGGTAAAAATGCAACAATCAAATGAATTTAACACGAAGCAGTGCAAACTCCCAAAGATACTGCAGAAGCAAGAACACTTGCACAGTAGTGATGTAGTGGCAATTACAGAATGCTAACTAGAGAGGAAATGAAAAAGCACTGAGACATGAATATCGCCTCAACACGACACAAGACTAAAGTTAGAAACAGGTGCAAATCAAAAGTACTACAGTGATGAATGCAAAGATACCAAATGGCAAAAATGCACAAATGCACAACCTCACAACATGTCCAGTTGCAACTACAAGTTCAAGTTCGAAATCGAAAAATGCAGACCACAATGTACATAAGAAATGCATCAGTGAATCAAGTCAGTAAAGCAATGGACCCATGAAAGTGACTCAATGCAACAGGTCCTCAATGCAAGTGCAGAAAATCAAGTTCCAAAATTTACTAAATGGTTTGATATTCCCAAATTTCCAAAATACTGCACAAACTAAATACTGATGCTGGTCTAATAATCATGGTTTTAAACATGTATTAAAGTTAAAACTTGTTTGAATAAATTTAAAGATGTTTAAAAATTTCACTTCTAGTAACTATTGACTGTTGTTCTTGATTTTTCTCAAGTATCAGGTTTTAATTTTTCTAAAATTAAGATTTACAGACCTAATCTATGCAGAACAAACACAATATGTTCACACAATAAATTCTAACTAGAATTCAGACCTAAAGAAGTGAATTTGAATTTAAATTCAAGTAAGAACATAAGCATGACTGTTAAAACAATTTACACAACATTTTTCTGCATAATCTATAAAGTACACAGAACATCCATTTTCAACAGTCAAAACATACTCAATTCTATCAATACTTATGCATAGATAAATTTGATACTATCTATAAATAGTGATGTTGCTTACTAAAGAAAAACAGTACAGTTATTATCTTTTTAATTTACCACTGTTTGATTTTCTTAAATTGAAAAACATTTGAATTTAACTTGATTTTCTGAAACCTTATTAACATAATTTTAAATAGAGAGAAACTGTTTTTAAACAAAAAGTTTCTCACAATAACATGTAAATGCAACATAACAGTGAAATCAAAATATATGCAATAGTAAATTTAATTGGACAGTGCAACTCAATATCAACAGTGCAATGGACAGAGTTACAGGCTTTGATTTTTATTTTTCTTTTAAACTTAGAAATATTTTCAAATTTTGGTTTAAACTTAACAAACATAATTTGTTAAAGAATCATAGCCCAATAAGGATCAAACCAAAGAAAAATGAATTTTCTTTTCCTACCTGTACTCTGCATATTTTCAAAATAGAGGAGCATCTTGATATTTCATTCACATGCAAACAGATTTGAAACAAGTATACTTAGTTCAACAACATGAAATGATCAAGAATCAAAATAGAGACAAGGTAAATCAAGGCAGTGCATCAAATGACCAATGATATAACCCAGTGAAACAACTCAGTGATCAACACAGCAACACTTGATTGAGCTACAGACAGGTTTAGACTAAAGTTTGAACTTGCTTTCATTTATTTCTGAAAATATAGAACAGGTCTTAAACCAAAGTTAAGCTTGTTTACAATTTTTTTTTTTCAAAAGCAAAGAGGAGGAGAAGGATTTAAAACCTGGTGTGAGCCTGTAACTCAAACAAGTTAAACCAAATTCCAACTTACTTATTTATTTATTTTATTTTATTTTTTTATAAAACTGGAGCATGGATGAGAAAAGAGTATCATGTTTACAGGTATTCAAACTGTTAAATAAATATGCATTCAATCTTTAAATCAAGCATGCAAACATTGATATTTTGTTCACTATAACATTCATGCCCCAGAACAAAAATATGAAGGATTTAAAACTGTTTTTAAAAGATGTTTATTCACATTTAAAAATGCAGAGATCCCCTTTGAAGCTGGAAAGGGATTTGCATGCTCATGTTTTTTTTTTTATTCCAGAAACTTTAAAATTTTGAAAATTGCATCTTGATGTTTGATTTCAGAAATTTAAATTTCTTGAAACATTAAGAAAACATTAAGACAGAAATGCTTTGAAGCTTGTTTTCAGGTTGAACTCATGGACACTGGTTTCCCTTTATTATTTTTACAGACGTTGTTTTTAGCTTGTTTAAACAGAGACACACATCCCTGTAACATTCATGCATACAATTTCACACACACATACTTATATAAACATGCAACATTATCATTCTTGCACCACATTACTTCTTGAATCAATCCCAACATCAAGCTGTAATAGGTTAAGTTTGCACACAAACAAAAGTAAACATATTCAGGCTTAATATCTATTTCCAGATTTTATGCATAAAGAAGATATATACACACAGGCATCACCCAACATCATACTAATCAGATCATCACATACAATAGATATTCAAACAAACCTAAGGCTTTAAGATTAAAGGATTGCTCACAAATAAACACATGCAAGCACAAATAACATATATCAGAGAAGAAAGTAAATGCAGGCACTCATGCATGACAGATTTAAGGCCAAGTTTAAATAGCATCTGTTCTTATCAGTTTAAAAAATAAATTCCAAATTATTTCTGTTCTTATCAGTTTAAAACGAATTATCAGAGCAAATGATAGCAAATAACACCCCAAATCATAACATGCAACCAAACACCCAATTCAAACAAATCTAGAAGCTTGAAATAAAATTAATCGTGAGAAAACTCACCATATCTCGAATCGAATACAGCCGAGGTGGGAATGAGCACACTCGAACGAAGAATGAAGCCCCAAATTAGATCACAAGCCCTAGTTGAGACGATCGGAGGAAGAAGGAACGAAAGAGGATTCGTGGCCGCCATTTTTTTTTTTCTTAGAATTTTAGGGTTACGAATGAAATAGAGAAGGGATCGAGTATAGCCTTAGATAATATTACAGCACTTAAGCAAAACCATGGGCTAAGAAAGTTGTAAAGCCCACCTAATTCCTTAAACAAAAATTTTGAAGGGAATTTAAATAAATTTACAAACTTCAAGCTCAAATTTTTAAATTCAAATATGTTCTACATATTAACTTGAAAAATTCAAATAGCCTCATAGTTTCAAATCCAAATTTTAATTCAACTATTAATTTACATAAGAAATAATCCTTATATCCAAGTTCTTTTTTTTTCTTAAGTCATTAGTTTAAATTTATAATACAAATTTAATATTCAATTTCAACTCCAAAGTCAAGTTTAAATTTTTATTCAGCTTTGTATAGATTAAATTTTAAAGTTTAATCGCCAAATCATAGAAATGTTTTATATAGCATTGGGAATTCAATTTAAATTATCATTCAAATACTTAAAATTAATTAAATATTCACAATTTAAATTGTTCAAAATTTAGGATCGTTACAGAAAGAAGACCCATTGTTAGATGAGAAGAGTAGAAGGCTTGAGGTTGGATCGAAGATTGGTGATTTAATTTTTTTAATCTTGACCAGATGGGGTGTTTGGAAAGTAGGGGTGGTTGTGTGTTCTGAATGTTAAGGACTTAAGGGGAGAAGTTTTTAGCAAATTTCATTGATCCAACTTTACCATTCATCCTAGGGGAACCAAGGTGTATCAACACATGAAGACGAGTTTCTACTGGGCAGGTATGAAGAAACTAAATGGCTTATGGGTAAAGCAGTGTGTGAACTATCAACAAGTGAAGGCTGAACATCAAAAGCCGAGTAGGTTGCTTACCTATGGAGATACCAGTTTGAAAATGGGATTCAATATCCATTGGTTTTATTGATGGGTTGCCACGGTCGAATCGAGAACATTAAAGTAATTGGTCATAGTGGACAGGTTGACCAAGAGTGCCCATTACATTCCAGTTAAATCAATCAGGACAGCAATTGTTTTAGCTAAATTGTTTACGAAAAACATAGATGGACTACATGGAATTTCTAGTAGTATAATAAGTTATAGAGATACACTATTTATTAGTGAATTCTGGAAGAATCTATATAATGTGTTAGGTACTAACTTAAGATGAGTACTGCGTATCTTCCTCAAATAGATGGGTAGACAGATTGAGTCAACAAGGTACTCGAGGATTTGTTAAGAGCACGTGTACTAAACTTTGGTGGATCTCGAAAAGATCACCTATACTTAGTTGAATTTTCCTATAATAATAGTTATTAGACTAGTATAGTAATGGTGCCTTTCGAAGCTTTGTATGGAAATCCATGCAAATTACCAGCATGTTGGTTGGAAACTGGAGACATGTTAGTTTTAGGTCCAAATCTAGTAAGAGAGGTTTCAGAGAAGATTGAGTCGATCCGATGAAGGACGAGGGAAGCTCAATCTAGAAAAAAGAGTTACGTAGACAAAAGGCGTAAAAATATTAAGTTCTCAGTTAGAGATAAGATTTTCATTAAAGTGTCACCGATGAAGGGTGTGGTATGATTCAAAAAGTCATGGAAACTGACAACGAGATATATTGGACCGTTTCCAGTTATCGAAAGGATTAGAAAGCTCGCATGCAGAGCAGAGTTGCCGAGTTGTTTGGTAGGTATCCATAATTTGTTTTATGCGTCTCATCTTTGTAAGTATGTGCATGATCCAGAGACTACTATTCCTCCGACTACGTTGGAAGACTTAATAGTTGAATTGGATTTCATTTTTGTTAGACAACTAGTTTGTAGTGAGAGATCAGAAGTTAAGAAAAAGGATAGTCAAGTTGGTGAAAGTTCAGTGGAGCGAAATGAGAAGGATCGTACTTGGTTGACAGAAGACAAGGTTAGAGGTACTTATCCTGATCTGTTGTAAAGGTACATTCTATATTTTTCTTTATATAGACTATTTTATAGTCAGGTCGGCTAGTATGGTAGTTATGAGATGTTACAAATGATTGCTATGATTAGCATTTTGTCCTTAATGAATTTCAAGGATGAAATTCCTTAAGGAGGGGAGCTTGTAACACCCCTGATTTTTAATAACATTATTCAGAAGATTTAATTAGATAAATTAAATAGAATAATGTATAGACTAGAGTAAGGGAATTGAGATTTGACAACTAATTAGGTTGTGCCTTAATTCAATGGATTTATAAAATCACTCATAAGTAATTTCATAAAAATGGTTTATAAGATGAAAACTAAATTAAGGCAAGGGTAATATAGGAAATAGCCGTATACTATAACCCCATAACCCCTAAACCCTTACATCATTTTCATTCATACTTACATAAAACAAAAACATAAACTAAAGGAGATCTAGGCCAGCCATAACCCTAGGAGAAAAAGAAAACAAACTAACTAGAAGCTAAGATTCAAGCAAGGAAGAATTAAGCAAGAACAAATCTCAAGTTCCTTATCCAAACAAGGTGAATAATAATCTAAACCATCTTATATATGTTTATTTGAACAATTTAATTTCGGGTTTATGTTTTTTAAAACAGTTTAGGTGGATTGAATGATGATATGCATTGATTATATGCCATGTTTGATTTAAACTAGGATTTGTATATAAAGGTATAATTCGATCTTAAGGTTAAAATCGTATAAAAATGGGTTCGACTGCCATGATGGTTGAATATGTTATGTAAAACATTATTTTAAAGACGGGTTTAAATTTTCATTATATTCCAAGCCATGGATAATTTATTATGAATTTTGAATGGAAGAAATAGATAATTTTGGGTTTAAATTATTTAAGGCTAATAAGTAATGTTTTTGGATTTGAAATTTATATACGTTAGAAACAATATTGAAAGTGAATTTTGAAGATTTTTGAGGATTTTTCCTAAGTGATTTACCTTGGAAATTAAATTATTTAAGTTTGGGGACATAAATGTTTTAATTGTTTTGTTAAGAAGAAAGGCTTCTTTGATAAAATATTTTTAACTATTAATTGATAAATTCGGCGGCCTTTGTAGAAAAAAGATTTTTGATAAAGAAATGGAAACCAATTATATTTTGATATATTGGTAAGTTAGATGAAAAGAAGCTACTTTGTAAGGCATAAAACCAGTTTTGACATAATCTACCACTTCGCCCCTTCCAACTTCTACCTTTCATAAACATACTTCTGCTAAGAAACCCATTCGAAACCAATACACATGTATCAATCCATTGATATGTAGTGGATTGGAGAAAGGCAAAAAGGACTGTGTCGAAGGTAAGCTTTTGAAGGGGTAGAGGTCATTTTATAAGCTTTCGAATATATTACTTACCTTTGCTTTAAAAGATTCTTTCGAAGGGGTTGAAATTACTTTTAAATAACTTTCGAATGGATTACCGCTTTCTTTTGACTTAAAAAGGAGCTTTTGAATGAGTTGCCGCATATTTAGTTTTTAAAAGGAGCTTTCGAATGTGTAGCAATTGGTGAACCTATTCAAAACCTTGCTGCTGCATTCATACCTTTAAAATTACTTAAAAGCCACTTTATCTATATTCAATCAATTTTTTTGAAGAGGGATGTAACGTCCCCTATCTAGAGACCCAAAACTAAGCGCTATAGATGATGCAGTCTTCTATAGTATTAGCTTCCGGTGACTAAATACGGCTATGTAAATGTATCAATAATATAAGAAGCACTTGAATATGAAACAAACACAGATTTCAGAAACAACTTTTACTTCACTACATTTCAAAACCAATTGTTTCACAGTCACAACACATAATCCCAAATCAATCCCAAGCACAGATCAAACATTACTATTGCAAAATACGCCATGAGCGGAATGTGAAGATACTCCCTTGGTTGATCAGAATTATAGGGTCATAATAGACCAAATACAAAAAAAACATAGTAGAAAATCCATCAAAACACAACAAGAACTTTAACTCCTAAATAGCTATATGTTTGCCTACTTTATGCCTCCAGTAGCTTATTCACCATCTTACTAAAACCTGAAAAATACCTTAATCCCTCAGCCTACTCAAATTAATTTTGAGCACCTGAGAGTTTAAGGGGAAAACATAAACTTCAAGTTAGACATAAAGCCTGGTGTGAATAATTTTATACATCCTGGGATAATTATGTCAAGTGAGACCACGCCGCTTAGCAGAATAGGTTTCCCCTCACTAACATCCTTTTAAAACACATCTTTGAAAAACCTTTCATAAAACCTGTAACAACCCAAAATTTGAGCTATAATAATTAAATAACGAATTAATTAAACAATAAAATAAGTTTGCGAAAATTTTAGAATCGAGCAATGGGAGTTGCACCATTGGATCAATGGTAATTTTCTAAGCAATTTTTATATATATCTTGTCGAAATCCGAGTCAGTATGGGGAAGTTATGAGAGAAATAATAAATTAGAATTTAATAAGCTAAAAGGAAAAAATATAAAATAATACAAAGGTATAGGTCGACTCATGCTTGGGTCTGGCCGACCTATAGGTCGAACCGCCTTATTTCAAGGATGCTATTTCGTCTAAGTACAAGCTGAAGACCATAAGATCCGATTTTCGTGAAATTCTGTGTGTTCCTGCTTGCATCCGAGGGTCCCTAGCGACCCCATGACGTGGTTGTACCAGATTCAATCTTCAAATCCGACGGCCTGAGATCCCTAAGCCACACTATAAATAGAACCCTAAGCCTAGCTAATTTTCTCTTTCAGATTTTCTCTCAATTGGGTTCATTGACTGAGGTTGAACCCTAAATAGAAAAAATTTCTATGGAGGAAATCTTTTTAATTAAAACATTTTGCACCTTAGAAACGGATCCAGGAAGGCCCAGGATTAGAGCTAAGGATCATATGTGAGTGTTTTGAAATTATTTTAGATTTGTAAGCAATTTAAAATAATAGTTTTCTCAATAATTATAGTTTTTCTACAATTTTGAGACGGATTTTATGTAAGTTTATTTATAATCAGTTTTTAAGTAAATTTCAGAATTTCTTTTCAGTTATTTACAGTTAATTGCAGTTATTTACAGTTATTTACATCTCTTTTAAATTGGAATTTAGCCTATAAATGTTAATTTATTTTTTAAGAGATTTAATCCTTTTTGACGCGAATGAAATATTAAAGAAGAAGAAATGGCATATGGATTAAAATAAAATAACACTAAATTTGCAAAAATCAGATGTAAAATGATAAAAACTGAAATAAAATAGAGATGGACTGTAATAACCAAATTTAATATATTTGCGAGCATGATTATAACAAGTGGTTATAACTAAAAAGAGAAAGTAACAGTTAAAAGAACAATTATAACATGTAGGTTATAACTAGAAAGAAAGAAATAACAGAAGGGGCTTAATTTAAAACTTAGACCTTGGATTAAGTTAAGAAGCAAATATAGCAGAAATAACAGAAGATGCTTATTTTAAAACTTAGATCTTGGATTAAGTTAATAAGCAAGTATAGAAGTAGGGCCGGTATCTGCAGTATTCCCTTTCAGGTCTAGGACTGATGGTCTCACACATAGGTGAGGCTGGGACATGCTTATGCCGATTAGGGTAAATAAGTCCCCAATAGATAGAGGCTCAAATATGGGGATTTGGACAAGGGAAGCAAAGCTAGAATATTTGTTTGTTAGGACCAGTACTCGCAGTATTCCCTTTCAGGTCGAGGACTGATGGGCTCACACGTACGTGAGGCTGGGCATGCTTATGCTGATTAGGGTAAATAAAGGGGCAAATAGGGGGCTATAGTTTGTGTGTACCGGTGGTGGCTGAGCGTGCGACATCGATTAGGGTAAATAATTCGCTACTGAGTCCTAAGCGCTAAAGAGGTGTCTTTTTTCTATGACAAACAGGATTGGTTCACAGTGCCACAACAGAGATAAGAAAGGTCGATCAATGGTTAGGATTAGGATTTCAGCCTAATCAAGATTAGCAGTTGAGACAGGATTAGGGTTTCAGCCTAATCATAGTAGTTTAAGACAAGTGCAAACAATCAAACAAACAAAGAAAATAATCAAACAGAATCAGAAACAATATTTTATCCGATTTTATCTTTTTTGTAATTTTCCCTTCAAGCTAGAACTATTTCTTAGTCTGTTATATTTATCTTGCTTATAAATGCTAGTAATTACTTTCACTCACCAGACTTATTTTCAACCCACTCCTCTATCTTTCCTTTTCCCCCAATAGACCAGTAGTGTTGGGGATAGTTCACCCAGGTTACTTGGAGATTCATTTCCAGACTTTCCTCATTTCAGATGTATTCTTCCGCTTTTCATCTTTTTCATTTGGCTTACGATGGATTGGCTCTAATGAGAGGGATTAGGATTATTATTGTTATTTTTATACTCCGATTATGTGAGACTGAGATGTATTTTCTTGATACATGAGTGATTTTGAGATATGTTATGTTTTTATGAATTATTTTTAGATGAAGTTTAATTTTGAATGATAAGTTATTATGTAAATGTTTTCTGCTGTTTTTACTTATTTCTCTTGTGAATCTTAGTCTCTGTCATGCTTTAGCTATAGCTATAAAGAACCACATTCTTTGGGGTGCCCGTTTTGGGAATACTAAGGGGTATGGGGTGTTTCAAAACCATATACTGTGCTCCTGCATCCACAATGGTCAAATACTGTGAAGCAATCATTATGTAAACATACATAAATATCAGGTAATAATGAACTATCTGTACAAGCACACAAGTTTTGTTTGGATAACTTTTAACCTTTGGCTTACTCGGGCCTACTAGACAATACAATCAAAATTAACCTAAAACCTATTAGATATTCTTCTTCTGGATTATCTATCCTTAACTATCCGTCAAACATTTCCCATCTGGACAGTTTGTCCTTAACTGTCAGTTAAATACTTCACTTCTGGACGACCCGTCACTAACTTAATCATCTTGTAGGACTTCCCGATCCTAATGGTTTTTCGGGCTCACCAATAACCTATATGTATATAAACATATATTCCTTTCGGTGTGTAATCATAATTTTAGTATACCTATGACAAATCCCTGCACACTAGAATTTTGAACAAACAATTAGCTGGGGCTATTAGCTAATGTATGCGGCGCGACCCCATACTAGTCCCATCTGGTATTCTAATATCTAGGTCATTTTCACTTAAGGATCCGCTTCCATAATTTTCCTTGAAAACATTTTCAAAATGATTTAAAACTTTAAATCAAACTTAAACAAGGAAAAGTATATAATCTTTATACTTTACTCAAAATCATATCACCATGTTATATATATTCTTTACTCAAACTTTAGTTGATGAAAACATTTAATCGTTTGAACGAACCTCTTTCTATACTTTGAAATCCTCTCTTTCAAAACCAATATCAAACCTTTAAAAATCATTTCTCAAAACTTTCAAAATCATACATCTTCAGAACCATTCTCTAAACCTTTCGAACCCATTGAAAAGCAAACCTTTCGAAAGTTATAAAACTTTGGACATCCTTATTTAAAACCACATTAAAATATTGCCTTAGAAAACCTTGGAAAACATTCTGTTTAAACCATTCGAATCCATTGATTTAAACCTTTTGAAATCATTCAACTAAAACCTTTCGAAACCATTCAATAAACATTTCGAAACCATTCAACTAAACCATTCGAAATCATTCAACTAAAACCTTTCAAAATTATTCAACTAAAATCTTTCGAAAACATTCAATTAAAGCCTTTCAAAAGTATTCAACTAAAACCTTTTGAAACCATTCAACTAAAACCTTTCGAAACCATTAGAAGCAAACTTTCGACTTCGTCGAAAGTTCTGCTTCGAAACCGTAAAACATATCCTTTAAAACAACTCTTTCGAAAGCTATGGGTTTTGCTTCAATTTATAAAAAAAATGGTGAATCACCCAAGTCAAAAGCTTCCTTTCGAAAGTATAGAGAAGCAGCTAGTTTTTAATATAAGTAAACCTTTCGTCTTTGTCGAAAGGTTCAAGCCAAAACATTTATATAGCAGAAGTAACCGTTCGATTGTGTCGGAAGGTTTCAAAACAAAGCAGTAATAAAGTAGTAGTAATCTTTCAACTATGGAAATGGGTTTAAACCTTTCTTTTAAATATTTTGACCTGGTCAAAAACAACCAAGTCGAAAGCTCTTATTTGAAAGAAAAGTAGGTGAAAGCTTTTGGTTCATAAAACAAACATACCCTAACCTCTTTGGCTATCAATCTTTTGACTTAGAACCCTTCGACTCTGTCCTATTCAATATGTACCAAGTAGCTTGATACCATATGCATTGGTTTGACCCCATTGAAAGCATAGAACCTCTCGACCTTGTCAGAAAGTCTGGGTCGGAAGGTTTGTTGCCTCAAAGGCTGAAACATGCTTAAAATATGTTTTCTTTGTTTTTAACTTAAAAAGAAAACTTTTGAACAAACCTGCCTTTGTTTGTCAAATTTTCATTGATTAAAAAATTCTTTTCAGAAATATATTGCCACCATTTTTAGTATTAAATAACAATTTCCTTTTATAAAATGCCCCTTCTCCTAATTAAATATATAAAACATTTAAGTCCCATACCTTAAATAATTATATATATATTAATCGAATAAGTTAGAGAAAATCTGAAAAATCCCAGATAATCTATTTTAATAAGTTGCCAAACATATAAAAATTTCAGCCCCATTAGCCAAAATAATTCATAATCCAAGAAACAATTTCATTCACTAGATAATTAATATAAAATCCATATTAATTCCGAAAATTATGAAAATTGAAACTCATCTCTATAATATAATTTCTTACCTGTATTTAAATTTCGAAGGCATTTGGATGCCAGCTAATAATTGTTCCATGTCAAACATATCATAAAAACTAACATGAAGATATATAATCCATCAGCAACACACATACACACACACATATATATATATAACTTTAATCATCAAAACATGGCATATACTCGCAAAATTATTTCAGGTCTAATCTTAAAACCAAAAACTGAAATAAATTGGGATGTAGTAATTATTCACCTTAGCTTTGAGATTATAGATGTGAGATTTGATGTGGATTTAGTTGATTTTCTTCCTTCTTTAGAATCCTAGCTTTAATCTTCTTCTTGAGAATAAAAATGGTGGTTGGCCTTAGGAAATTTTAGTTTGAATGAAATGAAAATGAACGTGAGTTTCACTCCTAAGGGTTCAGGGTATAAACCTTACCTATTTCCTATATTGCTTTTCTTATATTATAACACATCAACTTAGGTTATTTCATTTTAATTAACACACTAACATTGCATGACTATCCGTTGTTAATGAAATCTCAATCTTTTCATCTTCACATTATTTAATTAATTTACCCGATTAATTATTCTAAATAAAGTTATAAAAATGTAGGATGTTACTGACTCTCCACCTTAAAGAATTTCGTCCTTTAAATTACAATAAGGTATACAATCAAAACAAACAACCAATGGTAAAACATACCATCAAACAACTCAGGGTAAGAGTCTCTAATCCTGCTCTCTATTTCCCAAGTAAAGTGTCTATCATCGTCACTCCACTGAACCTTTACTAACTTGACTGTCTTGTTCCTCAACTTCTTCTCATCTCTAGCCACAATCTGAATAGGCTTTCTAACTATGGTCAAATCCGATTCTACTGCTAAATCCTCTAACATCATAGGTGCTACAGTAATCTTCAGGTCTCTAAAACTTGTCCTAAGACGAGAAACATGAAACATCATGGACTCCAGCCAAACTACTGGTAATTCCACTCTATAAGTGAGTTTTTCGATCCCCTCAACAATAAGGGAATGTCCATCAAATCTAGGTGCTAACTTTCCTGACATTCCAAATCTAATCACATCCTTCATCGGTGAAACCTTATTAAACACATAACCTCTGGTAAAAATTCCAAACCTTTCCTTCTTCTATCAGCATAACTTTTCTGCCTAAAGTCAGCTTCCTTCATCCTAACTCGGATCAACTCAATCTTCTCCACAGCTTCTCTCACCACATCCAGACCAAGAACCAATCTATCCCCAGTGTCTAACCAACATATAGGAGACTTACATGGTCTTTCATACAAAGCTTCAAACTGTGTCATCCCAATAATAGTCTGATAACTATTGTTATACGAGAACTTGACTAGATGAAGATGGTCCCCCCATGATCCCCCGAAATCCAATACACCAGCTCTTACAAATCCTCCAAGATTTTGTTAACTCTTTCAGTTTTCCCATCAGCCTGTGGATGGTAAGTGGTACTCATGTTAAGCTTGGTTCCTAATGCTTCATATAGACTTTTCTAGAACTCACTAGTAAATAAAGAATCTCTACACTGATAATACTACTAGGAATCCCATGCAATCTAACTACATTCTTCACAAATAACATCGCTAAAATAGGCGCCGTCCTAGTTGACATTACCTGAATGAAATGTGCACTCTTATTCAATCTATCTACTATGACCTATATGCTTTTATTTCCTCTACTAGACCTTGGCAACCCATCAATAAAATCCACAAAGATGGAATCCCATTTCCACAACGGAACTTCTAACG
Organism: Allium cepa; assembly: GCA_030765085.1. Classification (NCBI taxonomy): domain Eukaryota; kingdom Viridiplantae; phylum Streptophyta; class Magnoliopsida; order Asparagales; family Amaryllidaceae; genus Allium; species Allium cepa. The sequence goes on from CM060946.1 coordinate 216,830,272, forward strand.
GTTGAAGCAATCCACCAGGCTTCTAGTGTTCAGCGTTTGCCTATTGGCAATTCATGCATTGCTTAACGCACAAACCAATGTCCCATTTCTTACATTCCCAGAAGAAACTTCTTTTCATATAATACTTCTTCATTCCTCCTAGATGGATAGTGAAATTCAAATGATGGCACTCATCCAAAACTTCCTTCCTCATGTCTCCTACATTCAAAACACACAACCTTCCTTTTTTCCTCAACCACTCATTTTGGTCAAGACTGAAATCCTTTAGGTCATCGTTCTCATTTGCTTCCGTCACCCTTCCGATCCGTTCAGCCAAAACTGGATCCTCCTCCTATTTAGAAGCTATCTTCTCAATCTTTACCGGTCGGACTTCTAAACAAGACAACATAGCATTCTTGCATTTGAACCTAACTCGGATCTAAACTGCACACCACAAGCTGATAGTGCTTCCAAATCTTTCCACTTAGTAATCATAGCCCATACTGCATTCTGATGTTTCCAGCTGAGTGCATCTGCCACCTTGTTTCCTTTTCCGTATGTGTACTCAATTGCAAAATCATAAGCAGCGATAAACACCAACCATCTTTGCTGTCTCATGTTCAGCTCCTTTTGAGAGAACAATTACTTCAATGACTTACGATCAGTATAAAGCTCAAATCGCTCTCCCAAAAGATAATGCCTCCACGTCTTCAAAGGAAATATAATGGCAGCTAACTCCAAAACATGCATAGGATACCTAACTTCATGTGGTCTGAGATGTCTAGAAGCAAAAGCAACACTTTACCTCGTTACATCAACACAGCTCCCAATCGAGTTCTACATGCATCAGTACAAACAACTAAATCTTGATTCCCCACCAGAAACACTAACACTGATGCATGGGTCAATAAGTGTTTCAAGTTCTAAAATTCTTCCTCACACATATCGGTCCATATGAACTTCAAATCCTTTCGCGTACGCTTAGTCATCGGTGCAGCTATCCGTTAAAAATCCTTTATAAACCTTCGACAATACCCAACCAATCCAAGAAAGCTCTTAATCTCAGTCACCGTCTCAGGTCTCTTTCAATTATTCACTGCCTCAATCTTCGTCGGATCTACAGACAATCATTTCTCTAAGGACCAAGGAACTTCACTTCCTTCATCGAAAAATGACACTTCGAACGCTTAGCCTTCAACTGATGCTTCCTCAAAGTTTCGAGCACAACTCTAAGCTGAACTTCATGCTCTTCTCATCCTTAGAGTATATCAAAATATCATATATGAAGACCAACTCAACTCAAGTGCTCTCGAAAAATTCTATTCATTAGATCGATAAAGAATGCCGGCGCATTAGTTAGTTCGAACGGCATTACTATCCATTCGCACGATCCATATCTTGTCCTAAACGCCGTCAAAGGAATGCTATCCTCTAAGACTCTAAGCTGATGAAATCCCATCGCCAAATTTAGCTGAGAGAATACCTTGGATCCATTTAACCGATCGAATAAATCATCAATTCTAGACAATGGATATCGGTTCTTTATCGTCTTCTTATTCGACTTACAATAATTGATGCACATCCTTAACGATCTGTTTGGCTTCTAAGCAAACACTATGACAGCCCCCCATGGCGAACTACTTGGTCGGATAAATCTCTTGCCTTCCAAATCTACTAACTGCGCCTTCAACTCTCTCATCTCAGTGGGTATCATTCTGCTCGATGGCCTGCTCACCGGCTTTGCTTCAAGCACCAAATCAATCCGAAACTCTATAGCTCATTTCGGTGGAAGTCCAACTAATGGCTCAAATACATCAGCAAACTCTCTAACTATAAAGACTCGATGCAACCCCTCCTTCAACTCCATAATACCCAATAAAACATTCACTTTGCAACTAGGGTTCTCTACGGTATAAACTATCCGATCACCACAATCTGGACGACTAAGTGATATTTTCCTATCATGGCAAAATATCCTAGCATCATATTGACTTAACCAATCCATCCAAAGGATAATCCCAAATCCCATAAAGTCAAAAGTATGGCCTAGCAAATCAAATTCTAAATGGTCACACCTCATCCTAAGCGTTGCATACCCACTTATTAGATTTGCAACCCTTAAGGAAGTAGCTAAGTATGAGGGTTCTAGGTTAAACCTATCTACCAAACATCGAGAAATAAAAGAATGAGATGCTCCAATATCAAATAGAACGCTATAGACGTACCATGAATCTACAGCGAGCCTCCTAGAACAACCTTCCTTCTTTCCTACACAATGGCCTTGGAATTACGGGCTTCACTGTATACATCTATCCCTTTCCATCTCCAGCAACCTCAGGACGTCTGTTCTTATAATGGCCAATGTGATCACAATCAAAACATTTGACATTCTTCTCTCCAACAGCTTCTTTCCCTATTCCTTTTCCATTCCCGGTATGACACTCATTAGCATAGTGTCCCTTATTAACGCATTTGTAGCAAACCACTTCAGCCTTTCCTTTCTTCTGTTCTCCTCCCTTCTGTGCATTTTTTCTGGAAAAACTTCATTTTCTAGCCTTATCCCATCTAGGTCTCCTTCATCTTCTTCCTCAAGCAAGCCAACGCCTCTTCTTATCTTAATGACATTTAAACCACTACGTCACTAGGATCTTTAAAATTTGGTAAAGTGGAACTTATCAACTCTGACCTCAAGCCCCTTATAAACTTTTCATTCCTCCTAATCATGGTATCCACCTGAGCATACCTATATCAGGCCAATTCCTTAAACTTCCTCGCATACTCCAAGACGACATATCTCCTTATTCCAACTCTACAAACTTCCTCACCAATGCTGACTGCGCCATTATAGACATAAATCTCTTTGAAAACTTTCTCTTAAACTCCTCCAAGGTTATGGTTTCTTTACCAACTTCACCAGTAACAGTATTCCAGCTTCCTGTAGCTACCTCGAAGCCAATTTCCTCTTCTGTGCATCATTCAATCCTGAGTCAACAAAAATTCTCCCATAATGCAGTAGTCAATTTTCCACCACGATCGCATCTTTAATATCAATAAAGGGCTTCCTCCAACCCTGATGTAGTCTCTACTTAAGTTGGCATACTAATTGACCATCGAAACTTCCTAAGCTCCACCTCCAGCAGCATTACCTCCAACAATTCCGGCTGCTATTCTAGCTTGCATCATGTTTACAATTAAATGATACATTCTTCCCATGTCCATCTGGGGAATTCCTGCACCAATAGTTTCATCTTGAGCCTGAATGGTCCTCTCCTAGTGTTTGGCCAAACATTTCCATTAGTTGTGGTGCTATCTCCTCTAAGATTTACTTTGCTCTTCTTCCTTCCACATCTATATTCAAATCTTGTGAGATACAGATGAATAGCCTAAGTAAGATAGGAGTCTAGAGAGATAGCGTATTCTTATACATATAACAAATACAAGTACATTACTATAACGTTATCCCATACACCGATATTAACTATAATTTCTAAGGATTATGTTTTCAAAAATCATTTTTAATTAAAAGTATTTCGAACCATGCTCTGATACCAAGCTGTAGCATCCCCTATCTAGAGGCCCAAAACATGGATGCTGCAGTCATCTATAGTATCACCTTCCGGCGACTAAATACGGCTATGTTAATGGTATCAATGATATCAAAGGCACTTGAATATGATATGAAACACAGATTTCAAAAACAACTTTTTGCTTCATTACATTTTAAAACCAATTGTTTTACATTCACAACATATAATCCTAAATCGTTCCCAGGCATAGATCAAACAAAATTATTGCAAAATACGCGAAGAGCGGTATACGAAGATACCCCTTTGGTTGATCAGAGTCATATGGTCATAACAGATCTAATACAAAACAACACAGTGGAAAATCCATCAAAACATAACAAGAACGGCAACTCCTAAAGAGCTATCTGTTTTCCTCGTGCATGCCTCTGGCAGCTTATTCGTCATCCTACCAAAACCTGAAAAAGACCTTAATCCCTTTGCCTACTAAAATTAATTTTGATCATTCGAGAGTTTAAGGGGAAAACATAAATTTCGAGTCAGACATAAAGTCTAGTGTGAATAATATTATACATCCTGGGATAATTATTTTATGTGAGAACACACTGTTTAGCGGAACGGGTTTCCCCTCACTAAAATCCTTTTGAAACATATATTTGCAAAACCATTCATAAAAACATATACTGTGCTCCTACATCCACAATGGTTAAATACTGTAAAGAAACCATTATGTAAATACACATAAATATCAGGTAATAATGAACTATCTATTCAAACACACAAGTTTTGTTTGGATAACTTTTAATCTTTGGCTGACTTGGGCCTACCAGATAATACAATCAAAATTAACCTAACACCTGTTAGATATTCTTCTTCTGGACTATCTGTCCTTAAGTATCTATTAAACATTTCCCATCTGGATGGTCTGTCCTTAACTATCTATTAAATACTTCACTTCTGGGCGGTCTGTCCTTAACTTAATCATCTCCCAATTCCCGATCTAATGGCTTTTCAGGCTTACTGATAACCTATTTGTAGACAAACATATATTCCTTTCAATGTGTAATCATAATTTTAGTCTAACTATGACAAAGCTTTATACACATGATTTTTTTGGACAAACAAGTAGCTGGGGCTATTAGCTAATGTATAGGGCACGACCCCATACTAGTCTCGTTTGATATTCTAATATCTGAGTCATTTTCACTTAAGGATCCCCTTCCATAATTTTACTTGAAAACATTTTAAAAATGTTTTAAAACCTTTAAATCAAACTTAAACAAGGAAAAGTATATACTCTTTATACTTTACTCAAAATCATATCACCATGTTTTATATATATTCTTAATCAAACTTTAGTTGATGAAAACATTTAACCATTTGAAAGAACCTCTTTCTATACTTTGAAATCCTCTCTTTCAAAACCAATATCAAACCTTTCAAAATCATTTCTCAGACCTTTCAAAATCATACATCAAACCTTTCAAAACCATTCTCCAAACCTTTCGAGCCAATTGAAAAGCAATCCTTTCAAAAGCTATAAAATTTTGGACATCCTTCTTTAAAATCACTTTAAAACACTCCCCTAGAAAACCTTGGAAAACCTTCCGTTTAAACCTTTTGAAATCATTTAACTAAAACCTTTTGAAACCATTCAACAAACCTTTCGAAACCATTCAACTAAACCTTTCGAAACCATTCAACTAAAACCTTTCAAAATCCTTCAACTAAAACATTTCGAAATTATTCAACTAAAACCTTTCGAAACCATTAAAATAAACCTTTAAAAACCATTTAACCAAAGCCTTTTGAAACCATTAAAAGCAACCTTTCAACTTTGTCGAAAGTTCTGCTTCGAAAGATTTAAACATATACTTTAAAGCATCTCTTTCGAAAGCTTTGGGTTTCACTTCAATTTATAAAATAAGGGAGAATCACCTAAGTCAAAAGCTTCCTTTCAAAAGCATGGAGAAGCAGCTAGTTTTTAAAACATGTAAGCCTTTCATCTTTGTTGAAAGGTTCAAAACAAAACATTTGTAAAGCGGAAGTAATCTTTCGACTGTGTCGGAAGGTTTCAAAACAAAGTAGTAATAAAGCAGCAGTAACCTCTCTACTGTGTCGAAGGGTTTAAACCTTTCTTTTAAATATTTTGGCCTGTTCAAAAACAACCAAGTCAAAAGCTCTTATTCGAAAGCAAAGCAGGTGAAAATTTTTAGTTCATTAAACAAACGTACTCCAACCTCTTTGGCCATCAACCTTTTGGCTTAGAATCCTTCGACTCTGTCCAATTCATTATGCACCAAGTGGCTTATTACCATTTGCATTGGTTTGACCTTGTCGAAGGCTTAGAACCTCTTAACCTTATTGGAAGTCCAGGGTCGGAAGGTTTGTTGATGCAAAGGCTGAAACATGCTAAAAGTATGTTTTTTTGTTTTAAGTTAAAGAAGACAACTTTTCAACTAACCTGGCTTTATTTGTCAAATTTTCTTTGGTTAAAAAATTCTTTTCAAAAATAAGCTGCCACCATTTTTAGAATTAAATAACAATTCCTTTTATAAAATGCCCCTTCTCCTTAATTTAATATATAAAAAATTTAAGTCCCATACCATAATTTTTTTATAAATTCATCAAATGAATTATGAAAAATTTGGAAAAATCCCATAGAATCTATTTTAATATGTTACCTAACATATAAAAACAACCCTAAATAATTTTATTTTAGCTGAAAATAATTTATAATCCAATAAACAATTTCCTTCACTAGGAAATTAATATCAAATCCGTATTAATTCAGAAAATTATGAAAATCGAAACCCGTCTCTAAAATATCATTTATGACCTATGTTTAGATTTTCAAGGCATTTGGATGTCATTTAATTAGGGTTTCTTGTCAAACATATCTTAAAAGCTAACATGAACATATATAATCCATCAAGAACATATATATGTATATAACTTTAATCATCAAAACATGGCATATACTTGCAAAATCATTTCGGGTCTAATCTTAAAACTGAAAACTAAAAGAAATTGGGAGGTAGTAGTTATTCACCTTAGCTTTGGGATTATAGATGTGAGATTTGATGTTGATTTTCTTCCTTTTGAATCCTAGCTTTAATCTTCTTCTTGAGAATAAAAATGGTGGTCGGTCTTAGGAAATTTTAGTTTGGATGAAATGAAAATGAATATGAGTTTCACTCCTGAGGGTTTAGGTTCTAAACCTTATCTATTTCCCATATTGCCATTCTCATATCCTAACACATTGACTTAGGTTATTTTATTTTAATTAACACACTAACATGGCATTGCTACCCTTTGTTAATAAGATCTCAACCTTTTAATGTTCACATTATTTATTTAATTACCCAATTAATTATCCTAAAAAATGTTATAAAAATATGGGGTATTACAAAGGATCTTGGCCCTTGTAAAATTTGAAGCCGCATTCTTAATGCTTTCGAAAGGGGTCCTGTAGCCGCTTTTTTCAATGCTTTCGAAAGGGTGGTTTCGAAGGGATCCTCTACCTCAAATTATTTTATTTAAATTCAATCGATGCGATCGTTTATCCCAAATTCATAAAATTCAATGCATTTGAAAGGGGTGCTTTCACTTCTGTTCTTCTTGACCCAATAGTTATATTGAGCGTTAAAATCCAATGGTTTTGAAAGGTACACTTTTAAATGGTTTCTATGATGTTTTCGAAGGGTATGCCTTAAGTCTTTTGAAAGGAAGCTTTAAATATTTCGAAAGGTAAGTTTTAATGCTTTCAAAAGGAATATCAGTACTTGTTTCGAAAGGAAGATTTCAATGTTTTCGTAAGGAATGTTTTGAATGTTTTGAAAAGCATATTTTTAAGTATTTTGAAAGGAAGGTTTGAATACTTTCGAAATGTATGTTCCAATGGCTTTAAAAGGAAAGGCCTAAGGTTTCGAAAGCCATAGTTTTCAAACAAGAACTCAATCACATTTTTAAAAGTAAACCGATGACAACATGAAACAGTTTTGAAATGGCATTTGAATTTGGACTTTAAAGAAGCTTTCCTTGTGAAAGATAGTGGGTTAAGGGTATTTTAAAATGATTATAAGGAAATTAAACCATATATGTTTATGCTATTATGTTATGATCAGTTATCATGTATGTTAACAAGAAAATTTGTCAACAGCCCAAAGTAGAGTTATGGAATTAGATTTATCTCTTAGGTGGGTAGAGATGAGTGGAATGGGAATAAACTCCTTGAATTTCCATTCGAGTAGATTGCTATAGTACAAGATTTTTCAAATTGACCTTTTGACTCAGTCGAAAGGGTTGACTTCTTCCTTTATTAAACTTTCGATTCTGTTGTGATAGATTGGCCTTCCTTTCAAAGGGTCACCTTTCGAAGCATTAGAGAGACCTCAAATTAGATTTTCATTTATTTGGTTTCGACCTTGTCGAAGGCCTTAATTGTTATCTAGCTAGGGCTTTATCCAAGAATCTGAGACAAAAGGTTTCGATCCTGTCGAAAGCAAGGCAGTTTAGGTTTTAAAACTTGAACCAGCAATCTAGTGATAGGTTTCGACCTCGTCAAAAGCTATTGGCTTAAATATCCTTAATTTGGATTGGGAATCTCGAATTTGAATGATTTGGAACTAGGTTACGACTATTTCAAAAGCTTAACCTCTTGGCACCTTATCTTAATCAAAGACTTTAGTAGATTGAGGCTTGGTTTCATCCTTGTCGAAAGAATAAACCCAAATGAAAGTAGCTTGAAGTATATAACTAAAGTTATTTAGCTCTGCAGGGTTTTGACTTTGTCGGCAATGACCTCTCAATGTAATCAACACCTGAAATATAAGATTAATCTGACAAAAGCTTTTAAATCAGTAAAGTAATTTGAAACATTTGTAACTTCCCTTTCATAAGCAAAAGAAGACTTTATTGCTCTAAAATCCCTAAATTTATTTGGTTATTTTGGTTACAACACTTTGGTTAAGTAAATACAAGTCTATAATGGAAAGAATCGGATCCCCAAAATGTGACCCCTTAGGTCTTATTTATAGATGCGGGTCAGCACCTTTCGACCATAAAGCTTTCGACTTGGTCAAAAGGTGGCTGCCAAATAACTCAATCGTGCTTTCACCTCTGTCGAAAGGAATGGTTGCACTCCTCTTCTATGTGTTGCCTTGTAAGTGCTACTGACTCTATCGATTAGCTTTGTCCTATGGTTTCGATGATGTTGATTACGTCTAAGCTATTGTTTTTGATTTGATGTGGAACACTCTTGAATCACATCGGCTTCGACCGGTTCGAATGACTTATCATAGCTTACGAAGGGGTTGTTCAAGAAAATGCTTGCTTTCTCATGGTTTAAATGAAGGCAAAATGCTTTGTTTTGAAAGGTTTGGCACATATGCAAGGAGCTATTCTTTATTGCCTTCAAAAGGTATTGCTTTGACTCAATCGAAAGATCATCATGTATATGGAATGACCTAGTCAAAAGGTGTCTACTAAAGGAGGAGAAATGTTTTTGACTCCTTCGATTCTTTCAGAAGGTAAGAACCCAATAAATCTTGATTGCACAAACCCTTCGACACCATCAAAAGGTCCTGTAGCTTTGAAACCTATTGTAGCATCCCTTCAACTCTTTCGAAAGGTCCAGTTGGAATTCTTCTCTCCTTCTCTCTTTTGTTCTTTGCTTAGAATGGTTTCGATTAAGTCGAAAGGTGGATTATTGGAGTAACATTTGCCCTCTTGCGAAGGGATGCTCTTGACTTTCCAAGTTAACTTTGTCGAACCTAGAAACTTCCCTCCTCTTGGTCTTCCCGCGTAAATCTGGACCGTCCATTTAAATCTGATCTAACGACTGATAGTTCATGGCGACTTCTCTTATAAAATACGCTCTTCTTCTTCTTCTCCTCTCAGTTTTCTACAAACTAAAATTCAAGTACTAGTAAAAGAATTCGGAAAATTCTCAAACTTCCTTTTTCCTAAATCAAAGTCTAATCAAATCTAAATGTAAATTTGAGATCTTTTCTGTTTTTACAATTTCTCTTCTCTGTTTTTTCATGTTTTCGTGGAACTTTGATTTTCCAGATCTTATAATTGGAATTTGATTTTAAAATGTTTAAATCTTAATTTCCTGAAAGATGGCTTAATTTGATTTACTATGAGTCATTTAAGTTTATGATTCTATTTCCTAAGATAATTTCACGATTAAGTTCCATGAATCGATGAGATTTATTCCTCATTTTAAACTTGACTTCAGCATTTATGATTTCCGATAATTCGAAAGAACTTAAATTCTCATTTATAATTTTGAAATTGAAAGTTGCTAGTTCATATTGAAATCCGTCTTCTTATTGGATTTGGTTCATTTGTTTTTAGAGATTTTGAAACCCTGGGTTTGCAATCCGGTTTGGGGAAGGCAGAAGCATCTACTATCTTCGCTCAAAAGTTTCAAGTGTACGGATGAAAAATTGGCGCCACAAAATGACCTTTCTACCCCTTCGAAAGGGATTGATGCGGCAATATTGGTTTTGCTTCTTTAGCCCCTTTCAATGGGGTTGAAAGGTGTTGTAGCGTGAACTTAATCGACCTTGTTGATAGGCTATGTAGTTAAGCAAAGTGTAGCAACCCATTCGATAATAAAGCGTTTTGACTTAGTCGAAACCTTTTACGCCGATTGCAATTTATTTTCTTTAGTATGTTTTTGAAACCATAATGCCCCTTTGACCCTTTCATCACATTTAATATCTAATGAGTCGAAACCCTCTAGAGTTGCCTTTCTCCAATATTGTCGAAACGTTCTAAGTCCACATAATTTTAACTTAGGACCTTTCGAATCAATGGGTATATAGTGTTTCAACAATATTCATAGAAAACTTTTGAGTCATAGGCTTCGACAATGTCGAAGGGTTTTGTTGTCTTGTTTATAAAATATTTGTAGTTTATATTTTTGTTCAATTGTATAAGTTAACTTTAACTATTTCCTTTTAACAACTTGGTTGCTATGGAGCTTTCGACATTATTGAAAAGTACCATTATACATCCCCACCTTTAATTTCAACCTTATCGAAAGCTCATTGATGGCTCATACTTACACTTTCGACGCTATCGAAAGGTTGTAGCTAAATGTTAATTTTCTTCCCCTTTCGGCTGTGTCAAAAGCTCTATACTTTGATTTTTAACCTTGACATTTTTCCAAGAATTTGAACTTCCCTTTCTGGTTTTACGCTTTAGTAGGTTTTCTACCAATTTTTAAGAGAATGCTAAGTCCATAGTAAACTTGAAAATGTTAAATGAAATATTTTCACCTGGCAGAACCATGAGCTCCCCGAAGAAGGCCGAACTACTTCCAAGCATTCACCCATATCTACTTAAGACGAAGTAGATGCTATCCTTTATGAATTCTACATTACAGGTGTAGAAGCCATTCCTCTCCAGGAAAAATATACCATCAACAACCCTCCCAAAGGGTTCGTTAAATACACCGTAATCCATATATGGTATGGGGAGTTTCTGCCCTTTCTAGAGTTTCTATCCAAGCTCTTTCTCATCTCGGGATTGCTCCAATTCAATTGTCGCCAAACATTTACACCTATTTCCTATCTCTGGAGATAATGGCATTGGAGTCTAGGTTCCGCTCTCTTAGTGCTAAAGCGTTGAGCCATTTGATCCAGCTGGTCAAGATTAGCATTCTTAACAGCTAAATATTAAAAGCCAACCCCCAAAATAAGCTAATATCAGATGGGGCTAATAAGTTCAGAGACTGGGAGAACTAGTTTTTCTTTGTTTCATTCTTTCCAAACATCAGCGGGACTTTCTCTTTCCCTCGTAAGTCTAGATTTTCATTATCTTCTTTCATTCAATGGTTTCTCTTGTCTAATCTTTGCTTTTGTTAGGTGCTCATGTTAGAGAGTTGAACGAGGAAGATAAGAAAACATTAGAGTATTTGATTGCGGCCTCAAGTCAAATTAGGAGCCGATTGACATTATTAACTCAAACAAATCTACGATAGCATTCTCTTTTTTTAGAAGGCCAGAGGATTTTGGGCTATCCTTCCATTGTTCAACATCCATCCTGGAGCAAATGTTTCCTCTCTCTGGGAGACTCATTAAATTTCTCTCCTATGTTTCCTATTTGTGCTGACAACCCTGGTATATGATAAACACTGCACTTGTTATGAATTGTTATGTCATTTTTCTAATTTATTCTACTAACTTATAATTTGCTTGAACTCTCTTTAGCTACTTCTCTAATAAAAGGACCGTTAGTAGTGCTTCTCCCCTACCTGTAACTTCTAGTGCGTCATCTATCATCCAATCTCTTGCTAGAACTAAGAAAGAATTCAAAAGGAAGTTATTGACACTAATCGAAGCAGAACCTCCTCTAAAGGCTGCTAAAATTGTTGACATAGAGGAGGAGGATCATTCATCTTTCGATATAGCTTCGGAGAGCCCGATCGAAGAAATTCCTAATGAAAAACAATAGCAGACTCCTTTTATCATTGATCCCATTTTTAGCATTTCCATTTCTGACTCTCCTACTGCTCTCACTTAAATGCAACTGGCTTTGGAGACACCCCTCGCTCTAAAGCGCATTCCTTCCAAGCCACCATCTTCTTCTTTTTTAGTCAATTTTGAAGAGATAGCTCAGTTTATCTTAAACTAGGAGTCCTTTACCTCCGTCCATTATTTTTGACTTGGCAGGGCATTACCGCTCACTGATGGAGCAACAATTTTTGGCGATTTTTCTTCAATTGGCCTTATCGTTACTGGTTTTCTTTAAATCTCTAACTTGCATTGCACTTTCTTCTTTTATATTTTTAAAAATTAGTGAACTCTACATGAGCGTGCATCCAAATCATCCATTGAATCCTCCAAGTTCCAAGAGGAAATCTCTACTCTTAAGGATCAAATGTCTTCCTTATCTACGGAAAAAGAAGAAGTAACCTCTAAATTGGAATGATTGAAGGATTCTCTTGCCCAGATAGAATCTGATCTAGCAAAAGAAAGAAGGGCTCGTCAATGCCTCGCTAACGAGAAGTTCGCTATGTATCTAACTTTAAAAGATTACGATGAGGAGAAAGCTCGCATAGCAGCGAAGAACATTTCTTTGAAAGAGAAGTTCAAAAAAAAACAGGGCCTCCTTTAAACACGCTGTTGATACCATCTCTGACGCTAAGCAGCGAGTATCTTAGTTCCTTAATACTACTCTTGGGGAAATCATGCTAATTCTTGTGAAGAAGCTCTAATGCAAGCTTTTGCTGATAATTTCAAGAAGTGCCCGGACCTAAGCTTCCCCTCACTCAATTTTACCGTTGTTGATAGAGTGATGGGAAAAATTTAATCAAATGAAGCAAGGGGTTGAAGCCACAGCAGAGGAGGAAATTGACTCCTCCAAAATTCTTTCTTTCGACATCCCTTCTTTCGAAATCGAATCTGACTCAGAGGACGAAGGGGACAAGGATGGCACTGCAGGGAAGAAAGGTGATGATAAAGCTAGTTATGATAATGCTGGTGATGATGATGATGATAACCTTGATGATGATGATAACCTTGACGGCGGCCAAGGTTCGGGTGGTGACGAAGGGGACCATAATGAAACTTCTGATAAAGATGGCGATGATGATTTTAGTGCACCAAAAAAGAGCCATCTTCCCAAAAAGATGTCCCGCCTGAATCCGTCAGGACTTCTTCTCCTCAAGAGGATAAGCCTGCTCCTGTTAATGTGGAAGAGCTAAAAGGAAAAGAGCAAGCTTCCCAGACTCATGTTTCGATATTATAGGTATGGGATTCTCTGTTTAAATATCTTTCACTTTGAAGATAATAATAGTGCAAATTATTTATTTTAGATAAGGAAGAAATCCGTCCTCCCCTATAAAACCAAACTTAAGAAAAAACAAGCAGAGATAAACAGGTTATATAGGGAGTTAGACTAGCAAATAAAAGAGCACATTGTGCTTTCAGATAAATATCATAAACTTAATAGAAGTGCATTGGTGTTGGCGTCTTTTAAGCATCAAAAGGCTACCCCTTTACTAAAGAGAGCGTGACTTCGCTACGATGCTCTCTTAAAGGAAAACCAAGAGTTAATCACTTTATTTTGGATGCTGATTAAAGAAATGGACATTCTAATTAACTTTTTGTACAAGGCTTATTGTATACATTCAATTATTGATTTTTCATAATTAGGAGAATTTAGTCGGGGTCTCTTTAGACGTTTCCATAAGAGATACTTGGATGAATTCGGATCTGACACGCACTTGGAGCTGTTGGAACTTTCCATGGGTTAGACCGATTCCCTAAGATTTCCTACCTGAAAAGCTTAAGTATTATAAGAACAAATTTGTATCTGAGTTATTTTCTAAGACTGTTTTGTATGAACCGAATGAGTAGTTGTAAATATATAACAGTATATTGATTTATAAATATTTATTTTAGTTTCGCTCTTTATCTTTAGCTTCGTTTGATTATATTCATTAGGTTGAATTGTTTCTAGAGACTATTTAAGCCAATAGTTAAATTGAGAAGGCTTTATCTTGAAAAGGCATAAATTTTAAAGTCTTCAAAACTGGCAAGATATTATTTTCTTAGAGATTTACAAAAACTCTACTTGGAATATCCTCGTCTTCGCTTTGACTTCCTTGGTGATGAGAAAGGAAAACTTTTTAAGGAGATCAAAGCATTTCACATGAAATTAATTTGCAGTCGCGGTAGTCCTCTAGCAGTGAAGTGGGACTATTGAAAATACCCACCATTCATTACTCCAGAAGGAGTCAATTTTCCTTTTGATTCAATAGTTACCCTTTCGCTAACTCATTAGATAAAGTTAGAAAGTAGTTTCTCAGCTTAAGATGTAAACCAATTTTTTTATTGTATCTTTCAACTTTGTTATTGTTTGAGTTGTAATATGTTATTATAATAATAAAGAGACTTTTCTCTTGATTATAACTTTGTTTTGTTTCTTTTTTCTTTAATAGGAGCTACAATTTTCTACAGTATCTCTCCTTCTACATTTATCATCACGCATCGCTACTCTTAGAGAAAAAACTATTAAAATCATGTGGAATGAGTGAATTTAGCGATGATATCTTACTAGAACACTTCGCAGGCAACATTGAAGCCTTGAAATGGAACAAAAGATATTTCGTTCAGAAAACCATTACTAGCAATCTGAAAGATCAAATTGTCTATCTCGAGGCTAGTATTAGAAGCAAAGATGAAATGATCTTGTCACGGAAGCGAAAAGTAGAGTCTAACCCTTCAATCGATTTAGACCATAAGACGTCAGAGCTTATCAAACAGAGCAGCGACTTAGAACTAAAACCGAAGGATGGTCAAGCTTAGTGCGAATCATTAGAATTCATCATAGGAGGCAAGATTTCAAGTATTGATTTGCTGGTTCCTCGCGCTACTCCCTCAGTTACCAGACCCACAAGGTCAACCCACCTCGCTGCTTAGAAATTCCCTATTATGATCAATGTTCCCCTAGGCTTAGACGAGAATGTGTAGGGAATTGGTGCAGGAAAGTTAAGTTCTAAATAGCTAGGTATTTTGATGAGCAACAAAAAGAAAAATATATGCAAAGTATCGACAAGTATGCTTCCAAGGTCCAAAATCTTGAGCGTGGTAATTACTTCCTTCAGAAGCACGTTGTAGAGTTAGAAAGGTACAATAAGACCCTTAGAGGCACAAACAGAGCTTTCAACCGCGCTCGAAGGACAAATATTGATGTAATTGATGACTCAGATAGGAATAGGAAAAAGGAAAAGAAACTCAAATATGTTCTCTACGTCGCAGTTGATCACATAATTGACCCGTCAGTCGCAAAGAATCTTAACAAAGCTACTGAAGAATTATGACATATTTGCTTCGAATTGTATCGATTCATCTTGTATACATGTAACTGACTTCATAGGTTTGTAAATAAATTCATGGCTTACGTAAATCGTATAAAATTTGTAAATGTCACCTGATTTGTAATCCTTTTTTGTAATCACTTCCGAAATGATTTTTTGATAGCTCTTACATTGATTTCTGTACTTGCTGAATCTTTCATTTCTCTTTACCGTGTTAATTACCTTGAAAAGTATGAGGTAAACAATATTTCTAATTTGTTAGCTTGGAGTTGACATACTAGACTATGTATATCATTTGCTTAGATTAACAAATCAACTTGTTAGTCATATGAAAAATAGTTTATATTAAATGTCTTAATCCTATCTTTAACCATGGTGAGAAATAATTAAGAATTCAACTCCAATCACTTGGCTAGAATGTCCATGTCATGTTGATAGGAAATCCCACCCTCAAACAGGCGTATAAATGTTGGAAAGTAATCTTCATGAGATAATTAATAAAGAGCTAAATGTAAAAATCATTATCTAAATATTTGTAGTAGAAACCCATTGACCCATTCTCGGGTATTAATGAAATTTGAAGAATTGGAAATCCGAGACCCAGGTTCTTAAACTTATAATAGTGATCTTCATAAGAGTATTCTCTAATCTAGATTCAAGCATTCATGGTGGATAAGTAGAAATCCATTATTAAAATTTTACACCCAGATTAGCGATCAAATAAATAATAATTTTGATACCCAGACTGGGTACAATAAAGGTATTTAGTGATCGATAAAGACCCGAAACCCATATTCGGGTATTAGTAAATGAAGTTCTGAAATGAATGTCTCGCAACCCAAGTTCGGGTATAATTGATGAAATTCATATATGCGAGACCCAAAACCCAGATTCCGGTAGTAATAGATGATGTTTAGAAATGAAAGTCCCAAAACCTATATTCATGTATTAATAAGTGGAGCTTTTTTCTACTCCTTTGATGTGCGAACCCTTCAGGTCTTGGATAGAAGTAATTTGATTAGTTTCCACTTGAGCTCGAAAGTCTTAGTACACAACTAGATATGCCATTTCTTGGGCTTGAACATCTCAGTCATCTATTTAATGAGCCTCCCCTCAGGCTTAGACATCTTAGTCCATTGCTGAATGAGCTTCTCCTTAGTCTTAGATATCTCGGTCCATTATTTGATGTGCCTCTTCTTAGGTCTGAACATCATGGTCCATTATTTGATGTGCCTCTTCTTAGGCCTGCACATCTTAGTCCATTGTTTGATGAGCCTCTCTTTGGACTTGGACATCTTAGTTCACTGTTTGATGGGCCTATTCTTGGGCATGGACATCTTAGTCCATTGTTGTCCGGTGCTCTTGGTTAGCTCATCTTTAAGGCTGGAACGAAGAATTTACCCGATCTCCCTCCAAGAGGTGCCCTGCCCTGGCCCTTGTGCGGCGTGGACAAGGGCTTGTTCAGTGCTTTAACCTAACCATCTTATGGAGAAAATAAAGGCTTACTCCGCCCTCCCTCCAGGAGGTCCCTTACCCTGGCCATAGAATGGCGCAAATAAGGGCGTGTTTGGTGTTTTAACCTGGCCATCTTATGGCATGGATAAGGCCTTACTCCGTCCTCCCTCCAGGAGGTGCCTAGACCTGACCAAAGATGTGGCCAAGGGCTTGTCCGATGCTTTAACTTGGCCATCTTATGGATCGGCTAAAGACTTACCCATCCTCCCTTCTGGCCAACTTGGTGCGGACAGAGGCTTTTCTACCATCTTATGTAGTATCCAAATATAAGGAGTATTTCACTCCCGACAATGTAAATTTTCTTTTTATGAAAAGCAACTTTTATCGATGTTTCTCAAATTCTTTTTTCAAACTCATGAATCTTTCCTTATCGAAAGAAATTTATGATCATCCCCTTCAGGGCTCTGCAATGATTGGTTTCATGGCCATTCATTATATGGTAGTAACAGTAGGATCCTCCCGGATACCTTTCATGTTTAAGTTTCTTTCTTTATGATGGCCAATAATTAAGCTCATCCTTAGTAAGCAAGTAGACATTCTCTATAGATGTTGTTAAATCGCACTCTTTTGGAAGTATAGATTTGAAGTTTGATTCTTGAGGATGACTCTTTAAATTTTTTTCCTTGGCCTTATAGTTTTATGCTTTTCAATTGCTTTTATTTTTTCCATCATTTGTAGTTCTAAGTCAGAAGTGTTCTTGTTGTAATTGGTTGTTGCCACTTATGTACAAAGGCATTATAATAAGCTATTATTTATTTTTCAAAGATTGTGCCTTTGGACTAGTGTTGGATGGTTCTTCTCATTTGATTGAATACATTGTTGCTTCCACTTTTTCTCTTTCCTAATGCAAAAATAGGGTTGTCTACATGAAAGGGGTTTAAGCTCCATTTCTTTGGATCGTATGATTCTTCTCTTTTCTTATTTGTAATTCTCAGAGCTTCTAGCCTTAACCTTCATTCTTCGTTTTGATTGGAATCTTTGATGAATTTTGAGGAGAACTTTATCTCATGTGGCTTAGAGGATCCTTGTTTGGACCTTATGGTTCTTTTAGCCATGACTAGACCAAAGTAGATGAACTTGAGATTGAGCTAAGTGGGGTTAGAGAATAGTAACAATGGGTGTTTAACCAAGTTGGTAGTTCAAGTCCTCCTTCTAGCGCAAATGTTAACAAAAAAATAATTAACACATTAAAGCAGTGTTATGGAATTAGATTTGTCTCTTAGGTGGGTAGAAAGGAGTGGAATGTAATAACCCAGAATTTCAATCATTTGAAATTGAGATATTTAATTAATTTTAAATAGTCAAAAGTTAATTTTATAAGCTGAATAACTTATATTTGAAATATAATAATTTAATTGGATAATTAAATTATTAATTTAATATTTGAAATCGTGTAAATAATTGAAAATTGAATTTAATGTGAATAAAAATGAATTATAAAGTTGAATTAAATTATATTTGAATTAAAATGATGTTGGTAAACTTTTAAATTGAATTAAAAGTTAATTTGTAGAAATTGAATATTTTAATATTTAATTAACGTGTAAAAATAGTCATTTTTCAAACAGTCTAGGATTTTGAATAAACTAATTTCATTGGATCCATAATGTTATATTATTGTAGGACTTCAAATTTCATGTCAATCGGACTTACGGTTTGTTCGTGGCAAGCTAAAACGCGTAGAAATCTGTTTAAGTGAATTTTAAATTTAAATAGTCGATTCGAAAACCTATCTTTCAAATACGATTGAATTGGCATCCAATATATATTCCATTGTGTTTGGAATAGGGACAAAATATTATAAACGCTAGGTGGCATGCTTCTTTGGAGTTTGGAAATTTTTTTGGTGAATAGTGTCACGAAATTTTCAATAAAAGGACTTGAATATTTTCATTTTTCACTCAAACCCTATCTTCTCTAAACCTTAGCCGCCATTAAGGAATACATGGCTAGAAATGCATCTTTTTCCTCCTTGTTTTTCTTCAAATCCATGCATTATTTCCAAAAACCTCCGACTACAACATGGTAGAGCTTCGCGAGATCTACTTCTTCAACGGTGATGATGGGTTTTAAAGTTATGACGTGGCGACAAATCGAGCTTGAACAGCGCGCTTATGGGGGACAATTTCTCATAGATGGCGGCACGAGGTGGGGCCGCACTTGGCTTGGTGGTGCACGACATGGTGTCCCACGTGATGGCAATGTCTGATCGACCTTCGATTGACTTAGGTAGGAGCGACATTCAAATTTTGCCGTACGTTTATGGGTTATTCACGTGCGTGAATATGTGAGCGGAGAAGATGAAATCCACTGCTAGATGCAAAGAAGCCAGATCGAATAGCTATGATGAGTTTAAGGTTTTAAAATTAAAAAATAATGTGTGTAAATTTATATGTATTAATTCGTATAAACTTTAAAAATACATAACATCTTCGTAGGTTCGTTTTTGACGAAACAAGTTGCGTTGGGTCTGTATTGATGAGCGGTACATTTTAGAGCTGGTTTGGAGTTGATTCAAGCTAGTGAAAATTTTGGGTAAAATTAAATGGCTGTTTAATTTTATTCGGGATAAAACACTGCAACTGCTATTGGAACCAAAGTGAGTACAACTCACTCTTTCTGACTCACTAATTTTTTTATATAAGTGGAAATAAATTTATACTATGATGATTAATGACTGTTTGAATGATATATGATATATTGTATGTATATTGATTGGTATTTTGATATATTGCTGCCTATTGGAGCAGACGAGACACTATACGTTCCCGTGTAGGAGCGGATGACCTTTAGTACGGGCGTCTGCCTCGAAGCAAACATTGTACACATATTCTAATATGTATATTTATTGTACGTGACAGGTCGGAGGGATCCAACTGGATTCCTCACCACTGTTGATTTATTTACACATATGCTGATATATGCTGTTATCATACGATATATGATGTTTTGGATGTTGTGATTAATGTATTTAGCGCTTTTGCAGCATTGGGCCTATTTTTGGTAATTTAAAAATGTTAAAGTGATGGTTTTCAAATTAAAAAGGATTTTCAAGTAATTTTGGAAACATACGTTTTATTGAATTTTGAATTGTTAAGAATGAATTTATTTTGAATAAATAAAAATTATAATTTTTATGTTATAAAAATTATGATTTTTGGGAAATATTATCAAAATGTTAATTTTGAAATATGGAGTTAACTATTTTGTGAAATGACTTATAATTTGGATTTTTGACTTATTATAGTGGCTTATATATATAAGATTTATAAAACAGAAATTATATAAACAAAAATGATGAAATTATAAACAAGTTTTATAAGTGTTAAAATGAAGTTATAATTGCATTATATAAGTGAATAAGATTTATAGATTTATAAAATTTGTGAAGCTATAAATGAATGGGTCTGATAAAATAAATGATTTATAAGTAAATTAACTTATAATTTGGATTTTGGCATATAAACAGATAAATGAGTTTGGTTAATAAAGGGATATTTATAAATGGAAGTTTTTTTTATAAAATATAAATGTGATTTATAAACATTGTTTTATAAATCCGAAATCAATTTAATTTGGTAATTTAATTATTATAGTTTATTAAAGGTATTATATTCGCGATTTTGGACAGTGGATAATCCTTTAATGAATATATAGAAGCAATGAATTATATCCACGATTTTGGATAGTGGATTGTCTTTAATAAATGTGTAGAAGTAATGAATGTGGTAAATGAAATATATTCACGATTTTGGACATTGAATAATCTTTTGAAATAAATAAATGTTTTGGAAAGTTATATTGTAAATGGAACAAAATGGTTTAAAGATGTTTTAAAATGTGTTAAGTATTGTACCATAGATTTCTACATTCATTATTGAAATAGAAGTTTTCAAGAAGTAAGGAAATGATGGACTATAGCATTGTTGTTATAGTAAATGATTTTTGAAAGAAAATGTTTTTGTATAGTATATGGAATTTATAAATCTATCTTATTTTCGAATGCCTATACTAGTGATTTTGGGTTGTCATAGCGATGTTTTACACAACATTCGTTTTGACCCAAATATATATGTTTAAAGAGATTGTTTTCCTTAAAGAATTAAATATATGCTTAATCGTGATTTAAGTATATGTAATATTTTCCAAGTGCTGAAAATAAAGAGGTTTTTGGATTATTAAATAGGTATATGAAAATGTTTTCCAATATTGAAATGGTTTTGAGAATATATATTTTTAAAGATAATTTGAAGTAATATTAGGCAAGTGATTTAATTAGTGAAAGATTAATTAAAAGGACCCAGTGATTATTTATGGTGCTAAATATTTGTTACTTGCTTTGATAGTTAAATAACCGATTATCAAATCTAGCCATTTTAGTTCCTCGACTTGATGTGGGAACTATTTAGTCGTATACTTAGTACGTAGCCTTCTGTGTAGGCTTGATTATCGTTTGTATTGAGAATGTTGATCCATGTAGTGTGGAGTTTTACTCCAATCTATGGAGCTTCCTTCTTGGCCCGAAGGATAGAAAGTTGAAAGTTTGAGACATGATATGTCTATGAGACTTAGTTTTTGTGTGAGGTTGAGAAACACATTTGCATTGTTCGTGCGAAGAGACTGGCATCAGATCTATCTGAAAACCACTTCGGACCAATGTATATGCGTTCGATTGTGCAAGTTACTGATGATATTGATATTCAGGATTTTCATAGTGTGGGACTGCTTGTTGAACTTTTTTGGGGTTAAAATCCTAATTTACATATAGTAGTAGTGGTCTCTTCATTATGAAATATCCAATTCAAGGACTATTCCCTACTAATCCTAGGGATTCCCGACAGGATGTGGTAGGAAAGTGCCTTCGGTTTGTCCTGTTCCTAGACAACTTGTTTGCATGTTTGTCTGAAATTTCATTTCTAAATATTACGTACATTGGTTTTTACAAACGTATATCTGTGGTGGCAGAGAGGGCAATTTCTCTTAACTTAACACCCTCCTTGAGACGTATGAACTTAAGGGTTGTATATTTGTGGAAGGCAATTAGTAGTCAACGGAAATGACCGTGTGGCATTTAAAGTGATGTGATTGTGATATGTGAAAGGTAATCGTTACCTCAGGCCTCATCAACCAGAAATGACCAAAACAGGGTTAGATGCAGTAGGGCTAAACGGGTCATTTCCAAGTAGGATATGTCATCCTCTTCTAGATATATCTTTACATGCTATGACGTCATGTATCTGATTATTGTGGTTTGTATGCTTTGAGGGCTCTCACTAAAGGACAGTAACGACCGGAGGATGACATATTTGGTACCTTCTAGTTTAGAGGTTTGTCATTCTTGTGTTGGTAAAGGGCAGATTTCTGTGCCTCGGGACATCCATCTAGAGGTATACCCATTCGAAAGGTAGTCCCTTCACCTGGTCATTTGTATGGAAATCCAAACTCCACTACGAGCTACGATTTACTTGCAAATACGTAATGAATAGCCTCGAAATGCTATATTGGTAACCTTTTCGACTATGATTAATATTATTTATATATACTAGACACTAGTATAATATAAGAGCATTTGATATGAAATATTTTAGTTATCGTAAGGTAAAAACATGTCTGTGTTTATGTGTGGGTGTGTCTTATGAGATACATTTGTTTTGATAAAGGAAAAGTTTGGTAATCTAATAAATTCAGTTGAGTGTGTTTCTCATGCTGGTTTACCAGACCGATCCGAACGTTCTTCCACTTCAATGCTCATGTAAGACCGAGTATATTTACAGGTTCTGATTTGATGCCTTTGGAGCTTCAGAATGAGAGCTGGAGATCTTCTTTTTCGAATACACGTATATGTTTTGATTATCCGCTGTAATGTTTTTTATATTATCGACAATTGTAAGGATAGGTTATTATAACTATCTAGACTGATAACTTGTGATTGATTGTTGAACTCTGATTGAGGTATGTATATACAGTTTCTTTTTTGTAAAGATCATTGATACGATATTATATGTTTTCCACTGCAATATGAGATTCTGTATTGTTCTGTTTGGTTCTATCTACTCTCTTTCTTCTCTTCTCTTCTTCTCTCTTCTTTTCTTTCTCCTGACTTTCTGTCAGTCTGTGCTTTTTGGGTCGGACATGTGTGGATTATTGTCGATTCAAAGGGTACGGATTTGCGAGTCGTCACACGTGGTATCAGAGCTTAGATTTTGTATATTCCTAAACTTTGATGTGTACTCGGTATAGATTGGGACAATAGCACCCTAGATTGAGTTGATTGTATTATATATATGAGCGCGTATTTGTTAGTTATTACAAAAATGTTTTATATTGTGTTTGCTTATCCGTTGAGCGGTTTACGAATTCTGGTTGGTATGTGGGACACCGTATTATCGATAGAGATTTCCAAACAATTAAACGAGGCAAGTCGACATAGTATTATTATAAATTGGGTAAATGAAATAATTTTACCTCTATTATATTTTGTATATAAAAGAAATAATTTCTCAGAATTATTAAAGTGTATATATAAATTGATTGTTTGGTTGTTGAAAATGTAAATATATATAAGTTAATGAAAGATGTTTGAATAATCTTAATAAAAACAACAATCGTAAAAGAATAAGTTGTATAAGAAAATGAATTACAAGTATGAAATTATAATTAAAATGATTTACAATTGTAAAATAATCTTATATATAAGACATGAAACTATATGAATATATTTATAAATATGAATTATAAATAAAAAAGGATTTAAAATAAGAATTTGAAAATTTGAATCCCGTTGATTTTGAAAGTTGTTTTTCAAAATTAAAGAGGTTATATTGTTATAAATATAAATAAGATAAATAAGTTGGGAATGAATCTTATATAAGTAAAGTAAAATATTGAAATTGTATAAGTAAAAGATTTATGAATTTTATTCATAAATAAAAGAATTTAAAAAAAAAGAATATAAAGCACTGAATTCACTACCGTTGCTCGAAAATAATAAGGTGATGACTGCAGCATCATTGGTACCATTTTCGAGTTTCTTTGTGATGGATTTGCTATCAGTAGTAAATTGAAATTGAAAATTTAAGTTTTGTTGTGATAAACAAATTTGAATTTAAAATCTATGTTGAAATTGATAAATATAAGTGAAATGAGTTTGGACTTATAATATGAGATAATAAAGTTTAACTTTGGTAAAGTTGAAATGAATTTGAGTTAGCACAATAAATATATGATTTGAAATTTAACTTGGTAAGGTTAAATAAATTAATTAGATTTGAACTAGATTAGATAAGTTATTTAAATGAAAAATAAACCTAAGTGTAAAGTGATTATATAACCATGATTTGAAATTATAAAATGAGTTTGGTGAATGGAAGTATACTTTGGTGAGTGTTTATGGAATTATAAATGAATAAGTTGTATAACTTATAAAATAAGAAAATATAAGTAAAACCAAATGTTAAAATGGTTAAACAATTGTTAAGAAAAAAAAAATCTGAATTTGAATAGTGGTATGAATTTGGCTTAAGTAAAAGTTAAATAAAATAGAATTTGAAATAAATCAGTAGTGAACTTAAGTTGTATAGTGAAAGTAAATGCAAGTGAGAATTGAAATGAAACGTAACTTAAGTAATGTTGAATGAAGTTGATTTTGACATCAAAATGAATTAATAAAGTGAAGTGATGAATGTGAATTTGACTTATATAATGAAATTCAACTTTAATTGTTAAATGAATTAGCAATTGAATAATTGAATGAAAGTGAATTGAATATTAAACCAATTGAAATTAAAAGTGTTAAACCAAATTGAATGTAAGTAAATTAAATAAATTTTGTTATGTTGGATATACATTGGTTATTCAATAGTTGTTAGTGGGTTGAATAGAAATTCATATGGATTTGAATCAATCAAAATTGGAATCTTGGAATAATTGAATTCGAATTGGAAGTAAGTGAATTTAAACAGAATTGAATTTGAGCTAGAAATGAACAAACTTGAATATAAATTAGTGAATGTAAACTAATTAAATATTAATGAATAAATGAATGTTAGTAAAATCCAATGTTAATTAATCAATTGTGAATAAATTGAAAAATCAATTCCATAAATATTAATGAGAAGTGAATTTATATTGATTTGGTTATGGATTTATTTGATAGATATTAATTTGTTGGATGTTAGCTGGATGATAGTTGTTAATGGTTGCATTTGTTGTTTTTGATTGCATTTGCTATATTGGCATATATAGTTATTGTATTGGTATATGTTGTACATTGATATTACTTTCATATATACATGTTTTTCATTGGTTTGTTGACAGTTTAGTAGGTGAGTATGGCGCTTGCTTCGCATTTGGAGCTCACTTTCACGCTATATTAGCCGTACATGCTCGCTAATAATATATAAGGTACATATCTTGGATTACATATCGTACTTTTATATTATTATTTTCCCTACGGGATGCCTCATCCTCGAAGATGAGATGTATATTTGATATATATATATATATATATATATATATATTATGATCCTACTATGATCAAACCGTGCAAATGAGACGCTAGCAATTTTTTTTTGAAAATTAAAGGCGTTAGAATTTTTTTTGGCAAAATTGGAAAAATTTATGAAAACTAAAATTTTTGATTTTGAGTTATAATTTAAAAGGATATTAGTTGGTTTTGAAAAGATAACTAAGTATGATTTGAAAACTTAGAAAAGTTTTTGTAAGAAGTTTAACTAAATGATTTTGAAAAGCTAAAATGTTAAATGAAATTGATATCTAATTTGAACGAACTGTTTTTGAAAAGTTAATGGATTTTGTGAATTTTTCTTACTTAGTGATTTCGAGGTCGAAATTCTTTTAAGTAGGGGAGAATGTAACGATCCAGAATTTCTGTCACTAGAAATTTAGATATTTAATTAATTTTAAATATTCAAGAGTTAATTTTATAAGTTGGATAACTTATATTTGAAATATAGTGATTTAATTAGATAATTAAATTTTTAATTAAAAATTTGAAATCGTGCAAACAATTGGAAATTAAATTAATGTGAATAAAAATGAATTATAAAGATGCATTAAATTCTATTTGAATAAAAATGATGTTGGTAAACTTTTAAAATTGAATTAAAAGTTAATTTGTAGAAATTGAATATTTTAATATTTAATTAACGTGTAAAAATAGTCATTTTTCAAACAGTCTCAGATTTCGATGAAACTAGTTTCATTGGATCCATAATGTTATATTATTATAGGATTTCAAATTTTGTGTCACTCGGATTTATGGTTTGTCCCTGGCAAGCTAAAATGCGTAGAAATCTTTTTAAGTGAATATTAAATTTAAATAGTCGATTCGAAAACCTATCTTCCAAGTACGATCGAATTGGCTTTCGATATATATTCCATTGTGTTTGGAATAGGGGTAAAATATTATGAACGCTAGGCGGCACGCTTCGTTTGGCGTTTGGAAAAATTTCGAGTGAATAGTGTCGTGAAATTTTCTATAAAAGGACTTAAATATTTTCATTTTTCACTCAGACCCTATCTTCTCTAAACTCTAGCTGCCAGTAAGGAATACACGGCCAGTAGTGCATTTTCTTCCTCCTCATTATTCTTCAAATCCACGCATGATTTCCAAAAACCTCCAACTACAACATTGTAGAGCTTCGTGAGATCTACGTCTTCAACGGTGATGATGGGATTTAAAGCTACGACATGGCGGCAAATCAAGCTTGAGCAGCGCGCGTATGGGGGATAATTTCTCATAGATGGCGGTACGAGTTGGGCCGCACTTGGCTCGGTGGTGCACGACGTGGTGGCGCACGTGACGACAACGTCTGATCAACCTCCGGTCGGCTGAGGTGGGAGCGACATTCAAATTTTGCTGTGCTTTTATAGGTTTTCACGTGCGTGAATACGTGAGGGGAGAAGATGAAATCCACGGCCAGATGTGAAGAAGCCAGATTGAAAGACTATGGTGAGTTCAAGGTTTTAAAATAAAAAAAAGTGTGTGAATTTATATATATTAATTCGTATAAAGTTTAAAAATGCATAACTTCTTCGTATAAGGTCCGTTGTTGACAAAACAAGTTGCATTGGGCCCGTATTGACGAGCACTACATTTTGGAGCTAGTTTGGAGTTGATTCAACCTAGTGAAAATTTTGGGTAAAATCAAACGGCCGTTTAATTTTATTCGGAATAAAACACTGAAGCTGCTATTGGAACCAAAATGAGTACAACTCACTCTTTTTAACCCGTTGATATTTTTATATAAGTGACTATAAATTTATCCTATGATAATTGATGATTATTTGGATGATATATGATATACCGTATATATTTTATTTGTATTTGGATATATTCCTTCCTATTGGAGCAGATGAGACCATATACTTTCCCGTGTACGAGTAGATGACCCTTCGTACGCCCATCGCCTCGAAGCAGACATTGTACACATATTCTAATATGTATATTAGGTGCAGGTGACAGGTTGAAGGGATCCAACTGGATTCCTCACCACTGTTGATTTATTTACAGATATTATGATATATGTTGTTATCATATGATATATGATGTTTGGATATTGTGATTGATGTATTTAGTGCTGTTACAGCATTACGCCTATTTTTTGTTATTTAGAAATGTTAAAGTGATGGTTTTCAAATTAATAGGGATTTTCAAGTGATTTTGGAAATATACATTTTATTAAATTTTGAATTGTTAAGAATGAATTTATTTTGAATAGATAAAAGTTATAATTTTTATGTTATAAAAATTATGATATTTGGGAAATATAATCAGAATGTTATTTTTGAAATATGGAGTTAACTATTTTGTGAAATGATTTAAATTTGGATTTTTGACTTATTATAAGTGGCTTACATATATAAGATTTATAAAATTGAATTTTTATAAATCATAATGATGAAATTATAAACAAGTTTTATAAGTGTTAAAATGAAGTTATTATTGGATTTTATAAGTGAATAAGATTTATAGATTTATAAAATTTGTGAAGTTATAAATGAATGGATTTGGTAAAATAAATGATTTATAAGTAAATTAACTTATAATTTGGATTTTGACATATAAACGAGATAAATGAGTTTGGTTAATAAAAGGGTATTTATAAATGGAAGTTTTTTTTATATAAAATATACATGTGATTTATAAACATTGTTTTATAAATCCAAAATTAATTTAATTTGATAAGTTAATTATTATAGTTTATTAAAGGTATTATATTCATGATTTTGGACAGTGGATAATCCTTTAATGAACATATAGAAGTAATGAATTTGGTAAATGAATTATATCCACGATTTTGGACATTGGATTATCTTTAATAATAGTGGTAAATGAAGTATATTCAAGATTTTGGACAATGAATAATCTTCTGAAATAAATAAATGTTTTGGGAAGTGATATTTTAAATGGAATAGAATGGTTTGAAGATGTTTTAAAATGTGTTAAGTATCGAACCATAGATTTCAACATTCATTGTTGAAATAGACGTTTTCGACAAGTAAGGAAATAATGGACTATGACACTGTTGTTATAGTAAATGATTTTTGAAAGAAAATGTTTTTGTATAGTATATGGGATTTATGTATCTATCTTATTTTTGAATCCCTATACTAGTGATTTTAGGTTGTCATAACGATATTTTGCGCTTCATTCATTTTGACCCAAATTAATGTGTTTAAAAAGATTGTTTTTCTTAAAGAATTAAATATATACTTAATAGTGATTTAAGTATATGTAATATGTTCCAAGTAGTCAAAATAAAGACGTTTGTGAATTACTTATAATTAAATAAGTATATGGAAATGTTTTCCAATATTAAAATGGTTTTGAGAATATATCTTTTTAAAGATAATTTGAAGTTAATATTAGGCAAGTGATTTAATTGATGAAAGATTAATTAAAAGGACCTATTGATTATTTATAGTGCTAAATATTTGTTGTTTGCTTTGATAGCTAAATAACCGACTATCAAATCTGGCCATTTTAGTTCCTCGACTTAATGTGGGAACTACAAAGTCATACATAAGTATGTAGCCTTCTGTGTAGGCTTGATTATCGTTTATGTTGAGGATGTTGATTCTGTAGTGCGGAGCTTTACTCCAATCCATTGAGCTTCCTTCTTGGCCCGAAGGATAGAAAGTTGAAAGTTGGAGACGTGATAAGTCTATGAGACATAGTTTCTGTATGAGGTTAGGAAACGCTTTTGCGTTGTTGGTGCAAAGAGACCGGTTTCAGATTTATCTAAAAACCACTTCTGACCAATGTCTATGCGTTCGATTGTGCAGGTTATTGATGATATTGATATTAAGGATTTTCATAGTAGGGGACTGCATGTTGATCGTTTAGGGTTAAAATCCTAATAAACATATAGTAGTAGCGGTCTCTTCATTATGAAATATCCAATGCAAGGACTATTCGTTACTAATCCTAGGGATTTCCCAACAGGATATGTAGGAAAGTGCCTTCGGTTTGTCCTGTTCCTGTACAACTTGTATGGATGTTTGTATGACATTTCATTTCTAAATATTACGTACATTGGCTTTTACAAACGTACATCAGTGGTGGCGGAGAAGGAAACTTCTTTTAGCTTAACACCTCCTTTAGACGTATGAGCTTAAGGATTGTATTTTTGTGGAAGGCAATTAGTAGTCAAGGGAAATAGCCATGTGGCATTCAAAGTGATGTGATTGTGATATGTGAAAGGCAATCGTAACCTCAGGCCTCATCAACCGGAAATGACCAAAACAGGGTTAGATGCAACAGGCTAAATGGGTCATTCCCAAGTAGGATATGATCATCCTCTTCTAGATATATCTTTACACTCTATGACGATGTGTATCTGATTGTTATGCTTTGAATGCTTTGAGGGCCCACGGTAAAGGTCAGTAATGACCAGAAGACGACATATTCAATACCATCTAGTTATAGAGGTGGGTCGGTCTTGTGTTGGTAGAGGGCAGATGTTCTATGCCTCGAGGTGTACCTACTCAGAAGGTAGTCACTTCACCTGGTCATTTTTATGGAAATCCAAACTCCACGACGAGCTGCGATTTTGTTTGTAAAGCCGTAATGAATAGCCTCGAAATGTTATATGGGTAACCATTTCGACTATGATTAATATTATTTGTATATGCTAGACACTAGTATAATATAAGAGGATTTGAAATGAAATGTTTTAGTTATCGTAAGATAAAAACATGTCCGTGTTATGAGTAGGCGTGTCTTACGGGATAATTTTGTTTTGATTAAGGAAAAGTTTGGTAATCTAATAAATTCAGTTGAGTGTGTTTCTTACGCCGGTTTACCAAGCGGATCCGGGTGTTCTTCTCTTTCAATGCTCGGATCAGACCGACTATATTTACAGGTTCAGATTTGTTGCCTTTGGAGCTTCAGCAGGAGAGATGGAGATCTTCATTTTTGTATACACGTATCTATTTTGATTCTCCGCTGCATTGTTGTTTATATAGTCAGTAATTGTAAGGATAGGCTATTATGACTGTCCAGGCTGATAACTAATGATTGATTGCTGAACTCTGATTGATGTATGTATATACAGTTTCTGTTTGGTAAAGATCACTAATATGATACTATATGTTTTCCACTACGATGTTAGATTCTATATTGTTCTGTTTGGTTCTATGTTCTTTTTTTCTTCTCTTCTCTTCTTCTATCTTCTTTTCTTTCTTTTGACTTTCCGTTGGTCTGTGCCTTTTGGGTCGGACATGTGTGGATTATTGTCGATTCAAAGGGTATGGATTTGTGGGTCATCACAGAAATGGTAATTACCTCCTTGAATTTCCTTTTGAGTGGATTGTTGTAGTACAAGACTGTTCAAATTGACCTTTTGACTCAGTCAAAAGGGTAGACTTCTTCCTTTATTAACCTTTCAATCCTGTTGTGATAGGTTGGCTTTCCTTTCGAAAGGTCACCTCTTGAAACGGTAAACATACTTTAAATTAGATTTTCCTTTATTTGGTTTCAACCTTGTCGAAGGCCTTAGTTGTTATCTAGCTAGGGATTTATCCAAGAATCGAAGACAAAAGGTTTCGACACTATCGAAAGCAAGGTAGTTTTGGTGTTAAAACTTGAACCAGGAATCTAGGGATGGAGTTTAATATCCTTGGTTTGGAATAGGAATCTCGAATTGGAATGATTTAGAACTAGGTTACGACCTTATTGAATGCTTGACCTCTTGGCACCTTATCTTAGTCAAAGACTTTAGTAGATTGAGGATTGGTTTCATCGTTGTCGAAAGCATAAACCTAGAGGAAAGTAGCTTGAAGCATATAACTGAAGTTATTTAGATCTATACGGTTTAGACTGTGCCGACAGTGGCCTCTCGATGTAGTCGACACCTGAAATAAAAGATTAACACGACAAAAGCTTTTAAATCAGTAAAGTAATTTGAAACATTTGTGACTTCCCTTTCACAAGCAAAAGAAGACTTTATTTCTCTAAAATCCCAAAATTGATTTGGTAATTAAGGTTACAACACTTTTGATTAAGCAAATACAAGTCTAGAATAAAAAGAATCGAATCCTCTAAAATTGACTCCTTGGGTCTTATTTATAGAAGCGGGCCAGCAACTTTCGACCCTAATGCTTTGGACTTGGTCGAAAGGTGACTGCGGAATAACTCAAGCAAGCTTCTGCTTCTGTCGAAAGGAATGGTTGCGCTCTCTTCCATGTGTTGCCTTGTAAGTGCTTCTGACTCTATCGATAAGCTTTGTCCTATGGTTTCAATGATGTTGGTTACGTCTGAGCTCTTGTTTCTGATTTGATGCAGAACCCTCCTGGATCACATTGGCTTCGACTCGTTCGAAAGGCATATCATAGCTTTCGAAGGGGTTGTTCAGGACAATGCTTGCTTTCGCATGGTTTGAATGAAGATGAAACCCTTGGTTTCGAAAGGTTTGGTGCATATGCAAAGATTTGTTCTTCATTGTCTTCGAAAGGTGCTGCTTTGACTTAATCGAAAGGTCATCATGCATATGGAATGAGCCAGTCGAAAGGTGGCTACTGAAGGTGGAAGAAAGCTTTTGACTCCTTCAATTCCTTTAAAAGGTAAGAACCCAATGAATCTTGATTGCAGAAACCCTTCGACGCCTTCGAAAGGTCTTGTTGCTTTGAAACCTAGGCGATAGCATCCCTTCGACTCCTTTGAAAGATCCAACTGGAACTATTCTCTCCTGCTTTCTTTTATTCTCTGCTTAGAGTGGTTTCGACTAAGTCGAAATGTGGATTTTTTGAGTAACAATGTATGCTTCTTCTGTAAACATATTCACTTTATATTCAATCCTTAACTATATTTTAGAGTATTAAGGGAAGAATAACCAGCTAGGTTGACCCAGTATTGAATATATATTGAGTTAACTCCTATGTGAGTAGAATTGCATCTAGGAGGTCAGATAGGCAAGAATATAGGATGCCTAAAGATTGATCAAAAGATTATTAGTTAGACCGGTACTCAGTAATCCAATGAAAAGTATGTATGGAAATAGTTATTGGCAGGGATTAATAGGTTCACATCGATCCAATGAATACTATGATATGAGAGAAGTTATTGGAGAATCCACTAGGTTCATAGTAAACCCATGAAAACTATGATTGGAGGAAGTTATTGGTAGATACCAATAGGTCATAGAGATCCTATGCTATGACTGGATTGTGGTATTGGTAGAAACCAATAGGTTCATAGTGACCCGTTGAAAACTATGAAAATGGATAGTAATTCCATAAAGAATTTACAGGTTATTAGTCAGTCCATGAAAACTAATAGGTTAATAGTGGCACTAGAAACTATAACTTGAGACCGATAGTCGGATAAATAGGGGTGGAATCCAGTACATATTGCATGTTTGCACATCATCATAATACCTTTTATTATGTTATGTTTTAACCATTGTGGATGCAGGTGCACAGTATATAGTTAGTATAAATTGGGTTAAGATACTAGTGAGGGGATTCCGCTAAACGACGTCGTCTCACTAGATATCTATATAGTTCAAGATGGTACGTTATTATTCATACCAAACTTTTTGTCTTACTCAAAGTTTATGTATTCCTATTAAACTCTCGGGTACTCAATTAATTTTGAGTAGTTTGAGAGTTAAAGTTTTCATGTTCTCCTTTAGATAAATAAGCTTCCGGAGATGTGTAGAAGGCAAGCTAGCTATTAGGAGTTCTTTTTATTTGATTCTGTTGTATTTTGGTTGTAATGGAAAAGTTGTTTAATTGCCAAAGTTTAGACTCTGATCATCCGAGGGGGCATCTTCATATGTCACTCTCAGCATATATTATAATAATTATATTTCTTCAAACGTGGTTTACGAAATTGGGATTATGTAATGAATTTAAATACAATTTGAAGTGAATGAGAAATTTGTTTTGTGAATTTATATTTTTCATTCATGTGTTTCTGTTATATCAAAGGATGACAGAAGCATTACCACATTTGGTCACCAAGAATTAATAACTATGGACGACAGAAGCATCTGTAGCAGTTTGTTTTAGGCCTCCAAATGGGGGACATTACAAGTTGGTATCAGAGCATAGGTTTATGTAAATTTAAAAATAAATTTTATTTGAAAAGATTTTCAAAACATAATCCAATGAATCGGAAAATAGGATCGGGGTTTGGGTTAACGTTATAACAACATCCAATGGTCTTCTTACTCCAAAGTACTTTCAATCTTATGTATTTAGACTATATTTCAGATATAGTCAAGCACATGGCATAACAACCATACCATGACCATAATTGGGTACATGTTGAACCGCTTGAAGTGCAATACCACTCAAGAAAGAATTCGTCTACTTCATTACAAAAGGCCAATATCGCCATAATTTGTAAGTTAACTTAAAGTCAAAATCTCTTATCAAAGTAAATCGATAAAAGTTATCAGATTGAACCAACAATTTTAAAAGTGAATTATGCAATTAATATTGATATAATTTTTTTTTTTACTTTAAATCAAAATCAAGCTATATAAGTGATACAGTGATGATGTAAAGAATACGTGTACTAAAACACCTCATATCCCTTGGTATACCCAAAAAGGACACATTAAAAGATATGGTGCGTTGTAGGTATAGCTAATGCATCATAGATATTAAGATTCACAAGACAAATAGATAACAATAGCAGAAACATTTGAATAAGTACTTATTATTTAGAATTGAGCTTTATAAAATAAGTCACAAAAGCAGAATATATCTCAAAACCAATACTATGTCTTATTAAAAATACATCTCAATCACATCACAGAGTACATAAACAATATAAATCATCCCTCTCATAAAGTACCAACACATCCATAGTCCAATAAAATGAAAACTGAAAAGAAGAAAAATACGTGAAGAACTCCAACGATATATCTCCAAGCGGTCTAAATCTACTATCCTTGACTCTACTGGCCTATGGGGGGAAAAGATGGAAATAGAGGAGTGGGTCACACTATAAGTCAGGTGAGTGAAAGTATTTTTAAGCAAGATAAAGATAATAGACTAAACAAAGGTTCTAGTATGAAAGTAAAATACAGAAAAGATAAAGTTTGGATAAAATATTGTTTCTGATTGTATTTGACTGTTTGCTTTGATCTTTTGAATGTGATTGTTTGCACTTTTCTTGAACTACTGTGATTAGGCTAAAACCCTAATCCTATCTCAGCTTATAACTTGATTAGGTTGAAACCCTAATCCTAATTTAATTAGGTTGAAATCCTAATTCTACCTATTGATCGGCCTTCTATCTCTGTTGTGCCAATTTGAGCTGATCCAATCCTGTTGGACCCACAACAAAGAACACTTGTTTAACGCTTGGAACGCAATAGCTAATTATTTACCCTAATCAATGCCGCATGCTCGGTCAATGCCGGTACACACTAACTGTCGCTCACTATTTTGACATCTTATTTATCCTAATCAGCATAAGCACGCTCGACATCACCTAATCTGTTGTGAGATCATCAGTCCTAGTCTGAAAGAGATGCTGCCTAGCTTCACCTAAGTGTTGTAAGACCATCAGTCCTAGTCTGAAATGGAATGCTGCTGGTATTGGTCCTAACAAACAAATTCTAGTTTTTTCCCCTTGCCCAAATCACCAAATTTGATCCTCTATCTGTTGTCCACTTATTTACCGTCGTTAGCATAAGTGATGTCCTAACCGTACCTAATTATTATGAGAATATCAGTTCATAACTGAAAAGGAATGCTGTTGGTATGAACCTTGCTTCTATCTTTGCTTATTAATTTAGTGTATGTTTCAAAATAAGCCTCTTTTGTTATTTCTGCTCTATTTGCTTACTAACTTAATATGAGTCTTAAAATAAGCCTTTTTTGTTATTTTTTCTATATTTGCTTATTAACAAGATCTATGTTCTAAAATAAGCCTCTTCTGTTATCTCTGCTATATTTGCTTATTAACAAGATCTAAGTTCAAAAATAAGCTTCTTCTATTATTTCTTTCTTTTCTAATTATAACCTGTGTGATATAACTGTTCTTTTTCTTATTGATTTAATCTAGATCTAAGTTATAAAATAAGCCTCTTCTATTATTCTTCTGTTTTCTCTTTTTAGTAATAATCATTTTTTATAATTATGCTTACAAATACCTCAAATATGCCTATTTCAGTCTATCTTCTTTTTATTACAGTTCTTAATTTACATCTATTTTCTATAAATATAGTGTTCTTATATTTTAGTCCATATTATCGAATTCTTCTCTTTTTAATATTTTATTCATGTAAAAAGGAATAAAAAGAACTAACGTTTACAGACTAAATTCTTATGTAAAACAGATGTAAACAAAATGTAAATAACTGCAAATAACTGTAAATAATTGAATAAAATAGCTGAATAAAATAGACAGAAAAGAACTTTTGGAATTTACTTAAAAGTTAACTATAAATAACTTGTATGGAAACTGTCTCAAAATTGCAGAAAAAAATACAACTATTGAGAAAGCTATTATTTTAAATTACTTAAAAATCTAAAATAATTACAAAAAGCTCTCCTGTGGACCCTAGCTCTAGTCCTTGGCCTTCCCGAATCCACTTATAGGGTGTAAAATATTTTAACTAAAAAGATCTCCTCGCAAGAAATTTTTTCTTTTAGGGTCCAGCCCCAGGCAATGAACCCAATTGGGAGAAAACCCAAATGAGAAAAATAACTAGGTCTAGGGTGTTATTTATAGTGTGGCTTAGGTATATCAGGACACTAGATTAGAAGATTAAATCTGGTGCAAC
Source organism: Allium cepa (assembly GCA_030765085.1). Lineage (NCBI taxonomy): Eukaryota > Viridiplantae > Streptophyta > Magnoliopsida > Asparagales > Amaryllidaceae > Allium > Allium cepa. The sequence continues at coordinate 216,866,397 of CM060946.1, forward strand.
CACATCATAGGCTCGCTAGGAACTGTTGGATGGAAGTACAAACGCACATGGTTGAAGGAAAATGGAACAATGACATGTTTGCTTTGTATGTGGACGAAGCTACATCCAAAAACAAAGGCGGGTCGACCAATATACTATGGGGGTCGACCCTAAGGTCAACCTAACCTATGTCTTGGTCGACCTATAGGACGACCTAGCTCATATATGGGTCGACCTAGCCCTTGTAATATTTTTTTCATTTTCTTTTATGTGTATGTCTCTCGTATCTTCTCCATACTGACTCGGATTTCGACAAGTTATATATGGACATTGATCAAAAAACTGCCATGGACGCAATGTGCAACTCCCGTAGCTCGATTCTGATAATTTCAAAAACTTATCTTATTATTTAATTAATTCGTTAATTAATTATTATAGCTCAAATTTCGGGTTGTTATATTCTTCCCTCCTTAAATGATTTCGCCCCTCCAAGGACAGAAGAATGAAATAAATATTTTTATCCAAATTCTACAACCAAATATTCAACCATCATCCATTACATCCATTGTTCTTGAGCTTTCTAATGCAATTTATGATATATGCAATAGTGTAGTGTCAATGCCCCTAACTAATGCAAAAGATTAGGTGGCCTGTTGATTCAGTCGACCTCCTTCTATGCAATCATGTCTGTGCCATGTATCCAAATGAATGCAAATTCCCTAATGACAACTGATAGTTCTATATGCATGCTACAATCATCATCCAAATGCAACAATCATACGATAATCGTCCATTTATAACAATCATGGAAATAAGATAAAAATACAAATGCACAGACATTCATATGCATATATTTTAGTGGCCTAATTAGGCTAATCCCTAAAAGATAATAGTGCCCAGTTTGTGTATATGCGTCCATTAGCATCCACGAGCAAACACTTGCAACCACTAGCGTCCATCATACATAACATTTTCTAGTAACATATTTACATTCAGTCCTGCCATCCATAGTTCAAATCCTAAGATCCATCCTCCCAAAAGATACTAAAGGAAAGAACCTATTCAACAAACTAAAGATGGAAACAGGAAATTCAAAACGTACTATGTGCGGATAAGAGATTCGTATTTTCTCCTCACCCTCCCATGTATTCGTATTTTCTCCTCACCCTCCCATGTAGCATCTTCAATACTATCTCCCCACTACACCTTAATTAAAGGGACTTCCTTATTCCTATGCTTCTGGATATCATGTCCAACGGTCTTGGAAGGAATGCGATGAACTGATGCTTCTCTCTCCACTTCAACTTCCTCAAGTTGACTATGTTCTGCTACCTTAGCTGAATCATGTAAGCACTTTCTCAAGTGTTGAAACATGAAAAACATCATGAACTCTTTTGCGAGCCACTCTGGTAGCTTTATCTGATATGCCATCTTTCCTACCCTTTCCATAATGGGGAATGATCATACGAATCTAGGAGCAAGTTTCTCACTCGATCCAAATCTCACTACCTTTCTTAATAGAGATATCTTAATGAAAACCAAATCTCCTACCTCACACTCAATATCCCTTCTCCGCTTATCTGCATAGGATTTTTGTCTATTTTGGCCGTCTCCGTTCCCCTTCTAATCAAATCAATCTTTTTCGAAGTCTCTCTAACTATGTCAGGACCTAGTAGCAATCTCTCTATAGACTCCAACCAACACAAAGTCAACTTGCAAGATCTTCCATAAAGAGCTTCGAAAGGTACCATTCCAAAGCTAGCTTGAAAACTGCTAATTTATGCAAACTCCATTAAAGGAAGATCCTCCTCCTAAGTTCCTCAAGAATGCACAGCCTCAACGAATCCTCAAGAACTCTATTAACTCTCTCCATTTGGCCATCCATTTGAAGGTGATATTCCTTATTCAATCTAAGATGCATACCTAAAGCCTCTTGCAAGCTTCTCCAAAACTCACTAATAAAGATAGGGTCTCTATCGCTCACTATGCCAGAGGAAACTCCATGAAGTCGGACTATCTCATGAATATATAAGGATGCCTAATAAGTTGTTGTCCTCTTACTCTTGACCGAAATGAAGTGGGTGCTCTTAGTGAAACGATCTACAATCACCTAAATACTGGTAATTCCCTTCCCAGATAGGGGTAAATGATTTATGAAGTCCATTGAAACACTATCCCACTTCCACTCAGGTACATCCAATGGTTAAAACAATTTGCCAGATTTCTACTACCCCGCCTTAACTTTTTGGCACACAAGACACTTAGCTACAAACTCTGCCACATACTTCTTCATCTCGCTCCAATAAAACAATCTCTTCATGTCCCTATACATCTTATTACCACCCGGATGAATAGTCCTTCGAGAATGGTATGCTTCTTCTAGAACTGCTCTCATCAAATCACTAGTGCAGGAGACAGAAAGTCTTCCATCTCTCCTTAACCACTCTTTACTATCAATGGAATAGCATTGGAGATGTCTAGAGACCTCTCCTCTGCTAATCCTATCCAAAATATCCACAAGCTCTGAATCCTCTCACTACCTTGAGCCAATCTGATCTGTGAGGGTAGGCTTAACCTCAAATGATGAAATCTCTGGTAAACTTCCTATAATGATCATCCAATCCTAGGAAGCTTCTAGCTTCGGTAGCGTTCTTGGGGGCCTTCCAATCCTGTACTGCTACAATCTTAGCGGAATCCATAGCTAAACCCTCTCTTAGGACTACATGCTCCATGAAACGCACCTCCTTACGCCAAAAGTGACACTTCGAGAATTTTTCTTTCAACTGATAAACACGATGTGTGTGAAGAACCTTCTTAAGATGAATAACATGCTATTACATACTCTTAGAAAACACCAGAATGGCGTCCACAAACACTAGAACGAACTTATTTAAGACATCTCGAAAAACATGGCTCATCAAATCTACAAAATAGGCTGGAGCGTTGGTCAGCCCAAACGGCATAACCTACCACTCAAAGAGTCCATCGGGTACCCTAAATGATGTCTTATCGATGATATCATCAGCGATCCTAAGCTGATGAAATCCAGTAGCTAAGTCAAGCTGAGAAAATATTAAAGAGCCAACCAACTAATCCAAAAGATTGTCTATCCTAGGAAGTGGGTAACGATTCTTCTTTGTGAGCTTATTTATCTCTCTATAGTCTACGCAAAGTCGAAAGGAACCATCCGCCTTTGTAGCGAAGATGACTAGTGCTCCCCACTCAAATATGCTCCTTCTAATGAAGCCTTTCTCCAATAGCTCACCTATCCGCTTACTTAAATCCTTCCTCTCCCTAGTAGCCATATGTCTCACGGGAAATGCCACTAGCTAAGCATTTTCATTCAGATTGATTCTAAAGTCGATCTCTCTCTTAAGGGATAGTCCTCCAACCTCTTTAGAGAAGTCTGGGAAATATCTAACAATCGGAACAAAATCTAACTCTCCTAGTGATGAATAAAGAGAATAAAGGAAGCTCAACGTGACTGACCCCTGTGGGTCGCAAGAAACTTCGAGAGTCCTTTCGCTATATGTCTTTAGTCTGATGACTCTACTCTCGTAGTCTAATATCGCTCCATAAGTGGATAACCAAACAATTACCTAAATCATCCCATATCCCGAAAATCCCAGTACATTATCGTCACAATCAAACTCTATGCCTAGTATATAAATTTTCAAACCCCTACAAACCATGAATAAATGTGTCGATCCTCCTACGGGGTTTGAAACAACTATAGGCTCTACTACTGGAGAAATATCTAAGTGCAAACAATCAACAAAGGAAATAGAAATGAAAGAATGCGATGCTTCGGAGTCAAAAAGAATCGAATAGGAAAATCCAAAATAGAGATCAAAGCTTCTACAGAGACTTTCCTACCTCGATCAGGTCCACTACTAGAAGGTGCTGCATCCAAAGCCTGTACTTGTGCTGTAGGGGCGCCTGCTCTATGCCCCGTCTCCTGAGGACGAGCTCTACTAAGATGTCTAGGCTTCGCATAGTTGTAACACCTCCCCTTCATTGTGTCCTTCTTATAATCTTTTGTGAAATGCCCAACCAATCCACAACTATGACATTTCTCGCCTTTCTTGATCTGTCCCTTTTGAGGTCCTCCTCCTTTCTTCTTGTCCTTATCCATCTTATTCTTTCACCACTGTTTCTTAGAGTTTTCTAATTTAGGAACGTCCTTAAACTCTCCTTCCTTAGCGACATTTGTCATTAGAGCCGTCTCCACAAGTGACTCATACATCGCTTCCTTAGGTACATGTGTCAATGCCAACCCTTGGAGGGGCTAGTTCAAAACCTTAGCAAACTTGATGGCCTTCTTATATGGTGTATTAACAAGCTCCATTCCGAACCACGACATTTCATTAAACTGATTTATATACTCCTATATCGAATGACTGCTTTGCTTCAGACTAATGAACTTCTCCAACCGCATGCTTTCCTCGGCCTGCGACAACAACTTTCTCTCAAACCTTTCCCTAAATCCAAACCAACCAATGTCTCTACCTTCCTTCTCTATGATCTCCCACCAGTAAGAAGATTCTCCCTTCAGCTACCAAGATTCAAGTTAAACTCTTTGTCGGTCCTCCAATCCTATCAGTCCAAATATCCGCTCCGTATTCCTCAACTAAGCTCGTGCCTACATGAAATCCTCCACGGTAGAAAACGTCTTGCCTCGTAGACTAGCAAAGTTTTTGCGTAGCTTAGAAAAATTGGCACCTGTAAGTAGATTAATGGGATCTCCATCAGCCCGTGCTGCATTGGGCACTTTTTGCCTTAAACCACTGGTGTCGTAGCTTGGAGGTATCTATGGAACCAGGCAGCAACTTGGACACCATCCAGAAGATTTGGGGCGCCCGCCATATTATGCAAAGAAAAGAAAATTTTGGCTCTCAAGAATCGAAAGAAGGTTGAACTGGACTTTGAGGGGGACATTTCAAAAATTCTCTTATACTTGAAAACCATTTCTATAATAAGAGTTTCTTTCTGAAAAACACTTTTAGTTTGAGGATATGTTACTTTTGCAAAATACTTTACTTTTAAAACAAGTTTTTAGGAATCCTGTAACCTGACTTTGATACCAAGTGAAACACCCCAAACCCCTTAGTATATCCAAAAAGGGTACACTAAAAGTATGGTGTGTTGTAAGTATAGCTAAAGCATCAAAGAGACTAAGATTCACCAGAAAAATAAATAAAAGCACTGGAAACATTTAAATAAATACTTATTATTCAGAATTGAGCTTTATAAAATAAGTCATAAAAGAAAAATATGTCTCAAAACAAATACTCATGTCTTATGAAAAATACATCTCAGTCACATCATCAAAGTACATAAACAATAAAAATCATCCCTCTTATAAAGTACAAGTACATCCAAAGTTCAATGAAATGAAAACTAAAAAAAGAAGAATACATGAAGAACTCCAAAGATATATCTCCAAGCTGTATGAATCTACTGTCCTCGATTCTGCTAGTCTATAAGGGGAGGGAGGGGGGAAGGGGGAAATAGAGGAGTGGGTCAGACTATAAGTCTGGTAAGTGAAAGTAACTACTAGTATTTTTAAGCAAGATAAAGATAATAGACTAAGCAATTGTTCTAGTATGAAAGCAGAATACAAAAAAGATAAAGTTCAGATAACATACCGTTTCTGATTCTGTTTGACTATTTGCTTTGATCGTTTTATTATGATTGTTTGCACTTTTCTTAAACTGATGTGATTAGGTTGAAATCCTAATTCTACCCGTTGGTCGGCCTTCTATCTCTGTTGTGCCACTATGAGCTGATCTAATCCATTTGTTCCCACAGCAAAAGACACTTGTTTAGCGCTTGGAATGCATAGCGAATTATTCACCCTAATCAATGTCGCACGCTCGGTCATCGTCGATACACATTAACTGTCGTTACCTATTTTGACCTCTTATTTACCCTAATCAGCATAAGCGTGCCCAGCCTCACCTAATCTGTTGTGAGACCATCAGTCTTAGCCTCACCTAATCTGTTGTGAGACCATCAATCCTAGTCTGAAAGGGATGTTTCCCAGTCTCACCTAAGTGTTGTGAGACCATCAATCCTAGTCTGAAAGGGAATGCTGCTGGTATTGGTCCTAACAAAAAAATTCTAGTTTACGCCCCTTGCCCAAATCTCCAGATTTGAGCCTCTATATATTGGCAACTTGTTTACCCTAGTTAGCATAAGCGTGTCCTAACCTCACCTAACTATTGTGAGACCATCAGTGCCTGACTGAAAGGGAATGCTGTTGGTACGGGGCCCTGCTTCTATCTTTGCTTATTAACTTAGTGTAAGTTTTAAAATAAGCCTCTTCTATTATTTCTGCTCTATTTGCTTATTAACTTAATCTAAGCCTTAAAATAAGCCCTTTCTGTTATTTCTTCTATATTTGCTTATTATTAACAAGATATAGGTTTTAAAATAAGCCTCTTCTGTTATCTTTGCCATATTTGCTTATTAACAAGATCTAAGTTTTAAAATAAACCTCTTCTGTTATTTCTTTCTATTCTAATTATAACCTATGTGATATAACTGTTCTTTTGCTTATCAACTTAATCTGTATCTAAGTTATAAAATAAGCCTCTTCTATTTTCTCTTTTTAGTTATATTCACTTATTATAATTATGCATGCAAATATCTCAAATTTACCTATTTCAGTCTATCTTCTTTTTATTACAGTTCTTATTTTATATCTATTTTCTATAAATTTAATGTTTTTATATTTTAGTCCATACTAGCGAATTCTTCTCTTTTTAATATTTGTGTAAAAGGGAATAAAAAGAAACCAACATTTACTGGCTAAATTCTAACGTAAAACAGATGTAAATAAAATGTAAATAACTATAAATAATTATAAATAACTAAAAAAAATAGTTGAATAAAAATAGCTAAATAAAATAGATTGAAAAGAACTTCTGAAATTTAGTTAAAAGTTAACTACAAATAACTTGTATGAAAATTGGCTCAAAATTGCAGAAAAACTACAACCATTAAGAACCCTATTATTTTAAATCACTTAAAAATCTTAAATAATTACAAAACTTGGTCCTTAGATCTAGTCCTTGGCCTTCTTAGATCCATTTATAGGGTGTAAAATATTTAGTTAAATGATCTCCTCCTAAGAAAAAAATTCTTTTTAGGGTCTAGCCTGAGGCAATGAACCCAGTTGGGAGAAAATCTGAATGAGAAAAATAGCTAGGTCTAGGGTCTTATTTATAGTATGGCTTAGGGATCTCAGGTCGTTGGATTTGAAAAGTGGTGCAACCACGTCATAGGCTCGTTAGGAACCGTCGAATGGAAGCACGAACGCATAGGATTGAAGGAAAATTGAAAAATGACATGTTCGCTTCGTATCTGGACGAATTCCAAAAACAAAGGCGGGTCGACCAATATACTATGGGGATCGACCTTAAGGTCTACCTAACCCATGTCTGGGTCGACCTATAGGTCGGCCTAGCCCATATATGGGTTCACCTAGGCCTTGTAATATTTTTTTCGTTTCTTTTGATTCGTATTTCTCTTGTATATTCTCCATACTGACTCGGATTTCGACAAGTTATATATGAAAATTGATCAAAAAATTGCCACGGGCACAATGTTGCCACTCCTGTAGCTCGATTCTAATAATTTCACAAACTTATTTATTATTTAATTAATTTGTTAATTAATTATTATAGCTTAAATTTTGGATTGTTACATGTATAAACTGTCATTATATGGTGAGCTTATATTAGACTGGAAAAATGATTTCTCTTAAATGATCTATAAGTGTTGAACCTGATCTTATAATATGCTTGAAAAAAGTCCGTACATGCTTTAATATTTAAATTATTTAAATATCGACTGTGTGTTGAGTTCAAATCGCATTGTTAATTATTTTCAAATTTGACCAAGGATAAAATTAATCTACAAGTTTTATGAATTAAAAAAACTCATATGAAATTTATATTAATATATAGATATTTCATTATTTATTTAATCTTAAAATTTTACATAATGATGAATAAATTTGTGTGATGGTTCGATCGACCGAGGAGTTAGAAGTTAATTAATTAAACAATGATTCAGATAGAGTCAAAGGGTGTCATTGAAGGTACCTGTCCATTTCACAGTGGATAAAATGGGTAAATTTCATAAAATTTACCTATTTGGATCTTGTTGGGTCTATGAACTTAATTAACTAGCATTATATCCAATCTAATTATTAAATAAAATCATATTTTATTAAATTATTTCATAGTTATTAATTAATCATATTATTTATTTGATTAAGTGGTTATTTGAGTATGTCATCATAACATCACGTGATAAAATAAAGATATATTAGAATGTGAATAATTATATACACACATATGAATTTTGGGATTTGTATCCATTTTGTGTGTTTGTGTGTATCATACTTACATATGCATGTGAAAAATTCACATGTATGTCAGGAATATAAATGCCTAAGTTTATAAATATATTTAATTATACTTCAACATATGTATATGGTTTACATATACATATTAATAGTACTATATATATATGTATAGTTTAGACACACACATGTGTGTGTTTGTGTGTGTGTGTGTGTTTATGCAACATATGTCTTGCCACTTATGTGTGTGTGTATTTGTGTGTACGCATGGTTGGAAAAAATTCTATATAGTTAAAAGAAGATATATACAAACATAGATGAGGGCTTGGTGTTATAGAGAAAAGGAAATAGGTTAATATAAGATCTAGATCTAATCAAATGATTGTCCCAAAGGAAGGAGGAGATGGTAATCTATTTGAATAATTCCACATTTCACTTTTTAAAGTTTCCAACTAAACATAGATTTAATCTCTAAAGTAAAAGTTAATATTAGAGCTATACATAATCAAATTTTATCATTAAAATTTAAAATCCGAAGTAACACATAAATACATAAATACATATAAACAAAATCAACGTTAGAACGTTGTCATAATGAAGATTGCAATAAGAATTATTTAATCAAAAATTCCTTTTGTGTATATATATATATCTATGTATGTATGTACGTCTGTGTGTGTATATATAAGTACATGTATATATTATAATTAAAAATTAATTAAATTTTAATTTCAAATATATTTGATTGAACAATGAGAACATAAAATTATTTTTACTTGAAATCAGATTGACTTAACTAAATGGTATATTCAAGATGTTCCACAGTTTCAACAATACAAAGATGGTAATGTAAAATTCAAATATTTGAATACAAAATCATTATTTAAATAAATCAAATAAATGGAATATATATATATATATGTATGTATGTATATTCATATTTTATAGCAATCAAGACATACACCAATAATCCGTTTATCGTAAATATGTATAATGAATTGGTTCCATGTTAAATAAATGATAATACATAAACAATTTTATTCAAATCTAGTAAGTAGTAATATAATTTACATATACATGAATTTTTTGGTCAATGTTAAACATCATGAATGAATAATATATATTATAATTTGAATTTAAAGTGATCTTTCCTTTTGTAACACTTTGATTTGCAAATCAACTCCTAGAATACTTGATTCACCACCCGATCTCGCTAGAATTGAAATTTATTTTATTTTGCTTGATGTTGTTTAGGGTGAAAATTAAAAGTGTAGAGGATCTCTAATATGGCTAACTTATGTAAATTTGTATATAATTATAATAAAGCTAATTATAATAAAGTAAAGTAAAGTAAAAATGATCACATCGAGATTTTTATATCGGTTCGGACCTCCTACCCTATATCCAGTCCTGAAGCTCCCTTTTAGATTTCCACCAATCAAATACCCTCTCTTAGCCTAAAGGAATATGAGATACAAGAGTTTATTGACTTAATAATGTTGTGTTCTATCAACATACATTTTGACTTCTGTTACAAATTTCCTATATTCTCCTTTGATGATTCAATGATGTGTGCAATGTGATCAAGGAAGTGCAACAAGTATTTTTGAGTGAATGAACAATATTGATTTTTAGAAAGAAAATAGTCACAAGTGAATTTAGAAATTAAGGTAGAAACTTAATTGTAAACATCTAGTCTTAGGCTCTATTTATAATAACCAATGGTTGTTTTAAAAAAAATTAAACTTTCAGAGAGTCACTCCTCTTCGAAGAAGAACCATTAAATAGTTGTAACTCCTTGAAAGGTTGTTTCAGAAAATATAGTTGTTACTGTACGTTCAATTGACTGGGAAAGATCAAATTCAACTGAATATAAGTATAAAACTTTGCAAAGAGGAAGGGTAAAAATAGAAGACTAAAGGGTATATTTAGTTGACTACTTAAGTCGACTGACTCAAATCCAGTCGACTAGATTTGGATTCAATCGACTAAAACTTCTGTAGGATTGATTTCACCCTAGAGGGGGGTGAATAGGGTGATAGTATTAATTATAAAAATTAATTGCGGAAGCTTATGAAATAATTTCAACACAAATCACAGAATAGTAGCAGCACAGATAAAAGCAGAATAATAAATGAAGAAATAAAACGACACAGAATTTACCCAGCTTCGGCAAAAACCTGCCTACGTGCTGCCCCCAAGGTTTCTACTAGAAATTAGATAGTCACACGCTTACACACGTAAACTCGCGACACTCGCTACTGACTAACCTAACTCTACGCTCAAAACCCTGCCACAACTCAGCCACTGAGTTGCGAATTCTCAAGCCACGCCACGTAGCTTGTCCCCAAGTCACACGACTAGCAAATACAACGGTTTGAAAAGAGATTTAAAATTAAAAACAAATTTAAAACACATAATAAGATAAAACCCTTATTTTAAAACTAAAGCCCTTATTTAAAAAACCCTAAAACTTAATTTGTCAGCCCCCTTAATTATTTCGACCCGATCCTTTTTTATTCTTTGGGAAAATGGCGGCTGTTCTCTCGTTCGTTCCTCTTTGTGAATTTAGGGCTTTGTTCTCGATCCAGATTAGGGCTTTCGAATGCCAATTTATTTCGATCGAATCTGTGGTTGTTCGAGAGTTGCCTTGCTCGATCGATTTTTCGTTGCTCTCTCTCTGGCTACTTCGAGTTGATGGAGTTCGACTTCGATTCGGTATATGAATTTCTCCTTTTGTTTTCTAGTTTGATGCTTGCTTGAATTCCGATGCTTTTTAAATTGCCGATGATGACGATTGGGATTTTAGTGCTTGAATTCGATCGACTATTCCACTTGCCGATGATGATTTGGGTGTTGCATTTATATGAATTCTGTACTTTCCTATTTCATTCGTTCCTGACTTGATGCACACGGCTTTGATTATGAAACGTTCGATTTGGCAAAAAAACCTCTTTTTGTTTGTGACTTTTTCAAAGATACGTTTTTGATTTTTTTTTTTAACAGTATACATACATGAATCCCCTTCTTGAGTTCTGTATGTTTCCATGATTTCGTCTTGGACTTGAATATGCCATTCCATGACTTTACTGGTCGGCTTCGACTCTGGCCTTGATAAAATTGATTTGCTATTTGCATGCTTCATTGACATCTGGATATTGATCACCATTTGATCTGAATTGCTTTAGCCCTGTTGCCTACACTCTGGTGCATTCCTGTATATGCTTTGCTTTTTTACTTGGTTCATGCATTTTTGAAACTCTATTTTGTTGCATCTCTGTCCATTGGGCTGCACACTTGCTCGATTTTACTTGCTGTTCACAGTTATTATATCTTTACTGCCATGTTGTTTGCATTGCATTTGTGTTAACTCTATGTTTTCTGTAGTCTTCAAGCATTGCCGAGTCACTTGAATTCAATGTGGTGTTTATACTGCTGCATATCACGACATTTTCTTTACTGCTGTACCATCACTTGTGTCTGCACTTGCTCGTGAAAAATAGTTGCTCATGTGCTTGTCGAATTTTCATGTACACTATGTCATTTAAAGTTTGTTGTGGTCTTTGTAATTTCACCACCTATGTGTACTTGTGTCGAGGCTACTGTTCTTGCCTTCATTGTGTATATCTCTCTGTTCGTCCACTTGCATTCTGGTTTGGTATATTCATTATTGAGGTTGGTGTATGTATTGTTTGGGTCTGCTCATGTTACTTGTATCACTGGTTATCTGTTTTGAGTCACTTCATATATGCACTGATGCACACTACAGCTATGTTGGCTTGTTGGCATCTGATTGCTGTGGCTTCATTTTTATCTGGGTTCGACTTTGACATTAGTTTTTGTAGTTGGTTCCTTACTTTTCAATGTTGCTGTTCGAGTTCATTGTTCAGTTGTTTCTGTCTGCATCTTGTGGTTGCCACTGTTCATTGTGGTAGTAGCTGTCTGGTAGTAGCTGTCTTCACTGTCCACCTGTATCATGCTTGGCTTTGTGTAGTTGATGTTGTACACTGTCTTGTGCATTGCCCCATACATATTGTCACTGTTTGATATAGTTTGGATTCGGGCTTTGACTTATGTCACTGATTTTTGAACCTTTGCATTTTATACATATGTATATGCTCACTGTCTTGGTAATCACTGCTTCAACTTGTTGAGTTCCTGTAGTTGCTGTTACATCACTTCGAATCAGTTTGATACTGTGTTGCATTTGATCACTTGTCTCATATCTTGTGCTCGAGCTCTGTCCATACTTGCCCAGTTTACACAGATGCTCCACTTGTTCATTTTGTTCAAGTGTATTTCTCTGGCCATTTGTGTTATTGCTTCATTATGTTGTATACATGTCCACTTCAGTATCCATTTGTAGTTGTATTCACTTCATGTTTTCCATGTTCATGTGTGTCTGCCATTCCACGAATTTCTTGTATCAGTTCTCGACCACACTGTTTCCATAGCTGGACTTTGACTTGGTCTTTGTTGCATTCATGTCATGTTGCCTTGTGTTGAACCCAGTTTCAAAACTCGGGCTTGACCTTGTGCTCTTTTCGTGATTTTGAATATATTGCACGTGAGTTGAACCTAGTTTTTCATTTGGGTTTGACCTATGCTCACCTGTCCCTGTAGCATTATCAAGTGTATATCGATGTGCATGGCCTTGTGGCATGTACAGTGATATACTGTGCATGTCACACTGTTCGTGTATGATGAATTCAAATGTGAATGATGATGAACAACCCAAATAACTGAGGCAAATAATATTTTCAAAAACCATATTTTATTTTATATTGCAAAAATATTTCTTTTTCAATTTTACTGCGTTAGTGAATATTTTTGCAGATTGCTCAGATGCTGGATTCAAACTGGAAGGCAGTTGAAGACAAAATACGAGTGTGAGTGATATGTAGTGACGTTATTAATGTAAAAACAATTGTGATGTAATCAAAAAATGTGTATGTATAGTGAGAGCTTGAATTTGTACTATTCAAGATTGTAATAAATATTTGTTTGAATAAAATATTTCTGTTCGAATTCAAATTTTGTGTATTTAATTTTATTCAGCAAATATTTATTTGACCTACGAAAAATAAAATAGTACATTAACAAATACATTTAAACGAATGTATATTTGTTTATTATCATCAAACAAAAATCATATAAGTGCATATTCAACAACTTCATATATATTTTTTTGTTAACAACTTTGTAAAAATTTATATGTAATCACTTTTGGCCTTTGTTTCTAAAATCTTGTGTACCAGTGATATGTGTATATGCATATGAATCATCTAGGATATTTTACCAATTATTGTAAGAACAAAAGAACATACTATTTGACTTATGGATAGATATTTCTTTCTTCTGCTTCTTGTCTTTTCGAACCTGCATATGAGATGCTATAAGAGATATGTGTATATATATAATTTTCATCATTAAAGCAATCATATAAATAGGGTTATAACATTCTTCCCCTTTTTGACGACGACTATATGTATGATATATACGTATAATCTACCCCTTAATGAATGCTCCCTTTTCACCATACTTTATCTCCCTTTATCATTAATAAAAATGAGTAAAAGTATAATGAAAATAAAAGACATATGTCTGCGGTTCCATTATCCATGAATGCTCGTTGTCCACTGATACATATGGAACATTTTTCATTCGAAATTCTTCTCATCCTTTATCTTAGGTATCTACAAAGTATAAATTTTACATTTTGGTACCCACTTCCTACGTTTGGGTCAAGTTGGTTAGATCGAAGGTAACTATATCCAAGAAGATTTGGTGGAACCTTTGAAAATATAATTTTCATTATTAATTATTGTATCAAAATAACGATCAATGTATTTTTATCTGTTTTTTCAATTAACGGAAACCTAAATACTTAAATAATTTCTATTCATATTTAATTATTTTGCACCTCTAGAAATATTAGAAACATTATAGCTTATAGAAGCACTTGAATTTCCATAAAAAAGGGAGTTTAGATTTTACTCGAAATTTAGTGCTAACATTAACATTTTTACTATACACGAAAGCTTATTTAGTACTATTTCTACACTTAGTTTTATTAGGCCTCAAACAACTTTTATTATTAAAAGGTATATAATTTGACAAAATTGAATATAAATTATTTTGACCTTTATTGAAATATGTAACTTTTTCGTTTGCTTTAACAAATTTTTACCTTATGATTACCATTCTCCTTTTCATACATTTCAGTTTATTTTTCAAAGTATCCATTCATTGATTTATTTCAAATTCTCATTCTTTAAATTAAAATTATCTTTTATAAGTGTTGAAAACGGAGAATTTGAATTACGAAAAGAAATTTCAAAAACATTTTTTAAATTGTTAAATTTCTTTGAAAAAATTTCATTTTCCATTTCTAAAGTATAATTTAATTTTTCAAGGTGATCTAGTTTAGAAACAAAATCTTGCAAAGAAAGTTTACGGAGCTATTTTCATTTTCTAAAATATGATTTTCATTTTTCAACGTATAAATTTCTAGCTCATATTCATTTATTTTATCCAAACATTTTTCATGCTCCTTTTTAAGTAAAATACCACAAAACTCATATAATTGATTATAAGTAGTTAGTATCTCATTGATGTCTGCTGTGGTGGTGCATTCAGCCTCAGTATCACCTGCAATCATGTCTGTAGCAGTGTAACATGCAAAGCAGTCTTTGTTAATTGTTATGCTTTGACTTGATCTTTTACTGGCTATTGTTCTAGTATGTTATTATGATCAGTAGAACACCAAGCTCTAATACAAAATAAAATTGCAAAGGATCTCTAATATGGCTAACTTATATAAACTAGTTTATAACTATAATCAAGCTAAATAATAATAAAGTAAAGTAAAAACAACCACATTGAGGTTCGGACCTCCCGTCCTAGGTTTATACCTGAAGTTCCGCTTCGGATTTTTAATTTTTATTAATCAAACACCTCACTTAACCCAAAGGAATGGGCGTTACAAGAGCTTTCTGACTTGACAATGTTATGTTCTATCAACACGGATTTTGACTTCTACTAAAAACTTCATAAAATCTCCTTTGATGATCCAATGATGTACGCAACATGATCAAGGAAGTGCAAGGAATGATTTCGAGTGAATGAATAATATTGATTTTTAGAAAGCAAATAGCCAAAGGGGAGTTTAGAAATCACGATAGCATGTTAATTGTAAACTTCTAGTCTTAAGCTCTATTTATAGTAATCAATAATTGTTTAGAAGAGCTACAAAGTTTCATAAAGTTTGTAACACCATGTAAAATGAACCATAAATAAATTGAATTAAATAAGATTAGGATTGGATATGGAAATTTAATAAAAGTTGTAATTTAACAACAAAACTTATTCTGTTGCATTCATGATGAAATTCTGATCCGTTTTCATATATAATATGCTAAGAACGAAGCTCAAACAAAATCATTATGAGCATTTGAAGTTTTTAGATTTAAATTATATTAGTTTGAATTCAAATTCAAATGAGAAATCAAATTTAGGATTTAAATTTCAAAAATTAGGTTAAGGGTTAAGTAAATGTTTAATTAACACTCATGTTACAAAGTTAATTAGGGAATAAAATAATACGGCAAAGGAAACAAAAATAAACGCCTCTGAATAAAAGAGCGGTCGACCTGAATTGGTTATCAAGTAAACCTCAATGATCGATCGGTTTCCCAACGGCAGTCGACCTTTTGGCAATGACTATTGCCAGTGGTGGCCAAGGTTTTACATTATGTTCAATTCGGTTGTGCGCAACTTTCACCCTACGGTTCTAGTGCGTTTTCAACTTTTATAAATAAAACCCTATCTTCTCCACTTTTACTCATGTTATTTTTGGGAATACGATGATACTCTGCCATTGCTATCTCTCTCGTAAGATTCAAAAACTTCATAGAGAATTTAGGTAAGGATTCAACCTATTTCCTATTTGTTTCTTCTTCCTCTAAGCTATTCTTATCATATTCTTCTCCAATTATTATGCATCTAATTAATTTATAAACCTCTTTCCTATTGTGTGTGTGTATCAAAATAGAGAGATTTTGGAAGAGATCGGAAAGCTACAAATCCATTTGAATAGAGCTAAGGCTAATCTGTGAGTGGAAATTTTAGAATTTCTTTTCGGCAATTATCTAGTGTATTTCTTTTGGATTTGTATATGCCTTAGGGATTTTGGAATTTTAAAAATATGATAGATAAAATCCCCCAAAATTCCTTTTTATTTTGAAATTTCAATTACATGTTGAGACTTTCAATTATTTACATTAATTTGATGAGATATGTTTCGTTTATGCAATCTTTGATAATTTCATAGTCTATTCCACTTCTCTTTCTTCATTGGGTTAAATTATCATCCTTCAGTAAAATAAGGGGTTTAGATTACGAATTCTATTCATAGTTTACACCTCTTATTTGTAGGATTGATTTCACCCTGGGGGGGTGAATAGGGTGATACTATTAATTATATAAATTTAATGAATAAGTATATAAAATAATCGTAGCATTGATAATAGAAGAATAATAGCAACATAGATAATAGCAAAATATAAAAAGCAGAAACAGAACAACACAGATTTACCCAGTTAAGGCCAAACCTTGCATGCGTGCTGCCACCAAGGTTTCTTTTAGAAATTAAGTAGTCAGATGCTTACACACGTAAACTTGTGACACCCGCTATCGACTAACCTAACTCTACGCTCAAAACCTACCATAACTCAGTCATTGAGTTACA
This sequence comes from Allium cepa, assembly GCA_030765085.1. Classification (NCBI taxonomy): domain Eukaryota; kingdom Viridiplantae; phylum Streptophyta; class Magnoliopsida; order Asparagales; family Amaryllidaceae; genus Allium; species Allium cepa. The sequence continues at coordinate 216,883,499 of CM060946.1, forward strand.
AATTCTCGAACTAGATCACTGTAGTTCATCCCCTAGTCACACGACTAGAAAATTACAAATGATTAAAAGTAAAATAAAAAATTAAAACAATAAAAAATCAAGAAACCCCAACATTAAAATTTGAAGCCCAAGATAATAGTAAAGGTCGACCCAATTTAAAATAGAAGGAGATATCCTTTTTCTCTTTTTAACTGTTCAGCTCGTATTCTTTGTGAAAATGGTCACCTCTTCGTCCGTTTCTTAGTCAACAATTTAGGGTTTCTATAAAATTAAAGAAGCTGACTTTGTTGATCGATCGAGTGGATGTTCTCGTGATTGCACTGTTGATCGATCGTTCGTTGCTTAGCTTCGGGCTGCTTCAAATTCGATCGAGTTCAAATAGAATTTGGTATGTATTTTATGCTCTTTGCTTTATTGGTTATTATTCTTGAACTCGGTTGACGATTCAAGTTATTGATATGAAATTCTGCTTTGTGATATTGTTTTACTCGAATATCGTTGAGGCCGATGATGATATTGGGTTAATATCGATTGAAATTCCCTTAATTATCATTCAGATATACTGTTTCAATTCTTCAGTTACTTAAGTTCAGTCGTTCGATTTAACTTGAATGCTATTGATGTTCTCTGACTTTTTCAATTCGTGTATTTTCTTCCTTGAATATCATGGCTTTGATTTGTTTTGTTTGATCCTTTCCTTGGTCATCACGACTTTGATTTTGTGGCATTTAAACTAGAGTTCGGTTTTGATCTTTATGTTGTGGATATCGACCACTTAGATTTTGCGATAATATTATCATTATTCAAATATGATACCTGGACCATTATGTCTTTAAGCTTCTGATAATTGCTTGAGCTCTAATCACTTAATTATGTTACTCTGTTGTAGTTTGATTGCTTGCATTCTTGTTAAATATGAAGATGAATACTTACGTTTTAATGTATCTTGCACTGTGCATCTCCAATTGTATGCTTGAATCATGTTGTAGCCGAAACTCTGAACTGTTACACATATATGCACTTGACCACTTCAACAGTTGGATTTACAGTTTCTTTCCTCCTTGACTTGATTTGAAACTTGTAAAACCTGCTGCCTTGATGATGCTTTGAGTACATGTTTTGCTACTTCACTAGATTTAGATAATTTGGTGCATTTTGTTTTCTTTGGTAAACATTTTGGTCTCTCCACATATATACATACATGCATTTATGTATATGTGTGTGTGTTCACCTCAGTTGCATTCCACTGTTTTTGAATACTGGTCATGGCCATTTGATTCATAGTATATAGATGTGTGTGTGTGTGTGTGTATTGTTTATTTTGGCCAGACTTGTTTATGGGAATGCTGTTTCACTGTTGGTCTTCACACTCACTTGAAATGTTAGACTTGAAATCTGTACTTTGTACATGTTGACTATTTGTGGTGCTTCATTGATATATACATGTGCATGCTTGAAGTCTAGATAGTATTTGTTTCTGCGGTCTTGTATTCTGGTTCAGGTTGCATAGCTTCGAGTCATGTGCTTTGAGACAGATCATCTTGTACATTTGAAATTTGAGTCTGCTACACTTGCTCATTCGAGCCGCTGTCTTCATTAATGCCTCTATTTATCCATTTTTGGTGCCATCCCTTCTCTGTCGACATGTGCATTGCCTATATATGTGTACATGTGTGTTTGTGAGAAAATAATTGCTGCATTGAGTTGCATATTTCCAGTTGGTCTGCACTTCAGTTGTTCCACACGACTTCATATTGTATTTGTGTCTTTGAGCCTGGGCATGTGTGCTTCATGTAGTGTGCTTGGATATTAAACTACTTCATTGTGTTCGTAATTTGCATTGTGCATTGATTAAAGCGTTGCATTCACCACTTTGCGTAGTGTCTTGAAATTGTGAGCAGAATGAACTACTAGTTTGTTTCTTTGACTTGTATGTGGTCAGTGGTAGTCTGTTGGACCTGCTCACTGCACCTGCTTTGTGGTTCGCTTTGTGTTGAGTTGCCTCATTACTTTTTGTGCTGGTTTATTATTGATTTAGGACTGGTCGTGTTGTTTTAGTCATTAATGATATGCACTGACTTGAATTTTATTCATGTACACAATTGTGTTTTTGGTCGAGGCTTGTTCCAGTCATTTAAAAATTGACCAATTTATTTTTCTTTTTGTATTGCACCTAAGTTAAACCTAGCTTTGGCTCGGGTTTGACGTTGTGCTCATATCGTGACTTGAGTTGGACCTAGGTTTGGCTTGGGTTTGACTTTGTGCTCACCTCTCCCTGTAGTTTTATCAAGTGTACATCGATGTGCAGGCCTTGTGGCATGTACAGTGATACACTATGCATGTCACAAGTTGTTCATATATGATGAATTCAAAATAAATAGGATGACGAACAACCCAATTAACCGAGAAAAATAACATTTTCAAAATACACATTTTATTTTACACTGTAGTAAAATATTTCTTTTTCAATTTTACCGCGTCTGTGTTTATTTTATAGATTGCGCAGATGCTGGATTCTATTTGGAATAGAGTTGAAGATAAATACGAGCGAATGACTGATATGTAGTGAGGTGCAAATGTAAATTGAAACTTGTGATGTAATCAAATTTGTATTATAATTGAAATTGTGTATTAATTGAAAATTGTATATATAGTGAGAGCTCGAATTTGAACTATTCAAAAATTGTAATAAAATATTTGTTTGAATAAAATATCCGTTGAATTTAAGTTCCATGTCATTTATTTTATTCAGAAAATATTTATTTAATTACGTGAAAAATAAAATAGTACTTTAACAAATACATTTAATGAATATATATATATATATATATTTATTATCATCAAACAAAAATCATATACTAGCATATTCAACATTCTTCCTCTTTTGATGATAACAAAAATATATTTAAGATTTTGAATTTATTAAATGTATTTGACCATTGACAGAATCTATTTGCTCCCCCTATTTGAGTGCTCCCTCTCCACAACAAAACTCCCTCTTCATATATGCATAAAAATATGCAAATCAACCTTGATGCAAATAGAAAATGCAAAATAAAATATTTGACCTTTATTTTCTATAATCTTAACCTTTCTCTCCCCCTTTGTTATTAGAAAAACAGTAATAGTGTCAGAAAAATAGAGATAAAGTGATAGACATTTATACAACATTAATACCTAATCGAGTATAAATATTAAATTCAATAAAAAATCAAACAAAAATCACAAAATACTCCACTTTAGAATGATAGGGATGATGTCATCATATAAAACCATATAGTTGTGTCTATTTGTGGTATATTTATATCAGGAATTTGAATATCTATTAACCATGCATAACCGTTAGGAATTTTAAATGAGATTCATTGTATTCCAAATTAAAAAAATGAACTCAAGTATTTTCTAACCACGCATAACCGTAAGGACTTTTAAATGGGATTAGAATCAACTTGTCTATTTAATCAGTCAATTTTGATATGTGTTCCATCCATGCATAACCTTGAGAATTTTTAAATGAGCATGAAAGCACATAATCAAAAATTTCAAGTAATTCATCCATGCATAACCGTGTGGACTTCTAAATAAGAGTGAATACTTTGGATGTTTTTATTTTCTAAAGTATATAATCAAATGAAAACCGAATATTTTCTTGTTTAAAATACAACATATTGACATACTATATTGGATTTTTATGAGTGATGGTCGTTAGAAATATGATAGGAACAGAGATGGTCATGGAATTTTTACCCATCAATTTTTTTATAACTTTTGTTTAAATTTCTAAATAAATTTACTAAGTATACTGTGCCATGTAATAATATATGATTAATATCAACACTCATCACTTTTTCGAACACTATTTATCTTTTTGACAGTAAGTAGGGAGTCAGATTAATTAATGTACTCATTTAAGGTCAAATCCAAAAATAATCAAATTTTCAAAAATGACTAATCTGAAACATGATCAACAAAAACGATTTTCTCAAAGGGGTTTTAGAAAAATGTCTGCTATTTGAAACTTATTTCAAGTGAAAAATATGCAGATATTTTCTTTGAAAAACGATATAGCTACTGAATGTCTCAACATAAATCACATTCTACTGGTAATTTTTCTATCAACTAGATTAGCAGTGTAATCTGCATCTGAATTTCTCTTAGACTCGAGATTATCATTAGTTGAATGTTATAGACCAGAGTATGAAGTTGCCAGAAATTTCCTTAAAATCATTTTTACAGCATTTAAATGGAACTGAATTGAAGCCATGCAAATAGTTAAGATAGTATCAAATCAAGAATAAGTAAATATATCCATGTGTATCAAGAGTAATCACCAATCAATAAAACATCATCATTCGTCCAAACATATATATATGAACTAATTTAAGGTCTCTAGGAATACTTATAGTATTCTCGGCATAAAAATGTAATTGGCCAACAAATTTGAAAAAAAATAAGAATTAAAATCAACATTCGTTATTTCTTTATCACAACATTAGCTGAATTAAATCAAGTTATGGTGCAGGTTTTCACATTAAATAAATCGTTCAAGATAAATGTAATGTTACCTATTTTACCTTTGTCGATAATTTTTCGTTGTTGCCCATTGTGATTCTGTCACCTTTATACTAGGCTAAAGAACTTTGATTTGTCGCCCTTCGTGTACCTGGAACAGCTAGAATCCTGATAGCACTGTTGTTGTTCCCAAGCCTGCCACCATACCTACATGAAAGAATATTTTCGTGGCCTATTTGTTTTTATAAGTCTATAATTGTTCGTCGCAACAGATTTTGAAAAATAAGTTTGTGGAGACCCAAAACTATTTATATTTGTTCCTTTTGGCACCCAGATTTGTTAACTTTGAGGGCTTTAATATTTGTTCCTTTCGGATCCCAATTGTTTACATGTGTTTGGGTCTATACCATCAAATATTCCGATTGTGTCCAGTTTTTCCACATATCGTGCACTTTGAATTGACTTGTTTAATTTCATTTCTATCACGTTCTGATTGATTATACCTAAGTCCTTGTATAACAGTATTAACAGTTTGTTTCCCTAATAGCATATTTAACGATCTTTCTCCTTTGGAAAATTTTTCTAGAGTTGTAGACAATTTTTGGACTTGTGTTTTGAGAATTCATTTTCCTTCAATAATTGTGTGCATTTTTTAATAAAATTATCTCTCCTAGTATTTTCGCTTCCTTTCAAAATCAAAATTTCATTTTCAAGATATTTAGTTTTTAATTTCTGATTTTTTAATTTCTTCTTCGAATGTTGGACACTTTTAACACGTAGAGCTCTTGCTTTGATAGTTTTTAACCAGCTGATCAAGTTGTTTATTTAACTCTATCAAGGTATCTTTTTGTGATTCAATTTTAGCATAGTTCTCCCAAAGTCATTCGAAACAGCCATTTACTTCGTAAAAATATATAAGCAACTCTGAATGAGTAAGTTTAGATACCTCGCTTGGCTCATCATCATCACTGTCAGTTATATCACCTCGAAGGTACAGATCTGCTTTTTCACTCTCACGGCCAGTGCTCTTATCATCTTCACCAGTTTCGTCCTAAGTGGCTATAAAAATTATCCTTTTCGATTTCTTTTCTTGGCTGAATCGATTTTGTGGACAATTGGGCTTGATATGACTGGGTTTGTTGCACTTGTGACATATGATCTCTTGCTCTTCTGAGTTGTCTAGTGGTTTGACAATTCTGCTTTTCAATTTTTGATTTAGAGTCGGATTTTCGTATTTGTGGTTCCAATTTTTGAATCCTTTTATTAGTAGCACCAGCTCAGCTGCTCCATCATCATCATCATCACTTTCCATTGTTCCTTTAAGAGCTATCGATTTTTTTCGAGTATCACCTCTTTCATGCTCTTCCTTGAATTTCATTTCTAACTCATAAGTGGTAGATTTCCGATGAGTTCTTCAATTTTGATTTGTTTCAAATCCTTCGATTCTTGAATGGCAGTGACTTTGGCTTCAAAATTTTAGGGAAGGACTCTCAAGATTTTTCAAACTATTTCTAACTCTGTGTATGATTTTCCAAGAGCTTTTGATTTGTATACGATATTGGAGAGTCGTCCATACATCTCTTTGACATTTTCGTCCTTGGCCATTGTGAAATTATCGTATTCGCTACTAAGCATGGTAGGGCGAGATTCCTTGACTTGACATGTTCCTTCGTGAGTTACATCGAGTGTGTGCCATATTTCCTATGCAGTTAGACAATGTGAGAGACGATTAAATTCCAATTAACATATAATAGAATTCATAGATTTAGCATTAGCATTTTGTAGCCTATTTTTAAGATCTGCCCACTGATCCATCAGTTTATCTATTTCTTGATTATCTACAACTATAGTAGGTGTTCTATAACCTGTCTTAACAATATTCCAAGCATCAATGGTTTTTAGAAAAAATTTCATTCTATTTTTCCATTAAGCTTATTCACCATTGAACATTGGTGGTCTGACTATGGACTGACCCTTAGCAAAAGCATTATTAAATGAAGCCATTTTAAAAATTAAAAATTTTAAAACAAAAATTGGTTTTTGAAAAATCCAACTTTTTAAAAAAAAACTGACTTTTTTCCTGGCTCTGATACCACTTGTAGGACCGATTTCACCCTAGATGGCGGGGGGAGGGGTTGAATAGGCTATTAATTATAAAAATTTAATGCAGAAGTATATAAAATAATCGCAGCACCGATAATAACAGAATGATAGCAAACAGATAATAGCAGAATATAAAAAGCAGAAATAGAACAACACAGATTTACCCAGCTTTGGCAAAACACTACCTGCGTGCTGCCCCAAGGTTTCCATAAGAAATCAAATAGACAGACAATTACACACGTAAACTTGTGACATTTGCTATCGGCTAAACTAGCTCTATGCTCAAAACCCTGCCACAACTTAGCCACTGGGTTACGAATTCATGAACTACACCACCATCGTTCATCCCCTAGTCATACGGCTAGAAAATCACAAAAGATTAAAAGTAAAATACAAAACAAAAACAGTATAAAATCAAGAAACCCTAATAATAAAATTTGAAGCCCAAGATAATAGTAAAGGCCGACCTGAATTCAAAATAGAAGGAGATATCCTTTTTCTCTTTTTAATTGTTCTGCTGGTATCCTTTGTGAAAGGTCACCTCTTCGTTTGTTCCTTATTCAATAATTTAGGGTTTCTGTAAAATTGAAAAAGCCGACTTTGTTTATCGATCGAGTGGAGGTTCTCGTCATTGCACTGTTGATCGATTGTTCGTTGCGTAACTTCGGCTGCTTCAAATTCGATCATGTTCGAATAGAATTTGGTATGTGTTTTATGCACTTTGCTTTACTGGATAATTTTCTTGAACTCGATCGATGATTTGAGTTATTAATATGAAATTCTTCTCTGTGATATTGTTTTACTCGAATATCGTTTAGGCCGATGATGATATTGGGTTAAGTAGGGACTGAAATTCCCTTAATTATCGTTCATATATATTGTTTGAATTCTTCGGTTACTTAAGTTCGGTCGTTCGATTTAACTTGAATGTTATTGATGTTCTCTAACTTTTTCAATTCGTATATTTTATTCCTTGAATATCACAGCTTTGATTTGTTTTGTTCGATCTTTTCCTTGGTCATCATAGCTTTGATTTTATGGCATTTAAACTTGACTTTGGTTCTGATGTTTATTCTGTTGATATGGGCCACTTAGATTTTGTGATAATATTGTCTTTATTCGAGACTGCTACCTGGACCATTATGTCTTTGAGCTTCTGATAGTTGCTTGAGCTCGAATCACTTTATTTTGTTACTCTATTGCAGTTTGATTGCTTGCACTCTGGTTGCATATGAATATGAATACTTGTGTGTTCATGTATTTTGCATTGTGCATCTCTACTAGTATACTTGAATCATGTTGTAGCCGAAACTCTAAACTGTTACACATATATGCATTTGACCACTTCAACAGTTTGGATTTACAATTTCTTTCCTCCTTGACTTGATTTGAAACTTGTAAAACCTAATGTGTTGATGATGCTTTGAATACATGTTTTACTACTTCACTGGATTAAGCTAATCTGATGCATTTTGTTTTCTGTGGTAAAGATCTCTCCATATATATACATACATGCATTTATGTATATATGTGTGTGTTCACCTCAGTTGCATTCCATTGTTTTTTAATACTGATCATGGCCATTTGATTCATAGTAAGTGTGTATGTGTGTTTGTGAATGTGTGTTGTTTATTTTCGCCAGACTTGTTTATGTGCATGTTGTTTCACTGTTAGTCTTCAAACTCACCTAAAATGTTAGACTTGAAATCTATACTTTGTACATGTTGACTATTTTTTGTGCTTCATTGATATGTGTGTGTGTGTGTGTGTGTGTGTGTGCGTGCATGCTTGAAGTCTTGAAAGCGTTTGTTTCTGCGGTCTTGTAATCTGGTTCAGGTTGCATAGCTTCGAGTCATGTGCTTCCTTACTTTGCGTTGTGTCTTGAACTTGTAAGCAAAATGAACTACTAGTTTGTTTCTTTGACTTGTATGTGGTCAGTGGTGGCCTGTTGGACTTGCTCACTGGTCCTAGTTTGTGGTTCACTTTGTGTTGAGTTGCCTCGTTACTTTTTTGTTGGTTCATTATTGACTTAGGACTGGTCGAGTTGTTTTAGTCATTAATGATGTGCACTGAATTGAATTTTATTCATGTATACACAATTGTGTTTTTGGTTGAGGCTTGTTCCAGTCATTTAAATCATGACCATTTTATTTTTGTTTTTGTATTGCACCTGAGTTGAACCTAACTTTGGCTCGGGTTCGGCCTTGTGCTCATATCGTGACTTGAGTTGAACCTAGCTTTGGCTTGGGTTTGAACGTATGCTCACATGTCCCTGCAGTTTTGTCAAGTGCGTATCGGTGTGCACGACCTTGTGGCATGTACAGTGATACACGATCCATGTCACAGTTTGTTCATGTATGATGAATTCAAAATAAATATGATGAGAACCAACCCAAATAACTAAGGCAAATAATATTTTCAAAATACACATTTTATTTTACACTGTAGAAAAATATTTCTTTTTCTATTTTACTGCGTCAGTATTTATTTTACAGATTGCTCATATGCTGGATTCTATCTGCAATAAAGTTGAAGATAAATACGAGAGAATGAGTGATATGAAGTGAGGTGTAAATGTAAATTGAAAATTGTAATGTAATCAAATTTGTATTGTAAATGAAATTGTGTTGTATTGAAAATTGTATATATAGTGAGAGCTGAAATTTGTACTATTAAAAAATTGTAATAAAATATTTGTTTGAATAAAATATCTATTTGTATTTAAATTCTGTATCATTTATTTTATTTGACAAATATTTATTCAATCATGTGAAAAAATAGTACATTAACAAATACTTTTAATTGAATATATACATATGTTTATTATCATTAAAAAAATCATATACTAGCATATTCAACATTATTCTTATCTATTTCTTTGTAAAAAGAGGAGTTGAATAGAATATGGGATTTAGATTGCAATTCTTATTGTTTAAGACATTCCATTGAGTTGATGTAATAAATTGATTTTCTGTTTTATTTACAAGCCTGTTTTGCAGTTTTGGTTATGAATATTTATTCCCTGTTTTGGACATTTGAATTCCATGAAATCATGGAAAATTGAAGAAAAAGGACTTGTAATTATAATTGGTTAGGAAATAGACATTTAACACTAGTATAGAGCGTAAAATCCATGCACTTAGAACCTTTTGGGCGTGAATATTTATTTATTTCTATTTACGTAATTAATGTATACTATTGTGTATATGGCGTAGTTAATTAGGCATTTATTTACATATTTTTTTACCATTAGGAAGGTAATTGGTTTTGAGGTGAAAATAAGAGGAAACCCTTATATAGCCTAATTTTTAATCTAAGGCGTAATAAGGAAGATTACTTATAAGGCCTTATTTATAAAACAGTGAGATGAGTATATGTACACACACATACATAACATAGTAATTAATTTATGGCTTAGTCATAGGGGTGCAAGGTCAATAGAGTTAAAACATAAGTCTGCCCTTCACCTTAAGACGACCAGCGATTGTGTACACTATTGTTGATATAAGATATCCTTATGATAAATATTTGTAATGACATGAGGTTTGTTCCAAATTCTATAGGGGAAATCTAGTCAGCAAATCAAGCTACCAATTCCTACGAGTAGCAGACTAATATGAGACATCATTATGGGTATGGGCCATGAAACGTAGGGCCCTACTTCGGTGTTGAGGTATTAAATGGTTGGACCCACCTTTTTCCCCAGATGAAGTATTAAATGGCAAAGGGGCAACGTTAGGTAGTATCTCTATAGGGTCCACTTCTGGGAATAGGCCTTAAAGGATGGGGTCTGCCTATTTTCCACTTAGAAGTATTAAGTCGCCTATGTGATCCCATATGATGTCAGCTAGATAGTACCATTGAGGAGCACACTTCTGGAAATAGGCCTAAATGATACGGTTTGCTTATTTTCCACTGGGAAGTATAAAGTGGCTTATGGCTTGGGAACCGTCACTTATATTATTAGCTATTTATGACGTATGATTGAGATATGGGATCTACTTCTGGAATGGAAGGTATTAATTTGTTGGACCCGCCTCCTTTCCTTATAAAGAAGTATTAAATGATTTTAATGATTTTATATTCGTAAATATATTCTTATTTTGAAATATATTTCCCAAGTACTGAAAAGGTAAGACTCGGGGTTTTTATTCATCAGACACTTGTTGTTCTAACTCCCTCTTCATTACAACACAGGTTAAGGACGTAATGATGGCAACGATGATGCTTAAAGATGAAGAAGCTTGGCAAGTGGAAGTATTTTTTATTTTATTTTTTTCATGTATACCCATGGATTTAAATAATTTTGTAATGGATAATATATTATGGTTTTATGGGATTTTGTGTTATGACATTTTTCTGGTTTTGAAATAAATGGGTACACATAACTATTATATTTTGTTCCATCCCCTACGAGTTCTGAAATTTTGGTTATGGCTCTGCAATGTTATTTCTTTAAATTACCAACAGCTTGCCTTAGAATGGATCTATGTTTCGATGGGTATTTTTAGGTCGAATATAGGCTTGTTATGGGGTGGGTTGTTACATATGGTATTAGAGCTCTAGGTTACCCGATCAACGAGGAAAAACTATACGTATGAGAGATGTATTTGTTTTTTTGAAAAAGGTTTTCCAAAAAGAATTTTCAAATTTTTTTTAAAAGAATTCTTACTATGTATATATATACCTATGAACACCTATACCTCCTCGTCTTGAACATACACACATACACTAGGCAAACTTTTTTTTTCATTCAACATGCAAATACTATCTTAGGAAATCGTCACTAAAGGTTTAACCTATAGATAGTTCATATGGATGATCATCAATCTTCTTCGGAACAAGGGATCCCTACCCACGGAAGACCAACCATTAGGCCCGAATGATTTAAATAATATCTTAGGATTATAAGGTAGATTCCTATCCCTCCAACTACACTATTAGCATCCATTGCCCCGCCCGCTGATGCATCACCCCATCCTATCGACTTTCCTATGCTATGTAGGGAATTTATCAATATAAGAGGGAAGACATACTTTGGAAATGAAGAATATTTGGAAGCCAAAGCATGGATTGGTAACCGCAAGAAGATATTTAGAGAGTTTGGTTGGGATGATCGGCTAAGAAGAAGAATGGAAGATTGGCACCTAAGGGAAGAAGCTTTAAATTGGTGGAACTTTGTGACTAATGAGCACCCGGGTAGGATATTCTCTTGGGATGAATTCAAGGAATGATTTGAGATAAGATTCGTGTCTTGAGAAGAGTTTAGCTTGCAATTGGAAAAGTTCATTCAACCGAGACAAGGAGATTCTACCCTTAAGGAATAAAGAGCGAAGTTTGCTGAATTAGCTAAATTCGAGATGAGCTTGATCGACACACTTATGGAAAAGGACATGAAGTTCATGAAGGGCTTAAATTCCCTGCTAAGATAAATTTTTTTGACTCAGGTTCCTATGAGGGCCACATATGAGATGTTGGTAGAAACGTCAATGCTGCACGTGGCCAATGAGGAAGATAAGAGAGAGAAAGAGAAGTTTGCATAGACCCAAAAGCAAGGAGGGTCTAAGAAGAGGAGATTTTGTGACAAAAAGAAGTCGAAAGGGAGGTTTAAGAAGGATGTAAAGGCGTGTAAGTGATGCCAAAGGAGGGGTGACGAAGCTAAAGATTGTAGGATGAGTCTGATGAAGGAAGCCTTTAAAGGAAAGTGCTTTAACTACCATGGGGAAGGACATCACAAGAATAAATGTCCTAAGATAGCCGAGGAAGGACCAAGCGGACATGCCTATGCTATTGAAGCTGTCCCTATTGCCTGTAAGTCACCAAGAGACCCATCTTTCTCTTATTTGCAAAGACCTAGTGTTAGACATATGAGACATTTGTTTCATATGTACCGTGTACATTCTAAATTTAAAGGGTTATAGACTTATCTTAGGTATGGATTGGTCTCCATATTATGAAACCATTCTTTATTGTGATAAAAGGGTAGTATGATTAAGGAGTTGTGGAGGATATGACCTAGAAGTTCTTTGTACACCCAAAGCTTTAGTCGAGTTAAGCCATTTATACTCACTAAATCTATCTGTTGATTGAAAGCCATTATCTGTACCCGAAGTTTCTGAATTTGTTAATGACTTCAAGGATGTCTCAAGTATCCTACCCCATAGGGAGGTTGAGTTCCAAATCGATTTGGAAAAGGATGCAAGACCGTCTCTTTGCCTTTGAGACATATGGCCCACAAAGAAAGATCGAAATTGGATAAGCAAATCTCAGAGCTATTGAAGAAAGGATTCATCCATGGGAGCACTTCTGAGTAGGGAGCACTTATTGTTTCTGCTACTAAGGCAAATGATTCTTTGAGACTTTGCATTAATTATAGGGAGTTGAATAAATTGACAAGGAAAAATAGATACCCTTTACCTAGAATAGATGACTTGTTCGACCAAATTGTAGGAGCTAAAGTGTTTTTCCAATTAGACTTAGCAACGGGATTCCATCAGTTGAGGACTGTAGAGGGAAACAAGCCGAAGAGCGCATTCCGTATACCAGATGAACTCTATGAGTGGGAAGTAATGCCTTTTGGACTGATGAATTCCCCAACATACTTTGTGAATTTGATAAGTAGAACATTTAGATGGAAACTCAATCAATATTTTGTGGTGCTTGTTGGTGATATTATGGTTTTCTCCAAAGGCAAGAAGGAGCATAAGGACCGCCTTTGGGAAGTATTAGGGACCTTGGGAAGAAACTAAGTCAAGGCCAATTTTTCTAAATGTGTTTTGGAAAAATGAAATTAGGTTCTTTGGGCATATTATTTTGAAGAAAGGATTGGTAGTGGACCCTACTAAAGTGGTAATTGTCCAAGGATGGAAGATTCCTAGTAATGCATTGAAGGTTAGAAGTTTTCTAGGGTTGGCAAGCCATTATAGGAAGTTCAACAAGAGCTTTGCACAAATAGCAGTCCCTTCAACCCGATTGACTAAGAAGGATCTAGTTTTTGTTTGGGATGATAAATGCACTAAGACATTTTAGAAGTTTACAGTGTCATTGACTGGTGCACCCATGCTCTCTATTCCAAAAGGAACCAAGCCATTTACGGTTTTTGCATATGCATGTGTCACAGGATTAGGAGCAATTCTTATGCAAGAAGGGAAGGTAGTTGCATATGCTAGTAAACAACTAAAAGATCATGAGAAGTGGTATCCAGTGCATGATTTAAAATTGGCAGCCATTATTTTTACCTTAAAGTTGTGGAGGCATTGTCTCTTGAGGGAAAGTTTTGTGTTATTCACTAAATCACACAAATACCTATTTTTCTAAAAAGATTTGATTCTTAGGCAGTAGAGGTGAATGGAGCATATAGCACCCTTTAACTCCGGTACTCAATATACTGTTGAAAAAGGGAAAGTAGTCATCAATGTCCTTAATAGGAGACATGCTACCCTAAGTGCTATATATGAATGGAGACAGTTGGAGTTCCTCTTGAATTTTAACCTTCAACCATAAACAGAACCCATCCAAGGTTTTCTATTAGTTATGGAGGTTAGATTAGCCTTGATGGATTGCATAGGGCATGAGCAAGTAAAAGACGAGGAGTTAATAGAGATTTTGAAAAATTAAGAAAATGAGAGCATTTTCCCTATGCTAGGAGGTACTCAGTTGATGAGAAGGGATATTTGACAAGAGATGGACGTCTTTGCATCCCAAGGATTGATGACTTGATCAGAGATGTGCTTATAGAGTGTCACCACTTAAGGATGACTGTTCATATGGAGGAGATAAGATGTACAAGGATATTAAGAGAATTTTCTTTTGGAATGGAATGCAGAGGAGCATAGTTGAGTTTGTTGCTAGGTGTTTGACATGTCAAAAGATAAAAGTTGAGCAAGGGAAGCCTGGTAGATTATTATTATCTTTGGAAATTCTGGCTTGGAAGTAGGTGCATATTTCGATGAATTTTGTGGAAGGATTGCCTAAAAGTCAGAAGGGCATGAGTCTACTTGGGTTGTTGTAGATAGACTCAACAAGAATGCTCATTTTGTTTCAATTAGGAGAAATTGGACCAGCATCTCTCTCACCCAGATTTATATTAAGGAGGTAGTTATTCTACAGGGTATTATTGCAAGTATAATCAGTGATGGGGACCCCATGTTCACTAGCGAGTTTTGGAGGAGCCTATAAACAGCTTTGGAAACTTCTTTTAGCCTTAGCATGACATATCACCAACAAACAGATGGACAAACAGAGAGGATGAATAGAATTTTGAAAGACTTGTTGTGAGCTTGCTTCTTGGATTTTGAAGGACATTGGGACCAACATCTACCTTTGGTTGAGTTTGCATATAATATAACTATCTAACTACGATTGGTATTAGCCCATTTTGAAGCACTTTATGGGAGGTCACGCAAATCGCTTAGTTGTTGGTGGGTAACCACTGACAAAATGTTGCTAGGACCCGATTTGATCTGTAATCCCATGGAAAAATGAGAGTTAATCAGGTAGAGGATGAAGGTTGTGCGGGACTGTTAGAAATCTTATGTGGATAAAAGAAGGAAAGAGCTTGAATTTAAGCCTGGAGATATGGTATTAGTTAAAATCTCACTTCTCAGGAAAGTCGTTTGATTTATCAAGTCTGTAAAATTGGCACCTTGATTTATTGGGCCATTCAAAATTCTGGAAAGAATAGGAAAATTGGCATATCGCAAGGAGCTTTTGGACAAGTTGGCAGGAGTCCACAATTTTTTCCACGTTGCTCACCTTAGGAAATACCTTCATGACACCGCAAGTAGAGTAGAGCCTGATTAGTTGAGGGATTTTGAGATGGAGCCGATAGTGCCTCCTGTCACCGCATGCATTGGGGAGCACGGTACTAGGAGACTCTGCAGTAAAATAATTAAGTTGGTCCAAGTACAATAAGGGGACAATTCGGCGAAAAGCACATGGAAGACCGAGGAGAAGATGAAGAACAGTCACCTAAAGCTTTTCACTGGTAGTTTCTCTCTCTAAAATTAGGATTTTGGTTGCATTGTGGTTGCTAGATTGGATGGTAGGAGAAGGTTATTACAGTTTTTCACAATCACTTTATACTCATATAGAATTTTTATGCACGTTAAGATATTTGCATACATACATACTTACATGACATGATTACACACTTACGCTAGGTTGAGCTTATTTTAGCATGTCTACACATAATCACATCGCACTACTGGTTGAGTAGATGGTTTGTGTAGAGAACTTGGTTGTATAACATGGATGTATTATGAGTTATGTTGTTTTCCCCTTGGAAGATTTCAGGACGAAATCCGTTTTATAGGGGAAGAATGTAACACCCCGTAAAATGAACCATAAATAAATTGAATTAAATATGACAAGGATTGGATATGGAAATTTTATAAAAGATAGAATTTAACTACGAAAGTTATTCTGTTGTGTTTGTGGCAAAATTTTGATTTGTTTCCATATATAATATGCAGAAAATGAAGCTCAAACATAAAAGTTATGAGCATTTGAAGTTCTCGGATTTAAATTAATTTAGTTTAAATTCAAATTCTAATGAGGATCAAATTTTGGATTTAAATTTCAAAAATTAGCTCGGGGCTAAGTAAACGTTTAATTAACACTTAACAACGAAAAATTAATTAGGAATAAAATAATGCGATAATGGAAACAAAAATAAATGCCTATGAATAAAAGAGTGGTCAACCCGAATAGGTCACCTTGTCGACCGTAGCGGTTGATCGCCAGTGGTTGACCTATCTCCCAAGGGCGGTCGACCGCTTAGTTATGATAGTTGCGAGTTGCAGCTAGGGTTTTAAATTATGTTCTACTTGGTTGTGCGCTCCAAATTTACCTATTTCCTACCTACTTCAATTTTACAGTTCTGGTGCATTTCATCTCCTATAAATAAAACTCTATCCTCTCCACTTTTATTCATATTATTTTTGGGAATATAAAAAAACTCTCTCATTGCTATCTCCCTAATAAGATTCAAAAACTCCATAGAGAGTTCAGGTAAGGATTCAACCTATTTCCTATTTGTTTCTTCTTCCTCCAATCTATTCTTATCCCATTCTTCTCCAATCATTTTGAATTTAATAAATATTTATACCTCTTCCCAATTGTGTGTATATATCAAAGAGAGAGATTTTGGAAGATATCAAAAGGCTACAAATCAATTTGAATAAAGCTAAGGCTAATCTATGAATGGAAACCTTAGTATTTTTTTTAGCGATTGTTTAGTGTATTTCTTTCGGATTTGAATATGCCTTAGGGATTTTAGGATTTCGAAAATATCATAGATAAAATCACTCAAAATTCCCTTTCATTTCAAAATGTCAATTCTATATTGAGATTCTTAATTAATTACATTTATTTGATGGGATTTGTTTCGGTTATACAATCTTTGATGATTTTATAGTCTATTCCACTTCTCCTTCTTCTTTAGGTTAAATTATGATCCCTCAAGAAAATAAGAGGTTTGGATTACGAATTCTATTCGTAGTTTACACCTTTTATTCTTATTTATTTCTTTGTAGAAAGAGGAGTTGAATAGAATATGGGATGTAGATTGCAATTCTAATTCTTTGAGACATTCCAATGAGTTGGTGTAACAAATTGAGTTTTTATTTTATTTACAAGTCTATTATTGCAATTTTGGTTATGAATATTTATTCCCTATTTTGGACAATAGAATTCCAGAAAATGTTGGAATATTGAAGAAAAGGACTTGTAATGATAATTGGTTAGGGAATTGACATTTAAAGCTAGTTAGAGTGTAAAATCTATTCGTTTAGAACTTATTGGGTATGAATATTTATTTATTTCTATTTACATATAACTATTGTATATACGGCGTAGTAAATTAAGCATTTATCTACATATATTTTTTCCCAATTAGGAAGGTAATTTATTTAGAGGCGATAATATGAGGAAACTCTTATATAGCCTAATTTTTAATTTAAGGTGTAATAAGGAAAATTCCTTATAAGGCTTTATTTATGAATTAATGAGATGAGTGTGTATATATATAGAGTAATTAATTTATAGCCAAGTCATACGGGTGCAAGGTCAGTAGAGTTATATGACAGAAGTCTGCCCTTCACTTTAAGGAAACCAGCGGTTATGTACAATTTTATTGACGTGAGATATCCTTATGATAAATATTTGTAACGACGTGAGATTAGTTCCAAATTCTGTAGGAGAAATGTGCCCGAAAAAACTGGCTACCAGTTCCTACGAATAGCAGACTAATATGAGAAGTCATTATGGGTATGGGCCATAAGACGAAGGGCCTGCTTTGGAGTTTAAGTTATTAAGTGGATGGACTCACCTTTTTCCCAGATAAGGTACTAAATGGACAAAGGGTTATGTTATGTGGTATCTCTTCAAGGATCTGTTCTAGGAATAGGCCATAAATGACGGGATCTTCCTATTTTCCCTTTGTAAGTATTAAGTGGCCTATGAGATTCCATATAAGGTAAGCTAGATAGTACCTTGAGGAACACGCTTTTGGGAATAGGCCTTAAATGATGGGGTCTGCTTATTTTCCACTAGGAAGTATTAAGTGGCTTGGGAACCGTTTCTTACATTATTGTCATTTATAACGTATGATTGGGATATGGGATCCACTTCTAGAATGGAAGGTATTAAGTGGTTGAACCCGCCTCCTTTCCTTATAGAGAAGTATTAAACTATTTTCATGTTTAATGTTTGTGGACATATTTTTATTTTGAAATATACTACCTAAGTACTAAAAAGGTAAAACAGAGGTTAAGGATGGAATGATGGTGGACGATGCTTAAAGACGAAGATGCTTGGCAATTGGTAGTATTTCTTGTTATTTAGTTTCATGTGTACCCATAGATTTAAACAATTATTGTAACAGATATTATATTACGGTTTTTATGGGATTTTGCATTACGACATTTTTTGGTTTTAAAATAAATGGTTACACTTTACTATTATACTTTGTTCTATCCACTGTGAGTTCTGAAAGTTTGGTTATGGCTCTGCAATATTATTCCTTTAAACTATCAACAGCTTGTCTTAGAACGAGTCTAAGTTTCGATGGGCCTTTTCTGAGTCGAAATTTAGGCCTACCCTAGGATGGGTTGTTACAAAGTCGCTCCTCTTAGAAGATCGAACTGCTGTAACTCTTTAAATGTGTTTTTCAAAAAATATAGTCGGAACTATACATTTTGTCGATGGGGAATGGTCAAAAGTCAATTGAATATAAGTATAAAACAATGCAGAAAGAAAGGGTAAAATAGAAGACTAAGAGTATTTTTAATTGACTAGCTTAAGTCAACTTGATACAAATTCAGCCATACTCTCAGTCAACTGGATTTGAATTCAGTCGATTAAAACTTCATATTTTTGCTTTTTATTAAAAACTTTGTAAAACATAAATGTGATCACTTTTGTTCTTTGTTTTAAAACTCTTGAGTACCAGTGGTATACGTATATGCATATGAATCATCTAGGACATTTTACAAATTATTCTAAGAACAAAAAAACATACTTTTTGACTTTTGAACGAATGTTTCTTTCTTCTGCTTCCTTTCTTTCGAACCTGTATAAAAGATGCTATAAGAGATATGCGTACATATATAGTTGTCATCATTAAAACAATCATATAATTAGGGTTCTAAAAATATTTCAGGAATGGGAGAAAAAGTAGTAGCAATGAAAGACGATGAAGAGAGAAAACGGTGATTGAATTAATTAACGAGGAAGATTAATTTTAGGGAGAGAATGAAAATTTTTCCTTTTCTCTCTTTTAAAACCTTCCGCTTTAATTCCTCTATCGAATGTAAATCAATATTTAGATCATTTCTTTCTTTCTTGGCCAGTCATAGTCTTGTACCATGTGGACCAAAATATCTGATGGCATGTTTAAGTAAATAAGTATATATAAAGCTTTATAATATATATATATATGTATATATGTATATATGTATGTATGTATGTATGTATGTGTGTGTGTATATCAGTATTGTATATTGATACATGTATGTATAACTTTTTTATGCACAACAAATAATTACTAACGATAACCAACACTCAAATAATCCATAATTAATCATTCTTAAACATAAATTAATTTAATCGGACACCATTCCGAAGCAATGGAAAGAAGGCACCACAAATCGTGTGGTTTTTTCGAGAACTTACACATGTCTGCATGACTCAAAAGTGTGAATTAAATTAGCGATTAAAATTAAACAATTCAAATATTAATGTTCATACATCAACTCAGCTAATGATGTGACAATTTTGGCTGAATTCATCATTAAAAAATATTGTAGTAAAATCATATTTTATATCACCTTAAGCGACATCATTTAGTAACGAAAATTTACACACGTTCTCTTCGTACTTTAGGATATATGGAATTTATTATTGGTAAATGTTCCAATATTATCTACATTCAACTTAGTTAATCAATACCAATGTCCTTAGTATAATAATAACATTTATTATAAATCATACTACTCTAGGCAGAGATTTTACTTTGAGTTGATAACAATTGACCATGATACTAACATCATACGACTGGGTAGACAAATTCTCTATTTAATAGTGCTTTACTTCCAATACTTCAAATCACACACAACTATAGTCGCTCAATGGATCATCATGCCATGATTTAACTATAATCAAAGTTGAGTATTTACATTGAAGTTACATAGTATTATCAAGTCAAGGGAACTGTGTAACATTGTTACACTGAGATTTTCTGTTTGACCAAGTTATTATCAACCAACAAGAAACTCTCAAACTCTCGACCATGTCATTCCATAATTGTTCAATAACTATATGTGCATAACCCCTTGGTGCTCCCAGCAACAATAAGTAATACACTTCCCAATATTTAGGAAGCATTATGAACTTTGGTCTCAACGGATGTATTGATACGCTCTTCTCGAATCATCTTGACGAGGAATGTTTAAAACAAAATGTCATTTTATTTTATGATTAGTTACTCATGGTTGCCACTATTTGTGACTACAATTACATAACATTCTATTTAAGAATTTCCTAACTGTATACATTAAATTGGTTACTTAACAAATTATGTCACAATATTTAAAAGTATATGAAGGAAAGCAAATATTGATACAACGAACAAGATTGGCTATAGAGTTAGATTTATGTACCAAATTACATAATTACCACTAGGTCATACCACTAACTCTTTCAATCTCTCACTTGCAATTGGGGTCCATATGGAATCTTATTCCCATTCCTTCGGTCAGTTT
This sequence comes from Allium cepa, assembly GCA_030765085.1. Classification (NCBI taxonomy): domain Eukaryota; kingdom Viridiplantae; phylum Streptophyta; class Magnoliopsida; order Asparagales; family Amaryllidaceae; genus Allium; species Allium cepa. Next base: position 216,904,375 of record CM060946.1, read on the forward strand.
AGAATCGATCGAATTAGTCTATTAGTGAACAATTTTGCAATATTATATTACTATCTACTATGTTAGCGAACATTTCCCCGTTATTGATAAACTGTCTTTATCATGTGTAAATTTCAAAGTATGTGTCTATATATCTTATGGCCCCTAGTTTCTATAACGATATGTATCGCAATATTATTTTCACAAAATAATGTCCTGGGTTTCTCAATATCTAGGATCACTGCTAGCTCAGTTATAAATTTATGTTATGTATACTACTTTTTTTGCGATGCTATTTAAGGATGTTACTTAGCCTTTGGTTGAATCAACCAACACATTGGAACATATCCAACTCAAAGCTCCTTAATTAAGGTCGAATATGAATTTAGGATTGACATATTATATTCTATATCACTTATGATGTTTGAGTTTGAATACTCATTCATATGTAGTTCGTTGTATAAACAACTCTCTGGTATTTCTTAGATACTTAAGAATACACAAATCTAGAATTTAGCGATCTTAATTCAAATTCAATACTCACTCAATGTATCAATTACATAAGAAAATTGCTATATAGTGGACAACATAACATATATGATAATTCATATTATCGGTACATAAGGAATCCATCTCAAATGCTCCATGTTAAACATTTTAGTATGGTGTTAGTGTGTATCATTTGGAACAATCCAAACATTCTTACCTTTAGTTTTAGAAATATTTTAGCACACCTTAATACCCTTTATTATAGGTACATACTTCCTTTGCATTTTGACTGATAATTAAATTATTTGATTTCTTTAATCAAAACATTTGCTCAATTTTGATGTTTGTCAAATGATGCTATTATATCATTTTTTCGATCTTATCCAGCAATTAACAAATTTAGTTATCGCTCCCACTAACATTGTGACGACCCACTATTTCGTACCTTTCAAATCGATAATAATTCACACATGTAGGACTTGAATGATACAAAATAATAGATTGTAAATAAATTTGGAGCAAATGAAATCAAATACACAGAATCACAGACACAGAACAATCAGAATAGCTCGCAGCGGAATATAAAATACCAGAGTAGTTCATGAAGCTACTATAACAAAGTCTCAAAACAAATACATAATATCAGTCTGAAAACAACACAATAGAAATTCCAAATACATAGAAGTTAACTAATACATGAGATAAACTAGAATAGCTGAAACTGAAATGATATAAATATAGATAGGAAGAATCTCCAGCAAAGACCAGCTCCAGAATGAGAATCCAAAGCTGCGAATACTCAGGCTGACCCGAGCGTAAAGCAAAACACAAAACACTCGAGTCAGGACATGCATACTTATATAATGTAAATGTGACGATCCGAATTTTTGAGAATTTAAAATTGAGATATTTAATTAATTTTAAATATTTAAAAGTTAATTTGTAACTTAAATTTCAAATATCACCATTTTTTTGAAATTTAATTATTGAATTTAATTATCGAAAATTGGGTAAAATGTTGAATCTAGGATTCTAAGCCCGTTAAAAATAATTTGAAGGCTTGTAAAATTTATATTGATAATATTAAAGATAGTAAAAGTGTTAAAATTGAATTTGGAAGTGTTTTGTTCGGTTTTGAATTTATATCGTTTAAATTGAATTTAAAAATAGCCTTCCGAGACACAGTCTCGGAATTCGATGAAACCAATTCCATTGGATCCGGAATATTGTATTATTATCGTATTTCAAATTTCGTAGTGTTTGGAGTTGTTGTGTGAGCATACGGCATATAAACACGCTGAAAATTTATATCGAAAATTCAAATCGATTTCGTTCTTTCTCAACGGAAAAAAATCAAAAATAAATAAATAATAAAAATAAAAATAATAGCGTTGCCTGCCTCTTCCCTTTTCCTTTCCTTTTTAAATCATGAAATTTCTTTTATTCCAGGCTTCCAAATCGAATCAAATAAAAGCCATATTTTCGTTCCTTCTCTTGCAAGCTAAAATAAAAATTAATAAACAAATGCACGCTTACCTTTATTAAATCGTGCTCTTCTTAGCCATCAATTGAAAATCGATAACCCTAAATTAAAAAAAAGGCGACTGCTCCCAAATTATTAATCGCGTCTCCCTGTATCTCAAAATCGAATTGTTTTAGCGTGAACTCGAGCTTGAGTCGAAGTCGCGAAGGAGGAAGCTCTCGCGTAGGGGGGTGCTATTGTGGTGTGTGGCGCCGTGGAGGGAGAGTGGCGATGAAGAGGTGGCAGTCGCTATGCTAGGTCGAGCTCGCGCCTGCTATTTGAATCGCGTGCAAGCGCGCATGGGTGGTGGGATCTGCTATAAGGGATTCGGTCGAATCGTGGAGGGCGCCGCGCGTGTTTTGGGTAAGGCAGAGGCCAAAGTTCGAGTAAGGTATTGTTTTTCAATTTCGATAATAAAAATTACAGTAAGTAAATTATTTATTTTTGTTTATATACTGAAATATAAACATATACAGTTTAATAATAGGGCTTTTGAAATGTTGTAAGATTTATAAATAGGTTGATATTTACATATATAAATATATATAGGTTACTCTAGTATATGTGGATATAGAGGAAAAGTAAATATATATATATATATATATACACACACACACTTACATTTTATCATACTAAGTGTTTTAAAATATGAGTTTAGTACGAATTTATGTATTTATTGAAGTTATATGATTTATCTTAGTTACTGAAACAAAAAAATAAATAAATAAATATATAGAGATTTTGTTTTATATGTTGAAGAGTTTGTATGAAAATAAAATGTTTAGTCTATATAAATTGATTTTATAAGTGTGGGTTTCAAAGAAAATATGTATAAAGGTAAATTATTTATATAAAAATATATATACATATTTTCACGTACTAGTTAGTTTTAAAATAATGTATTATAAAGATTAATTTATCAAATAAACTTATTTAATTATTCCAGCCACCAAAATATTTTAGTAAAAGGAAATTAAGTTAAAATTAAACTATTAGTTTAATAGAACATTTGTTGGTTTAAATTAAATTAATAAATAATAATAAATTGTTCGATCAATTCAAATATTAATAAATCATATAATATTTATTTAAGGTCAAAAATCGAGAAAACCAAGGGGATATTGAAGTGGATGGCCAATGCATGGTCCAAGATGAGCTAATCTCACTCAGCTGAATTTTAGTCTAAATTTAAATAGTCAAATTTAAACAATTGATTGATTGATTTGATTTGGTGTGTTATATATAGTAGTATATAGTATATCTTGGAATGTTTGATTTTCCGCATTAAATAGCGGATGATTTTATATTTAAAATCCATATACCGTGATATTCCACCTCGAGGTGGAATTGGTATTTTATGTTGTGCTAACATTTGCGGATGCAGGGAAATAGGTTGGAGGGATCCAACTGGATTCCTCAACACTTATTTAAATTATTCAATGTTCTCTGTGTGATTATTCGATATTCTATGATGAATTATATTAGAATATTGAATGCTATAGTTTGCTTGAATATTTTGATACTCTGATTTATCTTTATATATAGAATTGGACTTTGAAAAGAAATAAAAGGAGTGAACTTTTAAGAAAATAATTATAAAGAATGTAAATAAATGAAAATGAATTAGATTAGAATATGAGTGATTTTTAAATGCTAATTAATAAATTCTGTATATGGAAAGGAATTTTTGAATAAACAGAAAGTTAATGAAATTTGAAACTTCAGTGTTATTATTATTTTAAAGAACAAAACATCTATTTAAAATTTAAGATTTAAATTTTGAAAGGAAAAAAGAAGAAAATGGGGAAAATCTGAAATTTGTATATTTTAGTTAAAAGATTTAAAATCAAACGGTAGATAATAACTTAATAAAATCCATAATTAATGAATTTTGAAATGAACTGAGTAAGTAAAGAAATTTATTGCAAATGGAATAAATTGGGAATCAATTTGGGAAATTGATTTAAGTGATTGAGATTGGAAATTCTCCCTGAATAACCAAGTACGTTTTCAAAGTAAATTTTTAAATATAAGTTAAAAGTTTTAAAGTTGTTTTTAAAAGCGAGTTTAGAAAAATTTATTATTTCTAAATATTTAAATTCTAAAGTAAGTATTTTCTTTTAATCTATTATAGCAGTAATTATTTAAAGAATGACTTAGTATTTTATTTTTAAAAGTGAAAATCTAGTTTTATATTTTATTAAGTAACCTTATTTTCAAATATTCATATAGTATGTATTTTTAAAAAATTCCTGAAGTAATTTTAACTTAAATGTTTTAAAGTATATTTCAAAGCAAAGTGTTTTAAATTATTTTAAAAATCTAGTTTTGTGCTTTGTGATTACACTGGAGATAGAAAATATTTGGGAAAGTTTATTCTGAAAAAGAAAAATGGTTTGAAACTGTTTTCAAAGGGTTGAAAATAGAAATATATCTAGTGAAGACAGTTGAGGTTAATAAATAATTTGAGAAATAATTTATTGTTTGATGGTTGTTTGTGAATATTAATTGATAGTTAAATCACTGACTATCAATATTGGACAAATGTGTTGATCGTTTCGAAGAGATCGGGATCGAGATTTATTTCTCGGAAACCATTTTGATCCGGTTTGTACGTTTCGTGGAAAACGAGTTTGGATTCGAAGATGGAGCAGTGAAGTACAAGGGCTAGTCGCTACTAATCCTGAGGATGTTTCCAAAATGGATGTAGTAGGAATAGTGCCTTCGGTTCCGGTCGAACTCGGGATAGACTTGTATGGATTAATGCTTACGGAAAATCGTCAAGTGGACGATGGGCATTCTAAGGGATATATTCCAAAAATGTAACGCTTAGCCTCGAGCCTCATCAACCGAGAATGACTGAAAATAAGGGGTTATGCAGCAAGGCTAGGTGGGTAGCACCCATTTCAGGGTGAGGTCATCCCTGTCTAGATGTCCCTTTTTATTTCGGCTTAGTGGTGCGGTTGCTGATCCCAACTACGGGGTGATCTCACTCGGGATTATCCAGTAAGGGGTAGTCCCGGTCTTGTGTTGCAGGGGAGCGGGCGTACTCCTCGATACTGTGATCTAGGCCACGTAATGTGACAGGTGGTACCCCAGTGCCTAGTCATTAGTTGGAATCCATTCCCCCTACGCGCCTTTTACGAGTTTTGTTTGTATTACCCACTCTGTGGCTGGTAGCTGGAATTTAATAGATGTAACCATTTCGGCTATTTTCGTATTTGTATATAGACCCTGTTATAATATCATATGATTTAATAAAAAGTGTTTTAGCTATCGTAACATAAAAACCCAACATGTTTATTTGTGGCGTGGTCTTATGAGATGCTTTTGTTTTCAAAGGATTTTTGAAACTTTAATAATCAATTGAGTGTGATTTTCTCACGCTGGTATTCCAGACTGACTCGGGTGTTATTTAACTATAATGCTCGGGTCAGACCGAGTATTATAGGATACAGGATATGATGATGTGGAGCTCAGGAGACAAGCTTGATGACGATACGTACTTCCGTACTTGTTTTATATATATCCCGCTGTGTTGAGTAGCTGTGTATCCAGTTGTATGTTATTGATGTTGAACTGTGATTGATGTACTCTGATTATGCAATATATAAATAGATATATTTGATTTTTGAGTAAAGATTATTTATTATCTATTATATTTTATTCCGCTGTGATGGTTAGATTCTGATGTTGTTTTCTATTTTCTTCTTCTACCTCTTCTTCTTTAAACCTACTGGTTCGTATTTCTGTTCAACTTGAGTCGAGTGTTGTAGAATAGTGTTGACTCAAGGGGTACGAATTTGCGGGTCGTTACACTTGGTATAAGAGCTTAGGTTGGTGATAACCTTGGCTCTGGTAGGAATTTCTCATTTAAATTAGAGTCCATAGTACTCTAGAATGAGTTTGAGCGTATTAATAGATATAAGAGCGTATTTTTTAGTGATAAAAAATTGTTTTAATATTGTGTTGATTAGTTTATTGAGTGGCATATGAACCTTCGTCGGCACAGTCTAGACAACTGTATCGAAGGGGTTTCTAAACACTTGAATAGAACAATCGACACGGTATTGTTTTAAATATGGGTGAATGAAATAATTTTACCCAAAATATATTTTGATATAAAGAAAAGTTTTTTGTAGGCTATTTTAGCTAATATATGGTTGCTTGGATGTTAGAAATGATAATATTTAATTATTATCATTGTCGAGCGGAAATTTAACTAGAAATTAAAAATGGAACCAAAGATTAAGGAAAACAAATTCATTTATGAAAAAAGAAATTTATAAATATAAATGATCAACGTGATTTTTAAATTGGAATATAGTTAAATGGAAATTTTTATGAGCGTACATTATAGAAATAAACTATAGTTAAAATTGGTTTAAGCAGGATTTGGAAATTTAAATTCCCGAAGATTTTGGAAGTGTTTGTCGAAGTGTTTTGAAGATAAATGATAGCATTATTATTTTGGAGGTATTTCTGAAAGGAAATTGTTTTAAAGGGATTTTGAAAGTGATATAGAATTGAAATCACTGGGATTATTGGAAAATAATTTTGATGATGACGACCGCGTCATCAGTATTCATTTTCAAATTTCTAAGTGACGAATTGCTGCCAAATTGAATTGTTCATAAAAGCTAGTTGTTTTTGAAAATTTCAAAGGAAATTTGTTGGGGATAAAAGCAGGATTGGTTTAAATTTTGGGAAGTGTGATTTGAGACGTTGGAGATTTCAAAAATGATTTGAAACAAAAGCCGAGTGTTTAAAAATCCTAATGAGATGGGTCATAAGCTTATAAATTAAGATGATTTTTAAATCAGGAAGGAAATATAAGCTTTGAATGTTGGAAATTTAAATTTAAGGTGAAAGGTTAAAAATGAAATTAACTTGGATCGGGGAATAAAATTTAACTGGATTGAAATTAATTGGATAGGCTGAAATAATATTCGGTTGTATTCGAATTAAGTTGAAATCGAATTGAATTAAATAAATCTTAGTTAAAATAAATTTGAATTGGAATAAAATTCAATTGAGTCATCGAATGGAATTAGATTCTTACCTAAATAAATGGAAAATATGTTGGATAAGGGTTGGATTGAAATAAATAAATCAGAATAACTTATAAAAGAATTAAAAATCCATGGTAATAAAATATGCTTGAGTTATAAATAAGAATAAATCTTAAGTTAAAAATAAAGATGAATATATTTAAACCTAGAATGAATGGAAATGTGTGGAATAATAAGTTGTGACTTATAAAATTGAAAAAAAATGAAATACAAAATCCAAAATAAATATTGTTTGATGTTTTGGATAATAAAACGAAAGAAAATCCAAACTTGAATTATAAAATAAACTGAACTAAGAAAATTAAATGAAGTGATATTTGGAGAGAAAAAAATCAAGTATTGAATTTTAACCAAGGGAAGAACTAATTAGATAATAAATTAATTAATGAAATTGAATTGGGAGTTCATAAAATTGGATGGTAAATTAAAAGAGAATGGTGGAATTAGAACTTGAATTATTAATTAAAATTCGACTTGAAGTGTTAACAAGTTAAATATAATTGAAACTATTGCCAAATTAAAAGAAATTGGATCAAAATAGTAATGGTATGAATTGCAAATAAAATCCAAATAAGTGGAAATAAATTGGAAATGGCCATATAATCAATTGAATGAGTTGAATCTAAAAAGTGAAATTTTATAATAACTAATCAAATAAATTTGTAGTTTGAAAATGAGATTTGATTGTGATAGAGTTAAGTTGAATAGAAAAGAAAATTTGCCTGTAAAATGAAAATGGGATTAAGTATAAAAAAATTGAATAAAATGAAGTAAATTAACTTAAGCTGAACAGATGGAGGAGAGTTGAATTTAATTCAACTTAAACTAAGTTCAATAATATTGGGTTGAATTTAAATCAAGTGAAAATAAATTTGAATCGAAATAAGATTCGGTGAGGTATAGATAATATTTAATGGAATGAAAATTCTTAAATAAATAATTGTAAACCATTTAAATTGTTAAGGAATTGAAATAACTTGAGACAATAAGGAAAATAGAATGTTTCAAGTTTACTAGAATGGTTTTAAATGAATGCGGATAAGAAATGAAACGCAAATGAATGGATCGTAAATAAAATTAAAAAGGGATAAAATTTAAATAGAATGTGTCGAGCTAAATAAAATGGTGGTGAATGAATTAAAATAGAAGGAATTTGATAATAAATTGAGTTGGAATCAATTTAAAATGATCATGGGCTTAAGTGGTTATTTACTTGAATGAATATTACCAATTTACATGACAAAAATTGGTTGTGGGACGAAAATAGAAGAAAATAAAATTCTATGAAACATTGCAAGTAAATAAAATTGAATTTTAAATCAATTGGAATAATATGGGTTTGTTTAAAAATTAAAAAAATGAATTGAATGTACACAATTGAGTTTTAAACCATTCAAATTGATGAAGTTGTATATGAATGGATTGAAAGCCATTCAAATTGAATGAAAATGGTTTATAAATTAATTGAAACGGTTGAATAAATATGAAAACTATATAAATTGCTTACGGAAAATGTTTGGTGTGCATTCCTCTTAGAATTCATGTGTTTAACTATTGCAAATAAGTGAAATATTGATAAACTTTATATATATATGGCACTTACATGTTTAAATTGAGTAAATACAGGTACCGGGAAGCCGTTTGGCTGGATTAGATCGTGCTAAATGCTAAAATCAGTAAGCCGCTTGCTTATAAATGCTAAATAAGGTACGCCTACGCAATAAAAATAGGAAATATGAACTATTTTTTGTTTTTCCGACTGTATGGGTCGATATATATATTTATATCTTTTGTCAAATTGCAAAAACTCCTCCGTACAAAGGAGACTCCTGCAAAAAAAATTCGAAAATTTTGGGAGTTAGAAAATTTTCGAAAATTTTGAAAAATTTTTGTTAACGACAAAACGATTTCAAATTGTAAATTGAAATAAGTTAGTAAATGAAACTAATTAAAATAATGACATAAATTAGTTATAAATGGAAAATAAAATTCAAATATTCAGAGTTGAAGATAAATTGAATTCATATGGAAATGAAAGAATCGATTTGAATAGAAATAGATATAAACTAGAATGGTGAAGTGGAAAATAAATAAGGAAGCATATAAAATGCTTATACTAAACTTAAGAAAGGAGTGGTGAATTCTTGATTGGAAATTGATATTACTAATATATTCTAAGATCAATATTTGGAATTAAAAGTATTGGCATTTGTAAGAAAGACGATAAAATGTTTTGGAATGTTGTGTTTGAAATTATTGCTAAGTAAGATATGCAGGTATTATAAAGGGAAAGGAGAATTGGTTTTGATTTCAAAAGATAAATTTGAATTGCTCGACAAAAAGGTATGTAATTTAAATTACTATATGAAATTTGATTGGGTTTTTGGATCTAGCTACTTGGCTTTTTTTTTCTTTTGGAATTTGTGAGCCCGTAGGGGCCTTTAGTAGTTGTACCGAGCTAGCCGCGCAAAGGAGACGCTGGCGAAATTTTTTGAAAATTTAGAGAGTTAGAAAATTTTTGAGAAATTTTGAAAATTTTAAACTTGGTTTCGAAATTTAAATTGAATGGTGGAATAAGTAAAATTATTTGAAAACTATGGGAGAGTTGAGAAGTTAATAAGAAAGATAGTGGGTCTTTTATAAAAGATCGTTGGTAAGATGTTGAATTGTTTGCTTTCGGGAAAAAGTAAACGGGTATTGGACTATTCTTCCTAACTAGTAATTTCGGGGACGAAATTCTTTTAAGGGGGAGGAATGTGACGACCCGGAATTTTGAGCATTTAAGATTGGGATATTTAATTAATTTTAAATATTTAAAAGTTAATTTGTAACTTAAATTTCAAATATCACCATTTTTTTGAAATTTAATTATTGAATTTAATTATTGGAAATTGGGTAAAATGTTGAATCTGGGATTCTAAGCCTGTTAAAAATAATTTGAAGGCTTGTAAAATTTATATTGATAATATTGAAGATAGTAAAAGTGTTAAAATTGAATTTGGAAGTGTTTCATTCAGTTTTGAATTTATATCGTTTAAATTGAATTTAAAAATAGCCTTCCGAGACACAGTCTCGGAATTCGATGAAACCAATTCCATTGGATCCGTAATATTGTATTATTATCGGATTTCAAATTTTGTAGTGTTTGGAGTTGTTGTGTGAGCATACGACATATAAACGCGCTGAAAATTTATATCAAAAATTCAAATCGATTTCGTTCTTTCTCAACGAAATAAATAAACAAATAATAAAAATAATAGCGTTGCCTGCCTCTTCTCTTTTCCCTTCCTTTTTAAGTCACGAAATTTCTTTTATTCCAGGCTTCCAAATCGAATCAAATAAAAGCCATATTTTCATTCCTTCTCTTGCAAGCTAAAAATAAAGATTAATAAATAAACGCACGCTTTCCTTTATTCAATCGAGCTCTTCTTAGTCGTCAATTGAAAATCGATAACCCTAAATTAAAAAAAAATGGCGACTGCTCCCAAATTATTAATCGTGCTTCCCTGTATCTCGAAATCGAATTGTTTTAGCGTGAACTCGAGCTCGAGTCGAAGTCGCGAAGGAGGAAGCTCTCGCGTAGGGGTTACTGTTGTGGTGTGTGGCGCCATGGAGGGAGAGTGGCGACGAAGAGGTGGTGGTCGCGATGTTAGATCGAGCTCGCGCCTTCTATTGGAATCGCGTGCAAGCGCGCATGGGTGGTGGGATCTGCTGTAATGGATTCAGTCGAATCGTGGAGGGCGCCGCGCGAGTTCTGGGTAGGGCAGAGGCCAACGTTCGAGTGAGGTATTGTTTTTCAATTTCGATAATAAAAATTACAGTAAGTAAATTATTTATTTTTGTTTATATACTGAAATATATACATATACAGTTTAAAATATAATAGGGCTTTTGAAATGTTCTAAGATTTATAAACAGGCAGATATTTAAATATATAAATATATATAGGTTATTCTAGTATATGTGGATATAAAGGAAAAGTAAATATACATATACTTACATTTTATCATACTAAGTGTTTTAAAATATGAGTTTAGTACGAATTTATGTATTTATTGAAGTTATATGATTTATCTTAGTGTTACTAAAACAAAAAAATAATAATAAATAAATATATAGAGGTTTTGTTTTATATGTTGAAGAGTTTGTATCAAAATAAAATGTTTAGTCTATATAAATTGATTTTATAAGTGTGGGTTTCAAATGAAATATGTATAAAGGTAAATTATTTATATAAAAATATATATACATATTTTCATGTACTAGTTAGTTTTAAAATAATGTATTATGAAGATTAATTTATCAAATAAACTTATTTAATTATTCTAGCCACCAAAATATTTTAGTAAAAGGAAATTAAGTTAAAATTAATCTATTAGTTTAAAAGAACATTTGTTGGTTTAAATTAAATGAATAAATAATAATAAATTGTTCGATCAATTCAAATATTAATAGATCATATAATATTTATTTAAGGTCAAAAATCGAGAAAACCAAGGGGATATTGAAGTGAACGGCCAATGCATAGTCCAAGGTGAGTTAATCTCACTCAGCGGAATTTTAGTTTAAATTTAAATAGTCAAATTTAAACAATTGATTGATTGATTTGATTTGGTGTGTTATATATAGTAGTATATAGTATATCTTGGAATGTTTGATTTTTCGCATTATATAGCGGATGACTTTATATTTAAAATCCATATACCGTGATATTCCACCTCGAGGTGGAATTGGTATTTTATGTTGTGCTAACGTCTGTGGATGCAGGGAAACAGGTTGGAGGGATCCAACTGGATTCCTCAACACTTATTTAAATTATTCAATGTTCTCTGTGTGATTATTTGATATTATATGATGAATTATATTAGAATATTGAATGCTATAATTTGCTTGAATATTTCGATACTCTGATTTATCTATATATATAGAATTGGACTTTGAAAAGAAATAAAAGGAGCGAACTTTTAAGAAAATAATTATAAAGAGTGTAAATAAATTAAAATGAATTGGTTAAGGATATTAATGATTTTTAGATGCTAATTAATAAATTCTGTATATGGAAAGGAATTTTTGAATAAACAGAAAGTTAATGAAATTTGAAAATTTAGTGTTATTATTGTTTAAAAGAACAAAACATCTATTTAAAATTTAAGATTTAAATTTTGAATGGAATAAAAAAGAAATTGGGGAAAATCTAAAATTTGTATATTTCAGTTAAAAGATTAAAAATCAAACGGAAGATAATAACAATAATAATAAAATCCATAAGTAATGAATTTTGAAATGAACCGAGTAAGTAAATAAATTTATTTCAAATGGAATAAATTGGGAATCAATTTGGGAAATTGATTTAAGTGATTGAGATTGGAAATTCTCCCTGAATAACCAAGTACATTTTCAAAGTAAATTTTTAAATATAAGTTAAAAGTTTTAAAGTTGTTTTTAAAAGTGAGTTTAGAAAAATTTATTATTTCTAAATATTTAAATTCTAAAGTAAGTATTTTCTTTTAATCTATATAGCAGTAATTATTTAAAGAATGACTTAGTATTTTGTTTTTAAAAGTGAAAATCTAGTTTTATATTTTATTAAGTAACCTTATTTTCAAATATTCATATAGTATGTATTTTTAACAAATTCTTGAAGTAGTTTTAACCTAAATGTTTTAAAGTATATTTCAAAGTAAAGTGTTTTAAATTATTTTAAAAATCTAGTTTTGTGCTTTGTGATTTCAGTGGAGATAGAAAATATTTGGGAAAGTTTATTCTGAAAAAGAAAGATGGTTTGAAACTGTTTTCAAAGGGTTGAAAAAAGAAATATATCTGGTGAAGACAATTGAGGTTAATAAATAATTTAAGAAATTATTTATTGTTTAATGGTTGTTTGTGAACATTAATTGACAGTTAAATCGCCGACTATCAATATTGGACAAATGCTTTGATCGTTTCGAAGGGACCGGGATCGAGATTTATTTCTCGGAAACCACTTCGATCCGGTCTGTACATATCGTGGAAAACGAGTTTGGATTCGAAGATGGAGCAGTGAAGTACAAGGGCTAGTCGCTACTATTCCTGAGGATATTTCCAAAATGGATGTAGTAGGAATAGTGCCTTTGGTTCCGTTCGAACCCGAGACGGACTTGTATGGATGAATGCTTTCGAAACATCGTCAGGTGGACGATGGGCGTTCTAAGGGATATGTTCTAAAAAGGTAACGCTTAGCCTCGAGCCTCATCAACCGGGAATGGCTGAAAATCAGGGGTTATGCAGCAAGGCTAGGTGGGCAGCACCCATTTCAAGGTGAGGTCATCCCTGTCTAGATGTCCTGTTTTATTTCGGCTTTGTGGTGCGGTTGCTGATCCCAACTGCGGGGTGATCTCACTCGGGATTATCCAGTAAGGGGTAGTCCCGGTCTTATGTTGCAGGGGAGCGGGCGTACTCCTCGGTACTGTGATCTAGGCCACGTACCGTGACAGGTGGTACCCAAGTGCCTAGTCATTAGTTAGAATCCATTCCCCCTACACGCCTTTTACGAATTTTGTTTGTATTATCCACTCTGTGGCTAGTAGCTGGAATTTAATAGATGTAACAATTTCGGCTATTTTATAAGTATTTGTATACAGACCCTGTTATAATATCAAAGGATTTAGTAAAAAGTGTTTTAGCTATCGTAAGGTAAAAACCCGACATGTTTATTTGTGGCGTGGTCTTACAAGATGCTTTTGTTTTCAAAGGATTTTTGAAACTTTAATAATCAATTGAGTATGATTTTCTCACTCGACTCGGGTATTATTTAACTATAATGCTCGGGTCAGACCGAGTATTATAGGATACAGGATATGATGATGTGGAGCTCGGGAGATGAGCTGGATGTCGATACGTACTTCCGTACTTGCTTTATATATATCCCGCTGTGTTGAGTAGCTGTGTATCCAGTTGTATGTTATTGATGTTGAACTGCGATTGATGTACTTTGATGATGAAATATATAAACAGATATATGTGATTTTTGAATAAAGATTATTTATTATCTAATATATTTTATTCCGCTGCGATGGTTAGATTCTGATGTTGTTTTCTATTTTCTTCTTCTACCTCTTCTTCTTTAACCCTAATGGTTCGTATTTCTGTTCAACTTGAGTCGAGTGTTGTAGAATAGTGTTGACTCAAGGGGTACGGATTTGCGGGTCATTATAGTAAACCAACTCAAGTGAAATGTAATAAAGATACAAGTAACTTAAAGGATGTCTGGGACCACCCATCCTTTGAGGATCCGTTAAAATATTTACAATGTAGTAATATTGCGCTATTATAATACTGTCTACAGTAAATAAACTTACTTTAAAATAGCGTCGAAGGGTTACCCATATAGCCCCCAACACATAGTAGCCCCAGTAGTCCGTCCAATATCAGCATATCTCTAGATCGGGAGGCTACCCTAAATACTCCATGGGTTACGGGGAAAAAACAAACTCGTAGTAAAGCTCGCTATGGTAGGTGACAAGGCACACGAGGCAATGTCAGGGTAGATATACCAATTACGCTTCCGGACTGGTGGTAATGCGTAGCAGCCATTACCATCCACCTCGAGCCACACTCCCAAAAATCAAAGGGGTGCACCCAATCAATCACAAAAGTAATAGAATGGTATCGAAGAAGTGTGTTTGAACAGAGGAATGACCTTACTTGGCCCGTCCATCGCTCTTGTTTTAGCCACCATAAGCCAACTCATGGGAGTCGGGTCCACATAATGTATCTCAAGAACATCGCCACCATCCTACTTCATCTGGAATCTGCACCGCATATACAGTCGTTAAAGTGGATTTCGGTATCGACATAGAGTACGTCCATATCTGAACCCGGTCTCTTTAACAACCAATCGTTATTATAACCCGTGGTTATAATTTTAAAACATGTATTTATATTTCAAAAATTCAAATATTATTTCAAAAATTCAATATCATTTCAAATACATTTCAAAATATCATATCTTTTCAAAACCACATTCATTTTATATAAAATTTAAATACCATTTCAACTCACATTTCAAAATAGTTTATATTTCCAATCAAATTCCTTTATTTAAACCATTTAAAAATGAAGTTATTATATTAAAAATCCACATATTTAATTTCTCAAAATTATAACTTTTCAAAGTTCATTCATTCACTTAAATTTATCAAAATAATGAAAATTCATTTTTCGTAGCACTTAGAAAATGCTACGGAAAGTTATGTTTTAAAACAGTTCAATTAACAAAAGACAGCATTAAATGCTGTAATAGGTTTTGGTTTCAAATAACAGCTTAGTCAAATAAAGCAACTACAGCACTTACAAAGTGCTGTAATAGCCTTAGTTCATTTAAGTCTTTTAGTTCATCTATATGAACTACAGCATTTAACAAATGTTGTAATATCCTTTACATTAGAAATAATAGCACTTCAAGAATGCTGTTAATTAAATTCCAAATATTCAATATAATTTCATAAACAATTAAATTTTTATTTAAATCATTTTTAACTTATAAAATCATATATTTTCTCGCTTAAAACAATCATTTAAATACTCTTATATGTATGATTTTATAAAGTGAAATTTTCATACAGAATCAAAATTTAATATAATTTACTTATATAATTCAAGCATTAAATTTTCAATTCTTTATAATCAAAATTTTAACTTAACACTTAAATTTAAATTTCCAAATATAACTTATTTCATTTTATTTACTTAACTTAAAATTCATTTTTAAACAAATTTCACAAATTTCAAATTTAAGTTATATTTCAAAATTCAACTTAAATATTCATTATTTCACATTTTAATTTATACAAAAACCATTAGCACTTTGTAAAAATCATTTTCTAACCATTAGATTTTTAAAAATACTTTTAAAAATTTCAGAAAAATACATATTAACCACGGGTCTGCATAAAATTTTCTAACCTTGGTAAAGTGATACGGATATTATATCAGTTCAATCCGTAATTTACAAAGAAAACCCGGGTTTTATCATATCAAACCCGCGATCCCAAGTAAATGAAATAATTAAAAATTGTTCAGGCCTATCATTTCAGCCCATAACGATTTTTCCCTATTCTAAAGTCCGTTCGGGTATGTATCATTTCAACCTATAATGATTCTAATCTACAGGGAAATTGTAGTGTGATAAACTGATATAAATAACAAAATAGCATTATATAACAGTAACATATGATATAACATGTGTATAAATAGGGATGAACATCATATGATCATAAAACAGGCAGTCATAACATGATGATATAGTTTACAGATTCAAATGCCATCAGTTTACTAGTTATATAAGTATAAACTGTCTAGCGAGAATTACTCACCTATACAAGCTGGAGATAACAACCAAATTAAAAAACAGAGATCCACAAAGGCACGAAAGCACGACTACGATTAGAGTGTGGGAGATCCAAAGTTATTTGTCTTGTCACATAGCAAACAAAACAAAATATACAACATGAATTTCAAACCAATGTTAAACATAAACAAGCTAGAAATACATGCACAACAAATATCCAAATCACTTGCACTTGCATTCGATAACCCTATGCTCGACCATAGGTTAGAAATACACGGCCATGGTGTGAATTTGGGTCAGGTGTGAGTTCAATAGGTCGACCATAACATGGACATGAAGGAGTATAAGTGTATATGCATGAATTTTCAACACAAGGCAAAAAAAGTAGGTTTTTATGCAAAGAATGGTTCGGCGATAAGCATGAACAAGCACGGCCAGGACTGGTAGGGCCATGTACTAATGTGGCAGGGGTATTAGGTCAGAAAGTGGCTGGTGGTGATGATGCAAAAGGTGGTCGAGATGATGTGGTGGAGTAGTGAAGCAAAGGTGTGGCTCGGCTAGCATATATAGGTGGTGTATGCTTAATTTTTTTTTTTTTGTGGATCTTCATCAAAGATGGCCACGACCATGGATGGACAGTGGACTGGAGGAGGTAGCAGCTGGTTGTGGTGGTGGTGGAGGCGGCTATGGTGATAGAGGAGTAAGGGCCAAGCTATATTGGTTGAAGCAATTGCAAGAATCAATACAAAACAAAGAAAGAATGAAAAAAAAAATGAATATTTACCAAAAAAAATTCTCAGGTGAAAGCCAATTTTTTTTTAGAGTTTGAGAAAGTTTTTGTGTGTGAGAAAATGAGGGGAAGTCAGCTGAAAGAAAGGTGATATGGTCAGCAATTGAATTGATGTGATGATTGGAGTGAAAAGGCAAAAATGAATGTGAAAACACAAGCATATTAAAGGTCCAAAAACCCTTCATATTTCTAAATTCTTTTTGCATTTTTAAATACATATGAAAATGCATATAAATAAAATAAAAAAATAAAAAAATAATGAATGAATAAAAATAAAAAAATAAATTTTATATAAATATAAATAAATTAAGAAAATAGCTTAAAAATGGAAACTAGGCTTTAAAAATTGAAAATAAATACAATAAACTTTGGAAATTTTTTATCATCACTTTAAAAATATTTAAAAATGAAATCTTAAAATAAAAATAAATTTAAAATAATTTCAAAATAAAATAAAGTCAAATTTAAAATTATATTAAAAAATCTAGGGATGTTACATTGTCCCCCACTCAAATCTTTTCGTCCTAACGGGCAAGGAAAATAAAGAGAAACAAGATAGAAACAAAATAGTACCTGAAACGAACAATTCCGGATTCGAAGCACGAATGCTCTCCTCCATATTCTAGGTACAATCGCAATCATCGATACTCTATTGCACTTTGACCTGATTAACAGATTTTCTTCTGAGTTGCTTCGTACCTCGATCGACAATACGAAGTGGCTTCCTCTCGACAGTCAGATTAGGCTCAATATCCAAACTATCAAGAGCAGAAGGCTGGACAATAAGAGACGGATCATGAAGATATCAGCGAAGATGCAAGACATGGAATACATCGTGCACTCCAGAAAGCTTCTTGGGTAAATCCAGACGATAAGCTAAAGAACCAACTCTTTCCACAATGCGGAAAGGACCAATGAACCAAGGAGAAAGCTTCCCTCTACGACCAAAGAGAATGACATTCCTCAAGGGAGAGACCTTAAGGAAAATCTGATCACCAACAACAAATTCCAAATTCCGCCTACGCCTATCAGCATAATTCTTCTGCCGATCCTGAGCAGTTCTCAACCTCCTCTTAATCTCTTCAACTCTCTCATAAGTTTTCAAAATCACATCAGGACCAAGAATCAAATGATTACCGGATTCAATCCAGCAAGATGGAGATCTACAAGGTCGTCCTATAGAGCAGCAAACGGAGACATTTTAAGACTGGCCTGAATATAAAGATGGAACGAGATAGATAAAGAGATTAAGAAAAGACTGAAATAGAAGATAAGTTTATACATGATAGCTATTAATGGAGGTGAATTCGACAAGATGGAGATGATCTTCCTAAGGTCCTCCATAATCAAGCACACAAGCACGAAGAAGATCCTCGAGAGTCTGATTCACTCCTTCCGTTTGACCATCGGTCTATGGATGGTAAGCAGTGCTCAGATTCATATGAGTACCCAGAGATTCCTGAAAAGCTTTCCAAAACTGACAGGTAAAGATAGGGTCACGATCACAAACAGTACTGAGAGGAACACCATGGAGACGAACGATCTCTCTCCTGTAGATCTTAGATAAGCTAGAAGCAGAACGAGTAGACTTGACCAGAATGAAATGAGCGGACTTGGTCAATCTATCCACAATAACCCAGATACACTCATTACCCCTCCGAGTCCTCGATGAACCGTCGATGAAATCCATGGAAAACTGTTCCCACTTCCAATTGGGAATCTCAAGGGGCTGCAACATACTAGGGGTCTTTTGATGATCGGCTTTGACTTGCTGACAAGTCGCACACCGACTAACAAAGATAGAGATATCCCTCTTCATCCCCTTCCACCAATAAAGCCTCTTCATATGCTGATACATCTTCGACACACCAGGATTAATAGAAAGCCTGGATCGGTGACTCTCTTGAAGCAACTCCTGCCTCAAACATCAACATTCGGGACACAAATCCTGCTATTAATCCTTAAAATCCCTCTATCATCGATCTGAGCTCCACTATTACCGCTATCACTACCTCCTACCCTACTATTAACACCCTCTTTTATCAGTCTAAGCATCTCATCCTCTTCCTCACTTAGCCATAATACAATCCAGAAGAGGAGAAGAAGAAACAATAAGCTGACACAACAAAGCCTTCTTCCGACTTAAAGCATCGGCCACAACATTAGCTTTACCAGGAGTATAACTAAAATCGAGGTCGTAAGAAGTCAGAAACTCGAGCCAACGAACTTGCCTCTGATTTAAATCCTTCTGGGTGAAGATATATCTCAGAGACTGATGATTGGTGAAAAGCTCAAACTTAGTTCCAAGAAGATGATGCCTCCAAAGCTTCAAAGCAAAGACAACAGCAAGCAACTCTAAATCATGAGCAGCATAATTTGCCTCGTGGGTTTTCAACTGACGGCTGGCATAGGCAATGACTTTACCATCCTGCATGAGAACAGCACCCAAACCCTCACGACTAGCATCAGTGTATACCGTCAATCCCTCACTTCCATTCAGAACGGCAAGAACTGGTGTGGAATTTAGCTTGCTCTTTAACTCATTGAATGCAGCCTTACACTTCTCATCCCAGATGAACCTAGCATTCTTACGAGTCAAAGCTGTGAGAGGTGCAGCAATCCAAGCAGAATTCTCAATGAATCTCGGGTAGTAACGGGCAATGCCCAAAAAACTATGAATATAGATGGAGTCTTTGGAGTTTACCAATCCTGCTATAGAATAGGGAGAAAATAAGGACAACCTAAAAGATAGAATTATTAAACGTTAATGAAAAGAGAAGAAAGAAAGATTTACATTGATCGTAGCGATCTTGGCTGGATCAACAGAAACTCCATTACTAGAAACAATATGCCCGAGATATTGGACTTCATCCTACCAGAAATGGAATTTAGAAAATTTAGCCTTCAACTGATGATTTCGGAGAGTCTCCATAATAGATTTCAATTGCGACACATGTTCTTCCTTGGTCTTAGAGAAGACAAGGATATCATCAACAAAGACTAGAACAGATTTATTAACCACATCACGAAAGACTCGATTCATTAAATCAACAAAGAAAGTAGGAGCATTAGTCAATCCGAAAGGCATGACTAATCATTCATAAAACCCATTCTCGGTGTAGAAAGCAGTCTTGGGAATGCTATCCTCAGCAATCCTGAGCTGATGAAAACCTGTGGCAAGATCAAGCTGAGAGAAAACAGCGGCACCAGCTGATCAAACATATCATTGATGCGAGGCATTGGATATCTGTTTTTCATAGTGAGCTTATTAAGCTTCCTATAATCGACACACATCCGCAGAGAACCATCGGACTTGGTGGAAAAAACCACCGCTGCTCCCATTCAGAAAAAATAGGCCTAATCCGACCCTTGGAAGACATGTCCTTAATTTGTTTCCTTAACTCAACCTTCTAGAGGGGTGCCATTCTTCTAGGAGGAAGAACAATAGGTCGAGCACCAGGAATAAGATCAATCCAAAAATCAATTTCCCTCTTAGGAGGCAAAAAAGTGACTTCACCAAATACATCGGGATATATTCTAACTACAGGAGTTGAATCAAGATCACTAAGAGAAGAATCCATTGAATAAACAAAACTACCAGCAAAATCCTGAGGCATACAGCACTGAATAATCAAAGAATCACCTTTATCTCCGACAAGAGTAACAATTCTGGATTTGCAAGAAATATGGGCATTATGATTCCTTAGCCAATCTTGGCCAAGCAATAGGCCAAAAGCATCGAAGCCTAAAACGTAGAAATCATCAGAGGAACGATAACTAGAGTGGAAGAGTTTCACTCCTCTGCAAATCCTATTGAGGTTCGCAGGACCTCCGATAGGATTAGAAACACATAAAGGAATAGATGCATATCCAGGAGAAAGGAGATGCGCAAATTTATCACACAAATCAGCAAAAATAAAATTGTGGGAAGCTCCAGCATCAAACAAAACTCGAACAGGATGATGAAATAAAGTAAATGTGCCTTGAAGAGTACCTTGGCCGTCACTAGGAGAAGGAGCGGGTGGAGGAACTGGAGAAGATGCAGATGAAACATCAAATACACCAGAAGGCTTACCCTTTTGCTGGGTAGGGAAATCCTTCCTAAAATGACCAGGCTGTAGACAGATATGGCAGAGATCTTGCCAAGCCAATTAAGCAGGTGGAGGAACAGCAGCACTAGCTAATGTAGGACAGCTATTGGCATAGTGTCCCTTCTAATCACACCTAAAGCAAGTGATAGAGGAAAGATTAACTGGTCGCCTTTGAGCAGGAGCAGATGATGAAGATCCCAAGCTAGGACGCTTTTGCCAATTCTTCTTCTGTTGGTGGAAATTAGGCTTAGGCTTCTTGGAATTAGCAGAGGAAATCTGAGATGAAGGAGCACCAGAAGCAGCAGGACCCTTAGAAGTAGGGTTCTCATAATGAATAGCCATATCCATAAGCTGGGTGAAAGTGCCATGAACATGAGCAATGAGACGACTATAGTACTCTGGATGAGCATCAACAATGAATTTCTCATCCTTCTTGAGAGGAGTATTAATCAGGCTAGGACCGAACTTGGAAAGTTCATTGAACTTCCTCTCATACTCAGCAAAAGACATGCTACCCTACTTAAGATCCATAAATTCACGATAAAGCTAAGATTTCCTAGCTTCGGGCATCCATTTTGCCATAAAAGCCTCCTTGGAAAAAGATATAGAACAACCACTTAAGATAGATTCAAAAGAAAAGGAAAATATAGGAACAAAATTCAAAATTACATAAAAGAAACCTAAACTGCTCCCATGTAATATTACCCTCGACGGTGTTAGCCATAACGGATTCCCACCAATCTAGAGCAGAATCATGCAACTGCCAAGCTGCTAACTGACGCTTCTGGGCATCAGTAATCTCAAGACC
The DNA here is from genome assembly GCA_030765085.1 of Allium cepa. Classification (NCBI taxonomy): domain Eukaryota; kingdom Viridiplantae; phylum Streptophyta; class Magnoliopsida; order Asparagales; family Amaryllidaceae; genus Allium; species Allium cepa. The sequence goes on from CM060946.1 coordinate 216,926,454, forward strand.
AATAAATATCCTCACTAGACTCGCAACCACTGTTGAGCCTCAATGATGCTCTCTGAACCGTCGAATGGGGTTCCACCCAGTTCAGTGAATTCCTTATAGAGAATAGTGAATCTAACAGAAGCAACAGGCTGAGGAGCTGGGGCAATACCACGACCCCCACCTCTGGCATTTCCTCGATTCATCCTGGAAAATCAAGACAAGTTAAAGAGATGACAATGATACGATAAATTCACTTGGATGAATATCCTAAAGAAAGTAAAATCTAACAAGTTAGATATGAAAGAAAGGAAGTTAGAAAACATTGAAAATCCTTTGAAACAAGAAATTTTTTATATTAAAATAATCTTTGAAAATCTTTTGAAAACATTTTGAAAAATCATTTTATACTTTGAAAATACGTTCTCTCACAAAGATATGATTCTGAGATTGATTTCGCTCATTCTAGGGTATTTCTACCCTATCTCTAATGGATTTTTGCTCCACGGGCAATGGTTTGCCTAAAACCGAAGCTCTGATACCAAATGTGACGACCCACTATTTCGTACCACTCAAATCGACAATAATCCACATATGTCAGACTTGAATGATGCAAAATAACAGATTGTTAATAAATTTGGAGCAAATGAAATCAAATACACAGAATCACAGACACAAAACAATCAGAATAGCTCGCAGCGGAATATAAAATACTATAGTGGTTCATGAAGCTATTATAACAAAGTCTCAAAACAAATATATAATATCAGTCTGAAAACAACATAATAAAAATCCCAAATACGTAGAAGTTCACTAATACATGAGATAAACTAGAATAGTTGAAACTGAAATGATATAAATATAGATAGGTAGAATCTCTAGCAAAGACCAGCTCCAGAAAGAGAATCCAAAGCTGTAAATACTCAGGCTGACCCGAGCGTAAAACAAAATACAGAACACTCGAGTCAGGACATATATTCTTATATCATGTAAACGAACTCAAGTGAATTGTAATAAAGATACAAGTAACTTAAAGGATGCCTGGGACCGCCCATCCTCTAAGGATACGTTAAACTATTTACAATGTAGTAATTTTGCGCTATTATAATAATGTCTACAGTAAAATAAACTTACTTTAAAATAGCATTGAAGGGTTACCCATATAGCCTCAACACATAATAGTCCTAGTAGTCCATCCAGTATCAGCATATCTCTAGATCAGGAGACTACCCTAAATACTCCACGGGCTACGGGAGAAAAACAAACTCGTAGTAAAGCTCGCTATGGTAGGTGACAAGGCACACGAGGCAATGCCAGGGTAGATATACCAATTACGCTTCTGGGCTGGTGGTAACACGTTGTAGCCACTACCGCCCACCTCGAGCCACACTCCCAAAAATCAAAGAGGTGCACCCAATCAATCACAAAAGTAATAGAATGGTATCGAAGAAGTGTGTCCGAGCGGAGGAATGACCTCACTTGGCCCGTCGATCGCTCCTGTTTTAGCTACCTTAAGCCATCTCACGGGAGTCGGGTCCACGTAATGTACCTCAAGAACGTCCCTACCATCCTACTTCGTTATGGAATCTCCACCGCGTACACAGTTGTTAAAGTGGTTTTCAGTATCGACAGAGAGTATGTCCATATCCGATCCCGGTCTCTTTAACAACCAATCATTAATATAACCCGTGGTTATAATTTTAAAATGGTATTTATATTTGAAATTTCAAATATTATTTCAATAATTCAATATTATTTCAAATCCATTTCAAAATATAAAAATATCATATCTTTTCAAAACCAGATTCATTTTATATAAAATTTAAATACCATTTCAACTCACATTTCAAAATAGTTTATATTTCCAATCAAATTCCTTCATTTAAAACATTTAAAAATGAAGTTATTATATTAAAAATCCACATATTTAATTTCTCAAAATTCAATCTTTTCAAATTTCATTCATTCACTTAAATTTATTAAAACAATGAAAGTTCATTTTTCGCAGCACTTAGAAAATGCTATGGAAAGTTATGTTTTAAAACAGTTCAATTAACGAAAGACAACATTAAAATGCTGTAATAGGGTTTAGCTTTCAAATAACACCTTAGTTAAATTCAGCAACTACAGCACTTACAAAGTGCTATAATAGCCTTAGTTCATTTAAGTCTTTTAGTTTATTTATATCAATTACAACATTTACCAAATGCTGTAATATCCTTTACATTTGAAATAATAGCACTTCAAGGATGCTGTTAATTAAATTCCAAATATTCAATATAATTTCATAAACAATTAAAATTTTATTTAGATCATTTTTAACTTATAAAATCATATATTTTCTCATTTAAAACAATCATTTAAATACTCTTATATTTATGATTTTTATAAAGTGAAATTTTCATAAAGAATCAAAATTTAATAATAATTTACTTATATAATTCAAGCATTAAATTTTCTATTCTTTATGATTAAATTTTTAACTTAACACTTAAATTTAAATTTCCAAATATAACTTATTTTTCATTTTATTTACTTAACTTAAAATTCATTTTTAAACAAAATTCACAAATTTCCAATTTAAGTTATATTTCAAAATTCAACTTAAATATTCATTTCACATTTTAATTTATACAAAAACCGTTAACACTTTATAAAAATCATTTTAAATTCATTTTAAATCAAAATATCATAAATTTACATTTTTAAATATACTTTTAAAATTTTCAGAAAAATATATATTAAACACGGTTCTGTATAAAATTCTCTAACCTAGGTAAAGTGATATAGATGTTATATCATTTCAATCCGTAATTTACAAATAAAACTGGATTTCAAACCCGTAGTCCCAAGTAAATGAAATAATTAAAAATTGTCCAGGCCTATCATTTCAGCCTATAACGATTTTTCTTTATTCTAAAGTCTGTTCGGGTGTGTATCATTTCAGCCCATAGTGATTCTAATCTACAGGGAACTTGAAGTGTGATAAACTGATATAAATAACAAAATAGCATTATATAACAGTAACAGATGATATAACAGGTGTATAAACGGGGGTGAACATCATATGATCATAACGTAGGCAGTTATAACATGATGATATAGTTTACAGATTCAGATGCCATCAGTTTACTAGTTATATAAGTATAAATTGTCTGGCGAGAACTACTCACATCTACAAGCTAGAAATAACAACCAAATACACATAATAGAGATCCACAAAGGCACGAAAGCATGGCTACGATTCGAGTGTGGGAGAGAAAAAGTTATTTGTCTTGTCACATAGCAAATAAAACAAAATATACAACATGAATTTCAAACCAAAGTTAAACATAAACAAGCAGCTAGAAATACATGCACAACAAATATCCAAATCTCCTGCACTTGCATTCGACAACCCTGTGCTCGGCCATAGGTTAGAAATAACGGCCATGGTGTGCATTTGGGTCAGGTATGGGTTCAATAGGTCGGCCATAACATGGACATGAAGGAGTATAAGTGTATATGCATGAATTTTCAACACAAGGCAACAAAAGTGGGTTTTTATGCAAATGGCCATAAGCATGTACAAGCACATCCATGCCTGGTAGGGTCATGCACTGATGTGGCAGGGGTCTCAGGTCAGCAATTGGCTGGTGGTGATGATGCAAAAGGTGGCCGAGATGATGTAATGGAGTGGTGAAGCAAGGCTAGCATATATAGGTGGTGTATGCTTATTTTTTTTGCGGATCTACATCAAAGATGGCCACAGCCATGGATGGACAGTGGACTGGAGGAGGTGGCAGTTGGTTGTGGTGGTGGTGGAGGTGGCTATGGTGACGGAGGAGCAAGGGACGAGCTATATTGGTTGAAGCAATTGCAAGAATCAATATAAAACAAAGAAAAAAATGAAAAAAAAGAATGAATATTTATCAAATTTTTTGCTTAAGTGAAGGCTGATTTTTTTTTTACAGTTTGAAAAAGTTTTTATGCATGAGAAAATGAGGGGAAGTCGGCTGAAAGAAAGGTGATATGGTCAGCAATTGAATGGGTGTGATGATTGGAGTGAAAAGGCAAAAATGAATGTGAAAAGACAAGCATATTAAAGGTCCAAAAACCCTTCATATTTCCAAATTCTTTTTGCGTATTTAAATACATATGAAAATGCATATAAATAAAATAAAAACACAAAAAATAATGAATGAATAAAAATAAATAAATTTTATATAAATATAAATAAATTAAGAAAATAGCTTAAAATGAAAACTAGGCTTTAAAAATTGAAAATAAATACAATAAACTTTGGAAAAATTTTGTCATCACTTTAAAAATATTTAAAAAAGAAATCTTAAAACAAAAATAAATTTAAAATTATTTCAAAATAAAATAAAGTCAAATTTAAAATTATATTTAAAAATCTATGGATGTTACAAACATTATGAAATTTTAGTTATCATGTGCAAAGATTCTGTTCTAAATGATTTATATTTAACAAAGATGTACCAGAATTCAAAGTCACGTTGAATGATACTTTTGCGAGTAGAATTTGGATTAACCCTTGTGATTCATAATCTCTAATATATACATTTACTAGAGTGTCATCGATTTAAGAAACAATGTATTTCTTATGAAAAACCCTCGTGATTCAAGTGTCGGACATATCTGAAATCATGGTATATGTACTTATTCCAAAAATCAAAATTTTGGTTTACTTTGGTTCCACTTATATTTATTTTTATATATATATAATTATGTAAGCTAATTTTTTATAACCAATTATAATTAATTAACAATATAATATTTATATGTATATTATTAATAGAATTATATTTAATTAACCATGACCATATTAATTAAATCATATTTAGTAAATTTCAGTCATTAATTTGATTAAATTTTATTAAACAATTTCAGAAATTTCAAATTATTCATCTTAAATTATTTAAGAAGAATATTCGACAATAAACATTGTAGTTTTATACATATCAAATATATACATACATATATATATATGTGTGTGTGTGTGTGTGTGTGTGTGCACGTGCTAATTAATTAACTAATTAATTATTTAATTGAACATATTAGTTAAATTTTTAATAAATTTCAAATCTTTATTTAGTTTAATTTCGCAAAACTATTTTGAGAAAATCAAAACATTTAAGTTATTGAACTACAACCTTTACAGTTTTATTTACATATATATCATCATATATAATTTAATAATTTAATCTTCAAATAAATTATTTATTTAATTAAATAATTTTAATAATTTTAAAAAAAATTATTTTAATTTAGCTTAAATAATTTAAGATAAACTATCAATTATAACCTTTATAGTTACATATACATGTATCACTGTATATATCAATATTTTTAATTAACTAAATTTTAATTAATTTACTATTAATTAATAAAACTAATAAATATTTGAAAAATATTTGAAAAATATCAAATTTATTTCTCAAGGCAATTTTGAGAAATTTTAAATTTATTTTATAGCATTTATACAATTTCCTTCTATATTTTGAACATAACAATGAAATTAAAATATATTTTAAGTTTTCAAATCCTAATTTGAAAATTAACCAAAGGCCCAAAATTAATTTGGACTTACATTTGAGACAACCTTTTGACTTAGTCCACCATTAGGCTAAGCCAATAGCTATGGAGGAGAGGATACTTAATTATCCAATCCCAAGCTTGGACACTGCTATTTTAGACATACATCAGATAGAACAGTTTATTAGTCGACCCATAATGCGGCCTAATTACACTCCATAGGCTATACATGCTTTGATACCATCTAAGGAACCTAGTCCATTTCACATCGGGTGAAATGATTAAATTTCAAATACATATTTGGAAATCAATGAGCCTATGAAGTTTATTTACTAGCATTAGATCCAGTATAATTATTAAATAAAATCACATTTTAAATAAATTATTTCATATTTATTAATTAATCATATTAATTAGTTTGATTGAATGGTTATTTGAATATGTCAAAGACATATTCATAACCTCGTACGATAACATAAATATAAGCATGTAGATAATTATATATATACATATGGATATTAGGATTTATATCCATTATATATATTTATTATACTTACGTATAAAAGAGTCGAGAATATGGTTTAGGGAAAATTCTATAATTTACTATAAATTGATAGCTTTATAATAAATTTTAGTTTGAAATAAAAGATGTTTCTCTTTCTATTATATTCTTGTCATATTGTGATATGTTAATAATTATTTACTTTAATTATATTTAATAGAAAATCCTTAAATAGCATGTTATGTGATAATTATTATAATGTGCTACAATCAAGGAAAATTTATTGCCACTAAAAATAGTATATTATTTTAAATATTTCTAGTAAAGATGTTTCAAAATATGATATCGATACATCCATTTGGACTAGAGTATGAAAGACTCCACAAATATTAGGCAATGTATTAATCATGGCTACTGAGGGGCGCCAAGGGATTACATACTAATAGTTGTTAGGTAACTATGAAATGACTCACTCAGAAGTTTTCTATTGGTTAATATAATTAAGGTCAAATAAAGAATCTCAATGAGATAATATTACACAGTTCTCTCGACTTGAGAATACCGTTGAACTTCTATAATGTCCCCTACTTCGAGACCCAAAAACAAATATCGACGACGATGCAATCATCATAAGAATTATTTTCAATCGAGAAAAGTGAGTATATACATATAAGCCTAAGTAAACAGAGAAATTACCAATTTTCATTACACACAATGGTATTAAGATTCTTTACATTTTTAATACATCCCTAACATGGGCATACGCATGGGTCAAATAAAATTAAACATAAATAGAGTGTTACATTCATCATACGAAGATGCTAACATCATATGTAGATGATGAAATGGACATTCAAACAATGGAAATCAAAACAATCATTATTTTCTAACAAGCCTTTTGCTTCCATCTTTGATACATTTTATTTGTCCTTTTCAAAGCTTTACGCTTAAGCCCATAAACTTATCCTGCTTAGTCAAGTACACATGAATGTTGCTGAAAATGATAATAAAAACATGAGTCGGAAATAAAGCCTCGTATGAGTTATATGTTACCTTAGATGCACTAAATTGAAAGACCATGTTGAAAAAACGGAATGGGTTTTCCACTTACTATTCTACAATCATAATAAACTATATTATGAAAATTATAAATCATGTCTTACCGAAACACCTACCTATATCGGGGTATCAAAATGCTTAATTATGAAACTATAATTGGCTTACCGTGCAGTTGAATCGTGCATAGTTTCACCTCATATCGTTTTCTCCTAAAATTCGACTCTATTATTTACACTGTAAAGAATAGTTCTATGCAGTTTTATTTCTTTAGTTTATATAGCAAAAATACAACCCTATGTAGTTTCTTATCTTTTCCTTTAGTTTAAACCCCATAAGAGGTTACATTTACTCTTGCAAAAGGATACAATTCGCTTGGACATTATGCATCCCTTCGGAAGATGAATGCCTCTCCTACGCCTTACCAAGGTAGTGCATTCAAGTGAGCGTTCTTAATCAACGTCAATAGCCATTCTGAACCCGCATTCTTTTGTAGGTTTTTACTTATTTCTTTTATATATCTTTAGCTCCCTAAGATTTACTTAAATTTTAATTTATTAAGCTTTAGTTTCATGAACCAATTTTGACATAGTACAACCTTGCTTTCAATCATAATGTGGTGCATTAAGTATCTTTAGGTTTTGGTGCAGTACAACACTTCCCTTTCTCCCATATTATGGCACATTTAAGTCTCTTTCATTTTTTACATAGTATAACCCTTCCTCTTTCACCCATATAGTGGTGCAAGTCTCTCTTGGTTTCAGCGCAATACAACCTTGCCATTTTGCTTATATTGCAACGCATTAAGTCTCTTTCGGTTTTAGTACAGTACAACCCTGCCTCTTTCACTCATATTGTAACACATATGTCTCATTTGGTTTCAATATAGACAACCTTGTCCTTTTTCTCATATTGCAGTGCAATAAGTCTCTTTTGGTGGCAAAGTACAGCCTTAACCATTTCGGCCCTAGCATAGTGTATTTAGCCGTGCCTTCGGCTAAAAAATGCAATAACTTTGGCTCAGTTCCCTCCACTAACTATCAGCCCCCGGTCTTTTGCTCCATTACTTCCCTTCATTTAGTATGTCATGCACCGTGTTTGGCTTCCAATGCAGTTCCATCCTACACCTTTCGACTTAAGACTTTGCCAACATTTCATCTTTTAGTGCAGTGCTTTTCTATGTAGTATTGACTTTCCCTAAAATTCAGTAGGCTCCTATAGCAATTCACTTCCTTTGGCCCTTGTTGCTTTATTTATTTTCTTAACGTCAAGCCTCCATCTTAGCTCTACATTAGGCAAAGTCTGACATGTGTTTTACTAACCTTTACACATGTCACCATCTAATACGTTTAGACTCCACTTTTAGTTAGTGATAGTGTTTTTTATTTATCATTTTCCACATTATTTGAGGTCTTGTCCCCTAATCATTTAACATTAACTCCAACATGTTTACGTACATAGTAGGTTTCGGTCCATTATAGATTTACCTTTGGTCTATGCAGTTTGAACCTCGGAAAGGACAATTTTTTGGCTAGAAAATCATTTATACGTTCCAAAAGAATGTTAAATATTCTCCTTAACATACTTACTTATGTTCCCATTATAAGTTATTTCATCTCATTAAGCCACTAGATATTTTCTTTAAAATTTAGAACTAATTTTTTTGACCTAGGAGAATTCTCCAGTTTGAAACCCATTTCCAAAATTAAGGTTAAAAATAGTATTAAATTTCCATAGCAAATCAAAATCATTAGAGTAGGGAAACATATTTAAACATCTCATATATAGCTATTTTTTCACAAAGCATTAATTAAAACATCATTTATTTCATTTAAACACCGACTCATGTAAAACCTATCATATTAATTCAAACCAAATTTAATCACAATGAAAATGGTATAAGGATTTAGTATTACTCACATATCTCTTTGAATAATCTTGTTTTAATCATCCTACTTCCTTTTAGCTCTCATTTTATTCTTCTCCTTACTTGCTCTTTTTAGGATGTCGTCATTGATATGCTTTTCAAGCTTTTATTTTTATTTTTGAGTGAACGAAATGAAGAAATGAGGAAAGAGTTATGATTATTATTTCACAGTAATTTGGGTCATGTCCCTCATAGCCCTATTTCCTATTAATTCATTACCCTTCTTTTTATTTAATTTATTATATATCATTAGCATCATACAATAAAAAGGTGTATATCCAAATGCTCACTATATTTCTTATTAATTTCTATAACATTACCCATTTAATTTCTTATTTCAATAATTTATTCATTATTAATTATGGGTGTCCCTTAAAAGAATATCGCCTCGAAAATTCAAAAAATGTACGGTAGCAATTGCCGATCTATCCCATGCCTACCTTATCATGCCCATATGAGTTCCTCACCTATATGTCATAACAAAATGTACCGATGCATCTACTAATACATACAATAATCAGGCATAAGTCTCATATATATTATGGTTTACAACTATTCATAGCTAACATATGCGTTAAGCCGAAACAAACATCTTTAAACAAGTCCTCTTAATCTTATCCTCCATTTCCCACGTACAATCCTTACTCCTTAAACACGTACCATTAGTTGCTATGCATAGAATCATTGATAGCCAATAGTAATGTAACTTTGAAGTGTAGTATTCATAGCCGCAATAATATAAATGTAATAGCAGCGGAAAATGTAAATCACATAGTCGATTTTATGTTGGTTCGGATCTCCAATCCTACATCCAGTCCCAGAATCTCTTATCTGGATTTAACTCACTAAACCCTCACTTTTCCAGGAGAAATGGGCCTCTTATAATTGCTTAAGCCGCTAAATAGGACTTTCACACAATCTTAGTTTAATACAATCTTTTTGGCAGTAGTTGTGTCTTATACATTGATTTGCCCAATTGAAAATACAGAATTCCTATAACTCACAAGGATGATATTGCTTGAATGAACAAGAGTTTTAGGAAGTGAATGATCTAAATATAGATCGATATTTTAGAGCAAATAGAATGAAATAGAGTTTTTAGAAAATTAGAGATTAGATAATGGAATTAGTTAATCAAAATCATCGAAAACCTTGGTTATTTATAGAAATGAATGGTTTCGATCAATGGACATGAAAACCCTTCAGTATAGAGGGTTGTGACTGGAAAAAGAGAAGAGACGTAGTGATTTGAAGTGAAGAGGGGATCCAAGTTTGTTTCAAGAAACTACAATTTTATAGTGCACTAGTGCACTGGTGCGCCCCATCGACGCACCGGCGCGCCCCACCGGTCCACGTGTGTGCACTATAATTGTAGTTTTCAAAAGCATATTGTAATGACCCACCTTTTTCGGTGGTTCAAATCGACAATAAACCACACATGCTAGAATAAAACCATTCAAAAGAAAGGATTGTTAGTGGGGTAAATAATAACAAAAAAAAGAAAAAGGAAAGAAAAAACAAAATACAGAATCTTGCAGCGGAATGACAAAATATAATAATCAAATAAACAGTTCTTGAAGCTGTTTTACAAATAACATTTGATTACACTTTTACGAATTCAAATCAGAGTTATACATATATAATAAATAAACAAATAATGCAGCGGAACATAGAATGAAGTGGAATAATAAATAGCAATAATATACTAAATCTTCGTCTTTGTCCACCAGAAAATAGTCTTCAATGCTGAAAAACTCAGGCTGACCCAAGCATAAAGGAAAATAATACACTCGAGTCAGAAGTAAAATTCTTGTGCAGATTAAATAAAAAATAGATGTAATAAGGAATGCAGATAACTACATTTTTGAAGGTTCAAATTTCTAGAAATGTTATTGTTTCCATATTCAAAATAAAATGGATTTCACAATAGATCCATTCTAGTAAATTACAAATTTACAGAACAATTCCCAGTTAAATTTCATAGTTCAAGAGATTTGATTTATAAAAATGTTCCAAAGATTCAATAGTCAATTTTATGGAAACTTCCCAATGTTTCAAAATTTAATTTTGAAAACTTTCAAATAAGGTAATAACGGTTTACTTCTCAAAATCATTTTTATGGTTCAAATAGTAAATCTAAACATACTATTTTTCATTTGATGTAAATACTTGAAATTCATGGGTTTTATACCTTTATTCAGTGTGCAAATAATCAATATGAAAATTTATATAATTACAATAAACTATAGGGTGATAACAAGGATATATCAAATAAATGAACAAATACACATTCAATCACAATAGCATCCATCATAACATACAATCAACATTCAAATCAATCAATTCAACTAATCAACCAATTCAATAACATGGCACAGTAATTATTAGTCATCACATATTGGAATTTAGCTACTCAAATTAAATATCAATAACAATTCCAAACCAACAATAAAAAATTTATCACTATATGACCTGGTTTAACTTGCAAAAAAATTTAGTATTTCGTGAGTGAGTTTAAACACTCACCTTTTGGATTTCCCTTTTCTAGTTGGATTTGGATCCGCTATGACTTCCTCCTTTTGATTTGTTTCCTTCTATCTTAACCATTTTTTTAGAATGTTTTGAAAGTGATAGAGAAGTTGTTATAGATCTAGATTTGAAAAAAAAAGATTTGGAAAAAAGAAGAATGTTTGGAAAAGAAGAAGAAAATTTAAAGAAGACGAAGAATTGAAAAAGAAAAGGAAGCTTTCAAAAAGAAGAAGAGAAGAAGACTTGAAGAAGATGAAATAAAGAAGATTAAAAATGAAGCAAAAAAAAGAGAAGAAGGAGAACTAAAGAAGAAGAAAAATGAAAAAGGAAGGAGGAAGGTGAAGAGAGAAGAAAATGAGATGGAAGTTTTATTTGGAAAATGAAGCTACAGAAGATGAGATTAGAAAATGAAATATGACTAAAGGAATGAAGATGGAAACAAATGAAAAGCTAATAAGTATATATAAACAAACTAGTAATTGAAATAAAGCAAAATATGAACAGCCCTAAAACATAGTATTGAAAGATGTGAACTAAATGAATATGAGGTGTTAGGAGAATTAAAATGCAAATGAAGAAATAAAATTATAGATTATTTAATAATATGGAAATAAAGGTGGAGGAAAAAAATGCACGTTCGGTTTTAAATGCTTTAGGCATTGATAATGCATAAGGAAATGTATGTAGGAATGAGAAAATTTGCAAACCAAAGGAAAATAAAAAAATTTATAACCAAAAATGAGATGGAAAGAATTAAATATAGCTTAAAAGCTTAGGCTTAGGTATTAAAGCGAACGAGAAATGAACGGATCAAGTTTTAATAATGAGGTAACTATTTAAAACGTACATGCAATAAATAAATAAACAAGAAATGAAGGGACCACATACACATTTTGAAATTCAATTTTTTTCGAAACGTAACCAAATTAATTTCATTACTCAAATAGTACTCAATTTGTACACATATAAATTTTTATCTACGCACAGTTAATAAAATTATACTTACCTTAAAAATGAAAACGTTCAATTCTTTTATTTCCATTAAAGCACCATTTCTGTTTAACGCAAAACGTGCATTTCTTTTATTAAATCTATTAATTGCAATCAACGTTTTCTTTCCTTTTAATCGAAATATTTCCATTACATTAATTGCAATTAATAACAAAGTTAAATTTCAAAATATATAAAACAAAATGTATGAGAAATAGGACAATTGTTTCCTTAAGTCATTTAAACATGTTTATAAATTTGTTGTTTTACACTACAGTAATAAATAATTTACTTAAATTATATTCCTATCCTAGTAATCAATCTGTATGCTAAAACAGCGTTCAAATAAATATATATTTCTTTTTTTAACAAATCATTCTATTCTTTACTCTAATGAAATTAAATCTACATTCACAAATGAAACATTCATTTTATTTGATACAAACGTTCTTCCTTTCATTAAGTCAAACTTTTTTATATTTTCACAAAACATAAGGTACGTTTAGTTACACTTTTAAACTTACAATTTAATATTCTCTCTCTTATTAATTGAAATTATTCAATTACATTAATTTCAATTGATTACAAAGGCGAATATCAAAATGGACTAAATAAATGTAAGGAGAAATAGAAAAATTATTTCCTATCAAATAGTGATTTAAACATATTTATGCACTATTGGATACAAACAAGTATTATACATTTCTCACCAAATAATAGTTTATCATCTATGAAATCAATCTTTTAGCTATCAAACATTTTAAATAAATAAACCTATGACTCTTTTTTAATAAAGAAACATTTGTTATTCCTTATTAACATTTATTATTCCAATCGACTGGAAATTAACATTCTGACAATTATTAATATCATTCAAACCAATATTGTTAAAATACACACTAACATTTGTTATCATCCTTATATTATTGCAAACATATGTCATTAATAGAAATTAATTAAGCTCATAATTTGTAATATAATCTAATTTGTATCAATAAAATCTTAATTTTTTTATTCCTAACAATTTCATTTAAAAATCTTATTTAATTTAATACTTTTAAATGTTTAAAAATGCCGGTCATTACACGTATCGATTTGTACAAACTTGAGAACAAACTTTATTTTTCCTCTTCACTTATGAGATATGAGATATGCATGAATCGTCCTTGTGAATTTTAATAAAGTAATCTAGTATAATATGACTCATAGTCAAGGATTCTAGAATTATTTCCCCGTAATAGTTGGTTGATGATCTTTGATACTTGATAGAAATTTGACTTTATTTGTGACGCCCCACCTCTATACCCACACTAGCCAAGAACACTACGGAGTAATGCTTTCAACTAGCACGGAGAATAAGGCTGTTGAGGAGCTACCATCCGTGTAATTGCTTTGTGCGAGCACCGATATGCCAAATAAAATATAACATGCATTTCATCTCAAGAGGAAGTCCGACATACCGACGCAAACTCAAAGCTACTACATAGTGGCTATATATATAATCTTCGAAAACAAATATAGAAATAAACATAACATAAATCAGTCACAGGCAATTCATATCACAAAGGCGGAAATAGATATGAATATTACACATATAAGCATATATCAGAGTAGTGGTCAAGCAAGACCCACACTATCACAAAAGAATAGTTACAAGAACTACACAAAAGAATAAGTATACATCATAGAGTCTATATCTCAAATGTGTACACCAAAATAAACTACTAATCTAAGTAGTTAGCCAAAAGTCAGAGAAATCAATCCCAAGTGAGAAGCCAAGCTCAAGCACCAGCAAAATCTCGGTCTGACCCGAGTATTATTTAATAAGAAAATAATAAACGGATCAGTCTAGCTATAAATATCAGATGACATGATATAGAATAAAAGATATGGCATGAACATATAATATCCATAATGGCATACTACTATAAGCATGTAAATGATGATCAACAAAAGATCGTTCAATACCACAAGAATCTTCACAAAGATCCAAAAAGGGTTTCATACCCAAAACTTGTATTCACAACAAGTCAATGACACACGAATTCACCAATGCACAAAAATTGATAAATCATATCAATGGAAATCACTAAAATTGGTGAAGCATAAATTCCAGAATTCAACACACGAAATCCAGAAATCATAAAAAGGGGGGAGGCCTATCACACGAACGGGAGCATGGAAACTCACCAACATATGTATCACACGAACGGGAAGCTATCTCATGGTAGCTAGCCATTAATTTTTGACACACGAACAGCGCGAAAACCATGGGGCGCAACCCCACATGTGTGAGTCGAAATCACACTGAAACGGGGTTTAGTTTCCCTCGCAGACAAAGAGACATCACACAATTGCTAGTCTAAATCACAAAAACGATCGTCATGATCATCAAGAAGTGTCAATTACAGTAAGCTAGTAAATATATGAGCTTAGCTTCATGTCTTATAACCACTAGCTTAACTTCAATATTTACACACAAATTGTAGATCTCCACTAGAAAATTGTCACAAGAGTTTCAATCGAACAAGTCCAAGAATTAACCGACAAAGTAAACGCAAGCGTTTCATACCACTTGTTTTACTAAGCCATTTAATTAGATTTCTCATACGAGTGAGGTAAAGGTTTGTATATACTAATAGATTGGAAATCGGTTTGAGAAAACGAGCTTTGTTATAAAATAGTGTTAAAATCATTTGAAGGAAGAGTTTTGATATTCACTACTAGTATAGAAAACCTTTATATTTTTTTTAAAGTGACAAATCATGTAAATGATTGTAGAAACAATCAACCATCAAAATTCACATTCAAAGACGTGAATAAAATCCGTAGAAATCGATACCGAATCCATCAAAATGGATATTCCCAAAAATCACGATATAAAAGTCATCAAGTCCATAATAAATGATAACAACAAAAGGGAATCAACATAAATCGATCAAAGTTGGAATTCTCAAGCAAATAGGCAAAAAAAATACAGATTCAGACGTCTGAAATAAAGGATTCAGACGTCTGAATTTGGAAAATAAAATATTTTCCAAAACAAAATTCAGACATCTGAATCGTTGATTTCAGACGTCTAAAATAGGCACTTTTCAGCCTATCTCCTTTCTGGTTCCAAATGAACCAATTCAGACGTCTGAAATATAGATTCAGACGTCTGAATACTGGGGGATAAAAATTCCCAGTATCATATTCAGACGTCTGAATACTACGGTTCAGACGTTTGAATCAAGGGTTCAGGGCATTCCTTGAACCTAGGTCAAAAATGGCCAAACGGATACCGAAAGCGATCGATCGACCGACAACGACCAAGGATTTACGCCAAGCGACAACCTAGCCTTAACGGCTCTTCTATACGCCTCAAATATCAATGTCCAAATATCCATAAAAGGATTTTCATAGATTTTGATTTCAAAACACCAAAAATTGGAATATACAAAAAATCAATCCAAACCAAAATCAATTGCACAAGAATAAGTGTTAGGAATTCATACCTAACAATCGAAGATAATTATAGACTATGATGTGAGATAAAAATCTCACCTTTTCACAAAATCAATGAAGAAGAAGCTATAGAGCAATGGCAAGAACAATCACTCTTCAATTCCAACCCAACAAGCTTGAATCTAAGCTTAAAGGAGAAATATTTCCTAAATTAGGTTTAGGAAATTTCTGAAATTGAATAGAGAAAGAGTTGGAGAAGATGAAGAGAAGGCTTACCGAAGCTTCTTCTTGGATTTGGAGGTAGAAGCTTGAATTTGCAATAAAGATTAGGGCTTGGAGTTTTAATTTCCCATTCCTCCCACCATTGTTGCTAAAGCTTGAGTATTAGGAATTAGAAATGAAGTAATGAAGAGTTGGAGTGGAGTTGGGTTCATATGTTAGGTTAATGGGTTGAAACCCAAACCAAAGCCCTAAGTGAAAATGTAGCAAAATTCTACTATCTCCAAACATATCAAAGTTTATACTTAAAAAGATCGCAAACGGCGTTTTGAACTCAATGGAAGTGGTCTCGAGTCCTAATTCGACTGTTTGCAAAATGTAGACTTTCGGACTAAGATCCGACGAATGATGAAATATTTAAATAAAATATTTAAATATACAATTGACAAATATGCGGGTTGTTACAGACTCCCCTCCTTAAAGAAATTGCGTCCTCGCAATACTTAAGAAGAAAATAAAGAGTAACAACCATAGAATCATATCAATCACAAAAGAAAATTAGAAATAAGAAGTTCACCATAAAGAGCACGAAAGAGTAAACCCTGACGGGCTCGCTCGATGGATTCCCAGGATTCCCAAGAGCAATCCTAAGGATCTGAGAACCATTGAACTTTCAACAAGAAGAACATCTTTATTCCAAAGTCGCTCAACCTCCGAAGCAATGATGCGAATGGAATGTTGCTCATAAGTCAAATCTGGTGAAACTTCAATTTCCTCAATAACAGCGGGCTCAAGAACAAAAATCGGAATCCCTAAGGCATTTCCGTAGTAGAAAGACGTGAGAAAACGTCATGAATAATAGAAAATTGAGCCGGGGCATAGACGTAGTACAAAAACGGTACGCCCGAGAAACTAGAAACTCGAATAATTTGGAACACCGACGTAGTACAAAAACGGTACGTCCAATGAACTGATAAACCGGAACAACGATGTAGTATAATAATGGTACATCCATTGATCCAGATAAGATGGAACATCGGTGTAGTATAATAATAGTACATCCGATGAACCGAACATCATAAAAGAACATCAGACGCTAGTCCATAAAAGAAATGACATAAAGCTCAATAAAACGAAGTATATCAAAACGTCCGATGAACTTGATAAAAAGATAATTCCATTCAGACAACATCAAAGAATCAACAACTTGTTGCCTACGACAAAGCGCATTGGCAACACGATTTGCAGAATATCAAGATCATAAGATGCCAGGAACTCGAGTTGACATGAAGTTCCTTACGAGAAAATAAATATTCCAAAGATTTATGATCGAGGTGGAGAACAAATTTCTCCCCCAAAAATGATGATGCCAAACTCTAAAAGCGAAAACAACAGCCGCGAGCACTAGATCATGAGTGGCACACCTAGTCTTGATCGGCTTTAATGATTTAGAAGCATAAGTGGTAGAACGTTCTCTTTCGTAAGAGGACGGCACCAAAACCAATATGACTAGCATTGGTACAAAATATAAAGTCTTGGTTCCCTTCGGGAAACACAAGAATAAGAGTATCGGAAAAGAATTCTTTCAAATATCTTCTTTCTCGAAAAGCTAAAACTTTCAAAATTACATTTATCTTTATGTAATAATCTTTCTAGAAAAATTTACATTTTTACAAGTCAATATATCATGTCTGATTGTCTCATCAAAGCGTTTAGGAAATTCCTGTCGATAACGTTGATCAAGCGCATCGACCAGAATTCTTAAAGCACTCAACGGGCAATACAATCACAAAATCATCTACTATATGATGAAAATATCTCTTAAAAGTTTTGAGAATATTCTTTGCTCGTTTAAGATCAAAATCCAAATGTACTTATAAATAAATCTTATGAAAAAGATTTGCAAAATTTTAAATTTATATTTTCATCCAAAATCAATAAATACAAGAATGGAATTATCGACATATTCATAGAATACTCGATTTATAAAATGGATAAAACAAGATGGGCAAACTGAATGACATAATAAGTCATTCATAAGAATCAAAACGAGTGCGTAATGCGGTATATGGAATGCTATCTTCCGCAACTCATAGCAAATGAAAACTGGTGGTAATGTCGAACTGAAAAGACCTTAGCGCCACACAAAAGATTACTTAGGTGATAATCCTAAGACAAGCTCAAAAATGTTTAAAAAGAATCAACAAGTTCTTTTGATATAAATTAGTGAGATGGAACCCATATCAAAAATAACTCAAATAAGAAGATCACGAAATAAAACAATGCCATCAAGGATTGAGTGAAAAATACCTTTACCAAGAGAAGACTTGCTAGGAGCTTGCACTACATTGAGCTTTCCCTCCTTCCTACTTTAAAGTATGGGACATGCAGTTATATGATGACCCGAATTTTTGCAATAGCGACAATAAAGAGGTTTCGGACACTCCCTTGCATAGTGGTCCGTGGAACCACAATTGTAGCATTGTTCATGACTAGGGGTAGGGGCTTTTGCTACCGGGGTTTCTTGCCTCCCTTTCTTGTTGGGAAAGAGGCCTTTGAATTTAATTGGCCTCTTCATGTTGTCGTTGAAGTTCTTTTTGGCAACCACAACTTCAACATTACTCTCTCTATCGGCCTCTTCAAGACGAAGAGTGATATCAATAAGCTGATCAAATGAAACTTCAAGTTTCAAGATTAATGGCTTCTTAAGATTCTTATTCAAGCCATAGACAAATCTATGATTTTCTTCAATGGGGAATTAATGTATTCAACCCCGTATTTGAAAAGAGATTTAAAAGATGCGACATAATCTATTATAGAAGATTTACCTTGAACAAGGTCAATAAAACGCCGTGCTAAAGTTACTTTTTCAGCCTCCGACACAAACTTTAGTTTGAATCATTCCCGGAATTGCTCCCAAGTGAGATCCGCTTCAACGATTTCAGAAATTAAAAGCTCATACCAATTTAATGCTCTTTCTTGGAGCACGCTAGAAGCCACTTGGACTCGATGTAGATCAATAAGGTTCATGCGAGAAAAGATGCGGTCGCATGATTCGATCCAAGCCTGAATTTCTATAACACTCTCGGATCCCTTGAATGGCCTTCCACCCAAATCGGTGTAGTCTCTGCACAAGCGTGCAAAACCAGATCTAGGATGAGTAGGCTCTGCACAAGCGTGCAAAACCGGATCTAGGATGAGTAGGCTCTGGAATGGGTCCTGCAGCTTGAGCATTCTTCACGAGATCTAAAAGCTGCAGAGTAAACATGAATACTCCATCTTGGGGAGTAGCACTAGATTGACCGGCGCTGGGACGACCTGGTCTAACCATTTCTCTTCCTTTAGAAAGAAAGAAAGAAGAAAAAGGTTATTCACCAACTGAGTATCAAGCAATCTTGATAGATAAAACAAGGAATCATAAAGAAAATAGGATGAATCGGTATGAAGACTCGAATTAAATCCTAAAGCACGACTCCTAAGATAGACTTAGGATGATGATCCTTGTTACAATATTTCGTATTGTTTCGAAGTTTGGCTCTGATACCAAGCTATGACGCCCCACCTCTATACCCACGCTAGCCAAGAACACTACGGATTAATGCTGTCAACTAGCACGGAGAATAAGCCTGTTGAGGAGCGACCATCCGTGTAATTGCTTTGTGCAAGCATCGATGTGCCAGATAAAATATAACATGCATTTCATCTCAAGAGGAAGTCCAACATACCGACACAAACTCAAAGCTACTACAAAGTGGCTATACATATAATCTTCGGAAACAAATATAGAAATAAACATAACATAAATCAGTCATAGGCAATTCATATCACAAAGGCGGAAATAGATATGAATATTACACATATAAGCGTATATCAGAGTAGTGGTCAAGCAAGACCCACACTATCACAAAAGAATAGTTACAAGAACTACACAAAAGAATAAGTATACATCATAGAGTCTATATCTCAAATGTGTACACCAAAATAAACTACTAATCTAAATAGTTAGCCAAAAGTCAGAGAAATCAATCCCAAGTGAGAAGCCAAGCTGAAGCACCTGCAACATCTCGGTCTGACCCGAGTATTATTTAATAAGAAAATAATAAACGGATCAGTCTAGCTATAAATATCAGATGACATGATATAGAATAAAAGATATGGCATGAACATATAATATCCATAATGGCATACTACTATAAGCATGCAAATGATGATCAACAAAAGATCGTTCAATACCACAAGAATCTTCACAAAGATCCAAAAAGGGTTTCATACCTAAAACTTGTATTCACAACAAATCAATGACACACGAATTCACCAATGCACAAAAATTGATAAATCATATCAATGGAAATCACTAAAATTGGTGAAGCATAAATTCTAGAATTCAACACACGAAATCCAGAAATCATAAAAAGGGGGGATGATGCAGCACGATCTACAATTCCTCAAGGGTTAAGTCGGTCACGAGTTAACATAGCTCTAGGACGTGTGGAGGAAGCTTCGGAGTTGGGCCGTTCGAAAATTTTAAGTCGTTGCCGACTTAAGGAGCATAGTTCACGACCTAACAAACTATGTGAAGAGAAGCTACGGCCTAACTCGTACACAAGAGCAAGGAATGAGTCGACTCATAGAAGAATTGAGTCGTCCACGACTCAACGTGGAGGAAATGAGTCGTCCACGTCTCAACGTGGAGGAATTGAGTCGTCCACGACTCAACTGGAGGCCGTAGGGGACACATGGGAAGAGCTACGAGTTAATGAAGGGGACTTGAGTCGTTTGCGACTTAACAAAGCTCAGTTCCGACCTAACAACACTACCATAAGTCGTCTACGACTTATCATGAAGCAAGGGAAAGCTCCATCTATTGAAGGCCTTGAGTCGGAGGAAGTTGAGGCGGCAAGGAGTTAAGTCGGCTGGGTGTTGAGTCGGTTGAGCCATGTTGTAATGAGTCGCATTGT
The DNA here is from genome assembly GCA_030765085.1 of Allium cepa. NCBI lineage: Eukaryota > Viridiplantae > Streptophyta > Magnoliopsida > Asparagales > Amaryllidaceae > Allium > Allium cepa. The sequence continues at coordinate 216,947,596 of CM060946.1, forward strand.
ATGTTGTGTCGTGTACTGTTTGTTTATTTCTTGAGTCGTGAGTCGTGACATATGTTGAGTCGTATGTCGTGTAATCTGTTTTGTTTGTTGAGTGGTAGTGTTTTTAAGTCGTAAGTGTTGTACTTTGTGTTGCTCTTAAGTCGGTACGCAGGTGAGTCGTGTTGTGGTATAATGGCTTTGAGTCGTGTGTATGTGCTATGATGATGAGTCATTGCCGACTTAAGTAGGTCATGAGTCGGAGAGGCTTGAGTCGTATACGACTTAAAGGGGCTGTGTTGTAAACAATATAAATACGCGTGAGTTGTACATTTGAATGTGGTTGATTTTGAATAAAAATTTCTTGTTGATTGCTTTGTGCTTTCTTCTCCAATTGGTAGTTGAGTGTAATCTCCTATCTCCACTTACGTCATTCGAGTGCGCTCGAATCCACGTTTGTTGAAGCCGATTAACGGTATCTAGTGCGCTAGATCAACGTGCGAAGAATCGTAGATCGTTGAACACAGTATAGTGCGCTATCAACGTGTTTGAGATAGCTAGAATTCGGTATCTTCGGATCAACGAATTTGGGCATTTCGGTATCTTCAATACATCGATTTCTACTTTCACCGATTGAAGTTTATTTTGATTTTATCCGCTGCGTCAGTTTGGTATCGGAGCTAGACTTAGCCAATCATAGCTAAGCCGAGACTTGGAGCCAATTTTTGAAGTTTGAAGTTGGAGTTCATCGTGTTCATCTTGAAGTTGCAACGAGTTTGAAGGTTTTGATCCATTTCATTTTGGATCTAGAGTTGGAGAAGTGTTTGAAGTATTGAGGCCGAGCTAGTGATTGGAGCCGTGCCTTGTTGTTGTTTGAATTGAAGGTTTGTAGTAGGTGGCCGAGCCAAGTGAAGTTAAGCCGTGAGGCCAAGCCGAGTTGAAGTGAACCGAGACTTGTTTGTTTGTGTTGAAGTTTTGTGTTCTATTTGTTGAAGTCTTTGGAAAGTTTTGAAGTGTTTGTGAAGAATTTCCAATCATGCCACCAAGGAGAGCTAATCGTCATCAAAATGTTGAAGCCTTATATCGAAGAGAAGAAGCCGAGCTTATGCAGCAACGTATTAATGAGAAATTTGATGAAGGCATTGGAAAGTTAGAGAAGTTGATGAATGATTTGAATCAAACTCAAAGGCGGAGATCATCAAACTCGAACCATGGAGGAAACCGAGTTTCGCCATCGGTTACGGAAGCGAGGAGGGCATCACCGCATTCTTTTAGAGATAGAAGAGAAACATCAATTTCATCCAGGAGAGATCATCATGACTATGGACATAAAGAGAGGAGAAGTCAACGTGAATTTGATAATGAGGCGTATAGAGATGAAGAGAGACATAGTCGAAGAAGCATGCATGAACGAAGGGATGTTGATGGTCGAGATCGATATAAACGTACATTTGATTTTGATGAAGAGGGTGATAGAGCTAGCATTAATTATCGAGATCGAGACCAAGTTCGAAATTCATATCGGGATGTTGAAGATGATCGTCGATGGGAATCGGGGATGAAGATGGAAATTCGAGAGTTCAAGGGTGGAATGGTAGCTGAAGAATTCTTAGATTGGTTGTCAAATGTGGAGGAAATCTTTGATTTCGAGGAGGTTCCGGAGAATCGAAGAGTGAAGTTAGTTGCTACTAGGTTGAGGGGGAGAGCTTTGGCATGGTGGCAGCAAACTAAACTTACAAGGGAGAGAATGGGAAAGTCAAAGATTGAATCATGGGAGAAGATGAAGAAGTTGATGAGAGCTACATTTTTACCTTACAACTATCAATCACTCATGTACCAGAGGTTGCAGAATCTGAGACAAGGGACGAAGTCTGTTAGTGATTATGCTGATGAATTTTACCAACTCATTGCCAGGAATGATATTATGGAAACGGAAGAACAACTAACTGCTAGATTCATTGGGGGATTGAGAATGCAGATCCAGGATATGGTTAATATGTTTGATCCTAGATCAGTTGCAGAGGCACATCAGAAGGCGTTGGCTTGGGAGAAGCAAGGAAGGCGTGGAGGTGGTGTGTTTACTAATTCCAATAATCAAGCGAGGGGTGTTAGTGGAAGTTCTAATGTTCCTAAACCTGTCAATAAGCCAGTGGTGAAGGAGGCTGAGAAGGCGAAGGTTAGCAGTGGTTTCAAATGTTACAATTGCCAGGAGTTGGGTCATAAAAGCAATGAATGTCTGAAGCCGAAGAAGAGAGCAATGGTTGTAGAAGTTGAGGAGGATGATGGTGAGGAGGCAGAGTGTTCAAATGCACCTTATGTTGAGGAGGAAGAAGAATTGTCTGGGGATGAAGGTTGTAATCTTATGATGAGGAGGTCATGTCTTACACCAAAGCAAGAAGAGGATTCTAGTTGGTTGAGAAGCAATATTTTTCAGTCGACATGCACTATTCTGGGAAAAATTTGCAAGTTCGTTATTGATGCTGGAAGTTGCGATAATATTATTTCTACAGAGGCTGTGAAGAAGTTGAACTTGAAAACTGAGAAGCATCCTAAACCTTACAAGTTAGCATGGTTAAGGAAGGGTGGTGAAGTGAAGGTGTGTCGAAGGGCTTGTGTTAATTTTTCTATTGGGAAGAAGTACAAAGATGAAATTTGGTGTGACGTTGTAGACATGGATGTGTGTCATCTGTTGTTGGGCAGACCATGGCAGTTTGATAGAGCAGTGCAACATGATGGTCGTGCTAATAGTTACAGTTTCATATTCGAAGGTACTAAAATCACTTTAGTTCCTAAGAAGCAACAACAAAAGGAAAGCAAGCTAGAGGAGATTGAAGAGCTGAAAACTTTGCTATCTTTGAAGGAGTTTGTCAAGGAAGTTGAAGAGGAGCCTGAAGTGTTTTTGTTGATTGGGCGAGAGTGTAGTGAAGAGGTTGAAATTTCAGAAGAAGCGAAGCCAGTTTTGAAAGAGTTTGAAGATGTATTTCCAGAAGAGTTGCCTAAGGAGTTACCGACACTGAGGGACATTCAACATCAAATTGATCTTGTTCCGGGAGCAGTTTTACCACATCGACCACATTATCGAATGAGTCCGAAGGAACATGAGGAGTTACGAAGGCAAGTGGAAGAGTTGTTAGAATAGGGACGTGTTCAGGAAAGCTTGAGTCCTTGTGCAGTACCAGCATTGTTGGTGCCAAAGAAGGATGGAACATGGAGAATGTGTACCGATAGTAGAGCTTTGAACAAGATTACTGTTCGTTACAGGTTTCCTATGCCCAGGTTGGATGACTTGCTAGATCAGTTGAGTGGGGCTACTATCTTTTCGAAGATTGATTTGAAGAGTGGTTATCATCAGATTCGGATTAGACCAGGAGACGAATGGAAGACCGCATTCAAAACGAGGGAGGGGTTATACGAATGGTTGGTTATGCCATTTGGTTTATCAAATGCACCGAGTACATTCATGAGGGTGATGAATCAAATTTTCAGACCGTACATTGGGAAGTTTGTTGTTGTTTATTTCGATGATATTCTGATATACAGCAGGAGTACGGAGGAGCATGTTCAACATTTGAGGGAAGTATTGATTATTCTTCGTGAGGAACAATTTTATGCTGCTACGAAGAAATACGTGTTTATGACGCACAGTATTTTATTTCTGGGTTATGTTGTTTCAGGAGAAGGTATTCAAGTTGATCAGAATAAAGTTGAAGCAGTCAGAAATTGGCCACAGCCAAAGACAATTACAGAAGTGAGAAGTTTTCATGGGCTAGCGTCATTCTACCGGAGATTCATTCCACACTTCAGTAGCGTGATGGCTCCAGTTACTGATTGCATGAAAGGGAAACAGTTTGTATGGTCAGAGGAAGCGGGAGTTGCTTTTGAGAAGATCAAGGAACTATTGACGACAACACCGATTCTTGTTTTACCTGATTTTCAGTTACTGTTTGAACTACATACTGATGCATCAAAGGTTGGGATTGGAGGAGTATTGAGTCAGTGTGGAAGACATATGGCATATTTCAGTGAGAAGTTGTCAGGGGCAAAGATGAGATATAGTACCTACGATGTTGAGTTTTATGCTGTTGTGAGAGCTGTTAAACATTGGAGGCATTATCTATTTCAGAAAGAGTTTGTTCTTTACACTGATCATGAAGCGTTGAAGCATTTGCAGGGGCAGGATAAAATTTCAGCGAGACATGCATCATGGATCGCTTATTTACAGCAGTTTACTTTTGTGGTCAAACATAAGTCAGCGGTGACGAACCGTGTGGCTGATGCTTTGAGTAGAAGGAACCATTTGTTGACTACAATGAAAGTTGAGGTGACAGGGTTTGAATTATTACCAGAATTGTTTGAGGAGGATCCTTACTTTGCGAAGTATGTTGAGAAAGTTAAGGATGGGAGTACTGATGAATTTATGTTAGTTGATGGATTCTTGTTTAAAGGAAATCGGTTATGTATTCCTGAAAGTAGTTTGAGAATGAAAATTATCAAAGAATTGCACGAAGAAGGACATGTGGGCCGTGATCGTACATTGCAATTGATTTCTCAATCTTACTTTTGGCCGTCAATGAAGAGAGAGGTTGAAAGGTTTGTGAAGAGGTGTCACATTTGTCAGATTTCGAAGGGAACAGCGACAAATGCAGGATTGTATATGCCGTTACCTGTACCATCTAAACCGTGGGTTGATATCAGCATGGATTTCGTTTTGGGTTTGCCGAGAACTCAAAGGGGAAATGATTCTATATTTGTTGTGGTGGATAGATTTTCGAAAATGGCACATTTTGTTGCTTGTAAGAAAACGGCGGATGCTGTTCGTGTTGCTCAGTTATTTTTCAAAGAGATCTATCGACTTCATGGATTGCCAGAATCTATTGTGTCGGATAGGGATACTCATTTTTTGAGTCACTTTTGGTTAAGTTTGTGGAAGATGGTTGGAACGAAGCTGAAATTTAGTAGCGCTTATCATCCACAAACGGATGGACAGACGGAAGTTGTTAACAGATCGTTGGGAAATTTGTTGCGATGTCTTGTGAAGGATAATCTGAAGAGTTGGGACATGAAGTTATGCCAGGCAGAGTTTGCACATAACCATGCAGTAAATCGTAGTACGGGATTCAGTCCATTTCAGATCGTATATTCAAGTTTGCCAAGGGGACCGTTGGATTTGGCTGTAGTACCACAACCGAAGGGGATGGTTAGACGAGCTACTGATTTCGTTGAAAGTTTAACGGAATGTCATAGAATCGTTCAGGAACGATTGATGAAGTCAAATGAGAAATATAAGCGAGCTGCTGATTTGAAGCGTCGAAATGTTGAATTTAATGAGGGTGATTTGGTGTATGCAGTATTAACAAAGGATCGTTTTCCAGTAGGCGCTTATAACAAGTTGAGAGCCAGAAAAATTGGTCCAATGGAAGTTGTGAAACGAATCAATGAGAATGCTTATAAGTTGAAGCTACCGGAGGATGTATACACTTCTGACGTATTCAATGTTAAGCATCTTGTGCCTTATTATGGAGATGGACAATCTGATGTGGAAGAATTTACAAATTCGAGGACGAATTTTTCTCAACCTGGGGAGGATGATGCAGCACGATCTACAATTCCTCAAGGGTTAAGTCGGTCTCGAGTTAACATAGCTCTAGGACGTGTGGAGGAAGCTTCGGAGTTGGACCGTTCGAAAATTTTAAGTCGTTGCCGACTTAAGGGGCATAGTTCATGACCTAACAAACTATGTGAAGAGGAGCTACGGCCTAACTCGTACAAAAGAGCAAGGAATGAGTCGACTCATAGAAGAATTGAGTCGTCCACGACTCAACGTGGATGAAATGAGTCGTCCACGTCTCAACGTGGAGGAATTGAGTCGTCCACGACTCAACTGGAGGCCGTAGGGGACACATGGGAAGAGCTACGAGTTAATGAATGGGACTTGAGTCGTTTGCGACTTAACAAAGCTCGGTTCCGACCTAACAACACTACCATAAGTCGTCTACGACTTATCATGAAGCAAGGGAAAGCTCCATCTATTGAAGGCCTTGAGTCGGAGGAAGTTGAGGCGGCAAGGAGTTAAGTCGGCTGGGTGTTGATTCGGTTGAGTCGTGTTGTAATGAGTCGCATTGTATGTTGTGTCGTGTACTGTTTGTTTATTTCTTGAGTCGTGAGTCGTGACATATGTTGAGTCGTATGTCGTGTAATCTGTTTTGTTTGTTGAGTCGTAGTGTTTTTACGTCGTAAGTGTTGTACTTTGTGTTGCTCTTAAGTCGATACGCAGGTGAGTCGTGTTGTGATATAATGGCTTTGAGTCGTGTGTATGTGCTATGATGATGAGTCATTGCCGACTTAAGTAGGTCATGAGTCGGAGAGGCTTGAGTCGTATACGACTTAAAGGGGCTGTGTTGTAAACACTATAAATACGCGTGAGTTGTACATTTGAATGTGGTTGATTTTGAATAAAAATTCCTTGTTGATTGCTTTGTGCTTTCTTCTCCAATTGGTAGTTGAGTGTAATCTCCTATCTCCACTTACGTCATTCGAGTGCGCTCGAATCCACTTTGTTGAAGCCGATTCACGGTATCTAGTGCGCTAGATCAACGTACGAAGAATCGTAGATCTTTGAACATGGTATAGTGCGCTATCAACGTATTTGAGATAGCTAGAATTCGGTATCTTCGGATTAACGAATTTGGGCATTTCGGTATCTTCATTACATCGATTTCTACTTTCACCGATTGAAGTTTATTTTGATTTTATACGCTGCGTCAGGGGAGGCCTATCACACGAACGGGAGCATGGAAACTCACCAACATATGTATCACACGAACGAGAAGCTATCTCATGGTAGCTAGCCATTAATTTTTGACACACGAACGGCCCGAAGACCATGGGGCGCTACCCCACATGTGTGAGTCGAAATCACACAGAAACGGTGTAACGACCCAGAATTTTTAGTAATTAAAATTTGAATATTTAATTAATTTTAAATATTAATAAGTGAATTTATAAGTCAAATAAATTTTTATTTGAATTTTTGAATTTAATTGGATTATTAAATCGATAATTTAATATGTTAAATTATGGAAATAATTGAAAATTGAGTTAAATATGATAGAAAATGATTTGTAAAATTTTATTTTATCATGTTGGAGTTAGAACGATATTTTAGAACTTTTAAAATCGAATTAAAAGTTAATTTGTGAAAATTGAATATTTTAATATTTAAATCGACTAGTGAAAATAGTCAATTTTTGAACAGTCTCAGAATTGAACGAAACCAGTTCCATTGGATCCGTAATAGTTAGTTATTACCGGATTTCAATTTTCGTGTCAATCGGAGTTACCGTTTGATCGTGGCAGCTCGAAACGCATCGATTTATTTTTAATTTAAATTTGACGAGTCAAAATAGCCATTTTTCAAAAAGTCTCGGATTTCGACGAAACTAGTTTCATCGGATCCGTAATGTGATATTATTGTAAGGTTTCAAATTTCAAGTCAATTGGATTTACCGTTTGTCCGGTACAAATTAAAACGCCTAGAAAATCGCTTAAATCGGTTTAAATTAAATTGAGCGTTTACAGCCATAACTCGCACAGATGTCCGAATTAGCTTCCGAAACCTATTCCATTGTGTCCGGAACGCGGGCTAAACCCTAGAAACGCTGGTTACGGCGCGTAAATCGGAGTTCGGAATTTCCGGATGAATAGTGTCGAACGAAACTCTATAAATAGCACCACTCTCTTCATAATTTGATAAAAAAATAAACAAAACCCTAAATTTTAACCCTAGCCGCCACTTATACAACCAAAGGCCAGAAATGATCTTCCTTTTCCCCTCAATCTCTCTCAATCTACAAAGAATTAGCCTTAGGTTTCAACTAGAGAATTGAAGAGGGCGACGAGAGCTAGAGATTCAACGGTTATGATCGAATATGGAGTCGTGTGGAGGAAGCTACAGGGCCGCGTCCTAGGGGGCTGCGCACGCGTTTTCATAGGGGAGTAGGGGGCCGAGCTCTGTGCCTTGGAGGCCGTGCATAGGGGGTGGAAGGGGGTACGCAATGGAGCTTCCTGATCGAATTCAAGTCGAGTGATTTTGGTGCAAAATTAAACCCTAGTTGGATTGTTATGGGTTCGGCCTTGTTCGTGTGTTCTGGAGATAGAAACGAGAGAGAGGGAAGAAAGGGGGGACGGCCAGGATGCAAGGGGAAGGAATCAAGTGGCTGTGATGAAGTTAGGTTATAATTTTTAAAGTAAATGTTGTAATTTAGTTATAAAATCGTGTACAATCTTTAAAAATGCATAACTTTTTCATACGAGGTCGAAAAAATGCAAACTCAGTTGCGTTGGAATCGTATGAACGAGCACTACGCGATGGAGTTGGTTTGGAGTCGTTTGGAGTTAGTGAGAATTTTGGGTAAAATTAAACGTCCGTTTAATTTTATTCGAAATAAATCGCTAAAACGGAAATAAAATCAAGGTGAGAACTTCTCACTCAATGGAATTAGTTTCGATTTTATTTTAAATAGTTAGATTTAAAATATTTGAATGCATGTTTGAATGTTGATTGTTATCTATTGATTGTTAAAATAGACATTATACGCCGTTAGTAAGCGGATGTTATTTAATAAAAACATATACCGCGAATATTTCATAAACAGTGAAATTGGTATTATATATAATATCAATATATATATATTGGCATATGTATATATTGGAGTTATTGATTTCCTGCATTTATTTGTTTAGCGGATGAGACCCTATTACGCCGTTATTAAGCGGATAATATTTAATAAGAACATATACCGCGATAATTTCGTACTGGAGCAAAATTGGTATTGTGCTAATGTTTGTGGATGCAGGAAAACAGGTTGGAGGGATCCAACTGGATTCCTCAACAGTTTTTATTTGATTTCAGATATTTTGATATTTGATGGATTTTCATATTGATATATGATATCGTTGTAGTCGTGATTGACTATTTGGTGTGTAGCATCATTGGACCCAAATTTTGGGATTTTAAAATGATTTTAAAGTGATTTTAGAAAGTATACGTTTTATAAAATAATTTTGGAATTGATTCATTTTAAATAAATAAACGTTATATTTTTTAAGTTATAAAAATTATGATTTTTGAGAAATATAGTTAAAAACTGATTTTTGAGAATATGATGCTATTGAGTTTATAAAATAGTTAAATCGAGATATTTTAGAATTATTGTGAAAAGTTTAAATATAGTATTTATGAAATTTAATTATTTTATGAATCAAAATGGTGAAATAATAAAGGAGATTTAAGACGTTTTAAAAGAATAATATAAATTGAATTATATTTAGAGATTTATAAATGGATATTTATAAATTGAAATATGGACATTTTAAAACGAGTTTTTATAAGTGTTTGAATGAAGTGAAAATGAATTTCATAATTGAATGAAATTTATAGAATTGTAAACGGTGAAGTTATTTGAAGAATAGATTTGGTTAAATAAATGAATCTTATAAGTTATAAGATTTATGGTTTGGAAAGTCTTTAAAAAGGGAACGATTTTGTAAAATAATCGTTTTATAAGTATTTAACTTATAATATGAACTTTTAGGTTATAATTGAGTTATAAACTGGAATAGGTTAATGAAAGAATTTATAAAAAGGAAGTTTTTATAAATAAATAGAAATGGAATTTATAAACGTTGTTTTATAAATTCGCAAATGACTTATTTTGATAAGAAAATTGTTGAAACCTATTAATGGAGTTATATTCACATTTTTGAATAGTGAATAATCCTTTAAAAATAAATTGAATAGAAAGGATGAAAATTGTTAACGTAGTATATTCACGTTTTTGAATAGTGAATAATATGTTAAAGAAATTGTTTTGAATGTGATATTTGAAATAGAATTAAAACGATCGAACGAAGTTTTAATTGTGTTGAGATTCGAAACCATAGATTTCAACATTAATTGTTGAAATAGCGTTTTCGAGAAATGAAAAGGAAATAGTGGACTATAACACTGTTGTTATAGTAAATGATTTCCGAAAGGAAATGTTTTGTATAGTATTGGGATTTATATATCTATTTTAATTTCGAATCCCTATACTAGTGATTTTGGGACGTCGTAACGATGTTTTACGTAACATTCGTTTTGACCCAAATAAATATGTTTAAGTGAATGATTTCCTTAAAGAATGAAATATATACTTAATTCGATTTAAGTATATGGAATATTTTCCAAGGTTGAAAATAAAAAGATTTGTGAATTACTTATGAATAAATAAGTATGGAATTGTTTTTCCAATATGAAGTGAATATTTAGAATTTATCTTTTTGAAGATAAATTGAAAATGGATAGTTGAAATCGTATATGCATAGATATTTTGGAATATAAATTCATTATAGAATTTATATGTGAAAGTGGAATTTGTTTAAAAATAAATATTGATTTATTTTTGAAGTGTTGAAATTATATATCTTGTAAAGATATTTTGGAAAATAAATAATTTGGAAAATTATTTGGAATCTGGTGATGTGTGCATATTAATTGATAGTTCAATAACCGACTATCAATATTTCCCTTTGAATGGGTAATTGATGTGATTTGTTTGAATGTGAATGCTACACTTATTTTTAAATAAGCGCTCACTATTCGGGTTAACCGGGAAAGGACCATAGGGTCGTATAACCCATTCCGAATATGTGATACGTCGTTATGAATTGCATTGAAGATCGGTGTTGAAGACCCGGTATTTGCGAGAGCGATAGGATGACCTATCGATTGTCTCTGCACTGAGTTGCAACGGTATAGAGACTCCCTAAGTGATGGGAAATCTGATCAAGATTGTGAATATCCGGATTGCAAGGACTTCTTTGTAAGTGCCTTCGGTTTTGTTCGATCCCGGAACAGACTTGTATGGATTGTATGTCTGACATTACAAGTTGAGATATAAAGCCGATTTCATTCAAATATATTTCTGTTGGTGGCGAATAATTTATTCTTTTAGCTTAACACCCTTCTCTGAGACGTACGGGCTCAGAGGTTATATAGTTGAAGTTATCAGCGATATATTCCCAATTTGGTAATGTGACATGCTGAGTGTTGCTGTAAATGATCATTGTGTTGATTATTGTGATAGGATCGTTTATTTGATCGTCTATCTTAGTGATCATTGTGTTGATCATTTGTTGACCCAAAGCATGGCTTTTGTATAAAGTATGTTTTTGTGGACGTGACTTCGTCGAACCTCACACCCCGGAAATGGTCAAAACAGGAAAGATGCAGCAAGGTTATGAGGGGTAGCTCCCTTTAGGGTATGTACATTTCCTTCTGGATAGAGGTGGTATCATGGTATGGAGCCCAGATATTTAACCTATGTGGTTACCGCGAATTTATTACTTTGTGGTTGTTGGTTATCGGGATCCCATGAGAAAGGTCGTTTACGATCGGGGAATGGCGTGCTCGTGTCAGTAGTTACCCAGTTAGGGGTAACCCGGCCTTGTGTTGGCAGAGTTCCGGTTTGGTTCTCGGGGATGTCTTTCCAGAGGCATTCTCATGTGGCAATGGGAAGTTCCTTGGCCTGACCATTTGTTGGAAATCCAATTCCCAATACGAAACTTATACGGTATTAGTTGTAGGACCTGCCATTCACTTATGGTGGTCACCACTGTTTGGATGGTAGCTATAGTAGGCATAGTTCGAAATGTCTATGTTGGCTAAGATTTATATTCTACTTTCAAAATGAATTTTCCCCTACACTATGCACTAGTAATAATATCAAATGTTATTTTAAATGCGTATCAAGCATCTTTGACTATCATAAGGAGAAATCTCCTCCGATTCTGCGTTTGCATTATGTGTGTGTGCGGGAGGCCTTATGGTAGTCTCATTTTTAAAAGCATTGCGAATTGATTTAAAAATATTCCTCTATTTTGATTTTAAAGATAAATAAACTGTTTTGAGTTCTCACACCAGTCACATGACTGACTTGGAGTTTATTGTTTTCCTTCCTAAACTCTGGGTGCCCACCAATTTCCACACGGGCAGTCAAGAGTAAGGTTTATCAGGATATTCTGGATATTCTGGAGTTGCTGGAGGCAAGATGGATGGCATGGCGTATTACTAGTTTATATAGTATTTCTTTTTCCGCTGCACTATTTGTTGTATATTGTTGTACACTCTGATGATGATGTAATGTAATGTATAAAATGTAATAACTGATATAGTTCTTTGTTTAAAGATTATTCATTTATTATTATATGTTGTTCCGCTGCGAATTGTGAGATTCTGATGTTGTTCTGTTTTCTTTCTGTTCCGTTCTATGTTCTCTAGTTTCTCTTTTCTATTCTATTTTCTAATTTTCTGTTTTCTTTTCCCTCCATCTATTATCTTCTTTTCTTCTCTTCTCTTCTATCCTTTTCTTTTCTTAAATTCTTTTTAAAAACCCTCAGTGTTCGGTTTTCCATCGTTCGATTCCTCGGCAGTCGATAAAGTGAGTGTCGATGTCGAATTTTCGAAAGTCGAAGAATCGTGTCCTGACAATGTGGTATCGGATGTGGTATCAGAGTTTATGGTTAAGCGACAACCATGGTTCTGTTGGGTATTACTCATTAGAGATAGAGTCAGCAGTACTCTAGAATGAATTTGAGTGTAATAATAGCTATGAGAGCGTATTTGTTAGTGAATATAAAATTGTTTTATATTGTGATGATTGGTTTGTTGAGTGGTATATGAACCTTCGTCGACGCAGCTTCGAAACTGAATCGAAGGGGTTTCTAAACACTTGAATAGAACAATTCGGCACAGTATTGTTTTAAATTGGGTAAACGAAATAATTTTACCTTGATTATATATTTTGTATATAAAGAAATAATTTTTCAGAATTATTAAAGTGTATATAAGTTGATTGTTTAGTTGTTTGAATAATCTAAATAAAAGAATAATTGTATAAGTAAATGAATTATAAGAATTGAATTATAATTAAAGTGATTTACAATTGTGAAATGAACTTATACATATAAGAAGTGAAACTATATGAATATATTTATGAATATGAGTTATAAATAAAAACAAGTGAATTTAAAGTAAAATGAAATTTAACTTAAGTGATATGGAATGAAGTTGATATTAGTATCAAAGTAAAATAATAAGGTGAAGTGATAAATATGAACTTGAGTTATGTAAATGAAATTTACTTTAGAATTGAATGAGTGAATGGAATGTTAATCAATTAAATGTGAATAATTGATATGAAATAATGAATATAAGTGTTAATTCATTAAAATCTAATGTTATTGGAAGTTGAATAATTGAATGTAAGTGAAGCAAAGGAATTTGGTTTTAATTAATATGCATTGGTTGATATATGATTGTTAATTGATCGTATATAATTCATTAAGTATTAATGAAATTTAAAGCTATGTAATTGAATTCAAATTGGAAGTTAAGTGAAACTTAAATAGAATTGAATTTGAATTGGAAGTGAACCAACTTGAATATGAATTAGTGAATATAAACTAATTGAAAATAAATGTTAGTAAGAACATCCACTGTATATGAATCAAATGTGATTAAATTGAAAACCTAATTCATTGAATATTAATAAGAATATGAATGAATATTGATTTGGTTATGGATGATAGTTGGTTGATGGTTGAATATATATTGCATTTGTTGTTTAGTTGCATTTGTTATGTGACATATATAGTTATTATGTTGTTATATGTTGTATATCGATACTATTATCTATATGCATGTTCTCATGTTGTTTGTTGAGTAATTAGTAGGTGCGGATCGCGTTTGCTTCGCATTTGGAGCTCGCTTTTGCGCTATATTAGCCGTATATGCTCGCTAATAAAATATAAGGTACATATCTCGGATTAAATATCGTACTTTTACACTTTTTTCCCTGCGGGATGCCTCATTACTTGATGAGATGTATATTTGTGATATATATACTGTCATTTTTTTTTTCGGATCGAGCCGCGCAAAGGAGACTATGGCAAATTTTTCCGAAAATTTAAGGCGTTAGAAAAAATTTGGGAAAATCGGAAAATTTTTGAAAACTATAAACTTTGATTTTGGAATTGAAAGTTAAACAATAGTGGTTGTTTTTGAAAAAGATAACTAAGTATGATTTGAAAACTTAGTAAAATTATTATAAGAAGTTTAATTATGAATTTTGGAAAATTAATAAATTCTATAATTTTTCTTACTTGTAATTTCGGGACGAAATTCTTTTAAGTGGGGAAGATTGTAACGACCCAGAATTTTTAGTAATTAAAATTTGAATATTTAATTAATTTTAAATATTAATAAGTGAATTTATAAGTCAAATAAATTTTTATTTGAATTTTTGAATTTAATTGGATTATTAAATCGATAATTTAATATGTTAAATTATGGAAATAATTGAAAATTGAGTTAAATATGATAGAAAATGATTTGTAAAATTTTATTTTATCATGTTGGAGTTAGAACGATATTTTAGAACTTTTAAAATCGAATTAAAAGTTAATTTGTGAAAATTGAATATTTTAATATTTAAATCGACTAGTGAAAATAGTCAATTTTTGAACAGTCTCAGAATTGAACGAAACCAGTTCCATTGGATCCGTAATAGTTAGTTATTACCGGATTTCAATTTTCGTGTCAATCGGAGTTACCGTTTGATCGTGGCAGCTCGAAACGCATCGATTTATTTTTAATTTAAATTTGACGAGTCAAAATAGCCATTTTTCAAAAAGTCTCGGATTTCGACGAAACCAGTTTCATCGGATCCGTAATGTGATATTATTGTAAGGTTTCAAATTTCAAGTCAATTGGATTTACCGTTTGTCCGATACAAATTAAAACGCCTAGAAAATCGCTTAAATCGGTTTAATTTAAATTGAGCGTTTACAGCCATAACTCGCACAGATGTCCGAATTAGCTTCCGAAACCTGTTCCATTGTGTCCGGAACGTGGGGTAAACCCTAGAAACGCTGGTTACGGCGCGTAAATTGGAGTTCGGAATTTCCGGATGAATAGTGTCGAACGAAACTCTATAAATAGCACCAATCTCTTCATAATTTGATAAAAAAATAAACAAAACCCTAAATTTTAACCCTAGCCGCCACTTATACAACCAAAGGCCAGAAATGATCTTCCTTTTCCCCTCAATCTCTCTCAATCTACAAAGAATTAGCCTTAGGTTTCAACTAGAGAATTGAAGAGGGCGATGAGAGCTAGAGATTCAACGGTTATGATCGAATATGGAGTCGTGTGGAGGAAGCTACAGGGCCGCGTCCTAGGGGGCTGCGCACGCGTTTTCATAGGGGAGTAGGGGGCCGAGCTCTGTGCCTTGGAGGCCGTGCATAGGGGGTGGAAGGGGCTACGCAATGGAGCTTCCTGATCGAATTCAAGTCGAGTGATTTTGGTGCAAAATTAAACCCTAGTTGGATTGTTATGGGTTCGGCCTTGTTCGTGTGTTCTGGAGATAGAAACGAGAGAGAGGGAAGAAAGGGGGGACGTCCAGGATGCAAGGGGAAGGAATCAAGTGGCTGTGATGAAGTTAGGTTATAATTTTTAAAGTAAATGTTGTAATTTAGTTATAAAATCGTGTACAATCTTTAAAAATGCATAACTTTTTCATACGAGGTCGAAAAAATGCAAACTCAGTTGCGTTGGAATCGTATGGACGAGCACTACGCGATGGAGTTGGTTTGGAGTCGTTTGGAGTTAGTGAGAATTTTGGGTAAAATTAAACGTCCGTTTAATTTTATTCGAAATAAATCGCTAAAACGGAAATAAAATCAAGGTGAGAACTTCTCACTCAATGGAATTAGTTTCGATTTTATTTTAAATAGTTAGATTTAAAATATTTGAATGCATGTTTGAATGTTGATTGTTATCTATTGATTGTTAAAATAGACATTATACGCCGTTAGTAAGCGGATGTTATTTAATAAAAACATATACCGCGAATATTTCATAAACAGTGAAATTGGTATTATATATAATATCAATATATATATATTGGCATATGTATATATTGGAGTTATTGATTTCCCGCATTTATTTGTTTAGCGGATGAGACCCTATTACGCCGTTATTAAGCGGATAATATTTAATAAGAACATATACCGCGATAATTTCGTACTGGAGCGAAATTGGTATTGTGCTAATGTTTGTGGATGCAGGAAAACAGGTTGGAGGGATCCAACTGGATTCCTCAACAGTTTTTATTTGATTTCAGATATTTTGATATTTGATGGATTTTCATATTGATATATGATATCGTTGTAGTCGTGATTGACTATTTGGTGTGTAGCATCATCGGACCCAAATTTTGGGATTTTAAAATGATTTTAAAGTGATTTTAGAAAGTATACGTTTTATAAAATAATTTTGGAATTGATTCATTTTAAATAAATAAACGTTATATTTTTTTAAGTTATAAAAATTATGATTTTTGAGAAATATAGTTAAAAACTGATTTTTGAGAATATGATGCTATTGAGTTTATAAAATAGTTAAATCGGGATATTTTAGAATTATTGTGAAAAGTTTAAATATAGGATTTATGAAATTTAATTATTTTATGAATCAAAATGGTGAAATAATAAAGGAGATTTAAGACGTTTTAAAAGAATAATATAAATTGAATTATATTTAGAGATTTATAAATGGATATTTATAAATTGAAATATGGACATTTTAAAACGAGTTTTTATAAGTGTTTGAATGAAGTGAAAATGAATTTCATAATTGAATGAAATTTATAGAATTGTAAACGGTGAAGTTATTTGAAGAATAGATTGGTTAAATAAATGAATCTTATAAGTTATAAGATTTATGGTTTGGAAAGTCTTTAAAAAGGAACGATTTTGTAAAATAATCGTTTTATAAGTATTTAACTTATAATATGAACTTTTAGGTTATAATTGAGTTATAAACTGGAATAGGTTAATGAAAGAATTTATAAAAAGGAAGATTTTATAAATAAATAGAAATGGAATTTATAAACGTTGTTTTATAAATTCGCAAATGACTTATTTTGATAAGAAAATTGTTGAAACCTATTAATGGAGTTATATTCACATTTTTGAATAGTGAATAATCCTTTAAAAATAAATTGAATAGAAAGGATGAAAATTGTTAACGTAGTATATTCACGTTTTTGAATAGTGAATAATATGTTAAATAAATTGTTTTGAATGTGATATTTGAAATAGAATTAAAACGATCGAACGAAGTTTTAATTGTGTTGAGATTCGAAACCATAGATTTCAACATTAATTGTTGAAATAGACGTTTTCGAGAAATGAAAAGGAAATAGTGGACTATAACACTGTTGTTATAGTAAATGATTTCCGAAAGGAAATGTTTTGTATAGTATTGGGATTTATATATCTATTTTAATTTCGAATCCCTATACTAGTGATTTTGGGACGTCGTAACGATGTTTTACGTAACATTCGTTTTGACCCAAATAAATATGTTTAAGTGAAAGATTTCCTTAAAGAATGAAATATATACTTAATTCGATTTAAGTATATGGAATATTTTCCAAGGTTGAAAATAAAAAGATTTGTGAATTACTTATGAATAAATAAGTATGGAATTGTTTTTCCAATATGAAGCGAATATTTCGAATTTATCTTTTTGAAGATAAATTGAAAATGGATAGTTGAAATCGTATATGCATAGATATTTTGGAATATAAATTCATTATAGAATTTATATGTGAAAGTGGAATTTTTTTAAAAATAAATATTGATTTATTTTTGAAGTGTTGAAATTATATATCTTGTAAAGATATTTTGGAAAATAAATAACTTGGAAAATTATTTGGAATCTGGTGATGTGTGCATATCAATTGATAGTTCAATAACCGACTATCAATATTTCCCTTTGAATGGGTAATTGATGTGATTTGTTTGAATGTGAATGCTACACTTATTTTTAAATAAGCGCTCACTATTCGGGTTAACCGGGAAAGGACCACGGGGTCGTATAACCCATTCCGAATATGTGATACGTCGTTATGAATTGCATTGAAGATCGGTGTTGAAGACCCGGTATTTGCGAGAGCGATAGGATGACCTATCGATTGTCTCTGCACTGAGTTGCAACGGTATAGAGACTCCCTAAGTGATGGGAAATCCGATCAAGATTGTGAATATCCGGATTGCAAGGACTTCTTTGTAAGTGCCTTCGGTTTTGTTCGATCCCGGAACAGACTTGTATGGATTGTATGTCTGACATTACAAGTTGAGATATAAAGCCGATTTCATTCAAATATATTTCTGTTGGTGGCGAAGAATTTATTCTTTAAGCTTAACACCCTTCTCTGAGACGTACGAGCTCAGAGGTTATATAGTTGAAGTTATCAGCGATATATTCCCAATTTGGTAATGTGACATGCTGAGTGTTGCTGTAAATGATCATTGTGTTGATTATTGTGATAGGATCGTTTATTTGATCGTCTATCTTAGTGATCATTGTGTTGATCATTTGTTGACCCAAAGCATGGCTTTTGTATCAAGTATGTTTTTGTGGACGTGACTTCGTCGAACCTCACACCCCGGAAATGGTCAAAACAGGAAAGATGCAGCAAGGTTATGAGGGGTAGCTCCCTTTAGGGTATGTACATTTCCTTCTGGATAGAGGTGGTATCATGGTATGGAGCCCAGATATTTAACCTACGTGGTTACCGCGAATTTATTACTTTGTGGTTGTTGGTTATCGGGATCCCGTGAGAAAGGTCATTTACGATCGGGGAATGGCGTGCTCATGTCAGTAGTTACCCAGTTAGGGGTAACCCGGCCTTGTGTTGGCAGAGTTCCGGTTTGGTTCTCGGGGATGTCTTTCCGGAGGCATTCTCATGTGGCAATGGGAAGTTCCTTGGCCTGACCATTTGTTGGAAATCCAATTCCCAATACGAAACTTATACGGTATTAGTTGTAGGACCTGCCATTCACTTATGGTGGTCACCACTGTTTGGATGGTAGCTATAGTAGGCATAGTTCGAAATGTCTATGTTGGCTAAGATTTATATTCTACTTTCAAAATGAATTTTCCCCTACACTATGCACTAGTAATAATATCAAATGTTATTTTAAATGCGTATCAAGCATCTTTGACTATCATAAGGAGAAATCTCCTCCGATTCTGCGTTTGCATTGTGTGTGTGTGCGGGAGGCCTTATGGTAGTCTCATTTTTAAAAGCATTGCGAATTGATTTAAAAATATTCCTCTATTTTGATTTTAAAGATAAATAAACTGTTTTGAGTTCTCACACCAGTCACATGACTGACTTGGAGTTTATTGTTTTCCTTCCTAAACTCTGGGTGCCTACCAATTTCCACACGGGCAGTCAAGAGTAAGGTTTATCAGGATATTATGGATATTCTGGAGTTGCTGAAGGCAAGATGGATGGCATGGCGTATTACTAGTTTATATAGTATTTCTTTTTCCGCTGCACTATTTGTTGTATATTGTTGTACACTCTGATGATGATGTAATGTAATGTATAAAATGTAATAACTGATATAGTTCTTTGTTTAAAGATTATTCATTTATTATTATATGTTGTTCCGCTGCGAATTGTGAGATTCTGATGTTGTTCTGTTTTCTTTCTGTTCCGTTCTATGTTCTCTATTTTCTCTTTTCTATTCTATTTTCTAATTTTCTGTTTTCTTTTCCCTCCATCTATTATCTTCTTTTCTTCTCTTCTCTTCTATCCTTTTCTTTTCTTAAATTCTTTTTAAAAACCCTCAGTGTTCGGTTTTCCGTCGTTCGATTCCTCGGCAGTCGATAAAGTGAGTGTCGATGTCGAATTTTCGAAAGTCGAAGAATCGTGTCCTGACAAACGGGGTTTAGTCTCCCTCGCAGACAAAGAGACATCGCACAATTGCTAGTCTAAATCACAAAAACGATCGTCATGACCATCAAGAAGTATCAATTACAGTAAGCTACTAAATATATGAGCTTAGCTTCATGTCCCATAACCACTAGCTTGACTTAAATATTTACGAACAAATTGTAAATCTCCACTAGAAAACTGTCACAAGAGTGTCAATCGAACAAGTCTAAGAATTAACCGACGAAGTAAACGCAAGCGTTTCATACCACTTGTTTTACTAAGCCGTTTAATTAGATTTCTCATACGAGTGAGGTAAAGGTTTGTATATACTACTATATTGGAAATTGGTTTGAGAAAACGAGCTTTGTCATAAAATAGTGTTAAAATCATTTGAAGGAAGAGTTTTGATATTCACTACTAGTATAGAAAACCTTTATATATTTTTTAAAGTGACAAATCATAGAAATGATTATAGAAACAATCAACCATCAAAATTCACATTCAAAGACGTGAATAAAATCCAAAGAAATCGATACCGAATCCATCAAAATGGATATTCCCAAAAATCACGATATAAAAGTCATCAAGTCCATAATAAATGATAACAACAAAAGGGAATCAACATAAATCGATCAAAGTTGGAATTCTCAAGCAAATAGGAAAAAAAAATAAAGATTCAGATGTCTGAAATAAAGGATTCAGACGTCTGAATTTGGAAAATAAAATATTTTCCAAAACAAAATTCAGACGTCTGAATCGTTGATTTCAGACGTCTGAAATAGGCACTTTTTAGCCTATTTCCTTTCTGGTTCCAAATGAACCAATTCTGATGTCTGAAATATAGATTCAGACGTCTGAATACTGGGGGATAAAAATTCCCAATATAATATTCAGACGTCTGAATATTACGTTTCAGACGCCTGAATCAAGGGTTCAGGGCATTCCCTGAACCTAGGCCAAAAATGGCCAAACGGATACCGGAAGCGATCGATCGAGCGACAAGGACCAAGGATTTACGCCAAGCGACAACCCAGCCTTAACGGCTCTTCGATACGCCTCAAATATCAATGTCCAAATATCCATAAAAGGATTTTCATAGATTTTGATTTCAAAACACCAAAAATTGGAATATACACCAAATCAATCCAAACCAAAATCAATTGCACAAGAATAAGTGTTAGGAATTCACACCTAACAATCGAAGATAATTATAGACTAAGATGTGAGATAAAAATCTCACCTTTTCACAAAATCAATGAAGAAGAAGCTATAGAGCAATGGCAAGACCAATCACTCTTCAATTCCAACCCAACAAGCTTGAATCTAAGCTTAAATGAGAAACATTTCCTAAATTAGGTTTAGGAAATTTCTGAAATTGAATGGAGAAAGATTTGGAGAAGATGAAGAGAATACCAAAGCTTCTTCTTGGATTTGGAGGTAGAAGCTTGAATTTGCAATAAAGATTAGGGCTTGGAGTTTTAATTTCTCATTCCTCCCACCATTGTTGCTAAACCTTGAGTATTAGGAATTAGAAATGAAGTAATGAAGAGTTGGAGTGGAGTTGGGTTAATATGTTAGGTTAATGGGCTGAAACCCAAACCAAAGCCCTAAGTGAAAAAGTAGCAAAATTCTACTATCTCCAAACATATCAAAGATTATACTTAAAAAGATCGCAAACGGCATTTTGAACTCAATGGAAGTGGTCTCGAGTCCTAATTCGACTGTTTGCAAAATGTAGTCTTTCGGACTAAGATCCGACGAACGATGAAATATTTAAATAAAATATTTAAATATACAATCGACAATTATGCGGGTTGTTACATTATTCTTTTTAATGCTGCAATATTGATTTTCCCAAAACATGAAGTTGTGACCTATTTCCATGTAGTTGTCGTTATAAAAACTGAAATTATAGTTATAGCATTCTCCCCTTTTTTGATGATAACAACTTATATATATATGAATAAATACATGCTCCCCTTGACTATGTACTCTCCCTGAATATATGAAAAAAAAATCTCCCCATTTGGAATCATCAAAAGAAAAGTGAAACCCTGGGTATATAGTAGTAAATCGTAGCTCCCCCTTAATTTTGTAATGTATGATGCACTTTCCAGATTGCACTAATATTTCTCTATTTGTAGCATTATTTCCAAATGAATTCGTAGTTCAGAATCAATCTCCCCCTCAAATTGTGGCATACCTACAAAAAATATAAAATATATTTTGGTACCCACTTCCTATGTTAAGGTCCAGGGATTAGACAATGGTAACCATACCCAAGAGGATGTTGTAGAACCTTTGAAAATATCATTTTCATTATGTACTAAATTAATGAAATAATTATAAATACATTTATCTCTATTTTTCCATTTCATACGACCCCATATATTTAAATATTTGAAATTTCCATTTAATGTTTTATTTATATTTCTACAACTCAGATATGGCATGTAACATGTAGAAATACTTGTTTTTCTATGAAAAGTGGATTGATGTATAGTGCTATTATAATTCTTATATATAAAAGCAAGTCAAGAAGTATTATTTTTGTTTTATTACATTCAATTCCATTTTTGTCAAATAAAGTTTACAACTAGATAAAATGAGGTTTAAATTGTTTTGATCTTTATTAAATTTTATGACTTCATTTTTAAGTTTTTCAAATTTAGTTTTAAAGTCACAATTGTTATTCTTAAAAGAATTATTATTATTTAAAATATCAATCTCTTTATTTAATTCAAAATTCTCCCTTTGTAACATACAACTCTTATTCGAGAAGAAAAATTGAGACTCTGAATTATCTAAAGATAATTGCAATAAATCATTTGGTCTTCTATAATCCAAAATTTCTTTAGAATTTTTTTTTCTCTTTGTCAAACATAGTATTTTGTTGATCTAGAAAATCCTTAAGATCCATAAAATTATTTTTTAAAATAGCATGCTTATTTTATAAGTTTATTCTCAATTTTCAAGTTTGATAGATTTGATCTTGTAACGACCCACCTTTTTGGACAGTTCAGATCGACAATAAACCACACATGTCTAATTCAAACCATTCAAATGGAGGATTGTTAATGGGGTAAATAAGAAAATAAAAGAAAAGAAGGAAAAACAAAACACAGAATCTCGCAGTGGAATGACAAAATATAATAATCAAATAAATAGTTCATGAAGCTATTTTACAAATGACATTTGATTACACTTTTACAATTCATATACATACATCAGAATATAAACAAATAATGCAGCGGAATACAGGAAGCAGTGGAATAATAATAATAAATAGAAATAACATACTGAATCTTCGTCTTCATCCTCCAGAAAATAAAACGGTCTTCAATGCACTAAAAAAGCTCAGACTGACCGAGCGAAATGAAAACAAAACACTCGAGTCAGAACTAAAAGGCCTTATGCAAGTCAAATTAATCTAAAATAAAATGTGAGTACAATCTCTTCAGAGATCTTATGGGATTTTTCATCTTCTATCAATTGTACATCGTGAATATAATTATTGCAAGATTTTGAATAGTTAAAGTTATCAATTTCAACCACTTTAATTAAATAAATTCGAAGTTTAACTTAAACCTTTTTAAATAATTCAATTCCAACACATAATCCAAATTTAAAAATTTATATGGATATATATATACATATATCATTTCAATCAGTACGAAAAATCAACAATTTCATATCAACAAAAACTGTTCGGGTTTATCATTTTAACCCATAACGATTTTCCGCTAATCATAAGATCGTTCGGATATGTATCATTTCAGCCCATAGTAAACTTGCAATATTATAATGATATAAAATACAACATCCATTCATCCAATATAAACAATCAACCATTCATCACAGTCATCATCCAAATCAATCAATAAACATCAATATAGAATTGAAAATCAATAACAGGTATTTAACTGGCAATTTATATTCAATAATAAATTAAATAATGATTTAATTCAAATAAATTCAAATTAACTAAGATGATGATTTAAAATATACCAAATAGTAAATAAATTTTCAATCACATTATAAATTTAATTTAACAAACATAAGAATTTTTAGAAGTTGTGAGTGGGTCAAAACACTCACCTTTGAACTTAATTGAATTTAAATCCAATTTAAGCCCGAAATTCAACAATCTTCGAATTCGTCCAAACCAGCATCAAAATATCTAAAATTTCAATACGATCTTGACAAAGCAAGCAGTGCGTGAAACGGGCCTCATATGAGTTACGTAAGTTAGAACGTTTAAAATTTCAAGATAGAATAAATAAATTAAGAAAATAAATAAATAAAGCAAAACATGGCACATATCCTCTCTCCTCTCGATCAACCCAACGCTAAAACCCAACAGCCAACGCATGAGCCCACCGCTACTCAAATTGCCCCCACGTCGCCGTCATCGGCCAGCGACGACCAAGGCCGCTTGAACGCTATCTTCCGCCGCCTCAACATATGTTCTCGCGATGGCCTTCGCAGCATCGATCGATGCTCACCCAAAACAGCCGCCGCCAATAATTTATAACCCTAATCAAATTGTTTATCCACATCCAACCATTCGTGAAACAAAGCCCGTCGATGAACTCCCCTCAGCCCTCTCCACAATACTATACCCATAAATCGACGATCAGGCAAAGTTGATCGCGACTCGATGAATGGCTGCGATTTGTTCTACAATTTCTGGACAATAGTGTTTCAAATTGGAAAACAAATTATAGATCTAAGATGCGCTCGTCGTGAGCTTCAAACTGGTATATAATTCGATATAGTTTAAGGGGTTTGAATTTTGATTTGGAATTTGATTTGAAATTGAACGGAGAATTTGTTTGTCTGCCATTGGAATGAAGAGTTGAGAAAGAATGTACTTATATAAATAAGAAAAAGAAAGACTTATAGGGTTTATAACGAGGTATTTATAGGCAGATCAGGAAAATAGAATGAATGAACCAGATGTGATTTGGAAGTTGAACGATAACCAATCCGAAAAGCCCATTCTGCTTCCGGAATGAAAATAGGTCATCCCATATATCAAAATAGATGTTTTTGAAGATTTTAACTCAACAGAACAGGTTTCAAGTCTTAATTCCATTATATGAAGAAGTTATATTAAAATCAGCTTATTTCTAATTGATTTCAATTAACTTGATTTCTAGGGATTTCGAGTCCGTACGATCAAATGACAAGTCCGATCGTTACCAAACTTGAAACCCTAAAATAATTCACTGTTGCGAATCCAATGAAACTAATTTCATAGAAATCCAAGTCAGTGGCCAAAATGGCTATTTTTCACTTTAATTAAATAAATTAATATTAAATTAATTAAATCACTTTTAAATTCGATGTTTATAAACCAACAAATTTCATTATTTTTATTCACTTATACATTTCCAATGACTTAATACAAGTTTATATGACAATTCAAGGTTGGTTATTACACTAATTATAGTGTTCAATTTCACGGTAATTAAATCCAATTTATTATAATTTACTTCAATAAATTGCTTTAATTTGATTTCAACCTTTTGATTCAACCAGTTATAAATCCATTAACATAGTTAACATTTGTTTTACATTTCATTACGTTACTCCAATTTCCATCTTTTATTTGTATTAATTTCTATATTCTAGTTATATTGGATTTTGTCAATTTTCACATTAATTATAATTTAAAGTCCCAATTAATTATTTATCTCAGTTTCATTCTTTTATTAGCTCGATTATTGCCTTATGAATAAATTTACATTTCTATTCATTTTATTACATTCAAAATTTTTAGTTATTGTCTTAACTCACTTTAATGCAACATCTATTTGCATTTAATTTCAGCTGATTAAATATATTGGTAACAAAAAACAATCGTCACCGTTTACTACATTTTATAACATTGGCAAGTTTATTATTTATAATTAATTGTTATAACTACTACGACCAATTTCAATTAATCATACCTTATTTCATTAATAAATCAATATTCGAATTATCAATTTAACCTATATTAACTGCACTAATTGAGTGAATTATTTTCAATTGATTCCTAATTAAATTCAATAGAACAAATAAATAGGTAACCTATGATAATTGTTACCATTAGCTTTTAATCAAACTTATAAATTCATTATAAACAAATGTTACAATTTCTTACTTAACACTAATTTTATTCAGTTTCAATTAATCATATATTAATTCATTAATTAACTAAATATTTACATTTTTTTTCTTATGTGCACTTTATAACTAAGTGTAACCTTCCAATCACTTTAGTTAATTGGAATTCCATTAAACTTGTTAATAATTGACTTAAATTAACTTTATTACATTTCCTTTTTATTATTATTCCAGCCATAAATCTTAAAGTTTAATTTCTTCCAATAGTTAATTATAAAAATGTTATTAAATTTACTATTTTAATTGTTAAAAATTACGGGTCGTTGCAAATATTTTCTAAAATAAAAAAATTAAGCTTTAAGATCTTACCACATATACTAACTAACTCATTATTATCTTCTACTAAAATTTGTAAATCTGAAAGTACCTTTGTATAGCCCTCATTAATGGTTCCTTCGAAAATGTTTGAGTTTTCTCTTGGTCAATTTTGTCCGATCTTTTTCTGGCCATTATTTTACAATGCTCTAACTATTGATAGGATTCCTGGCGCTGATACTGTGATATCCCGGAATTTTGACCCTATTATTATAATAATTTTTTAATCAAATTTAAATAAAATATAAGATTTTCATTTATAAATAAATAAGATTTTGCATATTATTTGTTGTATATGTGTTATACAGGAATTTATAATTTCGAAATGTAAAATAGACTCTTTCAACAATATTCAAAATTAAATCTGTTTTATTAAATTAAATTAAAAGTTATGTATGAATGACATTTAATATCAGAGATATGAATGCAGCTAATGATAATAATAAGTATAATAACACAATTATATTCTTAGTAAATATAAATACATTACAAATCAAATTTGGAAAGATTAAACTTTAAATAGAAGTAAGATTTAAGAAGTGTTTCTAACAATAGCTTTTATAATTAAAATAAAATAAGCTTATAAATATTTAGCTTAAGTATAACATAAAAATATTGATATTAATATAAGTCTGATGACATAAAAAAACCCGTAATATATACACATAAGTGTAAAACCTTGATATGAATAATATACAAATAAAAATGTAACTATGTTAAGATCAAATATCTTTAAACAAAATTAACTCATCTGCAAACATTATTTATATGTTAGCATAAGTATGAAGACAAAATGAAACATGCAAGTAAACTTTATATGTATAAGAAAGCTAGGTGTTCAATTCAGAAAAAATAAGACAAACATCTTTGTACAAGTACAAGATCAGTAAGTATCTTTGCAAAATAAGCAAAATTTGTCAGCAAAGCATTATAAGTGTAAACCTATATGAAAACATATTAGTACAAACATGAGCCTGCAAATATCTTTGTACCATATTCATGTGTCAGCAAGCATTTATTTTATGTTAACATAAGTGTAAACATATACATTAATTAGCACTACATTCTGTCAAATACAATCTTTCAGCCAAAATATTTTCTTAGCTCAAATTTACAGTACCTTATTACTAATAAAAATAAAGCAAATATTATATCAAGCTAAGGCTTGTTCCAGAAGACAGCTTGTTCAAAGCCATATATAGATATGTTTATCATTCTATTTAGTTCATTCCATAACTTAAAAAAAATCTGAAAAGCCAGAGAAGTATAAACAAAATTTCATATTCAAATAAAGTTAGGAAGCAAGGAAGAGTTACAGCAATTCAAAAAATTCAACTGCAGACTTCTATTACTATCCTCTGTTTCAAGTTTCAACAGTAGAGTGGTGAGTAAACTTATTTAAAATCGAACTCTTAATAATTACTTCTGGAAGAATTGATATGTTGATGTTTATGTTCTGGAATGTTTTCTATTTACTGTGAGTACTGCATAATATGTTCTTCCAGTTTTCAAATTTTGCTGAGACAAAGAAAAGCAGAGAATATATCATACTTCTTATATAAAATCATTTCCTTTAATTAGTAACTAAACTAAATAAATTTTGTTTATGCTAAAGATTAAGGTTTGGAATTTTTTTTAGGCAGCTGTGAGATATAAGTACTATAAACTTAAATTTACAGTAAACATAAAACAAAGGCCAAAATTTGAATATCTCGAATTGTAAACTTAAACTTATAATTTGAAACAACATACAAAACTATGATTTTTAAGACAAAGTTTATAATTTTAGATAACTATGCATAGAGCAGATGGTTAGTGAACAAAAACTGCATTTCCATGAAATTCTGATAATTTCTCCAATTATAATTGTTGAAATTTTACATGAAGCTAGAGTGATGTTGAGAGATCACCAGAAAATTGTTAAAAAAAAATTCGAATGAAAGAATTTTAAGGATTGATTGAAAATAAGGTTTATGGGTTCTTTGCTTTTAGGTTCGGTTCTTTGATGCACGCGACGTCGTTGCATAACCGAGTGTCGTGAAACTTGGGTAGGTGATGGAGAGTGTTGATGGCGAGATTTGACCGAAGCCTTGTCGTGTCAGGTGGTCGCGATCGCGAGAGCGTGGTGATTTTATCAATTGTGTTTTGGTAGCTGTGTGACTTTTAGGCATATTTTGATTTCGAGGTTGTCGTGTTCTTTTGGGCTGCGTTTTTGAGTGAGGGGAAGGTGAGAGGTTTGTGAGTGGCGGCAGGTGGCGCCGGAACGGTGGTGAACCGCCGTGCACATGCACGGCGGCGGAGAAGAGTCGGTGGGTGTCGACTCGAGTGAATCTCGAGTATGTTAGCGTGATGCTTCGGGTTTGTCCCTGGGTCATTGGTTGAGCGCGTGTGTGAGGTTGTAGCAGTTTAAAACTTAAACTAAAAAAAAAGAAGAAGAAAGAAGCAGAAGAAGTAAGAACAGGGTAAGAAGAGGAGAAGACAGGGAAGGACGCGAGAGAAATACTGGATAATCTCGAGTTCGACCCGAGTGAGTTACGATGTTTACTTCGGGTTTCTAATCTCTGGAATTTTGCTAACTGTAATATGAAATTAAAGGTAAATAAGCTAAGTGTCAATTTTGTTATTAGTGGTGACCAAATTGTTTAGGCTGAGATTAACTTCAAATTCATTAAGGAAGTTTTGCAGAAAATAAAAGAGTAATTAATTTAAAATGGAAGTTAATTATGAATGTAATAAACTTTATAATTGTAATTTAATAGTAGTTCAAAATGTAATCAAATTTGTAATTAACGATTTTAATAATAATCTTGTGTAAACCCATGTGTAATTAAGAATTTTATTAACCATTGGAAGTTAATAATTTAATGAATCATAGTTAACTGATTAAACAACTAATTAAGAATTAAACGATTAAGTTAATTAAGCAATTAATAATAATTAAATGTGTAATAGAGTTTTATAAATCAATAATTAGGGTTATTGATTAATAATTAATTAATTAATTAAGTGAATAATTCATAAGTAATTAATGAATTGAAATAAGTTAATTTATTAGTAATTGATTAAGCAAAAATAAAATATAGTTTACTCTTAAGTATGCAATTAAGTTTAAAACAAATCAAACTTGTTGATATGAATCGATGATTGTATTTGATTGCCTCTGATGTTTATTTATATCCTCTGATGTTATGTGATATTCTGGATACATCTGTGATGATTGTGTATAATTTATCTGTGTTAAATTACTATATGATTTATCTGATGTTATTTATCTGTGGTAAATTGCTATATGAATTCAATTGTTAAATTTAAACTGTTAAGTTAATTAGACAACTTGGTCTTTAAAATGGCGTTTGGATTTCGATGAGAGCGGGATCGGGTATCAATTGATATTCCGAAAACCACATCGATCCAAATTAAACGTTACGTCGTGTAATCTCAAGTGAAGATCGAGATGGTGTTTTCAGAATGCAAGGGTTATCATCGTTAACTCTGAGGGTGATTCCAAAACGAGTGTAACGAGATAATGCCTTCGGATTCGTTCGAACCTGGAACGAACTTGTATGGATTGAATGCTTTCAGCACATCGTCAGGCGAACGATGAGCATTCTAAGAGATATGTTCTATAAAGGTAAACGCAGCCTCAAGCCTCATCAACCGGGAATGGCTAAAAAAGGGGATGTGCAGCAAGGTTAGGTGGGTCATGCCCAAGCAGGACGAGGTATACCCCTGTCTAGATGTTCCTTTTATTCGGCTGTGTGGGCGGTTGGTCTGCAGCCAACTGCGGGTTATCTTGTTCGGGACTGTTCAGTAAGGAATGGTTCTGGCCTTGTGTTGCAGGGAGTTAGCGTGGCTCCTCGGTACGGTGATCTAGGCCACGTACTGTGATGGGCGGTACCCCAGTAGCCCTGCCATTGTATGGGATCCAATTTCCAATAAGCGCCGTACGTTTTGATTGTGCCCAAATACGTTGGAATGCGAGATGTAAGCATTTCAGCTATTTCTGTATTTTACTTGAAAACCCTAGACACTATTATAATTTCACTGAATTTCCTATAAAATGTTTTGTTTAGCGTAAGGTAAAAACTTACCCGTATTTATGTGTGGGAAGTCTTACGTGATACCTTTATTTTAAATGATTTTTAAAGTTAAACAACTTTAACCCGTTTACTCATACCAGACCCATGTCTGACCCGGAGTTTATATTTTGTTTTTCATAAACTCTTGGGTACTCAAATTTGTATGAGTAGTCAATGTTGAGTCACAATTTTTATGAAAGTTTTGATTTCTGACAAATAACTAAAGGCGATCGACAAAACAAGGTCATTAGAGCTACATATGGTACTCTAGATTGTAGATTGATTATTTGATATTATATTAGTGATAAACATTTTTAAAATCTATCCTCAAATAATCATGAATTTTCAAGAAAATTAATATATATATGATTAGAATGTAGTTGCACATTCAGTGTGCAACTTTACAGGGACCAGTCGACCGGTCACAATATATGCGGTCGACCGTTCCTGCATAATTTGCACACTGAACGTGCACACATGCACATAACGTATATATATTTGAATTCCTGTCTACTGGTCACTTTTTAACCTGTCGACCGTTTTTAAACAGAAAGCAATTTTTCCAAAAGACACTTCTCTTATCCAAAGGTTGCATCTCTTACCTTTCACCAAAGATCATATCTCTTAATGGCAACTACTCACAAAGAGTTATAACCATTCTTATCTATATAAACTCACTTAATTCGTTGATTAAAACAACATGATTTTATATGCTTTTTAATCTAATCTCTGATCTTACTTTCTACATACTCCTGTATTCTAAAAGCTCTCGATTATTTATTGAATCATTGAAACTATTTCATATCTTTTGATTCAATAAGTAATATACTTTCCTTAATCTTTTCAAAACATCATTCGCATACTTTGAGGATAAGATTATAGGAAGGGTGTACTACTAGTGACAAATCCGTGTTTTCAAGAGCACAAGTTGTCAACAACAATTGTATTTGTTCTTTTGTTGAAGTCCTCTGTGTTGTAAGAGGCAAGTGTTGAAGTCCTCAGTGTATTAGAGGCGTGAAATCCCGTTCGGTTGCTCGGGTGTTGTAAACCTGTTCCTCCGGGTGAAGCGAGGTTGTTAATAGTGAAAATCCAGATAGAAGTCTGGGACTGGACGTAGGACGGTGCTCCGAACCAGTATAAAAATCTCTGGTGTGATTTTTCTATTTTTTATTTACTATGCTATTATCATCTATTTCCGCATTTATATTGTAGTCCATATTACACGATCCGTGTGTACTATATTAGCACATATAATTGTATACACACCGCACTTTCATTTGGTATCAGAGCACGGTCATCATATAACCGTAACACAGTTATTTGATATATTATAGTAATATGGCAAATAACGTAAGTACTAGCACTCAAAACACCACTTACACGGAGGGTCAATCAACACAAAGACCTCCATTTTTCAATGGTCTTAACTATAGTTATTGGGCAACACGTATGTCATTCTTTATGCAATCAAATAGCTATGATGCTTGGAATGCCACTCAAAGAGAAATAGTGAATCCAACAACTGATTATTCAGAATGGACTGCAGCTGAGAAAACGGCAGCAGCCATAAATGCAAGAGCAATAAATATGTTGTTCTGTGCACTAGATCAAAATGAATATAACCGTGTTAGTATCTGCACTACTGCATATCAAATTTGGCAAACACTAAAAATCACTCTTGAAGGTACTAACAAGGTTAAACAAGCCAAAATAGCCATGCTGAAAAGTCAATTTCAAAATTTCAAAATGAAACCAAATGAGACAATAAATGACATGTATTCACGGTTTCAAACTACTCACCATGCACTTATTGGCTTAGGACAAAAGTATTCTGATTTCGATGTTGTTTCAACAGTCCTACATTCTCTGACTAGTGAATGGGAAGGAAAAGTATTAGCAATTGAAGAAGCTAATGACCTTTCCGTCATGAAGCCAGATGAATTGATAGGAAATTTAATGTCCTATGAAGCAAACTTGCAGGCTAGAAAAGAACAGAAAGAAGAAAAGAAAAATGTAGCATTTCATGTTGAGAAAGATGAAAATGAATCAGATTCTGAAGACGAAGATTTGGCATTCATTGCGAAAGGATTCAAAAAATTCCTAAAATATCGAAAAGCCAGTCGTTACAATAAAAGGAAACCTGGATCAAACAAACCATCTTCATCTGCTATAGAATGTTTCAACCGCCACAAAAAGGGACACATGCAGAAGGATTGTCCAGAACAAAAGAAGAAGTCAGAAAATGACAAATTCAAATATAAGAAGGACAAATCTAAGAAACGAGCTTTCTCACTAACATGGGATGATTCAGAGTCATCTTCATCAGAAAGTGAAAGTGATTCAGAGAATGAACAAGCTAATGTTTGTTTTATGGCAACAGAAGATGAGGTACAAATTCC
This sequence comes from Allium cepa, assembly GCA_030765085.1. NCBI lineage: Eukaryota > Viridiplantae > Streptophyta > Magnoliopsida > Asparagales > Amaryllidaceae > Allium > Allium cepa. The sequence continues at coordinate 216,980,374 of CM060946.1, forward strand.
TACATTTGATGAATTACTTGATATTAATGCTGAATTGATAGTCAAATATAAAGACATAAAACGTCAATTAAAAGTAGTCAAAGCAGATTTAAGTAGAGCAGAGTTTCAACGAGATATGTTAAAAGATGAGAAGAAAATATTAGAAGAGGAACTTGAAAATATTCAAGAATCATCATCTAATGTTGACTCTCAAATATCTCTTTTGAGTCAAGAAATAGAAGCTCAAAAAGAGAAAAATAATGCTCTCACTACTGAAAATCATGAGCTTAAAGCAAAAGTCAAAATTCTAGACCTAGAAAAAGCTAGCTTACAAACAAAGTTTGATGACATTACTCAAAATGTTCTAACTTTAACAAAGGTTGAGAAAATTTGACAAAAATCATTGAAAGTTCACAATCTATTTCAGACAAACAAGGATTGGGATATAACAAACAAGAAACCAAGAAACATCTTGGAAATCAAAGGAAGAAGAAAGTACAAAAAATTGAAGCTAAGAAAAATCTTAGTTTATTATATTCCAAACCAAAACCAGTTGTGAAATTTCAAAAGAAAAATGTCAAGACTATCAAAATATGGGTTCCTAAAACAAATAACAATTTGATTAGGAACAAATACATTCAGCAATTCATAAATACCGTGCATTTTAATAAAAATTATATATATAAAGGGGATACCGGACCCATATGGGTTTGGACTCCTAAGACCTAACTCCTAGGACCCTATAAAAAGTGGGTACCATGGACTTAATTCTATTTTTTGCAGGTCCCACTTAAGAAAAGAGGAAAGTGGATATTGGACAGTGGTTGCTCAAAGCACATGACGGGAGACAAGAGTTTATTAACAAATATTACATATTCAGATGGTGGCTCCGTCACTTTTGGAGACAATTCAAAAGGCTATATCATCGGTAAAGGCGATGTGAGCAATTGCGGTACATCTAACTTACCTCTTATTACTAATGTCATGCTAGTTAAAAATTTAAAACACAATTTGCTTAGTATTAGTCAGTTATGTGACAAGGGTTTTATAATTTCATTTTCAAATAATAAGTGTAGTATTTTAGATAAAGACCATAATTTGGTTTTCGAAGGTTATAGAGACAGAAATATATATATTCTGAATATGAATATTAATCATAATTCAGATATGTGTCTTGTGGCTAATGACAATGATCCATGGCTATGGCACAAACGCTTCTGTCATATAAACTTCAGAACAATTGACAAGCTAGCCAAAAACAATCTAGTTAGAGGACTACCCAAAATGAGTTTTAAAGTTAACAACATGTGTGATGCATGTCAATTAGGAAAATTGACCAAATCATCTTTTAAATCCAAGAAAGTCATATCAACATTACAACCACTTGAGTTACTACACATGGATTTATTTGGACCTACTAGGTTTCAATTAATAAATCACAGTCAATATGTGCTTGTAATTGTTGATGATTTCTCTCGTTATACATGGACATTCTTTTTAAAAAATAAAAGTGACACTTTCGATCATTTCAAATCTTTCGTCAAAAGAATTCAAAAATCAAAAGGGATTAAAGTTAAAAATATAAGAAGTGATCATGGCGGAGAGTTTGAAAATAATGAATTTGAACATTTTTGTACAAAGAAAGGTATATATCATAATTTTTCGTTTCCCAGAACTCCACAACAGAATGGAGTTGTAGAACGGAAGAACCGAACTTTACAAGAATGTGCAAGAACATTATTGAATGGAACCACCTTACCAAAACATTTTTGGGCAGAAGCTGTGGCAACTGCCTGTTATGTTTTAAATCGTGTATCCATAAGACCTCTTACCAAGAATACTCCTTATGAATTATTTAACAAAAGGAAGCCTAAAATCTCATACTTCAAAGTTTTTGGTTCCAAGTGCTTTATTTTAAATACGAAAGACCAGCTTGGCAAATTCGATCCAAAAGCCGATGAAGGAATATTTGTCGGTTATTCGGAACAAAGTAAGGCCTATCGGATATTTAATAAACGAACCAAAACTATTGAAGAATCACTTCATGTCTCTTTTGATGAAATCTATCAGCATCCTCACACTATATCAGATGATGACGAATCAATAGTCACTGACAATCAAATCATCACAAATATTGATTCTGACTCGGAAATAATTATTGAGAATATTCCTCAAATATGTGAGTTACAATCACCACCAAGAATATTAAGAGACCATCCGGCTCAAAATATAATCGGTGAAATAACATCACATGTCAGAACAAGGAGTCAACTCAATCAAATGGGTCATGTCGCTTTTCTCTCAAATATCGAACCTAAGAATCCAAAAGAAGCTGCTACAGATGATTACTGGATCATTGCCATGCAGGAAGAACTAAATCAGTTTGAGCGCAATGACGTTTGGGAACTTGTTCCAAGACCAACTGATCAGTCAGTAATTGGTACTAAATGGGTCTATAAAAATAAGGCCGACGAACAAGGAAATATCACCAAAAATAAAGCAAGATTAGTAGCACAAGGATATAATCAGGAAGAAGGTATCGATTATGAAGAAACTTTTGCACCAGTTGCTCGACTAGAAGCTATTAGAATCCTATTATCTTTTGCTTGTCACCATAATTTCAAACTTTATCAGATGGATGTCAAAAGTGCTTTTCTCAATGGATTTATCAAAGAGAATGTCTATGTCGAACAACCTCCTTTGTTCGTACATGAAAAATATCCTGACCATGTGTTTAAACTTTTGTATGGTTTAAAACAAGCACCTCGTGCTTGGTATGAACGACTACGTAGCTATCTTATTAACTCAGGATTTCAAATAGGCAAAGTCGATCAAACTTTGTTTATTAAACATTCTCGAAAAGATATTCTAGTTATCCAGATATATGTAGACGATATCATCTTTGGTTCAACAAACGATAAACTTTGCAAAGAATTTGCAAGTATTATGACCAAAGAATTCGAAATGTCTCATATGGGAGAACTATCTTATTTTCTTGGACTTCAAATAAAGCAACTTTCAAACGGTATTTTTATCAATCAAGAAAAATACTGTGAAAACCTTATCAAACGCTTCGGATTAGAAAATACATCTGGTAAACCAACTCCTATGAGTACAACTACACATCTTGAAAAAGATGAAAGTGCTAAGAATGTTGACCGGAAATTATATCGAAGCATGATTGGTTCTCTTCTTTATCTTACAGCTAGTCGTCCGGATATAATAATGAGTGTTTGTTTATGTGCTCGTTTTCAAGCCGATCCAAAGGAATCACATCTACGAGCAGTGAAACGTATAATTCGTTATCTTAATAATACCAAAGATTTCGGTCTTTTTTATCCAAAAAAATGTCCATTTGAATTAGTATCATATAGTGATGCTGATTTCGGTGGCTCACAAACGGATAGAAAAAGTACAAGTGGTACGTGCCATTTTATTGGAAAATCACTTGTCTCCTGGTTCAGTAAGAAACAGAATTGTGTTTCACTATCAACATGTGAAGCTGAATATATATCAGCAGCTCTCGCTTGTACTCAAGTACTTTATATGCAACAAACACTTCAAGATTTTGATATTCATTTATCAAATTCTATTATATACTGTGATAACACCAGTGCTATAAATCCAGTAAATCACTCTAGAACCAAACACATTGATATCCATCATCATTTCCTTCGAGATAATATTGACAAAGGAAATATATGTCTTGAATATGTCCATACTGACAATCAATTAGCGGACATTTTTACTAAGCCTCTGCTCGAATCTAATTTTATTAGATTACGAAGAGAGCTTGGTTTAATTTCAAGAAAAAATCTTGACTAAGTAATTTCTAAAGAACGTCTTCTTTTTAGTTATTCTTTAACCATAACTTTTGCATAAACTATATTTTTTACATTAAATATAAGCCACTGCTTGATTTAATGGTTAATTCTCTTTACTCATTTTTTCATTCTTTTCTTTTAGTGATCATCCTTTCCTTTCTTATTTTATAATTTCAGTTTTAAAAGGAGATCTATTTTTAGAGTTAAAATAAAATTTCTGCTTATGTTTTCTTGGTTAAAATTTTCCATTAACTCACATCCATAGGTTTATACATAAGAAACTTGTATATAAGCTTGCAAAAATTTCATATTTTGTTCATCTTTTTTTTCTAACCATAATATTCTATACAACATTCCCTATGGCTCACATTTGTGATAAATGTGCTTAAGAATCATACATTTCTATTACGAGTTCTGAGTCGGAGGAATATTATTCTCCTACAACGCCAAAACAAAAACCAAGTTGTCATCATCAATGCTCTTGTATGTCTGATAAAACTCCAAATTCAAAACGAGTGAAGAGGACACTGTTCTATTCTCCTCGTACCAAAGCACAAATCGATGAAATACACCACTACCAGAAACATCAGATAGACCTTCAGAGACAGCTCCATTATGGGCAAAGTCAACTTTATCACGAGCAACAACGGACATCGGCACGATTATCCGTTTAAGAAAAGTTGGCAACATTTTTCTGCGGTTCCAACAAGCATGACGTGCATGAACCAATGCCGTCTAGGCCATCAACATCTAAAAGTCCTAACTCGTGGGATCGGAACTATGAGAAGAATGAAGGAGCTCAGAAACAATGGAGTCCATGGTCAAAACGTATTGAAGGAAACAACGATAATTCTAATGACGAACCTTCTCATCAGATTTATATATAGTTATTATATCTTTATCTATCACTTGTGTAATAACGGTTATATTTTGTATTAAGAATGAAATATAATATATATAGGTTGATATATTATAAAAAATTACATAATAACATGTTATTACTCAGCAGACCAAAACCGGTCGACCGCCCCCGTTATAGCCGGTCGACCGTTTGCTCCCTGGTTGAAAACGGTCGACCGGCCATATTTCATAGGTCGACCGGTTGACATATTTTCAGTTTTTTTTATATATATCTATGCGTCATTTTCTTTCAACCCTCCTTCTCTTTCGCCTCAAGCTGTTATTTTTTCCCAAAATCACAAACCCTAGTTTCCTATTTTCAATTCCCAAATCTCAAATCTTCCAACAATGGCTCCTCCTCAAAAGAAATCTAAGAAAGGAACAACCTCTGAAACTTCATCTCTGAGCATCTCCGCCAAAAAGTGGCTTCAAAGTCCAATTGCTGTAACAAGATGGAATCAGATGACAAATTACAAGTTTCATCCATGCTCTTTCATCAAATTTGATGATTTCACGGCTTATGGAGTTCGGAGGTTAGCCAATAATTCCAACATTACTCCATTGATAGATTTTTCAGAAAATAATGTGGAGATAAATCATTTGATGATCAAATTGTTTTACGCCAACATGAATCTCGATGAATATCAACCTGATAATCCAAACGGAGTCATCTGGTCTGTGGTCTGTGGCAAGCAAATTTTTCTTACTCATGCTAGAATTGCCTCTATACTTGGTATACCAAATCGAGGCGATGAGTTTTCATCTACCTTCTGCGAAGTCTTCACTCGAAATAGTACCAGTCATCAGTTCATAGAAGACAATAGTGATGGCACAAAGTCTATTGGACTTCGACCGACAGCCAGACTACTTCATCGTGTTTTGATGCATTCTCTTTTTCCTAGACTTGGAAATTATGATGCAGTATATAAAGAAAACTTCAAAGCACTCTATGCTATTTATGGTGAAATCCAAATCAATTGGGTACACATGCTTTCTGATGAAATTCTCAAGGTAAATAACTCTACACGGCCTCATTTCTTCTACAATGAATATATCATGCGACTTTTGTTAGCTTGTGGGGTAAATCCTCCTGATTCTGCAACCTCAAAACCAAAATGCATTGATTCAATAACCATCAAACGAATGAAGCTTCCTCCACCTTATCTTGAGATTATGTCTTTTGAAGAATGGCAACAAAGAGGACCAAGAAAACAAAGAGCAACTTCCTCTCGTCCTCGTTCCGATGAAGTGAAACTATTAAAATCAAAATCATCCACAAAAGAATCACTTGAAACAATTGCGCGTAACCAATTTTTGCTTGAATCACGTCTCAAGCGCATGGACTCTAAAATTGATAAGCGCTTCAATAAGGTCAAGTCATTCTTTGGTATGCTATGGGATGCTATATCATGTTCCACATCCACCTCTGTTCAAGCACAAGACCCAGGAAAACGTCCTGCTGCTCCTGTTTTCACCTGGACATCATCTGACGAGTCTACTGGTATGAGTGGTCATGGACATGGAGAATCATCTAGAGGGAACAATTATGAGGAAGAAGAAGAAGATGATGATGACGACGACGACGATGATGATGAAGAGGAGATACGATCTGCTTCATCTTAGATTCTATTATGGTTTAGCACTTCAAAAACATTCATCGACACTTGTACTAAATAGTGTCGTTATTCTTATTTTTCGTTTGACATTATGATCTGTAGTATACTCTGTTATGTTTTGGATGTGTTAATGATTTATTTTGCTATGCATATCATATTCATTCTACTATTCTAGTATCTGTTACTCCTTTTTGTCGATGACAAAGGGGGAGAAAGGGCTAACAATTGTTTGCAGGAACATACATATATAAGAATTCAAAGAGAGAGATCACATACTCAGGGGGAGATTCAGATTTGCAGATATATATTGTCATCAATCAAAAAGGGGGAGAATGTTGAGTCACAAGTTTTATGAAAGTTTTGATTTCTGACAAATAACTAAAGGCGATCGACAAAACAAGGTCATTAGAGCTACATATGGTACTCTAGATTGTAGATTGATTATTTGATATTATATTAGTGATAAACTTATTAAAATCTATCCTCAAATAATCATGCATTTTCAAGAAAATTAATATATATATGATTAGAATGTAGTTGCACATTCAGTGTGCAACTTTACAGGGACCGGTCGACCGGTCACAATATATGCGGTCGACCGTTCCTGTATAATTTGCACACTGAACGTGCACACATGCACATAACGTATATATATTTGAATTCCTGTCTACTGGTCACTTTTTAACCTGTCGACCATTTTTAAACAGAAAGCAATTTTTCCAAAAGACACTTCTCTTATCCAAAGGTTGCATCTCTTACCTTTCACCAAAGATCATATCTCTTAATGGCAACTACTCACAAAGAGTTATAACCATTCTTATCTATATAAACTCATTTAATTCGTTGATTAAAACAACATGATTTTATATGCTTTTTAATCTAATCTCTGATCTTACTTTCTACATACTCCTGTATTCTAAAAGCTCTCGATTATTTATTGAATCATTGAAACTATTTCATATCTTTTGATTCAATAAGTAATATACTTTCCTTAATCTTTTCAAAACATCATTCGCATACTTTGAGGATAAGATTATAGGAAGGGTGTACTATTAGTGACAAATCCGTGTTTTCAAGAGCACAAGTTGTCAACAACAATTGTATTTGTTCTTTTGTTGAAGTCCTCTGTGTTGTAAGAGGCAAGTGTTGAAGTCCTCAGTGTATTAGAGGCGTGAAATCCCGTTCGGTTGCTCGGGTGTTGTAAACCTGTTCCTCCGGGTGAAGCGAGGTTGTTAATAGTGAAAATCCAGATAGAAGTCTGGGACTGGACGTAGGACGGTGCTCCGAACCAGTATAAAAATCTCTGGTGTGATTTTTCTATTTTTTATTTACTATGCAATTATCATCTATTTCCGCATTTATATTGTAGTCCATATTACACGATCCGTGTGTACTATATTAGCACATATAATTGTATACACACCGCACTTTCAGTCAAGTGATAGGTAATAGGAGTATAGAGTTTTCTGGAGGAGTTGGAGCAGAAGACCAGACGTATGTAGCTATCTATATAGTTCCGCTGTGTTAGTTAGTTTATGTTATTTGGGATGTATGTTCTGACAGATATGTATATGATAGTCATGTTGTATGATATTGTATAACTCTGATGTATATATAGCTATGTAATAGTTATGTTGATGTATTATATTTTATTCCATTCCGCTGTGAGATTCTGATGTTGTTATTATTTCTTTCTATTCTTTTCTATTTCTATCCCTTTCTTTCTTATTGATGACACGTCTTTCTGGAGTTAGAAAGTCGGGTCGTCACAGCTGGTATCAGAGCGCTAGGTTGAGCGAGTACCTAGGCTCTGGAGTAATATTTATCTTGAGAGTGCGTATTTGTATTTTCATATATATATATATATATATATATATATATTAAAGTTTTATTTGATTCGGGTGCATCTTTGAGTTTCATATCTTTGGAATCAGTAGACAAGTTTTCTCTCAACCCTAGTACCATGGATCGTCCCATTATTGTATCTAATCCTATTGGTGGAGCAACAGAATTGGATACGATCTGTAAGGACTTGAAGCTTTCTTATTTGTCCCACAGTTTCACTTATGACCCGTATGTTTTAAATTTTAAAGGATTTGATCTTATTTTGGGAATGGATTGGCTCGATAGGTATAAAGCAGTCATAAATTATGATGAGAGGACAGTTGCATTGGAGACTGATTTGGGTAGGATTGCCAAAGTGTCGTGCGATAGTTCTGGATTTCACTTAAGTAGTCTTTTGCTAGGAGTTGAGACTTCTCAAGAGAAAGTTGAAGAAATTGATGTGGTTCAAGATTTTCCTGATGTTTTTGAAAAAGTTAAGTGTCTACCGCCACATCGAGAGATTGAGTTTCATATTGATTTGATTCCAGGAACAGTGCCGGTGATTCAACCCTGTAGGAGAATGCCTCCTAGAGGGAGAGAAGAGTTGATTAAGCAGACGCAAGATCTTTTGGAGAAGGGTTTGATTAGACCCAGTTTTTCTTGTTGGGGCTCTGCTGCAGTGTTTGTCACCAAATCGGATGGTTCGCTAAGGTTCTGTGTTGATTATGGAGAATTGAACAAAGTGACCATTCGAAATAAATATCCTTTTCTTCGCATTGATGACCTTTTTGACCAGTTGCATGGAGCTTCTATCTTTTCTCAACTTGATCTAGCTTCAGGATTCCATCAATTGAGAGTAGCTGAAGATAGTATTCCCTTGACAGCATTTAGGGGACCGAATTGTTTTTATGAGTGGTTGGTTATGCCTTTCGGGTTAACCAATGCGCCTGCTTATTTTGTTGACCTCATGAACCGAGTCTTTAGAGATGTGTTGAATAAGTTTGTTTTGGTATTCTTTGATGATATCTTGGTCTACTCCAAATCGGAAGAAGAGCACAGACAGCATTTGAGGATTGTATTGGAGACTCTGAGGAAGCATGTGTTGAAGGCAAAGTTTTCAAAGTGCCATTTCTGGAAATCAGAAGTCAAATTTTTAGGGCACATTGTTTCTGGTGAAGGCATTTCTGTAGATCCAGCAAAGGTTGAAGCTATTTTGCAATGGAAACAGCCGGAGACACTGACTGAAGTTCGCAGTTTTCTAGGTTTGGCTGGCTACTACAGAAAATTCATTAAGGATTATTCCAAAATTTCTTTGCATCTGACCAAGCTGACTAGGAAAGGAGCTAAATTCAAATGGACACCTCAGTGTGAAGAAGCTTTTCAGGAATTGAACACAAGGCTAACCAGTGCTCCAGTACATGCTATTCCGGATGGAAAGAGAAAATTTGAAGTTTATACGGATGCATGTTTAGTTGGATTGGGAGCATTTCTGATGCAAAGCGGCAGGGTAATTGCGTATGCTAGTCGGCAATTGAAGTCCCATGAGAAGAACTATGCTACGCATGATCTAGAACTGTTAGCTATTGTTTTTGCTTTGAAGATCTGGAGACATTATCTTTTGGGAGAAAAGTTTGAGTTATTCACGGATCACAAACCGTTGAAATATATTTTCTATCAAAAAGATCTTAATTTGAGACAACAGAGATGGGTCGAATTTTTGGCATCTTATGATCTGGATATTTTGTATACTCCGGGAAAAGCGAATGTCATGGCTGATGCTCTTAATAGAAATGCGGTCTTATCTCTTTTGGAAGTCGTTCCATCTCTCCAAGGAAAGATCATTAGTAAGCAAATGGAGGATAAATCTTTTGAGGAAATAATTCTTGGAACTAGAGACGGTCGACATTCAGATTTCAAGATGGACGATCAAGGTTTTTTAAGGCTTAATGGTCGTTTGTGTGTGCCTAATATAGATGGACCGAGGGAAGAAGTTTTAGCTGAGTGTCATCGCTCCAAATTGAATATTCACCCGAGAATCTCGAAGATGTATAAAGATATGAGGAGAGTTTTCTGGTGGCCAAATATGAAGAAGGATGTAGCTGTTTTTGTTAATAGTTGTGCCATTTTCCAGCAAGTGAAGGGAGATCAACAAAAGTCTGCAGGACTATTACAACCTTTGGAAATTCCAGATTGGAAGTGGGAGATGATCTCGATGGACTTCATCGACGGTTTGCCTAAAACCAGGAAAGGAAATGAAGGAATATGGGTTATAGTTGATCGTTTAACGAAGAGTGCCCATTTTATTCCAGTTAAGGCAACTCGTACTGCAGTTTCCCTAGCAGAAATTTTCTTGAAGGAGATAATCAGATTGCATGGTGTTCCTGTCAGCATAGTAAGTGACCGTGATCCTATTTTCACTAGCAAATTCTGGAAAGCTCTGCAATCAACAATGGGAACAAGTTTGAGATTAAGTACAGCCTATCATCCTCAGACGGACGGACAAACGGAAAGACTTAATCGTATTTTGGAAGATATGCTGCGATGTATTGAATTTTGGTGGATCATGGGAAGACCATCTTCATCTAGTGGAATTTTCCTATAATAACAGTTACCAAGCGAGTATTAAGATGGCTCCTTATGAAGCTCTGTATGGAAGACCGTGTAGATCCCCATCTTGTTGGATTGAATCGAATGTTCGACTTGTGCTCGGACCCGATCTAATTCGTGAAGCTTCTGCGAAGGTTGAGCTTATCAAGAAAAGGATGAAAGCTGCTCAAGATCGTCAGAAGAAATATGCAGATAAGAGACGAAGAACCTTGGAATTTGAGATCGGAGATTTAGTTTTTATCAAAGTTTCCCCAATCAAAGGTGCTACAAGATTTGGAAAAAGGGGAAAACTTGCTCCAAGATATATTGGTCCATTCCGAGTGCTGGAAAGAATTGGAACTGTAGCCTACAGGATTGAATTGCCAGAACGGATGTCTGGGATTCACAATGTATTTCATGTGTCTCATTTGAGGAAATTTATTCATGACCCATCATTAGTGGTAGAACCAGTTGTTCAGGAAGATTTAGAATTAGAACCCAACCTGAGTGTGGTTAGAGATCCTGTTTAGATTGTAGATCAAGACGAGAAGCAACTCAGGAACAAAGTGGTGAAACTCGTCAAGGTGCATTGGAGTGAGGATCCCAGAGATTGTACCTGGGAAACTCTTGATAGTTTTAGAAAAGCTTATCCAAATTTATGTCCGGATAACTAGTAATGTTGTTAGAATTGACTATTTTATTGTTTGTTTTTGTATGGATGATATGTATGTTTAGATTGTTAATATTACGTTTTTGAAATTAACTGTTGTTTAAATTTAGGGGACGAAATTCTTTTAAGGGGGAAGGAATGTGATATCCCGGAATTTTGACCCTATTATTATAATAAGTTTATAATCAAATTTAAATAAAATATAAGATTTTCATTTATAAATAAATAAGATTTTGGATATTATTAGTTGTGTATGTGTTATACAGGAATTTATAATTTCGAAATGTAAAATAGACTCTTTCAACAATATTCAAAATTAAATCTGTTTTATTAAATTAAATTAAAAGTTATGTATGAATGACATTTAATATCAGAGATATGAATGCAGCTAATGATAATAATAAGTATAATAACACAATTATATTCTTAGTAAATATAAATACATTACAAATCAAATTTGGAAAGATTAAACTTTAAATAGAAGTAAGATTTAAGAAGTGTTTCTAACAATAGCTTTTATAATTAAAATAAAATAAGCTTATAAATATTTAGCTTAAGTATAACATAAAAATATTGATATTAATATAAGTATGATGACATAAAAAAACCCGTAATATATACACATAAGTGTAAAACCTTGATATGAATAATATACAAATAAAAATGTAACTATGTTAAGATCAAATATCTTTAAACAAAATTAACTCGTCTGCAAACATTATTTATATGTTAGCATAAGTATGAAGACAAAATGAAACATGCAAGTAAACTTTATATGTATAAGAAAGCTAGGTGTTCAATTCAGAAAAAATAAGACAAACATCTTTGTACAAGTACAAGATCAGTAAGTATCTTTGCAAAATAAGCAAAATTTGTCAGCAAAGCATTATAAGTGTAAACCTATATGAAAACATATTAGTACAAACATGAGCCTGCAAATATCTTTGTACCATATTCATGTGTCAGCAAGCATTTATTTTATGTTAACATAAGTGTAACCATATACATTAATTAGCACTACATTCTGTCAAATACAATCTTTCAGCCGAAATATTTTCTTAGCTCAGATTTACAGTACCTTATTACTAATAAAAATAAAGCAAATATTATATCAAGCTAAGGCTTGTTCCAGAAGACAGCTTGTTCAAAGCCATATATAGATATGTTTATCATTCTATTTAGTTCATTCCATAACTTAAACAAAATCTGAAAAGCAAAAGAAGTATAAAAATAATTTCATATTCAAATAAAGTCAGGAAGCAAAGAAGAGTTATAGAAATTCAAAAACTTCAACTGCAGACTTCTATTACCATCCTCTGTTTCAAGTTTCAACAGTAGAGTGGTGAGTAAACTTATTTAAAATCTAACTTTTAATAATTACTTCTGGAAGAATTGATATGTTGATGTTTATGTTCTGGAATGTTTGCTATTTACTGTGAGTACTGCATAATATGTTCTTCTAGGTTTCAAATTTTGCTGAGACAAAGAAAAGCAGAGAATATATCATACTTCTTATATAAAATCATTTCCTTTAATTAGTAACTAAACTAAATAAATTTTGTTTATGCTAAAGATTAAGGTTTGGAATTTTTTTTCGGTTGCTGTGAGATATAAGTACTGTAAACTTAAATTTACAGTAAACATAAAACAAAGGCCAAAATTTGAATATCTCGAATTGTAAACTTAAACTTATAATTTGGAACAACATACAAAACTATGATTTTTAAGACAAAATTTATAATTTTTAGACAATTATGCATAGAGCAGATGGTTAGTGAACAAAAATTACATTTCCATGAAATTCTGATAATTTCTCCAATTATAATTGTTGAAATTTTACATGAAGCTAGAATGATGTTGAGAGATCACCAGAAAATTGTTAAAAAAAATTTCGAATGCAAGAATTTTAAGGATTGATTGAAAATAAGGTTTATGGGTTCTTTGCTTTTGGGTTCGGTTCTTTGATGCACGCGACGTCGTTGCATAACCGAGTGTCGTGAAACTTGGGTAGGTGATGGAGAGTGTTGATGGCGAGATTTGACCGAAGCCTTGCCGTGTCAGGTGGTCGCGATCGCGAGAGCGTGGTGATTTTATCAATTGTGTTTTGGTAGCTGCGTGACTTTTAGGCATATTTTGATTTCGAGGTTGTCGTGTTCTTTTGGGCTGCGTTTTCGAGTGAGGAGAAGGTGAGAGGTTTGTGAGTGGCGGAAGGTGGCGCCGGAACGGTGGTGAACCGCCGTGCACGTGCACGGCGGCGGAGAAGAGTCGGTGGGTGTCGACTCGAGTGAATCTCGAGTATGTTAGCGTGATGCTTCGGGTTTGTTCCTGGGTCTTTGGTTGAGCGCGTGTGTGAGGTTGTAGCAGTTTAAAACTTAAACTAAAAAAAAGAGAAGAAAGAAACAGAAGAAGTAAGAACAGGGGAAGAAGAGGAGAAGACAGGGAACGACGCGAGAGAAATACTGGATAATCTCGAGTTCGACCCGAGTGAGTTACGATGTTTACTTGGGGTTTCTAATCTCTGGAATTTTGCTAACTGTAATATGAAATTAAAGGTAAATAAGCTAAGTGTCAATTTTGTTATTAGTGTTGACCAAATTGTTTAGGCTGAGATTAACTTCAAATTCATTAAGGAAGTTTTGCAGAAAATAAAAGAGTAATTAATTTAAAATGGAAGTTAATTATGAATGTATAAACTTTATAATTTTAATTTAATAGTAGTTCAAAATTTAATCAAATTTGTAATTAATAATAATAATCTTGTGTAAACCCATGTGTAATTAAGAATTTTATTAACCATTGGAAGTTAATAATTTAACGAATCATAGTTAACTGATTAAACAACTAATTAAGAATTAAACGATTAAGTTAATTAATAATTAAAGATTAATTAAGCAATTAATAATAATTAAATGTGTAATTGAGTTTTATAAATCTATAATTAGGGTTATTGATTAATAATTAATTAATTAATTAAGTGAATAATTAATAAGTAATTAATGAATTGAAATAATTTAATTTATTAGTAATTGATTAAGCAAAAATAAAATATAGTTTACTCTTAAGTATGCAATTAAGTTTAAAACAAATCAAACTTGTTGATATGAATCAATGATTCTATTTGATTGCCTCTGATGTTTATTTATATCCTTTGATGTTCTGTGATGTTCTGGATATATCTGTGATGATTGTGTATAATTTATCTGTGTTAAATTACCATATGATTTATCTGATGTTATTTATCTATGGTAAATTGCTATATGAATTCAATTGTTAAATTTAAACTGTTAAGTTAATTAGACAACTTGGCCTTTAAAATGGCGTTTGGATTTCGATGAGAGCGGGATCGGGTATCACTTGATATTCCGAAAACCACATCGATCCAAATTAAATGTTAGGTCATGTAATCTCAAGTGAAGATCGAGATGGTGTTTTCATAATGCAAGGTTATCGTCGTTAACTCTGAGGGTGATTCCAAAACGAGTGTAACGAGATAATGCTTTCGGTTTCATTCGAACCCGGAATGACTTGTATGGATTGAATGCTTTCAGCACATCGTCAGGCGGATGATGAGCATTCTAAGAGATATGTTCTATAAAGGTAAACGCAGCCTCAAACCGCATCAACCAGGAATGGCCAAAACAGGGGATGTGCAGCAAGGTTAGTTGGGTCATGCCCAAGTAGGACGAGGTATACCCCTGTCTAGATGTCCCTTTTATTCGGATGTGTGGGCGGTTGGTCTGCAGCCAACTGCGGGGCTATCTTGTTCGGGACTGTTCAGTAAGGAATGGTTCCGGCCTTGCGTTGCAGGGGAGTTAGGGTGGCTCCTCGGTACGGTGATCTAGGCCACGTACTGTGACGGGCGGTACCCCAGTAGCCCTGCCATTGTATGGGATCCAATTTCCAATAAACGCCGTACGTTTTGATTGTGACCAACTACGTTGGAATGTGAGATGTAAGCATTTCAGCTATTTCTGTATTTTACTTGAAAACCCTAGACATTATTATAGTATCACTGAATTTCCTATAAAATGTTTTGGTTAGCGTAAGGTAAAAACTTACCCGTATTTATGTGTGGGAAGTCTTACGTGATACCTTTATTTTAAATGATTTTTAATGTTAAACAACTTTAACCCGTTTACTCATACCAAACCCATGTCTGACCCGGAGTTTATATTTTGTTTTTCATAAACTCTTGGGTACTCAAATTTTTATGAGTAGCCAAGTGATAGGTAATCAGAGTATAGAGTTTTCTGGAGGAGTTGGAGCAGAAGACCAGACATATGTAGCTATCTATATAGTTCCGCTGTGTTAGTTAGTTCATGATATTTGGGATGTACGTTCTGGCAGATATGTATATGATAGTCATGTTGTATGATATTGTATAACTCTGATGTATATATAACTATGTAATAGTTATGTTGATGTATTATATTTTATTCCATTCCGCTGTGAGATTCTGATGTTGTTATTCTTTCTTTCTATTCTTTTCTATTTCTATCCCTTTCGTTCTTATTGATGACACGTCTTTCTGGAGTTAGAAAGCCGGGTCGTTAACGACTCGTAAATTTCGATAATTAAATTTGTTCATTTAATAGGACTTTGGTAATGAAATCTGGAATAAGTAAAAATTTGGAATTTGTTAATGAATTTATAACGGGAATGGAATGTAAGAATATTAACGCAAGTTAATAAATAACTAATTTAGTGCATTCCCAATTAATTGAAACAACTGTAGGGTTATAATTGATTGTACATAGTAAAATTTGGAAATAAATTCAAAGTTATATTAATTGATGAAATAGTATGCAATAAATTGTATTTTGATAAAATCAATGTTAGATAAGTAATTATAATATTGGTTTGGAATGATGAACTTATAAAAGTATGATTGAGAGTTAATGGCAACGATCGTTATAAGTTACATATGTATTTCATCCGTTAAATTGACTTGGATTAATCGCAAACAAATGAAATCTAATATTTAAATATTATGAAAATAGGAATTTAGACGAAATTTGAAGATCTTAATGCAATTAATCATGAACCAATGTTAGTTATATCCTTACTGTAATAAAAGACGTGAATAAAAAGGTTTTAAAAAATCCAATAAATGGATTTTGGGAATTTTAATTTATAATTTCTGAATTTAATGAAATTGAAATTAAACACTGAAATTGATGGATTAATCAACTTTAATTCGACATCTAAATTTGTTTAAATTATTGTAATTGTTTAAGAAATCAAAAATGATAAAATTTGTTAATTATGGAATTGAAATTGAAAAGTGATTTAATTAATTAATATTAATTTATTTAAGTAACTGGAAAATAGCCATTTTGGCCACTGACTCGGATTTTGATGAAACCAGTTTCAACGGATCCGTAACGATGAATTATTGTAGAATTTTAAGTTCCGTAACGATCGGACTTGCCGTTTAATCGTATAGGCTCGAAACGCCTAGAAATCAAATTAATTGAAATCAATTGAGATCAATTGAAATAAACTGAATTTTGCATATTTTCTTCATATGATGGAATTTGGACTTGAAAAATGTTCCATCGATTTTAAAATATTTTAAAACATCTATTTCGAAATATATTGGTTGACTCATTTTCGTTCCAGAGTCGAAATGGGCTTTTCGCGTCGTTATCGTTCAATTTTACAAACCAATCAATCCCATTTGTTCTATTGTGTTCTGCCTATATATATGTCGTTATAAACCCTAGCAGCCTTTTTATTTCTCATTTCTATACGTACAGAAATTTCTTTTGCTCCTCTTTCCCAATGGCAGACAAACCCTAAAATTTGCAACCCAATTTCAATTCAAATTCTACTTCAAAAATTCAAAATCCTCAATATATATTGAATTATATATCGATTTGAAGCTCTCGATGAGCGCATCTCAGATCTATAATTCGTTTTCCAATCCGAGTCACTATTTTTTCAGAAATTGATGAACTATTCTCAACTGTTCGTTGATCGTCGATCAACTTCGTCTGATCGAAGAATCGAAGGCACTATCTGGTAGAGAGAAACGAGGGGAGTCCACCGCATGGTTCGTTCATCGATTTGATGGTTGGATTGAGTGCATAATTCAAATAGGGTTCAAGGAAGAGGTGGCGGCTAAGTGTTTCCCCTCGGCCAGAGCGTGCAAACGATGTGCCACGTGGGATCGGCGATCCTGGAAGGGGGTGCGGCGCTCAGATGGTGGGTAGCGGCGGCGGTCCTAGCTTGTCACGCACGTGGTTTGTAGGATGTTAGCGTCACAGTTTTGTGTTGAGATGGAGTAGGGTTTTGATGTGCAGTAATCGTGGAAGAAGCCTAGTAACGTATTAATTAATTGTTATTTTATTTATTTTATTTTGAAATTCAAACATTCTAATATAAATAACTTTTACAACCGTATTGAAATTCCGGACATTTTGGCGTTAGTTTGGATGAATTTTAAGAATGTTCAAATTTTGGGTTTAAATTAGATTTAAATTCAATTTAAATTCGAAGGTGAGTCTTTAACCCACTCACAACTTCAAAAATTTCTTATATTTGTTAAATTGATTTATGATGTGATTAGAAATTTATTTATGACTATCTGGCATATTTTGAATCATCACCTTGGTTTATTTGAATTTATTTGAATAAAATAGTAAGTTAATTAATTATTGAATATAAACTGCAAGTAATTACCTATTATTTACTATCTATTCTATATTGATGTTATCGATTGAATTGGATGACGATTGTGATAAATTTTGATGATTGATATTGGATGAATGGATGTTGTATTTTATGTTGTTATAAATGGCAAGTTGTTACGGATTTTTATTTCATTCGGGATTGCGGTTTGAAATGATATATATCTGTATTTTTATTTTAAGTTACGGATTGAAATGATAATAATCCGTATCACTTGACCATAGGATAGAAAATTTTGTACAGACACCGTGGCTTATATATATATAAAAATATTTTTGAAATGATTTCTATGGTTTTGTAAATAATATATGGTTTTATATAAATATTGATTTCAGATATTATATAAATGTTATTTTATCCTTGATTTTTAAGCTATGTATAGTTTATATAGAATAAGCTTAATAATAAGTTGATTTTTATTGGAGATAATATGGTTAAGTATTTAAATTATATTTTAATGTAGAGTTTATAATGATTTAAATAAATTAAGGTGGGAAGATAAATTTGATATTTATTTGAAACTGAATTTGTTTAAGAATTAAACTCAAATAAGTTTGATGTGAAATTTATTAAATTTGAAATTTTAGAAGGTATGATTTTTATAACTTGAATTTGGTTTAAGGTTAATTAAATGAATATTTCAAGAATAAATAAATTAAAGGAGATATTTAGTTATTTGTAATTTGGGATTTATTTAAATGATAATGCATTTATTAAGTAAATATTTCAAAACTAAATAATAGAAAATTGAATTGGATATATATACGAAATTGTCAAACTTAGTTTTGAAATTGTTGAATACTTAAAGTTCGAAATATACTGAATTTGAAATGGTTTATTTTGTGAATCAAATCTGTTTTGAAATCAATATAATTTGGAATGGTTTATTTGGAAACTGAATTGAATTAAGGTTTGTGATTTGGGATGTGGTTAAATATAAAATGTAGAAATTCGAGTTGTTTTGGAATTGATTTGGGAAATTGAAGAAGCTATTTTATTATATAAAGTATTTAAATGTTTAAACCATTTAAGTGGTGGAAGTTATGTTTCAAAGCTATGAGCTTTAAGGTATTATGATTTGAAGTGCTATATTTCAAAAGTTTTGATTTCGAAATGTTATAACCTTGGAAGTGTTATAAATTTAGAAAATGATATATTTGAAATGAAAATGATATCGTATTGCTTTGGTTCTAAAAAAGGAAATGATATTTGGTTTTAAGTATAAAATATTTTGAAAATGACCGCGGTGTTATAATAACGTTTGGCTGTTAAAGAGACCGGGATCAGAAGTTTCCATACTCTCGGCCAACCCCGAAAACCACTTTAAGAACCATGCACGCGGTGAAGATTCCAGAATGAAGTAGGATGGTGGCGACTTCCTTTGAGGTATATAGGTGGACCCGACTCCCGTGAGTTGGCATAAGGTGGCTAAAACATGAACGATTGATGGGCTAATGAGGTAGCACCTTTGATCAGACACGTTCCTTCGATATTATACTCTGACTTTTGGATCGATTTGGTGGCCACTTTTGATTTAGAGGTGTGGCTCGAGGTGGGCGGTAGCTGCATGCTACGCGTTATCACCGGCCCGGAAGCGTAATTGGTATATCTACCCTGGCATTGCCTAGTTGTGCCGTGTCACCTACCCTAGCGTGCCTTGTACGAGTTTGATTTGTGTCATACCTATGGAGTATCCTCTGGTAGCCTCCTGTTTAGGAGGTATTACGGTACTGTATAGACTATTGGCACTATTTACGTGTTAAGGGCTATATGGGTAACCCCTAAACACTAATTAAAAGTAAGTTTATTTTACTATAGACATTATTATAATAGCAGATATTACTACATAGTAAATAGTTTAACGGATCCTTAGGAGATGTAAATCCTGAACATCTCTTAAGTTACTGCACTCACATTTGACACAGGATAAGAGATGTCAAATCCCCTAAACATCTCTGATGCCGTTCCACTTATATTATTTACCATTGATTTAAAGTAGATAAGATCTTTTAGTTCTGACTCGAGTGTTTTGTCTTTTTAATTCGCTCGGGTCAGTACGAGCATTTCAGGATTCGAAGACATTATTTCTGGAGGACGAAGACGATGATTGTATTATTATTATTATTTATTATATTATTCCATTACATTCATACTGTTCCGCTTCATTATTTATTATTCTTTGGTATGTGTAACTCTGATATGTGCTGTATAAGTATAATCAAATGTTTTGTAAAACTGCTTCATGAACTGTTATTTGATTATTATATTTTGTCATTCCGCTGTGAGATTTTGTTTTTTTATTTCTTTCTCTGCTTTTCTTATTTGCCTCAATGACATTCTTCTCTCTTGTATGGTTTGAGTCTGGCATGTGTGGTTTATCGTCGATTTAAACGTATAAAAATGCGAGATGTTACATTTGGTTTGAGAGCTTGGGTTTAGCAATAAACCTTAGCTTTGTGGGGTCTGACTCTTTATTAATAGGGTAGTAATACCTTATGATGAGTCACTGAGCGTATATATGTGAGAGAGCATATTGTTAGTGTTATAAAAAGGTTTTGATATTGTGTTGATTTGTTTCGTTTTGTATTTATAAATTTTGGTTGGTGCATAGGACGCTATGACATCAATAGGGATTTCTAAACACTTAATAGGACAGACCGACACAATATTTGTTTTAAAATATAGGTAAATGAAATAATTTTGCCTATTATATTTTCTATATATAAAATAATTTTTTATAAAGGTAATATATTTGGTTATATTATATTGGTTATTAGGTAGTGAAATTTATAAGTATTGATTGAAAACAAGATTTGAAGAAAATAAAATAAATGAAAATTGGAAATTTTAGAACTTAAGTTCCGGGATTTTGGAAATTTCTTTCAAAGGATTTTGGAATATAATAATATTGTTTATAAGTATTTTCTGATATAAATATTTCAATATAAATTGAAAGAATTGTTTTAAGCAAACTTTGGAAAGAAATAAGTTATGTACTCCCCTCTATGTCGTTGGGAAATAATTTCGGTGAAGAGTGAACGCATCATTAACATTCATTTTCGAGTTTCTAAGTGGGAAGGCCACTGTTGTAGTTTTACTGCAGATTTATTTGATAAACCAGTATAAATTTCAAATTGTTTTAAATATAATTGGATATATAAATTGTAAGTGTATACATCTATCTATTATTTTAAAATGATTTGAAATTTAACCCAGTATTAAGTTCTTAAGTTTCCATTAATTAATAGTTTCAATTATTGTAGTGAAATTGAATTTAACTAATAATTGAAACCTCTAAATGAAATAAGAGATTTAATGTTAAGTTATAAATGAGTTAAAAAGAAATTTAAAATTGTAACCTATGAAACAAGGATATTATTATTGAACATTAAGTTAATTAAAAGAAATAAAATAAACTGGTGTAACTTTCAATTACATCCTTAAAACCATATATATAACTTACTGAATATTAAAAATTCTAATGCTTATAAGAAAATGTAATGGATATTGTACAAGTAAGAACTTGAGGTAATGAAAGAATTCAATGAAATTCTTTAATAAATAAGAATTTGATGTTCTAGTGTTATAAACTTAATTTTAATTGAAAATGTTTTTAATTTAATATAATAGAAAGGTAAGCATTATAAATAAATGATTATAAACTTAACTAAATGAATTGATACACTAAGAAATTGAATTGAACATGAATATTATAAATAAATGAATGTAAATAAATGAAATCAAGTAATGAATGAATAAATATGATACAATAAAAAGAGAATTGACATGATGTGAATAAATGAAATGAAGTTAGTAAGTAATGAATGAAATAAATGAAGATAAGTATTAATTGAATGAAAAGGAAATCAAATAACAAATTTTATAAAATGAAATTAATAAGAATGAACTTAATTCATTCTTGGGGTCATTGTTTGTTTGGTTTATGGTTGTTTGGGCAAGGATCCTTTAAAATTGTTTGGATGAACGAATAATCTATTTAGTTTCATCTAAGACTATTGAGTAAATGGTGCACTTAGAAGTTTATTTTTCATTCTGTACAATTTAAAGTTTTTGAACCCGAACAACTATTTGTTTTGTTTGATATGAATGGATAATTGATGTGTGTTGATTTTATGTGATGGTTGTATGTTTTATTGCAAGTGATTGTTGTTTATATTGACTTGTTTGTTACTGGTTGAAGCAACTCTAAATATTACATTTCACATAATTATTAACTCTTTTTAGATTATATAAGTGAAATAAAGGTTATGGAAGCAATTGCTACTGCTTATGGTTTCATAATTAATTGTTTGTCACGACCCAAAATTCAGCGATCGAAAATCGACATCAAATACCTCACTTGTATTCAGCTGCCGGAGATTCAAATGACGAACACCAGTTCGGATGGAGCTTATAACAACATTAGATGAATATAAACAACAGAAACAAGAAAAGAATATCATTGATCACAACATAGATACAATATCATCACAATATTTGATTATAATAATCAGAGTTTATATACATGATACAACAACAAAGCGAAAACAAATTTGTCTCAACTTCAAGAGAGTTTCAACATACTTCTACTTCGATAAGGTCTTCAAAACTTCAAAACACTTCAAAAGATATCCAAACCAAAGCTTTCCAAAATCCGATAACTTCCAAACCAAAAGACTCCTAATCCAAGCTAGGTCTAAAACATGGATAACCTGCTTCTAGGCTGGCCGTGTGGAAATTGTGGGCACCTAGAGTTTAGGAAGGAAACAATAAACTCCGGGTCAGTCATGAGACTGGTATGAATAAACAAAAATAGTTGTTTGAAACAAAAACTGTTTATAAAAGAAATCTGATATGCCTTTGGAAAATGAAACTACCATAAGGCCTCCCGGCACACACACAATGCAATCGCACACTAGGGGGAGATTTCTCCTTATGATAGTCAAATATGCTTGATACGAGAAAACTTCTTGATATTATTATTAGTGCATAGTGTGAAAAATATTTCGAACGTACAATATCAATCTTAGACAGTGCACGTACCATTATAGTATGCCTACTATAGCTACCATGTTAAATGGCAGGTTCTACAACTAAAACCGTACAAGGTTCATATTGGTGATTGGATTTCCTACAAACTAAGGAACTTCCTTAAAATGGGATGCCTTTGGAGGGATGGCCCCAAGAACCAAACTGGTTCCCTATCGACACAAGGTCGGGTTACCTCTGTAACTAGGTAACACCTACAAGTAAGCCATCCTCGGTCGTTACCGACCTTTATATAGGGATTCATCAACAAATAGCAACCACCACACAGATAAATATCTGGGCTCCATACCATGATACAACCTCTTATCCAGAAGAAAATGGACATACCCTAGGGGTGTGACCTCTAAAAATCTTGCCGCAATATTCTTGTTTCGACCATTACCGGGTTGTGAGGTTTGATGAAGTCCCGTCCACAAAGCTACGCTTTTTACAACAGCCATGCTTTGGTCAACAAATGATCAGCAACACTCAGCATGCCACACTACCAAATTGGGAGTATATCAATAATAACCTTCAACTACATAACCTCTGAACTCGTACATCTTAGAGAAGGGTATTAAGCTAAGAGAATAAATTCTCTGCCACCAACAGAAACGTATTTGAAAGAAATTAGCTTTATCTCAATGAGTAATGTCAAATGTACAACCATACAAGTCTGTTCCGGGTTCGAATAGAACTGAAGGCACTTCCACAGAACCCCTTGCAATCTGGGCATCCACAATCCCGATCGGACTCCCCATCACATATGGAGATCTCTATACCGGAGCAACTCAGTGCAGACTCATTCGATAGGTTATCCTATCATTCTCGAAGACGCCCGGTCTTCACCACCGTCTTCAATTGCTATCCATTTCGTCGTATCACATATTCGGAATGGGTTATATGACACAAAGGACCTCTCCCGGCTAAACCGAATAGTGAGCGCTCAATTTAAAAACACGTGGATATATCAATCACAAAGATTCATATTCAGAGTTTGATGTGGGTTTCGGATAACAAACTGGAATCCGACTCCCTGTCGCATCGAAATTCAATTGTTGTTTTACGAGCCAATGGGTTTTCACATTCACAAAGAAATAAATCACAAATATCACAGTTCAGCACAATGCAATTCACATCACAAAGTATCACAATCACAAACCAGGATATTAATCAGCTCAAGGCATTTCAATAATAATCAATCATCTAACAATAAGATGAATTAAAAGTGTGATTATCATCAATTAATCACATAACTATTTTTCATTAATTAACTTTAATTAATAATGAATTATTATTAACTTTAAATTAATTAATTCTCAATTATTAATTAATTTAAATATTAATTACTGGTTAATTAAATCCTTAATTATTAATTAATTAAACCTTAATTGCTTTCATTAATTAATTATTTCTTAATCAAGTGCCTTAATTTATTTATTTTTAATTATAAATTAATTAAATTTAATTAATAATTTATTACCCTTTTATTATTTATTCTTTAATAATTAAGCATTTATAATTCATCAATTATTTAATCATCATTAACAATATAAATTAATTTACTTTTAAATTAAGTTAAAAAGGTAAAACATTTAATTATCTCCTTAATTTCTTTGTTAAGTTTTATTTAAAATAAACTTTTGAAAATATAAGTTTAAAAACATTCTTAACTTGAATAATTTAAAATATTTTATTATAAAACCTTCAATTACAAATTTCAACTTAACAACAATCATCCATTGAAAAGAGTAAATTTAGAAATAAATTTTGACTTAGATTTTTAAAGTTTAAAAATGGAAATGTGATTAACCTAGAGCTACTTCGAGTGATACCTGAGACCACTTCATACTAGCTTCGAGTTTTCCCAAAATCAACCCGATAGCTTCAATTTTTAAAATTTTAACTAAGTTTTAAAAGTGACCCGATGTATAATTGAAAATGTCTGGACTCAAATTCGAGCCAATACACCAACACCCCGGTGATATCTTCGAGTCGAACACCTCCCCTTCCGTTCCAGGCTACTGATACATCCCCTTGGCATGTGTACGTGCACAAATGGAACGGCCACCACTGATCGACGCTATGATCATCCACACCTCGACAATCGCCCCCACGAGCCCTACGAACACATAGATATCCCAAACGTTGACGAACTCATGAACGAGCTGTTCGACCCAGACTGCCATTAAAACTCAATCAACTAAAACCCCATCACCTTGCCGCCTCAGGCCAACAGAGGCCACGTAGTTCTGGCTGAAGCTACTCCGACAACACACGAACTCTTTCCCCCCAGACCGATAACTTAAATCGCCCCGACAAGAACGCATTTCCCTTGAGAACCAGTTTGATAGAAAAATGAATTTGACTAATTTGATATCGTTCGCCATCCACGGTAAAATTAAAATTCTTCGAGCATTTTTCCCCGAACCTATATCACTTCAGCCATCTCCAGTCACAATCTCGACCATCCTCATCACGCCGATGACCAGAATTCGAAAAAAAACCCAATTTTGATCATCACCAAATTAATCAGTGAATTCATGCTTAAAAAATATGGTTCACCTTTAAAAATCTTTGTTTTCGAAAGCAATTCAGATCATATATTTGAAACTAAAATTCTTGATGTTTGAATTTCAATGTATTTTGAATTTTACCTGTATTTTCCATTTCCAGTGAAAACCGTAATTTCTTTTTGCTTAAACTAATTTTTAAAACTTAAAAAATGTTTAGACAAAACCATCTTGTTTAGATCCCAAGGCCTAATGATTATCGGAGAAAGAGAATTTGGATTTTATATAGGTTTTGAATCCCTGAACCTGGAACATGGCTTATGTCCTGATTAACAGACATGCACATATCAACTTCATGTATAAATATACATGCACACAAATTTTTTCTCAATCATACTTCAACATGATTATTCAAATAACAAGCCAGAATCCAGATCAAAAAGTTTACTCACCTCGTCAACCTGAAACAGAGAGCTAGAACTTTTATGTGGTTTTGACCTTTGAATTTGATTTTATTTTTTATCTTCTTATAGTTGATGTTAATCTGCTTAGCTCCTGATGGATTAACTTGCTTGATTACAGAGCTGAATCCTCTTTAATTGCTGAAGTTTGAATCCTACCTTGTTCTTGTTTTTGCTTGATTTCTGGATATGAATGATCTTTGCTTAGTTGAATTTGTGATGAAGCTTGCTTAGCTTTTGATTTTTGTTTTGATTGCTTTTTCTTTTTTCCTAGTTCGAAATATTTTGGTGGTCTAGATGATTTGTTTTCTAGGTTTTAGAAAGTTTATAGTTTTAATTTTTTTCTCTAAAGCTTTGAAGGAATTAAAAGAAATGAGAAAGTGGGGGTTTGAAATGTTATAAAGTTTTATTTTCTTTTTTTTTTTAATAAATTTTCTCAAAAACAAAGGCAACAAGAGGACACTTATCTATATTAATACTTCATTGTTAACACTTGTTCATTTTTAAGTCAAGATTTCAATACTTGTTTAATTTTTTTGTTTTATAGATTAACACTTGTCTTTTAACATTTTATATTAATTCTTAATTACATTTCCTAATTTATTTGTGTATAGTAATTTAAAGAAGAAATGTTTTAGACTCATTGTTCATTAAATAAGTTACATATTTATGATTTCAAATGCAAATTATTTTTCTAAGCCATTTATTTAAATTTTAAATTCAAATTCAAATTTGAATTATAATCATTACATATATACCGTATAATTTAAATTCAAATAGTTTTTAAAATATTTATATTGTTGAATTCTTAAATTCAATTGTAATTTTACAATCTTATATATATATATATATAATTCAACACTTATTTCATTTATTTTGAAAAATTTAAAACAATTCCACAATTTATTCCAAAATTCACATTAATTGCTAATTTTTAAATTGATAAAATTTGGGGATGTTACAGATTCCTCCCTTAAGAAAATTTCGTCCTCGAAATTTGAATGAGAGAGAAAGACAAACAAAGAATATATGAATACAGAAAAAGATAGAAAATGGCTTACCAGATTAAGCCAAGATATCTACTCTGCAATTGGGATAGGACTTCTGCATGGTATCCTCTGTTTCCCAAGTATACTCCTTTGGATCGCCACTCCATTGCACTTTAACCAGTTTCACAACTTTATTCCTCAATCGCTTTTCCTCACGATCAATGATCTTTATCGGTTCTCTCTTTACTGCCAGATTTGGTGTGATCTCCAAATCCTACTGAGCAGCCTCTTCAATAATACAGTCTGGATCGTGCATATATTTCCGAAGATTAGAAATATGAAACACATTGTGCACGCCAGATAACCAGCGAGGTAGTTGCACTCGATAAGCTAAAAGACCGATTCTTTCTAATATGGGAAAAGGACCAATATAACGCGATGCCAGCTTTCCAGTTTTCCCAAATCTCAACACACCTTGCATTGGAGAAACTTTAAGGAATATAGAATCTCCAACTTGGAATTCCATATCTCTTCTTCTATGGTCATAATAACTCTTTTGACAACTTTGTGCAGTTATCAACTTCTTTCGAATAAATTGAACTTTTTCAGTGGCTTCCCTAATCATATCTGGTCCAAGGATGAGTCTATCACCTAACTCGATCCAACATGCAGGTGATCGACATGGACGACCATATAAAGCTTCAAAAGGAGCCATTTTAATACTGGCTTGATAGCTATTGTTATATGATAATTCAACTAGAGGTAAATGGTCCTCCCAAGAACCACCAAAGTCGAGAATACAAGCTCGCAAATGGTCTTCTAAAATTCGATTTATCCTTTCAGTCTTCCCATCAGAATGCGGGTGATAAGCAGTGCTGAAATTTATTTTTGTTCCAAGTGCGGCTTGAAATGCCTCCCAAATTCTACCAGTGAAGATAGGATCATGATCACTCACTATACCGCTGGGTATACCATGGAGACGGACAATTTCCTTTATATATAACTTTGCCAAACTTGCAGCTGTTCTGGTAGATTTGACTGGGATGAAGTGGGCAGTCTTAGTCCAACGGTCCACAATAACCAAATTACTTCATTTCCTTTCTGAGTTCTTGGAAAACCATCTATGAAATCCATAGATACTTGATCCCACTTCCACTTTGGCACCTCCAATGGTTGGAGTATACCCGCTATCTTCTTCCGAACGCTTTTAATTTTTTTAACAAGTAGCACAACGACTCACATATATAGATATATGCCTTTGCATTGTTTTCCACTAGAAAGTTCTTTTGATATCTCTATACATCTTTTTAACTCCTGGATGGATGCTAAGTTTGGACTTGGACACTCGTCCAAAGCTTCACGCTTTAAATCCAGAATATCTGGGACACAAATTCTTTCTTTTAATCTTATAACCTTATTGTCGTCGACTTCAAAGCTGGTATTTTCACCACGACGTATTCTCTCATAAATATCTCGAAGAAACTTATCTTCATTTTTCCTGCAAGGAATTTCTCAAAAAGAGTAGGAGTGACAACAATATGAGCAAGAATAGCATGTTTCCTACTTAAAGCATCGGCAACTACATTGGCTTTACCAGGTGTATACAGAATGTCTAGGTCATAAGATGCCAGAAATTACAACCAACGTTGTTGCCTTATATTTAAATCCTTCTGGGTGAAGAGATATTTCGGAGATTTGTGGTCAGTGAATAATTCAAATTTTCACCTAAAACAAGGAGAGTTTATTAAGTATATTTATCAAGTTAAGTTAAACTTTAAAATTTTCCCTTAGAAAAACTGAAGGATATTCTTACCCAAAAGATAATGCCGTCAGATTTTAAAGGCGAAAATAACAGCTAAGAGTTCCAAATCATGGGGTTGGGAAGTTTTTCCATGCGGACATAATTGTGTACTCGCGTAGGCAATTACCTTCCCATTTTGCATTAGCACCGCACCCAAACCATCACCACAAGCGTTAGTATAGATAGATAAGCCTTGGTTCCCGTTGATAATAGCGAGAATAGGAGCAGTAGTCAATCTCCTCTTTAAATCTTAGAAAACTTCATCACATTTCAGAGTCCAATCAAATTTCGTATTCTTCTTTGTGAGCCTAGTCAATGGACTAGCTATCTTAGAGAAGTCCTAAACAAACTTTCTATAATGTAACAACTCGCATATTTATCAATTGTATATTTAAATATTTTATTTAAATATTTCACCGTTAGTCGGAATTTAGTCCGAAAAGTTACTTTTTGCAAATAGTCGAATTGGGACTCGAGACCCCTTCCATTGAGTTCAAAATGTCGTTTGCAACCTTTTTGAGTATAAGCTTCGATATGTTTGGAGTAAGTTGATTTTTGCTACTTTTTCTATAGGGCTTTGGGTTTGGGTTCGGCCCATTTGCCCAATTCTAGTTATATCAACCCAACCCCTCTCCACTTCTCTTCATTCATTCCTCATTTCCTAACTCTCTCAAGCTCAAGAGAATAATGGGGGAAAAGATTGGAAATTAGAATTCCTAAACCCTAGTTCCTTTGCAAACTCAAATTCTTGCTCCAAAATCAAAGAGAAGACGTTCGTAAGCCTTCTCTTCATCTTCTCCAACTCTTTCCTTCTTCTATTTCAGAAATGTCCTAAACCTAACTTAGGAAATGTTTCTCTTTTAAGCTTAGATTCAAGCTTCTTGTGTTGAGATTGAAGTGTGGTTGATCTTCCCTTGTCTTCAAGCTTCTCATTCATTTGTTTTTTTAAAGGTGAGATTTTTATCTCACATCTATGTCTATGTCTATCTTTGATGTAGAATATGAGTTCCTAACACTTATTCATGTGCATTTGCTTTTGACTTGGATTGCTTTTGTGAATATTCCAATTTTTGGTGTTTTGAGTTCAAATCTCCAAAAATCATAGCTTTATTGTTTGAACATGCTTTTGGAGATGCATCGAAGAGCCTACTGGACTAGGTAGCTGATTCGTGTAAACTCCTAGTGTCGTTGCTCGACCGATTGCAATT
Organism: Allium cepa; assembly: GCA_030765085.1. Lineage (NCBI taxonomy): Eukaryota > Viridiplantae > Streptophyta > Magnoliopsida > Asparagales > Amaryllidaceae > Allium > Allium cepa. Next base: position 217,010,466 of record CM060946.1, read on the forward strand.
TAGAAGAGATTAAACTTCATTTAGATGGGCTAGGAAGTGTTGGAAACAGGTTCCAATCGGCTGGAATTTTGGTCCAGTCGACTGACCTGCTACGAGAACACTTCCCTGGCTCTGGTCCAGTTGACTGGCATACTGAGTCCAGTCGAATGACCGTATCTCGTGGATTTCCAGGGACTGTGTTCAGTCGACTGAACTTAGTAAGCCAGTCGACTGACCTGCTCCTATTTGCCTATTATGCCTATTTTTGCCTATTTTGTTTGTGATTCCAATTTTTATCGATTCGTTTTGATCCCTAGTTGATGCTACCAATTATTCGACTTTGATGACTTCTTTTTTGGGATTTTTGAAAATATCCATTTTGATGGATTTGATATCGATTTCTTTGGAATTTATTCACGTCTTCGTATGTGAGTTTTAGTGATTTATTGTTTCTACAATCATTTTTGTGATTTGTCACTTTAAAAAAAATATAAGGGTTTTAATACTAGTAGTAAATATCAAAACTCTTTTATCAAAACGATTTCAACACTATTTTAGTACAAAGCTCGTTTCTTAAACCGTTTTCCAATCTATTAGTATATACAAACCTTTACCTCACTCGTATGAGAAATCTAATTAAACGGCTTAGTAAAACAAGTGGTATGAAACGCTTGCGTGTACTTCGTCGGCTAATTTTTGGGCTTGCTCGATTGAAATTCTTGTGACAATTTTCTAGTAAAGATCTACAATTTGTTCGTAAATATTTAAGTTAAGCTAGTGGTTATGGGACATGAAGCTAAGCTCATATATTTACTAGCATAGTGTAATTGACACTTCTTGATGATCGATGATGATCATTTTATGGTTTAGACTAGCAATGCGCGATGTCTCTTTGTCCACATGGAGGACTATTCCTCATTTTATTGAGCTACGCCTCATTTCTTGCATGGGTCGTACCTATATAGGTGTGTCGATGTTTGCTTACGCATGGATCGTACCAATTTAGGTGCGTCGGTGTTCGTTTACGTCGTGGAGAAATCGGCTCAATTAGTCGGGACATGGGACGTATCTTTTTAGGTGCGTCTATGTTTGTCTATGCATGGGGCGTCTCTATCTAGGTGCGTCGATGTTCGACTTTGCATGGGGTGTATCTTTCTAGGTGCGTCGATGTTAGACACCACATGGGGCGTATCTTTCTAGGTACGTCGATGTTTATTTATGCATGGAGCGTATTTATCTAGGTGCGTCGATGTTCAACTTTGCATGGGGTGCATCTTTCTAGGTGCATCGATGTTTGATTGTGCATGGGGCATCTCTATTTTGGTGCGTCAATGTTCGGTCTATGGAATAGCGTTCCATTTGGGATTGGCCATCCTTTTCTTGTGATTTATGGATTTGTAGTTATTGATTTCTGGAATTTGTGTTTCACCAACTTTTACAAATTGGCATTAGTATGTATTTCGTTGTTTGTGGCTTGGTGAATTAAATTAAGTATATGACATTCTTTTTAATTTTTGAGAAGATTCTTATGATATTGATTTATCTCTGGATCGATTTTCAATTACATATACAGTATGTCTTTATGGTTATCATACGTTTTTGTCATATCTCTTATTCTATATCACTTTATCTGATATTTATAGTTAGACTGATCCGTTTATTATTTTCTTATCAATAAAACTCGGGTCAGACTGAGATATTACAGGTGCTTCCTCTTGACTTCTTATCAGGGACTGTCGCCTGATTTTTGGCTAACTATTTTAGATTAGTAGTTTTTGTTTTGTATACATTCGAGGTAGAGAATCCTTGATGTATACTTATTCTTTTGTCTAGCACTTGTATATATTCTTTTGTTATATTGTGGATCTTTTTGACCACTTCTCTGATGTACACTTTAAGTGTTATATATTCATATCTGTTTTCGCCTTTGAGATATGAACTTCTGTGAATAATTTATGTTATGCTTATTTCTATATATTTTTTCGAAGATATCATAGCCACTTTGTAGTATCTTTGAGTTTGTATCGGTATGTCGGATTTCCTCTTAAGTTGAAATGCATGTTATACTATTTGACATATCAGTGCTCGCACAAAGCAATTACACGGATGGTCACTCCTCAACAGCCTTATTCACCATGCTAGTTGACGGCATTACCCCGTAGTGCCCTTGGTTAGCATGGGTATAGAGGTGGGGCGTCATAGCTTGGTATCAGAGGCAAACTTCGGAACAATGTGGAATAATCTAGCAAGGATCATTGTCCTAAGTATTTCTTAGAAGTCGTGCCTTAGGATTTAATTCGTGTCTTTGTACCGTTCTATCCTATTTTCTTTTATGATTCCTTGTTTTATCAATCATGATTGTTTGATAATTATTTTGAGAATAACATTTCTTCTTCTTTCTTTCTTTCTTAAAGAAGAGAAATGGTTAGACCTGGCCGTCCTAGCGCCGGTCAATCTAGTGCTCACGGCAATTATTTTCACTTTTAGAGTTTGGCATCATCATTTTTGGGGGAGAAATTTGTTCTCCACCTCGATTATAAATCTTTAGAATATTTACTCATAAGGAACTTCATGTTGACTCGAGTTCCTGGCATCTTATGATCTTGATATTCTTTTTATTCCTGGAAGGGAAATCGTGTTGCCAAGGCGATTGTCGTAAGCAATAAGTGGTTGATTCTTTGATGATGTCTGAATGGAATTATCTTTTTATCAAATTCATTGGACGTTTTGATATACTTCGTTTTATTGAGCTTTATCTCATTTCTTTTATGGGCTTGCGTCCGATGTTTTTTTTTTGGTGTTCGGTTCATTGGACGCACCGTTTTTGTACTGCGTCATTGTTCCGAATTACTTGAGCTTCGGTTCATTGGACGTACCTGTTTTTGTATTGCGTCATTGTTCCAAATTATTCGAGTTTCTAGTTTCTCGGGCGTATTGTTATTATACTACGTCATTGCACCGGCTCAATTTTCTGTTATTCATGACGTTTTCTAACGTCTTTCTACTACGGAAATGCCTTAGGATTTTCGATTTTTATTCTTGAGCCCGGTGTTATTGAGAAAATTGAAGTTTCACCAGATTTGACTTATGAGAAACATTCCATTCGCATCATTGCTTCGGAGGTTGAGCGCCTTTGGAATGAAGATGTTCTTCTTGTGAATGTACAATGGTTCTCAGATCCTAAGGATTGCTCTTGAGAATCCTGGGAGTTCATCGAGCGATCCCGTTCAAGCTTACTCTTTCATGCTCTTTATGGTGAACTTCCTATTTCAAATTTGTTTTGTGTTGATATGCTTTCATGGTTGTTACTCTTTATTTTCTTCTTAAGTATTGCGAGGACGCAATTTGTTTAAGGAGGGGAGTCTGTAATAACCCGCGTATTTATCGATTGTATATTTAAATATGTCACCGTTAGTCGGATTTTAGTATGAAAAGTTACTTTTTGCAAACAGTCGAATTGGGACTCGAGACCCCTTCCATTGAGTTCAAAATACCTTTTGCAACCTTTTTTAGTATAAGCTTCGATATGTTTGAAGTAAGTTGATTTTTGCTACTTTTTCTATAGGGCTTTGGGTTTGGTTCAGCCCATTTGCCCAATTCTGGTTATATCAACCCAACCTCTCTCCACTTCTCTTCATTCATTCCTCATTTCTTAACTCTCTCAAGCTCAAGAGAATAATGGGGAAAAAGATTGGAAATTAGAATTCCTAAACCCTAGTTCCTTTGCAAACTCAAATTCTTGCTCCAAAATCAAAGAGAAGACATTGGTAAGCCTTCTCTTCATCTTCTCTAACTCTTTCCTTCTTCTATTTCAGAAATTTCCTAAACCTAACTTAGGAAATTTTTCTCTTTTAAGCTTTGATTCTAGCTTCTTGTGTTGAGATTGAAATGTGGTTGATCTTCCCTTGTATTCAAGCTTCTCATTCATTTGTTTTGGGTTTAAAGGTGAGATTTTTATCTCACATCTATGTCTATATCTATCTTTGATGTTGGATATGAGTTCCTAACACTTATTCATGTGCATTTGCTTTTGACATGGATTGCTTTTTTGAATATTCCAATTTTTGGTGTTTTGAGTTCAAATCTTCAAAAATCATAGCTTTATTGTTTGAACATGCTTTTGGAGATGCATCGAAGAGCCTACTGGGCTAGGTAGCTGATTCGGGTAAACTCCTAGTGCCGTTGCTCGACCGATTGCAATTTGGAAGAGATTGGACTTCATTTAGATGGGCTAGGAAGTGATGGAAACAGGTTCCAGTCGACTGGAATTTTGGTCCAGTCGACTGACCTGCTACGAGAACACTTCCCTGCCTCTGGTCCAGTCGACTGGCATACTGAGTCCAGTCGACTGACCAGTATCCCACGGATTTCCAGGGACGGTGTTCGGTCGACTGAACTCAGTGAGTCAGTCGACTGACTTGCTCCTATTTGCCTATTATGCCTATTTTTGCCTATTTTGTTGTGATCCCAATTTTTATCGATTCGTTTTGATCCTTAGTTGATGCTATCAATTATTCGACTTTTATGACTTCTATTTTGTGATTTTTGGAAATATCCATTTTGATGGATTTGATATCCATTTTTTTGGAATTTATTCACGTCTTCGTATGTGAATTTTAGTGATTTATTGTTTCGACAATCATTTTTGTGATTTTTCACTTTAAAAAATATATAAAGGTTTTAATACTAGTAGTAAATATCAAAACTCTTTTATCAAAACGATTTCAACACTATTTTATTACAAAGCTCGTTTCTTAAACCGTTTTCCAATCTATTGGTATATACAAACGTTTACCTCACTCGTATGAGAAATCTAATTAAACAGCTTAGTAAAACAAGTGGTATGAAACGCTTGCGTTTACTTCGTCGGTTAATTCTTGGACTTGTTCGATTGAAACTCTTGTGACAATTTTCTAGTGAAGATCTACAATTTGTTCGTAAATATTTAAGTTAAGCTAGTGGTTATGGGACATGAAGCTAAGCTTATATATTTACTAGCTTAGTGTAATTGACACTTCTTGATGATCGATGATGATCATTTTATGGTTTAGACTAGCAATGTGCGATGTCTCTTTGTCCACGTGGAGGACTGTTCCTCGTTTTATTGAACTTCGCCTCATTTCTTGCATGGGCCGTACCTATATAGGTGCGTCGATGTTTGCTTACGCATGGGTCGTACCTATTTAGGTGCATCGGTGTTCGTTTACGTCGTGGAGCAATCGGCTCAATTAGTCGGGACATGGGACGTAACTTTTTAGGTGCGTCTATGTTTGTCTATGCATGGGGCGTCTCTATCTAGGTGGCGATGTTCGACTTTGCATGGGGTGTATCTTTCTAGGTGCATCGATGTTAGACACCACATGGGGCGTATCTTTCTAGGTACGTCGATGTTTATTTATGCATGGGGCGTATCTATCTAGGTGTGTCGATATTCGACTTTGCATGGGGTGCATCTTTCTAGGTGCATCGATGTTTGATTGTGCATGGGGCGTCTCTATTTAGGTGCGTCAATGTTCGGTCTATGGAATAGCGTTCCATTTGGGATTGGCCATCCTTTTCTTGTGATTTGTGGATTTCTAATTATTGATTTCTTTTACAAATTGGCATTAGTATGTATGTCGTTGTTTGTGGCTTGGTGAATTAAATTAAGAATATGACATTCTTTTTAATCTTTGAGAAGATTCTTGTGATATTGATTTTCAGTTACATACGTATCACAGTATGGCTTTATGGTTATCATACGTTTTTGTCATATCTCTTATTCTATATCACTTTATCTGATATTTATTGTTAGACTGATCTGTTTATTATTTTCTTATTAATAATACTCGGGTCAGACTGAGATATTACAGGTGCTTCCTCTTGACTTCTTATCAGGGACCGTCGCCTGATTTTTGGCTAACTACTTTAGATTAGTAGTTTTTGTTTTGTATACATTCGAGATAGAGACTCCTTGATGTATACTTATTCTTTTGTCTAGCACATGCATCTATTCTTTTGTTATATTGTGGATCTTTTTGACCACTTCTCTGATGTACACTTTTAAGTGTTATATATTCATATCTGTTTCCGCCTTTGAGATATGAACTTCTGTGACTGATTTATGTTATGCTTATTTCTATATTTGTTTTCGAAGATATCATAGCCACTGTGTAGTAGCTTTGAGTTTGTATCGGTATGTCGGATTTCCTCTTAAGTTGAAATGCATGTTATACTATCTGACATATCAGTGCTCGCACAAAGCAATTACACGGATGGTCGCTCCTCAGCAGCCTTATTCATCGCGCTAGTTGACGACATTACCCCGTAGTGCCCTTGGTTAGCATGGGTATAGAGGTGGGGTGTCACATATAATATCCCACTAAACCCGAAAAACTTCGAACTTCTTTCGGAGTTGTGGGTCTCTTCCAGTCCAGAATAGAAGAAATCTTGCCCGGATCAACATAGATTCCCTCTTCATTAACAATATGGATGAGAAATCTGACTTCCTTAACCTAAAAATGGCATTTGGAAAATTTGGCGAACATAATGTTCCTCCTCAAAATACACTAGACATTAAATCTACGAAGTATGCGGGAGAATTTGTTAGTCCGAAAGGCATGACTAACCATTCATAGAAATGTCTGGACCCCTGAAAGCAGTCACGTGAACACAGTCTTCGGTAATTCATAGCTGATGGAATCCCTGGGCTAGATCCATCTTTGAAAAGAAACGAGCATCATGCAGTTGATCAAACAGATCATCAATTCTAGGTAGAGGAAATTTGTTTTTGAGAGTCAGCTTATTGAGATCGCGGTAGTCCACACACAATCTCAGAGATCCGTCTGATTTAGCCACAAACACCACAGCTGAACCCATTCAGAAACACTAGGATGTATCAATCCTTTTCCTAGCAAATCACTGGTTCGCTTGACTAATATTCTTTCCCCGGGTGCCATCCTATGACTTGCATGAACGACATGACGAGCATTTGGACCTAAGTCAATTCTGAATTCAATTTCTTTGTGTGGGGGTAAAGATTTGACTTCTTCGAACACATCTGGAAATTTTTGGACAATAGAGATGGACTCCAGACTTGGTTCGGGATATCCTAAAGTATACATCAGTTTATCTCTCTTAGGACTTGGATCCTCACAAGAGATTTCAATGAAATTCCCAAATTTGGTTCCGATCAAGACTGTTCGATTATTACAATCCAATTTGGCTTCGTACTTCGTTAGCCAATCCATTCCGAGTAGGATTTCGAATTCATCAAAGTCAAAGATGAAAAGGTGATAGGAAATTCATAACAAGAATATGAAATAGGAACGTCTCTGCATTGTAAACAAAGATTTACCGGACCACCAACTGGATTCTTTACGCAAATAGGCTCATCAACAAATTCGGGCTTGAGTTTTAATTCACTGACAGTTTGTTGGGAGATTAAGCTATATGTAGCGTCGGTGTTGAATAATACTCTAACAGCTCTATCATAAATGATAAGGTTACCCTCTAAAACTCCTTTTTCTTTATCATCCTTTAAAGTTAAGGGGTCATCTTTTATTGCGTGCATTTCTGCTTCTTGGCTTGCTTCTTTTTTGGGAAATGTTTAGCTTCGTGACCCGGCTTGTGACAATAAAAGCATCCCTTAGTTCTTCGACCTGTCTTCACAGGCTGATATTCCTTTCGTTTCCTAGGCTTCTTACAATCGTTTGAATAATGACTTTTCTCCTTATTACTCCTCTTCTCCTTGCTTTGATTCGGTTTCTGTCCTTCAGACTTCCTTTTCTTCCAATTTGGATTACTTGAACTTCCCTCCACTTCCGAAACTTCCTGCATATCCAGGGTAGCATATCGATAACCCATTTCGATCAAGTCTGAAAAGGATTCCTTCACATGAGTCGTCATCCTTTCATGGTACTTATTATTCATTCCCCGAATGAATCTCTCATTCTTCTTTAAAGGTGTATTCACCAGCTCTGGACCAAAACGAGATAATTCATTAAATTTGTTCAAATACTCTTCAAACGATAAGCTTTCCTGCTTCAAATCAATGCACTCCTGGTACATTCGGGAGATACCAGCAGACGACATGTATCGCTATCCAAACACCTCTTTGAATCGACTCCAAGTGAATTCATCTTCTGGCTCATCCACAGTAATAGTTTCGCACCGAGCTAAAGCTTCTTCTTGGAGTTGCCAAGAAGCTATTAATCGCATTTGATCGTCTTCTAACTTCAGTCCTTTAAAAATTCTCTCACATGATCGGATCCAGGCTTGGGCTTCGACAACAGATTCCTTGCCAATGAACGGCTTTCCACTAAGTCTGGTAAAATTTCTATATAGATCATCCAGATTCAGCTGAGGTTGAGTAAGTATAACTATTGTTGCAGGGACTTAACCAGATGTAGTGGTATTTCCCCATCCCCTACCTCGTTCTCTTCGCCCGCTCATTCTCACTATATGTAATTAGTAAGAAAACTTGAATTAGGTATACAGACGAGATATCTTAGGGAATATCAATAGTTAAAAGAAATAGACCAAGAAAATTTAGGGTTTCGGTCTCTCGGTTTATACTCATTATAGGGAATAGTTCACCCTATCTCTAAAGAGCCACCTAATGTGTTATACTCCGTAGCTAAAGTTCTTACTCAACCTTTAGCTCTGATACCACTTGTCACGACCGGAAATTCAATGATTGAAAATTGACATCAAATACCTCACTTGTATTCAACTGCCGGAGATTCAAACGTCGAACATCAGTTCGGATGGAGCTTATAACAAAATTAGATGAATATAAATAGCGGAAACAAAAAATGAATATCATTGATCATAACACAGATACAACATCATCACAATATTTGATTACAATCATCAGAGTTTATATACATGATACAACAACAAAACGATAACTAATTTGTCTCAACTTTAAGAGAGTTCCAACATACTTCTACTTTGATAAGGTCTTCAAAACTTCAAAACACTTTAAAAGATATACAAATCAAAGCTTTCCAAAATTTGATAGCTTCCAAACCAAAAGACCCCTAATCCATGCTAGCTCCAAAACACGGGTAACCTGTTTCCAGGCTGCCCGTGTGGAAATTGTGGGCACCCAGAGCTTAGGAAGGGAATAATAAACTTCGGGTCAGTCATGAGACTGGTATGAGTAAACAAAAATAGTCATTTGAAACAAAAATAGTTTATAAAAGAAATCTGATATGCTTTTGAAAAATGAAACTACCATAAAGCCTCCCGGCATACACACAATGCATTCGCACACTTGGAGGACATTTCTCCTCATGATAGTCAAATATGCTTGATACGAGAAAACTTCTTGATATATTATTAGTGCATAGTGTGAAAAACATTTCGAAAGTATAATATCAATCTTAGCCAGCATACGTACCATTATAGTATGCCTACTATAGCTACCATGTTAAATAGCAGGTTCTACAACTAAAACCGTACAGGGTTCATATTGGTGATTGGATCTCCAACAAATGGTCAGGCTAAGGAACTTTCTTAAAATGGAACGCTTATGGAGGGATGCCCCCAAGAACCAAATTGGTTCCCTACCAACACAAGGCTGGTTTACCTCTGTAACTAGGTAACACCTACAAGTAAGCCATCCACGGTTGTTACCGACCTTTATCCCGGTATTCATCAACAAATAGCAACCACCACACAGATAAATATCTGGGATCCATACCATGATACCACCACTTATCCAAAAGAAAATGGACATACCCTAGGGGTGTGACCCCTAAAAACCTTTCCGCAACATTCCTATTTCGACCATTATCGGGTTGTGAGGTTCGACGAAGTCTCGTCCACAAAGCTACGCTTTTTACAAAAGTCATACTTCGATCAACAAATGATCAACAGCACTCAGCATGCCACACTACCAAATTGAGAGTATATCACTAATAACCTTCAACAACATAACCTATGAGCTCGTATGTCTCAGAGAAGGGTGTTAAGCTAAGAGAATAAATTCTATGCCACCAACAGAAATGTATTTGAAAGAAATCATCTTTATATCTCAAAGTGTAATGTCAGACATACAAATATACAAGTCTGTTCCGGGTTCGAATAGAACCGAAGGCACTTCCAAAGAAGCCCTTGCAATCCGGGCATCCACAATCGCGATCGGACTCCCCATCACATATGGAGATAACTATATCAGAGAAACTCAGTGTAGAGTCATTCGATAAGTTATCCTAACATTCTCGAAGACGCTCGGTCTTCACCACCGTCTTCAAATGCTATCCATTTCATTGTATCACATATTCGGAATGGGTTATATGACACAAAGGTCCTCCCCCGGCTAAACCGAATAGTGAGCGCTCAATTTAAAAACACGTGGATATATCAATCACAAAGATTCATATTCAGGGTTCGATGTGGGTTTCGGATAACCAACTGGAATCCGACTCGCTGTCGTATCGAAATTCAATTGTCATTTTACGGGCTAATGGGTTTTCACCTTTACACAGAAATAAATCGTAAATATCATACTTCAGCACAAAGCAATTCACATCACAAAATATCACAATCACAAACCGAGGTATCAATCATCTCAAGGCATTTCAATAATAATCAATCATCTAAGAATGAGATGACTTAACAGTGTGATTATCATCAATTAATCACATAACTATTTTTCATTAATTAACTTTAATTAATGATGAATTATTCTTAATTTTAAATTAATTAATTCTCAATTATTAATTAAATCCTTAATTATTAATTAATTAAATCTTAATTGCCTTCGTTAATTAATTATTTCTTAATTAATTGCGTTAATTAATTTATATTTAATTATAAATTAATTAATAATTAATTACCCTTTTATTAATTATTCTTTAATTATTAATCATTTATAATTCATCAATTATTTAATCATCATTAACAATATAAATTAATTTACTTTTAAATTAAGTTAATAAGGAAAAAAAAATTAATTATCTCTTTAATTTCTTTGTTATGTTTTATTTAAAATAACCTTTTGAAAATATAAGTTTAAAAACATTCTTAACTTAAATAATTTAAAATATTTTATTTTAAAACCTTCAATTACAAATTTCAACTCAACAACAATCATCCATTAGAAAAGAATAAATTTAGAAATAAATTTTGACTTAGATTTTTAAAGTTTAAAAATGGAAATGTGATTACCCTAGAGGTACTTCAAGTGATACCCGAGACCACTTCATACTTGCTTTGAGTTTTCCCAAAATCAACCCGATAACTTCAATTTTTAAAATTTTAACTAAGTTTTAAAAGTCACCCGATGTACACTTGAAAATGCCTAGACTCAAACTTGAGCCAGTACACCAACACCTCGATGATGTCTTCGAGTCGAACACCTCCCCTACCATTCTAGGCTATTGATAATCCCCCAGGCATGTGCACTTGCACAAACAGAATGACCACCACTGATCACCGCTACGGTCATCCATACCTCGGCAATGGCCCCCACGAGCCCCACGAACACTCAGATATCCCAAACGTCGACGAACTCGTGAACGAGCTATATGACCCAGACTACCATTAAAACTCGATCAACTAAAACCCCATTGCCTTGCCGCCTCAGGCCATCAGAGGCCACGTAGTTCTGGCCGAAGCTACTCCGACAACCCACAAACTCTTTCCCCCCAGACCGATCACTTAAATCGCCCCGACGATAATGCATTTCCCTTGAGAACCAGTTTGACAGAAAAACGAACTTAAACCCTAATTTGATATCGTTCGCCATCTATGATAAAATTAAAATTCTTCGAGCATTTTTTCCCGACCCATATCACTTCAGCTATCTCCAGTCACAACCTCGACCATCCTCATTACGCCGATGACCAGAATTGGAGAAAAACACCAATTTTGATCATCCCCAAATTAATCAGTGAATTCATGCTTAAAAAATATGGCTTCACCTTTAAAAATCTTTGTTTTCGAAAGCAATTCAGATGATATATTTGAAACTAAAATTCATGATGTTTGAATTTAAATGCATTTTGAATTTTCCCTATATTTTCCATTTCCAGTGAAAAACCCTGATTTCTTTTTGCTTAAATTAATTTTTAAAACTTAAAATTTGTTTAAACAAAACCATATTGTTTAGATCCTAAGGCCTAATGATGATCAGAGAAAGAGAAATTGGATTTTATATAGGATTTTGAAACCCTGAACCTGGAACGGGGCTTATGTCCTGATTAACAGACATGCACATATCAACTTCATGTATAAATATACATGAACACAATTTTTTTTCAATCATGATTCAACATGATTTTTCAAACAACAAGCCAGAATCCAGATCAAAAAGTTTACTCACCTTGTCAACCAGAAACAGGGAGCTGGAACTTGAATACGGTTTTGACTTTGAATTTGATTTTATTTTTTATCTGCTTATAGTTGAAGTTAATCTTCTTAGCTCCTGATGGATTAACTTGCTTGATTACAGAGCTGAATCCTCTTTAATTATTGATGTTTGAATCCTGCCTTGATCCTGGTTTTTGCTTGATTTCTGGATGTAAATGTCTTTGCTTAGTTGAATTTGTGATGAAGCTTGCTTAGCTTTCAATTTTTATTTTGATTGCTTTTTCTTTTTTCCTAGTTTGAAATATTTTTGTGGTTTGGATGATTTGTTTTCTGGTTTTTAGAAAGTTTACGGTTTTAATTTTTTTCCTCTAAAGCTTGAAGGAATTAAAAGAAATGAGAAAGAGGGGGTTTGAAATGTTACAAAGTTTTATTTTCGTTTTCTTTTTATAAATTTTCTCAAAAACAAAGACAACAAGAGGACACTTGTCTATTTTAATACTTCATTGTTAACACTTGTTCATTTTTAAGTTAAGATTTCAACACTTGTTTAATTTTTTGTTTTATAGATTAACACTTGTCTTTTAACATTTTATATTAATTCTTAATCACATTTCCTAATTTATTTTAGTATAGAAATTTAAAGAAGAAATGTTTTAGACTCATTTTTCATTAAATAAGTTACATATTTATGATTTCAAATGCAAATTATTTTTTTAAGACATTTATTTAAATTTTAAATTCAAATTCAGATTCAAATTCAAATTTGAATTATAATCCATGTATATATATACTCATATAATTTAGATTCAAATAGTTTTTTAAATATTTATATTTGTAAATTCTTAAATTCAAATGTAATTTTACAATCTTATATATATATAATTCAACACTTATATCATTTATTTTGAATAACTTAAAATAATTCCATAATTTATTCCAAAATTCTCATTAATTACTAATTTTTAAATTGATAAAATTTGGGGTTGTTACAGCATTAACTGCCCGACAAATAGGTATGTTCTCGGATCACGGTTTTATAGCGTTATTATATAGTTTTTCCCCATTGTTGGGATATATTATTTTGAGATATTGTGATATATATTGTTATATTTGATATTATATTTTCTCCCTAGCCTCTCCGTACAAAGGAGACTACCAAAATTTTCCGTAAATTATGGACTTAGAAATTTTTTTGAAAAATGTTTTCCAAACTTTATTAATTTGAGTATAAAAGGATTTAATGGTTATAATTGGTATATTTTATTTAAGTTAATTAATTTTGTAAATGTATTTGTTTACAAAGTTAATATTTTTGAATAAAATGTATTTTTTACTCTATTATATCTTTTCCCCTTCTTCTTCCTTTTCGGGGACGAAAAGTTTTGAGTGAGGGAGAGTGTAACGACCTGTAAATTTCAGTAATTAAATTTGTTGATTTACTAAGATTTTGAATAAATAAAAATTTGGAATTTGTTAATGAATTTATAACGGGAATGGAATGTGAGAATATTAATGCAAGTTAATAAATAACTAATTTAGTGCAATCCCAATTAATTGAAACAATTGTAGGGTTATAATTGATTGCAAATAGTAAAATTTGGAAATAAATTCAAAGTTATATTAATTGATGAAATGGTACACAATAAACTGTATTTTGATAAAATCAATGTTAGATAAGTAATTATAATATTTGTTTGGAATGATGAACTTATAAAAGTATGATTGAGAGTTAATGGCAACGATCATTATAAGTTACATATATATTTAATCCGTTAAATTGACTTGGATTAATCGCAAATAAATGAAATCTAATATTTAAATATTACGAAAATAAGAATTTAGGTGAAATTTAAAGATCTTGATGTAATAAATCATGAACCAACGTTAGTTATATCCTTATTGTAATAAAAGACATGAATAACAAGGTTTAAAAAAATGAAATAAATGGATTTTGGGAATTTTAATTTATAATTTTTGAATTTAATGAAATTGAAACTAAACGCTGAAATGATGGATTAATCTACTTTAATTTGACGTCTAAATTTGTTTGAATTATTGTAATTTTTTAAGAAATCAAAAATGATAAGATTTGTTAATTATGGAATTGAAATTGAAAAGTGATTTAATTAATTAATATTAATTTATTTAATTAACTGGAAAATAGCCATTTTGGCCACTGACTCGGATTTCAACGAAACCAGTTTCATCGGATCTGTAACGATGAATTATTGTAGAATTTCAAGTTTCCTAATGATCAGACCTGCCGTTTGATCTTACGGGCTCGAAACGCCTAGAAATCAAATTAATTGAAATCAATTTGAAAAAAAACTGAATTTTGCATAACTTCTTCATATGATGAAATTTGGACTTAAAACATATTCCATCGATTTTAAAATATTTTAAAACATCTATTTTGATATATGGGTTGACCCATTTTCATTCCGGAGTCGAAACGGGCTTTTCGGGTCGTTATCGTTTAATTTTCCAAACAAATCAAGCCCATTTGTTCTATTGTGTTCTGCCTATATATATGTCATTATAAACCCTAGCAGCCTTTCTATTTCTTATTTCTGTACGTTCAGAAATTTCTGTTGCTCCTCTTTCTCAATGGCAGACAAACCCTAAAATTCACAACCCAGTTTCAATTCAAATTCTACTCCAAAAATTCAAACTCCTCAATATATATCGAATTATATATCGATTTGAAGCTCTCGACGAGCGCATATTAGATCTATGATTCGTTTTCCAATCTGAGTCACTGTTTGTCCAAAAATTGATGAACTATTCTCAACCGTTCGTTGATCGTCGATCAACTTCGTCTGATCGAAGAATCGAAGGCACGGTTTGGTAGAGAGAACCGAGGGGAGTCCATCGGCATGGTTCGTTCATCGATTCTATGGTTGATTGAGCACATATTCAAATAGGGTTCAAAGGAAGAAGTGGCAGTTACGTGTTTCCCCTCGTCCGGAGCATGCGCGACGTGCCACATGGGATCAACGATCCTTGGGGGTGCGGCTCTCAGATGGTGGGGAGCGGCGGCGGTCCTAGCTTGTCACGCATGTGGGTTGTAGGATGTCAGCGGCAACGCAGTTCTCTATTGAGATGGAGTAGGGTTTCGGTGTGCAGTAATCGTGGAAGAATCCTGGTGACGTATTAATTAATTATTATTTTATTTTGAAATTCAAACATTCTAATATCAATAACTTTTACATACGAGGTCTGTTTCATGCGAAGTTTTCTCTATTAGGATCATATTGAAATTCCAGACATATTGACGTAGGTTTGGATGAATTCTAAAACTGTTCAAATTTTGGGTTTAAATTGGATTTAAATTCAATTTAAATTCGAAGGTGAGTCTTTTAACCCACTCACAACTTTAAAATTTTCTTATGTTTGTTAAATTGATTTATGATGTGATTAGAAAATTATTTATGACTGTCTAGCATATTTTGAGTCATCATCTCAGTTTATTTGAATTTATTTGAACAAAGTAGTTAGTTAATTTATTATTGAATATAAACTGCTAGTAAATACTTGTTATTTATTATCTGTTCTATATTGATGTTATTGATTGAATTGGATGATGATTGTAATAAATGTTTGATGATTGATATTGGATTAATGGATGTTGTATTTTATATTGTTATAAACTACAAGTTGTTATGGATTTTTATTTCATTCGGGATGGCGGTTTGAAATGATATATAACCGTATTTATATTTTAAATTATGGATTGAAATGATAGATATCTGTATCACTTGACCATAGGATAGAAAATTTTATACAAACGTCGTGCTCTATATATATAAATATATTTTTGAAATGATTTCTATGGTTTTGTAAAGAATATATGATTTTATATAAATATTGATTTCATATATTATGTAAATGTTATTTTATCCTTGATTTTTAAGCTATGTATAAACTTGTTTTATATAGAATAAACTTAATAATAAGTTGATTTTATTGGAGATAATATGGTTAAGTATTTAAATTATATTTTAATATAGAGTTTATAATGATTTAAATAAATTAAGGTGGGAAGATAAATTTGAGGTTTATTTGATTGAATTTATTTAAGAATTAAACTCAAATAAGTTTGATGTGAAATTTATTAAATTTTAAATTTTAGAAGGTATGTATTTTATAACTTGAATTTGGTTTAAGGTTAATTAAATGAATATTTCAGGTATAAATAAAATAAAGGAAATATTAAGTTATTTGTAATTTGGGATTTATTTAAATGATAGTAGATTTCTTAAGTAAATATTTCGAACCTAAATAATAGAAAATTTAATTGGATATATATATATATATATATGAAATTATCAAACTTAGTTTTGAAATTGTTGACTACTTAAAGTTTGAAATATACTGAATTTGAAATGGTTTATTTTGTGAATCAAATCTGTTTTGAAATCAATATAATTTGGAATGGTTTATTTGGAAACTGAATTGAATTGAGGTTTATGATTTGGGTAAATATAAAATGTAGAAATTCTAGTTTTGGAATTGATTTGGGAAATTAAAGAAGCTATTTTATTATATAAAGTATTTAAATGTTTAAACCATTTAAGTGGTGGAAGTTATGTTTCAAAGTTATGAGCTTCAAGGTATTATGACTTGAAGTGTTATATTTCAAAAGTTTTGATTTCAAAATGCTATAACCTTGGAAGTGTTATGATTTTAGAAAAGGATATATTTGAAATGAAAATGATATCGTATTGATTTCGTTCTGAAAAGGTAATGATATTTGGTTTTAAGTACAAACTATTTTTGAAAATGACCGTGGTGTTATAATAACGTTTGGTTATTAAAGAGACCGGAATCAGAAGTTATCATACTCTCTGCCAACCAGAAAACCACTTCAATAACCGTGTACGCGGTGGAGATTCCAGAATGAAGTAGGATGGTGGTGACGTTCCTTTGAGGTATATACGTTGACCCGACTCCCGTGAGTTAGCATATAGTGGCTAAAACAGAAGCGATTGATGGGCTAATGAGGTAGCACCTTTGATCGGACACATCCCTTCGATATTATACTCTGAATTTTGGATGGATTTGGTGTCCACTTTTGAGTTTTTTGATTTGGGGGTGTGGCTCGAGGTGGGCGGTAACTGTGTGCTATGCATTACCACCGGCCCGGAAGTGTAATTGGTATATCTACCCTGACATTTCCTAGTTGTGCCGTGTCACCTACCCTAGCGCGCCTTGTACGAGTTTGATTTGTATCGTACCTATGAAGTATCCACTGGTAGCCTCTCGATCAGGAGGTATTACGGTACTGTACAGACTATTGGCGCTATTTACGTGTTAAGGGCTATATGGGTAACCCCTTAATTCTATTCAAAAGTAAATTTATTTTACTATAGACATTATTATAATAGCGTATATTACTATATAGTAAATAGTTTAACAGATCCTTAGGAGATGTAAGTCTCGAACATCTGTTAAGTTACTGCACTCACGTTTGACACAGGATAAGAGATGCCAAATCCCGTAAGCATCTCTGATGCCGTTCCACTCATATTATTTACCATTGATTTAACTTACATAAGATCTTTTAGTTTTGACTCGAGTGTTTCGTTATTTCAATTCGCTCGGGTCCGTCTGAGCATTTTAGCATTCGAAGACTTTATTTCTGGAGGACGAAGGCGATGATTGAATTACTATTATTTATTATTTTATTCCACTATATTCATACTGTTCTGCTGCATTATTTATTATTTTCTGCTATGTGTAACTCTGATATGTGTTGTATAAGTATAATCAAATGTTTCGTAAAACAGCTTCATGAACTGTTATTTGATTATTATATTTTGTCATTCCGCTGTGAGATTCTGTTTTGTTTTATTTCTTTATCTTCTTTTCTTATTTACCCCAATAGCAATCCGCTCTCTTGTATGGTTTGAGTCTGACTGTGTAATGTGGTTTATCGTTGATTTAAACATACAAAAAGACGGGATGTTACAACACCACTTGTTAGCCGCTATGCACAGGATCGTTGATGGTCGATAGTAATATAATGTTGAAGTGCAGTAATCACACCAGTAATAATATAAATATAATAGTAGCGGAAAATGTAAATCACACAATCGATTTTATACTGGTTCGGATGACCACCATATAGGTCTTTCACATAATTTTATTTGAATACAATCTTTTTGGCAGTAGTTGTGTCATTGTACACTGATTTGCCCAATTGAAAATATATTATTCCTATAGATTACAAGGATGATATTTCTTGAATGAACATGAGTTTAGAAGTGAATGATCTGAATATAGATTACTATTTTAGAGCAAGTAGAATGAAATAGAGTTTTCAGAAAATTGGAGATTAGATAATGGAATTAGTTAATAAAAATCGTTGAAACTTTACTTATTTATAGAAATGAATGGTTTTAATTAATAAACATGAAAACCCTTCTATACAGATGGTTGTGACTACAAAAAGAGAAGAGACAACGATTTGAAGGAAAGAGGTGCGTCTAAGTTCGTTTTTGGAAACTACAATTTTATAGTGCATCAGTGCGCCAAGCGGTCCACTGGTGTACGCTATAATTTCAGCTTCCAAAAGCATATTAGTTTGTACATACTTGATAACAAACTTTGTTTTACCTCTCACTTATGAGATATGTGATATTCATGAATCGTCCTTGTGAGTTTTAACAAAGTAATCTAGTATAATATGACTCATACTTAAGGATTCTTAAATTCTTTTCTTCGTAATAGTTGGTTGACAATCTTCGATACTTGATAGCAATTTGACTTTATTCTTTTTAAGGTTGTAGAAGTGCTTTTCCAAAAACATGAAGTTGTGACATATTTCCATGAAGCTGTCATCATCAATACTGAGAATTATATTTCTAACACCGTACTAGCTTCACCATATTATTATGAAGCTTATTCACGTCCGCTTCTACTATTTGAACTGATTTCTTCACGTAGTTCGGGTTCAGTTCCATAACCAAGTCGTCTACTTACCTCAGACTTACTATTGCTTTCGTATCCCAAATAAACTTCCTTAAATGTCATATATGGAACACATTATGGATCCTCGAGAAAGCCCTCACAACTCCACTCTGTATGTCACTTTTTTGACCTCTATAACCGGAAATGGTCCTACATATCTATGTGCTAAATTACCAGCCACACCACACCTTGCATTAGAGAAACCTTCACAAACACATGATCGTCTATTGCAAACTCTAGTTCCTTCCTCCACGTGTCGGCATAACTCTTTCTCCTAGACTGCGCCGCCTTCATTCTAGTTTGTATCAACTCTACTTTCTCGGTAGCATCCTTCATCACATCTGACCCTAACACAAGCCTATCTCTCATCTCCATCCAATATATGGGTGACTTTCACAGTCTTTCATACAGCACCTTTAATGGTTCCATTCCAAAACTACTTTGGAAACCGTTGTTGTATAAGAAATTTACCCAATGTAAATGATCTTCCCAATATGCCCTAAAATCTAAAATGTAAGCTCACGGTAAATTATCTAGAACCTTGTTGACCCTTTTGGTATGCCCCTGTTGATGGTATGTAGTACTCATATGAAACTTCGAACTCAAAGCATTTTGCAAACTACACCAAAATCGCTAGCGAATAGTGGGTCTCGATCACTGATAATAGTGCTAGTGTAACGACCCAGAATTTTAGTCGTTATATTTTGAACATTTCATCCTTTTAAAGGTTGAATTTAAAATATTAAATGATTTTGGATGTGAAATTTTGATTGAATTAGTGAAATGATTTTAAATTTCAAATATAACGATTAAATGAATTTGCTGAATAGTAAATTTAATATCTGAAAATTTGGTAAATATGTGAATCCGGAGTTAAATATGAACGGAAATGATTTTTATAGTTGATTTAAACTCTATTTGAATTAGAGTGAGGATAGTGGACTTTTAAATGAAATTAAAAGTGGATAAATTAAATTTGAAATATATATATATATATATATATATATTAATTTAATAATGAAATTTAACATTGGAATAGTGCAAACAATTGAATTTGTGACTTAATATGAATCAAAATGGTTTCTATTTTGTAACTTTACAAACACTAATTAATGGCGACTGCGTATGGTGAATTGGTGATCTTCGCCTTCTTTCCGTAGCTATCCCTAGCCCAGTTCTGGTCCTTCCGCCCCCCTTCTCCTTTGTCTTTCATTCCTTCCACCCGCCCTAACCTCCCCATGCCCTTGTCGAAGTTTTCGTCTCCAGATCTGGTTTGCACTTCTGACGACGAATTGGTGAATGTGAATGCTCTTGTTTCGGTGCCTCGAGTAAACGTGAATCCTACTGCCACTAATACGAATCGCATCTTCGACTTGCCATTGGAGGTGATTGATTTCCCACTTTCTGGTATTATGTCAGACCAAATCCCCGCAGTCTCGTCTACTCATTCTGTTCCTGGCATCAAAACAGCATCTGGTAAGTCCCCTCTGTCGCCGTTTTTAGCATCTTCTACTGTTAATGCTTGGTCGTTAGTGGAGGTTGGATTACCAGTGGACTCAATTGTGGTTGAGGTTGGTTCTTAGAATACTGATTGTTTAGGGGGAAATACAATCTTGGGGGTGGCGTCGGCCGATGTAAATTCGTTTGTCAATAGTGCTACAGTGGTGCCAAATGGTGGTGTGGTGGATTCTGATGTCCGTGTTGTCGCTGCTGTGTTGGGTGGCACTACAGGTGCTCGTTGTAATGCCGATGACAATATTCCCCTGTCTGTTGTTTCTCTTCCTAATAGGGTTGTTCCTCCGTTTCCACGGTCTGATGTTAAGTGGACATCTTTGTTTTCCAAGCAGCCTAGTAATGCCGGTATTCATACGCCTCGTCGTTTTGAAATTGTCGAGAAAGGAGGTGTGATGATTCCGCCTATGGAAGTGATAGAGGCCGGCGTGGATTATTGGAAAGAGCACTTGGTTGGTTTCTTTCTTGACTCTAATCCTCCTTACCACTTAGTTAAGTCAAGGTGCAACATGGCGTGGAAGCCTAGAGGTGGATTGAGTGTTCATTTTGATAATGAAATGTTCTTTTTTAAGTTCTCGCGTAGTGATGAAAGACAACGTATTCTGGAGGCTAACCCTATTCTAATTGATGGAAAACCATTCATTATCACAACGTGGAGTCCTTCTGTGGATCGTGCGAAGGAACAAGTATTATCTATACCTGTTTGAGCCCATTTTCCCCATATTCCTTCTGTTCTCCAGCCTCTTATCGAGATCGACTGGCTTGCTGGTCTTGTAGGTAAGGTGATATGTTATGATGCTAATACGGTGGCCAGAAAGAAGCTAGTATATGCCAAAGATCTAATTGAGATTACTCCAGACAAACCCTTGCCATTGGTTCTTAATGTCAAATTAGATGAGAGTCATGTAGCTGAGGTCAGAGTTCGCTATAGTTGGAAACCTGAGATATGTACGTCTTGTCAGTCCTTTGGACACTGTGCTGATGCCTGTTCTGGTCCGGTTGTTCCCTTCGTTGACCGGATTCCTCTTCCCCGTCCGCCTTTACGGAAGTGGGTTAAGAAGGATGCTCCCCCTGTTCCATTAGCTGATGCTCTGATAGCTCGCATTGTTGTCCCCTCCATAGTGGATCCTCCCGTTGTTCCCTTAGTTGATGCTCTGTTAGCTCCCGTTGATGTTCCCCCACTTGTGGATCCTCCTGCCGATTCTTCGGTTTGTGTAGCTCCTACTATTTCAGTGCATGCTTTAGCCCCATCTATTGGATCTCCTCCTGCTTCCCTGGAGGTGGATCCCTCTGCTTCCTATTCTGATTTCATCTCCTGGGATTCGGTAGAACGTGCTTGGGTTCACGCTCCTTCTGATATGAGATATTCGCCTGAGAGGGACACTTTTTATGCTTTTATTAGTGATATTGGAGGCGAGAGTCGTTATCTTATTTACCATATTGACGGAGATGGTTTGTGCCTCACTACGGTTGGTGAAATTGGGGAGGAGAATAAAAGTAAGTTTTATGATGTTACTTGGGATAGGAAATTTCTTTACTCTCCTGACTCGGTTGGATTTGAACCTCGTATGGCTGCTCTCTTCTCTGGGTATCTTCATGTTATTGGTCCTTCTTCCGCCGATGGACGCGATTGTTCTTCCTCTTCTGAGGAAGATTAGTTTTGCTGTAATAGTAGTTTAGGCTCTTCTGTCTAGCTCCTGTGCTTTTATATTTTTGCCTCTTTAGTCGCTCTGTGCATGTGCAGGGCACCTGTTTTTCCATATTTATACACAGTGGCACGGCCCGCTATAAAGCCGGCTAGCTTTGCTATAAAAAAATGGTTTCTATTTTGGATGTAAATTCTATTTGAATTATAATTGAGTTAGTAATTTTTAAAATTGGAATTTCAAGTAAATTCGTCAATTTTGAAAATTGCTCAATTTAATCGGCGCGTTAAAATAGCGTTCCGGAGCACAGTCTCAGAATTTGACGAAACCAGTTCCGTTGGATCCGTAATAGTGTATTATTATAAGATTTCAAATTTCGTGGAGTTTGGAGTTACCATTTGGTCGTACGGGATAGAAACGCGTTGAAATTAATATTGGAAATTAAATATTTTAATTCGATTCTAAAGGCTATCTTTCATATACAATTGTATTAGGCCCCAAAACTTGTTCCATTATGTTCAGAATAGGGGTAAAATATTATAAATGCCGGACGGCATGCTTCGTTTAGAGTTCGTCCGGAAAAGTGTGTGAACAGCGAAAATAATAATAACATAGTTCGTGTATGTATATATATACACCCAAACCCTCTCAATCCTTACCCTAATATACGCGGCTGCCACTATCTACTTCCATGGCCAAAAATGTCCCATATTCTTCTTCATTTATCGCTCGATCCAAGCAATATTTTCCAAAACTTCCAAAATGAAAGTCGAAAAGCTCGTCGAGCTCTACGAGGTGAACGGTCGAGATTGTCGATGGTGGCTTAGATTCACCAGAATTGGCTTGTGAAAGTGCTATGTTCGAGCATGAAAATTGAGAGTTGTGGGCAAGCGAGTGTTATGGGGCTTTAGGCATGGTTTGTGCATGGGGCAACGCATAACATGGCGTCATTGGATCATCTTCAGATCAATCGTGATGGTAGTGGTGAGGCGAGAGATATGGCGATTGGGTTTTTCTGGATCGAACAGAACGAACGTGAAGGAAGAAACAATAGCGGTCCAAATTTCTTCATTCTGAAACGTACGGGCAGATGTGTTTAGGTTTAAAAAAATTATTTATATAATTGTATTTGAATCTTATTAATTTCGTATCCTTCACATATGAGGTCGGAATTGGACAAAACAAGCGGTGATGGGATTATGGCGACGAGCATTTCATTATGGAATTGGTTTAGAGATGTTTGGAAATGGCTAAAATTTTAGGTTAAATCGAACGTCGTTCGATCTGATTTAAAATTTAAAACTCCAGGTGAGTACTTTATAATGCTCACAACGTACTAAAATATTTTTATACTAGTTAAATTCAAAATTATGAAGTGATATAAATTTATCAATTGTTGTTTGATAAATTTAATTTTCATTCGAATTAACCGTTAAAAATTAAAATTGATGGTTAAATTTGAAATTGGAAT
Source organism: Allium cepa (assembly GCA_030765085.1). Lineage (NCBI taxonomy): Eukaryota > Viridiplantae > Streptophyta > Magnoliopsida > Asparagales > Amaryllidaceae > Allium > Allium cepa. The sequence goes on from CM060946.1 coordinate 217,034,346, forward strand.
TTAATTGCTATTAAAATACGTGGAATTGATAACTATGGAATTGTTGTGAATTATTGGCTGATTTGAATATTGATTGTGATGGATGCTATTGATTGTTGTTTTGGATGATTTGGATGTTTATTTATTTTGATATATTCTGTTATCATCCTGTATATTATTTACAGTACATAAAACTGTAAATTGAATTAATTCGAATAAATTAAGAAATAGGTTGAAATGATATATACCTATGATACTCTGATTTGGGTTGAAATGATATATATTCATCCTTGAAATTAAATTGAAATAACTGATCGCATGGCCATAGGATAGAAAATTATATATGAACACTGGATTGGTTAAATTAAATTATTTGAAATTTTTTGATTCGAAATTTATTTAAATGTTCTGAATTTAGACAAATGAAAATAAAATTTATGGAAATCAAGCTATTTCAAAATTGAGCTCGGAATTGAATTATATTAAAGGATTTGGATTTCAAATTGGGTATTGAAAGTAAATTTGATTTAAGTGTTTTGAGAATTAAACTCGGAATAGAGATAAATCGACATGGTTCAAATTTCAAATTGAAATTATTTTGGAATTGTAATTGAAATTAGCTTGATGTTAAATTAAAATTAATTTGAAACCGATATCGAAATTAATTTGGAATCGAAGTAAAATTCGACTTGAAATCAGAATTGAATCGATTAATCGAAATGGAAATTTAAATTTGAATTGGATATTTGAAATTGAATCAGTTTGACTTTGAAACAATTTTCAATAAAATTATTTAATATAAACAATTTAAAACCTATCTTTTAAACATTCAAATTATTTTGATTTTTCAAACTCTTTTACTATAAAATCATTTTAATACTTAAACTATGTTGTATTAAACTATTTTAACCATTTAAACTAATTTAACTATTTTAATTATTTAAACTATTTTAAAAACTATTTTCTAAAAATTCAAACTGGTTAAGGTTAGAATATTTATATTTAAATTATGACTTCAAATAAAAATTGAGTTAAATTGAAGTTATAACCCAAATGGAAATTCGAAGTAATTTTGAATTGGAACTGAAATCAAGATATTGAGGCAAAAATTATTTTGAACTGAAATAGTATATTTTGAGTAAATAAGATGATTTCAAAGTTGATTTGATTTTGAAGCGAATAAGATATTTTGATATCAAGTATGAATTATGTTCGAAATGTAAAAGTACCAACTGTTGTGTAAAACAATGTTTGGTTATTAAAGAGACTGTGGCCGTATATGGGCATAATCTCTGGCGCTACCAGAACCACTTTAACAACTTTGTACATGGAGTGATGGTCCAAAACGAAGTGGTTGGATTTGGCGTCATTTTCTGGATTTGAAGAAAGAGAATGAAAATGGATTGGCCTGACACTTTTGTCAATTTGAAATGACTAAAACAGAAGCCATACCGGTGAAGCGGGCCAGCTACCCCAAGCGGACACACTTCTTTGTATTACCATCATTTACATTGTGATTGATTGGGGCACGCCCTTGGATTTTGGGAGTGTGGACGTGGTTGGCGATCATGGCAATGATGCGTTACCACTAGTCGGGAAGGGTAAACTAGTAGTATCCTACCTTTGGAATTGCCTCATGTGCCTTGTCATACTTTTATTCAAATACGAGACTCGTACAATTTTGGTTTAGGGTTGTCATATCACGGCGCATCTCTGACTACCAACGTGCTACTGGTGGCGTCAAATGTAAATTATACAACAATGCTTAAAAACAATTAATGTAAAGCCATAAAGCTAAGAAAAATATTAATTTTATTGTTTAGACATTATATATCTAGCATATTCTACTACATATAAATATTTTGATGGATCCTTAAGAGATGGAAAATCCCGTAACATCTCTTGAGTTATTATGCGCATGTTATGCACTAGATAGGAGATGTGAAATTCCGTAAACATCTCTGACGCTATTACACTCATTTTATATGTGATATTGATTTGACTTACATAAGGATATTTTAGTCCCGACTCTAGTGTTTTGTCTTTTCATTACGCTCGGGTCAGCCCTGATTTTTTAGTTTATTGAAGATTTATTCTGGAGGATGAAGACGGAGACTTGGTATATTATCAATATTATTATTCCTACATCATGCTGTTTGCTGCATTATTTTCATTCTGTTGTATATGTATAACTTTGATAAATGTTGCATAATTATAATCAAATGTACAGTAAACAGCTTCATGAACTGTTTATTTGATTATTATATTTTCTCGTTCCGCTGCAAGAATCTGTGTTTGTTTTCTTCTTTTTTTCTTATTTTTCTTAATTAACCCTATTGATTATCTATGTTACGGATTGTTTAAGTCGGACATCTGTTGATCGTTGTTGATTTAAAACTTCCGAAATATTGGTCGTCTCAGCTAGTATCAAAACTTTCGTTTAGCGATAACCTTAGCTTTGTGGGGTATGCTTATTAGAGATAAGGTAGTAATGCCCTAGAACGAGTCTGTTTGAGTGAATATATAGATGAGAGAGCGTACTTGCTAGTGTTATAAAATGTTTTATATCATGTTTAATTATCTGTTGAGTTTTTTATGAATTCTGGTCAGTGCGTGAGATGTCGTGTTATCGATAGGGATTTCTATGCACTTGAATGAGGCAGGTAGACATAATATTTTTTTAAAATAGGATAAATGAAATATTTTTACCTAAATTATATTATATATATAAAATGAAAGTTTTTAGAGAATGCTATTTGTTTGGAGATGAAAATATTTATTTATCATCGATTGGTTGAAATAAAATAAAATGAATACTTTGTGAATTTTATTTTATGAAGTGTTCAATAATTAAATTGAGTTGAAATCTAATTACAATAAGGATTGTTTAAAATAACAGAGTTGTGAATTGGTGAAATTTTTTGGTGATAAGATAATGAAATTTGTATATGTATATTTATAATATAGTTTATAAATAGAAATAATTTAAAAGTCAAGAATTTTGGATCTATAACCTATTGTTTTCAAAGCCTTCAAAAATTAATTATATTATTATTTGGAAGAGTTTTGATAGAAAAATGTTTTAAAAAGATTTTTAAAAGAAATAATAGCATTGAACTCGCTTTAGTTGCTGGAAAATAATCCTAGGGATGACTCCACCATCGCCAGTATTCATTTTCGAGTTTTTGAGTGAGAATTGCTACCAAAAGCAATCTATTTTCAATTAAAAAAAGTTTTGTTGTGAAAGATATTTTAAGTATGATTTGATAAATATATAAATACAATTTTGAACATATAAGTTAAAATAGTATAAATAAAAATAAGCTTATAACTTATAGATTTTAATAGAAAAGTAAAATTAAATTTTGAAAATTGTTGAATATTTTGATTAAGCAAATAAAAGAAATTTGAATTCGAGGATTTTTTTATTGAGTTAGTGAAATAAAGTAAATAAATATAGTTTAACTCATGGAAGCTTAAATATCATGAATAAGATTAATTTTTATAATACTCAATTACATTTTAAAGCATCAAAATAACTTACCATTAGTTTTTGAGAAGTTAAGATGTTTATAAGAATATATAATGGAATATTATACAAGTAAAGAAATACTAAAGTAATTAAAATGTTTATAAATAAAATTTAAGTTGTTATAATGAATGTTATCTACTTAATTAGTGTATTATGAAATGATTAATGACTAAATTAAACAAGTAAATGGAACTTAAGAAAGTAGACAAATGAATGAAATAATATCTTGCAAGTTGTTTATAGAATTAAATGTCAATTTGCGAAGAATGTTGTAAATTAAGTTATAACTTTTGAGAAAACTATAAACTTGAACAAGTTGAAATAAGAAGAAATGAACCTTAGTAAAATAGTGATAAACTAAGGAAATGTTAAATGAAATGTTTCACGAATGAATTTAGTATTAAATGAAAATTTGTGAAGGTAAAAGTGTAAAGGAAAAGTATGAATGTTATAATTGAAGAGTTTGCGAAAACAATTAAGTCTTGCAACTCATAGAATTGATAAATATAAGTAAACAAAATTAGTGGTGAAGATATGAAAAGGGAGTTTAAAATAAGATATGAAATTTGATTTAACATAAGGGAAGTTGAAGGAAATGGATAAACAAAATCTATGAAGGGATTAAATTAACAAAATGAGTCAGATAAAATTTGATTCAAAATGAAAATGAACTTAAGTTGTAAAGTTAAATTGAATAATTTTAATCATAGAATGTATGAGAAATTGACTTCAATGAATGTAAATAAGTGATTGTGAATCAATTTGAAATTGAATAGAATTGTATATATTGATTTAAAATGGATAATCGAATATTTGGACCTTGTACTTGTTTTTGCATTCGAAATATACATGCTATAATATGTTTGTTTTATAAAACATATGTTTAAGTTCATTAAAGGAATGGAATGTGATAAAATTTCATGATTATGAACTTATGCATTTCGTTTGAGTAAGTACAGATACATGGAGCTTTTGGGATAGATTTAGTTGCGTAATTGCATATAAATTAAGCGAACTTTCTTAATAACGCTACTATAAGGTACGCTTATGCATTAATAGAGAAAACGAAATAAATATTGATATATAATATATTCCTGACCGTGTGGGTCAATGTATATATTTTTATCACTTTTTTCATATTGCAAAAGGCTCTCCATACAGTGGAGACCCTATCAAAAAATTTCGGAAATTTAGGGTGTTAGAAATTTATTGGAAAATTTAGAAAAAAATTTAACTAAATTTGATTTTGAAATTATAACTTGAAAAATGAAATTTGATGAATAAATAGAAATAAATGGATTTGGTTGAGTCTAGAAGATTTAGGTAATGGTAATAACAAAATTATAACCAAATAGGTTTTCAAAAGAAATGGAACAGGAGTATTTTTCCTGCCTTGGCAATTTTGGGGACGAAATTCTTTTACTAGAGGAGAATGTGATAACCCGAAATTTTGGTCGTTTGGTTTTGAACGTTTAGTTTATTTTTAATGGTTGAATTTAACATATTAATTGATTTTAGATATGGAAAATTTGGATGAATTAGTGAAGTGGTTTAAAATTTCAAATATAGAGATTAAATGAATGTGATGAATAGTAAATTTAATATCTGATAATTTGCTAAATATGTGAATCTGGAGTTAAATGTGAGGAAATGATTTCTATACTTGAATTAAACTCTATTTGAATTAAAGTGAGGATAGTGGACTTTTGAATGAAATTAAAAGTCGATAAACTATAAATTTATAGATATTAATTTAATAGTGAAATTTAATATTGGAATTGTGTATACACTTGAATTTGTGACTTAATATGAATCGAAATGGTGTCTATTATAGTTATAAATTCTGTTAGAATTATCATTGAGTTGGTAAGTTTTTAGAATTGTAATTTCAAGTAAATTCATCGATTTTGTAAATCGCTAGATTTAATCGATGCGTTAAAATAGCCTTCTGGGGCATAGTCTCAAAATTAGACGAAAACAGTTCCGTTAGATCCATAAGAGTGCATTATTATCGAATTTGTAATTTCATAGAGTTTAGAGTTATCGTTTGGTTGTACGGGTTAGAAGTGCGTTGAAATTTTGAAAAGCAATGGGCTAAGGGAGCCCTGCCCAATATATTCATATACTTCATTAATGTACAAAAAGATATACATGCTGATACATACCATCATCAAAAAGAATAAAATAATACAAAAATGATAGCAATACAAAACTTTATTCAACAAAAACCTCTACAACTCCTACATCTCTGCAAAAAAATCACCTCAGCCTTCCAATTCTCTTGCAAATCCTCTTATGTAATAGACTAAATAGCACATTAGCATTCTCCATTTTCTGTTCAAAAATTCTTCTGTTACGTTCAGTCCACATTTCATAAACAAAGGACTTCAATATGATCAATAGAATCTCAGATTTTCTACACTTCCATCTTGTAGCCTTGAAATATTAAACCATTCAATTCGAGAGTTTTTCACTGGTCTGTAGAAATTTCCAATGGAAAGTAATCTGCTCCAAACTTCATAAGTAAAATTGCATTCGAAAAATAAATGCGTATTAGATTTAGGATAGGAATGGCAGAAAACACAGTCTTCATTGTTAAGAATGCCAAGCTTAGTCAATTTCTGTTTTGAGTTTATTGCATTTGCCATGATTTTCCAGAGTAGAAGATTTTCTTTAGTAGGTGAATTGGTCATCCAGATTCTAGATGCCCAATGGAAAGATTCCAAGTTTTCACTAAGTAACATAGCTTTGTACATAGCAGATATAGCATGTTTCTTCCCCTTTACTGTCCAAAGAACCTTTAAATTTGAAGAAGAAAGTGGTAAAGATGTTATATTTTTCCATAAGTCTCTGACTTGCTTAGAACTGCAATAAGGTAGATTAATAGAGCCATCACATATATAAGAAATAGCTTTAGCATTTAAAGGAATTCCAGTAAGAAGTTGCAGAGGATATGGGAGAATGTCCTGAAATCTCAAACCAATCTTGGACCAAGGAGAACTCCAGAAGTTTATATCATTGTTAGCCAGAGGGTTGCATTGTATAAAAGGTAAAAATGTTGATCTTAACTTCAAAATATTACGCCAACTCCAGCTGCATAAGTTTGGGATGGTGATAGACCAAAAATCCTTGCCTTTTAATAAATTCTTTAAAATCCATTGAGTCCATAGATCCTGATTATTACATAAAATTTTGTCATAGTATAAAGACATAGCAGCAACATTCCATAATCTTAAATTTGTTATGCCCAGACCGCCCTTATTCTTAGGAAGTTGAATCTTCTTATAAGAGATTGGAATTAACTTTTTTGAGAAAGGATCTCCATGCCATAAGAATCTATTCAGAGCACTATTTATCATTGTTACAAGTTTACATGGAAGAATGTAGTGTCTCATCCAATAATTGACCATAGAAGTTGCAACACTTTGCACAATAACTAGTCTCCCTGCTTGTGAAAGCTTTGTGTTAGGCCAAAGTGTTAATTTCTCTGTGATTTTTTCATAAAGTGGCAAACATTCTGTAGTAGTGATTCTTGCAGTGATGATAGGAAGACCAAGATATCTTTCATTTTGCTGCATTCCACTAAAACTAGAGAAAGATATAATTTCACTCTTCAAAACATCATTTATACCTGCTATCAGAATACGATATTTGCTAAGATTAATCTTCAAACCAGTGATTGTGTAGAATTTATCCAGAACTTCAATCATAGTAGTGATATTTGATATGGTTGGCTTTGTAAAAATGATAAGATCATCAGCAAATAAAAGATGAGTAATTTGTGGATTTTTACATTTAGGGTGCAACTCAAACTTCCTATTAATAACTTGCTCATTAATTAAAGAATTAAACACCTCCATTACAGTAATGAACAATAATGCAGAGATCAGATCCCCTTGCCTGACACCTTGAGTTCCTTTGAAAAATCCTCTGGCACAACCATTTCTAATTATTGAGAAATGAGATGAAGAAATACAAGTGTAAATCCAAGCAAGCATAGGCTTTGGAAAGTTCATCCGAGAAAGAATTGCTATAATGGAACACCAAGATACTGAATCAAAAGCTTTTGTATATCAAGTTTGATCATACATCTCGGAGAAATACTCTCAATACTATATCCTCTTATAAGCTCTTGTATTAGTAAGATATTATCACCAATATTTCTAGAAGGAACATAAGCAACTTGATTATTTGAAATAACTGAAGGCAGAACATGTTGAATCCTATTTGCTATGATCTTGGAAATAATTTTGTACAGTACATTACAACAGGAGATAGGTCTAAAATCAGTAACTTTCCTAGCATTTGGGCATTTTGGAACAAGGGCTATGTTAGTTGCATTTATTCCAGTAGGCAATTTATTGTGAGAAAAGAAATAGAGTATTGCCCTGTTGAGATCATCCTTAATTATTTTCCAAGTATGTTGAAAGAAGAAAGCATTGAAACCATCTGGTCCACCACTACTATCAGGCTTTAAGGAAAAGACAGCCATCTTAACCTCTTCTGGTAAAACTTCTCGAATAATTTCACTTGCCTGTTCAGTGCTCAAAAAAGGAAGCTTCATAGAAAACAGAGGAGATAGATTAGGGGACATTGGGTTTAGATTAGCAAGAATAGCAGAGAAGTAATCAATAAAAGTTGCATTGATAGAATCATCATTCTCCTGTAATACTCCATTCCTATCAAATATACTCATAATTCTTTCTTTGGATTGTTTAATCTTGATAGAGTTATGATAAAAATTTGTATTCCTATCACTTTGCTTATCAATAGTCTCATGAAGTATTTCTTTTTTCATCAATGCTTCAAACTCTAAAGCTTCCAGTAGTTCTTTGGATAAAACTGCTTCTTGACTAGCCAATAATGAATTCAGATTATCATTCTGTAATTGTTGTTGAATAACCAATAATTTTTCCCTAATACCATCAGAGATTTTAGAACCTTTCCCAAAATTCTCTCTAGCCCAAGATTTAAGCTTTCCTTTTAACCTCTGCAGTTTTGTCTTAAGAATATAAAGAGGATTGCCAAAAATATTTTCCTACCAAACCTGCATCACAATGCTTAGAAAATTATTATGATTAGTCCAAGTTTTATAAAATTTAAAAGATGGATTCCTGTATATTGTCTTCCCCCCCCCCCAAGATAAAATAATAGGAGAGTGATCAGAAATTGAGGGATTTAGAAATTTGCAATAGAGATTTGGCCAAATATTAATTGAATGAATATTATAAAATGCGTGATCAAGTTTGCAATAAGTTTTAGGACCAAGTTTACTTTTTTATTCCAAGTAAACACTGCTCCAGAAGATGGAATATGAGTAAGAGATGATTTTATCAAAGTTTGATTTAAAGGGGAAATATCTTTTAAAGATAGAGGGATTCCACTCATTTTTTGATCAGATGAGTACATACAATTAAAATCACCAAGAACGATCCAAGGTAAATTTGAATAAGAAAGAGAAATGAGGTTAGAAAGAAAAGATAATCTTTTATCAAGATTGTTTTGAGCATAGACAAAAGTAATCAGAAAAGGACTATTTGAAGAAAATGAAGAAGCAGAGAATTGAATTAGTTGATCGTCCTCTTTGAACTTTGTCAATTTCAAAACACTTGAATTCCATAAAACCAATAATCTGCCATATGAAGCACTTTGTAAATTATCCTCACGATCCTAATCATGAGCAATATTCTTACAGGCTAAATCAGATTGCAGTTTATTTAGCTTTGTTTCATTGATAGCAATGAGTTGCAGTTTCTAATCTTTAATTAAATGCTTTACTTCAGCTTGTTTTGATGCTAGATGTCCTCCTCTTATATTCCAATATGCTATATTATTGCACAACATCATTAATGTTTGGGTGAAATTATATTTGAAGGCTGCTTCCTTGTATGCCTTAAACCACTTTTCTGAGAGGAAGAGACCTGAAATGTTACTGATTCATTATTGTCTCTCGGCTGAATTTCTTCTATATTATAGTTTTTACCATTGTTTAAATCCTCTGTTGTATCATGGAATGAGACTTTCTTTTTGCCTTTTTTACCTTTTTTGTGAGATGTAAAAAGTTCCTCGGTAGAGTCCTTTGAACAACATGGTGGAGGTAGAATCAAATTATTGGGAGGAGAAATGTTGATATAAGGGGAGGTATGTGCAGAGGAGACATCATTGATTATATGTTCATTGTTGAAATCCTTAATGGGAAAAGAAATAGCAACAAAACCTTCAGAATGTTCCTCAGTATAGTCCTTTGAACAACATGATGGAGGACAAATGTTGATATAAGTGGAGGTATGTGCAAAGGAGACATCATTGATTATATGTTCATTGTTGAAATCCTTAGTGGGAATAGAACTAGCAACATAACCTTCAGAACATTCCAATGCTTCAGAATATAAAGAAGGATTCCTAGTTACAGAATTATTCACTGCTATGAAATCTTCAACAAAAGAACAATATACAGATATTACTTTATCAATTTTTCCATCAGAGCAACTATTACTTTGCTTATTTTCAGATTGAGAGTAAGAGATTCCCTTTTCAATTAATATCTCATTATTAAACGCTCCATCAAAATCAGATAAAATCTGAAAAGAGTTAGTAGTTACAACATTTTGCTTAATGCCCAATTCCCTATTACCATCAGTTTCTATTTGTATATTCTCATTATGATCCAAATTCCTCACTGCTTTATCTGATATTTGATTACCATCACCTTTAATCAAATTATTATCAATAAGAGAGTCCTGAACTAAATCCTTTCTTCTCCATACTTTAAGAGAATTCTTATTAGAAAATCCAACATTATGAGGCTTCTGAACCTTATCTTTCAAAATCCCATGATCCACATATTCTTTATTAACATTCTTCCCATCATTATCACCAATACCACTAGTTTGCATATCACAATTTTTCACCTTATTGTTACCTGAACAGAAAATAGTTTCATGACCAAAAACTTTACATTTACTACAGATTTTTGGCTTCCAGTCATATTCAACTTTAACATATGGACAGCAATCACCTAAACCATCAATTGCAATAAAGTCAAGGAGCTCTTGATCAGGTGATACTTCAATCAACGCTTTAGCATACTTAAATCGAGACAATCTTTCTGTACTTTCATCAAGACAAATCAGTTTTCCCACATGACATGCTAACCAATTGATACCAATTAAAGTCCAAGCAATCAAAGGAATTCTATAAAAATGAACCCACACTGGCACCTTTTTAATTTGCTCTTGAAAGTAACCAAAAGAAGGGTCCCATTTTGTAATGATGAACATCTTACCTTTAATAAAGAGAGGACCAGATTGCAATACTTTCATTCTGTCAAGATCATTCGAAAAATTAAAGAAGATATTCTCATTATCATATTTGATATCAACTTCTCCTTTTAATCGCCAAATACTTCTCAAATGCTTTGAAACAGTAAGGTAAGAGAGAGGACCATCCAAGAAGAAACCTACTAAATGATCAGCCCAGTATTTAATTCCTTCACTTCTAACTTCATCAGGTAGTGCATTCGGAAAACCATCTTTTTTAATGACAAAATGCCTAGGCTCAAAAACACCAACATTTCTAGGTTTTTTCTTGAACAAAGAAGACCACTTTAAATCTGAATCAGATAACCTAGTAAGATGATCTTGCTTCAAATCAGGGTTAATACTACTAGCCAAAGGTGGAAATTGCCTATCAAGATTCGATGACAGGTTATTAGAATTCAAACAAGAAACGAAATCTGACAAAGTCGAAGGTGGGACGAAAGAAGAAGAAACAGAAGGAGGAGGAGGGACCAGAGAGGATGAAAGATTCAAAGAAGAGGGATGAGAAAGAGATTGAGAGAGAGGAGGAAGAGGGGCCGGGGAAGAAAGAGAAGGAGAAGGGATCGAGGAAGGAGGGATCAGGGAAGAAAGAGAAGGAAGAGGAGGAGGAGGAGGGAACGGGGAAGGGGAAGAAGAGGAAACCGCCATTAACATTGGCTCGTCGAAATTGATATTGGAAATTAAATATTTTAATTCGATTCAAAAGGATATCTTCTAGATACTAATTAATTAGGCCCCGAAACTTGTTCCGTCATGTTTGGAATATGGGTAAAACTTTATAAACGCCAGGCGGCATGCTTTGTTTGGAGTTCGTTCGAAAAAGTGTGCGAATAGCAAAAATAATAATAAAAAATTCGTGTACACGTATATATACACCCAAATCCTCTCAAACCTAACCCTAATATATGTAGCCGCCACTATCTATTTCCATGGCCGAAAATGTCCCATATTCTTCCTCATTTATCTCTCGATCCAAGCAATAGTTTAGAAAACTTCCTAAATGAAAGTCGAAGAGCTCGTCGAACTCTACGAGGTGAACAGTGGCGACCATCGATGGTGGCTTAGATTCACCAGAATCGGCTCGTGAAGATGCAACGTTTGAGCATGAAAATCGAGAGCTATGGGAGGCCGAGTGTTATGGGGCTTCAGGTGTGGTTCGAGCATGTGGTGGCGCACAACGAGGCATCATTGGATCATCTTCAGATCGATCGTGGTGGCAGCGGTGAGAAGAGAGAGAACAACGTTTCCTTGAGTGAACGAGAATGAATGTGAAGGAAGAAGCAATATGCGGTCCAGATTTCATACTGAAATGTACGATCGGATGTGTTTAAGTTTAAAAAATTATTTATATAATTGTATTCAAATCTTATTAATTCCATATCTTTCACATACGAGGTCGTAATTGGATGAAATAAGCGGCTATAGGGTCGTGGCGACGAGCACTTCATAGTGGAATTGGATTAGAAATGATTGGGAATGGTTAAAATTTTAGGTTAAATCGAACGTCGTTCGATTTGACTTAAAATTTAAAACTCAAGGTGAGTGTTTTATAACACTATAAACGCACTAAAAATATTTTTAGGCTAGTTAAATTCGATAATGAAGTGATATAAATTTATTGGTCGTTGTTTGATAAATTTATTTGTCATTCAAATTAACTTTTAAAAACTAAAATTGACTATTAAATTTGAAATCTTAATTTCATTGCCAGTAAAATACCTAATATCGATAATTAGGGAATTGTTGTGAATTATTGGCTGATTTGGATGTTGATTGTGATGAATGCTATTGATTGATGTTTTGGATGATTTGGACGTTTATTTATTTTGATATATCTTGTTATCATCATGTATATTATTTACAGTATATCAAACTATAAATTGAATTATTTCGAATAAATTAAGAAATACCTATGACACTGTGATCTGGGTTGAAATGATATATCTCCTTCTATACCCTGGTTTTGGTGATTACTTGTAAGTATTAAATTATAACGAATGTTATAATTTAATATTATGATTTAAAATAAATTGGTATTTTAATTTTTTTATTTGGAACAAACAATGAATTTTGGGAATAAAAGGGTGAAAATAAAATTTTAGAAACTTTATTCTGTTTATTCGTGAGAATAGTGAATGAAATATGATTTTTACTTGAAAAAATGCAATAATTCTTGTAATTGTTACCAAACACTTCTTTTAATATTTTTAAATGGAAATGTTTGATTTTATAGTGTGTTTATATTAAATAAAAAGATGAAATTTGATTTAAAATAAAGTTTTGGTTATAAAATTGAGTTTAAAATAGTTTGATATATTTTATTAAACAAGAACATAAATTTTGTGTAATTTTTGAAGTTAAAAATAAGGGTTTATGTATTTGTTTGTGTAAAATTGGTCATTTATGTAAAATAAGATATTTTGATAATAAAAATATTTCTAAAACCAAAATTATCTTTTTATTAAGTGTAAAATTATTTAACATCTAGATATGTTTACATAATTTATTTGTGTTAAAAACATGAAGATAATATATTTTTTTGATAATTACATAAGTGTGTATAATTGTTTTATGTGATAATTATTCACTTAGCCTAATTTTGTAACAACCCGCATATTTATCGATTTTATATTTAAATATTTTATTTAAATATTTCATCGTTAGTCGGATTTTAGTCCGAAAAGCTACTTTTTGCATACGGTCGAATTAGGACTCGGGACCACTCCCATTGAGTTTAAAATGCCGTTTGCGACCTTTTTGAGTATAAGCTTCGATATATTTGGAGAAAGTTGATTTTTGCTACTTTTCACTTTGGGTTTGGTTTTGGGCTCAACCCTATGTTAACTTATGCTCAAATCTGAGCCACTTTTCCCCACTCACCCTCATTCTCTTCTCTTTTCAGTTCTAAGGCATTAATGGTGGGTGAGATTGGAAATTAAAACTCCAAAACCCTAGTTCCTCTTGCAAATCCAATTCCTAGCTCCAAATTCAAGAGAACCCATTGGTAAGCATTCTCTTCTTCTTCTCCAACTTATTCTCTCACCAATTTCAGAAATTCCTAAACCTAATTTTGGGAATGTTCTTGTTTTGAGCATAGATTCAAGCTCATTTGGGTTGTGTTGAAGAGAGATTGATTCTCCATTTGCTTTCAAGCTTCTTCTTGTTTGATTTTGGTAAAAAGGTGAAATTTTTATCTCACATCTTAATCTATAATTATCTTCGATTGTTAAGTATGAATTCCTAACACTTATTCGTGTGCAATTGATTTTGGTTTGGATTGAATTGGTGTATATTCCAATTTTTGGTGTTTTGGTCCAATTTATGAAAATCCTATTATGGATATTTGGACATTGATATTTGAGGCGTATCGAAGAGCCGTTTGGGCTGGGTTGTCGTTCGACGTAATTCCTTTGTCCTCGCCATTTGCTCAATCGATCGTTTTCTACATTCGTTTGGCCATTTTTGGCCTAGGTTCAGGGAATGCCCTGAACCCTTCATTCAGACGTCTGAAACGTGATATTCAGACGTCTGAATATTGTCTGGGAAGTTTTCTATTCCCAGATTCATACGTTTGAATATATGGTTTCAGACATCTGAATTGGCTTATTTTCAAACAGAAAGAAAATAGGCTAAAATATGCCTATTTCAGACGTCTGAAACATTTGGTTCAGACGTCTGAATCGTGTTCTGGAAATTTTTATATTTCCAGATTCAGACGTCTGAACCACTTGTTTCAGACGTCTGAAACTGTTGTGATTTTGCCTTCTTGCCATTTTGTTTGAGAATTCCAATTTAAATCGATTCGTGATAATCCTATTTGTTGTTATCATTTATTATGACTTTGATGACTCTTTTTAGGGATTTTTTAATATCCATTTCGATGGATTCTTTATCGGTTTCTTTGGATTTTATTCACGTCTTCGAATGTGAATTTTAGTGATTGATTGTTCCTACAATCTTCTTTGTGATTTGTCACTTTAAAAATATAAAGGTTTTCTATACTAGTAGTAAATATCAAAACTCTTTCTTCAAATGATTTCAACACTATTTTATTACAAGGATCGTTTTCTCAAACCGATTTATAATCTATTAGCATATACAAACCTTTACCTCACTCGTATGAGAAATCTAATTAAACGGCTTCGTAAAACAAGTGGTATGAAACGCTTGCGTTTACTTCGTCAGTTAATTCTTGGACTTGTTCGATTGAACCTCTTGTGACAATTTTCTAGTGGAAATCTACAGTTTGTTCGTAAATATTTAAGTTAAGCAAGTGGTTATGGGACATGAAGCTAAACTCATATATTTACTAGCTTAGTGTAATTGACACTTCTCGTTGATCATGACGATCATCTTTGTGATTTAGACTAGCAATGTGCGATGTCTCTTTGTCTGCGAGGGAGACTAAACCCCGTTTTGTGGAGTTTCGACTCAAATTGGTGGGGTAGCAACCCATGGTCTTCGGGCCGTTTGTGGAGCTTCGGCTCAATTTGTGATGGTTAGCAACCATGGAATTAGCATTCCGTTTGTGATACACGTGTTGGTGAGCTTTATGCTCCCGTTTGTGATAGGCCTCCCACCTTTGTGATTTCTGGATTTCTTGAGATGATTTCTAGAATTTGTGCTTCACCAATTTTCGTGATTTCTATTGATAAGCCTTATCGATATTTGTGCATTGGTGAATTTGTGTGTCGTTGACTTTAGTGATTTCTGGATTTCTTGTGTAGTCTTTTGGAATTTGTGTGTCATTGACTTTTGTGATTGACATTGATATTATCGTCAATATTTATGGTTTGGTGAACGAAATAAGGAGTATGGCGTTTCTTTGATTCTTGTGTGGATTTGGTGACATTGATTAATCTCTTGATGATTATCAACTAAGTATATATATATATATATATATATATATATATATATATATCACAGCTTGGCATTGTGATTATTATGTGTTTGATCATATCGCTTATTCTATATCGTTTCATCTGATATTTATAGTTAGACTGATCCGTTTATTATTTTCTTATTAAATAATACTCGGGTCAGACCGAGATGTTACATGTGCTTCTGCTTGACTTCTCTCTTGGGATTGATTTCTCTGACTTTTGGTTAACTACTTAGATTAGTAGTTTTTGTTGTATACATTTGAGATATAGACTCCATGATGTATACTTATTCTTTTGTGTAGTTCGTGTAACTATTCTTTTGTGATATTGTGGATCTTTTTAGACCACTACTCTGATGTACACTTCCTAGTGTAATATTCATATCTATTTCCGCCTTTGTGATATGAATTGTCTGTGACTGATTTATGTTATGTTTATTTCTATATTTGTTTCCGAAGATATTATAGCCACTGTGTAGTAGCTTTGAGTTTGTGTCGGTATGTCGGATTTCCCTCTTGATAAAGAAATGCATGCTATACTATCTGACATATCGATTACACGGATGGTCGCTCCTCAACAGCCTTATTCTCCGTGCTAGTTGACAGCATTCTCCGTAATGTTCTTGGCTAGCGTGGGTATAGAGATGGGGCGTCACAGCTTGGTATCAGAGCCAAACTTCGGAACAATATGGAATATTATAACAAGGATCATCGTCCTAAGTCCATCTTAGGAGTCGTGCTTTAGGATTTAATTCGAGTCTTCGTTCCGATTCATCCTATTTTCTTTATGATTCCTTGTTTTATCTATCAAGGTTTCTTGATATTTATTTTGAGAATAATTTTTCTCCTTCTTTCTTTTCTAAAGGAAGGGAAATGGTTAGTTCTAGCAGTCCTAGCGCCGGTCAATCCAGTAGACCTTCTCTGGATGGCGCATTCATGACTGCCTAACAACTTTTGGATCTTGTAAAGAATCAAGAGTTTATTTGTGCTTTGAGTAAGAACCTCGAAATGGTTCTACCTTTGAAACTTGAAGTTTCTTTCAATCAGCTTGTGGATGTTACTCTTCTTCATGGAGAGGTTGGTAAAGGAAGTGTTTGTGATATTGGGACTTCCAAGAAGAGGCATATTAAGTTCAAGAGCCTTAATCCCAATAAGAGAGTGAAGCAAACTACTTTTGTAGCAGAGACTCCAATCCCTTATCGTGGAGGATGCTACAATTGTAATTCTAAGGACCACTATGCAAAGGAGTGTCTGGAGCCACTCTTTTGTCGCTATTGCAGAAATACAGGTCATCATATTTCTGTCTGCCCCATACTTCAAAGCAACAAGAAGGTGGAACAAGAAACTTCGGTAGCCAAGTCTCCTACCTCAAGTCATAAACAATGCTACAATTGTGGTTCCACGGACCATTATGTAATTAAGTGGCTGAAACCCCTCTATTGCCGCTATTGCAAAGGCTCGGGTCATTACTTATCTACATGTTCCAAACTCCCTAGCAAGAGGGAGGGAAAGTTGAAAGTCGTGCAAGCCCTTGTGACACTTCTCTTGGTCAAGGTATTTTGCATTCAATCCTTGATGCTATTGTTTTATTTCGTGATCTTTATATTTGAATTCTTTTTGATATGAGTCCATATCACTATTTTATATCAAAAGAACTTGTTGATTCTTTCCCTTTAAACAATTTTGGGCTTGATGACTTGTTTGAGGATTGTGAATCCGGATGGTAGATCCGCAACACTCAATTTGTCTTTATTGATGTCAAAATTATTTTATGCGATTTTTCTGTCCGAGCTGATTTTTTACTTAGGCTTCGGAATTTACTTTTGTAAGGATTGGCTTAATTATTATGAGGCCATATCCTTTGTCCCGTGTGGACTATTCATCTTTGACATTTTCAATTTGTTAAGTAGATTTCTATTTTTCCTTTATGATTTTGATTCCAACTTGAAGACATCATTTTATTCTTTAAGCCCTCAAGATGAGAAAGTGTTATTTCTCTTATCTAAATAATTTGTGAAACTTTTCCGGTATTTCTGATTTTGTCTTAGGATTATCACCTAAGCAATCTTTTGAGTGGTGTTAAGGTCTTTCAGCTCGACCTTGCCACTGATTTTCATTTGGCTACGAGTTGCGGGAGCTAGCATTCCACTTACCGCATTCCGCACTCGTTATGATTCTTATGAATGACTTATTATGTCATTCGATTCGTCTAGCTTATTTCATCCATTTTATTAATCGAGTATTCTATGAATATTTCGATGAGACTATTCTTGAATTTATTGATTTTGGATGAAAATAGAAATTTAAAATTTTGAAAATCTTTTTCATAAGATTTATTTATAAGTACAATTTGATTTTTTTTTTGTTCTTAAAACGAACAAAGAATATTCTTAGAAGTTTTTGAGAAACTTACTTATCCTATAGAATATGATTTTGTGATTGTATTTGCCATTTAGTGTTTTAAGAATTCTGGTCGATGCGCTTGATCAACGTTATCGATAGGAATCTCCTAAACGCTTTAATGAGACAGTCAGACACGATATATTGACTTGTAAAAATGTAAGGTTTTGTAGAAAGATTATTACATAAAAATAAAAATGTAATTTTGAAAGTTTTAACTTTTCGGGAAAGAGGATTGTTTAAAAGAACTCTTCCTTTCGATACTCTTATTCTTGTGATTCCTGAAGGGGAACCAAGACTTTGCTATTTGTACCGATACTAGTCGTATTGGTTTGGATGTCATTCTCTTGCAAAGGAGAACGTGCTATCACTTGTGCTTCTAAATCATTAAAGCCGATCGAGACTAGGTATGCCACTCATGATCTAGTGCTCGCGACTATTGTTTTCGCTTTTAGAATTTGGCATCATTCTTTTTGGGGGAGAAATTTGTTATCCACCTCGATCATAAATCTTTGGAATATTTATTTTCTCATAAGGAACTTTATGTCGACTCGAGTTCTCGGCATCTTATGATCTTGATATTCTGGAAGTCGTGTTGCCAATGCGCTTTGTCGTAGGTTACAAGTTGATGTTTCTATGATGATATCCGAATGGAACGATCTCGAGATCTTATCCACTTGTGAGATTCGAGAGCGCGTATCCGATTTATGCTCATCGTTTTTTTTATGTAGCCTTGAGGCTCATCCTTCTCTCTTAGACCGCATTCTTGAAGCTCAAAGGCTAGATCCCGAATTGGCTCTTCTTGGCCAAAATATTAAGGATAAAATTGATATTGAAGGTTTGAAAGACTTTGATATCGATTCTCGTGGCGGCTTTCGGAAATTTGGTAGACTTATCGTACCAAATATTGGTGATCTTCGTAAAGATATTTTACAAGATTCCTATCGTTCTAAATTTACCATTCATCCCGGTAGTAGCAAAATGTACGCGGATATGAAGCGACTTTATTATTGGGAGGGAATGAAACTTGACATCACTAACTTCGTTAAGCGTTGCATAACTTGCCAACTCGTTAAGGCCGAGCATCAAAGGCCCGGTGGGTTATTGCAACCTTTAGAAATTCCAATTTGGAAGTGGGACCAAATTTCCATGGATTTTATAGATGGCCTTCCCCGTTCTTGTTCGGGTCATGATAGCTTATGGGTGATTGTTGATAGACTTACTAAATCCGCCCATTTTATTCCCGTTCGGTCTAACCAAACCGTTCCTCTTTTGGCCAAGCTCTTTGTTAAAGAGATTGTTAAATTACATGGAGTTCCTACTTCTATTGTTAGCGACCGTGATCCATTGTTTACTAGTGGATTTTGGAAGAGTCTTCAAAAAGCTTGGGGAACGAAGCTTAATTTTAGCACCGCTTATCATCCTCAGTCCGATGGACAAACCGAGCGTGTGAATCAAACTCTTGAAGATCTTCTTCGTGCATGTGTTCTTGATTTTGGTGGAAGTTGGGAAGATCATATTTCTCTTGTTGAATTTTCCTATAATAATAGCTTCCAATCTAGTATTGGTATGGCACCTTTCGAGGCACTCTATGGAAGGCCATGCCGATCTCCTTCTTGTTGGCTTGAGGCCGGTGAGAAGATGGTTTTAGGTCCAGATTTTATTCGTGATTCCACAGAAAAGATTGATCTTATTCGTCATAGGATGAAAGAAGCCCAGAGTAGACAAAAATCCTATGCCGATAATCGAAGAAGGAAATTAGAATTTTCTGTTGGGGATTCTGTTTTTATTCGTGTATCACCAATGAAAGGTGTTGTATGTTTCAGTCGACTGGGAAAATTGGCGCCTCGATATATTGGGCCATTTCCTATCACTGAACGTATTGGTTCCATGGCTTATCGCCTTTTATTGCCGTCTCAATTTTCTGCTATTCATGACGTGTTTCACGTTTCTCAATTACGGAAATGCCTTCGAGATTTCGATTCTATTCTTGAGCCCGGTGTTGTGGAAGAGATTGAAGTTTCGCCTAATTTAACTTATGAGCAACATCCTATTTGTATCATTGCTTCGGAGGTCAAACGACTTCGAAATAAAGATGTTCCGCTTGTTAAAGTTCAACGGTCTTCAAATCCTAAGGATTGTTCTTGGGAATCTAGAGAGCACATCGAGCGAACACATCCGGACTTACTTTCTCGTGCTCTTTGAGGTGAACTTCTTATTTCAAACTTCTTTTGTGTTGAATATGCTTTTATGGTTGTTACTATATATCTTCTTCTTAAAATATTGCGAGGACGCAATTTCTTTAAGGAGGGGAGTCTGTAACAACCCGCATATTTATCGATTTTATATTTAAATATTTTATTTAAATATTTCATCGTTAGTCGGATTTTAGTCCGAAAAGCTACTTTTTGCATACGGTCGAATTAGAACTCGGGACCACTCCCATTGAGTTTAAAATGCCGTTTGCGACCTTTTTGAGTATAAGCTTCGATATGTTTGGAGAAAGTTGATTTTTGCTACTTTTCACTTTGGGTTTGGTTTTGGGCTCAGCCCTATGTTAACTTATGCTCAAATCTGAGCCACTTTTCCCCACTCACCCTCATTCTCTTCTCTTTTCAGTTCTAAGGCATTAATAGTGGGTGAGATTGGAAATTAAAACTCCAAAACCCTAGTTCCTCTTGCAAATCCAATTCCTAGCTCCAAATTCAAGAGAACCCATTGGTAAGCATTCTCTTCTTCTTCTCCAACTTATTTTCTTACCAATTTCAGAAATTCCTAAACCTAATTTTGGGAATGTTCTTGTTGTGAGCATAGATTCAAGCTCATTTGGGTTGTGTTGAAGAGAGATTGATTCTCCATTTGCTTTCAAGCTTCTTCTTGTTTGATTTTGGTAAAAAGGTGAGATTTTTATCTCACATCTTAATCTGTAATTATCTTCGATTGTTAGGTATGAATTCCTAACACTTATTCGTGTGCAATTGATTTTGGTTTGGATTGAATTGGTGTATATTCCAATTTTGGTGTTTTGGTCCAATTTATGAAAATCCTATTATGGATATTTGGACATTGATATTTGAGGCGTATCGAAGAGCCGTTTGGGCTGGGTTGTCGTTCGACGTAATTCCTTTATCCTCGCCATTTGCTCAATCGATCGTTTTCTACATTCGTTTGGCCATTTTTGGCCTAGGTTCAGGGAATGCCCTGAACCCTTCATTCAGACGTCTGAAACGTGATATTCAGACGTCTGAATATTGTCTGGGAATTTTTCTATTCCCAGATTCAGATGTCTGAATATATGGTTTCAGACGTCTGAATTGGCTTATTTTCAAACAGAAAGAAAATAGGCTAAAATATGCCTATTTCAGACGTCTGAAACATTTGGTTCAGACGTCTGAATCGTGTTCTGGAAATTTTTATATTTCCAGATTCAGACGTCTGAACCACTTATTTCAGACGTCTGAAACTATTGTGATTTTGCCTTCTTGCCTTTTTGTTTGAGAATTCCAATTTAAATCGATTCGTGATAATCCTATTTGTTGTTATCATTTATTATGACTTTGATGACTCTTTTTAGGGATTTTTTAATATCCATTTCGATGGATTCTTTATCGGTTTCTTTGGATTTTATTCACGTCTTCGAATGTGAATTTTAGTGATTGATTGTTCCTACAATCTTCTTTGTGATTTGTCACATTAAAAATATAAAGGTTTTCTATACTAGTAGTAAATATCAAAACTCTTTCTTTAAATGATTTCAACACTATTTTATTACAAGGATCATTTTCTCAAACCGATTTATAATCTATTAGTATATACAAACCTTTACCTCACTCGTATGAGAAATCTAATTAAACGGCTTAGTAAAACAAGTGGTATGAAACGCTTGCGTTTCATTCGTCGGTTAATTCTTGGACTTGTTCCATTGAACCTATTGTGACAATTTTCTAGTGGAAATCTACAGTTTGTTCGTAAATATTTAAGTTAAGCAAGTGGTTATGGGACATGAAGCTAAACTCATATATTTACTAGCTTAGTGTAATTGACACTTCTCGTTGATCATGACGATCATCTTTGTGATATAGACTAGCAATGTGCGATGTCTCTTTGTCTGCGAGGGAGACTAAACCCCGTTTTGTGGAGTTTCGACTCAAATTGGTGGGGTAGCAACCCATGGTCTTCGGGCCGTTTGTGGAGCTTCGGCTCAATTTGTGATGGTTAGCAACCATGGAATTAGCATTCCGTTTGTGATACACGTGTTGGTGAGCTTTATGCTCCCGTTTGTGATAGGCCTCCCCCTCTTTGTGATTTCTAGATTTCTTGAGATGATTTCTAGAATTTGTGCTTCACCAATTTTCGTGATTTCTATTGATAAGCCTTATCGATATTTGTGCATTGGTGAATTTGTGCGTCATTGACTTTAGTGATTTCTGGATTTCTTGTGTAGTCTTCTGGAATTTGTGTGTCATTGACTTTTGTGATTGACATTGATATTATCGTCAATATTTATGGTTTGGTGAACGAAATAAGGAGTATGGCGTTTCTTTGATTCTTGTGTAGATTTGGTGACATTGATTAATCTCTTGATGATTATTAACTAAGTATATATATATATATATATCACAGCTTGGCATTGTGATTATTATGTGTTTGGTCATATCTCTTATTCTATATCGTTTCATCTGATATTTATAGTTAGACTGATCCGTTTATTATTTTCTTATTAAATAATATTCGGGTCAGACCGAGATGTTACAGGTGCTTCTGCTTGACTTCTCTCTTGGGATTGATTTCTCCGACTTTTGGTTAGCTACTTAGATTAGTAGTTTTTGTTGTATACATTTGAGATATAGACTCCATGATGTATACTTATTCTTTTGTGTAGTTCGTGTAACTATTCTTTTGTGATATTGTGGATCTTTTTAGACCACTACTCTGATGTACACTTCCTAGTGTAATATTCATATCTATTTCCGCCTTTGTGATATGAATTGTCTGTGACTGATTTATGTTATGTTTATTTCTATATTTGTTTCCGAAGATATTATAGCCACTGTGTAGTAGCTTTGAGTTTGTGTCGGTATGTCGGATTTCCCTCTTGATAAAGAAATGCATGCTATACTATCTGACATATCGATGCTCGCGCAAAGCAATTACACGGATGGTCGCTCCTCAACAGCCTTATTCTCCGTGCTAGTTGACAGCATTCTCCGTAATGTTCTTGGCTAGCGTGGGTATAGAGGTGGGGCGTCACAAATTTCTTTTGGTTTGGGTCCAAAGCCCACTTAGTAGTATAAGCTAGAACTAAGAAGTGAAGAAAGTTTCCTCCTATACGTACTTCTTCATCTTCTCTTTCGGTAAGGAAAAAAAGATAGAAAATAGAAAACTCCACCATTTTAAACCTAAAGCTTTTAGTCTCCAATTTTCTTCAACAAATTGTAGTTTTTTTAATCAAATCTAAAGTGAATACAGCAGGTAATCTACTCCATAAACCTAACTATTTCATTAAAATCTAAATTTGAGCAACGGGTTGTCTGTTAGTTTGTTTTCTTCCTTTGCATGTTTCTATTTCAAGCTTTTACAGCTTCTTGAAGACAGTTCTTGCTCAAAGCTTGCTTCTTTTAGCTGAAAACCTAGATTTTGATCTTCAATTACAAGGTGAGTATCAAAACTCACAAATCTAGTTCAAACCAAGCTTCAAAGTGCAAAAATCTAAGCAAAAATAGTTTCAGTATATTGATTTTATGTTCATGTTTTGTTTCTGTGAAATCTGAGTTTGGGTGTCACTTTGCATCTCATTTTCTCTCAATTCCTGCAATGAAATGCTGCTGAATTTTCTTTACTTGATAGCTTGTGTGTTGTAGTATATTTATGCCAAATTTCATTGCAAAACATTTTCACTAGATGCCTGAAAACTACACTGCAAAATCAATACGAGCACTGTAATTCACCTGTACAAATTTCCAAGTTTTCTGAGCTGTTGTAAACATGGTACGAGTCCATGTTTGAGATAGCACATTTTTCATTTCCTGCCAGAATTCATTGATTCTTCTTTTATTTAAAATTTGAAGTTTTCTACTATGAGCAAACCAATTTTGAGTTCAATTTGAGGTAATTTGGTCCTCTGGTTCGTGCCTAAAAGTTGAACCCGAGATGGTTTTTAGGTTTGTACACGTTTTCTAAGCCACTATAAACATGGCCTGAGTCCATGTTTGAGACAGCGTATATTTTTCATTTTCTGTCAGAATTCATTGATTCTTTTTTATATGAAAGTTGAAGTTTTCTGCTATGTGAATAACAATTTTCAGTTCAATCAGAGGTAGTTTGGTTTCTGTTTCTTGCCTGAAAGTTCAACCCGAGATGGTTTTCAGGTCTGTACATTTTCGTTTTCTAAGCTGTTGCTAACATGGCCTGAGTCCATGTTTGAGAACATATCATTTTCATTTCTTGTCAGAATTCATTGATTATTATATTATTTGAAAGTTGAAGTTCTCTACTATGTGCATATCAATTTTCAATCCAATCATCAGTCGCTTATTCATCTGTTTCATGTTTCAAAGTTGAACCTGTAACGACCCAAAATTTTCGATCCCGAAAATTTCAGATGGTTATGAAAAGAAGAAAGAGATAGAAGAAGAAGGAGAAGAATATCAGAAACATCAACATCTCACATTCGCAGTGGATAAAATATAATAATAAATAATGGCAGTTTACAAAATAATATTATATCTATCGATTACATTTTTAATACATCAGAGTTACACATATAATCAAACACTGAATATACACAATTATCTTGTCACGGATATAAAACAATATAATGCAACGGAAACACTCAATACGTTCTTGCCATCCATCTCGCCTTCTGAGCTCCAGAACATCCTTACCTGAAAATCTGTAATACTCGATCTGACCCGAGCATTACATCAAAGTAACACCCGGGTCAGGCTGGAAATCAGCGTGAGTAAACCCATCTAACATGGAATACAAAGCATGCAATTTATATAAAACCCGGGGTAACTCATATCAATTCACAAATCCTCAATTTGTTATAGACATTACTTATTTCACCATCAATTTTCTAATTTACCAAAATTTTAGATTTTAATAAACCCATTCTTTTAAATCACTTCATTCCAGCATATAGGTTTCACATATCAATCTGTGAAAAATTCGAAGTGGGTTCGGGTACTTCCTAATACCCGACTCCGGTCTCTTCGAGTCTTATGTCATCCTAACCCAAGTTATCCAAATGAAATGCACAACATTTCATATCAGAGATATCAACTCATTCAAAGCATCCAATACCATTCAATCGTCCACAAGCAAAGCTTGATCGCTACCAAAATTAATTTAATTAATTCTAATTGAATTTATAACCTCAATCACTTAGATTTCTTCACTTGTCATTAATTAATTTCAAATCAATTAATCAATCATCCCTTCATTAATCATCTTAATTAATCACCCTGGATTAATTATCCTTCAATCACATTCAAGTATTTAACTTTAATTAATTTCACGATATTGATTCTTCTTAACCAAAATCAATAAGTAATCTTAATTACTTCATGAATTAATTAACTATTTCAATTACATTAATCCTTAATTACTTATATAAATTAACTTCTCATAGGTCACTTATTACTGATTAATTCACCTTAATTAATCAATCTTTAATTACATCGTTGATTATATAAATTAATGATTCCCAATTATATTTCAATTTATCCTAATCTAAATTAATTACATTAAATAATTAATCATTAATTAAACCACAAATATTAATCATTCTTGATTTATCTTAACATATGATTAACTATCTTTTTATTTTCTTCATTAAATAATCATTACTCCTTAATTGACTATCTTAATTAATCTCTTGATTAATTTCACAAAGAAATTATATTTTAAAGTTATATTTTATTAATTACATTAAGTAATTTTCTATCAACCTATCCATTGATTATTCTAAATTAATTAAACTTAATAAATTAATTTAAACCTTCATTAATTAATTGGACCCTTAACTGAATTAATCAACCCAAATCATTAATTAATTAAATTAACTAATTATCCATTTTAATTACCCTACTAATTTAATGAATCACAAATCATTAAGCCCTTATTAACTTCAAAATGAAAACATTTTCTTATTTATGATTTAAGTTTAAAACAATTCAAAACCCGAATATTTCGAGTCAAGCCACAATTAACACGAAAACCAACCAAAACCAAAGTCACCCGATCATCGGTTCACAGTGCACATCAAATCAATTCAATCATACAACCAAATACTTAAATTTAACCATTTAAATTTAGATAAAAATCCAAAGGAGTGAGATTTACTCACCTTTGCACCCTTAAATTTTGCAAATCCACTTCACTCCCGATTTGATTCCATGATTATTGACCTTGTATAAATATTTATATGATTTTATTAATATTCGAACAAATCGAATAATTCATCACATTTTACAAATTTCTTAACTAATTATTTAGTTTAAACTATTTTTCTTATAATAAATAAATTTTAGTAGCTAAGATAATTTATAAATAAGTTTATAAAAATTTAACTCCATCATACATCATTTTTAAAATTCGATCAGTAGATGAAAATAGATATATTTAAATATATATTTTATTTTTATTTGTCCTTGAAACTATTTATACCAAAAATAACCTATACATATATATAAATATATATTTATATTTTAAATAAAATAAATTCCTTTCCAAACCTATATACATGTACTAAATAAAACAAAATAAAATAACATAACTGTTTTAAATTTCTTTACTATAAAATAAAATCTCACATATTTATATTTTTCATTTATTTAAATTAAATTAAATTAAATGCATACCTCGTTGCCCTACCTCAACAGTGACCCCATCGAGCTTCCCCTACTCGTCAACCAGAGCTTGCCGACCTACTGATACCATCACCAACGCGACGAACCACACTGCTTCAGATTGCATGCCACCGTGAACTCGAGCTCGAGCTCGACTAGCTGCCAGATGGATCGATGAAGATGCTAGCTCGAGCCCCTGCTTGCGTCACCGCCACCAAAATTGTCGCGACCTTACTTCACGCAAGAGTGTGTGCGCCTGCTCCCCTCTTGCGGTCGCCGCCTCGCTTCATCGCAGTCCCAAATCCCATCGACTTAGTCGAGTAGGGACTTTGCCTCGAAACCCTAACCACGCACGCGCGTGCGAGTGCTTTCACCCTATCGCTCTTCCTTAAAGGCGCAACCTCCACCTGAATTGATGAACCAAGACACGCGACCACCCCCCCCCCCCTTTCGGCCATTTTTCCCCTTTCGGACGACATATTTTTTTAATAAACGAATTCGATTTCTGCTTTTAGATTAGAGAGGGAGACGGGGATAAGATATAGGTTTGGGAATGCCTTCTTGAGTATGAGTGTTTATTTTAATCTTATTATATTATAACACTTCCAAAATGCCTCGTTAATTGCTACTAAAATTTCAAACTCCTCTTAAGGAATGCCGCTAGGCGATTATAAGGTTTTACCCATATTCCGAACACAGTGGAACGTTTTCGAAAGCTAGTTCGACCATATGTGCGAGTTACGGAAGTAAACGATCAATTTTATATTAAATCGATTAAAATAGCTCTATGCGTTTTGAGCTGCCAGGGTCAATTGACAACTCCGATTGCTACGAAAATTGAAATCTGATAATAACTAACTATTACGGATGCAATGGAACTAGTTTCGTCGAATTCCGAGACTATGCCTCGGAATGTTATTTTTAAATATCGATTTAAACGATATATTATTAAAATTGAACAAATCACCTTTAAATTAAATTTCCACCATTCTATTATTTTCAGTAACAACATTATAAATTTTAGAAGCCTTCAAATTATTTTTATCAAGCTTAAAACTCCAGATTCAACATTTTACCCAATTTCAGTTTATTAAATCTAATAATTTAATTGCGATTAATAAAAATATTTGAATTCAAGTTAAAAATTTAACTTTTTAAATATTTATAATCAATTCAATATTCCAATTTAACTTGTTAGAAATTCTAGGTCGTCACATTCCTCCCCCCTTAAAAGAATTTCATCTCCGAAATTACTAGTTAGGAAGAATAGTCCTATACCCGTTTACTTTTCCCCAAACTCACAACTCAACATCCTATCAACTATCTTTTATTAAAGACCCACTATCACCTCAACCAACTTTCCAAAACCTTCTATAGTTTCCAACAACATTATTTACTCCACTATTCAAATCTAAATTTAAAATTCAAATTTAAATTATCATAATTTTCTCAAAAAATTTCTAACTCTCTAAATTTAGAATTTTTTTGCCAACGTCTCCTTTGCACGGCTAGCTCGGAACAACTACAAAATGCCTCTACGGGCTCCCAAATTCCAAAAAGAAAACAGAAAGCCAAGTGGCTAAATCAAAAACCCAATCCAATTTCATACAGAAATTTAAATACATAACTTTTAGTCAGGCAATTCAAATTTATCTTCTGAAATCAAAACCAATTTTCCTTTCCCTTTATAATACCTGCATAACTTACTAAGCAATAATATCCAAGCATAGCCTTTTAAAATCATTTCATACATTTCCTTACAGAATTTTTCATCTCTACTTCTATTCAAATTAGTTTTTTCCCATTTTCATTATGAATTCAATTTGTCTTCAATTCTGAATATTGAATTTTATCCTCCATTTATAACTGATTCATATCATTATTTTAAATTAGTTTCATCCATTAATTTATTTCAATTTCCAATTTGAAATCGTTTTGTCGTCAACAAAAAAATTTCCCAAAAGTTTTCAAAATTTTTCTAACTCTCAAAATTTTCGGAAAATTTTGGCAGAGTCTCCTTTGTACGAAGGAGCTTGTGCAATTTGACAAGAGATATAAATATATATACATCGACCCACCCGGTCGAAAAAGAAAAAACAGTTCATATTTCCTATTTTTATTGTGTAGGCATACCTTTATTTAGCATTTTAAGCAAGCGGCTTATTATTTTAGCAATTAGCGCAACCAAATCCAGCCAAACGGCCTTCAGGTACCTGTACTTACTCAATTAAAACATGTAAGCACTATATATATATATATATATATATATATATATATATGAGGTTTTATAACATTTCTCTTACTTAAGCAACTACAACACATCAACTCTAAAAGAAATGTATTCTAAATAACTTCCACGAGCAATTTATATG
The DNA here is from genome assembly GCA_030765085.1 of Allium cepa. Lineage (NCBI taxonomy): Eukaryota > Viridiplantae > Streptophyta > Magnoliopsida > Asparagales > Amaryllidaceae > Allium > Allium cepa. The sequence goes on from CM060946.1 coordinate 217,063,682, forward strand.
ATTTCAAAATTAATTCAATTGCTTTCAACCAATTCATGTACGATTTCGTTTAATTTCATTGGTCTACAATTCAATTTCTTACATTCAATCTATTTTTAATCCAAACAAGCTCATATTCACTTCAGATGATTCAAAAATCAATTTTATTTGCTCCTATTAATTTATAGAATTTCTTTACCTTCGTTTACATCAAACGACAACTATTTTTATGCAATTTCGGCGATATTCGCTTAATAGAGTATCCATTTAATTTATAACTACTTCAAATTAATTTCAACTCATTTTATATTTAATTCAATTTCATTTCTAATTTATTCACCGACCATTTATTGCATTTCATTTCATCTCTACATTGTTTTCATTTTAAAACTATTTCATTGAGCTTGACAACATTCGATGCTTATATTAATATCCATTTTCCAAATAAATTTAATCCAAATTTTTATTTAATGGTCTACCATTCTACTCGAAATAAAGCTTTTATTGACTTAAGTAATTTTACTTCAAATTAATATGCCTCACAACTTAAGTTCATTCTGATAACCCAATTCCAATTAAAACTTCGATTTAATTTTTTTTTCAATCAGACTTCATCCATTTATTATTTAATTCAATTAACCCATTTATTCACCCTTTATTTAAATTTTTAATTCACTTACTTAATTCATTTTCAAATTTATTTATTAATACAAAGCCATTCTCAATTTATTTCTACTCACCTGGGTTTTATTTGCAACTCAAACCATTTCTATTATGATTCACCTTCATTTTATCTTAACACATCTCTACTTATTTTAATTCCTCATCAAATCCAAGTCGAATTCTATTTATAATTCGAGTTCATTTCCAAATTTCATTATTAACTTACAATCCATTTATTTAACAGAGTTAAATTTTATTAATATACATCAAATAATTATTTACCTAATTAGCTTACTTCCAATTTTTAAATCAATATTCGATTTTATTACAAAAAATCACTTTATTCAATTTCCTAAATTCAATTATTTTTTTCAGTTTGGATCTTCTTTTATTTTCCAAAATTCCAACATTTTATTTTAAAATTTTAGAAATGTTTTTTAAATTCACAGAATACTATCAAAATACCTTTTTATAAAAAAATACTTCTTATAACTCGATGTCTTGGCCAGTCCATCCTTGTTCTTACAGAAATTCGGTCATACGTTAAATAGACGTAGGACTGAAAATCTATAAGTACTTGGTAAGCTCGTTTCAACATCCAGTGAAAATACTTGGAAAGTAATTTTATTGAAAAGATAGAAAACAGTTTTTGAAAATAGAGGAAATATCTTTGTAAGAATGCTCTGGAAATCATCACTCCTATCCATGGTCGCAGTTACATTCCAGGGTTACGTTGCCATCGCAGTAAAAGTCCATGTAACTGTAGGCACTCCGCCCCCCTCGATTACGCCACGGAACCCACAATAGATCGCAGTTACTTTCCAGGGTTACGTTTCCATCGCAGCAAAAGTCCATGTAACTGTAGGCATCAGCGTCCCTCGATTTTCGCTGTCAAAATGAAACTTCTCCACTCCTACATAGGTCATAGTCTACCGATGTAAAATCAAACGTAGACTGTTGGCTCTCAACAGCACACACGACTTTCGCTATGTTACCATAGGTCGCAGTCTACCGATATAAAATCAAACGTAGACTGTTGGCTCTCGGTGGCACATACGACTTTCGCTATGGTACACACTACTCATAATCCTCGGGAACTAGTTTTGTCCGGACTCCTCACACGATTAACTTTAGAACCTCTCCTTGAGGCTCAAGGCAGCACCACCCGATGGCACTCCTGAGAAGTACATTTCAAGGGAGCGCCTTTTTTTCAAGAGCCATCATCAAAACACTTCATACTATACACATATAGTATCTTTCAAATCATACACCTAGTATGATTTCATACAAAGCACCTTTACACAAAATTGATTATTCCAAAACAGATAATTCTCAAACTAGGCATTTCAAATTTCAAAATTGATTTTACCCAAAAATCAAAAGGCCTTCCAAATCCAAAGGTTCCCAAAACCTTTCTCCAAATCCTCACAAGATCCTTTGTATATATATATATATATAATTTTTAAAACTTTGGATCATTTCAAACTTGTATAAACCTCCTTTTATACTTCAAACACTTTCAAAAATCCCTTTCTTCCAGCAACAGATTCAACAAGGGGAGATTTATCTTATATAACAAAGATATATAACTTTGTTTATTCAAACAAAAATATTCAAATTTGATTGCTCTTTTCAATATCAATTTCATTCAAATCCGTGCGATGTACACATATCATCCGTACGCTATACCAATCTGATCGCTCTCTTGATCACACAATTTCACTTTCGAACTAATATCGTCCACCCGACTTCCTAGTGCGGACACAGATCTGGTTTCTTGATCAGAAACTATCATTCTCCTTGCATATCCTAGCTATGATAGAGAATATCCAAAACCAATCTACAATCCATATCCAGGTTCGCCGTCTAAAATCGAGTGAAAATCCCGACTCGGATCGATATAACTATCTCGAAATTCTGTGCTCGAATCTATCAAATCACTATACGAATAGAATAATATACGTACATCCTACGTAATTATTTTCATTGATTATTAGCCAAATCAATTTCCTTTCTATTCATTCTCACATTGAACTTTATTCACTTAATCACATTCGCCTTAATTCTCATTTGGATTATATCTTCAATTCTTATCTCGGTTGGGTATTTAATCAATAACAGTTTGAACTCCGACAAGTTTATTTTTAGAAAATAGCTTGGAAATTTTAAAAATAGATAAGTAGTTGAAAAATAGTTATTAGTTTGCAAAATAGCTGTAAAATAGTTAACTAATTGTAAAATAATTGGAAAATAGTTAAATAGTAATAGAGATTTTAGATAATTGCAAAATAGTTGTAAAATAGTAATTAATTTGTAAAATAGTTGAAATATAGTAATTAGTTTATAAAACAGTTGAAAAATTGTTAAATAGTTCCAAAAATAATCATAAAACAAATATAAAATAATTTGGCTTTAAAAAGAAAGGTTGTATTTGTTAAATAGCTTGGAAAAATAAGTTTATATTAAAACAATTTATATTGAAAATAGTCCAGAGTCAAAACTGTTCACTTCCCCATCAATCCAATTTAAATTTCCACTTCCATTTAAATTGACTCAATTCTAACTTGAATAACTTCAATTTCCAATTTGAAATTGATTTGAATCAATCTTAATTTCCATTGGAATTGATTTAACCCCAATTCAAGTTGAATAAATCTTGATTTCTTTCCACTTTCAAATCAAATTCAATTTGATTTTACGTTTACTCAACTTTAATTATAATTTTGAATTACTCCAATCAATTTGGACTAATAACAATTGAACCCACTTTAATTTCAAATCATTTCAATTCAACCCAATTCAAATCTAAATTTAAAATTCAAATTTAAAATTCCACTTCCATTTAAATTGACTCAATTCTAACTTGAATAACTTCAATTTCCAATTTGAAATTGATTTGAATCAATATTAATTTCCATTGGAATTGATTTAACCCCAATTCAAGTTGAATAAATCTTGATTTCTTTCCACTTTCAAATCAAATTCAATTTGATTTTAAATTTACTGAACTTTAATTATAATTTTGAATTACTCCAATCAATTTGGACTAATATCAATTGAACCCACTTTAATTTCAAATCATTTCAATTCAATTCAATTCAAATCTTCAAATTATTAAAATTGAACAAATCACCTTTAAATTAAATTTCCACCATTCTATTATTTTCAGTAACAACATTATAAATTTTACAAGCCTTCAAATTATTTTTAACAAGCTTAAAACTCCAGATTCAACATTTTACCCAATTTCAGTTTATTAAATCTAATAATTTAATTGCGATTAAAAATATTTGAATTCAAGCTAAAAATTTAACTTTTTAAATATATACCATCAATTAAATATTCCAATTTAACTTGTTAGAAATTCTGGGTCGTCGCATTCCTCCCCCTTAAAAGAATTTCATCTCCGAAATTACTAGTTAGGAAGAATAGTCCTATACCCGTTTACTTTTCCCCAAACCCACAACTCAACATCCTATCAACTATCTTTTATTAAAGACCCACTATCACCTCAACCAACTTTCCAAAACCTTCTATAGTTTCCAACAACATTATTTACTCCACTATTCAAATCTAAATTTAAAATTCAAATTTAAATTATCATAATTTTCTCAAAAAATTTCTACCTTTCTAAATTTCGAAATTTTTTGCCAACGTCTCCTTTGCACGGCTAGCTCGGTACGACTACAAAATGCCTCTACGGGCTCCCAAATTCCAAAAAGAAAACAGAAAGCCAAGTGGCTAAATCAAAAACCCAATCCAATTTCATACAGAAATTTAAATACATAACTTTTAGTCAGGCAATTCAAATTTATCTTCTGAAATCAAAACCAATTTTCCTTTCCTTTATAATACCTACATAACTTACTAAGCAATAATATCCAAGCATAGCCTTTTAAAATCATTTCATACATTTCCTTACAGAATTTTTCATCTCTACTTCTATTCAAATTAGTTTTTTCCCATTTCCATTATGAATTCAATTTGTCTTCAATTATGAATATTGAATTTTATCCTCCATTTATAACTGATTCATATCATTATTTTAAATTAGTTTCATCCATTAATTTATTTCAATTTCCAATTTGAAATCGTTTTGTCGTCAACAAAAAAATTTCCCGAAAGTTTTCAAAAAATTTCTAACTCCCAAAATTTTCGGAAAATTTTGGCAGAGTCTCCTTTGTACGAAGGAGCTTGTGCAATTTAACAAGAGATATAAATTTATATACATAGACCCACCCGGTCGAAAAAGCTAAAACAGTTCATATTTCCTATTTTTATTGTGTAGGCGTACCTATATTTAGCATTTTAAGCAAGTGGCTTATTATTTTAGCAATTAGCGCAACCAAATCCAGCCAAACGGCCTTCAGGTACCTGTACTTACTCAATTTAAACATGTAAGCACTATATATATATATATGAAGTTTTATAACATTTCTCTTACTTAAGCAACTACAACACATCAACTCTAAAAGAAATGCATTCTAAATAACTTCCACGGGCAATTTATATGATTTCAAAATTAATTCAATTGCTTTCAACCAATTCATGTACGATTTCGTTTAATTTCATTGGTCTACAATACAATTTCTTACATTCAATCTATTTTTAATCCAAACAAGCTCATATTCACTTCAGATGATTCAAAAATCAATTTTATTTGCTCCTATTAATTTATAGAATTTCTTTACCTTCGTTTACGTCAAACGACAACTATTTTTATGCAATTTCGACGATATTCGCTTAATAGAGTATCCATTTAATTTATAACTACTTCAAATTAATTTCAACTCATTCTATATTTAATTCAATTTTATTTCTAATTTATTCACCGACCATTTATTGCATTTCATTTCATCTCTACATTGATTTCATTTTAAAACTATTTCATTGAGCTTGACAACATTCGATGCTTATATTAATATCCATTTTCCAAATAAATTTAATCCAAATTTTTATTTAATGGTCTACCATTCTACTCGAAATAAATCTTTTATTGACTTAAGTAATTTTACTTCAAATTAATATGCCTCACAACTTAAGTTCATTCTGATAACCCAATTCCAATTAAAACTTTGATTTAATTTTTTTTTTCAATCAGACTTCATCCATTTATTATTTAATTCAATTAACCCATTTATTCATCCTATATTTAAATTTTTAATTCACTTACTTAATTCATTTTCAAATTTATTTTATTAATACAAAGCCATTCTCAATTTATTTCTACTCACCTGGGTTTTATTTGCAACTCAAACCATTTCTATTATGATTCACCTTCATTTTATCTTAACACATCTCTACTTATTTTAGTTCCTCATCAAATCCAAGTCGAATTCTATTTATAATTCGAGTTCATTTCCAAACTTCATTATTAACTTACAATCCATTTATTTAACCGAGTTAAATTTTATTAATATATTCTATCAAATAATTATTTACCTAATTAGCTTACTTCCAATTTTTAAATCAATATTCGATTTTATTACAAAAAATCACTTTATTAAATTTTCCTAAATTCAAATTTTTTTCCAGTTTGGATCTTCTTTTATTTTCCAAAATTCCAACATTTTATTTTAAAATTTTAGAAATGTTTTTTAAATTCACAGAATACTATTAAAATACCTTTTTATAAAAAAATACTTCTTATAACTCGATGTCTTGGCCAGTCCATCCTTGTTCTTACAGAAATTCAGTCATACGTTAAACAGGCGTAGGACTGAAAATCTATAAGTACTTGGTAAGCTCGTTTCAACATCCAGTGAATATACTTGGAAAGTAATTTTATTGAAAAGATAGAAAACAGTTTCTGAAAATAGAGGAAATATCTTTGTGAGAATGCTCTGGAAATCATCACTCTCATCCATGGTGCAGTTACATTCCAAGGTTACGTTGCCATCGCAGCAAAAGTCCATGTAACTGTAGGCACTTCGCCCCCCCTCGATTACGCCACGGAACCCACAATAGATCGCAGTTACTTTCCAGGGTTACGTTTCCATCGCAGCAAAAGTCCGTGTAACTGTAGGCATCAGCGTCCCTCGATTTTCGCTGTCAAAATAAAACTTCTCCACTCCTACATAGGTCATAGTCTACTGATGTAAAATCAAACGTAGACTATGTTACCATAGGTCGCAGTCTACCGATATAAAATCAAACACGACTTTCGCTATGTTACCATAGGTCGCAGTCTACCGATATAAAATCAAAAGTAGACCGTTGGCTCTCAACAGCACACACGACTTTCGCTATGTTACCATAGGTCGCAGTCTACCGATATAAAATCAAACGTAGACCGTTGGCTCTCGGTGGCACATACAACTTTCGCTATGGTACACACTACTCATAATCCTCAGGAACTAGTTTTGTCCGGACTCCTCACACGATCAACTTTAGAACCTCTCCTTGAGGCTCAAGGCAGCACCACCCGGTGGCACTCCTGAGAAGTACATTTCAAGGGAGCGCCTTTTTTCCAAGAGCCATCATCAAAACACTTCATACTATACACATATAGTATCTTTCAAATCATACACCTAGTATGATTTCATACAAAGCTCCTTTACACAAAATTGATTATTCCAAAACAGATAATTCTCAAACTAGGCATTTCAAATTTCAAAATTGATTTTACCCAAAAATCAAAAGGCCTTCCAAATCCAAAGGTTCCCAAAACCTTTCTCCAAAATCCTCATAAGATCCTTTATACATACATACATACATATATATATATATATACATATATATATATATATAATTTTTAAAACTTTGTATCATTTCAAACTTGTATAAAACTCCTTTTATACTTCAAACACTTTCAAAAATCCCTTTCTTCCAGCAACAGATTAAACAAGGGGAGATTTATCTTATATAACAAAGATATATAACTTTGTTTATTCAAAAAAAAATATTCAAATTTGATTGCTCTTTTCAATATCAATTTCATTCAAATCCGTACGATGTACACATATCATCCGTACGCTATACCAATCTGATCGCTCTCTTGATCACACAATTTCACTTCCGAACTAATACCGTCCACCCGACTTCCTAGTGCGGACACAGATCTAGTTTCTTGATCAGAAACTGTCATTCTCCTTGCATATCCTAGCTTTGATAGAGAATATCCAAAACCAATCTACAATCCATATCCAGGTTCGCCGTCGAAAATCGAGTGAAAAATCCCTACTCGAATCGATATAACTATCTCGAAATTCTGTGCTCGAATCTATCAAATCACTATACGAATAGAATAATATACGTACATCCTACGTAATTATTTTCATTGATTATTAGCCAAATCAATTTCCTTTCTATTCATGCTCACATTGAACTTTATTCACTTAATCACATTCGCCTTAATTCTCATTTGGATTATATCTTCAATTCTTATATCGGTTGGGTATTTAATCAATAACAGTTTGAACTCCGACTAGTTTATTTTTAGAAAATAGCTTGGAAATTTTTAAAATAGATAAGTAGTTGAAAAATAGTTATTAGTTTGCAAAATAGCTGTAAAATAGTTAACTAATTGTTAAATAATTGGAAAATAGTTAAATAGTAATAGAGATTTTAGATAATTGCAAAATAGTTGTAAAATAGTAATTAATTTGTAAAATAGTTGAAATATAGTAATTAGTTTATAAAACATTTGAAAAATTGTTAAATAGTTCCAAAAATAATCATAAACAAATATAAAATAATTTGGCTTTTAAAAAAAGGTTGTATTTGTTAAATAGCTTGGAAAAATAAGTTTATATTAAAACAATTTATATTGAAAATAGTCCAGAGTCAAAACTGTTCACTTCCCAATCAATCCAGTTTAAATTTCCACTTCCATTTAAATTGACTCAATTCTAACTTGAATAACTTCAATTTCCAATTTGAAATTGATTTGAATCAATCTTAATTTCCATTGGAATTGATTTAATCCCAATTCAAGTTGAATAAATCTTGATTTCTTTCCACTTTCAAATCAAATTCAATTTGATTTTAAATTTACTCAACTTTAATTATAATTTCGAATTACTCCAATCAATTTGGACTAATATCAATTGAACCCACTTTAATTTCAAACCATTTCAATTCAATCCAATTCAATTTTCCATTTAAATTTTTAGACTTATACATCTTCAATCATAAATTCAATTAATTCAAATCAAATTCAAAGTTGAACTAATTCAGTTTCAATATCAATTTTAAACCATCTCGAATTATATAAATTGAGTTAAATTCTCAAAGGTTGGTTTAACTTTTTGAACCATACTAACCTTTGTTTAAAGATTTTAAACAATTTAATTTCTGAGTTCTAATTCTAGAATTTCATTTCAATTAATTTAATTTTAATTTGGTTGTATTTCTGTTACCACTTAATTTAATTCCAATTCAAGATTTTCAATTTGGTTGTATTATATTACTTCTTAATTTAATTCCAATAATTTAACAACCAATCACGTTAATATTTATTAGCAGGAAATATTGCTTTGTATATCAAAATATATTTTTATATAAAATCATTTAAAACCTTTTAAAATAAAATAACAAGTATGCTCTCATATATATATACTCAACTCATCCTAGAGTACTACGGACTCTATTTAAGGAGTAATCCCCACCAGAGCCAAGGTTCTCGCTTAACCTTTCAGCTTTGATACCAACTGTAATGACCCGAAATTTTCGATCCCAAAAATTTCAGATACTTATGAAAAGAAGAAAGAGATAGAAGAAGAAGAATATCAGAAACATCGACGTCTCACATTCGCAGCGGATAAAATATAATAATAAATAATGGTAGTTTACAAAAGAATACTATATCTATCGATTACATTTTAAATACATCAGAGTTACACATATAATCAGACACTGAATATACACAATTATCTTGTCATAGATATACAACAATATAATATAGCGGAAACACTCCATACGTTCTTGCCATCCAGCTCGCCTTCTGAGCTCCAGAACGTCCTTACCTGAAAATTTGTAATACTCGGTCTGACCCGAGCATTAGATCAAAGTAACACCTGGGTCAGGCTGGAAACCAGCGTGAGTAAACCCATCTAACATGGAATACAAATGATACAATTTATATAAAACCCGAGGTAACTCATATCAATTCACAAATCCTTAATTTGTTATAGACATTACTTATTTCACCATCAATTTTCTAATTTACCAAAATTTTAGATTTTAATAAACCTATTCTTTTAAATCAATTCATTCCAGCATATAGGTTTCACATATCAATCTATGAAAAATTTGAAGTGGGTTCGGGTATTTCCTAATACTCGACTCTGGTCTCTTCGAGTCTCATGTCATCATAACCCAAGTTATCCAAATGAAATACACAACCATTCATGTCAGAGATATCAACTTATTCAAAACATCCAATACCATTCAATCATCCATAAGCAAAGCTTGATCGCTACCAAAATTAATTTAATTAATTCTAATTGGATTTCTAACCTTAATCACTTAAATTTCTTCACTTGTCATTAGTTAATTTCAAATCAATTAATCAATCATCCCTTCATTAATCATCTTAATTAATCACCCTGGATTAATTATCCTTCAGTTACATTCAAGTAATTAACTTTAATTAATTTCACGATATTCATTCTTCTTAACCAAAATCAATAAGTAATCTTAATTACTTCATGAATTAATTAACTATTCTAATTACATTAATCCTTAATTACTTATATAAATTAACTTCTCATAAGTCACTTATTACTTATTAATTCACCTCAATTAATCAATCTTTAATTACATCGTTGATTATATAAATTAATGATTCTCAATTATATTTTAATTTATCCTAATCTAAATTAATTACATTAAATAATTAATCATTAATTAAACCACAAATATTAATCATTCTTGATTTATCTCAACCTATGATTAAATATCTTTTTATTTTCTTCATTAAATAAATTTATTACTCCTTAATTAACTATCTTAGTTAATCTCTTGATTAGTTTCACAAAGAAATTATATTTTATTAATTACATTAAGTAATTACCTATCAACCCATCCATTTATTATTCTAAATTAATTAAACTTAATAAATTAACTTGAACCTTCATTAATTAATTCGACCCTTAATTACTAAATTAATCAACCCAAACCATTAATTAATTAAATTAACTAATTATCCATTTTAATTACCCTACTAATTTAATGAATCACAGATCATTAAGCCCTTATTAACTTCGAAATGAAAACATTTTCTTATTTATGATTTAAGTTTAGAACAATTCAAAACCTGAATACTTCGAGTCAAGCCACAGTTAACATGAGAACCAACCAAAACCAAAGTCACCCGATCATCGGTTCACAGTGCACATCAAACCAATTCAATCATACAACAAAATACTTAAATTTAACCATTTAAATTTAGATAAAAATCCAAAGGAGTGAGATTTACTCACCTTTGCACCCTTAAATTTTGCAAATCAGCTTCACTCTAGATTTGATTCCATGATTATTGACCTTGTATAAATATTTATATGATTTTATTAATATTCGAACAAATCGAATAATTCATCACATTTTACAAATTTCTTAACTAATTATTTAGTTTAAACTGTTTTTCTTATAATAAATAAATTTTAGTAGCTAAGATAATTTAAATAAGTTTATAAAAATTTAACTCCATCATACATCATTTTTAAAATTCGATCAGTAGATGAAAATAGATATATTTATATATATATATATTTTATTTTTATTTGTCGTTGAAACTATTTATACCAAAAATAACCTATATATATATATATATTAATATTTTAAATAAAATAAATTCCTTTCCAAACCTATATACATGTACTAAATAAAACAAAATAAAATAACACGATTGTTTTAAATTTCTTTACTATAAAATAAAATCTCACATATTTATATTTATTCATTTATTTAAATTAAATTAATTTAAATGCATACCTCGCTGCCCGACCTCAACAGTGACCCCATCGAGCTTCCCCTGCTTGTCAACCAGAGGTTGTCGACCCACTGATACCATCACCAACAAGACGAACCACACCGCCTCAGATTGCGCGCCACCATGTACTTGAGCTCGAGCTCGATTAGCTGCTAGATGGATCGACGATGATGCTAGGTCGAGCCCCTGCTTGCGTCGCCGTCACCAAAATTGTCGCGACCTTACTTCGCACAAGAGCGCGTGCGGCTGCTTCCCTCTCGCGGTCGCCGCCTCGCATCATCGCAGTCCCAATTCTCATCGACTTAGTCGAGTAGCGACTTTGACTCGAAACCCTAACCACGCACGCACGTGCGAGCGCTTTCACCATCGCTCTTCCTTAAAGGCGCGGCCTCCATTTGAATCGATGAACCAAGACGCGCGACTCTCCCCCTTCGGCCATTTTTCCCCTTTCAGTCGCCATATTTTTTTCTTTTAATAAACAAATTCTATTTCTGCTTTTAGATTAAAGAGGGAGACGGGGATAAGATATAGGTTTGGGAATGGCTTCTTGAGTACGAGTGTTTATTTTAATCTTATTATATTATAACACTTCCAAAATGCCTCGTTAGTTGCTACTAAAATTTCGAACTCCTCTTAAGTAATACCACTAGGCAATTGCAAGGTTTTACTCGTATTCCAAACATAATGGAACGTGTTTCGAAAGCTAATTCGACCATATGCGCGAGTTACGGAAGTAAACGATCAATTTTAAATTAAATCGATTAAAATAGCTCTATGCGTTTTGAGCTGCCAGGGTCAATTGACAACTCCGATTCTACGAAAATTGAAATCCAATAATAACTAACTATTACGGATCCAATGAAACTGGTTTCGTCGAATTCCGAGACCGTGCCTCGGAAGGCTATTTTTAAATATCGATTTAGCCGATATATTATTAAAATTGAAAAAATCACCTTTAAATTAAATTTCAACCATTCTATTATCTTCAGTAACAACATTATAAATTTTACAAGCCTTCAAATTATTTTTAACAGGCTTAAAACTCCAGATTCAACATTTTACCTAATTTCAATTTATTAAATCTAATAACTTAATTGCTATTAATAAAATTATTTGAATTCAACTTAAAAAATTAACTTTTTAAATATTTACAATCAATTAAATATTCCAATTTAACTTGTTAGAAATTCTGGGTCGTCACAGAACCCGAGAGGAATTTCAGACCTGGATAAAATTCAACATGGCCTGTGTCCATGTTTGTAATTCCATATCTTTAACATTTCATGTCGGAATTCAATGGATCTTTTCCTAATTCATACATAAATTGTTCTAATTTGTGTGTATCAAATTTCAGACTATTCCGAGGTCATTAAGCCATTAAAATTATGTCTGAAAGTTGAACCTGAAGAAGATTACAAACCTAGATATTGTTTTTGGCCTATGCATTTCTGTGATCTGCCTTGTTTTCTAATCCATTTTCTGAATTCTGTATCTGGTTTTTGTGATATTTCTAAACTATTTTGAAGGCCATGAATCCTATCAATAGGCGAGCCAGAATTTTCGTGAATTTGTGATTCAAAATGAATCGATTTTGAGATGTTTTCGAATGTCGGTTTTGGTGTTCTTCGATTTTTCTTGGATTTCGAGCATGGGTTTTTCTAAATAATTTTGAAATGAATTTTGAAATAAAATGGCTTTTGAAAAATTATTATATAATATTTTTAAACTATTTTCAAGCTATAAAATCCATGTATTCTCTATAATAAGGGAATTTTCAAAGATTGTTTTCAAAAACGATTTCGAAAAATTGTTTTAAAAGCTATTTTCTCAAATAAATTATTTTATATATAAAATACACGTTTTTGCACTATTCGAGTGAATGAGAAGGAGAATTAAATGGTTTGATAAAACATGTGGTTTGGGACACATGTATTTATCTTATCGGTTAATCCTAACTTGTTAGTTTGATCATTTTGACCTTCGGGTCATGTTTACCGATGAGATGAGGTAAACATTTTACTACTCTCTAGTGTGGCATTTACCAGTGGTTAGTAAACCGTTGGGTGCGATTGTGTGGTACGGGACGCATGTTAACACTTTTCGGGTTCCTATTTGAGAGTTTCTAACACATTTGTCTTCGAGACGTATTTGCCAGTACTGGACCATCAAGTCATTTGTCCTTCGGAATGTTTGTCATTGTGAGGTATTTGTCCTTGGGGTTGTTTGTCATTGCAACGTATTGTTCCTTCAGGATGTTTGTTATTGTTACGTGTTTATCCTTTGGGACGTTTGTCTTCGAGACGTGGTGCCTTATTTTGAGAGAACAGTACTTGGCAGGCTTCGGCCAAAAGCACGTACTATATCTTTGAGATGATTTCATTGTGATTTTCCAAGTGTATCGCCTTTTACGTACTTGGCCATTTGAGCCGCCCGAGACATTATATATGGAAAGTACATCTTTGGAAACTTGAACTCCTTATCGAGTTCTGTATTTGAGATTTTGAGTTTACCAACACTTGGCATTTATTTGAGACTTATACTATCCTTTTTGAAGATATATGAGCTTTCCATTTTTTGCGTATTTTTATGTTTGAGACTTCTCTATTATGAAAATATATTTGGGTTTGCCATTTTGGCGAGTTTGAGTTTTGAGATTTCTCCTGTTTAGGAGTTATGGTTTCTCTAAACCATTATACTTGTTTTGGGGTATGCCGATGATATGAGGCATGTTTGTGCTTTGTTGTTTCAATGTTGAGTTATCTCTTTCGAGATTATACATGCTAGTGATACTACTTCATTTGAAGTAATGACATGTACTTACTTATGCTATTTCTTTTCATTCAAGAAGAGTTGTGACCCTTTACCATATGTTTCATATTATCACTTATCTTACTAAACTGATTGTTTTAGCTAGACGGACCCATGTATTTTATACTTGGGTCAAACAGAGTTGTTTCAGGCTAAATACCTGCTTTTCGACTTAGCTTTGCTTGATGCTTCTTGGCACAGCCTGATTTTTTGACGCCCGAAAATCGACGTCAATATGTCCACTGTATTAAGTGCCGAACAATCAAATGCCGGAGAACAGACCGTAAGGGAAAGAAGGGGGTGGAAGAAGAAATAGAAAATAATATCAGAATCTCACAATCGCAGCGGAACAAAATATAATAGATAAATTACTGATCTTTATACAAAAACAACATCTGTTTTATACATTACATCAACACAGTACAACACAATCAATAGCAAAATACTGGACAGTTATATTAACTTGTCCTCGCAAAAACTGACTACACAACGTACCAAACACAGCGGAAATAAGACAGATACGTGTGATACGTCTCACCATCCAGCACATCCCATGAGCTCCATAGCAGTCCATTTAGAATCTGTGCTCTATAATATTCGGTCGGACCTGAGTATTATAGTAAAATAACATCTGAGTCAGTCTGGAATACTAGCGTCAGAAAACATACTTTATCGGATTATTAAAGTTTCCAAAATCTTTTGAAATCAAAGGTATCTCGTAAGACCACGCCACAAATAAACATGTTGAGTTTTTACCTTATGATAACCAAAACATTTTTATCAAATCCATCTGATATTATAATAATGTCTATAGAAAGTAAAATAGAATCTGGCTGAAATGCTTGCATCTCACGTTCCAGCATAGTTGGGCACAATCAAACCATACAGGTGCATTTTAGAGATTGGGTTTCATAGAATGGCAGGGATACTGGGATACCACCCGTCACAATACCGGGTCTAGATCAGAGTACCGAGGATCCCTCCGGATCCCCTACAACACAAGACTGGAGCTACCCCTTACTGGATAGTCCGAATAAGATCACTCCGCGGTTGGGATCAACAACCGCCCATGCAGCCGAAATCAAAAGGGAAATCTAGACAGGGATGACCTTACCCTAATTGATTGCTAGCCACTTAGCCTTGCTACACCTCCTCTATTTTAGCAATTCCCGGTTGATGAGGCTTAAGGCCTTGTGTTACCTTTTTAGCACGCATTCACTTAGAATACTCACCGTCCTCCTAATGATGTTCTGATAGCATTCATCCATAGAAGTTACCCTGGGTCTGGACAAATCGAATCACCGTCTTCATCATCATCGCGGTCTTCATTCGCAAATGTTCAAACCGGATCGAAGTGGTTTTCGGATAATTAAATTCGATCTCTGCCTCTTCGAAATGATCAGCGCATTAGCCAATATTGATAGTCGGTTATTTAACTATCAAATCACATCCATAAATAACCATCAGGCCTTAATAATTTCCCAAATTATTTATTTCAAAATATCTTCGCAAGAAATTTTTCTACACTCAACCCTTTGAAAATAGTTTTCAAATCACTTTTTCTCTCGAGGGATAAATTTTCATCCAATTAACTTATTTCCACTGAAAATCACCAAGTCTTAATACTTTAGATTGTTAAATATTTCAAATCACTTTATCCAAAAATATATACTTTAAAACACTTAAAATAAAAACTACTTAAAACACTTTATTTAAAATAATAGTTATGAAATTTTATAATAATTTCTCATGTAAAACTTAAGCCAAAGCTAGCTTTAAAATAAAAGTAATTCTATAAGGTACAAATATTAAATAATTATCTTTTAAATCATAATACTAGTTAAATCTTTAAAATAATTTATTTATATAATTAACTTAATGAATATTTAATTTTAAAAAATTTAAAACCACTAAATAATAATTTCTTTCTAAAACTATCTTATGAAACCACTTTAACACCTCTAACTTATACTTGGAAATCTTTCTTTGAAAATATACTTGGCTTTTCAGGGAAATACACTTTCCGTCTATGTTTGCACAAAAAAATGGACAAACACCTCCGAGTCGTATGAATTATTTGATTTTATGTTGATCTGGATGGTTTGGGTGATTTACGCAAATATATAAAATAGATGGACTAAACCGTAAAGGACACACAGATTTATAGTGGTTCGGCCAGAACGTGCCTACGTCCACTTTATATGTTATTCCCCTTTTTCTTTCAGATTACAAGTACAAAGCTTTGTATACAAGTATATGAAAGTTGTTTGAAAGTTCCTTCCGTGCTTGAGCTCTCAAACTTGTCTGCCATTGTTGTACCCCTGCCCCTCTATTTATAGAGTGAGGCTGGGGGTAGGGGTCATGGATATATATAGCTGCTGGTGGGCGTGGGCTGATGCTATCTGGCCTTACTAGGTTGATCTGGAACGTCTTGGTTCGGTGGAGAGTGGTATGTTGTCCAGTGGTGCCTTGGATCGGTGGTCTGGTGGTACGTTGGTCCGGTGATGCTTGGGAGGTAGGTTGGTTCGGCATTGGTGTGGGGTGGCTCTGGTTCGGTGAGATCCTGGTTCGGCGAGGCTTTGGACTGGTGGCAGGTGGTCCGGTGGTGAAGAGGTTCGGCAGGCATGGGAGAGGTGGTTGGTTCGATAGTGCGTAGGAACGAGGTTGGAGTCTTTGGTTCGGTAGTGCTTGTGGTTCGGCAAGGAGTGGACTGGTTCGGCAAGGTGTGAAAACGCACCCAACATTTGCCCCCCAAAGTAGTGCATATGTTTAACATATGTCGTGCTTTGTTTTTACCGCAGTTGAGGTAGCTTCGTTCGGTCCTGGGTGCGCCGAACCAGTTGGTCCGGTCGATATGTTTCGCCTATAAATAGGGGCTTCAGGTTACTGTTATCCTTTATCGTTTTGAGATAGCCGAATCAACCTGAGTACCGAATCAATCTGAGTACTGAATCAACCGAGTACCGAACCAGGTATGTTTTCTTTCGCCGAATGAGCTGGTGCTAGCAGTACCGAATGAACTTGAGAACCTTCAAAACCGAATGAACTCAAAGACCATCAATACCGAATGAACTCAAAGACCATCAATACCGAATGAACTTGAAAACTTTTAACACCGAATGAATTCGGTATTGTTTAAATGCCGAATGGTCCCTATGTTCGACCTACGAACGATACTCTAGATTGTTCATACTTGCCTTTTTATATTTTCATACTCCTTGCTCGAACAACATACTTTTGCTTTTGTGTTTGCAGATAAATGTCTCACAAAGTGGAAACCCGATCAGAAAAGAAAAAAACCTTCGGACAGGAGTGAGTCTTCCGCCGTGCCTCCAGTCCAGCCGGGACCAGCGCGACATGGACCTGCCCCGAGGTCATTAGTGGACGGGTATGGCCCTCAGGAGCTCTTGAATTTCCCGCCCGACTGTTTTCCTAGCTCCCTCAAAGAGGAGCAGCTTGATGTTATATCCCGTTCCTTTGGGATCGATAGAGCGCGCATGCTATTGCCGGGGGAAGGAGTGATGCCGTATGACCCTCCTGAAGGCTACTTTGCTTACAGCAGATATCATTGCATGTGTGGTGCTATCCCGCCTCTCAACGCGTGGATAGTTAGCTTCATCACATATCTGAAGGTGGCTCCATTCCAGCTTCAGCCTAACTCCTACACCATTCTGGTGAGTCTTTTCGTTTTAACCTTTTCATGATTTGATTGCTTATCTTTCATGATTATTGATGGATTCTCTTCTGAATTATGCAGGCGGGACCTCGGTAGCACATGCTAGGAGTTCCTATCCTGCAGTTAAGTAGATCCCGAGGGCTAGCGGGATGGAGGCGAAGCCCTGATTCTTTGACTTGACTTGTACATATTTTGGTTGCTGTCTATGTTAGTCCGAAACATTAATGTAACTTGTAATTATATTATTTTTAAAGAATGACTTTATGTAATTTTATAACATAAGCTGATTCTGTCATGTTTGAATGCTGTTGTCATTTTGATATGCTGCATAAGAAATACAGCTGCGTGTTTATGCATGTGACTTAATCGTATTTAATGCTAAGTTTCTGCTTAAAATATTATCTCATGTCTTGTAATGCCAATATGATGTGTGAATAAATTAAAGCTACATATTTGTATAAAAGAGAAGATAGTACCGCCCTTCGTGTTTTAGTTGTAGAGGGTTGCTTTGAATGTCTTGCGTGACTGAGTATGGAATATAGCCGAGTGTTCCGTCATCCGGATGTGAGCTCATATTTCCACAAGCGAGAGTTCCCCTATTTTGTGACCTGTACTTTAAGGATTGTTATATAGGATAGGAGGAAAGTTTTTGAATGAAATGGAAATATGAGAAACAGTAAAACTTCCAATCACGGAAGGCCGTCGATATGCTTAAGTTCGTGGCAAACGGGTTTTGTAGTCACTTTCCCTAGCTGTGGGTCTTGGAGACATTTGTCACCCATCTTATGCCTCCACGGGGAGTTTATACTTTTTACCACAGCCGCACTTAAGACATATCGGAGCCGAGATCGCGCACAGTGACTACCCGAGCCATTATGGCCCGTAATCGTGGGTATTATTCGATTTACTGTGGCCGGCTAGCGTGGGTGTCGATCGTCAACCGTGAACTACCCCTGGCTCGCCACACCTTATGTTGGGGCTTAAAGTAGGTTCACAGTTACCGGCGAGCCGAACGCCGTAATGAGCTGCCATCGGCTATAGTCGGCCTTCTTGATGGCTTATAATCGGCTCATTACAGTTGGCTTTGAGGGCAGTCGCGAGCAATGAGTTAACCCGCAGCAGAGGGATGCTGGAGCAAAAGTGTCTCATTGGCGAGTGCATAGAATCGCATAGTACCTGTTGGGTCTTGTCCAGGTGAGGTTGCGCCGTGAAGTACCAGTATGGAAACGTCGTTATACATGATTTTGTTCAACAAAAAAGGATAAAGCTTAACAAGCAGCCAAGATATAAAGGAACAAGTTAAAAAGAGACAAGATTTTTAAAGTGGTTCGGCACGAAAATGCCTACGTCCACTGATTCTCTTTGTTAATTCACTTCATATGGGCATTACAAGTTAAGAAAAGTACCGACGGAGGTGTCGGATGTTCCATGCCCTCTGGAACACCTCTCCGTCCACTATTGACAAAATATAGGCTCCGTTGCGGAGATCTTTATGAATTACATAGGGTCCGTCCCAGATTGGATCTAGCGCTCCGGGGCGAGGGAAGATCCGCTTGAGGACAAGATCTCCTTCTTGTAAGCTACGGTGCTTGACTTTGGAGTTGTATTGTGCTGCCACTTTTCGCTTGTGAGCTGCTGCTTTGAGTGCTGCATCATTTCTTCTCTCCTCAATTAGATCCAAAGACATATGGAGGAATTCTTCGTTCTCTTCTAGGTTGTAGTGGATCCTACGGTGGGAAGGCACTACAGTCTCAACTGGGAGCATGGCCTCCGATCCATACACCAAAGAGAAAGGAGTATGCCCTGTTGATGTTCTGTAAGATGTGCGGTAGGCCCAAAGTGCCGTAGGAAGTTCATCCACCCAAGCGCCTTTTGACTTTTCAAGTTTCTTCTTGATTAGGGTTTTGAGGATTTTGTTGACAGCTTCGACTTGTCCGTTTGCCTGGGGGTAAGCCACAGATGAGAAGCTTTTGTGAATTCCGTGCTCTTGGCACCAGTCGGCGAATTCCTCGCTGTCAAATTGAAGCCCATTGTCCGATCTGATTTTGAGTGGAACCCCGTACCTGCATAAAACATTTTTGATCAAGAAGTTAATGACTTTTGCCGAAGATATTTTATTTAGAGGCTCCGCTTCCACCCATTTGGTGAAATAGTCAACTGCTACTGTGGCATATTTGGCTCCGCCTCGGCCCACTGGCAGTTCTCCAATCAAGTCAATTCCCCATATTGCAAAGGGCCAAGGGCTGGTCATTTGAGTAATTTCATTTGTTGGTAGTCGAGGAATCTTAGCAAATTTCTGACATCTGTCACATCTTTTGACGAAGTCTAGGGCGTCTTTGTTTAAGGTGGGCCAGTAATATCCATATCGCAGTATCTTCTTTGCCAGAGTCTGCCCCCCAATGTGATCTCCGCGACTTCCTCGATGTATGTTGGATAAGATCTCATTGGCTTCCCTTCCAGCGACACACCTTAACAAGGGATTAGAGAAGCCGCGTCGATAGAGGATGCCTTCTTGTATCGTGTAGCGGGAAGCTTTCCTCAAGATTTTCTTGACTTCATTACGCCCGTCGGGCAGTGTGCCATCTTGTAAATATTTCCGGATAGGAGTCATCCAAGTTTCCTCTTCGATTGCAGCTATCATGTTCATTGTCTCGTAACTCGGGGCTAGTTGCTGTGAGATGGTTATTGTTCGGGAAGTGGCGCCGTCCTTCATGCTAGCTTGCTTTGCCAGTTCGTCGGCCTCCTAATTCTCTTCCCGAGGAATGTGTTTGATTAAATAGTGATCCAACTGATTGAGCAGCAGCTTGGTCTTCTTTAGATATACTATGAGTCGTTCTCCTCGAGTCTGGAATTCTCCCAATATTTGATTTACAATAAGTTGAAAATCATTATGGAGACATAAAGAACCGACTCCAATCTCTAGGGCAAGTTCTAATCCGGCTATTACTACTTCGTATTACGCGTCATTGTTAGTTGCAGCGAACTCCAACCTTAGGGTGTAGTGCAGCTTCCTTCCCCTGGGGGTGATTATCACAACACCTGCCCCCGAGCCTTGTTCATTCGATGCTCCATCAACGAAGAGGTTCCATTTGATATTTTCTGCTACTTCAGATTGCTCCTTACCTTCGTTAGTAGTAAATTCGGCAATGAAATTAGCTATGGCTTGTCCCTTGATAGGGGTGCGAGGATGGTAGGTAATATCATATTGACTCAGTTCAATGCACCACTTAAGTAGTTGCCTGGAAGTGTCGGGGCGATGGAGTACTTGCCTTAACGGTTGATCGGTTAAAACTCTGATGGAATGAGATTGGAAGTAGTGTCGCAGTTTCCGTGACGTGATTAGCGAACAGTATGCTAGCTTTTCAAGTTTAGAGTATCTGGCTTCTGCCCCTGTGAATCTCTTGCTTACAAAGTATACGGGTCGCTATGCGTGGTTGTCCTCCCTCACCAAAGCGGCGCTTAAAGCATGGGACGATACATCAAGGTATAGGTATAGTTCCTCGCCTTCGTTTGGAGTTGAGAGTACTGGTGGTCATTGGAGGTGTTCGATTAAGTTAAGGAAGGTTGTCGAGCATTCGTCAGTCCATTCGAACTTTCCTTTGTCTTTCTTAAGAGCTTCGAAGAAAGGGATGCATTTGTCGGTTGCTTTAGAGATGAACCTGCTTAGGGCAGCCACCTTCCCATTCAGGCTTTGCATCTCTCTTCGAGTGGATGGTATCTTGATATCTTGCAAGGCCCGGACATGTTCGGGGTTCGCTTCAATCCCCCTCGCATGGACGATGAATCCCAAGAACTTTCCCGACGATACTCCGAAGGAGCACTTTAGAGGATTCAGTTTCATTCCATATTGGCGAAGTACTTGAAACATCTCGTTTAGGTGGTTTATATGATCGTTGGCTTTCCTTGATTTTACCAGCATGTCATCCACATAAACTCATATAGTTCGCCCTATTAATTTCGCAAACATCTTGTTGACGAGGCGCTGATACGTAGCTCCAGCATTTTTAAGTCCAAAAGGCATTACTTTGTAGCAGTACAATCATCGGTCAGTGATGAAACTAGTGTGGTCTTGATCGGGGGCGTGCATAGGGATCTGGTTATATCCTGAGTATGCGTCCATAAAGGATAAGAGTTGGTGTCCGGCTGTGCTGTCCACGAGTTGGTCGATTCGAGGGAGTGGGAAGCAGTCTTTCGGGCAAGCTTCATTTAAGTTGGAGAAATCGATGCATGTTCGCCACTTCCCATTAGCTTTCTTTACTAGTACCCGGGTTGGCGATCCATTCTGGGTAGACGGCTTCTCGTATGAAGTCATTGGCAAGTAAGTTCTTTACTTCTTCCTTAGGGCTGCTGATCGTTCCGCCCCCATGCTTCTCTTTTTCTGCTTTACTGGCGCCTTGGTGGGATCGATGTTCAGTACGTGGCATGCTACATCTAGGGAGATTCCTGTCATATCAGCGTGCGTCCATGCAAAAACTTCCATATTGTGGCGAAGAAAATCAATGAGTAGTTCCTTTTATTCTTCTTTTAGTTGAGATCCGATTTTCAATAGTCTACTTGAGTCATGTTTGTCTACAGCTACGAATTCCATAGCCTCTGCAGGCTCGGCGGTGGCCTCCTCCTCTTTGTCCCTGGGGTCTAATTCATTGAAAGGGTCACTGGTATATCGAAGAGGAGGGGCTTTCTTTAGTTGCTATGCTTCAAAGTTTTTCATGCAGAGAGTAGTCTCTGCATTTTTCCCTTTATCTTTTCTGCGGTTATTGCGAAGTTCAGTTACATAGCAGTCTCGAGCAGCATCTTGATCCCCTCCATTTCTCCTACTCCGTTATCTGTTGGGAATTTCATTTTCAGGCACCATGGGGCTAGGACAATTTGGAAGTCAGACAAGGCTGGTCTTCCCAAAAAGGCGTTGTAGGCCGAGTGGCTTTCTATTAGCACAAATGTTTGCTTTCGCACAACGGAGCGGGGATGACTTCCTATTTCAACAAAAAGGTCCAGTTGCCCGAGGGGCATCTTCGCATCTCCAGTGAAACCATGTAGTGGTTTGTTGCAGGGAGACACATCCTTCATTGACACTTCATTCTGTCGAAAGCATGCTTGACTAGGATATTTACCGAGCTTCCAGTGTCTACTAAAATTTGAAAAACTTTCGCTGGACCGAACCAGGCAGAGATGACCATAGGATCCATGTGTGGGTACTGTCTTCCCTCTAGATCACGCCTACTGAACGTGATGTCGTCGTTCTCTTTCCGTTTCGGGTGGCGTTCTTCCATAACAGAGTTAACGTAGCCTTCACCATTTCTAGGTGACTTACCATATCTTTCCATCTCTGCCCAGCTTCTGTCGACGATGTGTGGTCCTCTTGATACGGTATGGACCACTATCTTCTCTTGACTAGAGCCGTTGGTGTTGCGATTTCCTCCGCCTACTTCTGGGAGGGGTAGCCCAGGATTCTCATTGGCAGGAGTCGAAGTCCTGTTCTGGCTTTTTACATAGCATTCCAGTTTCTTCCTTCTGATGTGTTCTTCAATCAAGTCCCGGAGATGGTGGCATTCATTGGTGTCATGTCCATGGGATTCGTGGAAGTGGCAGAACTTTCCAGTCTTGAGTGCGTTATCTGACTCCTTCTTGTGCGGGGGGCGCTTGTATCTAACTTCGTCTTGAGTAGCTAGAAAGATGTTTTCGATTGTTTCATTCAAAGGAGTGTAAGAGTCAAATCTTGGTCCAGGTCGATATAGGCGCTTTTCCCCTTCTTGCCCCCAGCATTGTCTTTAGAGTCATTTCTCCGAACATCCTTTGTTGCAGCGGGAATCCTGTCTGTAGCTGTTTTAGCCTGTTGCCCTGATTGCCTCTCAGTGGCAGCGTTTTCAAGTCTCATATACTTTCCAGCTTCATGGAAGAAGTCAGGTAAAGTAGCTGGCTTTTCCTTGGTTAGTCTTCTAGCAAATTTAGTATCCGGATGTACACCACTGCAGAGAGGCATTAGGATAAGTTTCTCGTCGGCATCTTGGACTGCGGCCGCCGCGGCGTTGAATCGGGTTAGATATTGTTGCACTGTCTCTCCGGGTTTCTGCTTGATATTAGATAAGGAATAAGCGTCCTTGGGTTGTTCCACATGAATGCGGAACTGGTTGATGAACTTTTCTTTCAACATTTCCCATGAACTGATGGACCCTTGGGGTAGGTGGCAGAACCAGGAGCTAGCTAGGTCTGCCAAGAAAAGTGGGAAGCATTTACACAATACTCCCTCCGTTGCTCCGCTCATGAGCATATGCTGGGTGTATCTCTGTAAATGTACGATGGGGTCAGAGGTTCCCTTGTAAGGTTCCATCGTTGGCATTTTCCATTCCCGGGGGGTGATGGCAGTTTCGATATTGCGGATGAAAGGGCTGGTTAACCTAGCACCTATCCCCCGATCCCTTTGCTCCCGTTGGACGCACTCTTTGAACAATCGCGCCATCCTTTCATCGGAACTTGAAGCGGATAGAAATGAGTTTGGTTCTTCCCTGCGGGATCGATTCCGTCCAGATGACCTGTAAGGATGGTATCGTTTATCACTCCTGACATTCTCCAATGGATGCCTCTGGTCTTCCGGGGGCATGTTGGGGTCAGCCACAGTTGGCCCTTGCCTTGATCTTCCCCTGCTGGGTTCTGTTCTCAGCACTTCCTCGGGTCCAACTTCGGGCCGGACACCAGCTCGGCCCCGTCTACTGGTGTTTTCATGGTTAGGTAGCATGACAGGCTCAGCTACATCCGACCCCTGCCTGGCACCTCCCCCGTTGGGTTCGGTTCCAAGTGTTTCCTCGAGTCGGAATTCGGGCTGAGTCCGGGCTCGGCTCCTACCATGGTTGTTTCTGTTGTTAGCCTCTTCGAAGAAGAAAGACCTTTGTCGCCTCCCAGATCCTCCAGACCGGGACTCACCCCATGATTCAGTGTTGCGGTTGGATTCTTCAGCATCCCTTAAGCATGACATGAGTTGGTCCACCAAGGCTTCTTGTTGAGATGCGAAGCGGTTAGTTACTTCAGCCACAATCCTGTCCAGATCCGCCCTTGTAATTGGTTGTTCCGTAGCGGGGGCTGCCGGATTTTCCTGATTTAAATTTGCCATTGGAACCTGACGATTTTCTTGGTCCCTGATCACTGGATCTGGGATACTGCCAGTCGCAACGTTCTTTCCTTTGTTAGTATCTTTCTTCTGTCCGGGAGCCATATTTTCCAAGCAATGAACGGTGTTGATAGGAAAAGGGTTGAGTGGGAGAAGCTGAAGCTTCGAGCTCCTTTAATTCTCAGTGAAAGCACCAAAAATGTTTGCACAAAAAAATGGGCAAACACCTCCGAATCATATGAATTAGTTGATTTTATGTTGATCTGGATGGTTTGGGTGATTTACGTAAATATATAAAATAGATGGACTAAACTGTAAAGACACACAGATTTATAGTGGTTCGGCCAGAACGTGCCTACGTCCACTTTATATGTTATTCCCCTTTTTCTTTCAGATTACAAGTACAAAGCTTTGTATACAATTATATGAAATTTGTTTGAAAGTTCCTTCCGTGCTTGAGCTCTCAAACTTGTCTGCCATTGTTGTACCCCTGCCCCTCTATTTATAGAGTGAGGCTGGGGGTAGGGGTCATGGATGTATATAGCTGCCGGTGGGCCTAGGCTGATGCTATCTGGCCTAACTAGGTTGATCTGGAACGTCTTGGTTCGGTGGAGAGTGGTATGCTGTCCGGTGGTGCCTTGGATCGGTGGTCTGGTGGCATGTTGGTCCGGTAATGCTTGGGAGGTAGGTTGGTTCGGCATTGGTGTGGGGTGGCTCTGGTTCGGTGAGATCCTGGTTCGGCGAGGCTTTGGACCGGTGGCAGGTGGTCCGATGGTGAAGAGGTTCGGCAGGCATGGGAGAGGTGGTTGGTTCGGTAGTGCGTAGGAACGAGGTTGGAGTCTTTGGTTCGGTAGTGCTTATGGTTCGGCAAGGAGTGGACTGGTTCGGCAAGGTGTGGAAACGCACCCAACAGTCTAAATATAGCCATCTAATCATTTACATATCCTGCGCAATTTATTCGGGTTTAATTTACGTCCCAATCCCGTAAATTTTCTTTTCCACACTTTTAAAAATAAACCAGTATTTATTTTTTTTAAAAAGACCCCTTCCTTATAAATTCCCATCGTGAATTTATACTTCCATATTATCCACTGATAATATTCACTTTATTTATAAACTCTGTTTATAAATTCCATAATTTCATTCTCTTTTTAATCACAGTTTCAACACTTAATCGATTTCCAAATTAACTCCATTTTAAAATAAATTCCTTTACTAACCCAAGTCTATTCCAAAACCCATTAATTCAGATTCATCCTTTTATTATGATTTAAAATATTATTTAAATCTGACATTGCCAACTTCACATTTCATTTCAAAATTCTCCCTTTATTTCAACCAAACCATTTGAAATCCTCAATTTAAATTGATTTCTTTAATTTTAAAACAATATAACTAAAGTCCTCAAAAATTCATTATTCCCATTTATTCAAAAAAAAAAATTCTATGCTCGAAATTTATTCGATTGGATTTTAAAATAAAACTTTTATCTTTTCCCAAATTCATTCCTTTAATTTATCCAATTTCACTATATTTATTTTACTTAGAATTCCCTCTTTTATTTTCCTTTGAAAAACCAATCTTTATATTTTCGATATCTCAATATATCCAAATATATTCTGTCAACCCATAACATTCAATATTTTTAATTCCCAATATAATCAATATAATCTATCATAGATTATCAAATAAAACATATCATCGAATATGAAAATAAATTCCAATATTTTGAGGAATTCAGTTGGATCCCTCCAACTTGTTTCCCTATATCCACAGATGTTGGCACAATATAAAAATACCAACCCCACTTCGAGGGGAATATCGCCGTATATAGGGTCATCCGCTATTATGCGGAGCGCATAGGGTCTCATCCGCTGTATAATACGGGAATATCAATCACTCCAATATATATATTAGTATATATAATATCACTTCCAGACAATTCAAACAACCAACTAATGATTTAATTTTAACTATCTAAATTAACCGATAAGCCAATTTGAGTGAGATTAACTCACCTTTGATTTTGTTTGCAATCCACTTTGATCTTGACTTGGTTCTTCATGATTTAAGACCTTGTATAACATTGTACGGTTTACTAATATTTGAACTAATCGAACAATCAATTACCATTTAATAAATTTTAATTAACTAACAATTTAATTTAAACTAATAATTTCCCTTTTAAAAATCCTTTAGTAACTATAATAATTTAAATAAGTTAATTGTACAATTAAATCACCAAATCCACTATTTTAAGAGAAACCCATAAATCTAAAATGTGTGTGTGTGTGTTTACTTTTATTTTTGAAACTTCATATTTACTTATAAATAGTCTATATAGATTTTAAAAATCTATTTTTATATAAACTCTATAACATTTAAAAATCCCCCTTTTCTCAAAATCTTAACTCTATACATAATTAAATTAAATAAGCCTGTGTATGCATATATATTTATATAAATCTTTAAAGTGTAAAAAATCGTTTTATATCTTACTGTAAAACATATTTTTTTCCTATTTTTCTATGTACATATTCTATATCTTAAATAGTAAGTTGATGATTTATAAATATATTTTCTGTTTTTCTCAAATATGTATACATATATATATTTTACTGAAATAAACTAAAATAAATAAAAATATACCTTACTGCAGTTAACCTCTATCGAACACGACTTCGAGCCTCCACTGTACTCGACGCTTGACCCACAAAAAATTGCCAAGTCCTTGTACCTCGAAACCCAAACCACGCGTGCACGTATGAGCGCCCTCTCCCGAGCATGTCGTTCGCATCACCCATTGAAACCCTCTTCGCCATGCCTAGAGTCGCGCACGGAGCTCTGCTCGCAATGGCTACCCTCAATGATCAAAAGCCCTCCTCCGATGCCGATTGAAATCGAGCTACGGCTAGATGATTCCTCTCGTTTATATTTTATTTTGAAGAATGAAAAGGGGAAGCTCTTTTGAAAAACGCTTGGCCTATTTGAATTGCTCGGCCATTTTTTCCTGTTTGATTTTGTTGAATTGAAGATAGGAGGAGGAGGAAGATAAATACCAGCGATTTTATTTTTTTTGATTTCAAAACGATAAAGCTCGGCATCAGTTTTTTCTAGACGCGTGTTAAACCAGGGAAAACACGTGTTGGATGTTCTACAGTGTTTTGATGGAGAAATGAAAAAGGTGTGATGGGAATGCAGATTTGAATGTTGAAATATATATTATATTAAATTTAAATTTAAATTTAAATCTTTTAGAAAGCGAAGCCTAAAATCTTGACGTCCCTCGAGGCATGCCGCTAGCCGTTTGTAATGTTATACCCCTATTTCGAACACAATGGAAAAGGTTTCGAGTCCTAATTCGATCGTATGGAGAAGATAGCTTTTTAGACCTTATAATTATGCTAAATTTGATATAGATTTCAGTGCATTCACCTGCGGTACGGTCACACGACAACTCCAAACAATATGAAATTTGAAGTCCGATAGTAATACACTATTACGTATCCAATGAAACTGGTCTCGTCAAATTTTGAGACTTTGCCCTGGAATGCTATTTTAAATATCGATTTAAACAATATATTAGCAAAACTTAACAAAAACACTTCCAAATTCAATTTTAGCTTTCATTATCTTCAGTACTATTAATATAAATTTTATAAGCCTTTGAAATACTTTGAACAAGCAGAAAACTGTAGATTCAATATTTTACCCAACTTCCAATAATTAAATTCAATAATTTAATTGCCAAATAAATAGTGATATTTGGAATTCAAGTTAAACTAACTTTCAAATATATAAAATCAATTAAATATTTCAATTTTAAATATCCAGAAATTTCGGGTCGTATCTTTCTCCCCCTTAAAAGAATTTCGTCCCCGAAATTGCTAATTAAGAAGAATGGTCCACATCCCATCACTATTTTCCCAAAACCAAACAGTTCAACAAATTACCCACCATCTTTTTATTAAAGACACACTATCATTCTTACTAACTTCCCAAACTCATCCATAGATTCCAACCAATATTATTTACTCAACCATTCAAATTATAATTTGAACCCAAAATTTAAATTATCAAAAAATTTCTAAAATTTTTCTAACTCCTTAAATTTTTGAAAATTTCGCCAGCATCTCCTTTGCGAGGCTAGATCAGTACGATTACAAAATGCCTCTATGGGCCTCCAAATTTGAAAAGAAAACAAAATACCAAGTGGCTAGATCAGAATATCATCAATTTTCATATGCCAATTTGAAATACATACCTTTTTTGTCGGGCCCTAAAATTTTATCTTCTGAAATCATGTCAATTTCCTCTTGCTTTTAAATACCTGTACCCTACTTAGTAACAATAACCAATCACAGAATTCAAAATCATTTTATACATTTCTTTACAAGTTTCAGTATCTATTTCATTAAAGCCCATATGATGTACCTATATCATCCGTACACAATGTCTTATCCGATCATTCACTCGATCGCATAATTTCATTTCCGAACTAGTATCGTCCACCTAACTCTCTAGTGCGGACTCAGATCTGGTTTCTTGATCAGCAACCGTCATTCTCCTTGCATAGCCATACACTTGATAGTTGTGTAGTTAATGCCCCGCTATTACCCCGCTATAATCCTGCAATATCTCATAGCGGATTTCTACCACAACGATTTTTCCATATAGCCCTAAAATATAACATTTCCGCTTTAATCCCTGCTATTTCCGCTATATCCCGTTATTCCCGCTATATTTTGCTATTTCCCCTATATCTTCTTTAATAAAATGAATTAAAAAATTTCATTTATACATTATAAAAATTATGAAACTAATTTATTTGATTTAATTTTTAGTATATTTTCATAAATGAAAATAATCTAATATTCTACTAAATTCAATTATGTTATATAACAGTTTTACGTTTATTTAAAATATATTCGCATATGTTTTTTGTTTAAAATCATTTATGTATTAATTATAATTCAATTGAATGATAATTTTTCATTTAATTACCATTTATATATTTGTAAAATCATTAAGTACGAGTTTTATATGTTATTTTAGAGCTATCCGCTATATCCCGCTATATATTCGCTGTATCCCCGCTATGAATTTTTGCACCTCCACTGGTTTGAATCTGCCGAGCGCTTTAACTGCACAGCTTGATAGAGAATTTCCATAATCAATCAAAAATCCATATACAGGATTCGTCTTCGAAAATCAAGTGAAAAATTCCAACTTGGATCAATATAACTATCTCGAAATTTTGTGCTCGAATTTGGATCAAATTGTTATGCGAATGCAATAATATACGTACATCTTACGTATTTATCTCAATTGATCGTTAGCTACACCAATTTTCTTTTTATTCACATTTTTTTGATTTCCATACACCCATTCTCAATTTCCCCTTTCACATTTTACTTAATCTTCAGTCAAATACTAGTATATTCTAACTACCAATTTTACTTAAGAACTTCACCATTTTCTTTCTTAAGCCTATTAAAATACTTTATATAACTTCTTCCATTTATTTCCAATTCATCACCTTGGTTTTTGTTATTCACTTTGCATTTTCAATTCTATTTGAATTCAATTTACCTTCCATTTTTAAATATTGAATTCTATCGACTATCTTTCATTCATATCTGATCCATATCATTACTTTGAATCAGTTCCATTTACTAATTTATTCATATCTCAAACCATTTTTATTTCCAAACCTTTATTATCTTTAGCTCACTTCGAATTAATTTTTCGATTCCACTTTTCTTAACACAATTTAAATCAAATATCATCCTAATATTCAATTCCAATTCATTTGCTTACTAATTTAAATTAATTACTTCCATCCACTAATCGTTTCTAATCAAATTCTATTTGGAATCTGTTTATTCACAAATTTATTTTCCGCTTAATAAATTTTTATTTTAATTTCCATTCCATTTAATCAACTTAGATTCATTTCCTCAAATTCTCTTTTATTTAATTTAATTCGGTTAAATCCCAATTCAATTCAAATTTTAAACTTCTATAAATTTTCTTCTACATTCCATTCACTAATCTCTTTAATTTGCTTCATTTAATTGGCTCACCTTTCTAACTTATCTCATTTTCACACTTATTTTAATTCAACTTTTCTTTAAGTTAGACTTTATCCTAACAAATTTCAAATTTTATAAGTTATCAAACCCATTTATATTCCATAAATATTTCCAATTTACTTCCAGAGTCTTAAACAATTTCTTAAACATCCCAAAACATTTTAAACCAACTCCAAAGTTTTCAATAATCACTTAAGTATTTCAAAATCATTTTGAAATCAATTTTATTCAAAATCCTTTGGTACCAAATTATCTCTTGAATTTTAAAACCAAACTCAGTTTTGCAAACATTCCAGTTTAAAACATTTAGGTAGCAATTCCTCTCTTGAAAACTTGAAAATGAACATCAATGATGCTGCAGTCATCACCGAAATTATTTTCCAGCGTCCGAAAAGAGTTTAGTGCTTTAAATCTTTTTCAAAAACATTTTCAAATATTTTTGATTGCAAATCTCCCCATATTTCATATCCAATTCAAAATTATTTCCCTAATAATATCCCTATTATTTCTCCAAAACCTTTAAAATCATTTTCAAACCTAAAGGAATTTAAACTTTTCCAAAATTTCAAATCTCAAATCCTTCCAATCTATATTCAAATATTACTCTTGAATTTTATTTCAAATTATAAATCACATTTATAATTTACATTTACAAATCTCATTCTATTAATGAATTTATTTCCTTAACCTTTGGTTATTACCTAAATTTCTTATTCGATTCCCATACAAGATGATAATAATTTAATATTATGATTTCCTAACAACCAAGCAACTATATATTTAACTATAATAATTTATGGAAAATTATTTCTTTTATATAAAAATAACTTTGGGCAAAATTACTTCATTTAACTACATTTAGAAACAATAATGTGTCGGTTTTCCTAGTTTAAGAGTTTAGAAATCCCTATCGATACTGTTATCCAGACTGCACCGACCAAAATTTATAAACACTTAACCGATAAGTCGACACAATATAAAACAACTTATATCCACTAACAAAAATGTGCTAATATCTATTAATACACTCAAACTCATTCTAGAGTGCCACTGACTCTATTTCTAATGAGTAATCCCCACCAGAGCCAAGGTTTTCGCTTAAACTTCAGCTCTGATACCAACTCTCACAGCCCGAGTTTTCGACGCTCGAAAATTGACATCAATACGTTCACTGTATTAAATGCCGATTAATCGAATGCCGGAAAACAAACCATAAGGAAAAGAAGAAGGAGGTAGAAGAAGAAATAGAAAATAATATCAAAATCTCACATTTGCAGCGGAACAATATATAATAGATAAATGATTGATCTTTATACAAAAACTATATCTGTTTTATGCATTACATCATCGGAATACAACACAATAAAGCAAAATACAGGATAGTGATATTAACTTGTCCTCGCAAAAACTGACTACACAGCATACCAAACACAGCGGAAATAAGACAAATACCTCTCGCTATCCCGCACATCCCCTGAGCTTCATAGCAGTCCATCTAGAATCTGTACTCTATAATACTCGGTCTGACCCGAGCAATATAGTAAAATAACACCTTAGTCAGTCTGGAATACCAGCGTGAGAAAACTCACTCAATCGGATTATTAAAGTTTTCAAAATCCTTTGAAATCAAAGGTATCTCGTAAGACCACGCAAAAATAAACATTCCGGGTTTTTACCTTATGATAACCAAAACATTTTTATCAAATCCATCTGATAGTATAATAGTGTCTATAGAAAGTAAAAGAACCTAGCTGAAATGTTTGCATCTCATGTTCCAGCATAGTTGGGCACAATCAAAACCGTACAGGCACTTATTGGAGATTGGGTTCCATACAATGGCAGGGCTACTGGGGTACCTCCCGTCATAGTACCTGGTCTAGATTAGAGTACCGAGGGTCCCTCTCGATCCCCTACAATACAAGACCGGAGCTACCACTTACTAGATAGCCCAAATAAGATCACCCTACGGTTGGGATCAGCACCGACCACACAGCCGGAATCAAAAGGGACATCTAGACAGGGATGACCTTACGCTAATTGGTTGCTAGCCACTTAGCCTTACTATACCTCCCCTGTTTTAGCCATTCTCGATTAATGAGGCTCGAGATTATGCGTTACCTTTTTAGCACACATTCACTTAGAATACGCACCGTCCTCCTGACGATGTTCTGATAGCGTTCATCCATACAAGTTTCCCTGGGTCGGGACAAACCGAATCACCATCTTCATCATCTTCACGGTCTTCATTCGCAAACATTTAAACCGGACTGAAGTTGTTTTCGGATAATTAAATCCGATCTCGACCTCTTTGAAATGATCAGCGCATTGGCCAATATTGATAGTCGGTTATTTAACTATCAAATCACATCCACAAACAACCATCAGGCCTTAATAATTTCCCAAATTATTTATTTCAAAATATCTTCGCAAGATATTTTTCTACACTCAATCCTTTGAAAATAGTTTTCAAATCACTTTTTCTCTCACAAAATAAATTTTCACCCAATTGTTTTGTTTCCAATGAAAATCACCAAGTCTTAATTTTTAGATTTTTAAATAATTTAAATCACTTTATCCCAAAATATATACTTTAAAACACTTAAAATAAAAACTACTTAGAACACTTTATTTGAAATACTAGTTATGTAATTTTATAATAATTTCTCATGTAAAACTTAAGCCAAAACTTACTTTAAAATAAAAGTAATTCTATAAGGTATAAATATTAAATAATTATCTTTCAAATCATAATACTATTTAAACCTTTAAAATAATATACTTATATAATTAACTTAATGAATATTTGCTTACAAAAAATTTAAAACCACTAAATAATAATTTTTTTCTAAAACCTTCTTATAAAACCACTTTAAAACCTCTTACTTATACTTGGGAATCTTTCTTTGAAAATATACTTGGCTTTTTAGGGAAATACACTTTCCATTTAAATATAGCCATCTAA
The DNA here is from genome assembly GCA_030765085.1 of Allium cepa. Lineage (NCBI taxonomy): Eukaryota > Viridiplantae > Streptophyta > Magnoliopsida > Asparagales > Amaryllidaceae > Allium > Allium cepa. Next base: position 217,097,900 of record CM060946.1, read on the forward strand.
TCATTTATAAATTCTGCTCAATTTATTCCGGTTTAATTTACATCCCGATCACGTAAAATTTTTTTCCACGCTTTTAAAAATAAACCACTATTTATTTTTAAAACAAATCACCCCTTCCTTATAAATTCCCTCCATGAATTTATACTTCCAAATTATCCACTGATAAATATTCACTTTATTCATAAACTCCATTTAGAAATTCCATATTCTCATTCTCTTTTTAACCACAGTTTCAACACTTAATCGATTTCCAAATAGATATCAAAATTAACTCCGTTTCAAAATAAATTCCTTTACTGACCAAAATCTATTCCAAAAACATTAATTAGATTCATACTTTTATTACGATTTAAAATATTATTTAAATCTGACATTATCAACTTCACACTTCATTTCAAATTCTCCCTTTATTTCTCCCAAACCATTTGAAATCTTGAATTTAAATTGATTTCTTTAATTTTAAAAAAATATAACTTAATTCCTCAAAAATTCATTATTCCCATTTGTTCAAAATTCTTTTTTTTCCATACTCAAAATTTATTCGATAGGATTTAAAATCAAACTTTTATCCTTTCCCAAATTCATTCCTTTAATTTATCCAATTTCACTATATTTATTTTACTTAGAATTCCCTCTTTTGTTTTCCTTTAAAAATCCAATCTTTACATTTTTGATATCTCAATATACCCAAATATATTCGGTCAAACCATAGCGTTCAATATTTTCAATTCTCAATATAATCTATCACATATTATCAAATAAAACATATCACTTAATATGAAAATTAATTCCAATATTTTGAGGAATCCAGTTGGATCCCTCAACCTGTTTTCCTGCATCCATAGATGTTAGCACAATATAAAATTACCAATCCCACTTCAAGGGTGATATCGTAATATATAGGGTCATTTGCTATTATGCAGGGCGCTTACGGTCTCACTCGCTATATAATACGGGAATATCAATCGCTCCAATATATATATACTACTATATGCAATACCACATCTAGACAATTCAAAAAATCAACCAATAATTTAATTTTAACTATTTCAATTAACCGGTAATCCAATTAGAGTGAGATTAACTCACCTTTGATTTTGTTTGCAATCCACTTTTATCCTGACTTGGTTCTTCACGATTAAAGTCCTTCTATAACATTATACGGTTTATTAATATTTTAACTAATCGAATGATCAATTACCATTTAATAAATTTTAATTAACTAACAATTTAATTTAAACTATTAATTTCCCTTTGTAAAATCCTTTAGTAACTATAATAATTTAAATAAGTTAATTGTACAATTAAATCATCAAATCCACTATTTTAAAACAAACAACAAATCTAAAATGTGTGTCTGTGTATATATTTGCTTTTATAACTTCATATTTACTTATAAAATAGTCTATATACATTTTAAAAATATATTTTTATATAAATTCTATAACATTTAAAAATCCCCTTTTTCTCAAAATTTTAACTATACACATAATTAAATTAAATAAGCTTGTGTATGCGTATATATTTATATAAATCTTCAAACAGAAAAAAATAAATTGTTTTATATCTTACTGTAAAATATATTTTTTCCTTTTTTTTCTATGTACATACTCTATATCTTAAATAGTAAGTTGATGATTTATAAATATATTTTCTGTTTTTCTCAAATATGTACACACACACACACACATATATATATTACTAAAACAAACTAAAATAAATAAAAATATACTTTACTGCAATTAACCTCTATCGAACACGACTTCGAGCCACCACCATACTCAATGCCTGACCTACAAACAATTGTCGAGTCCCTCTGCCTCGAAACCCAAACCCTGCGCGCGCGTATGAGCGCCCTCTCCCGAGCATGCCACAGTTCGCCTCACCCATTGAAACCCTCATCGGTGCACCCAGAGTCACTCGCGCAGAGCTCTCCTCGCAATGGCTACCCTCGACGATCGAAAAACCGCTCACCCCCTCCGATGCCGATTGAAATCGAGCCATAGCTCGATGATTCTGCTCGTTTATATTTTATTTTAAAGAATGAAAAGGGGAAGCTCGATTTTTGAAAAATGCTTGGCCTCGATTTCTATTTGAATTGCTTGGCCTTTTTTTTCTTGTTCGATTTTGTTGAATTGAAGATAGGAGGAGGAGGAAGATAAATACAAGCGATTTTATTTTTTTATTTCAAAATGATAAAACTCGGCATCATTTTTTTCTAGACGCGTGTTAAACCAGGGAGAACATGTGTTGGATGGTCTATAGTGTTTTATGGAGAAATGAAAAAGGTGTGATGGGAATGCAGATTTGAATAATGAAATATATATTATATTAAATTTAAATTTAAATCGTCTAGAAAATGAACCCTAAAATCTCGACCTCCTATCGAGGTGTGCCGCTAGGCATTTATAATGTAACGTTCTGCCTTTTCGCACGCTTTAAACCGACACACGTGCCAATTCAAACCGTTCGGAAGGGCGAATTGTTATGGAGTAAATAAGAAAACGAGAAAGAAATAAAACAAAGCAGAATCTCACAGCGGAAGGATAAAATATAATAATCAAATATCAAGTTTATAAAGCTGTTTAAAAATATTCGATTATACTTATACAACATATATCAGAGTTACACATACCATATATCAATGCAGCGGAACAATATGAGTGTAGTGGAATATAATAATAATAATAGAAATCCTCGACTTCGTCCTCCAGAGCTAAAGTCTTCGATCCTGAAACGCTCGGACAGACCCAAGCGAATTTGAAAAGACAAAAACACTCGAGTCAGAACTAAAAGATCTTATGTGAGTTAAATTAACAGAAATAAATATGAGTGCAGTAACACAAGAGATGCTCGGGATTTACATCTCCTAAGGATCCGTTAAACTATTTACTATATAGTATATTGCGCTATTACAATAGTGTCTATTTGTAAAATAAACTTACTTTTTAATAGCGTTAAGGGGTTACCCATATAGCCCTTAACACAAATAATGCCAATAGTCTATATGGTACCGTAATACCTCCTGATCGGGAGGCTACCATAGGATACTCCATAGGTACGACACAAATAGAAACTTGTACAATGCACGATAGGGTAGGTGACACGGCACAACTAGGCAATGCTAGGGTAGATATACCAATTACGCTTCCGGGTCGGTGGTAACGCGTAGCGTGCAGCTATCGCCCACCTCTAGCCACACCCCCAAATAAAATCAAAAGTGGCCACCGAATCAATCCAAAGTCAAAGTATAATATCGAAGGGATGTGTCCGATCAAAGGTGCTACCTTATTAACCCGTCGATCGCTCCTATTTTAGCCACCTTATGCCAACTCACGGGAGTCGGGTCCACGTATTTACCTTAAAGGAAACGCCACCACCATCCTACTTCATTCTGGAATCTCCACCGTGTACACGGTTGTTAAAGTGGTTTTCGGGGTTGGCAGAGAGTATGACAACTTCCGATCCCGGTCTCTTCAACAACCAAACATTATTATAACACTGCGGTCTTTAAAATAGTTTATACTTTAAAACTAGAAAATAATTATCCATTTCAAAACCCATAAAAATGATATCATTCCCATTACGAAAACAAATCATTTCGATATTATTTTTATAAAACCCAAATCAATAATATCATTTTTATTTCAAATATATTTCTTTTTCCAAAATCATACTGCTTAAAATTTATAATATCTGGAAACCAAACATTTGGATTATAACTTTCAAAACATAATACTTCGAAATTCAAAGCTTTAAAACCATAACATCTAAAAACTTGAATGGTTTGGATAGTCAACAGTATATAGAATAAAATGGTTTAATTTTAGATTTACTTTGTAAAGTAAAATAATTTCCATGAATTTACAAATATATTTTCTTTAGATAAAGTCTAAACCATACATTTAAATTTCACCTTCAATTTCCAAAACCACTTCAATTTCAATATATATCAAATTTGAGTATTAATAAATTTCAAAGCTAAAGTTGGAATTTTATTCTTTCGACAAATTCATCGTTCTATTATTTAGTCTTGAACATTTGCATGATAAATCCATAATCATTTATATAAAACTCAAATTTCCTATAACTAAATATTTCCTTCCATTTATTTATACTAGAAATATTCATTTAATTTATGTTGAAATAAATTTTTAGTTATAAATATCATACCTTCAAAATTTCCAAGTTTTAATAAGTTATACATCAACTTATGGAGTTAAATTTTTAAATGAGCTCAATTCCAAATAAATTTCAATTTATCTTCCAATCTTAATTGATTTGAATCATTTAAAACTCTATATATACACAAGATCTTAAACCTGTATTTAAACATATAATATAAATTATCAAACTCCATTTTTCTAACTTATTCATTTTTATTTAATAGATTATACATAGCTTAATACAAAATTTTAACTATATATATATAATAATAATATGTATATAATATCAAAATTTAATATTCATTAAACCGTATCCTATCCAAACCATAGAATTCATTTTCAAAATAATTATATATATATATATATATATATATATATATCGCGATGCCAATATATAATTTTGTATCCTATGGTCAAGTGATACGGATATTTATCATTTCAAACCGCAATTTAAAAATAAAAATGCGGTTGTATATCATTTCAAACTGCAATCCCGAATGAAATGAAAATGCATAATGACTTGCAGTTTATACAATATAAATACAGTATCCATTCATCCATCATATCAATCATCAACATTTATCAATTTATCATCCAATTCAAACAATCACATCAATAAATAATAATTAATTACTGACAGTTAATTTTTCAAAAATCAATTAAATAACTGTTCAACTGTAGTTTATATGCAAAAATAAATAAATTTGACCAGCATTTTTAACGGCAGTTTAAATGCAATAAATAAATAAATTAACAATTAACTGGCAGTTTTAAATGCAAAAATGAATTAAATAACGCGTAAATTAAATGAATGCAATTTAACTGAGAAAATGATGAAATATATGCCAAACAACTATAAATAAAATTTTAAACACATCATACATCAATTTAACAAACATAAAAAATTTAGAAATTGTGAGTGGGTTAAAACACTCACCTTTTGAATATAAATTGAATTTAAATTCAATTTAAACCTAAACAAATTGACAGTCTCTAAATCCATCCAAACCAGCATCAAAAGATCTGGAATTTTATTACGATCCTAACAAAAAAATCTCGCGTGAAACGGAGTTCGTAGGAGAAAGTTATACGCATTAACGGTGATTGAAATTTCAAAAAAAAGAACAGAAATAAAAGAACACCTTCAAGCGCCACGTCATCCCCCTTTCTTTCCTCTCTCCCACACGCATTTTGCTTCCAGATTTTTCTTAGGAGCTTGAATTTTAGCTTTGGATTTGGTTTGGAATTTTTCTTTGGATCTAAGATTTGTTTGTCTGCCATTGAGGAGGAGAGAGTTGAGATGTATGTACAGAAAAAATGAGAATTAGAGAGGCTAGGGTTTATAGCAGGATATTTATAGAGAAAGTTGAAAAGAAAGAAGGAAGTTTGAACTAGAATAAAATTTGAAGAAGAAGAATATTTTAAGAGGAACGAAAAATTAAAATGAGAGATAATAAGGAGATTTGAAGAATAAATTAAGGCTGCAGGAATGAAGATAGAAATAAATGAAAAGCTAACAAAGTATATATAAACCAAGTAAGAATTGAAATATAAGTAAAAATATGAACAGCCTTAGAAAATGGTAGTGTGGAAAGAGGTAAAGTAAAGGAATAAGTATATAAATAAAGATAAAAATAAATCTTTCGTTTTTAAATATGAAGCTTCAGGAGAATGAATTGCCAATAAAAGAAAGCTACAAGAACTTATAATGCGTAAACCAAAATGAAGTTTAGAAATAAAGAATATTAAATGCTATGACGTGGCATGAATAATAATTTGGATGTCAAAAAAACTTCAGGAAAACTACTTGTAATGGAGCAAACAAAAAAGAAACAAATGAAAAGAATGATGCAGTTATTAATTAGAAATCAATCATACGAGGATACTATAAATTAATAAGAATGAGTAGTTTAACAAATGGATGCTCAAGTGGAACCTACATGGATGACTTGAACGAAAGAAAAAAAAATGCGGATATGATAATAAATATTAAGCAAATGAAGGGCCACTTATATACTATAAACAAACCTTTGGGGTCCAAATTTCGAATCTTACTTCGGTTAATTCATTCCCATAAATCCAAATATGCACATATTTATATCATTAAATTCTTTCTTAACACATTCATTTTATGGTAATATATGCATCCTCCATTAACGCAATCAATTAAACAATCAATTAAAAAATCAATTAATGATATTACTCAATCGATAAAAAAATCAATCAATTATACAACAAATCAATCGATTACCAAACCAATCTACCTATATTTTTATTTATATTACTCAAACCAATTTTATTAATTTATGAATATATATATATATATATATGCAGTATAAAAATTATTTACTTTACTTTTTTTGTCACTGTAACTGTGATATTAATGCAACCAAATTTACACATTTTAATCGTATATAAAGTGTAAAAATAAATATAAACATGTATAATTAATGTACAACTTTTAATACAAGGTAATTTCTAATTGATTCCATAACATTTACAAAACCATGAACCCTATGATATATTTTTACAATATGAATACTAATAAGTGCTTTTGTATACATTATTCGAAAATTCAATTTTTCCGTTATATAAAATTAAACTTATTCAAAATGAAAATTTTTCTTTATACATCTCAAAATAGGCAATTATTTTAATTGAAATGTTCATTCCATTTTGACAAAAAAATGCAAGTTCTTCTATTAACTCATTGATTACAATTTAATTTATGTTTCCTTCAAATTAAAACATTTAAATTAATCTAATTCCAATTCATTTCATTACTAATTTCAACGAATTCTAATTATATAACACTTTTTTTCTTTTCATTTATACCAATTCAAACATATTTTATAGAATTTCATATACAACAAAATTTGTACAATATTTACAATGTAAATGTTTTATCTTATTGAATTCAACATTTTTCACTTATCAATTTATTCCACGTTTACTGCAATAATTTAGTGAATTGATTGAAATTGATTACAAATTAACTTAACCACCTAATAAAATAAGTAACGTACAATAAATATCGTCATTAACTCTTAATTACACTTTTAACGGTTCATTATTTACACTCCAATATTGTAATTACTTACATAACACTGGTTTTACTCAATTAACATTTATTACAAACTATTCCAAAATTTATTCAATATTTATTAGTTCTCTTATATTATATTTATAACCAAGTGTAACTTTTAACTTGAATTGGTTGGATTTCCTTTCCAGTTATTAAAAATTAACTTATACTAACATATTCCTTAATTTATTCCAATTGTCGTTTATTGAAATCCACACTAATTAATTTATTATATGCTTATATTTATTTCTCTATATCCAATTTGTTCCAACTTTATTTATATTAACGTTATTCCCTTATTTGGTTATTATATATCAACTTGTTCTAACTTTATTACCTAAATTTCCGTTATTGTAAACCTTTATATTTTTCATTTACATTAAATTTTAAATTCCAATTTAATCAACCATTACAACATGCAACTTATAATAACTGCTTACAAGTATGAATGGAATTGTCATTTATTCTAATATTTTCTAACTTTACATTAACATATTAAATAAATTCCCTTTAAATGAATTTTATATACAGGTATATTTCTTACCCCATTTCATTCATTGAAATTTATTCAAATTTCTAGTAAATAGGTTTTAAGTCACCTTTTATATATTTAATTTTAGCGTTCATTTCAATATTAGTTTATAAAGTTTTCATTTCTACTAAATTTAATTACAAAAATTCATAAATTCAGCCAAATTAAATCAACGAAATTTACGGGTCGTTACATATAATGTTATACCCCTATTTCAAACACAATGGAAAGGTTTCGGGTCCTAATTCGATCGTATGGAGAAGATAGCTTTTTGGACCTTATAATTATATTGAATTCGATATAGATTTCAACGCATTTACCTACCGTACGATCACATGACAGCTCCATACAACATGAAATTTGAAGTCTAATAATAATACACTATTACGGATCGAATGGAATTAGTTTCGTCAAATTCCGAGTCTGTGCCACGGAAGGCTATTTTTAAATATCGATTTAAACGATATATTTTCAAAACTTAACAAAACACTTCCAAATTCAATTCTAAAGCTTTCATTATCTTCAGTACTATTAATATAAATTTTATAAGCCTTTGAAATATTTTTAAGAAGCATAAAACTGAAGATTCAATATTTTACGCAACTTCCAATAATTAAATTCAATAATTTAATTGCCAAATAAATAGTGATATTTAAAATTCAAGTTAAACTAACTTTCAAATAATTAAAATCAATTAAATATTTCAATATCAAATGTCCAGAAATTCCGGGTCGTCACACTTCTGCTTGGATATCCATTTATTGCCTTTTTGTTGTTATTCTTTTTGTTTGACTCTGATGTACATTTTTGACTCATTGTATATAGTTTGTTCTTCGAACCATGTATGATGCATCATTTTGTATCGCACTAGGATGTATCAGTATATATGTATAGATATGTTTATCTGCTATTCTATGATGTGATGTGCATTTAGTCGTTGTATTTTGTTCTGATAGATCCATTAGCCACCTATACTTTTGTGTTAAGCATTTATTGAATATATCGATCCACTTGAGATGAAAAAAATTATTAGAGTATTAATCGACGTATTCAGTAGATGTTTAAGACAAAGCTATAGATTTTCGCTCCTAACCAGCCCTATTCTCCGCATTAGCCGACAATATTACCTAGTAATACTATTTGTTAATGTAGGTCTTGGGGTGGGGCGTCACACCATCCCTGTAATTAAAATGAAATAACTGATCGCTTAGTAATAGGATAGAAAATTATATACGAACACTGGATTGGTTAAATTAAATGATTTTAAAATTTTTGATTCGAAATTTATTTAAATGATTTGATTTTAGGAAATAAATCGAATTTATGGAAATCGAACTATTTCAAAATTGAGCTTGGAATTGAATTATATTTGAGGATTTGGATTTCAAATTGGGTATTGAAAGTAAATTTGATTTAAGTGTTTTGAATTGATGTTTTGAAAATCGAACTCGGAATTTAGATAAATCGAAATGGTTCGAATTTGAAATTGAAATTATTTTGGAACTGTAATTTAAATTAATTTAAAAGTGACATCGAAATTAATTTGGAACCGAGATTTAACTTGAAATTGGAATTGAAAATGGAAATTTAAAGTGATTTGAATTGGGAATTTGGAATTGAATCGGTTTGACTTTGAAACTATTTTCAATAAAATTATTTAATATAAACAATTTGAAACCTATCTTTTAAACATTCAAATTATCTTACTGTATGAATAATTTTTGTACTTCAACTATGTTGTATTAAACTATTTAAACCATTTAAACCATTTTAACTATTTTAATTATTTAGACTATTTTAAAAACCATTCAAAATATTTTCTAAAAATTCAGACTAGTTAAGGTTAGAATATTTATATTTATGTCATGGATATAAATAAGAGTTGGGTTAAATTGAAGTTATAACCCAAATGGAAATTTGCAGTAATTTTGAATTGGAACTGAAATTGAGATATTAAGGCGAAAATGATTTTAAATTGAAATGACATATTTTGAGTAAATATGATGATTTTGGAATGGATTTGATTTTGAAGCGAATATGATATTTTGATATCAAGTATGAACTATTTTTGAAATGTAAAAGTACTAGCCGGCGTGTAAAACGATGTTTGGTTGTTAAAGAGATCGGGGCCGGATATGGGCATACTCTCTATCAATACCGAAACCACTTTAAGAGTGATGGTCCAGAACGAAGTGCTTGGATTTGGCATCATTTGTTGGATTTAAAGAAAGAGAACGATGATGGATTGGCCTGACACTTGTGTCAATTTGAAATGACTAAAACAGGAGACATACCGATCAAGCCGGCTAGCTACCTGAGCGGACACACTTCTTCGTATTACAATCATTTACACTGTGATTGATTGGTGCGCACCCTCATATTTAGGAGTGTTGGACACGATGGGCAATCATAGTTATGATGCGTCACCACCAGCCGGGAAGGGTAAACTGATAGTATCTTACCTTGGGCATTGCCTCAAGTCCTTGTCATACTTTTATCTCTATACGAGACCCGTATGATTTTGGTTTAGTATTATCGTATCACGGCGCATCCCTGACTATCGATGTGCTACTGGTGGTGTCAAATGAAAACTATACGACAATACTCAAAAACGCGTTAAGGGGGATTAATGTGAAGCCTTAACGCTAAGAAAAATATTTATTTTATTGATTAGATTTCTAGTGTATTCTATATTTAAATATTTTGATGGATCCTTAAGAGATGGAAAATCCCGTAACATCTCTTGAGTTATTGCGCACACATAATACACTGGATAGGAGATGTGAAATCCCGTAAACATCTCTGACGCAATTATACTCATGTTATATGCGATATTGATTTGACTTACATAAGGATATTTTAGTCCTGGCTCGAGTATTATGTCTTTTCGTTACGCTCGGGTCAGGCTTGAGTTTTTAGTTTATTGAAGATTTATTCTAGAAGACGAAGACAAAGACTTTGTATATTATTACTATTATTATTATTCATGCATAATTCTACCTGCTGCATTATATTTGTTCTGTTGTATATGTATAACTCTGATAAATGTTGTATAAATTATAATCAAATGTATAGTAAATAGCTTCATGAACTATTTATTTGATTATTATGTTTATCGTTCCGCTGCGAGATTCTGTGTTTATTTTCTTCTTCTTTTCTTATTTTTCTTAATTAACCCCATTGATTATCTATATTCCAGATTGTTTAACTCGGACATATGTGGATTATTGTCGATTTAAACCTTCCGAAATATGGGTCGTCTCAACTAGGAGCTTCGTGCAGTATCACTACTGCCTTGATATATATCCCTGCAAATTACAGGTCATTCTTGTGGCCTTCACCAAATGAAATAAGCACACTTTGTTAGCCTATCAACTATGACCCATATACTTTCATTCTCTGCTCTAGACCTTTCTAATCCATCTACGAAATCCATAAACACCAGATCCCATTTCTAAATCGAAACCTCCAAAGACTACAAAATTCCACTTGGCTTATGATGTTCTACCTTCACTTATTGGCATGTGAGACATCTCCTTACATACGCCCCTGTAACAACTCGTATATTTAACGATTTTATATTTAAACGTTTTATTTAAATATAGCGTCGTTAGTCGAATTTTGTTCTGAAATGTTACTTTTTGCAAATGGCCGAATTGGAACTCGAAACCACCTCCATTGATTCCAAAATGGAGTTTGCGATCTTTTTTAGTATAAGCTTTGATATGTTTGGAGTAAGTTGAATTTTGACTCTTTTTCTACTTGGGTTTTGGGTTTGGGTTCAGCCCACTAGCTAACTAAACCCCTAGCTCAGTCCATTTCCTCTCCATTCACCCTCATTTCATTTCTTAAACTTGAGAAAAACTGAAAATGGTGGAAGGGAAGAGGAACTAGAAATTCCAAACCCTAGTTTCTTCTTGCAAACTTGATTCTTACTCCAAAATCAAAGTGAAGCTATAGGTAAGCCTCCTCTTTATCTTCTCTATCTCTTTCTCTCTTCAATCTCAGAATTTCCTAAACCTAAACTTAGGAAAATACTTGTTTTGATCTTAGATTGAAGCTTGTAGAGTTGAAGTGGAGAGTGGTTGGTTGTTTTCTTTGCTATTGTGCTTCTCTATTCTTGTTTTGGATTAGAAGGTGAGTTTTGAACTCACATCTACTTCTCTTGATTTCATTGATGTTGGGTATGATCCTAGCACTTGTTCGTATGTTCATTTATTTTCGATTTGGTTTGTTTTGGTGAAATTGCCAAATTATGATGCTTGTACCCAAATCTATGTAAAACCTTATATGGTTGATGTTTATGTTGTTCGGAGTGTTTGGGTGTGTCGTTAAGGTTAGGTAGTCGTTTGACATAAGCCCATAATCAACACGCATCCGATTGCTTTCGATTTGTTGGGCCATAGATGGCCAAGGTTCAGGAAATTCCTGATCATCGTGTTTCAGACGTCTGAAACCCCAATTTCAGACGTCTGAATATTGTTCTGGGGAAGTTTCATATCCCCAGATTCAGACGTCTGAATTTATATTCTAGACGTCTGAAAGTGCTTAATTTCGACCAGAAAGGAAATATGCCAAAATATGCCTATTTCAGACGTCTGGAAGGTTGGATTCAGACGTCTGAATTCTGTTCTGGAAAACAAATTGATTTCCAGATTCAGACATCTGAACCACTTCTTTCAGACGTCTGAATCTATTGTTTTTGCCAAATTTCCTTATTCGTTTGGTTTTTTCCAAATTTGATCGATGCATATTGATTCCAATTAGTTGTTTATGTATATTTGACCTCAATGATTACTTTTTGACTTCATTCACGGGTTTTATAAATGATTTCTTCAAATTGTATTAAAAGTTCATTTCTCCGATTTATAAATTCTATTTAAAACACACGCACAATTTCGCACTTCGAGCGACGTGGAAGGGTGATTAAATGGTTGGGCAAAACACGGACCATGAATCTGTGTGTTTATCTTTCTGATTAATCCCCGACCTATTCAATTGATCGTTTTAACCTTCGGGTTTGGTTTACCGATGATATGAGGTGAACTTTGTACTGCTTTGAGTGTGAAATTAACTAACGGATAGTAAACCGTTTATTGCGAACGAGTAGTTATGGGACTCACGTTACCACTTTTCGGATTCCGTTTTGAGAGTTATGACACATTCCGCCAGTTAGTGGTGTCCAGTACTGGGTCATCGACCTTCACCACTACGGTTTGTTGCCTTCGGGTACGATGCCTTCGGGTATGTTGCCTTCGGATTTGTGCCTTCGGGTTTGTGCCTTCGGATTTGTTGCCCTTTAGTATCGCTTCCGATGTTGGTCGTTATGAGCCGCATGGGTGATATTGGGTTGCCCTTTAGTATCGCTTCCGATGTTGGTCGTTATGAGCCGCATGGGTGATATTGGGTTGCCCTTTAGTATCGCTTCCGATGTTGGTCGTTATGAGCCGCATGGGTGATATTGGGTTTGGAGTCTTCGGGCTCATGGATCCTTGTTTGTACGGTACTGAGCTCGAGCAATTTTCTGATGTTTCATTCATATGTATATTCCCTTGGTATCGCCCTTCGGTGTTGGTCTTTTTGAGCCGCATGATATGTTGCGTTTACCTTATGGAACTTGTATACCTTATTGGCATTTGTTATTGCCTTTTTGGCTTGATTTGGGATATTTGTATCCTTTGTTTATCTATGTTGCCGATGATATGAGGCTTGTTTTGTTATCATATGATTCATCTTTTGTTAGATGATCGTGTTATCTCTTTTAGAAATATTTGTTATACTTTGTAACCTTGCAGGTTTATTGTTGTTCAGTTTATCTAACCGATTTGTTTAGCTAGACTGACCCGTGTATTTTATACTCGGGTCAGACCGAGATGTTTTAGGTTAGGTGCTTTTGGACTTAGCCTATTTTGCTTCCGCACGGACTATTCAGCTTGTTCCTTTTTGTTAAAGCTTTTTGTGCAGTCCTTTTATTGTAACTCTGATATATGTATTCTTTTGACTCGTCTGTATATTGTGGTTTGCTATACCACTTGACATGTATTATTTTGTAAACTCTGTTATGTATCTGTATATGTGTATATGATGATCTACTGTTCTGTGATGTTTATTACATTTGAGTTTTTATATTCTGTTCTGATAGATCCTACTACCACCTATGGTTTTGTTTTAAGTATTCATTGGATATGTCGATCTGCTTTGTATGATTATTGTCGATGTATTCAATAGATAGTTAGAGCAAGGCTATAGATGGTCGCTCCTAACCAGCCTTATTCTTCGTGTTAGTTGACGGCATTACCCTGGTAGTGTCCTTGGCTAGTGTGGGTATAGAGGTGGGGCGTCACACCCCCACTTCCTATAAGAAACTTCTCTTCGTATCTCGGTACATCTTAGTACAACTGTGGTGGATGGTGAATTGTGAATGATGACATTCGTCTATTACTTCCTTCCAAAGGCCTTTAGTACATACAACTTTCATTCTTACAAGAGTGTGCTCTTGATTGGTATGAGCTTCTTGTAGCCGAGATTGATGAGTCTACTCTTTCTTGGACTCGGTTTCGGGAGCGATTTGAACTCAAATTCGTTCCTGAATCTGAAAAAGTTTTATTGACCCGTCGCTTCCTTGAGTTGAAGCAAGGGAAATCTTCTGTTTCTGAGTATGTTGCATCATTCGAGGCTTTATCTCAGTATGGTCTTGAATTCTTTAGCACTTCTTATAAGAAGAATCTGAAGTTTGTTTCTGGTCTTAAGAAATATCTTAAGAACTCTTTGTTGCTCCAGCTTAAGCTTTCTTTTGAGGAGTTGGTTGATCCGGCGCTTCATCTCGAGACCGTCAAGAAGGAGTGTGATGTTGATGTTGAGGTTTCGAAGAACCCCAACAAGAGGCAGTTTCCATTTCAGAAGTCCAGGTCTTTTCCTTCTAAGAAGAAGAAGAAGACTGGTGGTTCTAGTTCTCAGCCTCAGTCTGTTGGAACACCTTTCGTCCGGAAGTGTTTCAATTGTGGTTCTCCGGATCATATTATTTGAGCTTGTCCTAGGCCTCTCTTCTGCCGCTACTGCAAGAAGGAAGGTCATCATGTTTCAGCTTGCCCTACTGTTCCGGCTGGTGCCAAGTCTAGTAGGCTTTATGCTGCCAAAGCTTCTGAAGGTCCTTCTCAACCCAAAGGTATATCTCCATCAATTTTGGAAGGTTCTATTTTATTTCATGATCGTAGTATACGAGTTCTTTTCAATATAGGTGCTTCACATTCTTTCGTATCGAAAAAGCTCGTTAATGATTTATCTTTGGATGTTTCTTGTTTGGTTACTTGTTTAAGGATTGCGAATCCTATTGGGGGATCCGCGACCCTTAGTATGCTTTGTGATGATGTTGAGATTATTTTATGTGGCTTTTCTTTTCGTGCGAGTCTGCACGTTATTTCTTGTCTGGGATTTGATATGATTTTTGGAATGGACTGGCTAGTGAGATATGATGCCCGGATTATTTGTTCGGAGAGAATTTTGTATCTTCGACATCCGGATTCGCCTACTCAGCTATCTCTTATTCTTCGGGATGCGGATAATCCCGAAATGGCTTTATGTTCTCTTGACTCGCGAGATTATGATGATATATCTCGTATTCCTATTGCTTGTGACTTTTCTTATGTTTTTGAGCCTGTCTCGGGTTTGCCACCTAAGCGGGCAATTGAGTTCCGCATTGACCTCATTCCAGGCGCGCAGCCAGTTAGTCGTCCTTCCACGAGGATGTCTACAAAGGAAAATGAGGAACTCAAGAAGCAGCTTTTAGAGCTTGAGTCCAAGCAGTTGATTCAGTCCAGTTTTTCTCCATGGGGATCCGCGATCGTCTTCGTGAAGAAGTCTGATGGAACTCTTAGGCTTTGCATTGATTATCGCAAGCTTAACGAGTTGACCATTAGAAATAGGTATCCATTGCCTAGGATCGATGATATGTTCGATCTATTGAGTGGTGCTAAGGTCTTTTCTCAGCTTGACCTTGCCACTGGTTTTCATCAGTTACGAGTCGCGGAGGATAGCATACCCCTTACTGTTTTCCGCACTCGTTATGGTTCTTTTGAGTGGCTCGTTATGCCGTTCGGTTTGACGAACACTCCTTCTTTCTTTGTCGATCTCATGAATCGAGTATTCCGAGAATATCTCGATAAGTTCGTCCTTGTCTTCGTTGATGATATCCTTATTTATTCTAAGTCTGATGCTGAGCATGCTAATCACTTGAGAATTGTCTTGAGTACTCTCCGTCATCATCGGCTTAGAGCCAAATTCTCCAAGTGCCATTTTTGGGAGAATAAGGTTAAGTTCTTAGGACATGTTGTATCTTCCGATGGCATTTCTGTCGATCCCTCAAAGATCGAAGCCATCCAGAATTGGAAGAGGCCTGAGAATGTGCATGAGATCCGTAGTTTCCTTGGATTGGCGGGTTATTACCGTCGGTTCATTAAGGATTTTTCCCGTGTTGTGCTTCCTCTCACTTGCCTTACTCGAAAAGACATTCGTTTTATTTGGTCCGACAAGTGTGAAGCTTCCTTTCGTACATTGAAGGAACTTATCACTAATGCTCCTATTCTTGTGGTTCCCGAGGGGAATCATGATCTTGTTGTCTACACCGATGCTTGTGGTAGTGGTCTCAGTGCTGTTCTTATGCAGAAGGATCAGGTAGTTGCTTATGCTTCTAGGCAATTGCGTCCGAATGAAGTTCGCTATGCCACTCATGATCTTGAGTTAGCCGCTGTTGTCTTTGCGTTGAAGATTTGGCGATACTATTTATTGGGCGAGCGCTTCATTCTCTATACCGATCATAAATCCTTGAAGTACTTGTTCACTCAGAAGGAACTCAGTATGAGACAACGGCGTTGGCTTGAGTTTCTTGCCTCCTATGACTTTGATATCCAGTATACCCCTGGTAAGGGTAATCGTGTTGCTGCTGCGCTTACTCGCAAACATTCGGCTGTTATTTCTATGATGCTTGCCGAATGGGATATTCTTGAGACTCTATCTTTTTGTGAAATTCGTGATCGAGGTTCATCTTCTGACTCTCCTATTCTATTATTTAGTTTGGGAGCTCGACCTATTTTATTGGATCGTATTTCCGATGCCCAACGGCGTGATCCTGATTTGTTGCATCTTATTCAGCTTTGTGAGTCCGGATCCTGTGATGAGGCGTTGTGGGATTTCAGCATTGATTCTCATGGGTGTCTTCGCAGGAAGAACCGTCTTTTTGTGCCTTCTGCTTTTGCACTTAGGCATGACATTCTCGGTGACTGTCATCGTTCTATGTATACCATTCATCCTGGTAGTAGTAAGATGTATGCCGATATGCGTCGTCTTTATTATTGGGAAGGCATGAAGCGTGATGTGGCGAGTTATGTGAGTAATTGCATAACTTGTCAGCATTTTAAGGCCGAACATCAGCGTCCTTCGGGTCTTCTTCAGCCTCCAGAGATTCCATTGTGGATATGGGATTAGATTTCTATGGATTTCATTGACGGCCTACCTCGTTCGAGATCGGGCCATTCTAGCGTTTGGGTTATTGTTGATCACCTCACTAAGTCTGCTCATTTTGTCCCTATTAAGTCTAATAGGACTGCTTCGCTTTTGGCTAAGTTATATATCAAGGAAATCGTGAGACTTCACGGTGTTCCTAGTTCTATTGTGTGTGATCGTGATCCTTTATTCACGAGTCATTTTTGGCGGAGTCTTCAGCAAGCTTTGGGGACAAAGCATAATTTTAGTACAGCTTATCAACCGCAGTCTAACGGACAGACTGAATGGGTGAATCGTATCTTGGAGGATCTTCTCTGTATTTGTATTTTTGATTTCGGTTGGGAGGATCACCTACCTAGAGTTCTACAATAATAGTTTTCAGTCTAGTATCGGTATGGCTCCTTTCGAAGCCTTATACGGAAGACCATGTCGATCACCTTCTTGTTGGTTGGAATCTGGAGAGAAGCTTATTCTTGGTCCAGATTTTGTTCGTGATTCTTCCGAGAAGATTG
The DNA here is from genome assembly GCA_030765085.1 of Allium cepa. Taxonomy (NCBI): domain Eukaryota; kingdom Viridiplantae; phylum Streptophyta; class Magnoliopsida; order Asparagales; family Amaryllidaceae; genus Allium; species Allium cepa. Next base: position 217,115,693 of record CM060946.1, read on the forward strand.
ATCTTATTCGGTTGAGAATGAGAGAGGCACAGAGTCGCCAGAAGTCCTACGCGGATAGCCGTAGGAAGCCTCTCGAATTCTCGATTGGTGATCTTGTCTTTATTCGTGTTTCTCCTTTAAAAGGGGTTATGCGTTTCAGTACGACTGGGAAATTGGCTCCTTGCTTTATAGGACCATTTTCTATTACTGAACGTATTGGCCCTGTGGCTTATAGAGTTTCACTTCCTACTCATTTATCTGGCATTCATGACGTGTTTCACGTCTCTCAACTTCGGAAGTGTCTTCGGGAATCGGATTCTGTTATTGATTCTCCTGATTTTCTTGTGCTTGAGATCTCACCGGACTTATCTATGGTACAGCAGCCTCTTCGCGCACATGACACGGAGGTGCGACGCCTTCGAAACAAGGACGTGCCGCTCGTTAAAGTTCAATGGCCCGCTAGCCCCAATGACTGTACTTGGGAAACCAGAGAGTTTATTGAGCGATCCTGTCCGAGTTTTCTATCTTCGCTTGGGAACGGTGAGTATATCTTTTCGTCTCAAGCTTATTTCTTTTTCTTTTGGATCTTGTTTGTATATAGTTGTTACAAATATCGTCTCTAGGAATTGCGGGGACGCAATTTTGTAAGGAGGGGAGATCTGTAACAACCCGTATATTTAACGATTTTATATTTAAATGTTTTATTTAAATATAGCGTCGTTAGTCGGATTTTGGTCCGTAATGTTACTTTTTGCAAATGGCCGAATTGGAACTCGAAACCACCTCCATTGATTCCAAAATGGCGTTTGCGATCTTTTTGAGTATAAGCTTTGATATGTTTGGAGTAAGTTGAATTTTGACTCTTTTTCTACTTGGGTTTAGGGTTTGGGTTCAGCCCACTAGCTAACTAAACCCTTAGCTCAGTCCATTTCCTCTCCATTCACTCTCATTTCATTTCTTAAACCTGAGAAAAACTGAAAATGGTGGAAGGGAAGAGGAAATAGAAATTGCAAACCCTAGTTTCTTCTTGCAAACTTGATTCTTGCTCCAAAATCAAAGTGAAGCTACAGGTAAGCCTCCTCTTTATCTTCTCTATCTCTTTCTCTCTTCAATCTCAGAATTTCCTAAACCTAAACTTAGGAAAATACTTGTTTTGATCTTAGATTGAAGCTTGTAGAGTTGAAATGGAGAGTGGTTGGTTGTTTTCTTTTCCATTGTGCTTCTCTATTCTTGTTTTGGATTAGAAGGTGAGTTTTGAACTCACATCCACTTCTCTTAATTTCATTGATGTTGGGTATGATCCTAGCACTTGTTCATATGTTCGTTTGTTTTCGATTTGGTTTGTTTTGGTGAAATTGCCAAATTATGATGTTTGTACCCAAATCTATGTAAAACCTTATATGGTTGATGTTTATGTTGTTCGGAGTGTTTGGGTGTGTCGTTAAGGTTGGGTAGTCGTTTGACGTAAGCCCATAATCAACACGCATCCGATTGCTTTCGATTTGTTGGGCCATAGATGGCCAAGATTCAGGAAATGCCTGATCATCATGTTTCAGACGTCTGAAACCCCAATTTCAGACGTCTGAATATTGTTCTGGGGAAGTTTCTTATCCCCAGATTTAGACGTCTGAATTTATATTCCAGACATCTGAAAGTGCTTAATTTCGACCAGAAAGGAAATAGGACAAAATATTCCTATTTTAGACGTTTGGAAGGTTGGATTCAGATGTCTGAATTCTGTTCTGGAAAACAAATTGATTTCAAGATTCAGACATCTGAACCACTTCTTTCAGACGTCTGAATCTATTGTTTTTGCCAAATTGCCTTGTTCGTTTGGTTTTTTCCAAATTTGATCGGTGCATATTGATTCCAATTAGTTGTTTATGCATATTTGACCTCAATGATTCCTTTTTGACTTCATTCACGGGTTTTATAAATAATTTCTTCAAATTGTATTAAAAGTTCGTTTCTCCGATTTATAAATTCTATTTAAAACACACGTACAATTTCGCACTTCGAGTGACGTGGAAGGGTGATTAAATGGTTGGGCAAAACACGGACCATGAATCTGTGCGTTTATCTTTCTGATTAATCCCCGACCTATTCAATTGATCGTTTTAACCTTCGAGTTTGGTTTACCGATGATATGAGGTGAACTTTGTACTGCTTTGAGTGTGAAATTAACTAACGGATAGTAAACCGTTTAGTGCGAACGAGTGGTTATGGGACTCACGTTACCACTTTTCAGATTCCTTTTTGAGAGTTATGACACATTCCGCCAGTTAGTGGTGTCCAGTACTGGGTCTTCGACCTTCACCACAACGGTTTGTTGCCTTCGGGTATGATGCCTTCGGGTATGTTGCCTTCGGGTTTGTGCCTTCGGGTTTGTTGCCCTTTAGTATCGCTTCCGATGTTGGTCGTTATGAGCCGCATGGGTGATATTGGGTTGCCCTTTAGTATCGCTTCTGATGTTGGTCGTTATGAGCCGCATGGGTGATATTGGGTTTGGAGTCTTCGGGCTCATGGATCCTTGTTTGTACAGTACTGAGCTTGAGCAATTTTCTGATGTTTCATTCATATGTATATTCCCTTGGTATCGCCCTTCGGTGTTGGTCTTTTTGAGCCGCATGATATGTTGCGTTTACCTTGTGGAACTTGTATACCTTATTGGCATTTGTTATTGCCTTTTTGGCTTGATTTGGATATTTGTATCCTTTGTTTATCTATGTTGCCGATGATATGAGGCTTGTTTTGTTATCATATGATTCATCTTTTGTTAGATGATTGTGTTATCTCTTTTAGAGATATTTGTTATACTTTGTAACCTTGCAGGTTTATTGTTATTCAGTTCATCTAACTGATTTGTTAGCTAGACTGACCCGTGTATTTTATACTCGGGTCAGACCGAGATGTTTCAGGTTAGGTGCTTTTGGACTTAGCCTATTTTGCTTCCGCATGGACTATTTAGCTTGTTCCTTTTTGTTAAAGCTTTTTGTGTAGTCCTTTTATTGTAACTCTGATATATGCATTCTTTTGACTCGTATGTATATTGTGGTTTGCTATACCACTTGACATGTATTATTTTGTAAACTCTGTTATGTATCTGTATATGTGTATATGATGATCTACTGTTCTGTGATGTTTATTATATTTGAGTTGTTATATTCTGTTCTGATAGATCCTACAACCACCTATGGTTTTGTTTTAAGTATTTATTGGATATGTCGATCTGCTTTGTATGATTATTGTCGATGTATTTAATAGATAGTTAGAGCAAGGCTATAGATGGTCGCTCCTAACCAGCCTTATTCTCCGTGTTAGTTGACGGCATTACCCTGGTAGTTTCCTTGGCTAGCGTGGGTATAGAGGTGGGGCGTCACACCCCCACTTCCTATAAGAAACTTCTCTTCGTATCTCGGTACATCTTAGTACAACTGTGGTGGACGGTGAATTGTGAATGATGACATTCGTCTATTACTTCCTTCCAAATGCCTTTAGTACATACAACTTTCATTCTTCTATAGTATGCCTTCCTTATTAACACTGAACCCCTTCAGCTAAACCACCTCAGTCCTTGACTCTAGTCTTCTTATTCTTTTAGCATAGATCCGATCTTCATTCTATGGTTATATTATCTTCTCTACCAAATAAGTCGAACTTCTAAGCTTGATAACATTTCAATAGTGCTACATAAAATAGTTTTGAAATGATTCATTCTTCCCACCTTAAAACAATTTCAACCCCGAAATTTCATCTCAAACAAACAAAGATGGAAACCAGTTAACACAAAAACTTAACCATTCTACTTCCATAACTATTTATGGAAACATTTTTATAAAACCAACTTAAGTTAACTTGTATATTACTATACTACATCCTGACGGTATATACCACTATCTAGTTCAAATCTTTTTATTTTAAAGTTATTTCTCTTAAGTAACTCAAGATTCAAATACTCATTTTATTTCAAAATCCTTTTTGAAATGATACTATATATATATATATATATATATATATATATATATATATATATATATAGCCTGAGTAACCCAAAAATTATACCAAGGATATAGGTACTACCAAATAATATGATACATTCCCTTATCCAAAAGGGTAATGCATAAGAGAAGTGCTTACATCTGAACACATCCATTTCTCGTTTTTGTTATTTTGGCACCACTTGAACTAGTTAACTTAAAAATACCTTTCTTCTTTTTCAAATCCATTTTGAAACAATACAGTATATATTTCCATATAAATAATTTTAACAAAATATCCATTACCAACTTGCTTTGGGTTTGTTTGGATTTGAACTCGTTTCTATCATACAACGATAAAGGGAATAAGTTACTAAGAACATTACAATGTCGTTAGGCAAACATCCGATTGCTGCTTAGAAGATTACTCGGATCATCACAAAATAAATCAAGACTCGTCCCCCGGACTATCAAAATAAAATATAATTTACTTTTAAAAATTTCTTTCTAAAATATTTATACATGTAAAATCTTCTAAGTGAAACCATTACTACTTTTCTAAAATATCTTTTGAAATCTTTTCAAAGACAATAGGATTTGAATCCTCAAAAATCCTTTTATTTATAAAAATTTTTTTTATACAAATATAAGTTTCATAAAATCCTTCTCTATAAAAGCATTTTCAAATTTTATTTCAAAATATTCTAGCTTTCTTTTAACAGACACTCTTTACTAAACCCAGTTTTAACCCAATATTATTACCGAATGCCTTATAATCCATGAAACTTGGTTCATAAATGATTCGTTTTAGTGTTCCCACGGTTTCTATCTACTCAACCCATGCTTTAAAAAGGAAAGTTGCCCATAAATCAACAATCAATAGTCAATGCCCAAAACTGGACGAAGATGAATAACCAAACCTTAAATGACAATAATTGAATATTATTACTTCCTAACAAGAAACATATCAAAAATAACTATATGGATTTTTTTTTTTAAATTTTTTTTTATGTAAAATATAATCCTATGTAGAATTATTTCATTTACCCATTGTACAAACAATACTGTATCGGTGGGCCTTGTTCAAGTGTTTAGAGATCCCTATTAATAATGTTGGCTACTCGTATTGACCTGAATCCATAAAACACTCAACAGATCAATTAACATATATAAACATTATATAACAATAAAAACTACGCGCTTTCATATATATAGACACACACACACACACACACACACACACACACACACACGCTCAAACTCATTCTAGGGTTTTACTAACCTTATCTCTAATGATTTTACCCCACTTGGACCAAGGTTATCACTTAACCTTCGGTTTTAATACTAATTGTAACGACCCTCCATTTTGATCCTCAGAAGTCGACATTAATACATACATGGTATTTACGTCCCGAACATCCAAGTGCCGAAAATACAGATTGTTAAGGTGAAAGAAAAAATAGAACAGAATCTCACAATGTGACGAGTAATATATAACATGCAACAAGTCTTTAAAATGGAAAAAAAAAATTAATATACATATTATCATCATAGCAAAACTAATCTATCATCTGCATAGACGGTTATTACAACATGTCCTTACAATTGCTGATAAATATAGACAAGAACAAATAGCGGAAGATAAACTACAGGAATAAGTCTTAGAGGATCCAGCTCGTCTCCTAGAGCACTAAAGTGTCCAGCTAAATCTAGAAAATACGCTCAGGCTGACCTGAGCATTACAAAAAAATAACGATCGTATTAGTCTGGTAAGCCAACATGAGAAATAAAAATCAAATTTATTTTTAATATTATAAAAACCTTTCAGAAATAAAAGTATCTCGTAAGACCATGCTGCACATAAATGCAAACAGGTTTTTATGTTACGATAACCTAACCAGTTTTACTATAAACCCAGTGATATTATCGTAATGTCTAGGGGTGGAAAATAAATATATGAAACAGTTGAAATGCTTGCATCCTACATTCCAACATAGTTAGGCACAACTAAGTTCGTAAAGGCACGTATTGTAGAATGGTTTCCATCCATGACAAGGCTATTGGGGTACTGTCTGCTATAGTACACCTTAAAAAAATATGCCAGGGGCCTTACATGGCAACAGAAAGCCAGCTACCCTTTTAACATGACATACTAGATTACATCATTCCCTGAACACTAAGGCTACAAAACATTTACACCGGGCCATGGCCTAACTCTTCCCGTGCGCAAGCATGCCAAATCCACAAATACTGATTCTAGATTAAGGAATGACTTCTCCTAATGGTAGTGAACCACATAACGCTGGTGCATATCTCTTGTTTTAGTAATTATCGGGTTGTGAGGTTTGTGAGGTCATGATTACCTTTCTCCATGCTTATCAAATCCTACTTGGAATGCACACTGCCCTTCAGGCATAATGCAATGCTAACAGTCATCCCTACAAGTTGTTCAGGATATGAACAAATCGAGGGCACCACTTCTACTACATCCATTTTGGAATCACCCTCTGGATTAGTAACAAGTAGCCCTTGCACATCAAAGAACTCTGTCATCGATTCTGTTATCTCGAACTAGTCTTGAATCACTTCCAAAGTGTTGAAAAAGTATGTGGTTTTGGAGTGATTACGGTTTCAAGTCATCTCATATAAGTGCACTCCCTCGCTTACCGGTCGCCTTAAACTAAATCGATAGTTACGAGAAACTCGACTCCGGTTCTTTTGGAAATAATTAGACAATACATAAGAGCAGAGATCACCTTCTAGCCATTTAAGTGGATGGATTATCATTTGTCTTAGGATAACAAAACGAGATTTATATGCACAGTACAACATCATCGAAGATGGCTGTGGCATATAAATCCCGTGTTTCTCCTTGATATTTTCAAAGTTACATTTGGTTGAGATTTAATAGTCAGTTTTTAACTATAAAAAAATCAAATCAATCAGAAGGTTTAATTTCATTAGAAACTAAGCACGATTTAAGTTCATAAGCAAACACTAAGCCACTATAATTAATTTTCTCATAATTAAATGTCTTTCCAATTATTCGAAAATATTCATATACTTATCTCAATAGTATAAGTATATTTACAAACTATTTTACTTTCAATAGTTAGAAAATGTTTCTTCATATTTATGTCAATGGTATAAATAGGTTCACGAGTCTTTAAGGAAGATTTCAAAATTTTCAAAATCATATTGAATGGGCCAAAAACAAATGTCGTTTAAAACATTATTTGATGTAAAATCCAAACCACTATCCTTTGGTGTTACATATGAAAAGATGTTTCCATACCACCAAAATTAAAAAGGAATATTTATAAAAAAAAAATCTGATTCATTTTATAAAACTCCCTTTTTATAAACCCATTTCATATTTATAAGTCCTTTTATAAATCTCCAAATTAATTTATCAAACTACTTTTATAAATCTCTGAAATTATTTATAAACTCCTTTCTATTTATAAAACTCTTTAACTAATCTACCTTCGTAAACTCCTTTACAAAATCCATTATACAATCCTTTATAAAATATCATGTACAAAGCCAAAATCCATTTTTATAAATCTTATATATCTAACCCAATCTTCGTTATATTTTTTTAAAACATCACTTATAAATCCATTCTTTTATTTAATTATTTCCATTTATATAAATCTCTCTTTTATTTGTAAATACCATTTATCAATCTCGCTTACCTAAATATCCTTTATAAATCTCCTTTTATAGAAAAATATCACTTATAAATCTCATTTACACAATATCATTTATTAAGTAAAATTCGTTTTATAAAACAATTTATTATTTATAAACGCCTTTATTAAATTAATTAATTACACTTTGAACATCATAAATAATTAATTAATTAACTTTAAAGCATCGTTAATAAAATAATTAACTCAATATTTAAAACATCATAAATAAAATAATTAGTTAACTTTAACATGATTAATAAAATAATTAAATACATCTCTTCAGCTTGTTATAAAATTGAAGTTAATATAAATCCCTAATCTTTCAAATTTAGAAAGAGGCTTAACAACCTCAATGGAGCTTAAAAAAGCTACCATTTATTTTAAATTCAACTTTCCAAGTCATATTATAGGTATTTACATAGATGCCATAAATGCAAATAACATCCACAACTACCATTAACTAGCTAATCCGGTTCCTATCCAATATCACTTAATTCACATATTAATTAACTAGCATATGAATAAATGTCCAAATTAACCTATTAGCAGAACGAAGATTTACGTTGCTAAATATATATCATCAATTATCTATTCAAATTAAATATAGCAAAATGGTCTTTTATTATGCTAACGAAATGTTAGTACTAAAATATAATTACCTAATGACGTAATTAATTTCTGCCACTATTAATTTATCATCAAATTATACTTCACTGAAATTATCAACTATTTTTATTAAAGTGTGTACTTGTTAATATGATACTAGTGTAAGAAATCGCGGATAAAACAGATCTAAAATGAAGGAGATATTAATTTTCAAAGTTCAACATACTTCATTTTATAAATTTAAAAGCTAACTTAAATATATTCTCTCCAATCTAAGATTGACCCCAAGCCCAATACCCAAACACTCATCAACATGACCCTTTCTCCTCTAAACCAAATTTCCAAATTCGGTACCTAAATATACTTTCCTAGAAACCAAACCCAACCTATGCACGACTGTGCACATGCACGACAGTGATACGCCACAACTGACTTACGACCGCCATACTGACCCCACCCACAAACTCAACCACACCACCACCATCCCCTCCAGTGCCTCCAAACGGAAATCAACCAATCAACCCCAAATCCAAGTTGTGTTCCAGCTTCGTTCAATGGCCAACCACCATCGCCACGGCTATTTGCAACCACCACCGCCTATGTCATTAGCTCCGCCACATCCCTCTACACATCCGACCAATGCCACGGCCAACTCGGCCACCCATATCATTACCAGCGATCAAATTTCAAACCTAAAAATAGACCCTAAAATCCTTACACTAGCTCATTGAAGCAAACCTGACCACCGTACTTTATGCAACCACCGCCCATCCTCAGCCATTTCCCAAGCTTGTTTCCAGCGCCAATGCTCCGCCTCAAAATCTCTAGATCATCGTAATTTTCTAAATGATCAAAAACCGATCATCGCATCTCCATGACATAACCCCAACCCATAAAATTATACGATTTTCCTTAAAATCATGATTTTCAAAGATGAATGCGACTATGTATTCCGTTCGTCAATTCGCTCTTAACGAAAAACTGATACCTTTCGACCACTTACTATATTTTACCAATATCTTACGCACTACTCGATGAAACAACCATCGACTATTTTTAAAAAAATTAAGGGACTTAGACAAACAACTTTCTAATTGATTATTTTGGCTAATTTTAAATGATTTTGAAGAAAATGATTTTTGAATCTAAGACGGTTTCAGTTTTTCAAAGAACATGAAGACATAAAGAGGATGTAACATTAACTTGTAAATCTATATCTCTAGGTATGATGAATCTTTCAACAAGCATAACATTAGCCTTCAAAACAAATATCAACAAACTATGATTTTTAAACAATTACATAGAACTTGATTTTTCTTATCGAAATCAAAAACCAATACACAACATTTATTATTTTGTCAAAAATACTAAACAAATATTTAGTATCTCACCTTCTACATGGTTTAAAATGCTTCAAGTTTTTATCTTTGAGTGATGTAAGAATGTTATAAGCTAAAAGATGCGCTTTTTTTAAAATTTATAAAAAGCTAAGAGTGCAAAAGATGAAAAATAAAGTTAAGAAGATAAAATGAAAATGAAAGATAAAATGAGAAATGAGGTAAATGTTTATTTTTATAAATGCAAGAACTAAAGAACAAAATGCCATTAAATTAAAATTTTCAAATTTGCTGTAATTTCTCAAGCCATTGAAATGTCAACCATTTGAAAATTTGTTGGATTTTCGAGTGATTTTTGTACTTTTGTTAATTTCCACACTTAACGATTCTTTATATTTTAAATCCATCTCTTTATTTTTAAACTTGAATATTTTTATTACATTTTATAAATCATTATGTTTCATTCCATTTTTCCTTTTCATATATTTCAAAATAAAATGTTTAAACATTTAAAATGTTGTTCAATGTATATGCAAATTAACTTTCTACAGCCTGTTAAAAAACTAAATATCCAAAAAGCGTGTTTCAGTCACATTTTCAGTTTTCCATTGATTTTACACAAAATTCAAAAAGGAATTTTCTATCATGAGACCTATTTAATTCTTAAAACCATTAATAGAATATTTAGAATAAATTAAATATTCACAAAGCAAAGCGATAAAATCCAAGTCGTTACAAACCTGCACTAGGCCAAAACTGCATACTACATGAAAATAATGTCTTTAACATATTCCATTCTTCAATCATAACCAAAACAAAACTCAGTGGCTTTGGCTTAAAGTGTCATCTATCTTATTACCTTTTCCTAGGGTATACTCTATCCTAAAATCATATAATGCTAAAAACTCTAACCACCTCCGCTGCCTTATGTTCAACTCCTTCTATGAGAACAAATACCTCATGATTTTGTAGTTGGTAAATAGCTTGAACTTTTCTCCTAGAAGATAATGCCACCAAATCTTTAACGCAAAGACAACAAATGCAAATTCCAAGTTATGAGCAGGGCATCAAACTTCATAGGGTCGCGACTGCCTACATGCGTAGGCTATTACTGTAACACTCTATAAATTTTTATAATAAATTAAAATATTAATAACTGTAAAGACGTAATTTCACATAAAAGGACAAAATAGTAAATTTATATAAATGAAGAAATTTGGAAAAAGAGACTTTTCCATTGTGTAATGTAGATTTTCTTAGCCCAAATTCATGTATAAGTTGCTAAAAACGAATATAGTATGAAGAAGATACAAAATATTTACTGTAGCGCGCATTTTGTGTTTTGCGCCTATTTTGAAATTAAGTTTAAAAATTAGTGCAAGAAAAAAACTTATTTGCTAAGGAATAAGTTGAACATGCATGAGTTACTCAAACAAAAGAAAAGAAAAGAGAAAGGGTATAATGATGAGTGTGCATTTACTAAAAGAAAAAATGGAAAAGTATTTATGTGTACAAGTGTGAAAATTCTTTAAAGGAAGAACACTAATTATCATTGTACTTAATAGGTTGAATATATAAAAGAGACGAAAAAGGAAAATAACATATTAACATATTTAAAAAGGGTATAATTTTGTCAATAAACATTAGTAAAAAAGAGTAATATATTTAAGTGTAAAAAAGAGAGGGCATTAATTACCATTTATAATTGTTGTAATATAAATATATATTGCATGTATCAAGAACAGAGTGTAACAAATAATTTAAAAAGAAAAAGAATACATCTACTTTCATATACGTTTGAAAAGTAAGAATGATAAAGCATGCACAAAAGAAAAGATTTATTTTGAAAAGAAGGACAATGTAACATAATATGTATTAAAAAGAAGGTATTTAATACAAGTTGCATATTGAAAAGGACATGTTTATAATTGTATGTTTGATATATACATACATACATACATACATACATATATATATATATATATATATGGAAGTAAAAGAATATCTTAAGGGAAGTGTATAGATAATTAAAGACATTAATTGATAATGAGATTTATTACTAAACATGAATAGCTTAGGTAAGAGCGGAGATACAACGATACGTTTAAGAAGAATAAGAATACATGCAATGTTATAGAAATAATAATAACAAAATAAATAAATGAATCTTTATTTAAAAAGAAAGAAAGAATATGTTGAGGCCTTTAATTAAAACAAATATTTACGCGTTTGAGTAGAGATTCAGAGTTCCCTACAAAGGTTTATATATATATATATATAATACCGATTAAGAATATTAATTAGGATTATAATTTTTGATTAGTTGACTTAAATTATAAATAGTAGCACTAATTAAGACAATGTGACCATTACATTAACAAGGGAAAAGGGAAAGAGCTTTTATATATGTATAGATAAGAGAGCAAGAATGAAGGAATGATTTTAAAAAAATAAATCTTCACTTAAATTCCATCAATAAATAAAAGGCAAGCAAATATTCAATAATAATGAAAGTGTAAAATATGAATGGTGTTGACTAATTTTAATAAATAGTTATTAATGACATTAAAGAGGGGAAATGTAATAGCCTGGATATTGAAAGATAAATAATAGTTAAGTATTGAAAAAGAAAAATAAATTTCTTAATTGCTGTTAAGATGTATTTGTTTATACATATATACAAATTAATGAATTGATTAGAATGATATAAATGATGATAATGAAAAGATTTTATTGAACATAGCGAAAGAAAGTAAATATAAACTAATTAATGTTAACGTTAAAAAGAATGCAGATAGATTAGTTAACCTTAAAAAAGGTTTAAATAAATAATACTTAAGGGTTAAGAAAGCGTTAACTAAATAACCATTCAGATTCAGTATATTAATCCAACAACTTTTATTTTACTAAGTATCTTTACTTGGAAATGAAGTAATCAATTAGCATATAGGTTGCAAACAAAGATTCGCCCAGGATTAATCAATGGTTAGAATTAATGCAAATTCCCTATAAATATACATCTACAAGTAAACCCTAATTCATTCTTCTTATCTCCACCTATAAAATTTCTTTCAATATTAAATTAAAAATCAAAGAAGAAGAATTTAAGTAAATCAGAGGGCGAGCTAACTATAACATGCCTATTTCGAGGCCTAAAACTAAGCACTACGGATGTTGCAGTCATCTATAGTAATAATTTTCGATAACAAAATAAGATCCATTAATTGTATTCATAACATCAAGAGCATATGAATATGAAAATTTTCAAAACTCGTTTCATTGATAACTTTCATATTCTTTACATCGCATTACATAATCCCATCAATTCCATATTTAGAGAAAATATAATAATACTTACAATTATATTCCAAGAGCAACATATAAAGATGCTCCATTGGGTGGTTAGATGGTCCAACTACATAACATTTATAAATCCATTCATTACATCCATTTAAACAAAATAAAAGTTTTAAACAGCACAGTGGAAATAAACTTCTAATATTAGCTAGCTTGCCTCCTACACGTCTCCAAAAGCTTAGCCTGAAAATCCCTACTCTTAACCTATAAAAGGAGTACCCGAGAGTTTAAAGGAAAAATAAAAACATCAAGTCAAACAAAAAGTCTAGTGTGAATAATAATATACCATCTCGAACCAAAATAAATACCTAGTGAAATCATGTCATTGAGCAGAATGAGTTTCCCCTTACTAGTATCTTATCCAAATATCTCAATCCCAAATCATTTACCTACAACCATATGATTAGAACAAAACATAACATGATCATATGCATACATGTAACAAATGTAAGTATGACTAGCCTGTCATCCTAGGGTTATGCTCACCCTAGGTTTACCCTTCCCAAAAATAGACTGTCTGTCTCAAATCATAGTTTTCCTATGGTCATCATTAACCTAATGGTTTTGCATGGCAACAATAACCTATAGAGCTGACTTGGGCCAAAACTTTAAGCAGGTATTCAAAATCTCTGGATATGGATAGTAGGAAACAGGACTGACTGTCTGTATCGTAGTTTTTCTAGGGTCACTATGAACCTAATGGTTTTGCGGGCTAACCAATAGCATTTTTCTATGAGAAAATGGAACTAAGAGTTCCTTTATGTGCGTAAGCATCTTTTATTCTCACTAAAGACGAGCCCTATGCACTGGAATCGTGGACCTTTACCAACTGGATGCTAACGGCTGAAGCATAGGAAGTGAGCTTACACTAGTCCCACATTTGGCACTAATTGTTTGGTTTTAAATCCATGAGTCACTGTAATGGCCTATTTTTTCTGTAACCTTTGAATCGACAGTAAACCACACATGTCTAAATCAAACTGCACAAAAAGACAGATCATTAAGGGTGGAAAGAAAATAAAGACAGAACAAAATCTCACACGAATGGAAAAACATATATTATTTCAACAATAATCTTTACAGTGGAAAATTTTAAAATACAATATCAGAGTCTTACCTAGATTCAGCCTAGACAGTTATAAGCACATGTCCTTAAAAATGCTGAAAACACAAAAAAAATGCAATAGATGTAGCGGATAATAGAATACGTCCATACGATGATAAAGATCTCCAGCTCTCCTCTGGAAACTTCAACCATCTTCAACTAAACCTAAAACTCCTCGAATCTGACTGAGTATTAAAAATATCTGGATCAGGCTTGATAAACCAACATGAGATACTCGAAATTTTAAGTTATAGATCTGATGATGTTATCAAAACCTTTGAAAAGAAGGGTATCCCATAAGACCACGCCCACACATAAACACGGATGAGCTTTTACCTTATGATAACCAAAACACGTTTATTACCAAAATAATTTGATATTATTTTTAATGACATTCTTGTGAAAACATTTTTCAAATAAACTTATTTAAATAAGGTATCAATACCCGGACTAAGTCTAACGTAATATATCCGGACGTGTCAACGGAATATACCGAACGAAATATATGATACCAAAAGGGATAGAAGAAATGTTTGCAAGCCATTACAGCTTTTTTGGGACTACAATCAAAACCATAAATTTCGTATTGGGATTGGATTTCCAACATGATAGGTAACTAATCGCCTTTTTCTCCGATCCACGTATAACAAACATAGTTCCCGCGGTGCCTTAATCGCTTTTCTCAAACAAGTCACTTGGAATTGTACCTGCTATACTATCACTAATAACGACTAGTTCCCTACTTTTCTCAAGCTAACAACTTTATCAAAATGGGGCAACAAATTCCTTAAGGGACGTTTCCCCCCCAAAGGGCCCAACATATTGGACACCACCATACATACTCACTTATTCATAATTTTTGTTTGTTAGACCACATAGTATCCCATATCATCTTCCGGGATGTGAGGCTAGTGAGGCTACGTGCAATTTCTTCAAAGCCACGCTTTTCATACAAAACTACGCTTAGATCATAACAGGTTCCACTTTGAATGCCACATTGTGATTCCATGCCACGTGACTGATTTCTAGAAAAGTATAACTTCCTGAGCTCCTATGTCTCGAGAAAGGGTGTTAAGCTAAGAGAAATTTCCTTCTCCGCCGACAAGTGATATACGTTTATAGAAACCACTCAAATATGATTTCAAATACAATGTCAGACAAACATCCATACAAGTTCGCTCTGGGATTGAATGATACCGAAAGCACTTTCCTACTACCACTAATAGCAAGTAGTCCTTGCAATCCGAAAAAATCTCCACAACGAGGAGACCATTGCAACAAATAAATCTATAATGGGAGCGACCCAGAGCATGTCAACAAGCAGTCCTCATGCTATGAAGATCCTCGGTCTTCAGTAATCATCATCTTCAATATATCTTCACTTTCGAACGTATATATTGGTTCGAAGTGGTTTTCGGATAGGAATCGCCCAAATCCGACCTCGGTTCCTTCGAAACCAATTATCGATAAAAAGATGTTTTGTTCATATGTGGATATCAATCATCAATCAATTACTTCATCTTTTAGTTAAATCAAATATCTTTCTTAGATATATTCTTTTCAAGTTATTCCATTTTCTTTTCAAATGTATATGGAATCATTAAGCCTCATTTATCAAATCATTTGGTTTATTTAAACCTTTCTTAAATCCTAGAATAATTCAAAATCATTTTCTCTTTTAATTATGTAAACTTTTCCAAATCATTCATTAAATATTAATTAAAGTTTTCTTATATTCATGTTATAACTTTTAACTTATGGAAAATATTCCCAAATCGTTCATTAAATATTAATCAAAGATTACTTATTTTCAAGTTATAACTTTTAAATTAGGGAAAATACTTACAAATCATTTATTAAATCTTAATCAAAGATTTCCTTCTTACTTCAAATCATATTCTTGCAAATCGAAGATTTTCATAACAGAGTACTACTACCACCTTAGATATGTTAAATTTCACCACCAGGGACTAATGGAAAGTAATCCTATATTATGAAGATCTTTGTCTTCAATATATTTTATTTTGAAAATTAGTTTGAAGAGGTTTTCGGATAGGAATCACCCAAATCCGATCCCGGTTCCTCATGTTAATCATCGATAAAAAGATGTTAAGTTCATATGGGATTTCGAAAATTAGTTTGAAGTGATTTTTAGATAGGAGTCACCAAATCCAATCCCGATCCTTCGTGCTAATAATGGAATAAGAGATGTTAAGTGGTTAATTAACATTTAAAGAATTTTGTTTCTTTTATTTTGGAAAAATTTAAATATGATTTTTTAGAGCATTTGGGTTTCCTTTCGATATATTCCACCTCTCGCCTAAAAAGAGAAAACATAGGCCAAATAAGTTCATGGCACTGGTTGCTCCATCCTTTATCTTAATTAAGCATCTTGTTTTATCTTCCCAGATCTCACAGACGAGACAAATGTACTAGTCATTTTCGCATACTCAATTATTAACTCTATTTTGGAATTGATTATAAGATTCCAAATTATCTTTAAATGCTTATTTTTTTCTTAAAAACACTCATAATTGATTCTAGAAAATATCGTTACGTTCAAACTCATAATCAAAAGTTATAGAACTCGTAGCATAAAAGTGCTATTTAAACTTATTTAATTTAAACAAATTTTTAATTTTTGAAAAATAATATTTTCCATTGAAAATCTCTTTTAAACCATTTTAATAGGTTTATCAAATTTATTTAAATTTCATATTTTTTATCTATTTAAAAATATCAATTTTAAACTTTGGTCACTTTACTGCAAAAGCGCGATTTTTTTGGAAAATTGTTTTGGACATATTTAAAATATACATGATGAATCTTGATTTTCTTTCTTTATTCTTTAAACATATTTAAACATTTATAAAACATTTCTAGCTCATTTTATAACTCTTTCCAAAAGGTTTAAACATTCCATATACGACATTTCATTTTCAAAAGGAAAGTGATTTCCTTTGTTTCTCATCTACGTGTATTAACATGACTTGGTAAAATAATTTAACAATCATATCAACCAATTAATACTTGATGATCAAAGCATATATTAGCATCCATAGCAATCATAGCACATCATCAAACATGTGTATGTGTGTGTATAGATATTAAATAGAGTTTCTCACCATAAACCAAAGCGATAAACTTCCTACTAACATTCTAATCAACCAACACTTCACTAACTAATTCCTAATCCATTGAACACTAGCAAAAAAAACCCTATCCCTTCCATTAGCTTGGCCGAGGCTTGAGACAAAGGTTGGCCGAAAGGATAAAGAAGAAGCGGTAGAGATTTGAACTTGAATTCCCAAGATTTAGATCTAAAAAATAGGTTATCTTGTATCTAATTTTAGGCCCTCTAAATCTCAAAATTTAGAGAAGTTTTTAACTATAAAGTTGTTGAAAATTATTTCTCTTGAATTTGAAAAAAATAATCATTTGAATCCAAGTTATTTTGAGGGAGGTATGATAGAATGAAGAAGAGGTATTGTCGGACTGGCAAAATTGAAGCCCAAAATGCACTTCAAAGAATTGAGTTTCAGGTATAACAAACCTCAAAACTGGAAAAAGTGATCAAAATAAAAGTTGTAGCCACTAGAATTTCACATAATTTTAAAAAAATTCTTAATTTGGATCTGCTATGATCAAGTTATGATTGTTATATTCTCTATCTTAAAAATTGGGCCAGAGAATGCCATTGGAAAGAAGTGGATTTTTGACATAGTTATTATAATCAGACAAAGTGGTCAACATGAAAATCGTGGCCATTGGAAAAATACATGATTTGTAGAAAATGATTTTGTATTTTGATTCAATTTTGATGAAGTTATGGTCAAGAGAAAAAGAGGTAAAATATGAAGAAAAGATGAGTTTGATTTAAAAAGAATGAACATTGGTTTCTTTTGAATATTTTGTAAATATTTTAACATTATTTCTTTCCAACTTTTTCCTATATCTCGGAAGCCATTAAAGAGGAGAGGGAGAAGGTGAAGAAGCTTGAGAAGAAGAAGAAATAGGAATGAAAGTGGAGAAGGAGGTGGGTATTTATAGAAAAAGAAAGAATTGGTAAATTTACCAAAATAACCTCTTATAAAATTACCAAACTATCCTTACTTCAACCTAAAGCAACCTTGACTTTTTCTAGACTTAACATCATCCTTTCACATCTTACTTTATTTCTTAGTGACTTAAAGATTAAGCAAAGAAAAGTAATTATTTTGTTGGATTTTGATGTGATTTGGATTTGATTTTTACTTTGACTTTTATTAAACTTACTTACTTTTCTCAATGACATTCTAGAATTTTCTAATCTTATTTAGTAAAAGTGAAGTTGATTAATGAATTAATTAATGCTTACCCTATTTGAGTATATGTTCATATATAAGAAAATAACAGTGCGATAACATTGCGACAACTTTTAATCGACAAAACATTGATTTTCGACAAAATCTTTTACGACCACATTTTGACGTTTTAGTTAAACTATTTATTTACGTAAACCAAATTTAAAAATAAATTTGTATAATGTTATTTAAAAATACGAACACTTATAAATAAATTAAAATAATTATTCAACTATTGAAACATACTTTTGGAATAAGCATTTTTTTTTCACTTTTGTTGATGTAGGCAAATGTTACTACTTTTGTGTATACTTCTCTTTCCAAATCCTATCTAATATTGTTTGTATCATATAACATTACCTTATTTACATTTAAAATCACATTAAATAGTATATTTTAAAGTGGTCAAATTCTGGGTCGTTACATTCTCCTCTACTTAAGACAATTTCGTCCTCGAAATTACCCTAAACAAAAGTTTGCCTAAAACATTTATCTTTAAAATTAAATCCATGTAATATACACAAATCATCCTTGTGAAATATTTTATTCGATCTTCTATTCAAAATAATAAATTTATTTTCCGAACTAGTATCGATCCCCTGATCATTTAGTGCGGACTCTGATTAGGCTTCTAGAACAGAACATTTGCTTTCCTTGCATAGTTCTAAACTATGATAGAAAATTAAAGTACCTAACCACAAACCCTCATCAATGTTCGTCATCAAGAACCGAGTGATAAATTCGTCATCAACAATTTCTTAGTGACTATCGCAAACTTAACGAGTTAACCATCAGAAATAGGTATCCATTGCCTAGGATCGATGATATGTTCGATCTATTGAGTGGTGCTAAGATCTTTTCTCAACTTGACCTTGCCACAGGTTTTCATCAGTTACGAGTCGCGGAGGATAGCATTCCTCTTACAGCTTTCCGTACTTGGTGTGGTTCTTTTGAGTGGCTCGTTATGCCGTTCGGTTTGACGAACGCTCCTGCTTTCTTTGTTGATCTTATGAATCGGGTATTCCGGGATATCTCGACAAGTTCGTCCTTGTCTTCATTGATGATATCCTTATTTATTCTAAGTCTGAAGCTGAGCATGCTAATCACTTGGGAATTGTCTTGAGTACTCTCCGTCATCATCAGCTTAGAGCCAAATTCTCCAAGTGCCATTTTGGGGAGAATAGGGTTAAGTTCCTAGGCCATGTTGTATCTTCCGATGGCATTTCTGTCGATCCCTCAAAGATCGAAGCCATCCAGAATTGGAAGAGGCCTGAGAATGTGCATGAGATTCGTAGTTTCCTTGGATTGGCGGGCTATTACCGTCGGTTCATTAAGGATTTTTCCCGGGTTGTGCTTCCTCTCACCATTCTTACTCGGAAAGGCATTCGTTTTATTTGGTCCGACAAGTGTAAAGCTTCCTTTCAGGCCTTAAAGGAACTTCTCACTAATACTCCTATCATTGTGGTTCCCGAGGGGAATCATGATCTTGTTGACTACACCGATGCTTGCGGTAGTGGTCTCGGTGCTGTTCTTATGCAGAAGGATCGGGTAATTGCTTATGCTTCTAGGAAACTGCGTCCGAATGAAGTTCGCTATGCCACTCATGATCTTGAGTTAGCCATCATTGTCTTCGCTTTGAAGATTTGGCGACATTATTTATTAGGCGAGCGCTTCATTCTCTATACTGATCATAAATCCTTGAAGTATTTGTTCACTCAGAAGGAACTCAATATGAGACAACAGCGTTGGCTCGAGTTTCTTGCTTCATATGACTTTGATGTCCTGTATACCCTGGAAAGGGTAATCGTGTTGCTGATGCGCTTAGTCGCAAACATTCTGCTGTTGTTTCTATGATGCTTGCTGAATGGGATATCCTTGAGACTCTATCTTTTTGTGAAATTCGTGATCGAGGTTCATCTTCTGATTCTCCTATTCTATTATTTAGTTTGGAAGCTTGACCTATTTTATTGGATCGTATTGCTGATGCTCAACGGCGTGATCCTGATTTGTTGCATCTTATCCAACTTTGTGAGTCTGGATCCTGTGATGAGGCGTTGCGGGATTTCAGCATTGATTTTCATGGGTGTCTTCGCAAGAAGAACCGTCTTGTTGTGCCTTCTGATTTTGCGCTTGCGCATGACATTCTTGATGACTGTCATCGTTCTAAGTATACCATTCATCCTGGTAGTAGTAAGATGTATGTCGATATGCATCGTCTTTATTATTGGGAAGGCATGAAGCGCAATGTGGCGAGTTATGTGAGTAATTGCATAACTTGTCAGCGTTTTAAGGCCGAGCATCAGCGTCCTTCGGGTCTTTTTCAGCCTCTAGAGATTCCATTGTGGAAATGGGATCAGATTTCTATGGATTTCATTGATGGCCTACCTCATTCAAGATCAGGCCATTCTAGTATTTGGGTTATTATTGATCGCCTCACCAAGTCTTCTCATTTTGTCCCTATTAAGTCTAATAGGACTGCTTCGCATTTCGCTAAGTTATATGTCAAGGAAATCGTGAGACTTCACCGTGTTCCTAGTTCTATTGTGAGTGATCGTGATCTTTTATTCACGAGTCATTTTTGGAAGAGTCTTCAGCAAGCTTTGGGAACAAAGCTTAATTTTAGCATAGCTTATCATCCGCAGTCGGACGGACAGACTGAACGGGTGAATCAAATCTTGGAAGATCTTCTTCGTATTTGTATTTTTGATTTCGGTGGTAGTTGGGAGGATCACCTACCTCTTGTAGAGTTCTCCTACAACAATAGCTTTCAGTCTAGTATCGGTATGGCTCCTTTCGAAGCTTTATACGGAAGGCCATGTCGATCTCCTTCATGTTGGTTGGAATCTAGAGAGAAGCTTATTCTTGGTCCAGATTTTGTTCGTGATTTTTCTGAGAAGATTGATCTTATTCGATTGAGAATGAAAGAGGCACAGAGCTGCCAGAAATCCTACGCAGACAGCCGTAGGAAGCCTCTCGAGTTCTCAATCGGTGACCTTGTTTTTATTCGTGTTTCTCCTTTGAAAGGGGTTATGCGCTTCAGTACGACTGGGAAATTGGCTCCTCGCTTTATAGGACCATTTTCTATTACTGAGCGTATTGGCCCTGTGGCATATAGAGTTTCACTTCCTGCTCATTTATCTGGCATTCATGACGTGTTTCATGTCTCTCAACTTGGGAAGTGTCTTCGGGAATCGGATTCTGTTATTGGTTCTCTTGATTTGCTAGAGCTTGAGGTCTCACCGGACTTATCTATTGTACAGCAACCTATTCGCGTACTTGACACGGAGGTGCGACACCTTCGAAACAAGGATGTGCCGCTCGTTAAAGTTCAATGGTCCGCTAGTCCCAATGACTGTACTTAGGAAACCAGAGAGTATAACGAGCGATCTTATTCGGGTTTTCTATCGTCGTTTGGCAACGGTGAGAATATCTTTTCGTCTCAAACTTATTTCCTTTTTTTTGAATGTTGTATGTATGTAGTTGTTACAAATATCGTCTCTAGGAATTGCGGGGACGCAATTTTGTAAGGAGGGGAGATTTGTAACAACCCGCATATTTAACGATTTTATATTTAAATGTTTTATTTAAATATAGCGTCGTTAGTTGGATTTATGTCCGAAATGTTACTTTCTGCAAATGGCCGAATTGGAACTCGAAACCATTTCCATTGATTCCAAAATGGAGTTTGCGATCTTTTTAAGTATAAGTTTTGATATGTTTGAAGTAAGTTGAATTTTGCAACCTTTTCTAGTTGGGTTTGGGTTTGGGTTTGGGTTCAGCCCATTTGTTAGTTTATTAACCTAACTCAACCCTCTCCTCTCCATTCACCCTCATTTCATTTCTTTAACGTAAGCAAAACTGAAAATGGTGGAAGGGAAAGGGAAAGGGAAATAGAAATTGCAAGCCCTAGTTTCTTCTTTGCAAACTTGATTCTTTCTCCAATATCAAAGAGAAGACATTGGTAAGCTATCTCTTCATCTTCTCTTTCTCCTTCTCTCTTCAATCTCAGAAATTCCTAAACCTAAACTTAGGAAAATACTTGTTTTATTCTTAGATTGAAGCTAGTTGAGTAGAAGTGGAGATTTGTTGGTCTTCTCCTTGCAAATTGAGCTTCTTCTTCTTTGTTTTTGATTAAAGGTGAGTTTTGGACTCACATCTACTTCTCTTGATTATTGATGTAAGTTGAGATTTTGATCTCTCATCTATGCTTATATCTATCTTTGATTGTTGGGTATGAATTCCTAACACGTTGTTCATATGCACTCGCTTTTGGTTTGGATTGAATTGGTTAATATCCAAATTTTTAGTGTTTGGGTTCAATTCTTTAAAGATCCCAACTTTGATGTTTAAACATGTTTTGATGGCGAATCGAAGAGCTAATGGAGCTGGGGTATCAATTGGCTAAGGCTCCTTAGGTCCATTGCTCGAACGGTCGCGTTTTGGAAGAGTTTGCAATTCGAGGTGAAAGGGCAGGAACTGCAGAAATTTGCAGTTCGACCGACCGAGCCCTGTAACCGGTCGACCGACCTGCTACTCCGAGCTTTTTTTTATATTTTGCATCTGGCCAGCCAACCGAGCCCTGTAGCCTGGTCGACCGACCTGCTCCTATTTTGCTGTTTTGCCTATTTATGCTCATTTTGATTGGTTTTCCAAATTTTATCGATTCAAGTTGGTTTGTGGTGGTTGTCATTGCATCTTTTGGCTTTGATAACTTATTTTAACTTCATTCACGGTTTTTCATAAATAATCCCTCTAAATCGCATTAAAAGCTCGTTTCTCCGATTAATAAATTCTATTTAAAACGCACATACACAATTTCGCACTTCGAGCGGAGTGGAAGGGAGATTAAATGGTTAGGTAAAACACGGACCATGAATCCATGCGTTTGTCTTGTCGATTAATCCTCGACCTATTCGATTGATCGTTTTGGCCTTTTGGTCTGGTTTACCGATGAAACGAGGTGAACTTTGTACTGCTTTGAGTGTGAAATTAACTAACAGATAGTAAACCGTTTAGTGCGAACGAGTGGTTATGGGACTCACGTTACCACTTTTCGGATTCCTTTTTGAGAGTTATGACACATTCCGCCAGTTAGTGGTGTCCAGTACTGGGTCTTCGACCTTCACCACTATGGTTTGTTGCCTTCGGGTATGATGCCTTCGGGTATGTTGCCTTCGGGTTTGTGCCTCCGGGTTTGTGCCTTCGGGTTTGTTGCCCTTAGGTATCGCTTTCGACTTTGGTCGTTATGAGCCGCATGGGTGATATTGGGTTGCCCTTTAGTATCGCTTTCGATGTTGGTCGTTATGAGCCGCATGGGTGATATTGGGTTTGGAGTCTTCGGGCTCATGGATCCTTGTTTGTACAGTACTGAGCTCGAGCAATTTTCTGATGTTTCATTCATATGTATATTCCCTAGGTATCGCCCTTCAGTGTTGGTCTTTTTGAGCCGCATGATGAGTAGCGTTTACCTTGTGGAACTTGTATACCTTATTGGTATTTGTTATTGCCATTTGGCTTGCTTTGGGATATTCTTATCCTTTGTTTCTATATGTTGCCAATGATATGAGGCTTCTTATCATATGATTCATCTTTTGTTAGATGATTGTGTTATCTCCTTTAGAGATATTTGTTATACCTTGTAACCTTACAGGTTTATTGTTGTTCAGTTTATCTAACTGATTTGTTTAGCTAGACTGACCCTTGTATGTTATACTTGGGTCAGACCGAGATGTTTCAGGTTAGGTGCTTTTAGACTTAGCTTATTTTGCTTCCGCATGGACTATTCAGCTTGTTTCTTTTTGTTAAAGCTTTTTGTGTAGTCCTTTCTGTTGTCACTCTGATATATGTATTCTTTTGATTCATCTATATATTGTGGTTTGCTATACCACTTGACATGTATTATTTTGTAAACTCTGTTATGTATCGATATATGTGTATATTTTGATCTACTGTTCTGTGATGTATATTACATTTGAGTTGTTATATTCTGTTCTGATAGATCCTCCAACCACCTATGGTTTTGTTTTAAGTATTCATTGGGTATGTCGACCTTCTTGGTATGATTATTGTCGATGTATTCAATAGATAGTTAGAGCAAGGCTATAGATGGTCGCTCCTAACCAGCCTTATTCTCCGTGTTAGTTGACGGCATTACCATGTAGTGTCCTTGGCTAGCGTGGGTATAGAGGTGGGCGTCATAATTTTTCACTCAAAGGATAATTTATCTTTATAAAAAAGTTTTCCCAAAATCTTTTAACTCAGTATATTTCCTTTAACACTAATATTATTTATGAATCATTTCATAAAACTATTACTTAAGTTTATGACATCTTATAATTTATGTAAATCAATCACATTTTAAAAACTTAAGTCCAAATCCTTAATTAATTTATTTATTAATAAAATATTTTCTAGATTATGACTACCTTTTTAAAGAGTTGTTATTATTATTTTTCTAGCTTTGAAAAACAAAATTTAAAACCACTGTATTTAAATCCTCATTGTAACGACCTGTAATTCGCTACTTCGAAAATGAGAGATTTCGTTCGATTTAAATTTAAAAAGAGTTTAAATCTTAAATAAATATGTTATATATATATAAATAATTATCTATTCTTATAGTTAATCTATTAAAAAGTATAAATTTGGATTTTAGAACAAATCGACAAAAGTTAAGTTTTGATAAAAATAAATAAAGGCTTACATAAATGGATTTTAATATTTGTCTAAAAAGATAAATATTATTTAAAACATCTAATAAAGATAATAAAAGTATGTTAAAAGATTTAAAAAAGTTTGTTAATAATCGTTTTATAAAAATAACAAAAATTTGTCGCATTTTGTCAGTTTTACATACACTGTAAAATTAGAGATTTTGATATTAATTAAATATGATTTTAAAATATAAAGAGACTTGTTTTAATTTATTTAAAGAAGTAAAAAGTTCATTTTTAAATTTGTTTTACATAAATAAATAGTTTAACTAAAACGTCAAAATGTGACCGTAAAACATTTTGTCGAAAAACGGCGTTTTGTCGATTAAAAGTTGTCGCAACGTCATCGCACCTTTATTTTCTCATATATGAACATATATTCTAATAGTGTAAGTATTAATTAATTAACTAATCAAGTTTACTTTTATTAAACAAGGTTAGAAAACTTCTAGAAGTCATTAAGAAAAGTAAGTAAGAATTAACAAAAGTAAGTAAGAAAAGTCAAAAGTAAACATCAAATCAATATCACATCAAAAGCCAACATAATTATTATTTTACTTAGCTTAGTTCTTAAGGGATTAAGATATAAAGTAAGGATGTGAAAGGTGATGTTAAGTTTTGAAAAAGTGGAGATTGCTTTAAGTTGAAATAAGGTTAGTTTGGTAATTTGGTAAGAAGTTATTTTGGTAAATTACCACTTTCTTTCTTTTTCTATAAATATCCACCTCCGTCTTCACTTTCATTCACATTTCTTCTTCTTCTTTTCTCAAGCTTCTTCATCTTCTTACTCTTCTCTCTTATGTCTTCCATGAAAAATATTAAAATAAATAATGTCAAAATATTTACAAAATTTTCAAAAGAAATCAATGTTTATTTTTTTCAAAACAAGCTCCTTTTTTCTCTATATTTTACATCTTCTTCTTTCGGCCATAAGTTCTTCAATACAGAACCAAAATGCAAAATAAAAAAAATTAAATCATGTATTTTTTCAGTAGCTAAAACTTTTATGTTGATCACTTTTTCCGGTTTTGAGGTTTGCTATATTTGAAACTCAATTCTTTGAAGTGTATTTTCGGGATTTATTTTTATGAATCCGAGAATAGCACTTTTATTTTAAACATATCTCCCTCAAAAAAACTTGGATTCAATTGATTCTTTTTTTCAAATTCAATATAAAAGAATTTGCAACAACTTTTCATTTAATAAGTTTTTCAAATTTTGTGAGTAAGAGAGTCAAAAACAAGAGAGAAGATGACCTATTTTTCGGATCTAAATCTTAGGAATTTAAGTTCAAAGCTCTACCGCTTCTTCTCTACATTTTCGGCCAACCTCCATCCCAAGCCTCGGCCAAGCTATTGGATGGGAGAGGGTGTTGTTTGACAGTGTTTAATGGAGTAGGAAATAATTAGTGAAGTGTTGGTTGATTAGAATGTTGGTAGGAAGTGAATCGCTTTGGATTATGGTGAGAAATTCTCATTGCTTTTGAATTTATATTTTGATTATGTTATAAATCATATTTACACCCATATGACATATGAATGTTTATACCTAATTGATTGTTGATATGGATGATTTGATAGTTAGTAAATTAAGTGAATTGTGATAATATATCCCGTTATGATATTAATAGCGAATGTTAGATTTGAAATCATATGCGTGTGATTGGTTGAATGGATGTTATGTTAGTGATAAATATGAATATTGGATATGTTCATTTTGATCAAGTAATCCCTTCACCTAAAAAGACCATATTTTAGTAATATGAGATATTGTGGAAAAATAAGTCTTTTTTCATTCAGAAGTGAAATTAAAGTTAAAATGAAAGGGAATTTGAAATTTGAAGTGAATCGGATTTGAAAAGAATAGTTAATTTGAAATTGAAATTAAGATGAATAGTGAAATTGAAATCAATTTTGAAAAAAGTGAAGTTTAGTTTGAGAATGAATTGAAGTTTAAATTGAAATTAGATTTGAAACCTAAGTTTCAAATGTGTTTAATTTGAGATTAGAATTGAAATTAGAATTTAAAATTTAATATTAAAATAATGTGAATATAATAATATTATAATATGATAATAGTGAAAATATATTTTAAATACTTTAAAAAAGTGAAAATATTGATTTAAAATGGTTTCTAATGATTTTATAAGTGTTGAAATCCAATTTGAATTGATTATTTCAAGTATTGAAAAATAAGTTAAAACTAGACGCGTCGCGCAACGGTAGTTCGCGATTTCACACCGAAAAGTTCAAATGAGTGTGTAAAGTGGAATATAGCTTGGAATTCTTCGAGATAAGAAAATTCCGGACTATTATATCCATATATTCTAAACGAAGAAAGAAAATCAAAATTTCGTTAAGTAGATTTTGAAATATGTCCAAATCAATTTTCAAGAAAAATCGCGCTAGTGCAGTTTAGTGACCATAACAGGAAATTTGATTAAATGAATGTTTTTAATTATGGAATAAATTTGATAAATCTATTTAAATGATTTAAAAGAGATTTGGATTGGAAAATATGAATTACCGAATGTTTAAAAGTTGTTTAATTTAAATAAGCTTATTTAGCACTTCCGCAGCACTTTTCTACTACGAATTGTAAAACTTTTGGAATATGAGTTTAAATATAACGACGTTTCCCAAAAGAAATTATGAATGTTTTAAAAAGGATAATTAAGCGTTTTGAAAGATAATTTGGAATATTCATAAGCAATTCCAAAATAAAGTTGAAAAATCTGAGTATGCGGAAACGACTAGTACATTTGTCCCGCCTGTGAGATCTGGGAAGATAAAACAAGGTGTTTAACTAAGGTTAGGGATGGAGCAACCAGTGCTCTGAACTTACCTGGCCTATGTTTTCTTTTCTTAGGCGAGGGGTGGAACATATCGAAAGGAAAGCCCGGATGCTCTTAAATAAAAAGATTCTATATTAAGTTTTTGAATTAAAAGAAGATTGGTATTATCCAAAAGTTAAGCAATCTCCAAAATGAATGATTTCTATGATCCTATTTACTTCAAAATGTTTGTTAAGATTGATTTAGTGTTTATTGTAAACGATGTGCTAAATAACATTGTTTTTGACCCGCTTAAAAGTTAAGAAGTTTGGATCAAGAATTAAGTAAGGAAATCTGAGATATTTTCCAAAGCAAAAGAATGAACTTCTTAGAAATTACTCTAAGTTAAAAGAGAGAGAATTTCGAAATCATCCGAGAAGAATTAAAGTGAAAGAGACTTAATAAATCCTATATACTCATATTCACTTTCTATCGATATTGGATTTCGAAGTAACCAGGGTCGGATTTGGGTAATTCCTCTCCGAAAACCACTTCGAACCAATGTATACGTTCGAACGTGAAGACATGTTGAAGACGATGATTATTGAAGACCGTGGATCTTCATGGCGTGAGGACTACTTGTTGATTTGCTCAGGGTCGCACCCATTATAGAGTTATATATAGCAGTAGTCTCCTCATGATGGAGATTTTACGGATTGTAAGGGCTTCTCGCCTAATAATGGTCGAGGAAAGTGCCTTCGGTTTGTCTTGTTCCTGGACAACTTGTATGGACGTTTGTATGACATTGCATTTCTAACGATTACGTACGTTGGTTTTTACAAACGTACATCAGTGGTGGCGGAGAAGGCAACTTCTCTTAGCTTAACACCCTCCTTGAGACTTACGAGCTCAAGGGTTGTATTTTTGTGAAAGGCAATTAGTAGTTAAACGGAAATGGCAATGTGGCATTCAAAGATGTGATATGTGCTTTGTGAAAAGGTAAATCGTAGCCTCAAGCCTCATCAAACCGAAAATGACCGAAACAGGATTAGATGCAGCAGGGCTAAGTGGGTCATTCCCAAGTAGGGTATGATCATCCCCTTCTATATATATTTCTTCCTGCTATGATGTTCGAGATGTTAATTTATGTGGTGTATGGAAAACGAGCACTCGGTTAAAGGTCATTAACGACCCGGGGATGACATATTCGGTACTATCTAGTTAAAGAGGTAGGCCGGTCTTGTGTTGGTAGAGGGCAGATGTTCTGTGCCTCGGGACATCCATCTAGAGGTGTACCCATTTCGGAAGGTAGATCCTGCACCTGGTCATTTGTATGGAAATCCATTCTCCAATAAGAACCTACGGACTTGATTGTAAACCTATTATGCTGGAATTTAATCAATGTAACAATTTCGGCTAAGATTAATAAGTTTATTTGCAAAGGTTTTCAAAGAATTTCATTAGAAATAATATCAAATGTTTTGATATAAAATTGTTTTAGTTATCATAAGGTAAAAACCTGTCCGTGTTTATGTGTGGGCGTGGTCTTATGAGATACTCTTTCTTTTCAAAGGATCTTTATAACAAAGGCTGATATATGACACTGTCATTAGTTATTAAGTTTTTCTCACGTTGGTTTATCAAGCCTGATCCGAGTATTTTCAATACTCGGGTCAGATACGAGTAGTTTCAGGATAGTCGAAGATAGTTGGAGTTTCCAAAGGAGAGCTGGAGATATTCATCGACGTATGGAGATATTCTGTTATCCGCTTTTCTTAGTATATTTTGTTTGATGTTTGTCAGCAATTGTAAGGACAGATGTTTATAACTGTCCAGGCTGAATTTAGGTTAGACTCTGATATATGTATTTAAAAGTTTTCCGCTGTAAAGATTATTATTGAAATATTATATGTTATTCCATTCGTGTGAGATTCTGTTATGTCTACTTTTCTTTAATCACCCTTAAAGATCCGTCTTTTCGTGCAATTTGAGTTAGACATGTGTGGTTTATTGTCAATTCAAAAGGTACGGGAAAACGGGCCTTTACACTCATACTCTTAACTTTTATTCTATTTTTCTTTATAAATCAGATCTATAAATTATCATTATCTTATTACATTTACTCAAAGTATTTCACAATCTTTTACCAAAAGCTTTCACAAATTTCTTAGCTATGAGTTAGGAATGATTCAGAAATTTTTGACTGTCCAAAATTGTTGGAAATTCCGCTTTATTTTAGCAATTAGCGATCCTAATGTATCTTTCGTTTAAACACTTTTATAAAGATTACTGATCAATGATTCACATTATTTCTTTAACTTAAGAAAGTTGAATAGATCCAGTAACTCCAAAACAATCTAAGGAACTGGGTACTACCAATTATAGAATCGATTTCACCCTAGAAGGGGGGGTGAATAGGGTGGTACTATTAATTACAAAAATTATTGCAGAAGTTTATATACAATAATTTCAACTCAGATATAGCAGAATAATAGCAGCACAGATAATAGCAGAGTAATAAATGCAGAAATAGAACACACAGATTTACCCAACTTCGGCAAAACCCTGTCTACGTGATGCCCCAAGGTTTCTACTATAAATTAAGTAGTTAGACGCTTATACATGTAAACTCACGACACCGGCTATGGACTAACCTAACTCTACGCTTAAAACTCTGCCACAACTCAGCCACTGAGTTGCGAATTCTCGTACTACACCATCGTAGTTCATCAACTAGCACACGACTAGAAATTACAACAGTTTTAAAAGGAAAATACAAATTTAAAAACAATTTAAAAACAAAAACCCTAATTTTAAAATTGAATCCCAATGATAATTTAAAGCCGGCCCAAATAAAAATATTGAGATAAACGATTCATCCCCGTTTTCTTCTCATCGGCCGTATATTTTGCTCGAGAAATAATGTCTGCTTCCTTTTGTTCATTCATCTTCGTTCGTTCCTCTTTCAGTTTTAGGGTTTTACTTCGTTGAAGCTGCCGAATTTAGTTGATTGATCGAATATGTGATTTCGCTTTTCTTGTTCTGTCGATCGACCTTCTCCTTGTAGCTTAGCGTCGGCTGCTTCAATCGAGTTCGATTTTACAGGTATGTTATTCCCTTTGCGTTTATGGTTGATATACTTGAACTCGATGGTTTCTGAAAGCCGATGATGAATGGGTTAAATAGGAATCGAATTCCTATAATTTCGTTAATTTGAATTTGTCATTTAATTTAGCTCGGCCATTGATTTTGCTTTAATGCTTGAGATTGATCACTGACTTGATCCAAATCGTGTATTTTGTTACTTGATTGTCATGGCTTTGGTTTCTAACCAGTTCGACTTACTTGGTCATCATAGCTCTGACTTGATTTTGAATTGCATATGTATTCATATTGTTTTTGACTTGATTTATCTTAACTTGTTCATTCATGTTATTATCTGGCTTTGAATTGGATTTGTTCGAACTGTTTCACGGTTTTGATTTTGGCCTTTGTTAATTTTAATTTTGCAAAATTGTATTGCTTTACTGTGAGTAAAATTGACTTCGGCCATTTGAGGATTTGTTCGGCTGTTGAACTTGTCTGGAGCTTTTGTGTTGACTTGATACTCTGCTGTCAAACTTGGTTTTGATTGAAGTTGCGCTATGTCACTGTCTGGTATATACCTTTGAATATGGTTCCATGTAACTTTGTGCATATCGAGTTGTATACATATATTATTGTATCCTGTTCATGTAGAAAATATTGCATTAAGCTTTGGTTTCAGTGTGTATGATGTTTCATTAGCATTGCATTGTTCAATTTGAAACTGCTCTTTTGTTGATGGCCCATCTCCATTTTTTACCGTTGGTCTGCATTGCTACTGGAGCTTGTTCATTTTTGATTTTAGACTGGTCGAGTTTCTTCACCATTGACTATTGCATTGTGGTCATATGCATTTTGTAACTGAGTCTGCTTTGGTTTCACTTAAATCTGGTTTGTAGCTGAAGTTCTAAACTGTTACACATATATGCACTAACTTCACTTGAGTTTGCATTGTGGTCTTGAGTCTTAAGCATGTTCACTACAGTTGCATTGACTTTGTACATATTGTACTTGAGTCTGACTTGGAGCATTTTTTTGCTAGTCTTGTGTTCTTCATGGTTCACCTGACTTTTGCTTCACTTGATGCATTGTATCTGATCTTGAGTTATTTCGAGTTAACGCTTTGAGCTAGTTTGCATATATATATATATATATATATATATATATGTATGTATGTATGTATGTATGTATGTATGTATGTATGTATGTATAATTTTGTATTCAGCTGTATTGCATCATGTCACTTGTGTTCATTGTGTAGTCTGGTTTGACCATGCTTCATTTTTGTTTCAATTTGGGCTAGTTGGACTGTCTAGCCTTTCTTTTCATGTGCACGACTTTGAACTTTCGTCGAGGCTTGATTTATTTGTCTTGACCATTTCATTTGAATTTGCACCCGTGTTGAATCCAGCTTATAGCTCGGGTTTGACCTTGTGCTAATATCATGACTTTATATTCATTTCTCTTGAGTTGAACCCGGCTTTTGATTTGGGTTTGACGTTGTGCTCACATGTCCCTATAATTTTATCAAGTGTATATCTGGTGTGCACGGCCTTGTGGCATGTATAGTGATACACTGTGCATGTCACAACCTGTTTATGTATGATGAACTCAAAATAAATGATGACGAACAACCCAAATAACTGAGGCAAATAATATTTTCAAAATACACATTTTATTTTGTACTCCAAAAATATTTCCTTTTCAATTTTACGGCATCAGTGTGCATTTTTGCAGATAACTCAGATGCTGGATTCAATCTGGAATAGAGTTGAAGATAAATATGAGTGAATGAGTGCTATGTAGTGAGGTGTTAATGTAAATGATAAATTGTGACGTAATTGAACTTTTATTGTAATTGCAAATTATGTATATATTGAGAGCTTAAATTTGTATTATTCAAAATTGTAATAAATATTTGTTTGAATAGAATATACGTTTGAATTTAAATTCTGTGTTATTTATTTTGTTAGGAAATATTTATTTAATTACATAAAAATAAAATAGTACATTAACAAATAAATTTAAATGAATATATATATATATATATATATATGTTTATTATCATCAAACACAAATCATATACTCGCATATTCAACACCAATAGTATCATATATCCTCTTAACAAGAAGGGTAATACTTAAGAGAAGTGCTTACCATCTGAACCATCTCTTTCCATTTTTAGTTTATTTTAGAGCCAATCGAATTATTTATCCTAAAATACCTCTTTTTATTTGAAATAATACCATTTTCAAAATCCTTTAGAGATTACTTTATAAAACCTATTTTATAAATTGATTTTATCTTATATTAATTAACTTAGTTTAAATTTCCACAATTCTTTTACTCTAATTTAAATTCTCATTCCTTTTATATTTATCTGTTTTAAACAATCATTTAAATACATTTTTATCTTATGTATTCATTCCTTAAACAAATCTTATAATCAAACACCTTATGGTCAAATCGTGAAACATAATTCACAAGGTATTTGTACTTAAACTTTTAAATCAAACAATTGATCAATTTATGATAAGAACTTAACATTATCATTTCTTAATTTATTATTTGGGAATAAGTATTAAAGATCTTAATTACCTTATTAGATTTCTTACTTATCTTTATGAAACATCTTATAGTCAAACTATGAAATTCTAATCACAAGATGTTCATATTTAAATTTCAATAATCCTGATTTCTAACTATACAACTTTTCAAAATATATACTTTATATTCAAAATATAATCCTTGGTAAAATTATTTCATTTACCAATTTTTTCGAAACCAATATGTCGGTACGCCTTGTTCAAGTGTTTAGGAATCCCTATCGATTACATGGAGTTCTCATGTATCGACTGAAATCCATATACCACTCAACAGATTAATCGACATAACATTTTTATATCCAATAACAAATACACGCTCGTATATAATACACTCAAACTCAGTCTAGGATGTTACTAACCCTATCTCTAATGAGTTACTCATCCTAGGGTATTACTAACCCTATCTCTGATGAGTCTTTATCCCAATAAAGCCAAGGTTCTCGCTTAACATTTAGCTTTGATACCAAATGTAATGAACCGTTTTTGTACCTTTTGATTCGACAATAAACCACACATGTCTAACTCAAATTGTATGAAAAGACGTATTATTAAGAGTAGAAAGAAAATAAACAGAATAGAATCTCACACGAATCGAATAACATATATATTTTCTATAATAATCATTACAATGGAAAAAAATTAAGTACAATATCAGAGTCTAACCAGATTCAGCCCGGACAGTTATAAACCCATGTCCTTACAAAGCTGAAAACAACAAAACAAATGTAATAGATGTTGCAGATAATAAAAACGTCCATACGATGATGAAGATCTCCAGCTCTCTCCTAGAAACTCCAACCGTCTTCAACTAAACCTAAAGCTACTCGGATCTAACCCGAGTATTAAAAATACCTGGATCAGGTTTGATAAACCAGCGTGAGATACTCGAAATTTTAAATGTATAGATCATGATGATGTTATCCAAACCTTTGAAAAAAAGGGTGTCTCATAAGGCCATGCCCATACATAAACACGGATGAGTTTCTTACCTTATGATAACCAAGACACTTTTATTACCAAAATAATTTGATATTATTTTTAATGACATTCTTTTGAAAACACATTTCAAATAAACATGTTCAAAGAAGGTATCAATACCCGGATAAAGTTTAAGGTAATATATCCGGACTTGGTCAACAGAATATACCAAACGAAATATATGATACCAAAAGGGGTAGCAGAAATGTTTGCAAATCATTATAGCTATTTTGGGACTAAAATCAAAATCGTAAATCTCGTATTGGGATTGGAATTCCAACATGATAGGGAACTTTGGCCTTTTACTTCGATCCACTCATAATAAATATAGTTCCCATAGTGCCTTAATTGCTTTTCTCAAACTAGTCACTTAGAACTGTACTTGCTATACTACCACTGACAACCGGTAGTTCCTTGCTTTGATCAAGCTAACTACTTTATCAAAATCGGGCAATAAATGCCTTGAGGGATGTTTTCCCCTAAAGGGCCCAACGTATTGGAACCACCATACATACTCACTTATTCCAATTTATGTCTATCAGACCACATAGCATCCCATATCATCATCCGAGATGTGAGGGTGCATTCAATTTCTTCAAAGCCATGCTTTTTATACAAAATCACGCTTTGATCATAACATGTTCAACTTTGAATGCCACATTGTCATTCCATGCCACATGATTGATTTCTAGAAAAGTATAACTTCATGAGCTCGTATGTCTCAGGAAAGGGTGTTAAGCTAAGAGAAGTTGTCTTCTTCACCATCAACTGATATACGTTTATAGAAACCACTCAAATATAATTAGAATACAATGTCAGGCAAACATCCATACAAGTACGCTATGGGACTGAACGAAACCGAAGGCACTCTCCGACTGCCATTAGTAGCGAGTAGTCCTTGTAATCCAAAAAAAACTCTACAACGAGGAGACCACTGATATAAATAACTCTATAATGGGAGCGACCTAGAGCATGTCGATAAGTAGTCCTCATGCTATGAAGATCCTCGGTCTCCAATAATCACCATTTTCAACATGCCTTCACTTTCGAACGTATACAATGGTTCGATGTGGTTTCCGGATAGGAATCACTCAAATCCAACCCCGGTTCCTTCGAAACCAATTATCGATAAAAAGATGTTTAGTTCATATGTGGATATCAATCATCAATCAATTTCTTCATTTTTTATTTAAATCAAATATCTTTGTTAGATATATTCTTTTCAAGTTATTCCCTTTTATTTTCAAATGTATATGGATTCATTAAGCCTCATTTATCAAATCATTTGGTTTATTTAAACCTTTCTTAAATCTTGAAATAATCCCAAATCATTTTCTCTTTTACTTAGGAAAAAACTTTTCCAAATCATTCATTAAATATTAATCAAAGATTTCTTATATTCATGTTATAACTTTTAACTCAGGATTTTTTTTCCCAAATCATTTATTAATATTAATCAAAGATTACTTATATTCAGGTTATAACTTTTAACTTAGTGAAAATATTTCTAAATCATTTATTAAACTTAATCAAGGATTTCCTTCTTAACTTCAAATCATATTCTTGCAAATCGACGATTTTCATAACAGAGTACTACTGCCACCTTAGATATGGTAAATTTCACCTCCAAGGACTAGTGGCAAGTAATCCTACATTATGAAGATCTATGTCTTTAATATATTTTATTTCGAAATTAGTTTGAAGGGGTTTTCGGATAGGAATCGTCCAAATCCTATCCCGGTTCTTCATGCTAATTATGGATAAAAAGATGTTAAGTTCATATTGGGTATTGAAAATTAGTTTGAAGTGATTTCGGATAGGAATATAACAAAACCGATCCTGGCTTTTTGGATAGAAATCATCTAAATTCGATCCCGGTTCTTTCATGATATTAATCGAATAAAAGACGTTAAGTGGTTAATTAACATTCAAAGAATTTTGTTTCTTTTATTTTGGAAAAACTTATATATGATCTTGTAGAGCATCTGGGCTTTCCTTTCATTCTATTCCACCTCTCGCCTAAAAAGAGAAAACATAGGCCAGATAACTTTAAGAAACTAGTTGCTCCATCCCTAACCTTAGTCTAGCACATTGTTTAATCTTCCCAAATCCCACAAGCGGGACAAATGTACTGGTCGTTTCTGCATACTCAATTATTAACTTTATTTTTGAATTGATTGTAAGATTCTGAATTATCTTTTACACGCTTAATTTTTCCTTTTAAAAACATTCATAATTGGTTCTAGGAAATATCAAAAGGTTATAGAATTCGCAGCATAAATGTGCCGCGGAAAGTGCTATATAGGCTTAATTGATTTAAACAACTTTCTAATATTTGAAAATGAAATTTTCCATTCCAAATCATTTTAAACCATCTAAATAGATTTATCAAATTTTTTTCATATGTTTAATCATTTAAAAATATAAAATTTAAATTTTGGTCACTTTACTGCAAACGCGCAATTTTTTCGAAAAAATTGTTTTGGACATATTTAAAATATACAAAATGAAAACTTGATTTTCTTTCTTTATTCTTTAAGCACACTTAACCATTTATAAAAAAATTCTAAGTCATTTTAAAACTCTTTCCAAAAGGTTTATGCATTCCATACTTAACATTTCATTTTTAAAAGGAAAGTGATTTCCTATGTGCTTATCGATCTGTATTAGCATAACTTGGTAAAACAATTTAACAATCATATCAACCAATTAATACTTGATGATCAAAGCATATATAAGTATCCATACCAATCATAGCACATCATCAAACATGTGTGTGTGTGTGTGTAAATATAGATGTTAAATAGAGTTTGTCACCATAAACCAAAGCAATAAACTTCCTATCAACATTCTAATCAACCAACACTTCACTAACTACTTCCTACTCCATTGAACACTAGCAAAAAAAACCTCTCCCTTAAAATAGAGTTCTTAAAACATGACGTTTCAAGCCTCTAAGAAAACTTATCGAATTTATAACATACGGCAGTTAATAACGCTATAAACGTTTGTGTCGAACAAATAAGAGACAAGTGGCTTCGAGTTATAAAATGTTTAAGGTTGTCAAACCCTTAAAATAAGGTAGGTTTTGAACTTTTAAAAGATTAACATTGTATCACAAAACAATAGGGTGTCAAGCCTCTACAACCTTGTGATATCGAACTCCAACAATTCCTAGTGTCGAACTTCTATACAAACAGATATATCACACATCTACTAATTAGATATTGCATGCATCATCCTATATAGATGCCGAGTCTATAAATTCTTGACATTAGATAACTATCAGATAGTTATTCCATGTATCAACCTTCATGGATGTCGAATATCGACATAACAAGGGTGTCGAGTATTTGCAATGACATTACTATAACTAAAATAAAAACTATTTTATTTCGTTTTAAAGCCAATATTTTCCACTACATGCTAAATTATCATTCGATAACAAAATGCTTTACATTTTATTTTTAGAAATTGCTATTAGATCTATTCTACCTTCTCAAATATCTTTACAAGCCCTTATAATTAATATTTTATCTTATATTAACTGAATACTTTTCTAGAGCAATGTACTCCTAGAAAATTGTAACCATCACCACAAATACGAATTTCCATCTTGTCCCTTATATAAAAATTTCAAGGCCTAATTATTAATTTAATTATTTTTAATAATTAAAACCCAAAATAAACATGTTTTATCACTTAGGAAATTCATATGAATTTGAAAAATTTTGAAATTAAAAACCCATCTCCAGAATAATGTTCTAGACAACATATTCAAATTTTGAATCAATTGGAGATTAAAAATTTAGATTTTTCCTTTTAAAATATATTAAAACAATTCCATAAAAATTCCAATAAATCATCATTCAATCCAAAAATGATAATCATCAATCAAGGAATGACATATATTCACAATTAAGAAATCATCCATACATGTGAAAACAAGAATAAATAAATGAAATGGATACTATTATTCATCTTAGATTTGACAAGAGACTTTAAATTTTGATGTTGATTAATCCTCTTAAGCGTTTCCTCGGATTCTTAGATTTCCCCTTTTTTCTATCTAGGCAATGGCCGACTTTTTCTTATGTTTTTGTTTTATTTGTAAATTAAAATGAGAATGAATGAGAATGGGGTGGGTTTAGGGAATGAGATATTACCACTGTGCCCCTCTTATTGATTTCTTTCTATTTTATGTTCAAATCAATCTTATTAGTTGATTACTTAAGGCATGGCCTATTTAATTAACAAATCTCATTCTCCTTATCACCCCACATTGTTCTATTCAATTTATCTAATTAAACCTCTTGAATAATGTTAAACAAAAACTAAGGGTGTTACAGGCTCCCTTCTTGAAGAATTTCATCCTTAAGATTAAGATAAGGTAAACAATAAGCATATCAATCATGCAAATATATGTGGCAAAAATATAACAACAATAGTAGTATATCTTACTAGCAGAAGGCCTATATGACAAATCTAGAACATACCATCAAAATAACTCAGGGTAAGTATCTCTAATCCTATCTTCTATCTTCCAAGTACAGTCTTTCTGATTATCACTCCACTGGACATTAACTTACTTGACTATCTTATTCTTTAATCTCTTCTCATCTCTTGCTATAACATGAACTGGTTTTCTAACAAAGTCGTATCTGATTCTACTACTATATCTTCCAATATAATCAGTGCAATAGTAGTCTATGGATCATGCATGCTCTTCCTAAGATGGGAAGTATGAAAAAGATTATGGAATCCTACCAAATTATTCGGTAACTCTATCCAATAAGCGAGTTTTCCGATCCATTTTTTGATAGGAAATGGATCAATGTATCTCGGCGTCAATTTTGCAGACTTCCCAAATGAAACCACACCCTTCATCGGTGATACTTTAACAAAAACATGGTCTCCAACCTAGAATTCTAATTCCTTATACCTCTTATCTACATGATTTTTCTGCCTAGACCGGGCTTCCTTTATCCTTGTTCAAAGCAATTCAATCTTTTCTATAGATTATCTCACTATATTTGGACCAAGAATCAATCTATTCATGGTCACTAGCCAACATGCTGGTGATTTACATGGCCTTCCATAAAGAACTTCGAAGAAAACTTTCCTATAATTGTCTGATAACTATTATTATAGGAAAACTCGACTAAGTGTAAATGGTCCTCCCATAACCCTCCAAAGTCTAGTACATAATCCCTTAGAAAATCTTCAACAAGTTTGTTAACTCTTCCCATTTGCTATTTCATTTGTGGATGGTAAGCGGTACTCATCCTCAACTTGGTACCTAACACTTTTTATAGACACTTTCAGAATTCACTTGTAAATAAAGTATCTGTTTCATTGACTATACTACTAGGAGTTATATGCAGTATTAGAATATTCTTCGTAAATATTTTCGCCAAAGTAGGTGCCGTCCTTGTCGAATTGACGAGAATAAAGTGTGCATTCTTGGTCAATCTATCTACCACCGCCCAAATGCTTCCATTTCCCTTATTCAATCTTGGAAACATATTAATAAAATCCATGGACATAGAATCTCATTTCTAGAGAAACACTTCTAAAGATTGAAGTAATCCACTTCGCTTCTGATGCTCGGCTTTTACTTACTGACAATTCAAACATTGTCTCAGCCATAAGCCTCACCTCTTTTCATCCCTTCCCAAAAGAAACTTCTCTTCATATTCGGATACATCTTAATTCATCAAGAATGAATAGTAAACTTCGATTGATGACACTCCTTAAGAACTTCTTTCCTTATGTCATAAACATCTAGAACACACGACCATCCCTTCTTCCTCAACCATCCATTCTGGTCAAGAGTAAAAAAAAAAATTATCAATCTCAGTTCCCTCTTCAAGTCTTCTTACCTATTGAGCTAGTAATGGATCATCTCTCTATTTAGAAGCAATTGTTTTGATTATTACCGTTTAAACTTCCAAATAGGATAACATTGGAGTATTTTGGCTAGAACTAGCCGTCGAACTTAACTGCACAGCACAAGTAGTCAATTCCTCTATATCTTTCCATTCTGCCAACATAAATAACACAACACTTTGATGTTTTCTACTAAGTGCATTTGCAACTTTATTTCCTTTACCTGGTGTATACTCAAAACTGGAATCATAAGCCACCAAAAATCTAACCATCTCTTTTGTCTCATATTCAACTCATTTTGAAAGAATGAATATTTCAAGGATGTATGATTCATAAATAACTCGAATCATTCTCTCAAAAGATGGTGTCTCCATACTTTAAAAGTAAAGATCACCACTGCTAAATCATGAGTCGGATACCTAACTTCATGTGGTTGAAGCTATCGGGAAGCTCTTTGCATTAACACAGCTCCTAACTCTATCCTACATGTACCAGTATAAACCACTAAGTCTTGATTTCTATCTAGAACAACTAATAAGGGCGCATTGGTCAATACATATTTCGGTTCAAGAATGCTTCTTCACATTTATAGGTCCAAACAAACTTTACGTCCTTCCTTGCTAGTTTAGTCATAGGTTTTGCTATATGAGAGAAATCCTTGATGAATCTCATATGATAGCTAGCTAACCCTAGAAAGCGCCTTACCTTGGTAATAGTCTTGGTTCTTTCCAATTATCAACAGCTTTAATCTTAGCTGGATCTATAGATAATCCTTTTTCTAAAACAACATGACCAAGAAATTTACTTCTTTCTTCCAAAAATAACATTCTGAAAATTTCACCTTTAGTCGATGCTGCCTCAACGTTTCTAGCACTATTCTATGATGAATCTCATGATCTTGTTCATTCTTATAATATATCAGAATGTCATCTACAAACACTAACACGAATCTATCTAAAAGCTCTCGGAAGATCCGGCTCATTAAATCCACAAAGTAAGTAGGTGCATTGGTCTGTCCAAATAGCATGACTAACCATTCATATGAAGCATATCTTGTTCAAAACGACGTTAATGGATTGTTGTTCTCTACCACTATCAATTGATGGAACCTTGTTGCTAAATTCAGGTAGGAAAATACTTTGGCTCCACTCAATTAATCAAACAAATCATCTATTCTCGGCAAATGATATAGGTTCTTTAATGTCTTTTCATTAAGCTTACAATAATCAATAAACATCCTCATGGCCCATCAAGTTTCTTTACGAACATAATGACCGCTTCCTAGGGTGAACTACTTGGTCTAATAAAATTCTTTCGATCAAAGTCCACCAACTTCTTCTTTAACTCTTTCATCACAGTACGTGTCATTCTGCTAGGTGGTCTACTTACAAGTTCAGCTCCAAATACAAGGTCTATTCGAAACTCAATAGCTCTTTTCGGTGCTAGTCCCATAACTGGCTTAAAAACATCATCATACTCCCTTACAACGAAAACGAGATTCACCTCATCTTCCGCTTCCATTGCACTCAATAAAGCACATACATCAATATTCAAATTTTCTACCGAGAATATAATTCAATCATGGCTATTAGGATGTCTTAATGATATCTTTCTGTTTTGGCAAATATCCTTTTATCATGTCTATTTAACCAATCCATACCTAGAATTATCCCAAAACCCACAAAATCAAACACATTTAAATTGCAGGCAAATGCATGACCTAATAGCTCAAATTCTAAATGGCCATATCTCATCCTAGAAGTTCATAACCTGCTATTGGATAAGGTATAATGGTTGTAGATTTAACATCTACTAAAAATTGCAAGAGAAAAGAATGTGATGCGCCGGTATCAAATAATACTTTAACAAGTGCGCCATTAATCAAAAGTGTACTTCCCATTATATACTTTCCTTTCTCTTCTGTAGTCGGTCTAGAAGCTGATGGCTATAGAGCAAAAAATTTCCCTTTTTCAGCCTTGGCTAGGATTAGACATTCATTCTTGTAATGCCTTATTCGGTTCTAGTTATAACACTTCACACCTTTCTTTCCCACAGCCTTCTTTCCATCACCAAATTGACACTTATTAGCAAAGTGCCCTTTCTTATCACACGTATACCAAACTATATTAGCCTTTCCTTTCTTGACAGCTTCGCCCTTCTGATCCCCCTTCTTACTAAAGAACTTTCTTTTCTTGCCTTGGAAACGTTTAATCTCTATGGGCTTGTCATTTCCACATGTCGAAAGTGTTTCCTCATTCCTTAATAGCACCATCATCATATAACATGAATCTCTGAGATGTAGCATTGTTATCATGGAAATCTTGGGCTTCAATCCACAGATGAATTTCTTATTCCTTTTGATCACGATATCAATAGTAGCATCTCCGTATCCAAATAACTCATCAAATTTAGTTGCATTCTTCAATACAGACATCTCTCCCTGCTCCAATTCCATGAACTTCCTTGGCAAAGTTGACTTAGCTATCTTGGACAGAAACCTTCCCTCAAATATCCTCCTAAATTAATCCCAAGTTAAATTTTACTCTGGTACTCCTACAGTCACACCATTCCACTAACAACAAGCAGCTCCTTACAACTATCTAGATGCCAACCTCCTCTTTTGCTCATCATTCAAGCCTAAGTAAGCAAAAATCCTTTCACATGCAACAACCAAATATACATTTCAATAGCACTTTTCGTTCCTAGAAAAGGCTTCCTTCCCAGACTGGTATAATCACAGCTTAACTTGGCTTAATTATTGTGGGCATGCATTCGTGATCAACACCTCCTACATTGCCAAAGTTTTCTCCAGCCAACCCAACTGTGGCTCTAGTTTGCATCATATTCATAAAGAAATGGTACATAGTCCCCACATCTACTGGTGGTATTCCAACACTTACTTTAGCATTTTCATTTGGATTAGCATTTGCTTGTCGACATGGATTCCTCTTGGTATTGGGTCAAACTTTCCATTAGTTGTGGTGCTTCCTCCATCCAGATTCACTCTTCCATTTCCTGCTTCCCCATCTCACTTTTTCATAATCTGCATACAAGCCTTTGTAAGATGCAGAAGAATGGTCCAAGAGAAAAGGGAGAATAGAGATAACATATATACTTATATATAGAAAATAACAAGTAC
The DNA here is from genome assembly GCA_030765085.1 of Allium cepa. Lineage (NCBI taxonomy): Eukaryota > Viridiplantae > Streptophyta > Magnoliopsida > Asparagales > Amaryllidaceae > Allium > Allium cepa. Next base: position 217,159,274 of record CM060946.1, read on the forward strand.
ATTACTATAGCATTGTCCCATTCCCCCATCTTATTCTCTAATTTATTAAGATTATGTTTTCAAAAAAAAATAAGTTTTATTGCATCAAAACCTTATAAGTTTTACATAAATCTATGCTCTGGTACCAAGTTGTAACATTGCCTATTTTGAGGTCCGAAACTAAGCGCTATGAATGCTACGTCATCTATAGTATTAATTTTCGATGGAAAAATGAGATCAATTAACTGTAATCTATAACATCAAGAGCACATAAATATGAAAATTTTCAAAACTAATTTCATCAATAACTTTCATATTCAATACATCTCATTACGTCACCCCATCAATTCCACATTCAGATGAAATATAATAATAGTTACAATTTATTCCAAAATTTACGTATGAAATGCCCCATTAGGTGATTGGAGTCTAACTACTTGATAGTTATAAAATCTATCATTATATCCATTCAAACAAAACATAAGCTTTAAATAACACAGTGGAAATAAACTCCTAATATTAGCTAGCTTGCCTCATGCACGTCTTTGAAAACTTATTTGTCTAAGTGAAAATCCATACTCCCCACTTACTCAAACGAGCACCCGAGAGCTTAGGGGAAAAATAAAAACTTTGGACCAGACAAAAAGTATGCTATGAAGAATAATATACCATCTCGAACCAAAATAGATATATGGCGAGTCCACGCCATTGAGTGGAATAGCTTTTCCCCTCACTAGTATCTTATCCAAATTGTCAGTCTTAAATTATGTACGTGCGACCACAATGGTTAGAAAAAACATAACATGATCATATGCATGCATGCAACATGAGTAAGTATGACTTGTCTATCATTCTAGGGTTATGCACACCCAAGGTTTACCCTTCCTTCAAATACACTTTCAGTCTCAAATCATAGTTCTCCTAAGGCCACTATGAACCTAATGGTTTTGTAGGCTAACCAATAACCTATAGTGATGACTCGGGCAAAAACTTTAATCAGATGTTCAAATTCTCCAAAAATGGTTAGGAGGAAACTGGACTAAATGTTTGTATTATAGTTTTCCTAGGATCACAATGAACCTATTGGATTTGCGGGCTAACCAATAACATTTTTCTATAAGCAAATAGGGCTGTGAATTCCTTTCTATACCTAATTATCCTTTAGTCTCACTAATGACGAGCCCTACGCACTGGAATCGCAGACCGTTACCAACGGGTAACGGCTGAAGCATAGGGCGCAACCCTACATCGGTCCCACATTTGCACTTATTATTTGGTTTTAAATCTATGATTCATATTTCTTTTGATCAGTTCAAGGCATCCTAACACAATTGATGAGTACGTAAATGTGCATATTTTTACTGCCGTATTTAATCTAATTTAGTTAAATAAATGAGCATATAGGGTATTTTAACATGTTTAAACCAAAATTCAAATTATTTTCAAATCATCATTTATTCATCTTCGTATAGGGGAAAAATGGTTAGTTTTGTGCATATATTAATTTGAGAATATTTATTTATGCATTTTATTTTCTATTTTGTAGGAATTTGAATTCAAATTACAAGTGGCTTCATGGAAAATATGCATGCACAAGATAATACAAGCAAATGAAGATGGAAATAATTCATTTCATACAACATGGAGGACCCCACCTACCCACTTATCATGATGTACACTTAAAAGCTAATGCACATGCTAATTAAGATTGAAGTTACATGCATGTTTAAGTGGAGGATCAACACATGTTAATAATAAGTTGGTGGCCACACTTCCTCAAGGGTAATTCCAAAAAATTGGATTTGGGCTTCAATCTTGTATAAATACCCCATATGTTCATGTAATTAATCTTTTAGCCACCTTTGAACCTCCTCTCTAGTTAGCTCAGTTTTAGGCTCAAAAATAAATTATAAGCTCCCTTTTTTCATGGCTACTTAGCCATTTTTTTCTTTATATAATTTTCTTATACGCAAATTCTAATTCATGTTATTTTCAATTTACATGCTCTCTTTCCTTTTATGTTAGTAGCTTAGTTTTATTTCTTATACAAGTAGATTAGCTTTTATTTCATTTTAGTTAGCTCTTTTTTAATTAGCTTGCATTTTCCTTTTTTCTTTCATGTTGCAATCTACCATTGTTGAAATGATAACAAATATGAGAGGCTAAACCCCTTCAATCTAGGGGTAATAAAGCTTTCTTAATCATGTAGGTTTAATATTTTGATCATTTATGTTCTCCTTTTATGCTTATTAGAAAGTTGCATGTTGATGTAAGTTTATTAATGAATGATAGTCTATGATGTTGATCACATATAAGCTATGCTTACTCAAATAAACATAATTTACATCATTATCTAACTAATTGATTTGGTAATGGAAGTGGATTTGAAATCAAAATTTGATAGTCTATATTTATAATCAATAGTTAGAATAAATTTTATTTTCAAGTTCATTGTCATTTTTATGAGAGTTAAGAAGTGGTTTAGTGGGCATGTTAAAGTTTGATGGTTATATTAGGCTAATTAATAAGACAAATATTCCGTACTTATAATAAACATATCAAATGAATTCAATAATGACCAAAAACGAGATTATAATTTCATTTTGTTGACTTATATGATCATGAAAAGGAAATTAGCTCTAAATTACCTTCAAACTCTCACATTTTTATCCATTCTAGATTTTGCTAGTTTTTATATTTTTTAGCTTAACACCACTTCAAATCTTGGTTAATTTGATTGAATAGAATTTTAAAATCTAAAAAATTCCCTACAGATCGACCCTTAATCGCCATGTACTAAAATTGTATGTTATGCGCTTGCGGTTATTTTTAATTTAAATTTTGTCGGCTATTTTCTAATTCGATAGAAATTTGGCCATTCGAACATGTTTTTGGCGGCTTTGCCGGGGAGTTGATTTTATTTTATTTTCTGTTCTTCGAATTATTATTTTTTGATTTTATTATGTGTTTGTTGTGTGTTAATTTGCATTAAAAAAAGTTGTGCATATATTTATTGTTTGATTTGATTTGTGTGCTTGTTTCTTGTTTTCTAGTTGCTTTTACATTCATATTTAAAAAAAATAATTTTTCATTTTTATTCACAATTTCTATTTTGAATCTACAAATTTACATTTATAAATTATTTTTACATCACAAACTATTTTTTTAACTGCTACTGTGCACTCTCCTCTCTATAACAGTACTTTTGCATCATTTCCTTCTCAAAACATGGCATTTCAGTCATTCACACCTTGCACACCATCATTTCAACATTTCAGTGTGCACTAACAACCACAGCTACATACATCCATCACCACACCACTACAATCCATCTTGTAACAACCTGCATATTTTACGATGGTATATTTAAATGTTTTATTTAAATATAGCATCGTTAGTCGGATTAAGTTCGAAATGCTACTTTTCGTAAACTGTCAAATTAGGACTCGAGACCACTTCCATTGAGTCCAAAATGGAGTTTGCGATCTTTTTGAGTATAAACATTGATATGTTTGGAGTTGAGTAGAATTTTGCTATTTTTCTATTGGGCTTTGGGGTTGGATTTCAGTCCTTGAACTCATCTAATACCCTCACTCTTCATCCAACTCCTCTTCACTTATTCTATTATTTCCTAACACTCAAGCTAAAAGAAAAATGGGGAAAGAGATAGGAAACTAGAATTCCTAAACCCTAGTTTTGCTAGGAAATTCAAGTTATTGCTCTAAAATCAAAGAGAAGCTTAGGTAAGCATCCTCTTCATCTTCTCCATCTCAATTTTTATTCAATTCTCAGAAATTCCTAAACCCTAACTTAGAAAAAAAAATCACCTTTGATAATAGATTGAAGATTATAGAGGTGTATTGAAGAGGAATTGTTTTTGCTTTGAATTAAAGCTTCTCACTTTTTGTTTTTGGGTTTAAAGATGAGTTTTTGAACTCACATCTATATCTATAACTTTCATTGTTGTTAGGTATGAATTTCTAAGATCTATTCATGTTCATTGCTTTTGATTTGAATTGATTTGGTGAATTTTCCAAATTTTGGTGTTTTGAAGTCCAAATCATTAAAGATCCTATCTTGAATATTTGGACATGTTATTTTGGGTGTATCGAAGAGCCTATAAGGCTGAGTTGTCGCTTGGCATAAATCTCTAGCCTCTGTCAATCGTCTGATCGCTTCCGAATCAATTTGGCCATCATTGGCCTAGGCAAATTTCTGCCCAGCTGAACCAACCAGACGTCTGGTTGGTAATTTCAGACGTTTTGTTATGTCCCTGGAGAAGTTATATAACAAACGCATAAAATAAAATGACAAAGACAAATTCCAAACGTCTGATTTATTGGTTCAGACGTCTGGTTAAGTTTCAGACATTTGCTTTGTAATTTCAGACATCTGGGGGTTTTCTGGATTATTTCCATGACCCAAATCCAGATGTCCGGATTAACCCACGGACGTCTAGAACTATTCAGTTTTCATATTTGCCCACTTTTTGAGTAAATTTCCAATGTTTATCGATTTTTGTTGATCCTGTTAGTCATTATTACTTTTATCGACTTTGATGACTTCTTTTTCTAGATTTTCGAAAATATCCATTTTGATGGATTTGGTATCGATTTCTTTAGATTTGGTTAACGTCTTCGAACGTGAATTTTTAGTGATCATTGTTTTTACAATCGTTTTCTATGATTTTTCACTTTAAAATACAAAGATTTCTATACTGGTAGTAAATATTCAAACTCTTTCACAAAAATGATTTCAACGTTACTTTTAATACAGCTTTCGTTTTCAAATCCATTTTCTAATCTATTAGTATATACAAACCTTTACCTCATTCATATGAGAAATCTAATTAAATGACTTAGCAAAACAAGTGGTATGAAATGCTTTCGTTTTCTTTATCGGTTAATTCTTGGACTTGTTCGATTGAGCTCTTGTGACAATTTTCGAGTGGAAATCTACAATTTGTTCGTAAATACTTAAGCTAAGCCAGTGGTTATGGGACATGAAGCTAAACTCATTTATTTAATAGTTTAGTGTAATTCACACTTTTTATTGATCAATGGTGATCGTTTTATGGTTTAGACTAGCGTTATGCAATGTCTCTTTGTCCACGTGGGGGACTGTACCACATTTCATTGAGCTTCGTCTCATTTCTTTTATAGTTTCGACTCATTTTTATTGGCTAGCGACCTAAGTTCTTTTATGGAGTTCAGATCAGCGGACGTACCGTTATTGTACTACGTCGTTGTTTTGGCTTATTAGGTTCATCGGGCATACCGTTATTGTACTGCGTCGTTTGGAATTATTTGAGTTTCGGCTTCATCGGATGTACCGTTATTGTACTACATCGTTGTTCCAGCTTATCAGCTTCATCGGGCGTACCGTTATTGTACAGCGTCATCGTTCCGAATTATTTGAGTTTCGGGTTCATCGGACGTACCGTTATTGTACTGCATCGTTGTTTCGAATTAATTGAGTTTCTGGTTCATCGAGCATACCGTTATTGTACTACGTCATTGTTTAAGTTATTTGAGTTTCAGTTCCTCGGGCATATCGTTATTGTACCCGTTTGTGATGCATGTGTTGGTGAGTTTTCATGCTCCCGTTTGTGATAGGCCTCCCCCTTTGTGATTTCTGGATTTCTAATTGATAATTTGTAGAATTTGTGTTCACCAATTTTTGCAATTGGCAATGATATGTTTTGTTAATATTTGTGGTTTGGTGAATCAAAATAAAGAATATGACATTCTCTTTGGTGTTTTGAAATTCTTGAGATATTGTACGATTTTTGTTGTTTATTAATGTATACTTGCCACAGTATGGCATTATTGTTATCATGCGCATTAATCATATCTCTTATTCTGTCTCATTTTGTATGATATTTATAGCTAGACTGATCCATTTATTATTTTCTTCTTAAAAAATACTCGGGTCAGACCGAGGTATTTCAGGTGTTTCTGCTTGACTTCTTATCAGGGGCCATCATTTGACTTTTGGCTAATTACTGAGTTTAGTAGTTTTTTGTTTTATACATTCGGGATAGAGACTCCTTGATGTATACATATTCTTTTGTCTAGCACTTGTACTTATTCTTTTGTGATGTAGTGGATCTTACATGATCACTAATTTGATGTGCACTTGTATGTGTTATATTCATATCTGTTTCCACCTTAGTGATATGAATATCTGTGACTAATTTATGTTATGCTTATTTTATATTTATTTCCGAAGACCACATAGCCATTGTGTAGTAGCTTTGAGTTTGTACTTGATATGTCGGATTTACCCTTTAAATGAAATGTGTGACCTTCTATCCGCCATATTGATACTCGCACAAAGAAATTACACGGATGGTCGCTCCTCAACAGCTTTATTCTTCGTGCTAGTTCTTGGCATTACTCCGTTATGTCCTTGGCTAGTGTGAGTATAGAGTTGTGGCGTAACAGCTTGGTATTAGAGCCAAACTTTAGAACAATATAGAATATTATATCAAGGACCTTGTCCTAAGTCTCTCTTAGGAATCATGCCTTAGGATTTATTCGAGTCATTGGACCCGTTCTATCCTAATTTCTTTTATGATGCCTTGTTTTATCAATCAAGTTTGTTCGATATTCATTCTGAGAATAACCTTTGTTATCCCACCTTTTGGTCAAAGCTGGAATATCAACAAATTGGGAAGGAGTGATGGATATCGGGATTGGAGATCGATTGGAAATAAGGCTGTAATCGATGCCGCTAAAATTTGGCCTAGCTCCGATCAGGATGGAATCGATTGAAGATGATGATCAAAGAAAGAAGAAGCTATGTTTCAAATTTCAGGTTAATCAGAGTTCGTATGAAGAATATATGATCGATACAAGGTGAGAAGAACATGTTGTTCGTATCCATCGGTAAGTTAAGGAGATGGCTTGTTCGAGTCCATCATATTCGCATCCATCAGGAAATCATGACACTGGCTCGTTCGAATCGATCGGTTTCGTATCCATCGGAGTAACATCACCTCAGTATGTTCGAATCGATCGAGTCATGTGCAGTTCGAATCCATCAGGCTCGCATCGATCTAAACAGCATCATCGAGTCGGTTTCGGTTCGTATCCAGCATGGTAAGACTACTTCATATCGATCAGGGGCTAGTTAAGTTCGCATCGGTCACAGGTAAGTATAGTTCGTATCCATCCAATTCGTGGTTGTTCGAATCGATTGCGTCGGAGTCCTTGTTCGCATCCATCATGCTCGAGTGAGTTCATTTCATATCGATGAGCAATCGATATGAAGTGTGCCAACATTTATCGATACGAACAAGGGCTTCAATGAACAGGTGATAATTGATAATTGATTCGAGGAAGGACTGAAGTGAGTGGATGCAAATTATGCGTCGGTGCGAATGAATCCTCGGAATTGAATGCAAAAAACTCGGTCAAACTCGGCACACAAAGGGGATCGATCTAAGAAACTCGCTCCACATTACTCCACGTCACTGCGCGCACGTGCTTCTGATCGATGCGAAGGGGATGGATATGAACCCATGGATTCGAACCGGACAGCCTTCCAAAGAACATTGAATCGTATCGATCATATCTCCTAAACCGCTGATCCAAATGCAACGAAATTTTCTCAATAGCTTGCATACAAGGCAAAGAACAGTCCTGCCATGTTTCAGCTCGATTGGATCAATTTTTGATGGATATAAAATTGTTTCGTATCGATCATAGATCAAGTCGAAACTTGGTGGGGTCGGTCAAGTGGGCCCACTCACATGCCAGAAGAAGTCTCCCGAAGTTTGAGCGCGATATCAGCCTTCTACGCCTATAAATATGCCCCTGAAGCCTACAGAAAAAGGACCTTTTTGCTATTCGACGTCCAGACTCTTCCGAATTCAAATCTACACCTTACTATCGCTGTTGTACTCCAATTACTTCAGTGTAATCGCTGTAATCATCTGTAACCAGCAAGGATAATCAATAAAAGATAAAAACTTTGAAGTGGACGTAGGCCGGAGATAGCCGAACCACTATATATCTTGTGTCTTTGTTTGATATTACTAGATGCTGTTTGTTATTCGCTTAGATCTAAGATTTGTGTTTGAATATTGCTGACTTGCGTTCATACACTGGTGCTTTCACGACATTTGGGTTTGTGACCATTTTTGACGCAAACAACCTTTTTCCTCTTCTTTCTTTCTTTCTTAAAGAAGATAATTGGTTAGATCCAGCTGTCCCAGCGCTGGTCAATCCAGTGCTACTCCTCAGGATGGAGTATTCATGTCTGCCCAATAGCTTTCAGATCTTGTAAAGAATGCTCAAGTTGTCGGATCCATTCTAGAACCTACTCATCCAAGATCTAGGTTTGCACCCTTTTGCAGAGATTATACCGATTTAGGTGGAAGGCCTATCAAGGGATCAGAAAGTGTTATAGAAATCCAAGCCTGGCTTAGATCATGCAACCGCATCTTTTCTCGCATGAATCTTGTTGGTCTCCATCGAGTCCAAGTGGCTTCTATCATGCTCCAAGAAAGATAATTAGATTGGTATAAGCTTTTGATTTTGGAGATTATTGAAGCGGATCTTACTTGGGAGAAATTTTGAGAAAGGTTTGAATTCAAGTTTGTGCCAAAAGCTGAAAAGGTAACTTTTGCCCGAAGCTTTATTGACCTTGTTCAAGGTGAATCTTTTATGACGGATTACGTCGCATCTTTTGAATCTCTCTCTAAATATGAGGTCGAGTATATTAACACCCCATTGAAGAAAAATTAGAGGTTTGTTTATGGGTTGAATAAGAACCTCAAAATGCCTCTACTCTTTAATCTGGAAGTTTCTTTTGATCAGCTTATTGATATCACTCTTCAACTCGAAGAGGCCGATAAAGAAAGCGATGCTGAAGTTGTGGGTGCCAAACAGAACTTCAACTTCAACCAGAAGAGTCCTATTAAGTTCAAGCCTAATCTCAACAAGAAAGGGAAACAAACAACTTCAGTAGCAAAGATTCCTATCTCTAGTCGTGGATAATGCTACAATTGTGGTTCTAAGGACAGTTATGCTAACGGGTGTCCGAAACGCCTCTTTTGTCGTTATTGCAAAGGTTGGGAACATTTCTATCTTCATGTCCCAAACTTCCAAGAAAAAAGAGGGAAAGCTAAATGTTGTGCAAGCTCCTAGTAACACTTCTCTTGGTCAAGGTATTTTTGATTCTATCCTTGATGGCATTATTATGTTTCATGGTCATCCTATTCGAGTTCTTTTTGATACCGGTGCATCACACTCTTTTATATCAAAAGAACTTGTTGATACTTTTTCTTTGAATGTTATATGCTTGATGACTTCACTGAGAATTGCAAACTCGGTTGGTGGATCTGCAACACTCGGTTTACTTTATAAAGATGTCGAAATTATTTTATGTGATTATGCTTTCCGGGCCGATTTACATGTTATGCATTACCTGGGTTTCAAAATGATAATGGAAATGGAATGGCTTAATCGTTATGAAGCCCACATCCTGTGTCCTAAAAGGACTATACATCTTCAACATCCTCAATCTGTTAACCAGATTTCTACTGTTCTTAAAGAATCAAATCCCAATTCGGTGGCATCCTTATATTCTCTAAATCCTTATGATGACGATAATGATGATGAGGAAGATGTCATTTTCCTTATTCATGTTGTTCGTGAATTTTCTGACATATTTGAGCCCTTTTTAGGATTACCACCTAAGCGAGCAATTAGTTCAGAATTAATCTAATCACTGCAGCTCTACCTATCACTCATCCTCCTTATTGTATGTCCAATAAGGAAAATGAAGAGATGCGTAAATAATTATCTGAATTGGAAGCAAAGCAATTTATTCATTCTAGTTCCTCTCCATGGGGAGCTTCAGCTATCTTTGTGTAGAAATCCGATGGTACACTTAGGCTTTTCATTGACTACCGCAAGCTTAACGATCTCACCATCAAGAGTAAATATCCCTTACCCTAGATTGATGATTTATTCAATCAACTCAGCGGTGCTAGAGTCTTTTCACAGTTAGACTTAGCAACCCATTTTCATCAGCTTCGTATTGCAGAGGATAGCATTCCTTTGACATCGTTTCGTACACGTTATGGATCTTATGAATGGCTTGTTATGCCATTTGGTTTAATGAATGCTCCAGCTTATTTCATTGACCTTATGAATCGAGTTTTCAAAGATTTCCTCGATCGCCGCTCTCATCTTTATAGATGATATTCTTGTTTATTCTTAAACCGACGAAGAGCATGAAAACACCTTCAGATTGTATTGGAAACTCTTAGGAGCAATCAATTGAAAGCAAAATTTACTAAGTTGCACTTTTGGCAATCTCATGTGAAATTTCTTGGACATATTATTTCTAAATCCAGAATTTTCATGGATCCTTCAAAGATTGAAGCAATTCAAAATTGGAAGAGACCGAAGAGTGTGATCACTACGCCATACATGGCCTATTGCAACGAAAATACAAGATGTTGCTAGCTACAAGGTAACAATAGCTATGCAGATTTTTGTCTATTACAACATTAGCTTTAGGATGTTAGTATAGATATCAACACTATGTTGTAGTAGCTATAGACTTATAAAAATATTATAAAAAATGAGCGCGGCTGAAGAAAAAAAAGCAAGGTGAGGCGGGAAGCAAAAACAAAGCGGCAAAAACAACGCATGAAACTCTCGAACACTTAAAAAAACACTTAACAAAAGTTCTAAGTTTACAAGCTTAATTGGGTTTCGATTACGGCAAGTTCAAGTTCAAGTTCAATTAGGGCTTCGGTGTTTCAATTAAGTCTTCAATTGGGGTTCGTTTGGGTTTCGAATTTCAATTAGGGCTTCGATTTAATCTACTGCTTAAGGTATCACTCTTTGTATATTTCAAGTTTTCCCTGATTTGATTGTTGTGTTGCCTAATTTACTGATTAGCTTGTGAGTTCATGTGTAATTATGTTCTTGATTTTATTATTGGTTTCTCTTTGCATGTTATTTGTGTGTAAATTGGTGACGAAAGTCGAGGAAAAAATATGGGAAGAACTTCCTAAGTTCAATGAAGGATATATCAGTGGAGTGAAATGTTTTATTCAAAATACTTTTTCTAGATTCGCGGTAGGTGATGAAATTACATGCCCATGCAAAAAGTGTCATAATCGCAAGTGGCATCGTCAAGAGGTAGTCTACGACCATCTGATTTGGAATGGTCCATCTGAATTGTACGTGAAATGGATTTGTGAGGTTTCCTGTCAAGATCCTGAAAGGAGCGATAACGATATGGATCGTGAAGCAGGAATAAATTTTGGAGATAATCTTGATGAGATGTTGCATCGTACTTGTGGAAATATGCAGAACAATGAAGGTTGGTTTTCTGTTGGAGTAAATGGAGTAGATGTCGATGCTAGAAAATTTCATCATCATGTTGAAGTGGGAAAGCAGCCATTATATCCCGGGTGTACTAAATTTTCGCGATTAAGTTTCATCGTCGGGCTTTATTCTTTAAAATGCCTACTGGAATCACCGAGTCTGCATTTACCGATTTATTAGAGTTGCTAAAAGAAGCTTTTCCACAAGCCCACATCCCTTTATCTTTCAATGCTACCAAAAATATCATTAAAGATTTAGGCCTCGATTACCAAAGAATACATGCATGTCCAAATGATTGCATGCTATATTGGGCAGAAAATGAAAAGGAAAATAACTGCAAAACTTGTGGTTTTTCAAGGTGGGCTATACCGGAAATGAAAGCAGGTGTTGACAATGACCCGGAGCAGCGGATTCACAAAGTATCGGCAAAAGTGATATGTTATTTTCCGCTAAAACCAAGGCTGCAAAGGATGTTCATGTCCAAGGAGTATGCAGAACTTATGATATGGCATGTAGTGGGACGAAAAAATGATGGCAGACTTCGACAGCCAACTGATGGCGAGGTTTGGAAGACGATGGATGCCAAATATCCTCATTTTTCATCTAAAAACAGAAATATCTGGTTAGGAGTAGCAGCTGATGGATTCAGTCCTTTTCGTACAATGACTACAGCTCACAGCACATGGCCAATCATATTGGTAAATTATAACCTTCCACCTTGGTTATGCATGAAGCCAGGAAATTTGATACTTTCAACCCTTATCCTTGGTCCACAATTTCCTAAGAATAGCATTGATGTTTACATGCAGCCTCTTACCGCAGAATTCAAAGAATTATGGGGTCTTGGCATACAAACTTATGATGCCTTAACTAGTGCTAATTTCGCGTTACGTGCAAGCATGTTATGGACGATCAGCGACTTTCCGAGCTATGCAGTGTTATCCGGCTGGAGCATTAAGGGTTATTTAGCTTGTCCCATATGCCATTTCGAGACTTCTTCAACTTAATTAAAACAGAGTAAAAAAATGTGCTTCATGAATCATAAGAAATTTTTAGATCCGGAACACAAGTGGAGGTTTGATAAGAAAAGGTTCAATGGTGAAATTGAAATGGGAACATCTCCGGGAATTTTATCCGGGACATACATTGAAGAATTGTTGGCTAGTTATGAAAATATTTTTGGGCAAAAAGAGGTCAACAAGCATACAAATGAATCCCCTTTTAAAAAGAAGTCAATATTTTTTAGTTTACCATATTGGAGTCACAATGTATGTCGAAATAACCTTGATGTTATGCACATAGAGAAAAACATTTGTGATATCATACTTGGCACTTTACTAAATATTGATGGGAAGTCGAAAGACCATTTAAGTTCTTGGTATGATTTACAAGAGATAGGCATCAGGGTGGTCCTTCATCCAGTTCTATCAGCTGATGGGAATTACCTTAAGATCAGGGCTGCCATATTTACAATGACGAACAAGGGGAAAGAAATATTTTGCTCGGTGTTGGAGAATGCTAAACTTCCTTATGGTTGTGCAGCTAATATCAGCCAGTATGTAAACAAGAAAGAGAGGAAAATTGCAGGGTATAAGAGCCACGATGCTCATTTTCTTCTCCGCTACTTGCTGCAATTTGCTGTGAAGAAATATGTAAAACCTGAAGTTGCATTACCTATGATAAGATTAGGTGCATTTCTAAGAAGTCTTTGGAGTAAAATTATCAATTCGGCTGATCTCAAGAGGCTACAAAAGGAAATTGTGGAAATTCTTTGTCAATTTGAGATGATATTCCCAAATGCTTTCTTCGATATAATGGTGCACTTGCTAGTTCATTTATGCAAGGAAATTGAAAATGGTGGACCTGCACATCTTCGTTGTATGTTTCCTATTGAGCGTTATCTTTGTAAACTGAAATCGTATGTTTGCAACAAAAGTAAACCTGAGGCGTCCATTGCTGAAGGTTATCTTGCAGAAGAATGTTTGATATTCTGTTCAAGGTTCTTAGGTGGCGATGGAGCAGGAAAAATGAAATTTGAAACATGTCCATAGAATCTGGAATATCCTATTGGCACAAGAAGAAACGAAGATGGAAAAAGTATTCATCTTAAAGATTCTCAATGGACGGCATGTCACCGTTACATTCTATTCAATTGTGGTAACAAGGAAATAAAGAGTTTACTTGAGTAAGTTTTTAATTTTTATTTTTATTTTAGTAATTATTGAAGAATCATAAAATTTGTTTCTATCTTTTATTAACCAGGTCTTTATTCTAGGGAACATCGAGCTTTAATTGATGGTCATGCATTATCAAAAAAATATAAAAGAGAGAGAACACAGTGAAGAATTTTGGAAGTGGTTAAAGGAAGAGGTTGGAAAAAAGGAGGACATTTCAAAAGAAGTACAACTACTTGCAATGGGCGCTCTTCCAACAGCTAAGAGGTTTACTAGATATGTTACAATGGATACATATTTTATACAAGGTTCAGAGATGCCAAATGTACAACACAAAAACAGTAGTGTATTTTTGACAGCCTTGACTATTAGCTTTGCAAGTTCGAAAGATCAAAATCCATTGGTTGGTGAAGTTAATTAGTATGGATCAATTGAGGAAATATTAGAACTAGATTATTGGGGAGAATTTAGTGTGGTTTTATTTGAGTATTGTTGGTACCAAGAAGAGAAAGATTTATATGGGATGACTCGTGTCAATTTTAATCGATTGTGCCAGAAATCCGATCCTTATGTTATGGCTTCACAAGTACAACAGGTGTTTTATATAGAAGATCCAATTGATAAGATGCGCCACAATGTTATCAAGAAATTGCCGAGAGACTGGTGTGAATCGAAAGCGAAGATGCAAATAAAGATTTGAATGATATCCAACGTGCTTATGGAATGGGAAATCAAGATTTTGATGTTCGTTGGTGTAGAGATGATGTCCCAATAAGCCGAATCCGCCTTCCATCTAGCAGAGTAAAAGAAAATGCTTCTTAATTTCTGTGTATCACAATCATATTTAATTAAGTAACTAATGTACCAAATTTAAGTAAGAAAATATTGTTTCTGCCTTGATTAAATGTTGTAACTGATGTATCATATTTGTGGCTTTTTTTCTCTTTTTTAGTGTTTCTGCCTTTATTACATTTTAGTGAAGTGACTGTTTTATTTTATAATGCAGTTGGTTTATTTTAATTTGTAATTATGTCATTCTAATGTTAATTCCTCCATTTTGTGTAGGATGGAAGAAAATCTTAAATTCCATATCAAAGGAAAATTTGAGAAGAATGCATATGTTGGTGGAGAAGAGACTTTCGTCATGGGCGTTGAACTGGATATGTTTTCTTACACAGTATTGATGGAGTATGTCAGGGGTGAGCTAAAGTACACTGAAATTGGAGGAGTATATTCATGGAAAGGTCCAATGAGGGGATGGAAATTGGTGACCAGTGATGCAGATCTGTGGGAATTGATGCAAATAAAAAATAATGGTGATTACATTGATTTCTATGTCGACACCATGGTCGATGATAAAATTGAGCCAACGAAACAAATGCAGCCACATGTCATTATACGCCTAAGGAAGAATCTGTTGTCTCCAGGTATTAGTGTACATGATCAAGTCTTAATTTCTTTAATTATGTTTATGACATGATAAACTTTCCTTTTATGTCGTTGTATGTTTGCAGCTGCGAAATCACAGAAACGACAATTTGTCACCACTCACCATCTGCAACAGGCAGCAAAAAACAAGAAGCGGACTGAAGTCTTTACTCCGATTCGAAAGTCGGCAGGGCTACACAATCCACTTACAAACGAGACGCAGACTGATCAAGTCTTTGGTCCTAGAAAGTCGGCACGGCTAAACAATCCACTTACCGAGGAGACGTAGACTGATCAAGTCTTTGGTCCTCGAAAGTCGGCACGGCTAAACAATCCACTTACCGACGAGACACAGACTGATCAAGTCTTTGGTCCTAGAAAGTCGGCACAACTAAACTGCCCACTTACCAATGAGACGCGGAATGATCAAGTCTTTAGTCCTAGAATGTCGGCACGGCTAAACAATCCACTTACCAACGAGACGCAGACTGATCAAGTCTTTAGTCCTAGAAAGTCGGCATGGTTAAACAATCCACAAGTGAGCGAAGCTGCTGTGAGTCCACGCATGGGCCGAAAAAAGGTGATCAGCAAGAAGTCAACTGGAGTCGCTAGGTCTACAAGGTTACCAGAGAAAAATCCAACTGAAGTCAGTAGTTGTACGAAGACACCAAAGAAGAAAAATCCAACTAAAGTCAGCGATGCAACTTTGAATATCAACTCAGCAAGCGTCAGGAGTAAATTGGATTTCTATAATCCTCCAGATGAAGATGAAAATGTGGACGAAAATGAGATTCTAGTAAGAAGACTACAATCTGATCTTCTAATATGATGTTCTATATATATTTTTCTTATATTTATAATAATGTCTTGTTAAATTACTTTCAGGATGATGATCTACCGCCTCCGCCACCTCCACCGCTAACAGAATACGAAAGGGAGAGAGCTAAACATGTGTCGTAGAAGAATAGTGTTTTCGAAGCTCTTGGGATGCCACATTAGTTACTAGACTGATAAATGAATTTGAAAAAAATAAAGGAAAATCAAAGATGTCAGCTGAAAGCGAAGATTATGCTCCAGAACAAGAGGAACCTAGTGAAGATGATACTTCAAAAAATCCAGTAAAGGTGCGTTATAGCTGAAGATTTAATTTTATGTTGGTAATTATAGACTAGCTTCCTTATTTATTTATTTTATTGTTTTTGTGTGCGTATTTTAGAGAACCAAAAAAATTACGATTACGCAGCCTCAGTCTGGACCAACAACTCATTCACGGGTCATTGTTGAATCTGCAACTAATAAGAATGCAGCTCCGAAGGCAGGGGAAAATCCAGTTCCTACACAAACTGTTGATCCACCATGTATCATTGAGTAACCACACAATGAAGGAATAGGAACAATGGCTGCTTATTTGGCTATGCGAGAATGCCAGAAGAATAACAGTAGTGGAAGTGCAAGGAAGAAGGCTGTTGTCGGAATTGTCACGACACATATTGAAAATGAAGAAGATGAAGGTATTATCTAATTGAGTTCTGATTTTAATAGTTTAAGTTCTCATTTATTTATGTCTAGCCTTCTCATTACTATTGTATGTACTTTGTAATAGTAGTGGGAGCTCCCAAAAGGTTCAGGGGAAAAACAAAGATGGATAAAGTTCATTCAAGGTCATATGACAAAAGAGTTCTAATCCAAATGAATTATCGGGGCCAACCTATTTCATACGCTGACCAAGTAATGTCTGAACTGAGTGCTTTTTTAGGAACACCAAAGAGGAGTGTTTCAATTACTTACAAGTCTTGGTTTGATGTTCCTTTAAGTTTGAAAGGCACGCTGTGGAACTATGTCAAGGTAATTTGCAAACTTAGCTGAATTTTACTTAAATATATGAAATTTGTCACAAAAGTAGCATGACTGTTCTTTTTAACGTTTGATTTGTATTTAACCAACGGTATATTATTCTGGATGAATGTGAATATTGGGTTTTGAAGTCAATTTGTGACTCTTGGAGGGGGTACTAGAGTCGTATTAAAAAGTCACATTATACGGCTTACGAAACTGATGAAGAGAGGCTTAAAAATAGGCCGGACGAAATTCCACTTGCGGATTTCAAAGTACTCTTGATGTATTGGGGAGATGAAAAAATTCAGGTATAATTTTAAGTTTTATCACATAATTTTTTTCCGTTTTTAATCATTCAAATCAGGTAGATAAACATCTTTATTTCATGTTTCTGTAGTCTAAGGCCCTTACAAATTATGCAAGTCAGAAAGTGTATACAGACACACACACTGCTGGTCCAAAACTTTTTTCCCAAATTCGGCATAAGTTGGTATGTATTTTGCTTATTTTTATGGTTGGCTGGAGGTATGCATTTTATTTTATCTGAAATTCCTCTCCTTATTTAGAAAAGCGATATATGTTCCAAAATTAAAATTAAAATAACTACATATATGTTCCAAAATAAAATATCACCTCACTCAAACAAATAAGAAAAATAAATATTAGTGATATATGTTCTGTTTATGATATAGAAGTTTGTAACTAAAAGAATAACAAGCAGGCTATATAATCTGATCTGTCACATTAATCATCCAACAAATGTTTTTATTTCAATTTTAATGTATTAATTTGTATTGTATCTATTTATTATTTTTGCATTTTCACATTAATTTATGACTCAATAGCTATTAATAACATTTGTTAAAAAAGTACATAAAATCTATAAAAATATAAATGAGCCTTTCTTTGCCCCTTTGGCATAGAAAACTCAATTCTTCTTTTCCAAACCAATGTTCATCATCCTCATGCATTCGTACGCATTTGGTCAATATACGTCTGCAAGTTAGATGCATATTAAACATTAAATATGAGTCCACTCCATCTATGTGGAAATTAAGTAATTTGTAAACTATTGGATACACTCTTAACTCTTAAGCATATGGATGTCCAGTTGATGCCTGTCTTTTGTCTGTTGTATGTTGATGACTTTACTGCCTTGCTAAGCTTAAATCGTTTTAGTACTATATATATGTTCATGGCTCATGGATTAATCACGGGTAATCTTAGTTTTGCATCAGAATCTAAGACGAATCATGGGATATTTGTTATCTCTGTGCTTACAGTTAATAATCTGAAAGCAAAGACATATGGGATATTTACTATGCAAATTTTCCTTAGCTCAGCCTTGAATTTTGCAAAACTGAAACATATGCTTGAAAAAGCTCTGACATTGTTGCTACATATGTTGTGATTTTATACTTGTTGTTTCTTTAATTTTGCACTTGTAAGCTGCTTGAGAACTTACTGTTGCTCCATTTTTGCATCTGTGAGTTGCTCGAGACTTTTAGCTTGTGTGCACTTGTGGTTTCCGTTCTTCATTTGAACCAAGATTTATTTTTATGTCAAGGCGATCATATTTACCTTAGTTTTTCTTTGACTTTGAGTATAATTTCTAAATTGATTAGTGATATATGTTCTGGAAAAATTGGTTTGATATCCTTTTGTTGTCTTACTTTTTTCATTTAATTTGTATCAGTCCAACGAATCAGATGGAGAATCTTTTGTTAAAACTCGCAAGCGGAAAGAAGGAAAGGTGTACAAGACTAATACTTCAGTAATGAAGTACAGAATTGTAAGGATTTTATTTTCTCTTCAATCAGATGTCAAAAATTGCTATATTTTGCGCATCGACATTTTTGTAGAATTAGATCATGTTTTGTTGAAACCTATAGCAGGATATTTTCTGAATCCATTTTAACACTGTTAATAGATATTGCAAAACAATTCTTGTTTAAGAAACTTGTTTCAAAATTATTAATTTTATTTAATGTCACATTTTGAAACTGCTTTATTTTGCAGGATAAGATTGAAAAAGCAATAGGAGAAGGAGGAAGTGATGGAGTTGTTCAAGAAATGATTTTTGATGGAAAGTCGCACGGTCCATCTTGGCTTATAGGACGGCACACAAAGTCTGTAGAAGTTTCAAAATATGCCCCAACAACAAGCACATACATATAGGAGCTGACAGCGAAGATAAGGGAAAATATAGCTGACGAAGTCGAAGAAAAGGTGAGCAAGAAGGCCCAAAATAAATTTGATGCGAAGGTGAACCAAAAAGTTTGGGAGAACTTGACATGGGTTCTTAAGAAATTAAGCGAAGCAAACCCTGACATGCAAATTGATGTTGGGGATCTTTGTGCGACCGTATGCAGTGATGATAGTGGAGGCACTGGAGGCACTGATGGCACTGGAGGCTTGCAAATATGAATGTACTGTTAATAAGTAGAATTTAGTATGTACTAGCTGTAACTATCAATATGAATGTACTGCCATTAGAGAATGTACTGGCTGTAATAAGCAAACCCTGACATGGGTGCTTAAGAATTTAGTATGTACTGCCATTAGATATGATATAATGTTGCACTGTAATGTTGCCATAGATATGATATAATGTTGCAGTAGTATAATGTCGCAATACATTTCCAATTTAAATTGCAAAAGGTGTTGCCATAGATATGATATAATGTTGCAGTATGTGATGTTAAATGTGGTGATAAACTGGCAAAGTGTTGCCATTGGATGGTAAAAGCGTTACCGTAGATTAATGAATATGGACCCCACAACAGGGTTCCGTGAAGGTGGGCCATAGAATTAGTGGGCCCCACAATGTGGGCCCACATGTTAAGGCCCACTTTTTAGTAAATTTGATACATGTGGCAACAACAGAACCGATGTTGCTCTAGGGCCGCAAAGATGTTGCATTTGACTCTACGGCAACGCGGCAAAATGCATCACCGAGAAAGTGTTGCCTTTGCCCTTTTTAGCCTAAAGCAACATTTTTTGGCACTTCCTGCATCACTTCTTGGTGTTGCAGTATGCAATCTATGGCGTAGTGGATGGAAATTCGTAGCTTTCTTGGATTGGTAGGTTATTACTGTTGGTACATAAAAGACTTTTCAAAAAACTTCGTGCCTCTTACTAGTTTGACAAAGGAAAGAGTTAAGTATATTTGGTCAAACAAATGTGAAGCTTCTTTTTCGAAACTAAAAGAACTCCTTTTTGATGCTCCTATTCTTGTGATTCGCAAGGGAAACCTAGACTTTATTGTTTATACAGATGCTAGTCGTGTTGGTTTGGGTGTCGTTCTCATGCAAAGGGAACGTGTTATCGCTTATGCTTCTAGGAAATTAAAGCCCGCGGAGACTAGATATGCGACTCATGATTTAGAGCTCGTGGCTATTGTTTTTACCCGTAGAATTTGGCGACATTATCTTTTAGAAGAGAAATTTTTTCTCTACATAGATCATAAATCTTTGAAGTATTTATTTTCTCAAAAGGAACTTAATTTGCATCAACAATGTTGGCTCGAGTTCCTTTCATCTTATGCTCTTGATATTCTTTATACTTTCGAAAAGGGAAATCGTGTTGCCGATGCCCTTAGTCATAAGCAACAAGCAGTTATTTCTATGATGATATCCGAATGGAATGATCTGGAGACTTTTTCCACTTGTGAGATTCGAGATCGTGAATCTGATTCATGTTCATCACTTGTTTTATGTAGCCTTAAGGATTTTCCATCTCTTTTAGACTGCTTTCTTTATGCTCAAAGGCATGATTTCGAATTGGCTCAGCTTAGCTAAAGTTGTAGGGATAGAAACAGTTATGGTTGAAAGACTTTGAAATCGATGCTCGTGGCGGCATTCGAAAATTTGGTAGACTTATCATGGAAAATATTAGCGGTCTTCGTAAAGACAGTATAGAAGATTCTCATCATTCTAAATTTACCATTCATCCCGGTAGTAGTAAAATGTACGCGGATATGAAGCGACTTTATTATTGGGATGGAATGAAATCTGATATTGCTAACTTCATTAAGCGTTGCATAACTTGCCAACTTATAAAGGTCGAGCATCAAAGGCCCGGTGGGTTGTTGCAACATTTGGATATTCCTGTTTGGAAGTGGGATCAAGTCTCCATGGACTTCATTGATGGTCTTTCCCGTTCTCGTTTGGATCATGACAATTTGTGGGTGATTGTAGGTAGGCTTACAAAGTCCGCCCATTTTATTCCCGATCGGTCCAATCGGACCATACCTCTCTTGGCCAAACTCCATGTTAGAGAAATTGGTAGATTGCATGGAGTTCCTACTTCTATTGTTAGCGACCGTGATCCATTATTCACTAGTGGATTTTGGAAGAGTCTTCAGAAAGCTTTGGGAACGAAGATTAATTTTAGCCCCGCTTATCATCCTCGGTTCGATGGATATACCGAGCGTGTAAATCAAACTCTTGAAGATCTTCTTCATGCATGTGCTCTTGATTTGGTGGAAGTTGGAAAAATCATATTTCTCTTGTTGAGTTTTCCTATAATAATAGCTTCTAATCTAGTATTGGTATGGCACCTTTCGAGGCACTCTATGGAAGTCCATGCCGATCTCCTTCTTGTTGGCTTGAGGCCAACGAGAAGCTGGTTTTAGGTCGAGATTTTATTCTTGATTCCATAGAAAAGATTGACCTTATTCGTCATAGGATGAAAGAAGCTCAAAGTAAAAATCCTATGTCGATAACCGAAAAAGGAATTTGGAATTTTCTATGGAAGATTTGGTGTTTATTCATGTTTCACCTATGAAGGGTGTTGTGCGTTTCAGTCGATCGGGAAAATTAGCACCTCGTTATATTGGCCCATTTTCCATCATCGAACGCATTGGTTCTGTGACTTATCGCATTTTTTTACCGGCTCAATTTTTTGCTATTCATGGCGTATTTCACGTCTTTCAACTAAGGAAATGCCTTAGGGATTCCGATTCTATTCTTGAGCCCGGTGTTATTGAAAAAATTGAAGTTTCACCTAATTTGACTTATGACCGACATCCTATTCGTATCATTGCTTCGAAGGTCAAATGCCTTCGAAATAAAGGTGTTCCTCTTCTGAAAGTTCAATGGTCATTAAATCCTAAGGATTGTTCTTGTTGAATATGCGCTTTGCGCTATATGATTTTTGTTTGATGATAATAAACATATATACATTCGCTTAAATGTATTTGTTAACGTACTATTTTAATCTTCACAGAATAAATAAATATTTGCTGAATAAAAATAAATAACACAGTTTTTGAATTCAAACGAATATTTTATTCAAACAAATATTTATTACAACTTTGATAGTACAATTTCAAGCTCTCACTATACATATACAATTTTGACTACAATACATGACATTTCACTATTTTACATCAGCACCTCACTACATATCACTCACACTCATATTTATCTTCAACTGCATTCAAGTTTGAATCCAGCATCTGAGCGATCTGCAAAAATATAAACTAACGCAGTAAAATTGAAAATAAAATATTTTTGCGATATAAAATAAAACGTGAATTTTGAAAATGATATTTGCCTCAGTTATTTGGGTTGTTCGTCATCATTTAAATTTGAATTCATCATACACGAACAACTTGTGACATACACAGTATATTACTGTATATGCCACAAGGCCGTGCACGCCGATATATGCACTTGATTGATTTACAGGGACAGGCAAGCACAGGTCAAACCCAAATGAAAAATCGGGTTCAACTCACGTGCAATAACATTGAAAATCACGACACAAGCACAAGGTCAAATCCAAGTTTTGAAACTGGATTCAACACAAGGCGACATGACATGAATGCAACGAAGACCAACATTAAAATGGACTGCAACATGGATATCACAATCAAACTGCAACAAGGCAACTAGGAATGAACAGAACATAGCAGCTCAAGTCATCAAGTTCAGTGCAGACCACAGAATGCCACAGCAAATACATCATGAAAGACCAGAGTAGTTCAGTCAAGCAAGTGCACAACAATCAACACAGTGAAGTATACCAGTGCTACATCAGTGAATTCAACATGACAGTGTACAACACCAACATAAGCAACAACATGAACCAACTGTGCATATATGAAGCACAGTACAAGGCATGTCAACAAACAATGTAATCAACATGAGTATCACAAGAACTCGACAGTGGACAGACCAACAACAGTGTGCAACAGGGAACACAGGTCAGACTATATCAACTCAACAGCAACAGGAAGTGCAATTCCAAGTGAAGAACCAGACTCAAGTTAGTGCACAGTGCATATATGATGCATACAAGTACAGGCCACAACATGTCAATGAAGCACAGCTGCAAACAATATGGACAGTGAAAACAGAAGTGCACAGCAACAGTATTGAAATGGACAAATGCAACTGAACCAACTACACAAATATGCTATGCAGTAAAGTCAATCAGAGGCATCAACAAAGACAATGCTTGACACCGAGCATGTACAAAATGATGCATGATGAATCAGACCATACAATATGAAACAGAGGCAACAAGACTATATGCAAACAAAGTCTCTACATGGATGCAGTGATACAAGTCAGAGCAACAATATCAAAGCAATGGTGATGGGCCGAGAGGACCAGTGATATAAGTAAAGATGAGTGCAGATTCGAAGTCGAAAGCAACATAGCACCAGGCATCACTATGATACAACTTACAAACCCAAATGACAACTCAATAAATTTTGCAGTGAATCATAATGAAGCAGTGCAACATCTTCCATCAACACAATCAAGTGACCAACATACTACAGTGACATCAAAACATGGCAGTAGGGATGTAATTGCTGTGAACAACAAGAGGGATACAAGCATCAAGCTGCAGTTTTCAAAACGTGTAACCAAGTCAAAGCAAGTGATAACCAAACATCTCAAATTCAAGGCCGAAGTCATAGTAAAATCGCCATGTCAATGTTGAACAAGTCAACAAAGTATAAATTCCAGAAATCAAAATACCGTGGTCATCACGAAATTGAATCAAACCGTGTTAACCAAGTAAACACGAAATATTCGAAATTGAAGAAGTCAGAAGTCATCACATTCGTTGAAGAAAAATCAAGTGGCAGAGATGAATATGTGACAAATTCAAATTATTTTATACGAACGCAAGAATAGGATTTACAAACCCTATATAAATCAAATTCACATCATCGGCAAGGGTATTGAATTCCAGAAAGCATAAAATCAGTAAAAGAAAAAGCATACAATTACATACCGAAGAAGGAATTCGATCAACGAAGCAGCTGCAAAGAGCATCGAAGTCGAACAATTATCAAAGGTCGGCGCTTCAATTTGAAAGCCCTAAATTGCATCAAAGGGACGAAGCCCCAATTTGATAAGGACGAAGCCCTAAAAAGGAACGGCCGCCATTACAAACAAAGAAGTAAAAGAGACGGGTCAAATAGCAAAGGAGGCCGGCCTGCTTTCAAAGGGGTTTTGTTTTTAAGGGGTTTTTTTTTAAATTTAATATTAGGGTTATTTCATTTTTAATTGCATTTAATCGTATTTTCCTTTTTTCTTTTTAAACCGTTTTATTTTTTTCTAGTCGTTTGACTAGGGGACAAGCTACGTGGCGTAGCTTGAGAATTCGCAACTCGGTAGTTGAGTTGTGGCAGGGTTTTGAGCGTAGAGTTAGATTAGTCAATAGCGGGTATAGCGAGTTTACGTGTGTAAGCGAGGGACTATCTAATTTCTAGTAGAAACCTTGGGGGCAGCACGTAGGCAGGTTTTTGCCGAAGCTGGGTAAATTCTGTGTTGTTCTGTTCTGCATTTTATTATTCTGATATTATCTGTGCTGTGTTTATTCTGCAGTGATCTGTGTTAAAATTAATATACACTTCTGCAATAATTCTTATAATTAACACTATCACCCTATTCACCCCCCCTCTAGGGTGAAATCGATCCTACAAGTGGTATCAGAGCTAGGAATAGAAGTCAACATTTGTTTTAAAAATTCTATTTTTTTTGAAAAAATCAGTTTTTGTTTAAAAATTCGAATTTTTAAAATGGCTTCTTTTAATAATGCTTTTGCAGAAGGTCAATCCATAGTTAGACCACCAATGTTCAATGGTGAATATGCTTTTTGGAAAAATAGGATGAAATTCTTTTTGAAAACCATTGACGCTTGGGATATTGTTGAGATAGGTTATAGAATACTAACTATAACTGTAGATGATCAGGAAATAGAGAAACCAAAGGAACAATGGACAGAACTAGAAAATAAATTACAGAATACTAATGCCAAAGCTATGAATTCTATTATCTGTTCATTAGACCAATTTGAATTTAATCGTGTCTCACATTGTCTAACTGCGCAGGAAATATGGCACATATTAGAAGTAACTCACGAAGGAACATCTCAAGTCAAAGAATCTCGCCTTGCCATGCTAAGCAGCGAATACGAGAACTTTACAATGGCGAAAGAAGAAAATGTCAAAGAGATGTACGGACGACTTTCCAACATCGTATACAAATCAAAAGCTCTCGGAAAAACATACACCGAATTGGAAATAGTCCGTAAAATCCTCAGAGTCCTTCCACGAAGCTTTGAAGCAAAAGTAACTGCCATTCAAGAATCGAAAGATTTAAAACAACTCAAAGTCGAAGAACTCATCGGAAATCTCACCACTTATGAGCTAGAAATGAAATTCAAGGAAGAGCGTGAAGGTGGAGATACTCGAAAGAAATCAATAGCTCTCAAAGGAACAACTGAAAGTGATGATGAGAATGATGACGATGATGATGGAGCAGCAGAGCTAGCGCTACTAATAAAGAAATTCAAAAAGTGGAATCGCAAATACGGAAATCCAGCTCGAAATCATGAATTGAAAAACAGAATAGGCAAAGCACTAGACAACCCAGAAGATCAGAAAATCATCTGTTACAAATGCAACAAACCCGGCCATATCAAGCCACAATGTCCTCAAAAACGATCAAATCAAGGAAAGAAACTAAAGAAGAAAAGCTTTGCGGCTACTTGGGATGAAACTGACGAAGATGAAAGTGATAACACCGAGAGTGAGAGTGAAAAAGCAAATATGTGTCTTCATGGTGAAGTTACAGATAGTGATGACGACGAGCCAAGCGAGGTATCAAAACTCACTCATTCTGAATTACTAATTTATTTCCATGAAGTAAATGGCTGTTATGAACGACTTAGGGAAAAATATGCTAAACTTGAATCTCAAAAGGATACTTTGATAGAATGCAATAAACAACTTGATCAATTAGTTAAGAACTATCAATGTAGAATTCCTAAGTGTGATAAGTGTCCAACATTTGAAGAAGAAATTAAAAAATCGGAAATCAATATAAAATCACTTGAAAATGAAATTCTGATTTTAAAAGAGAATGAAAATACTAGGAGAGAGAATTCTATTAAAAAGTGCACACAGTTGTTAAACGAAAATGAATCTCTCAAATCACAAGTCCAACAATTGTCAACGACTTTAGATAAATTTTCAAAAAGTGAAAAATCGTTGAATATGCTATTAGGAAAGCAAACTGTTAATATGGTTAGACAAGGACTTGGATATAATAATTCGAAAATTGTTGAAAACAAGATTAATCAAGTTAATTCTATGTGCACAATTTGTAGAAAATTTGGACACGGTCACAATAATTGTTGGTATAGACCCAAACATGCGAAAACTATACCGATTTGGGTTTCAAAAGGCACAAATATAAAATCTCTCAAAGTTAAACAAATTTGGGTGCCAAAGGGAACAATTATAAATAGTTTTGGGTCTACGCAAAATCATTTTTCAAAATTTTCTGCCACTAACAACCATGGACCTATAAAAACAAATAGGTCACTAAACTCTCTTCTCGCGTAGGTATGCTGGCAGGCTAAGGAACAACAGCAATGGTACTTGGATTCTGGCTGTTCCAGGCACATGACAGGCGATAAATCGAAGTTCCTTAGCCTAGAAAAGTACAAAGGTGGCAGAGTCACAATGGGGAACAATGACAAGTGTAAAATTGTCGGTAAAGGTAAAGTAGGTAACAATACATTTACCTTAAATGACGTTTTATATGTTGAAAATCTGCACCACAATTTGATATCAATCAGCCAGCTATGTGATAAAGGTATGAATGTTATCTTTGATTCTGACATGTGCAAAATTGTTGACAAATCATCAAAAGAAATCTTATTTTCAGGAAAAAGGAAAGGTAATATATATTCTCTATCTTTTGATGATCTCATCCTCTCTAAATGTTTGGTAGCTAAGGATATAGAAGTGAATTTATGGCATAGACGTTTAGGGCATGCTAGTATGAACTTATTAAACAAATTAAAAAGGAAAAGTTTGGTAAGAGGGTTGCCATCACATGAGTTTGAAACTGAAAACATCTGTAAAGCATGTACTTTGGGAAAACTTAGAAAATCATCGTTTCATGCCAAAAACAATGTAAGAACTTCTAGAGTTCTTGAACTAATTCATATGGATCTATTTGGACCTAATGACATTGCTAGCTTAGGAGGTAAGAAATATTGCTTTGTGTTAGTTGATGATTACTCAAGATATACATGGGTATACTTCTTAGCTAAAAAATCAGAAACTTTTTCATACTTCACAAGATTCGCAAAATTTGTGCAAAATGAAAAAGAAGTCTCTATTGTTTCGTTAAGAAGTGATCATGGTGGAGAATTTGAAAATTATGAATTTGAAACTTTCTGTGATGAAAACGGAATCAAACATGAGTTCTCTGCACCACGTACTCCACAACAAAATGGGGTAGTTGAGAGAAAGAATCGTACTTTACAAGAATTGGCTAGGTCTATGTTAAATGAATATGAACTACCTCTGCATCTCTGGGCAGAAGCTGTAAATACAGCATGTTATGTAATGAATAGAGTTATCATCAGACCGATTCTTAACAAAACCTCCTATGAGTTATGGTTCAACAAAAAACCAAACATCGCTTACTTCAAAGTGTTTGGATGTCCTTGCTATATTCTTAATACAGGTGATCAGTTAGGAAAATTTGAAGCAAAGGCTGATGATGGCATCTTCATGGGTTACTCTTCGAGAAGCAAAGCTTATAGAGTCTACAACAAAAAGACTAAAACAATCGTAGAGTCAATCAATGTGAAATTTGATGAAGGCATTGACGAACAGAATACATCCAAAAGCAACGTTGAAGAGGAGAAAGAAAAAGATGAATTTGAAAAACCAAAAGAAACTGCTGATGCTAGAGAAACTACCACAACTCAAGAAGTCAGAAGAAATCTGGATCCAGAAAAGCTGAAATACAAAACAGACCATCCACCAGAATTGGTAATTGGAAACCCTATAGCAGGTATACAAACTCGTTCATCCTTTAAAAATCTATGTGATCTGTGCTTATATAGTGGATTTATTTCAGAAATAGAACCAAATAGCATAGATTCAGCCCTTAATGATGAAAACTGGTTCATGGCCATGCAAGAAGAACTAAATCAGTTTGAACGAAATAATGTTTGGAGTCTAGCACCTAGACCTAAGGATTATCCAGTTATAGGAACAAAATGGATTTTTAAAAATAAATACGATGAATCTGGAAATATAATTAGAAATAAAGCTAGACTAGTTGCTAAAGGATACAATCAAATTGAAGGAGTTGACTTTGATGAAACCTTTGCGCCTGTAGCTAGACTAGAATCAATTAGAATATTGTTAGCTTTTGCTTGTTACAAAGGATTTAAACTAAGACAAATGGACATTAAGAGTGCTTTTCTTAACGGAGTTTTAAAAGAAGATGTGTTTGTTGAACAACCAGAAGGTTTTGAAAGTCATAAATATCCAAACCATGTATACAAACTAAAGAAGGCATTATATGGATTAAAACAAGCTCCCAGAGCTTGGTATGAATGTCTTACATCTTATCTCCTTGAAAATGGGTTCAAAAAGGGATGTTTAGATACCACACTATTTCTGTTGCATGAAAACAATGATATTTTGATTGTTCAAATATATGTTGATGACATCATTTATGGTGCTACTAACAAGTTGTTGTATGAGAAATTTGAAAAAGTCATGCAGGAAAAATTTGAAATGAGCTTGGTTGGAGAGTTAAAATTCTTTTTAGGATTTCAAATCCAACAAAGCAATAAAGGCACATTCATTTCTCAAACAAAATATATCAGGGAACTTGTCAACAAATTTGGATTGAAAGATGCTAAACCAGCAAGAACTCCCATGAGTACAACACTTAAACTTGACAAAGATGAAAAGGGTAAGACAGTTGATCAAAAGCAGTACAGAGGTATGATTGGATCACTCCTTTATCTTACCGCTTCTAGACCTGACATCATGTTTTCTGTCTGCTTATGTGCACGTTTTCAATCTAACCCAAAAGAATCTCATTTAAAAGCTGTTAAAAGAATTATAAGATATTTATTGCACACCCCACGATTTGGTCTTTGGTATCCATCAAATGATAATTTTGAATTGAAAGGTTTTTCAGATGCTGATTATGCTGGAAACTTGGTTGATAGAAAAAGTACTAGTGGAGCATGTTTTATGCTAGGACATTCATTAGTTGCATGGTCGAGTAGAAAACAAAATTGTATTGCATTATCCACAACAGAGGCAGAGTATATTGCTTTGAGCGGTTGCTCTGCTCAAATCTTATGGATGATACAAACTTTGCATGACTATGGTCTAAATTTTAAACGTGTACCACTAATGTGTGATAGCAAAAGCGCAATTGATCTCACGAATAATCTTGTACATCATTCGCGAACAAAACATATAGATGTAAGACATCATTTTATTAGAGATCATATTTCCAAAGAAAATATCTGCATAAATTTTATTTCAACTGATTCTCAATTGGCAGACATCTTTACAAAACCCCTACCAGAAAATAGTTTTTGTAAACTACGACTCAGTCTAGGTGTTTTAGAAATTTGCTGAATATTTAACATTTTTTTTCTCCCTACAAATCATCGAAAAGAAAAATAGTGATTGAAAAAGTGATGACTGTTGATATTGATTATATATTATAACTCGAGAAAGTATAATTAGAAAATTTCTTTAGAAATGTAAACAAGAGTTATAAAACTTTTTGTTGGTAAAAATTCCATGACCATCTCTATACCTATCATATTTCTATCAACCATCATTCATCAAAATTCTATATAGTTTGTCGATATGTGGTATTTCAAACAGGAATCGTTCGTTTTTCATTTTTTAAAAATAATAAAAAAAAATATATAAAATAAAAATTAATAACAATAAATAAATACCAAAGTGTTCACTCTCATTTAAAAGTCCTCACGGTTATGCATGGGTGAATTACTTGGAATTTGTTATGTGCTTCCATGCTCATTTAAAAGTCCTCACGGTTATGCATGTATGGAACACATATCAAAAGTTGATTTTTTTTAAAAAAAATAAACAAGTTGATTCTAATCCCATTTAAAAGTCCTCACGGTTATGAGTGGTTAGAAGATACTTGAATTCATTTTTCTAAAATAAATTTGGAATACTACTAATCTCATTTAAAAGTCCTAACGGTTATGCATGATTAGTAGATATTCAAATTCCTGATATAAAAATACCACAAATAGACACAATTGTATGGTTTTATATGATGACATCATCTCCATCATTCTAAAAGTGGAATATGCGCCTAACAATATTTTTATGATTTTTGTTTGATTTTCTATTGAAATTTAATATTTATATTCAATTGGGTTTTAATGTTGGATTAATATCGATCACTTTATCTCTATTTTCTCTATCTCTATTATTCTTTTGCTGATAACAAAAGGGGGAGAGAAAAGTTAAGATTTTGTCAAATAAAATCAATCAAAGGTCAAACAATTTTCCATTTGCATATAGGCTCATTCACACATTTTATTTGTATGCATATATGTAGGGGGAGTCATATATGTAGGGGGAGTATCATATAGGAAGGAAGCATTCAAATAGGGGGAGCAATTGAAATTATCAAATACATTTAATATATTCAAAATCTTAAATATATGTTTGTTATCATCAAAAGGGGGAGATTGTTGAATATGCGCTTTGCGCTATATGATTTTTGTTTGATGATAATAAACATATATACATTCGCTTAAATGTATTTGTTAACGTACTATTTTAATCTTCACAGAATAAATAAATATTTGCTGAATAAAAATAAATAACACAGTTTTTGAATTCAAACGAATATTTTATTCAAACAAATATTTATTACAACTTTGATAGTACAATTTCAAGCTCTCACTATACATATACAATTTTGACTACAATACATGGCATTTCACTATTTTACATCAGCACCTCACTACATATCACTCACACTCGTATTTATCTTCAACTGCATTCAAGTTTGAATCCAGCATCTGAGCGATCTGCAAAAATATAAACTAACGCAGTAAAATTGAAAATAAAATATTTTTGCGATATAAAATAAAACGTGAATTTTGAAAATGATATTTGCCTCAGTTATTTGGGTTGTTCGTCATCATTTAAATTTGAATTCATCATACACGAACAACTTGTGACATACACAGTATATTACTGTATATGCCACAAGGCCGTGCACGCCGATATATACACTTGATTGATTTACAGGGACAGGCAAGCACAGGTCAAACCCAAATGAAAAATCGGGTTCAACTCACGTGCAATAACATTGAAAATCACGACACAAGCACAAGGTCAAATCCGAGTTTTGAAACTGGATTCAACACAAGGCGACATGACATGAATGCAACGAAGACCAACATTAAAATGGACTGCAACATGGATATCACAATCAAACTGCAACAAGGCAACTAGGAATGAACAGAACATAGCAGCTCAAGTCATCAAGTTCAGTGCAGACCACAGAATGCCACAGCAAATACATCATGAAAGACCAGAGTAGTTCAGTCAAGCAAGTGCACAACAATCAACACAGTGAAGTATACCAGTGATACATCAGTGAATTCAACATGACAGTGTACAACACCAACATAAGCAACAACATGAACCAACTGTGCATATATGAAGCACAGTACAAGGCATGTCAACAAACAATGTAATCAACATGAGTATCACAAGAACTCGACAGTGGACAGACCAACAACAGTGTGCAACAGGGAACACAGGTCAGACTATATCAACTCAACAGCAACAGGAAGTGCAATTCCAAGTGAAGAACCAGACTCAAGTTAGTGCACAGTGCATATATGATGCATACAAGTACAGGCCACAACATGTCAATGAAGCACAGCTGCAAACAATATGGACAGTGAAAACAGAAGTGCACAGCAACAGTATTGAAATGGACAAATGCAACTGAACCAACTACACAAATATGCTATGCAGTAAAGTCAATCAGAGGCATCAACAAAGACAATGCTTGACACCGAGCATGTACAAAATGATGCATGATGAATCAGACCATACAATATGAAACAGAGGCAACAAGACTATATGCAAACAAAGTCTCTACATGGATGCAGTGATACAAGTCAGAGCAACAATATCAAAGCAATGGTGATGGGCCGAGAGGACCAGTGATATAAGTAAAGATGAGTGCAGATTCGAAGTCGAAAGCAACATAGCACCAGGCATCACTATGATACAACTTACAAACCCAAATGACAACTCAATAAATTTTGCAGTGAATCATAATGAAGCAGTGCAACATCTTCCATCAACACAATCAAGTGACCAACATACTATAGTGACATCAAAACATGGCAGTAGGGATGTAATTGCTGTGAACAACAAGAGGGATACAAGCATCAAGCTGCAGTTTTCAAAACGTGTAACCAAGTCAAAGCAAGTGATAACCAAACATCTCAAATTCAAGGCCGAAGTCATAGTAAAATCGCCATGTCAATGTTGAACAAGTCAACAAAGTATAAATTCCAGAAATCAAAATACCGTGGTCATCACGAAATTGAATCAAACCGTGTTAACCAAGTAAACACGAAATATTCGAAATTGAAGAAGTCAGAAGTCATCACATTCGTTGAAGAAAAATCAAGTGGCAGAGATGAATATGTGACAAATTCAAATTATTTTATACGAACGCAAGAATAGGATTTACAAACCCTATATAAATCAAATTCACATCATCGGCAAGGGTATTGAATTCCAGAAAGCATAAAATCAGTAAAAGAAAAAGCATACAATTACATACCGAAGAAGGAATTCGATCAACGAAGCAGCTGCAAAGAGCATCGAAGTCGAACAATTATCAAAGGTCGGCGCTTCAATTTGAAAGCCCTAAATTGCATCAAAGGGACGAAGCCCCAATTTGATAAGGACGAAGCCCTAAAAAGGAACGGCCGCCATTACAAACAAAGAAGTAAAAGAGACGGGTCAAATAGCAAAGGAGGCCGGCCTGCTTTCAAAGGGGTTTTGTTTTTAAGGGGTTTTTTTTTAAATTTAATATTAGGGTTATTTCATTTTTAATTGCATTTAATCGTATTTTCCTTTTTTCTTTTTAAACCGTTTTATTTTTTCTAGTCGTTTGACTAGGGGACAAGCTACGTGGCGTAGCTTGAGAATTCGCAACTCGGTAGTTGAGTTGTGGCAGGGTTTTGAGCGTAGAGTTAGATTAGTCAATAGCGGGTATAGCGATTTTACGTGTGTAAGCGAGGGACTATCTAATTTCTAGTAGAAACCTTGGGGGCAGCACGTAGGCAGGTTTTTGTCGAAGCTGGGTAAATTCTGTGTTGTTCTGTTCTGCATTTTATTATTCTGATATTATCTGTGCTGTGTTTATTCTGCAGTGATCTGTGTTAAAATTAATATACACTTCTGCAATAATTCTTATAATTAACATTATCACCCTATTCACCCCCCCTCTAGGGTGAAATCGATCCTACAGTTCTTAGGAATCCAGAGAATTCATCGAGCGAACACATTCGGACTTACACTCTCGAGTTCTTTGAGGCGAACTTCTTACTTCAAATTTCCTTTTGTGTTGATATGTTTTTATGGTTGTTACTCTTTATTTTCTTCTTAAGAATTACGAGAACGTAATTTCTTTAAGGTGGGGAGTTTGTAACAACCCACATATTTTACGATTGTATATTTAAATGCTTTATTTAAATATAGCATCGTTAGTCGAATTAAAGTCCGAAATACTACTTTTCGTAAACTGTCGAATTAGGACTCGTGACCACATCCATTGAGTCCAAAATGGTGTTTGCGACCTTTCTGAGTATAAACATCGATATATTTGGAGTTGAACAGAATTTTGCTATTTTTCTATTGAGTTTTGGGTTTAGGTTTCAGCCCTTGAACTCATCTAATACCCTAACTCTTCATCCAACTCCTCTTCACTCATTCAATTATTTCCTAACACTTAAGCTAAAATTAAAATGGGGGAAGAGATAGAAAATTAGAATTCCTAAACCCTAGTTTTACTAGAAAATTCAAGTTATTGCTCTAAAATCAAAGAGAAGCTTAGGTAAGCATCCTCTTCATCTTCTCCATCTCAATTTCTCTTCAATTCTACGAAATCCCTAAACTCTAACTTAGAAAAAAAATTCACCTTTGATAATAGATTGAAGATTATAGAGGTGTATTGAAGAGGAATTGGTCTTGCTTTGCTTTAAAGCTTCTCACTTGTTGTTTTTGGTTTAAAGTGTGTTTTTGAACTCACATCTACGTCTATTCATGTTCATTTGCTTTTGATATGAATTGATTTGGTTAATTTTTCAAATATTGATGTTTCGAAGTCGAAATCTTTAAAGATCCTATCTTGAATATTTGGACATGCTACTTGGGGTATATCGAAGAGCCTATAAGGCTGGGTTGTCGCTTGACATAAATCCCAAGTCTCCGTCGCTCGTCTGATCGCTTCCGAATCGATTTGGCCATCATTGGCCTCGGCAAATTTCTACCAAGCTGAAACAACCAGACGTCTGGTTGGTAATTTTAGACGTTTGGTCATGGTCCTTGGAGAAATTATATAATGAACGCAGAAAATAAAATGGCAGAAACAAATTCTAGACGTTTGATTTACTGGTTCAGACGTCTGGTTAGGGTTCAGGCGTATGCTTTGTGATTTCAGGCATCTGGGTTTTTTTGGATTATTTCCAGAACTCAAATCCAGACATTTGGATTAACCCCCAGACATTTGGAATTGTTCATTTTAACTATTTGCCTACTTTTTGAGTAAATTTCCAATGTTTATCGATTTTTGTTGATTCGATTAGTTGTTATCACTTTTATCGACTTTGATGACTTCTTTTACTGGATTTTTGGGAATATCAATTTTGATGAATTTTATATAGATTTCTTTGAATTTGATTCACGTCTTCGAATGTGAATTTTTAGTGATCGATTGTTTTTACAATCGTTTTATGTGATTTGTCACTTTAAAATACAATGGTTTCTATACTAGCAGTAAATATTCAAACTTTTTCACAAAAATGATTTCAATGTTACTTTGAATACAGAACTCGTTTTCAAATCCATTTTCTAATCTATTAGTATATATAAACCTTTACCTCATTCGCATGAGAAATCTAATCAAATGACTTAGCAAAACAAGTGGTATGAAACGCTTTAGTTTTTTTGTCGGTTAATTCTTGGACTTGTTCGACTGAACTCTTGTGACAAATTTTGAGTGGAAATCTATAATTTGTTCGTAAATACTTAAGTTAAGTCAGTGGTTATGAGACATGAAGCTAAGCTCGTTTATTTACTAGCTTAGTGTATTTCACACTTTTAATTGATCAACGGTGATTTGTTTATGGTTTAGACTAGCATTATGCGATGTCTCTTTGTCCAAATAGGGGACTGTACCTCGTTTCATTGAGCTTCGTCTCATTTCTTTTATAGTTTCGACTCATTTTTATAGGCTAGCGACCTACGTTCTTTTATGGAGTTTGGATTATCGGACGTACCGTTACTGTACTACGTCTTTGTTCCGGCTTATCAGGTTTATCGGGCGTACCGTTATTGTACTGCGTCGTTGTTTGGAATTATTTGAGTTTCGAGTTCATCGGACGTACCGTTATTATACTACGTCGTTGTTCCGGCTTATCAGGTTCATTGGGCGTACAATTATTGTACTGCATCGTCGTTCCAAATTATTTGAGTTTCGGGTTCATCGGAAGTACCGTTATTGTACTGCGTCGTTGTTTCGAATTAATTAAATTTCTCGTTCATCGGGCGTACCGTTAATGTACTACGTCGTTGTTCCGAGTTATTCAAGTTTCAGGTTCCTCGGACGTACCGTTATTGTACTACGTCATTGCACCGGCTCTATAGTTAGCGACCATTGGATAACAACCCGTTTGTGATGCACGTGTTGGTGAGTATTCATGCTTCCGTTTGTGATAAACCTCCCCCTTTGTGATTTCTGAATATCTAATTGATGATTTCAAGAATTTGTGTTTCACCAGTTTTTGCGATTGGCAATGATATGTTTTCTCAATATTTGTGATTTGGTGGATAAAATAAAGAATATGACATTCTTTTTGGTGTTTTGAGATTCTTGAGATATTATATGATTTTTGTCGTTATATTAATGCATACTTGTCACAATATGACATTATTGTTATCATACCTTTTAATCATATCTCTTATCCTATCTCGTTTTATATGATATTTACAACTAGACTGATCCGTTTATTATTTTATTCTTAAATAATACTCGAGTCAGGCCGAGGTATTTCAAATGCTTCTACTTGACTTCTTAACAGGGGCCGTCATCTGGCTTTTAGCTAACTACTTAGTTTAGTAGTTTTTTGTTTTATACATTTGGAATAGAGACTCCTTGATGTATACATATTCTTTTATCTAGCACTTGTACCTATTCTTTTGTGATGTAGTGGATCTTACATGATCACTACTTTGATGTACACTTTTATGTGTTATATTCATATCTATTTCCGTCTTAGTGATATAAATATTTGTGACTGATTTATGTTATGCTTATTTTATATTTGTTTTCGAAGACTACGTAGCCACTGTGTAGTAGCTTTGAGTTTGTACTTGATATGTTGGATTTCCATTTTAAATGAAGTGTGTGACCTTCTATACGGCATATCGATACTCGCACAAATCAATTACACGGATGATCGTTCCTCAACAGCCTTGTTCTTCGTGCTAGTTGACGGCATTACTCCTTAGTGTTTTTGGCTAGTGTGAGTATAGAAGTGGGACGTAACACATCTCCACACAACACTTCCCATTATTATTTCCATCATCTACCAACTGCTAAAAACAACATTCACAATTGATGTACCATTTAACACCATTTAACTTCAACCAGAACTACATCCCATTACTTAACTTTAGTAACCCACTTCTACAAAACTGTGTGCATCCCATCACTGCCATACTTACATACAATCATCACTGCTCCTCTTTGAACCATCCCCTACAACATTGTTGTCACTTCTGCTATTTAAACTCACTCTGACTTCATTGCCACTCCACACTTCCTTCGTATACTTGCCACCAAACACTGTTGTGCCACCAATACACCCCACATTCACTGTCCAAACTCACCTCGGATCTACATACACTTCCTTTACCCATACATCTTACATCTTCATACCACAACTTATATTCACCTATTCCTCTACATCTCTATCACAACTCACATTACTCCTACCACACTGCACAACCACTTGTTCACCACTACACCCTTGCACATCTACTCCTAAACAACTAGAGAACCAACTACAACACCCACTCCATACAACATTGTCACAATTCTACTCACCACAAACCTATCAAACCTCCTACGCTCCTACACTACTTCAACCAAGTCATCTCATCACTTCAGATAGAAACAACCCCTCCTCATAATGACAGCCATAACTGTTGCCTAACCACTGATCTGCCTATTCCTGTTGTGCACACTATTCACATACAGTTCTGCCCTACTGAGCCCCAAATTCTGCCATATCTAAAACTCCTCCACCACTAGAATTCATTGTTGTGTATACATACTTCAAACAGTTCAAACTTCCTCTACCTCCAAAACATCTTGCCACCACTACAATACTGCTGCTCTGCACTGCTGTAAGCACTTCACCCATCCACCATAACTATCCTCCATCACCACAACATCTACTAACCAGAAGTAAAACCACCAGTGCAGCTCAATACCGTAGTGCATACAACATCACCTTTACACACACACACACACAACACCATTCAATCACCATTCAACACACTTCACATAGCACTGTCATATACTGCTTCCGCTCCTTAACCACCATTCAACACACTTCATAACTATCCTCACCACCCAAACAATCCTTTCTGTGCACTGTGCCTTATACAACTCCTTCACTCAGTGCTTCAACGAGCCCCACTGCCATGTCTATCATCAACCATTCAACTTCATCACATCACATTGCTCTGCCCATTCAAACCTCCATCAAACTCGATAACATCTCTGAACATCTTCCATAATAGCTGGACCTTCCTCCACCTGACAGTCATAGCTCACCAAGGCACCCACATCAGTGCAAATCTCTATGTTGTGCATCACCAGTCCACTTCAGAGCCATCCTCTTGCATCTACCATACATATTTACAACTCCTCCATTGCCCTGTTCATACCAAAACCCTGTAACATAGCCATTGCTTCAACATCAACTTGCAAGCACCCATCAACTTGCAAACACAATACAACCAAACAACAGTACCCTCCAACCATTAGCCCAACAACATCATACCACTGTCATTTTCCCCACATTAAATATACATACCACTCCATCATACCTGCTGTTAACTTCCCTGTAACGTATCCTGACCTCACCATCATCAACGACCAAAACCACCAGAAAACTCGAATCTACTTCAGACTTCCTCATCACCTGCTACACCACCTCGCAATGGAAATCAAGTGCACCCAAACACACGCCTTCCTCTACATCGACCGAAACCACCACGAAGGCCTGAACTAACCGAACCCACTTCATCAACACCCCTGCCTCCATCTCCTTAATTTGCAATTAACGTGAATCGATAATCAATGATAGCTTCAAGCAGCAGAGGTTTAAAAATCATGATTTTCATTTTATTTTTTTTACTTTCACGATTTGAAAGAAAGAGTAATTATTAGAACGGGCTTGTGGGTTATGGGCTGTGGGTTGTTTTATTTCAAAAGATTAACTGAATATTTAGTGATTTGATTTTTTTTGTGATTTTTCTTTTAAAAAAGTAGTTATTTAGGCTTCGTTTGTTTTAGTTGATGGTTTGGTAATTTGATTTTAGTTCATTTGATTTTAATTAAAGAAAATATAAAAAAGAGAAAGAAACAAGTTTCAGTTTGTTTGATTTTCAAATTGTTTTGTTTGTTTTGTTTTGATTTAATTTCATCTTTGATATATAACAAAAAAAAAATGTATATATCTTGTGTCTAATTTCAGGTTGCAAAAGCAGAGTATCCAAAAGAAGAAGTACTTGCCAAAAATAATTGCTTGCTCACTTGCTTAAAAATATCACTGCTAAAAAAATAAATTGCTAATAATCTGCACGCTCCGGTATCACGTTCAAATCTCCAGTTTTATTTTAGCTGCATACTTAGTTGCTTGCGTTTGCATTTTATAACGAATTTCAAAAAAAAAAAAAACAAATTTCATCATAGTTGCATTGTTAATACACGTTTAATTTCAGTTTTGCATTTCGTCTTAGAATTTTGATTAATAATAACGGATAGACATCGAACTGAAGGGGGTTGCGAGCTCATCTAGTGATTAATTGTATATTGACAAGTTATCTTCTTTTGACAATTTATATTATCCGTGTCTAGGCTATGACAGAGCAATAATCAGTTATAAATATTATGGTGATTCGTAAATATTATACTGATTGTTTCTCTGAAGGTACTTAAATTGTCGACTGCATTGCTACAATGATTCGTGGTGCACTAATAAATCATGTTTGTTACCAAGCTTAGAACTATTTTATTGAATTAAGACAAAGTGTAATTATACAATTTTGGGTTAGGAGCTACTTAGGACAGAAAACTTTCTAATTAAGCCATTGCATTCATTTAGTTGCATTAGTTCATGCATATATAAAAAAGAGAAAAAAACTTCAAAATCAAAAACTAAATAAATTTGTATATATTTCTTAACTTAGTTTTTAAATTATTTGAAATTCTATATCAAAATCAAAAATCCAAAAAAATTAATTTTTTTAGAAAAAGAATCCAAATAATATATATAAACTTTTCAAAACAAAAAAAAAAAAATTGAAAAACCAAAAAACAAAACAAAATAAATCAAATTTCCCTTTTGAAAAATAAATTCTTTCTGGTAAATATTTTTCCCTTTAAAAAAAAGAAAACATTTTGAAATGACGAAGTTTTCTTACTCACAAGAATTTTATGATAGTTGCGCAAATCAATATAATCCATATAATGTCACTCCAAATTCTTATAGATTTTTTAACAACTATTATTGTATAAACAATTCAAATTTTGCATCATAAAATTTGCAAATTCATTATCAACCCTCAAATCTTGAAAAAAACATTGAAATGATTTCGTCTCTACTTGAACTCTCTACACAAATGATCAATGGATAAATGATTTGTATATTTCATATTTGTGCAATGATTCAAGTCAAAGTTTTCAAAATAATCAAAATTTGAATTCACTTAAAAATTCAAATGATTTCGAGTATAACCCATGCCAATTCAATTTCGAACTTCAAAATGAATTTCAAAATTGAAATGAAAATGGAAACAACTTTTAAAATAGTTTTGGCAACGAGAATAATCTCGACTACGACGCGATTGATAATATTCATTCTCAACAAGTTCAAATTGAAAATTTTCAAATAATAATTACAAGTTTGACTTTGTTGAGAAAATGGAAGAAATTAACAATGATCATTCGGATTTGTTGTTTGAAACA
The DNA here is from genome assembly GCA_030765085.1 of Allium cepa. Classification (NCBI taxonomy): domain Eukaryota; kingdom Viridiplantae; phylum Streptophyta; class Magnoliopsida; order Asparagales; family Amaryllidaceae; genus Allium; species Allium cepa. The sequence goes on from CM060946.1 coordinate 217,199,918, forward strand.
TATATGAAATAACATGAAAAAGAAAATCAAAACCCAACGACTGACGAGTCAAACAATAATCCATCTTTAACCAAAATTGACGATTTTCAAATAACAAATTTTGAAATTGAAAATGACCATCTTAATAAAGTTGTTGAAAACATGGTAATTGAGTTGGATTTCAATTCATTTGAAAATGTAGAACCAAATTTGAATTTCGATCTTCCTTTTTCCGATGTCAAAAATTTGAATGCAACAACTTTGGATTTTAAACTTGATATATACAATGAAGTTGTGAATAATTCAACAAAGGAAGACGAATTTTATGAACATAATTTCTTTGGACGTTTTGAAGATTAGTTGTTAAGTTCTGAGAGGGAAGATTTAAATCACCATTTTTATTTTAAAAGCAATAATTTTGAAGAATTTTTCAATGATGAGTTTGGATTTCAAATTGGTGAAAATAAACTTGAATTACAATCAATGGTTTTATCTACCCCAAAAATCATCGAAAATAAAACAACTCAAACGATTTTTAATAAAACGACATTCGTCTTTCCAAATCAACATTCAACTTGGAATCTTTTATGGTTTTATTTTCTGGGCTTAAGCTGTGCCTCTCATATTTGACGAGACAAATGAATTGGTCTTTGAAAGACCGTTTCATTTACTGTTTAACGACATATTTTCTGACGTCACGTAAATAATAGTCGTTTAATTTTCATATAAGTATAGGTCTTATTTTTATTTTATTTTTTCTCCATTCACTTGGGTTGACGGTGGAGACATAGTCAAAATCAAGTGTGGGGGGAGTCTCATCTTCGTTTTTAATTTTTGATGGTTTATTTTTGTATTTTCTTCGCAAGACATTACAAAATATTCCAAAAACAATTTTTTCGTAGACAAATGGCTGCTATATATATAAATGTATTGTACATTGTTAATAAACATTGTATATAAATACTGTAATCATTCATATTGCAATACATATAATCAACTTATTAAATAAACTTTATATGTTCAACTTACTGTTACATAACCTATATAACATACAACTGAGATGAACATATTATATAGCAACCGACTTTATATGTACTACAACATATTAATATACATAAGGTAATATATATAACCAATATTTTATACGAAACTAATAAAAAAATATAACATGTATATACGTTATATAGACTACAGACTACAATATAGTACAGCCAGACACATATACTAATATATATATATATATGTTATATATATATATAAACGAAGGCCAACACTATCTTATATTTCATATAATATACGAACCAGCTTAAAATTATATATACAATATAAAAACACTTAGTAAACCAATTGATTATTATAACATGAAACTTGATACATATAACATACTTTGTTGTATACATTGATATATATATATATATATATATATATATATATATATATATAAGAAAGTGTAAGCTTACTATACTGTCAAACAAGTCATACATTTCTATATAACTTTTATATACAATATAACTGTATAAACACAGATTAACTTATGCACATAACTTAAAATATGTATAACAACAACTGTACTATACCATCGCTCTTAAAAGAAAATATAACCTTATGTAATAAACAGATAAACAAAAATATGATATAAATCAGATCATATATAATACTATTACAGTTTATACAAACCAAAAATAAACAAAAATACTATTAGAATCTTATACACCCAGATCTATAAATGCGAACTAACAGTTATAATACCCAATATAATATAAAACTAACATATATATACTTTGTTGAACTTACAAAAATCAGGAAATATATATATATATATATATACTTTTAACACACATACATATATAAACTTAATATATATAAGATCATACGTTTATATACCTTGATATATATATACACACCCACCTTTTCATCATAGAAGAGCAAGAGCGTGGCTACCATAGGAGAAAGTAAAGCAGGGAAAGAAGGCTAGGGGTTTGTCTCGGTGTAGGCGCTGCCATGCTGGTTGAGTTCAAATAAAGGAGGACATGGCTAGGTGGAAGGCAAGGGTTAAGAGATGGTTGTGGGCATGGCGAAGGCCGGCGAAGGCCGGCCAAGCGGTGGAAAAGGAAGGTGTGGATATGGTGGTATCGAGTTGTACGGTCTGAATGGCGGAGATAGGCGTAAGATAGAGAAGCAAAAGGAAATGGAATGAGTGAGCAGCAGGCAAGGGGAAGGGAAGATGGAGTATTCATGTTGAGCATACAGGGTGAATGGGAAAGAGGAAAAATAAAGGAGATGGGTTCTCAATGCAAACCGTTTTTACAAAATAAACTATATTACTTCATAACAGAAGAAAAAGTTGAAGGAGCAACAAAGAAATGTAAGTGAAAACGTGTATCCTTTTTGCCTTATAAAGTAGATGAAAATTTCAACGGTCAAATTATTAAGGCAATTAATATTTACTTTGGGCAACACGTTTCTAATTTGAAACCGAATGAACGCGTAAAGTCACGAATGTAGTACCGTTACAACGTATCGTTATTATCATTTCTGTCACGTACCGACCTCAAAACTCAGAATTGAATATACGACAGAGATCGAAACGACGAGACGATCAACACGGTATACAGATATCAGTGGTATGATCATCTTATCAAAAGTCGATCATCGGTACTAAAAATGTTGCTAATTTGCCAGAAATAAGATAAACGGAGCAATAACAGTCCAAATTTAAAGAAACGAAATATGATGTCTCACTCAGAAGATGATTTACAAATTTATTATATAAAAATATTTAGTTTTAGAAAATATTTCATTATCTTCAATTATTAACTAATTTGAATTTAAATAAAATTACAAAATAAAATAAACTTCCATATTTTCAAATGAAAATTTACCATTTGCTATGTTTAAATATATGTATTCCAAATATAGAATTTTATTTCCAAATTACATTATTTAAAATTTCACAAAAATTAAGTTAAATACATTATTAAAATTATTAAAATCTATGGGTCGCTACACTTAACAAAAAAAAAAAAGTTTGATTACAAATGACTATGGTTTAACTAGTATATAGGAAGATTCATGGGTGATAATTATGGAGTATATCCAAATTCAAAATCTTTGTTTAAAAAGTGGTAGATTTAAAGTAAAGGATATAACATTTTTCATGTTCTAAGTTAAAGTATCCTAAGAATATTTTGCAAAACTCTCTCTTCAAATATATATATATATAACAAAAAAACAAAAAGATAAGTAATAATATTGTATATATGTATATATTTTTATTAACACCTAGAGTCATGTGTTCAAACGCAGGTGTGTTCACTCGCCATGCTATGTACCCTTCTCAAACAAGCCCAAAAGGCAGTATACGATTGGTATATCTGGCCATAGTCTATTAATACAAATTCTTTCATTAATAATGCCTACAGTCGATAGGTGTACACACTTGTGTGTTCACTCGCCACGCTCTATATTCCCCTCACGTAAGAAAGGCGGTGCATGGGTGATATACCAGGCCTTAATTTTCTGAGTTAGACATATGTAAATATTGTTAATATCAATAAAATTTTCAAAAATAGAGAGAGTAAGAAATTAAACCCAAGAACTAATTTTGCTTATTTTGATTTGACTTGTTATTAAAAAGAAATCAAAATACCACTTTGATAAACTTTGATAATCAACTAAGGATTCATTTCATAGTTACACTGTGTTACCAACCGAAATAACTAGTCAAACCAGAGTCTATTTATGATGATAACTTAATTTTTATTGGAAGTTTTGGCGAGTAATTGACTTAAATTTTCATGATGATGACCAAAACTTATACTTCACTTATTTATATTAATTTAAAAGTAAAACCTTCATTTGTAAATATTTTCAAAAACTTGCATTCATCTCTTTGTAAATAAATATTGCATTTCACTTTGCACTTGGGTTTTGTGGGCAGTGTTCATTGAAACCCTCACGAGACAATACTCGTCCTACTAGGGACACCTAGGGGTTTAACGACCTTTTGCATATGCTCAATGCAATCGTACTCCCTACAAAAACGAATTTATCTTATTTTTAGTTTATTCGAGGACGAACAAAAAGATAAGTGTGAGGGTATTTGATGTGTACGTAAATGTGCATATTTTTACTACCATATTTAATTTAATATAATTAAACAAATGAGCACATATGGTATTTTAACATGTTTAAACCAAAATTCAAATTATTTTCAAATCATCATTTATTCGTCTTCATATAGGGGGCAATGTAACAACCTAAAATTTGAGCTATAATAATTAATTAACGAATTAATTAAACAATAAAATAAGTTTGTGAAATTTTCATAATTGAGCTACTGATTGCACCATCGAGTCTGTGCGATTTTCTGATAAATTTCCATAAATAACTTGTCGAAATCTGAGTTAGTATGGTGAAGTTATGAGAGAAATAAGAAATCAGCATTAAATAAGCTAAAACTAAAAAAAATGTTACAAGGCATGGGTTGAACCATGCCATGGTCAGGTCGACCCTTAATATACATAGGTTGACCTGCACTTCTACCTGTATGATATTTTGTCCACTACGAACCAAAGACCATAAAATCCAACTTACGTAAAATCCTATGCATTCGTGTTTGCATCCGACGGTTGCATTAGATTCAATCTTCAAATCCGATGGTCTAAGATCCCTAAGCCACACTATAAATAGAACCGTATGCCTAACTATTTTTCTTATTTAGATATTCTCACAATTGATTTCATCGCCTGTGGCTAAACCCTAAATAGAAAATTTTCTATGGAGGAAATCATTTTAATAAAAATATTCTACGCCCTAGAAGTGGATTCAGGAAGGCCCAGGACTGGAGCTAAGGTCCATTGGTGAGTGTTTTGAAATTATTTTAGATTTGTAAGCAACTTAAAATTATAGGGTTCTCAAAGTTGTAGTTTTCCTACAATTTTGAGAGTTTTTATGTAAGTTTACCTACAATTGGTTTTTAAGTAAAATTTAGAAGTTCTTTTTCAGTCTGTTTTTATTTAGCTATTTTATTCAGTTATTTACAGTTATTTTACAGTTATTGACATCTGTTTTAAGTTGGAATTTTCCCTGTAAATGTTAGTTTCTTTTTGTAGAGATTTAATCCTCTTTGATGCGAATAAAATATTAAAAAGAAAAGAATTTGCAAATATGAATTAAAATAGAAAAACACTAAATTTATATAAATAAGATGTAATGAAATAAAATAGAGATATGTTGAAATGGGAAAATTTAAGATATTTGCAAGCATGATTATAACAAGTGGTTATAACTAAAAAGAGAAAATAGAAGAAATAACAAAAAAGGCTTATTTTAAAACATAGATCTTAGATTAAGTTAATAAGCAAATATAACAGAAATAACAGAATGGGGTTATTTCAAAACTTAGATCTTAGATTAAGTTAATAAGCAAATATAGTAGTAGTGGCCCTTACCGCAGCACTTCCTTTCAGATCTAGGACTAATGGTCTCGCACATAGGTGAGCTAGGATACACTTAGCTGATAGGGTAAATAAGTGGACAATAGATAGAGGCTCAAATTTGGGTATTTGGGCAAGGGGCGCAAAGCTAGAAGATTTGTTTGTTAGGATCAATACCGCCAGCATTCCCTTTTAGGACATGGATTAACGGTCTCACACGTAGATGAGGCTGGGCATGCTTATGCTAATTAGGTAAATAAACGGTCAAATAGAGGGTGATAGTTAGTATGTACCAGCGATGACCGAGCATGCGACATCGATTAGGGTAAATAATTTGCTACTGCGTCCCGAACGCTAAAGTGGTGTCTTTTGCTGCGACCGACAGGATTGGTTCACAGTGGCACAACATAAATAGGAAAGGCCAACCAATGGGTAGGATTAGGATTTCAGCATAATCAAGTTAGTAGTTGAGATAGGATTAGGATTTCAGCCTAATCACAGTAGGTCAAGGCAAGTGCAAACAATCAAACAGTCAAAGAAAACGGTCAAACAAAATCAAAACCATATTTTATTTTTGTTTTATCTATTTTGTATTTTCCTTTTAAGCTAGAATTATTGCTTAGTCTATTATTTTTATCTTGCTAAGAAATGCTAGTAATTACTTTCACTCACCAAACTTATTGTCTGACATACTCCTCTATCTTTCCTCTTTCCTCCCAATAGGCCAGTAGATTTGAGGATAGCCGAGTCAGGTTGCTTGGAGATTCATTTCTAGAGTTTTCTCATTTCAGGTGTATTCTTCTGCTTTTCATCTTTTTCATTTGGCTTATGATGGATTGGCACTTGTGAGAGGGATTCTGATTATTATTATTATTACCTTTATACTCCGATTATGTGAGACTGAGCTATATTTTCATGAGACATAAGATATTTTTAGTTTTTGAGACATGTTATGTTTTTATGACTTGTTTTGAAATGAAGTTTAATTTTGAATGATAAGTTATTATTTAAATGTTTTTCGCTGCTTTTAGTTATTTGTCTTGTGAACCTTAGTCTCTGTAATGCTTTAGCTATACCTATAATGCACCACATCCTTTGGTGTGCCCTTTTGTGAATACTAAGGCGTGTGGGGTGTTTCATTTGGTATTAGAGCCTAAGGTTACAGGATTCCTAAAAACTTGTTTTAAAAGTAATGTATTTTTAAAAGGTAACATAACTTCAAACTAAAAGTATTTTTCAGAAAGAAACTCTTATTATAGAAATAGTTTCCAAGTATAAAAGAGTTTTTATAAAAATCCGCTCAAAGTCCGTTTAATCTTCTTTCCATTTCTTCAAGCCTAATTTTTTCTTTTCTTTGCATAATATGGTGGACGCCCCAAATCTTCTAGAGGGTTTCTAAGTCCCTGGCTGGTACCATTGGCACCTCCAAGCTACGGCACCAAAGGTGCAATGGTAAGCGGCCAATGCAGCACCGACGGGTGGAGGTCCCGTTAATCTACCTGCAGCAGCCAATATTTCTAAGCTATGAAAAGACATTGTTAGTCTAGAAGTCAAGATGTTTTCTAGTATGGATGATTTCATAAAGGCACGAGCTTGGTTGATAAATACGAAGTGGATATTTGGGCTGCTAGGATTGGAAAACCGACAAAGAGTTCAGCTTGCATCTTGGCAGCTGAAGGGAGAGGCTTTTTGCTGGTGGGAGATTGCAGAAATGGAAGGTAGATACATTGGTTAGTTTGGACTTTGGAAAAGGTTCGAGAGAAAGTTCTTGTCACAAGCTGAGGAAAGCATGTGGTTGGAGAAGTTCATTAGACTGAAGTAAGGGAGTCTTTCGGTGAAAGAGTATATAAATCAGTTTAATAAGTTATCACGGTTTGGGATGGAGCTTGTTAATACACCGCATAAGAAGACCACCAAGTTTGCTAAGTGCTTGAAGCAGCCCTTCCAAGGGTTGGCATTGACAGATGTACCTATAGAAGTTATATATGAGCCATTTGTGGAAATGGCTCTCATGTCAGATGTTGCTAAGGAAGAAGAGGTTAAGGAGGTTCCTGTTATCCCGCTTTTTGGCAAAGCCGCGATACCAAAAGATCGATCGAAAACGGAGAACAGTTCGTCTCAGAGATTGGTCATACTTCGTTTCGCTATGGATATCACTGAATTTTGTCCGAGTCCAGATTGATCTACAATTGATAGGACATGGCAAGAAAGGTCATAGGAGTCAGCATCCCAAATTTCAAGTCAATCCGAGTTCATACGCTGAAGTTATGATCGATTCAACTTGGAGGGAAGAACACTGGTTTCGAATCCATCATTGTAGGTGTCTTCGAATCCATCACCGAACACCGTTCGAACCGATCACCTTCGTATTGATTAGCTTCGAATCCATCAGAGTGCCTCGGTTCAACTCCATCAACTTCAAATCGATCGAGTTCGTATCCATGGACCTCGTATCCATGGAGAAGTTGCAAAGCTCGTATCAATCAGAGAAACGCAAGTTTGAATCCATCAAGCATCAGTTGTTCGAACCCATCCATAAAGCCTTGTTCGAACTCATCCGTGAAGCCTTGTTCGAACCCATCTGTAAAGCTTCGCTCGAACCCACTGGGTCAACTAGCCATGATGACGTGTCCTTCATCGGTTCGAAGGCGTCGAGATATATGGAGTTGAAACAGTCAACTCGGAGCAAAACCCGGATCGAAGAGAAGTGTGCGCTCCACGTCAACACGAAGACATGTGCCGCCATCGATTCGAAACCATCGATTCAAAGGGATGGTTTCGAACCAAACAACCACTCGAAGAACATCATCTCGAACCCGTCATATCTCTCAATCTACTGATCCAAATGCCACGAAATTTTCACAGAAGCTTTCATACATGTTGAAGAATGTCCACACCAAATTTCACCTCGATTGGATGATTTTATGATCGATTCGAATGGAGTTCGAATCGATGCCAAAGTGGGCCCAAGTTTCCTGAGACCGGGCGCATGGGCCCCCTCACGTGCCAGAAGTAGTCTCCCGAGTTTTCAACGAAATATCAGCATCCTACGCCTATAAATAGAGCCCCAGGGCCAACAGAAAAAGGATCTTTGGACTCTGAAGCGCCTACACTCTGCCGGATCAAGATCTCCATCATCCTATATCATATATTTGCTGTCTATTTCAAAATTCCAGTTGTAACTTGCTGTTGATTGCTATAACAACCTGTAATCATTGAAAGAGAATCAATAAATCAGCAGAAAACTTCACAGTGGACGTAGGCAACACGCCGAACCACTATAAATCGCTTGTCTACTCTTTTGCTTTACTGTTGATTGGAGTTTTTGTTAGATAATACTCGTTTTGAATCTATATTCTTCGTTATTATCTCTTCAACGAATCCCGAAGAGTCTTGTGACCAATTTTGGTGCAAACACTTTGGTGCTTTCACTGAGAAAACACAGATTTTCTCCTGCTCTTTGGATCTGTCATCGATACCGGATTGAATAAATCTAAGAGAGAGATCCAGATTAGCAAATCCAAGTTCCTTCCCATTTATTCAGGTTTGCATAAAGTCTAGGAAAGGAATTCAACTTTCAAGATGGTTAGCACGAGAACCACCTCTCACGCTGTCAGTCAAGAAGAACAGGATAGACAGAATCCTGCTCTGCCACCTCCATCTAACCAAGATGCTACCGAGCACTCGGAACCGTCAGGTCCGGTTACCCGAAAAGAGTTACAGTTACTACTCCAAGAGCTGACCCAGAGTCGGCAACAACTAGGAGAACAGCTACGTGCTAATGCCAAGCTGATCAACAAACTGGATCGCCAGAAGTGAAAGAGATCCATGAGAAACCACGCGTCTCGCTCCTCCTGCGAGAGTTCTTCATCTTCTGATTATCACAATCGATCTCCACGACCCCGACTAGATGGGGGTCGCATGCCAGCTGCTGGAGATCAACCCACGCTGACCGTTGGACAACTGAGAGTTGGTACATCGGCCAGCTTCCAAACCGGACCTTCCTCCCGAGGAGGTGTCATCCCTCACCACACTACAGAATACCGCACTACTGACGTTGCGGCTGAACCGGGGGTCGACGCCCAAGATCAGTCGGACCTAGACCGTCGTCATAGCGGACGTACTCCTGAACCATACGTCCCAGAGGACTATGAGCCAAGAAGGCAAGACATGGACCGTCGACGACATCCGATTCAAACCCAAAGTATGGAACGTAATCATACTCCGGCGCAAATGCCGGATCTTTCAACTATGATACGTCAGATGATCCGTGAGAGCCAGGGATTCACAAATGACGATTGGGGAGTTTCCCGAAGTCACACTCCTTTTACAGACGATATCCTTACCGCTGAACCTCCACGATGATTCAGAATGCCAGCTCTACCCATGTACGAAGGAAACTCTGACCCCAATCAACACATTCTGAACTATGAATGGTCAATGACCGCTGCCAGAGCTGACGATGCAGTGAAATGTCTTAGTTTCCCCATATCCTTAGGGGGAATCGCTACCATGTGGTTCACTCGACCGCCACCTCGATCCATCACTTCATTCGACTAGTTGGCCACAAAATTCGTTGAACAGTTCTGCATGCACGTCGCAAGGCCCAAAGATGTCAACACTCTGTCTAGCGTCACTCAAGCTCCTGGGGAAACACTCAGACGCTACTTAGAGAGATCATACTACATGCGTGGAGATTAGTAATCCAAACGATAACTCCATCCTTATGGCGTTGACTAAGGGGATCGACCCCGATTCTGAATTTGGCAACTGGCTAGCTGGAAAACCACCTGCATCGTTGGACCGTTTCCACGCCAAGGCGGCTCAATTCCTGAGATGGGAAGATGCGAAACAGTCTAGGAAGCAAACTGCTGCAGGACCAAGTACGGAAGGGATCTAAAGCAATGTTGCAATCAAACAGTCCGGCGAGATCTCCGGAAAAGTTTAGTTAAACGTTAAAAACAAACAAGCTCGGCGAAGAGAGAGCGTGAATCAAACCAGAAAACGAGACCAAAACCCTGGCCCGCAGCGCAAGAATCAAATGTTTGACAGTTACACCCCTCTGAATACATCACTAGAGGACTTGTACTTACAAACCTGTGATACAATTCGGTACCAAAAACCTGCACCAAGGCTGTCGTCAGAGAGGCAAATCGAGACGGGAAAGTTTTGCAGGTTCCATGAAAGCTACGGGCACAATACGAACGAGTGTCGTCACTTACAGGATCTCATTGAAAAACTGATCAGTGAAAGGAAGCTGGAACAGTTTGTGTGGACATTGCAGCCCAGAGAAGCGGGCCCATCAAATCAGAACAATAAACCCAATCGACCGAGACAGGAGGACTCGACTTGTCCCCGCGGAAGATTGGTGATCAACGCCATCAGTGGCGGACCAACTTTCTCAGGAGCCTGGAACGACGAAGATCTTCGTCACTGTCACACATGACAGGCTCGTTCAGTCTATGAATACTTTGCAGTTTCTTTTACATTCTGAAATTTGAATTTGTAATAAGGCACTGACTTTGCCATATTTTCGTATTTCAGCAATAAAGTACTATCTCTTCAAGCTAAAGCTATGATTCACCGAATGCAACGTTCAACAATCACGACACACGAAGAGCTAGATTCCATCAAACAATAGAATTTATTCAAATAGCGAGTGACTGTGATACGACCGGCCACTCACTAAGTGAAACCCCATCTCGGGGGCAAGCCAACACATCAAAGGATGAACTGGACCGACACATGACAGTCCATTCAATAACTCGTTCCCAGAGCGTGAACGGACTCCAACTTCCCAGAGCGTGAATTGGAGTATAAACATTCAATAACTCGTTCCCAGAGCGCGAACGGACTCCAACTTCCCAGAGCGTGAATTGGAGTAAAAACATTCAATAACTCGTTCCTAGAGCGCGAGCGGACTCCAACTTCCCAGAGCGTGAATTGGAGTATAAACATTCAATAACTCGTTCCCAGAGCGTGAACGGACTCCAACTTCCCAGGGCGTGAATTGGAGTATAAACATTCAATAACTCGTTCCCAAAGCGCGAACGGACTCCAACTTCCCAGACCGTGAATTGGAGTATAAACATTCAATAACTCATTCCCAGAGCGTGAACGGACTCCAACTTCCCAGAGCGTGAATTGGAGTATAAACATTCAATAACTCGTTCCCAGAGCGTGAACGCACTCCAACTTCCCAGATCGTGAATTGGAATATAAACATTCAATAACTCGTTCCCAGAGCGTGAACGGACTCCAACTTCCCAGAGCGTGAATTGGAGTATAAACATTCAATAACTCGTTCCCATAGCGTGAACGGACTCCAACTTTCCAGAACGTGAATTGGAGTATAAACATTCAATAACTCATTCCCAGAGCGCGAACGGACTCCAACTTCCCTGAGTGTGAATTGGAGTATAAACATTTAATAACTCGTTCCCAGAGCTCGAACGGACTCCAACTTCCCAAAGAGTGAATTGAAGTATATACATTCAATAACTCCATATTCCCGAAGCGCGAGTCGGAGTACAAACATCAATTCCAGGTTCTCGGAGTGCGAACCCAAACATACATGTTATCTCCAAGTTCCCAGAGTGAGAATTGGATCACAAATACCAAGTCAAAGTTCCCGTAGTGCGGACCGAAGTATCAATACTAACTCCAAGTTCCCAGGCTGTGAAGTGGAGTATAAACATCAATTCCAGGTTCCCGGAGCGCAAACCGTGTTACAAACATCGATAACTCTCAAATTCCCGGAGTGCGAACCGGATTATCGATCTCAAATTATCCTAAGTCCCCCGAGCATGGACTTGTGCTTCACATGCGCAATAAATGTGATCAACTACCAAAATAAAAATGTTGTTCCCCGAGACCGGGGGGCAAAAAAAAGCTAGGTATTAGTCACTAGCCAAAGTGATATATTGTCTGAGGTTCAACTTGTTCATCGATAACAGTATATGACCAAGATTTTCAGACTTAACAAAGGAAACGAACTCTACTTGACGGTAAGAACTTCACAAGTACACCTGACTAAAAGCTAAACACTGCAAGTACTCAAGCACAAATGAAATGAGAATTGAAACAAAGCAATATTTTATTCCCACTAACTAGAAACAAGGACTTACGTGCAAATAAGTTCTTCTAAAAAGAATTCCTACTAGCATGGGGCCGAACCTGCATCTATACTCGGCCTACTAACAAAAAAAAACGAAAACAAGTTCCTATCTACCAAAAATCTGCTTGAGAGGCCGATCTATTTCTTCTTTTCCGACTTTCTTGTCAGTGGTTCGTCGTCGGAATCACTAGGAATAGAAATCCTTCGTTTTGAGGGTCTCCTCTCCGGTGACCGCTCTTCGACCGAGGGCATAATGTCCACGTCCTCCTCAGAACTTGAACTTAAATGAAGGCTCCTCGCCAGAGGAGTTGAAGGGACCGGACCTGCAACAGAAGACGGGGCGGATACCCGAGTACCGGCTGCAGAGCCACTTGGCAATATCACATTTAGTGGTGCTGGACTATGCATTGTAGTCCTAACTCCAGCACTGCCCTCATGCCATGCAGCTTCTATTTCAGCGTTGATCTCAGCCAAGATTTCCTCGTCTCGAGCTGATTGGGCCTGGCTGGGGGCAGCTGTGGTCTGCGTTACAAAACTAGAGGCCAGCAGGAGATCACTAATGATAAATGGCAAGTCTGTAAAAGGGTCACCCTGTTGACCAAGCAGCTCGCTCACCGTTTGTTCGTCGAGAGATAAGGATCTCCCCTGCGCCATCTTAGTAGACACTGCCGCCGTCACGACAGTCGTTTCGGTGGTGATGGCCTATTGCCTTTGAATAGACTCATGAGCCGAAGATGCCGGAGTAGTCTCGGTTACTAAGCAAAGATAAGAAGAGGTTGTTAGTAACCGCTTCAAAACAAACACTTTAATAGAAACACACTTGAGATATGTTCAAAGTACCTTCCTTAGTTTGACTCGTTGACGGTTGGACGGCTTCAGAGACGTGCTCCCGGATGGGAGATAACCGCGGCTGTTCTGGGTCATAAGCAGGAATAGATTGTGAACCAACCACAGATACAGGCTCTAACGAAGGTGGAGCAGTGATTTCAGTAACAGTAGCGTGCTGCTCAACACCTGATCCCTCTCCAACCTCCAGAGATCGGCCACCAATCATCTCCTCATGAGCGATAATAGCGTCATGGAGGATCTTTTTCTCATCATCTGTCAGCAACCGGTTTTCGAGTTCAAATCGATCGACCGATTCACCCGGATGCGCTTCCTCCTCTTCCTCAACCAATCGACCCCAAGCGCTGCGGAGGTGTACCGGGTAATCTTGAAGCCAGGCCAAATTTCTGTGTCTCAACACATTGGCGTTATAAGTGATGAGCAGATCTTCAATATCGGCCTCCAGCCTGGCCTCCGCTTGTTGAACTTTCTCCTCGACCTCTGTCTCGACCGCCTGGACCTTGGCCACTGCCGCCTCCCGCTCAGTCCAAAGAATCACGGCTTGTTCGCATGCCTCCTGGGCTGCGTTATTCGCATCATCCATATCCTTGGCGATTTCGGCAAATTTGGACTTAAGCTCGTTTAACTCCTTCAGGGCTGCGTCCCTCTCGGCACTGACTAGGGTGTTTCGATGCCCCATATCCTCTACCTTGGTATAATGCTTACGTTTCATCCTATCCATCGTTGCTTGGGCTTCGTCGGCTTTTTTGATAGCCTCCATTTCAGATTTCTGAGAAGATTCAGCTTCAGTGTTTAGCACCTCAATAATACGGCTCTTTTGAGCTAACTCAGCTTGCAATCTCTCGATGGTGGCCCCACGCTCAAAGGCCAATGTCGACGCTTTGTCAGCTGCTTTCGACCATGCTTTGTACTGAGCGTAAAAATCGTGTACGTAGTCATGTACCAATTGCTCAGCTTCCTCCGGGATTTTCTTTAAATGTGGAGGAAAGATATAGTTGTCGAAGCAGATGTTTGGGAAATCTCTCTTCAGTTGAGCAAGCTTGATTTCTCCTTCCCCTGAAATTTCCACGGGGGGCTGTTCTGTAACGGCAGCAATTATCGTTTTGCTCCTAGAATGGCGGGATTCATGCCTAGAAAATTGGGAGGCCGACATGTAGTGTGAAGATTCAGAGGGACGAGAGACATGAGCGGGAGGATGTATGGGATCTCTGGGGGGAAGAGGAGTACGCGATCGGGATCGGCGCTTATAGCCTCTATCTGTATCATATCTTTCTTGACCAGGGTACCCAGAGTGCCCCTGGTCGTAATCGCTGTCCCCTTCTCATCTGCGCGACCCATGATATGAAGACTTGTGCGCGCGTCGGAGACTCCCTAACATTGAACCTCGTCCGAACATGGTATCTGCAAAGCAAAATAAAGCAGGATTAATCACCCTTCGATACATGTAGTTTATAGTCAAAGGTTATGCAGTGTTGTGAAATATGTATGAGTGTGCAACCCCCCGACCAACCGGATGTGTCTGCCACACCAGTGGGAAAAGACTCGCTCAAAACTAAAGTTTCTGAAAGTTCTTCCAATCCGTCATCATGCTGCAGGGACACATCGTCCGGAATTGGAATATCGGCGAGCCCTTCATAAATAATTTCAGTTCTCGGAGGAGACATCTCCGAAATTCTAACTCCGGGAGAGGATCGGGCCGTGACAACCGATTTCCATCTCCCCTTCTTAGTTGATGCGACGACGGCTGCCTTGCCTTTTTTTGCTCTACGACATCCTGAACCACGTCTGTAGGCTCCAACAGCGGCTCGTCGTCAGTATGAATTCTTTCAGATTCAGCCTTCTCGGCTATAATAGCTTCGGGCTTCTTGTGCTTGACTCGCTTCTTCGAAACGGTCCTTAATGCCCCGTCAAACTTTATGCTCTGCCCTCGTTCAATCAACCCGTAAGTCCGGAGATTCCTATCGGTCAAAAGCGACTCGATATCCCTATCTTCACTCGGGACTTCTCGAAGTACTCGCACCATCTCCTTAAAGTGTTCGCCCTCAGATTGCTGAATCATCGCTGTAAAAAAGGAAAAAACATAAGTTTCACTTTGATCGTAATTGCCTTAGTAATTACTTGATAACTCAGCTACACTCACGTCTGAATAACCATCGCCGGGCAAACCCCGGAGGGCATCTGAAATAGAACCATTCCGTCCTGTAATAACTCAACCTGGTCCAGGACCCAGTGACCACTTGGCAATTCCTCACTGCTTCCAGAAATGTGAAGGAAGGGTAATCACCTCGAGTTTTGAAATTAAATAGATATCTAATCTCGGTCGGGATCGGTGTTCTATGAAGTTACTCCATGAAGACGATGAATAAACTGTTCACGGAAGCATATCCGTTCGGATGTAGTTGAGATGGAGCGATCCTTAAAAAAGACAACACTTCCCTTATGTACTCATTGAACGGAGGAAGCGTCCCAGCCGCACATGCGTGGCGATTAAATGCTGTATATCCCTCCGGCGGGTTGTGTGGCCTATCATTCGGCCCCGGCAATAACACGTCATCCAATGACAGGCCGTGCCTCAAGAATATTCTCCTCAACATATCTTCAGAAATATTGGATTGAACGGAATCCGACGGATTGGCAATGAAAGACGCATTGGGAAGCTAGTCCGGGGCCGGACCGATGATCTCAGGCTCAATATCCGGAACCTCTAGTCTCGGAGTAACTGTGCTTTGAACCTCCTACTATTGCGAACTTGAAGGTTCCATGACTAGCTAACTCATGAGAAACCATCGTTAGACGACAAAGGACCCGTGCGTTCTCCAGTGTAAAGTATATGAATGTATGTTGTACAGTGCCATGCATTACTTGAATAAATATCGCAGAGTTAAAGGAAATATGCAAACGACAATGCTACGAAGTCCAGTTATAATGACCGTCATCGTTGACCTTCATCACTAAACAATTTATATGATGGAAATTGATTCGGATAGAAGTTGTTATGGTTCCATCGGAGAGCTTCAAAACGTGGCCAAGTATGCAGTTTAATTATCAAGTTCGAATATGCAAGGATGAAGCTCGTCGGAATTATGCTTAGAAAATGTCAAACTTTGGTATCCATCATAGAGGGTTCGAACCGATCACAGGGAGCTCATTCGAACCCATCCTAACATCACTTCGAATCGATGCAGAAAGGCGCGCTTCGAATCGATGATCAAGTGTCAAGTTCGAATCGATCAATGAGGGATGACTTCGAATCGATCCTTGGTTAGCTGGTTCGAACCGATAAGGATACCCTCAACTTAACATCGATCACGTTTGAATCGATACCCTCCATTTTGATGCAAAGTTGAGAACTTCAAAACGATAGCTAATGGATTCGAATCCATCGATTCGAATAGGCCCATCAAAGGTAGTCAATCGGTGCGAACTGCGTCACCCCCATAAAGTCATTCCAGGGATCGATGCGAAATCCAAGGAAAAATGACGCCACCATCATCGATTCGAACTCGAGTCCACGAATCGATTCGAAGCTCTCCCAAACCAGATCTGGTTTTACCAATCACCAGAGTGGCCAATCGATGAAGAAGAAGTAGGTTCGAAATAGCTTTGCCGTTTGGATTCGAGGCTAATTACCTAGTTTGAATGATGGATTCGAGGAATTGAAGACTTGAATCTTGATTGATTCGGTGACGTGACGCAGTGTTTTCTCTCTGGAGCTTCGAAATGATGCAGAGCACAATAGACACAAGGCAAAAGTAAAAAGTAAAAAGTGAAAAAAGTGAAACCCCTGCTATTTATATGAAGCCTAGGAAGTGACCGGGCCGTTTCGCATCCCAGTTAACTCAACCGGTCACAACCGGTCAATTATCGTATCGATTCGAAGTCAACCTTCGAATCCATTGGCCTAAGACACTATCGATTCGAAGTTACCCTCACACTTCATCAGTACGAAACGCACAGCAGGGCGACGAGTTGCATCGATGCGAAACAAGCAGTAGGCACATCGATTCGAAGCCCCTGTACACATCAGCAAATTCTCAACTCCATCCACAACCTACCGATACGAACGACGACTTCGTATCCATCATGCCCTATCGATACGAACTACTATCGTATCCATCCTTTCTCATCGGTACGAATGAACGTTTCATACTCGCCGAGCCATCGGTTTGAATGTCAGTTTCGTACCCATCATTGCATAATCGTACTCCATCCATACGAATGTAGACTTCGAATCCATCGATGCTTAGACACATTGGTTCGAAGTATTACCTTCGCGCAACCCAAAGTCGTTTCCTTTGACCCTCTATATCGGTTCAGGAGAGGATCGATACGAAGGGACTTTTCAAAACAACCAACAAGCGTTGTCTCAACTTAAATTTCCAAATCGGTTTAGGAGAGAATCGATACGAAATTCAATAGCAAACCAAACCGACAACGACTCGTGGACGCACGACGTTAGCAAGGGTCGAATTAACATATGTGCTTATATGTTGAGCTAACATTCGATTTTAAACATTTACAGGGATCGAATACTCATCTTGTTACAAATGCAACAGCCAACGGCTAAGCGCTATTATACAGCAATCAATCATATCAGCACAAGGTTATAGCAATGCAGAATACGAGTCTCAACAAAAAGGAGAGCAATGATTGTTCGGAGAGGAATTGCAGCCATTCAAAGCATGTCATGTTCCCATAAGACGTACTTTGGGGGGAAAAATGTTATCCCGCTTTTTGGCAAAGCCGCGATACCAAAAGATCGATCGAAAACGGAGAACAGTTCGTCTCAGAGATTGGTCATACTTCGTTTCGCTATGGATATCACTGAATTTTGTCCGAGTCCAGATTGAGCTACAATTGATAGGACATGGCAAGAAAGGTCATAGGAGTCAGCATCTCAAATTTCAAGTCAATCCAAGTTCATACGCTCAAGTTATGATCGATTCAACTTGGAGGGAAGAACACTGGTTTCGAATCCATCATTGTAGGTGTCTTCGAATCCATCACCAAACAACGTTCGAACCGATCACCTTCGTATCGATTAACTTCGAATCCATCAGTGTGCCTCGGTTCAACTCCATCAACTTCAAATCGACCGAGTTCATATCGATGGACCTCGTATCCATGGAGAAGTTGCAAAGCTCGTATCCATCAGAGAAACACAAGTTTGAATACATCAAGCATCAGTTATTCGAACCCATCTATAAAGCCTTGTTCGAACCCATCCGTGAATCCTTGTTCGAACCCATCTGTGAAGCTTCGCTCGAACCCACTGGGTCAACTAGCCATGATGACGTGTCCTTTATCGCTTCGAAGGCGCCGAGATATATGGAGTCGAAACAGTCAACTCGGAGCAAAACCCGGATCGAAGCGAAGTGTGTGCTCCACCTCAACACGAAGACACGTGCCACCATCGATTCGAAACCATCGATTCAAAGGGATGGTTTTGAACCAAACAGCCACTCGAAGAACATCATCTCGAACCTGTCATATCTCTCAATCTACTGATCCAAATGCTACGAAATTTTCACAGAAGCTTTCATACATGTTGAAGAATGTCTGCACCAAATTTCACCTCGATTGGATGATTTTATGATCGATTCGAATGGAGTTCGAATCGATGCCAAAGTGGGCCCAAGTTTCCTGAGACCGAACATGTGTGCCCCCTCACGTGGCAGAAGTAGTCTCCCGAGTTTTCAGCGAAATATCAGCATCCTACGCCTATAAATAGAGCCCCAGGGCCAACAAAAGAAGGACCTTTGGACTCTGAAGCACCTAGACTCTGCCGGATCAAGATCTCCATCATCCTACATCATATATTTGCTGTCTATTTCGAAATTCCAGTTGTAACTTGCTGTTGATTGCTATAACAACCTGTAATCATTGAAAGAGAATCAATAAAGCTGTAGAAAACTTTACAGTGGACGTAGGCAACACGCCGAACCACTATAAATCGATTGTCTACTCTTTTACTTTACTGTTGATTAGAGTTTTTATTAGATAATATTCGTTTTGAATCTATATTCTTCGCTATTATCTCTTCAACGACTCCCGAAGAGTGTTGTGACCAATTTTGGTGCAAACAGTTCCTAAATCAGAAACTCTAAGAAGTAATGGTGGAAGAATAAGAAGGGCAAGGAAAAGAAGAAAGGAGGAGGACCTCAAAAGGGACAGATCAAGCAGGGCGAGAAATGTCATAATTATGGATTGGCTGGGCATTTCACAAAGGACTGTAAGAAGGATACGATGAAGGGGAGGTGATATAACTGTGGTCAGCCTGGACACCTTAGTAGAGCTTGTCCTCAAAGGATGGAGCAGAGAGCAGGCACACCTATGGTGCAAGTACAGGCTTTGCATGCAACACCTTTTAGTGGTGGACCGGATTGAGGTAGGAAGGTCTCTATAGAAGGTTTGATCTCTATTTCAGATTTCCCTATTCAAACTCTTTTTGACTTTGGAGTATCGCATTCTTTCATTTCTAGTTCATTCATTGATTTTTTTGCACTTAGATATTTCTCTAGCTGTAGACCCTTTAATTGTTTCAAACCTCATAGGAGGATCAGCACATTTATCCATGATTTGTAGGTGTTTGAAAATTTTTATACTAGGCATGGAGTTTGATTGTGTGGCTTTGTACCGGGATTTTTGGGATATGGGATGATTTTGGGATGGACTGGTTATCCATTTATGGTGCGATATTAGACTACAAGAGGAGAGTTGTTAGACTAAAAACATGTAGCGACCGAACTCTCGAGGTTTCTTGCGACCCACAGGGGTCAGTCATGTTGAGCTTCCTTATTCCCTTGATTCATCACTTGGAGAGTTAGGTTCAGTTCCAGTTGTTAGAAATTTCCCAGACGTTTTTGAGGAAGTTAGGGGGCTGCCCCCTAAGAGAGTGATCGACTTTAGAATCTATCTGAATAACAATGCTAAGCCAAGGGCATTGCCCGTGAGATATATGGCAACTAGGAAGAGGAATGAGTTAAGTAAGCAGATCGATGAGCTACTAGAGAAAGGCTTCATCAGACGGAGCATATCTTAGTGGGGAGCGCCAGCCATCTTTACCACAAAGGTGGATGGTTTCCTTCGACTTTGTATAGACTATAGAGAGTTGAATAAGCTCACGAAAAAGAACCATTACCCACTTCCTAGGATAGATGATCTCTTCGATCAGTAGGTTGGCTCTTCGGTATTTTCTCCATTTGACTAGCCACCGGATTTCATGAGCTTAAGGTTTTTAACGTTAGCATCAATTAGATAGCATTTAGGACACCCGATGGATTCTTTGAGTGGTTGATTATGCCGTTTGGGCTGATCAATGCCCTATCCTATTTGGTAGATATGACGAGCCATGTTTTTGGAGATGTCCTAAATAAGTTCATTGTAGTGTTTATGGACGACATTCTAGTGTTTTCCAAGAGTATGGAAGAGCATGCTATTCATCTTGAGGACATTCTTCGCATACTTCGTGTTCATCGGTTGAAAGCAAAATTCTCGAAGAATGCTACCGAAGTTAGAAACTTCCTAGGTTTGGCGGGTTATTATAGGATGTTTTTCAGAGATTTTGCTAAGATTTCAACACCGCTTACAAGCCTAACTAAGAAGAATGCGACATTCGTGTGGAACGTGGTTGCGGATGCGTTAAGTAGGAATAGAACAACCCTTGGTCCAATGTTCATGGAGTGGAAAAGCCTAGAGTTTAGTTCCATCTTTGATTTAAAACCCTTTACGAATATTACTCTTAAGCCTACCCTCATAGATTAGATTGGCTCAAGGCGGCGAGAGGATTCAGAGCTTGTGGATATTCTGGATAGGATTAGCAGAGGAGAGGTTTTTAGGCACCTCCAGTGCTATTCCATCGACGGTAAAAGGTGGCTAAGGAGAGATGGAAGACTTTGTGTCCTCGCACTAGTGATTTGATAAGAGCAGTTCTAGCAGAGGCACACAATTCTCGGATGACTATTTATTTGGGTGGAGATAAGATGTATAAGGACATGAAGAGAGTGCTTTATTGGAGTGGCATGAAGAAGAATGTAGCAGATTTTGTGGCTAAGTGTCTTATGTGCCAAAGAGTTAAGGTAGAGCAATAGAGGCCTGGCGGATTTCTTCAACCATTGGACGTACCCGAATGGAAGTAGGATAGTGTTTCAATGGACATCACAGATGGTTTACCTCGATCTAGGAAAGGGAATATTAGTATTTGGGTGATTGTAGATCATTTGACTAAGAGCGTCTACTTTATTTTGGTCAAGAGTAAGAGGACGGCATCTTATTTGGCATCCATATATGTTCATGAGATAGTCCAACATCATGAATTTCTCTCTAGCATAGTGAACGACAGATACCCTTTGATTGCTAACGAGTTTAAGAGGAACTTGCAAGAGGCTTTAGGGACACAGTTTAGATTGAGTACGGCCTATCACCCTCAAATGGATAGACAAACAGAGAGAGTTAATAAACTTCTTGAGGAATCGTTGAGAATGTGCATTCTTGATTTTGGAAGAACTTGGGAGGAGCACCTTCTTTTTGTGGAATTCGTTATAGTTATAATTTTCAAGCTAGCATTGGGATGGCTCTTTTGAAGCCCTTTATGGAAGACTTTGCATGTCACCTTCATGTTAGTTAGAGTCTACAGAATGGTTGCTACTTGGTCCCAACATGGTTAGAGAGACTTCGAAAAAGGTTGATTTGATTAGAAGAATAATAAAGATAGCCAATGATAGACGGAAACCCTATGCAGATAAGTGGAGAAGAGATATTGAGTTCGAGGTAGGAGATTTGGTTTTTATTAAGCTGTCTCCACTAAGAAAGGTTGTTAAATTTGGATCAAGTGGAAAATTTTCTCCTAGATTCGTAGGACCGTTCCCCATTCTGGAAAGGGTAGGGAAGATGGCGTATCAGATAAAGCTATCGGAGAGACTCGTAGGAGTTCATGATGTTTTTCATGTTTCACACTTGAGAAAGTGCTTACATGATTCAGTAGAGGTACTGAAACCTAGCCTACTTGAGGAAGTTGAAGTGGAGAAAGAAGCGTCAGTTCGTCACATTCATACCAAGACCGTTAGGCATGATATCAAGAAGATTAGGAATAAGAAAGCTCCTTTGGTTAAGGTGTAGTGTCGAGATAGTATTGAGGATGTTACGTGGGAGGCTGAGGAGAAAATACATACCTCGTATACGCACCTTTTTGATGGTACGTCTTGAATTTCCTATTTCCATCTATATCTTTGAATAGGTTCCCTTTTTAGTATCCTTTGGGAGGGTAGATCTTTGATTTTAACCTACGGATGGTAGAATTGAATGTAAACCTATTATTAGAACATGTTGAATGATGGACGCCAGTGATTGCAAGTGTTTGCTAGTGGATGCTAATGGACGCATATACACAGACACTAGGCACTATTATTTCTTATAGAACGGCCTAACTAGGTCGCTAAGGCATATGCATATGGATGTGTGTGCACTTGCATTTTTATTGGTTGCTATAATGGGTGATTATCATATGATTGTTGCATTTGGATGATGATTGTAACACGAAAATAAAACTACCCGTTGTCATTAGGGAATATGCATTCATTTGGATATATGGTATAGATATGAGCGCATAAAAAGGAGGTCGACTGAATCAGTAGATTGCCTAATCTTTTGCATTAGTTAGGGATGTTGACACTACACTATTACGTATATCATAAATTGCATTAGAAAGCTTAGGGACAATGGATGTAATGGATGATGGTTGAGTATTTGGTTGTAGAATTTGGAAAAAATATTTATTTCATTCTTCTGTCCTTCAAGATTCGTGGACGAAATCCTTTAAGCAGGGGAGAATGTAACAACCCAAATTTGAGCTATAATAATTAATTAATGAATTAATTAAACAACAAAATAACTATGTGAAATTGTAAGAATCGAGCCATGAGAGTTGCACCATTGGGTCCGTTGCAATTTTTGGATCAATTTCCAAATATAACTTGTTGATATCCGAGTCAGTATGGAGAAGTTATGAGAGAAACAAGAAATCAAAACTAAATAAACTAAAACGAATATATTATATATATATATATATATATATATATATATATATTATAAGGGCATGGTTCAACTCATGCCATGGCCAGGTCGACTTATATGCCGATCCGCACTTCTACCTGGATGATATTTCGTCCAGATACTAGCCGAAGACCATAAAATCAGATTTTTTTATGAAATCCTGTGCGATCATGCTTGCATCCGACGGTTCCTATTAAGCCTATGAAATGGTTGCACCATATCCAATCTTCAAATCCGATGGCCTGAGATCTCTAAGCCACACTATAAATACAACCCTAAGCTTAGCTGTTTTTCTCATTCAGATATTCTCCAAATTGGGTTCATTGTCTGAGGCTGAACCCTATATAGAAAATTTTCCTATGGAGAAAATCTTTATAATAAAAATATTCTTTTCCCTAGAAATGGATCCAGGACGGCTCGGGACTAGAGATAAGGACCACGGGTGGGTGTTTTGTAATTATTTTTGACTTGTAAGCAATTTAAAATAATAGGGTTTTCAATAGTTGTAGTTATTCTACAATTTTGAGATAATTTTTATGTAAGTTTATTTAAAGTCGGTTTTAAGTAAAATTTAGATGTTCTTTTTTAGTCTATTTTTATTCAGCTACTTTATTTAGTTATTTATAGTTATTTTACAGTTATTTACATCTTTTTTAAGTTGGAATTTAGCATGTAACTATTAGTTTCTTTTTGTAGAGATTTAATCCTTTTTGATGTGAATAAAGTATTAAAAAGAAAAGAATTCGCAAATATTTATTAAAATAGAAAAACACTAAATTTACAGAAATCAGATGTAAACTAAGAAAAACTGAAATAAAATAGAGACAGACTGAAATAGGCAAATTTAAGATATTTGCAAGCATGATTATAACAAGTGGTTATAACTAAAAAAAATAGAATAAATAACAGAAGAGGCTTATATCAAAACTTAGACCTTGGATTAACTTAATAAGCATATATAGAAAGAATAACAGGAGGGGCTTATTTTAAAACTTAGATCTTGGATTAAGTTAATAAGCAAATATATCAATAGTGGCCTATATCGGTAGCATTCACTTTTAGGTCTAGGACCAATGGTCTCGCATATAGGTGAGGCTGGGTTACACCTATGTTGATTATGGTAAATAAGTGGCCAATAGATAGAGGCTTATACCTGGGGATTTGGGCAAGGGGCGCAAAGCTTGAAGATTTTTTTGTTAGGACCAGTACCGCAGCATTCCCTTTCAGGTCGGGGACTTATGGTCTCACATATAGGTGAGGCTAGGCACGCTTATGCTGATTAGGATAAATAAATGGTCAAATATGGGGCGATAGCTAGTGTGTACCGACGATGACCGAGCGTGTGGCATCGATTAGGGTAAATAATTCGCTACTGCGTTCTAAGGGCAAAAGAGGTGTCTTTTGCTATGACCAACATAATTGGTTCATAGTGACACAACAAAGATAGGAAAGAACGATCAATAGGTAGGATTATGTTTTCAGCCTAATCAAGTTAACAGTTGAGATAGGATTAGGATTTCAGCCTAATCAAGTTAGCAGTTGAGATAGGATTATGATTTCAGCCAAATCATAGTAGTTTAAGACAAGTGCAAACAATCAAACAATAAAACAATCAAAACAAATAGTCAACCAGAATCAGGAATAGTATTTTATTCAATTTTTTTCTTCTCTATATTTTCCTTTCAAGCTAGAACTGATTCTTAGTCTATTATCTTTATCTTGCTTAAAATTGCTAGTAATTACTTACACTCACCGGACTTATTGTTTGACCCACTCCTCTATCTTTCCTCTTCCCCCCAATAGGCCAACAGAGTTAAGGATAGCCGATTCAGCTTGCTTGGAGATTCATTTCCAAAGTTTTCTCATTTTAGAAGTATTCTTCTGATTTTCATCCTTTTCATTTGTCTTATGATTGATTGGCACTTGTGAGAGGGATTATGATTATTATTGTTACCCTTATACTCCAATTATGTGAGACTGAGATGTATTTTCATGAGACATGAGATATTTTGAGTTTTTGAGACATGTTATATTTTTATGACTTATTTCGAAATGAAGTTTAATTTTGAATGGTATGTTATTATTTAAATGTTTTTCGCTGCTTTTACTTATTTGTCTTATGAACCTTAGTCTATACAATGCTTTAGCTATACATATAACGCACCATATCATTTTGTGTGCCCTTTTTGAGAATACTAAGGGGTGTGGGGTGTTTTAGGAAAAATGGTCATTTTCATGCATATATTAATTTAGAATATTTATTTATGCATTTTATTTTTTATTTTGTAGGAATTTGAATTCAAATTACAAGTGGCTTCATGGAAAGTACGCGTGCACAAGAGAATACAAGCAAATGAAGATGGAAATAATTCATTTCATACAACATGGTGGACCCCACCTATCCACTTACTATGATGTATACTTAGAAGCTAATGCACATGCTAATGAAGATTAAAGTTACATGCACATTTAAGTGGAGGATCAACACATGCCAATGATAACTTGATGGCCACACTTCCTCAAGGGTAGTTTGGGTAGTTCCCACAAATTGGATTAGGATTTCAAGCTTGTATAAATACCTCATATGTTCATGTAATTAATCTCTTAGCCACCTTTGATCCTCCTCTTTAGTTAGTTTAGTTTTAGCTCAAAAATAAATTAAATGCTCTTCTTTTCATGGCTACTTTGCCATTTTTTTTCTTTCATATAATTTTCTTATATGAAAATTTAAATTCATGCTATTTTCTATTTACATGCTCTCTTTCCTCTTATGTTAGTAGCTTATTTTTATTTATATGCAAGTAGATTAGCTTTTATTTCATTTTAGTTAGCTCTTTTTTAATTAGCTTGCATTTTCCTTTTAGTTTTCTTTCATGTTGCAATCTACATTGTTTAAACGATAACAAATATGAGAGGCTAAATCCCTTTAATGTAGGGGTAATGAAGCTCTCTTAATCATGTAGATTCAACATTTTGATCATTTATGTTCTCCTTTTGTGCTTATTAGAAAGTTGCATGTTGATATAAGTTTATTAATGAATGTGATAGTCTATGATGTTGATAACATATAAGCCATGCTTACGCAAATAAACACAATTTACATCATCATGTAACTAATTGATTTGGTAATGGAAGTGGATTTGAAATCAAAATTTGATGGTCTATATTTCTAATCAATAGTTAATAGATCGTGCTTAGAATAAATTTATTTTCAAGTCCATTGTCATTTTCATGAAAGTTAAGAAGTGGTTCAGTGGGAATGTTAAAGTTTGATGGTTCATATTGGGCTAACTAATAGAACAAATAGTCCATACTTATAACAAACATATCAACTAAATTTACTAATAACCAAAAGAGAGATCATAATTTTGTTTTGTTGATTTATGTGATCAGAAAAGGAAATTACCTCTAAATTGCCTTCAAGCTCTCATATACCAATCCATTCTAGCTTTCATTAGTTTTTACAATTTTTGGATTAACACCACTTCAAATCTTGGTTAATTTGACTGAATAGAATTTGAAAACATAAACAATTCCTTATGGATCGACCCGTGTTCGCCGCGTACTAATATTGTACACCATGCGCTAGCAGTTATTTTTAATTTTAATTTGATCAGTTATTTTCCAACTCGAAAGAAATTTGGTCATTCGAACAACAATCGATATATATGATCTTCTAGATGTAGTTCTACTCACTCAGTAGTTTAGTCTGACCATACTCACTATTGAATAAACCTAACTAGTAACTCTGTTCCTAACTCCCAGGATGCAATGTTGGATCATGAAAAAGTGAGTATGAAAATGATAAAACGCAAATTTAACTGATCAAATGATAACAAAAATATTAACATCATCCATCAAAATATGCTCAATCAATGGCCACATCTGTAGCAATATTACTTAAGTTTAAGAAATATCTTTCTTTGGCAAATTCATATTATAAATCCAAAGAATGGATCAACACACTGAATTAAGTATGAAAGCACCAGCCCTATTTATCAAGGAAAATAAAATAGAAAAACAATAGCAGATTGCAATTAAGGTAAAGGAACATAAAGATTTTATAGTGGTTTCGGCTGTTAATGAAGCCTACACCCATTTTATAACTTTCTATTAACTGACTGCTGTTACAAGTGGAACCAGATTACAATATGATTGAATCTTCTAAGTCAGATCAAGTCACAAGTGCAAGAGTTCACTGGAGAATCACAGTGAAACCCTAGGTGATTGTTGTGTGGGATGAGAAGAGTGAAGAATAGTTTCTACAGAATTTCAACAGCTAGTCCAGAAGATCCTCTTTATGTTGCATATAGTTGGGTATTTATAGAGATTGGAGGGCTATTGGGCTAAGCCGCTTTGTTAGAGACCTAAACTTAATGATACAAAGGTGCTTCAAAAACTTCACAGTTACCTGACTTGCTATTCTAGCAATCCATGCAGTTAGGATTTTCTCGGATCGTTTCACTTAGGTTGTGTTCCTTGCCTTATGTAGATGCTCTTCATGTAATTTGGTAACCATTTTCCTTGTTTTCTTGGTGATTCGTATATAGGTTGCATTGAACTATGACTGGTGTTATCCGGCATTCTAGCCTGGCTATATCAAGCTGACTGGATGGGTTAGATCTGACTGCCATTAAGGCTGATTATTTTAGAATGATGTTTGTGGGACCCATAAGCCAAGTACAAATGATCGTATAAAGTCAGGATTGGATGGATTTGACAGATGTACAATGTAATGCTTAAAGTATTGAATATAGCTCAGTAAATGGAATGGATCGATATATATTGGCTCATTGAGAAGGATACGCATACTTAATTAAGAGGGATCGGTAGACTTCACTGAAGAGGGGTCGGCAAGCATATTCAAAGTTCAAGTGCATTCTTTCATACAACGATCGATTCATGAGATCTTTAAGTCCAATCCCTAAAAATTTGGAGAGCAAGGTATATGGACCCTAGGGAGCCTACCCTAGGAATTGCACATCAAAAGGACAATATTAGAGGGATTGGCATGTATCCCTTAGAAGGGATCGACATAGAGCAGTGGAAAAAGTAATGTTGGAACAAAGATCAAGCAATAACTAGAGTTCTAGTGATCCAAATGATGTGAAAATTAGGGTTGAACATATTTTAGCATGACGAATCCCATATAGGGATTGCTCCCTAAAATTCAACCAAAAAAGGGATCGGTATTGATCCCTCCACATTGGGAATTGGGCCTAGCGATCCCTTTAGTGGGCTCACTGAATTGGAAGGTTCTTCAGCCGAAATTTCAGAGAGATAGGTGGTCGTCTTCACCTATAAATACTGCCCTGATGGGTCATTTTTAGGATCTTTACATTGATTTTTACTAGACTCTATTGTAATCAAGTGTTTTCTATTTTCTACTATTGTAATCAGATTTATAAGTTATTAATAATTGATAATCTTTAAAGTAAATGTTTGCATACAACACCAAACCATTATAAATTTTTATGTCTTTGATTATTGTTGATTCTCAGTTACTTGTTGATTTATCTACTAAGTTTAATTTTATTTTTCTTCACTTACTTCTCTACAAAAAAATATTCTTGGGTGTTCGCAACCAATTTATTTGCAAATATTTTGGTGCTTTCACTAAGAATCTTGATTCTCAACTTGTTAGGATCCCTTTGTTGCTACTGGATTGGATAAATCCCCTAAAGAAGATTTGCAGTTATTTTCAAAAAGTTGCTAATACTACTCAGATTTGTAGTTATCTAAGCAAGGGTATTAATAATGTTGAGACATACTAGACCTACTTCTCAAAACATGGAAGGAAATGAGAATACTAGCATTCGGCAAGGAGACCTAAGCAATCAACCAATAAATGTGTGAGCCGATTGAAGTTTAGAATCCTACTAATTTTATTATAAGAGCTGAATTTCATAATTTAATAAGAGAGCTGATGGAGAGCCATCAATAATTAAATAAACAAATTCAGACCAATATCAACTTGATGAACAAAATCAGTCGGCAACAATGGGGGAAAGCTAGGACGGATACCACCCCCTACTCGGCATTGGAAAGATCTAGCTAATCGGACTAATGTCACAGGTATAAGCATCGTAGGATAGAAGAATATTGCACAGAAACTTCAGAGTGTCACCTAGTAAACCATCGTGGTCTTCCAGTAACCATCTATGTCGATCCCCTATAGGGATTGGGATGGATCCCTCCTCTAGAGGAGGGATTCCTCTCATACACCTTGGGACTCGAGGTAGAGCTATTTCTGTTGGTTTTGATGATGGAGCTCGATCAAATGCTGACCAGGTAGTTCCCTGGAATGATGGTGAAATGAATGTACAAGATGTGCAGTAGGAAGATGGTGAACCAAAAAGGCGTGAAATATCCTACAGACATCGACTGGACCATTCGCATGAGGTGGAGCATGACCACCGCTTGGCACCAACTATCTAAACGTCAGACTCATCAGCTATGGTCAGACAGTTGGTGAAGGAGGGCTATGGCTTGACTAAGATGACCGGGAACCTTGAGAAGCTATACCCCATTCACTGATAACATTTTACATGCGGATTATCCAAGAAGGTTCAACATCCCATCAACGCTTACCTACGAGGGAAAACATAGGTAGCATATCATGAGATACAAATGGCTGATGGATTCTCCATGAGCAGATGATGCGACTAAGTGTAGATACCTTCCTATAACTCTCTTTGGAATAGCAATGATGTGGTTCATAAGACGAACCCCATGATTAATTTCAAGATTCGTTGATTTATCAGCCGAATTTGTGGAGCAGTTTCGAATGCACGCAATTTGTCCCAAAGATGAGATGTCCCTGTCCAACGTGATTCAGGCTCCAAGAGAGTCATTGAAAGATTATTTGGAGAGGTTTCATACAGCTGTTATAGAGGTCATTAATCCGAATGACCATGCTATACTCATGGCCGTAACGAGAGGGATTGATCCAGAGTCGGATTTTGGTGATTGGTTAGCCGGTAAGCCGCCCGCAACGTTGGAGTGCTTTTACACAAAGGATACTAAGTATCTGAGAAAGGAGGAAGCCAGTTCCTCTAAAAAAAAGAATGTTGCGGGACAAAGTCGTTGGGAACTTACATTACAATAAAGCAGTCTGATGACAGTCTAGAAAAGCTCAAGTGAATGTCCAGAATAAACCAAATAAACAAAAGAGAGGTAGAGATAGGAACCGAGAATGTAAGAGGGATTCTGAAAGAGGGAAGACTAGGATTCTAATGTATGATATTAAACACTGTTGAATACGCCCTTGGATAATATCTGTCTATCTACGTGCAATACCATGCAGTACAAAAAGTCACCTCTAAAAGAATCAATAGAGAAGCAAAAAAACCAAGATATATTGTCAGTTTCATGAGTAATATGGGCACAATACAAATGAATGCAGGCATCTCCAGGATGTTAAGGAAAAACTAAGTTGAGAAAGGAAATTATAATAGTTTGTGAAAGCCCTGCAGGAAGGCGGGCAGTGGACATCTGACCCCAACCAAGGACATGTGTGGTTTAGGGCTGAGGAGCCTGTGTGAATTGGTGAAAGATTGGTGATAAATATGACAGTTCGAGGACCATACCCGGCAGATAAGAGTTGGCAAGAAATGGAGCGCTATGTTTGTGCGATTGGGCATGTGGATTTTGAATGCTGTTCGAATACAAAAGATGGAGCTCTAGAAAAATAGAAATGTACGATGGCTGATGATATTGTGTTTAAGAACAGAGACGCGGATAAGGTTGAGGCTTTGGCAATCGACCCAATAGTCATTTCGGCCATGATTGGCCCCGCTTTGGTGCAAAAGGATATTGATTGATTGTGAAAGTTCATTAAATATAATTTTCAAAGAAGCTTATGATCAAATGAGGAAGGAAGCCAAAGATTTAAAACTCTCTAAAGTCCGCATACACAATTTTAACAGCGTTGCAACCGAAGCCATTGGTTGTGTCAAGTTACTCATGGAGTTGGGATAAGGTGAATGAAGGAGAGTGCGGATCTTGTCATTTGTTGTTTTGGATGTTGACTCTCCATACAACATTTTTTTGGGTCGACCGGTCCTAGCCGAATTCCGAGCAGCTCTTGCCCATGGTGTTTGGCTTTAAAGTTTCCAACTATTAATGGTGTTGGACTTATTAACGGTGATCGGGCAACTGGACGTGCCTGTTATGTAGTTGAGTTGAGGAATGCTCAACAACAGGAGAAGGGTAAGGGTGTGGAAAAGTCAATTTGCATCAAAGCTTTTGAAGATTGACAATTAGCTCCCAAGCCTAGGCTCGGGCGCCATAGGGGGCTCTAAAGAGATATAGATCCAAGGGATGACGAGGAGGATCCCAAAGAGACCAGGTTGCACCATCTGAGCTGACGATTGATATCATGGTCAGCCACGATGACCCGTCCTAAAGATTGGATCATAGCTCAGCCCCTTGATGATAAAAAACTTGTTGGTTTTCTTTGAGCAAATCTAAATGCGTTCGCTTGGACTCACTCTGACAAATGTGGAATCTCGCTTGCCACTACAAGCTGTGCATTGAGTATCAACCAAAGGCATGTCCGGTGAAGTATAAAAGACGTGGCATGGATCCAGAAAGATCTGCTTCTCTCTAAGAGGAGGTGGATAGTCTCGAAGACAACGGGTTTATCCACGATGCTCCCTATCTTAAATAGGTATCTAACCCTGTACTTGTGAAAAAAGAAAATGGAAATTGAGAACATGCATTGATTAATCAAATTTGAATAAGGCGTGTCCAAAAGACAGTTTTCCCCTTCCGAGTATCGATCATCTGGTGGATTCAACTATGGGACACGAATTGCTACCTTTCATGGATGCGTACTCGGGATATAACAAATTCCTGATACATATTCCTTTTCAGCACCATACAAGTTACATTTTCGATGTTAGATTATACTGCTATGTGGTAATGTCGTTTGGATTAAATAATGCAAGAGCAACTTATCCGCGCTTAATCAACAGAATGTTTAAAGATCAGATTGGAATAATGATGGAAATCTATGTGGATGATATGCTTGTGAAGTCATGACGATCAAGCGACCACATTAAAGACTTAGCAGAAATATTTCCAATGTTACAAGATGGAAATTAATCCATTGAAGTGTTCTTTTGGTGTTGCATCAGGGAAATTCTTGGACTTTATTGTTAATGCCTATGGAATAAAAGCTAATCCCAAGACGATTCAGGCGATCTACGATATCCAAGTGCCAAGGACTATTAAACAAGTACAAAGTTTGAATGGGAAAGTTACTGCCTTAAGCCGATTTATTTCCAGAGCTACTGAAAAATGCATTCCTTTCGTCGACTCGATTAGGAAAGGGAAAAGAAACTTTGAATGGACACAGGATTTTAAAGACGCATTTCAAGCATTGGTGAACCATTTGGAGGGACCCTCATCTTGTCAAACCCAATGGATCATGAGGTTTTGTACATTTATTTGGCCATATCAGCACATGCTATAAGTGTCGCATTGCTTAGCGAGGACAATTGGATCCATAGCCTGGTGTATTACGTCAGAAAATGATTAACGGGATCTAAAAGGAACTATCCGATTGAGAAACTGACATACTGCTTGCTGATTGCATCATGCGAGCTTTATCCGTACTTCCAGACATACTCGATCAATGTTTATACCGACCAGCCATTATGACAGGTCCTACAAGGACTTTAGGTATCTGAAAGGTTATTCAAGTGGAATATTGAGCTCAATCAATTTGATATAACTTATCTCCCTCGAAGAGCTATCCAGGGTCAGGCAATGGCAGATTTTATAGCAGAGTTCACTGCATAGGATGATTCCCTAAAAGGTAGCGAAATATCTACCATATAGTGGAAATTGTATACTGATGGAGCACCCAATGATAATTGTTTTAAAGCTGGAACTATCCTTGTAACTCTCGAAGGTCGGTCAATCTGTTATGCTTTAAAGCTTGGTTTCCTAGTAATAAACAATGAAGCTGAGTATGAAGCTCTGATTGCTGGGTTTAAACTAGCTAGAGAACTTGGAATAAGGTCTCTTGAAATCTTTTGCGATTCGCAGTTGGTAGTGTACCAATTCAGGGGAGATTATCAAGCTAAAGGACAATGGCTTGCTCTATACCTTACTCAAGTTTAAGAGTTGTTCGTAGAATTTGAGTACAATGACATTCTGCATATTCCATGGGATCGAAACAGAGAGGTTGGCAAAGATTTCTAGCACTAGCGACACACAGTAGATTGGCTTCGTTCTAGTTGAAGTATTAAATGCACCAATTATAAACATGATAAAAATCTGTCAGAAACTGGAAGCGAAGCCTGAGAGGGAATCATAGATGTCTTCGATCAAAGACTGTTTGCTACATGGAGTCCTACTAGATCAAATAAATGAAAAGCAGCAAGTCCTTCATAAACTTAACGATGTGTCATTCAAGGAGGAATTATGTACAGAAAAGGTTTTTTAGTTCCTCTGCTCTGGAGTGTCACTCATGATGAGATAAAACGTGTCTTAAAAGAAGTTCACGAAGGGGAATGTGGCGATTACACTAAGGGAAAACTCTGGCAAAGAAAATAGTCCGTTATGGGTATTATTGACAACTGCCAATTGAGACACAACTGACTATGTAAGACGATGTGGTAAGTACCAAATATATGCAAAAGTTCCAAGAGCTTCGTCGACTAAAATCATGCAAATGGTCAGCCTATGGCCATTTTCCATGTAGGGTATAGATATTATCGGTTCCTTGCCGATCTCTAAAGGTGGCGCAAAGTACACTATCGTCGTAGTTGATTACTTCACCAAATGGGCTGAAGCAAAACCTTTAGTCACAATCACAACAAAGAAAGTTATCAACATTATTGTTTGAAACATCATATGTTGTTTCAATCTTTCGTGAACTATTGTAGCAGATAACGGGTCTAAATTCGATAGTGTTAAATTCAAAGGCTTCTGTTAGAGATATCCTATTGAAAAGAGACTTGCAGCGGTCGGTCACCCTTAAGTAAATGGATAGTTGAAGCTATGAACAAAGTTATAAAGTCCATTCTTAATCTTTTGGAAAAGGAAAAAGGCAAGTGGGTGAAAGAACTCCCGGCAACATTGTGGGCTTACTAGACCATCCATAAATCTCCGATTAACCATACTCCATTCGCCCTTGCTTACGGTTCCGAAGCCATCATTCCTGTTGAGCTAGAGGTTCCATCTTATCGAGTGACTTGCTATCGTCCCAAAATGAATAAAGATCTACTTTTTGAATCTCAAAGACTTTATAGATAGGAAGCACGGGGTAGCCGATTTGAGGGCAACTGTGCATCAACACCGAGTCGCGTAGTATTACAATAATAAAGTCTGACCTAGAACCTTTGAAATCAACGATCTTGTACTAAAATAGGATTTTCCTACCCGATAGCACATGAATCCAATCTGAAAAAGACCATATGTCACTAAACCGAGGCTTGGAGAGGGAACTTTCAAGCTAGCGACTGTGGATGGCATCATACTTCAAAGGGCATGGAATAGTGAGCATTTACGATGCTATTTCTCTTTGTTTATCTATTTTTTATTTCAGTTGTATTTTCTTATAGAATTTGCTTTAGCATTTGATTTTCTAGATATGTAATAAGACAAATTATGTTATTTCTTTCCATTTAGCGAATAAAATTTCGGACATCTTATATATTTAAGTTTGTTGTGGAATTTTGTATTAGTTACATGACGAAACTAATTGTTGTCAATATGTCTGAAATGGTTCCTAGAGTTTGAAAGAAATCAATTACGCCAATACCCAATAGGACTAAACAAGATGGGCTTAGTCCGGTTGTTCATTTGATAACTCTCGTTCATAATCCAATAGATAGGATGTGCAATGAGGAATAGATGTGACTCGATCATTTGAAAATCAAATGAATCTCGCTAAATGATGGGACTGAAATAAAATAAGAGAGACTGTGACATGAAGGACGCTTGCTAAATTAAAACTCTGACCCTAGGGGGAAGTCAATCAATTATGGAGAGCATGATCCGATTGATCTTCGAAATAACTCTAAGTCCCTAAAGTGCGGTTTGGAGTATAAACATAAATCGGGTATGATTTGACCACCTACAAAATAATCCTTAAGTATGCAGAGTGCAGACTGGAGTATAAACATGAATTGGGTATGAATCGACCACCCGTAAAATAATTCTAAGTCCCCATAGTGCGGAATAGGGTATATACATAAATTGGGTGTTATTCGACCTCCCATCAACTAACTCTTATCCTAGAGTGCGGATATGGGCATAAACAGATAGATGGGTGAGGTTCGCCTATTCACTATTCTAGGAACTCCGGTCTGAATTCCACAGGAAGAGTATAAAACCGCTAAAGATGACCATCCAACGTCTAACCCCACTAATTTAAGACTAGGGGCATGAGTATAGTTACTCAAAACCGCTAAATATGATGGTGTAATACTAAGGCTCGAGCCTAGCATTAGATACGACTCACGGCCACAACCTCATGGAAGCCTTGGGATAGAGCTAGTGGATTGTTAGCAGAACTAATCGAAAATGAATTACAAGTACCTTGAATGGAAAGTACTAGTTCAATTACTTAAATAACAAATCACACAAGAGTTCAGCAGAAACAAAAACTTTTTTTCACATGATAAGTTTCAAAATTGTGGTACAAGTTATTTAAAAAAAAACTAGGAGTCATAGCCGTACCACCATAACTAATAAAAGAAAACAATAAACAAATGACTATGCAAACTATGTTCATATTGAGCCGAAGTCACGGCTATTTCTTTGATATTCTCTCCTTTTTGGATTTTTTAGGAGTGGTGCCACTTGAGCCCTCGATGTTTCTCTTCCTAGATCCTTTGCCACCTTTTGCAAGAGAGCTTTCAAAGGTAGGAGGAAGTTCACTGGAAATTGACCTACCAGATGGAATAACTTGTAGTGGAATAAAGTATGGATCATCGATGTCCACCTCGATGGGCTAGGCTCTAGCCTTTTTCTTTAGAAACTCCTCTTTCTCAATACGCTTCTTCAGGCTAATCTCACCAGTGCATTCAGAGGTGTCGGTAATCACCAAACCATCGGATTCATCCATCAAGGGTGAATCTTCAATCTTATCATCGTCGAGAGTTCCGCTGACTTGAGCATCGGGCCCTAGTACATTATTGGACATCGAAATCTCTATTAGTTTCTCTTATTGCTTACACCAACATCGCTTTTAGGAGTTTGACCGATACATGGAAGTCCCATGAATTTGTTAAAATAGGGAGATAAGCCTAAAACAATTGCGTGCAAAGAACAAAACCTCTCATAAATTGGAGAGTAAAGTGGAATACCCGTATTCGGCTGGCTCTCGGTTGTTGGTAGAGTGCTCCATTCCAAAATAAGGGTCAACACTTTGGATTGATAACAGGCTTATCTAGATCATAGCTTAAATTCTGCTTCGGGCCAAGGGAAACCGATGCTCCAACCGCTTGGAATGAAGAGGGGCCCTTAGGATCGGCCTCCGAGGATCCAACAAATATGTTTCCCTTTGTCAGAAGGTGCTGAAATGTCAAAATATCAGAATCTCGCGATGGTAAGATCTACGGGTTCATTTCCACGGAGGATCTCCTACACTAATTTTTCTTCATCTAACTCAGCTCTGCCCAGCTCCTTCTTTTTCATCTCAACGATGTGCTGCTAGGTTTTAACGAGTGACTCGAGATAATTTTCACCAACAAAACTCAAGTCATGGTGGACGAAGACTTTGGCGTTGTATTCAATGATCGGTGGATCAAATACAAGTCCTTAATTTCATTTTGACCGGACTCCTAAGCATCTTCTACTCGAATTTTAATTTGTTCCATCATCTCCTTGCGTCGTTCCTCTCGTGCCTCCTCTTTAAGGGCTTCTATTTTGGAAAATTGCTTATCAAGTTTAACTTTTAGGCTCCTAGCTTTAACGGCCTCTTTGCGGTACCTTTGTTGCTCTTGTCAAGCCTCAATCTTCTCTTCCATTTCTTTCTTGTGAAGCTCCTCAAGTTCCTCGATGCAGCGAGCCAAGATATTTTTTTCCTTTTGCACGGAATCCTATTCCAGAGCGAGTGCCCTACTACGATTGAGGCAACATCGAGTTCTTTCTTATGGGAAACTTCTAAATGACTCACTATCTCCAACATTTCCTTGGCACTCTTTTTTGCCTAAGAAAATTTTGTTGTTAACTTTGATAGTTCATCATCTTGGTGTTAGATTATGTCTTTATTACGTATCGCCTCAAGCTTAAGATGATCTATTTCATATTGTGATGCATTGACAATTTGGAGATTTTTTTCACTAACTGTTGGAACGATTCATGCTGCAAAAATACGTCATTAAAACATGCGAGAGAACTAGCTTTGGCATCCCTCGGGTTCATATGTAGTGTGGGAAGGAATTTAAGCCCATCGAAATAATTTTTTTGGAAAGTGGCCTTTAGCTCGGCCAATTTCTCCACTATAGAAGTATCAAGAGCAATGGTAGACAAGGATGGATCGAAAGACGCAATTAGATGCTTGCTCAGTCTACGGTCGCAAGATCGCTTAAAGATAGCAGAACCAGAGTGTTGCTCATTTGATGTGGCAATTTGAGGGCCGCAAAAAGGGAGGCAGGTCTCTGCTACAAATAAGAAAATTGGTCCGATCTCCCTGGAGAGATGTCTGAGACTGGGACTTGCACTTGGAAAAGGAGGATTACCTTCAATGATATCTTTTTTCCCGCCAGTCG
Organism: Allium cepa; assembly: GCA_030765085.1. Taxonomy (NCBI): domain Eukaryota; kingdom Viridiplantae; phylum Streptophyta; class Magnoliopsida; order Asparagales; family Amaryllidaceae; genus Allium; species Allium cepa. Next base: position 217,238,080 of record CM060946.1, read on the forward strand.
CCTTTTTCCCTATGCCTGCTAGGCTCCAAGTCGCGGCTTGATCGATAAATGCGTCGAAGAGCCCGATAAGTGATCGAAGGCCCAAAACTGAGTCATTGCAACTACTAAGGCCAAATGAAAACAAATGAGTAACTATTATGCAAAGGATTGATGAAAAGCGTTTAGTGAAGTGCATGTGTTCGTGAGTGTCCTAGCGTTTCTCTCTGATAGACTGGTGGCTGAAGCCTTGCTTATGTGTGTTCTTTCTCTTTTATCCGTTGAAAGAGTGGCTTCACTACTCCTAATAGGAGAATTAAGCCATTCGATATCGATATTTGAAAAGTCATCGGTCATAATATTATCAGGAATTCGGAGATTTGAAAATCCCTTCAGTAAAATTTCCAAGTGTTGGGAAGATGATTCTTCTTTAATATAAGTGATGATTCCTTGATCCATGGCAGTTTTTTCTGTAAAGTTTATATACCAGTTTCTTCTTTATCTTGGTTGGTGTTTGAGATTGCACGCCATGTGGCGGTTCAAACTTAGGTGCCTTGCTTTGGCCCGCATCAGTATCACCAAGATTATTGGCATGCGAGTCCTTAATCTCACCTTCTTTAATGTCATCCCGAGTCCCCACGGCTAGGGGCAAGAGAGGATTGATGGCATCCCTTTCTTGGTCTATGACGTTTCTCGTCAATGTTGCACTTTCGTGGAGCCCAATGCTACGACACTTTCCAATAGCCCGAATAAAGATAGTAACTGATCGGTTATAAGAAGTTTGATGTCCCTGTCTTCAGCAGGGGTAGCGTAGATAGCAGAGACTACTCTTAAAAAACTAATGCCTTCAGGACGTGGGTAGACACCTGTAGGAATCGTGGATCTTCATAGGTTCAAAAGTATGACTTGGATTAACAGATTTAAGAATGAAATGAAAATAACACTTACGTCCTTCCAGCCATCCTTACGAAGCCAGATGGATATCGAACATAGAATCACTCGTGTTTGAGCAGAGAGAATTTATTCGAAGCTCCTGTTAAGACTTGGCAGTTAGGTGAAGGTTCAAAAAAACATAAAAAAGACTCCCTGACCGCCGTTTAAAGTTTTAAATGAATCTTATGTGCTCAGGAGTTAGCATATGAAACAGAATGCTTATAAATAGCAGAAAGGTTCCGTATAGGAAGGAGTATCTCGAGATATCTCAACATCTCTCAAATAAACGAATTAAAGAGCGGTACAGATCCGACCTAGCACATAAATTTGTTACACACTGTGTACCTCTCCGAGGGCAAGTGAGGCCTGTCGTTTATCGAAGGAACCAAGATATCTTTGAACGGAATTCCATTTAGGGAACACAACCTTCAAAGGGTAGCTTTGCCAATTCGGGAAGCTTGATAATCTATTGGTTTATCTTGAAGGATGATACCTTCTACTGCGTCGGGAGCATGGCTTATATCCTCTGCCAGAAGGACTGAAACATCTAAAAAAAGGTTGATCGACGGACCAGAGTCTTCTGTTTGTTTGGCTTGATGATGTGGAAAAGCCTACCATATATAGTCGTAGAGCTCGATTTTTCTTCAAGATCAATATGTTGCACGGTCGGTTTGGAAGACATAGCAACTAAATGCTCTAAGAGTCTAGAGTCCATATTAGCTATACTCAGTAGATAATCAAGGTTGGAAAAGTTTACTTATTCCCTCCACCCCCCATGTTAAGTGTGAGCTAGTGCAGTGTAGTGAAGTGTATAGCAGAAATAAATAGCTTAAAATCAAAAAATAAAGTAAAATGACGAGGCCTTGGATTCCGACCAGAGTAACCATCGTCGTTGATCGTCTCAACTAGCAAGGTAATTAATCGGTTGTGGAAGCTTTCGGATCGACTATCGGCATATCGAAGTGTAAAGCTTGTTGTTCTAGTCCATATGCAAGATTTTAGTATATGTTGAAAATTCCATTGATTTGATTGTTCAGTCTCAGGTTTAATAGTGGATATGCAAGTTTTATTGTTCATCGTCATCGTATCTTCAAGTTCGTTAAGGTGAATTAGTGCTGATTGTTCAAACAAATAAGGTTAGATTAGGTTCTATTCAAAGTACCCAATATGCCGATCCCTATGTATCGAACCCTTCATACCGATCCATATCCCAAAGCCTCTCAACCAACCCCTCTCTTCAACCTAAAACCGTCAATCGCTTTCTTTTTACCAATCACATCGATCCCTTCTCTTCCACATATTCCACTGATCCCTCTCTCACAACAAACAATGCCTATCCCTAATCCTGCCGATCCCTCCACTTCGTCATTTACTCATCAAGCCTCTACACCGAGGGTTCGGCATTGAACGAAAATCCAACACTAATCCCTCTTCCGTTCTATCTTCCTCATCCTTTATCCTCCCTTCTTCTATCTCCTTATTTTTTTATTCTAACCCTATCCAGCAATGATTTATCTTCTCTAGGCTGCTTCGATCACTATGTCATTACAGCCTCGAACTCCATCAAAATTAATAACAACACAGAATCCCTCATCTCACCATGAAACCAAAGGAAAGAGTCAAGAAGGCTCACCTACGTGTAAATATGTTTAGAAAATTGGCGAGAAATTCGAAGGCGATAGAAATGGAAAGTATAAGGAAGTTAGTTTATAAACGCGAGTCGAGCCATGAAAGGTTTTGTTTTGAAATTAAAGGGATAGGGAAAGAAGGAAAGTTCATTTTGAATGTAGGAGTTAGAGGGTTCGATACTTCTGAAGGAAACGAGAAAATAAAGTAATTGAAATTAAAGGAATGGGAACGTTGCTTTATATATATCGATGAAGGGGTCGGCCCAAGTCCTTATGGCGAGGGGGATCGACATGAAAGCTTATCGATCCATGTTGGCATGAACCTAAAAAAGGGGTCTTCATACCTATATGCTGATCTCTACAAATATTTAAATAAAGAAGAGAGAAAGGGAGAGAGGGATCGGCTGAACGCATGTCGATCCCTACAAATAAAATAAAATAATATGAATGAATAAAAAAATGATTGTGAGGGTTCAACTATAAATATGTGCGTATAAAATGCAGGGAAGTTGGCAATAACCCGTAAACGTGCGAGCACGTCTAGGAGCTAACAACAAAATGTGTATACGAGTATGCACGTGAATGATCTGAAAGTTCAATTTTTGAAATCGATAGAAATTGAAGTTAAAACCTAAAACCTTCTAGTGCAAGGCTAGAACAAGCAACCAAAACTTGTTAGCCTTGTGGGATCAAACTTATGAATATTAACTAATGGAGTATAGCCTTGGATTTATGCTATTGGAAATAGACCATGCATCATGGTGATCTATGAGAAAAATAACGCCTTGAAGAAATAGTTCAGCAGATGGATAGCAGCTATTTAGAAAGTTGGATGGATTTCTTGTCGATAACTCTAATTTGCTTCGATTCAAAGCACATCGTATTCATCACAAGACGTACTTTTGGGGGAAGTGTTATCCAGCAATCTACCCCGGCTATATCAAGTTGACTGCACGGTTAGATCCGATTACCATCAAGGCTGATGATTTTGGAGTGATGATTGTGCAACCCAGAAGCCACGTACAAATGATTGTATAAAGTCAGGATTGGATGGATTTGACGGATGTATAATGTAGATTGCTCAAAGTATCAAATATAGCTCAGTAAATGGAATAGATCATTATAGATTGGCTCATTGGGAAGGATCTGTGTACTTCGGCTCATAAAAGATGGATCGGTATACTTAATTGAGAGGGATCGCCAGGCTTCATTGAAGAGGGGTCAGCATGCATCAAAGTTCAAGTTCATTCTTGCATACAACGATCAATATCATGAGATCTACAAGTCAAATCCCTATGAAATTTGGAGAGCAAGGTTTATGGACCCCAGGGAACATACCCTAGGGATCGTAGGTCGAAAGGACAATATTAGAGGGATCAACATGTATCCCTTGGAAGAGATCGGCAGAGAGCAGTGTACAAGTAATGTTGAGTTAATGATCAAGCAATAACTCGAGTTATGATGTTCCAAATGATGTGAAAATTGGGGGTTGGGCATATGTTAGCATGATGAAGCCCCTATAGGGATCGCTCCTCAAAATTTAACCAAAAAGGGGATTGGTACCGGTCCCTCCACATTGGGAGTTGGGCCTACCGATTCCTCTAGTGGGCCCATATGGATTGGGAGGTCCTTCAGCTAAAATTTAAGAGAGATAGGTGGTCGTCTTCACCTATAAATACTAGCTGGATGGGTCACTATGAGGATATTTACACTGCTTGTTACTCTAGACTCTATTATAATCAAGTGTTTGCTATTTTCTACTGCTGTAATCAGATTTATAAATGATTAGTAAAGGATAATCTTCAAAGTGGACATAGACCTACAATGCCGAAACACTATAAATTTTGTGTCTTTGATTATAGTGGATTCTCAGTTACTTCTTGATTTATCTACTTGGTTTAATTTTTTTGCTTCACTTACTTCTCTACAAAAACGATTCTCGGGTGTTTGTGACTAATTTATTTGTAAACAACTGGAACCAAATGAATGCTTACTTTTTGAACTAGTTTGCTTAAAAATCATGAAACTTATCAGACATCTAGAAAGGATATTGGATCATGATGTAAGAAGTTTGGAGGGTCCATGAGCGAGCCTTATGGATAGCTAGCAACCCATAGGTGATGGATTGGTAGGATCTATCACCTTAGCTTTTTGCACATCTATCTTATTGGGTCTTTCTCTCTTATTCCTTCTAGTCCTTTCCGTTGATACATGAGATATTTTGACTTGTCGTAAATGTTCTAACTTCCTTTGAATTCTAACAAGTTAGAAACCCAATTAACATTTGCCTCTCAGAATACGCCTTCGTTGGAAAAACGGTGTGCCCTGGAGATAACAGCTATTGAGTTCACATTTCATGAAGTTTAATTGATCATGATGAAGCTATCATGTGAAATTGGCTTTGGCTATTCAGTCGTTTGTTGAGTTATAATGTGAATCATTGTTGGTCATAACGATAAATCAATTTCAATCCCTTAACTTTCCACATGCTTGCAAACATCAATTAGATCATATTTGGTGAGTTTAGAGAAAATTTATTGTAACTTAATGGTTCGCTAGCGATCCATAGTCCACAGATCGCTAGCGATCCAAGGACTTAGAGAATTTTTTATGCGATCTCTTACTTAACTTCATTTGAGCCAACCTTACTTCATTCCACCTATTTGTTTATGGACCGAGCCATTTTCCTTGCAACTCGATCCAAACGCCTCTAAATCCTAAACTTGCTTCTACCGTCGCTGTTGTCGATCTCCACTGCTGAAGCTTTTTGCCACCGACCCCTCTTGACTTCACCATCATCTCAAGCCAGCCTTTGGTACCAGAAACATCACCTACCTGGATCGCTACCGACCCTGCCTACCTAGGATTGCCAACAAACTAAGACTGATAATATTCGCCTTCTAATTTGAGGTTGGTGATGTGGTTTTATCATTTATTTGGCAATTTGATGATGAAGTTGTGTTGGTGATGGATGTAATAGAGAATTCGAGCTGATAGCGACTTTATGGAAGAAGATAGTAAATCGAGTCTTGAATTCGTCATGGAGCAAAGCCCCGGTTTCACCCTGGTGCTTGACATGTTTTGCTATCTTCATCCACAGAGTAAGAATTTACTAGCACTGAGTTACACCTTTAATCTAACAAGGCGTCTTGCGAATTGATGTTGGTTTTTCTGGAGGGTGTTAATAGCTTAGGGTAGTGCCTCGTATGCAACTCATGTTGTTATCATTTTTTGAAGAACTGAAATCGACTTATGCTAAGAATTTTCTACATAATTAGGACCCATTGATCTGTAGTTGCTCACTTTGAATTGGTCCTATTGTTCGAAATCGATGTACCTTGAATAGTAAGATTTTTCCATGTCTTTTCAGATAGCGGGTTCGTTACCGATTGTTGATCGGTAACGGGTAAGTGTAGGAGAAATAAATTTAACGAATGATACAAAAAGCTCTTTCCTTTCTTTACTGTGAGTGAACTATCTACACATAATAGAGAGTTTGTAGTGTTTAGAGCACCGAGCCCATCCACATAGATAACACACCATACCTGCCCTAGCCAATGCTTGAAATCTGATGAGTCGGCATACATCGTTATTTTCCAGAACATAGAAGGACTTTTAATTATAAATAGAATTATTTAACTGCATTAGATATAAGTTCTATTGTATAGAATGAAGCATTGGTCATCATGTCGTAAATCAAGCGGAGCAAGTCCAACACCTTAGAAGCCTAATCGACATTAGCTATGCCTTCACAAACAGTTTCAATAGCCCTTTTTCTTCGGCACCGCCATGTGAATATGGTCAATTGGTTTCGATGGGTCCGGTTATAGATTGAACTACAAACTTTAGATTTTCACCCGACCCTCCAGAGAGCTTCCTCTGTAATCTCGGCTAAAGTTTTGCGTAAAATTTGTTTACATCATGGCATTTCGAATGATGCGTATGCCTTCTACTGAAAAATGAGTACGCACATATGCCACCTTCAAGGTACACCGCCTGCATTGGTACATATGCTTGATGAGCAATACCCCCTTCAATCACTTCTTGAAAGAGACGCTTCTAAACTTAGGAATTTCTCTTTTTCATAATCGCCTTAATGGATACGCGATTTTGACTAGTCTTCATATTCTATTTATGTGGACATTCAATCATTTCCCAAGCTTAAATAAGTTGAGATATTTCCTCTCCTTCAAGAAGAAAGATGAATGTCCATCCCATGTGATCATTGAGGCTCAAAGAAATTGCAAAATTGTGTTGTAGCTTCAAAATAACCTGTCCCAATTCAAGACCCAATATTTTTTTGTTAGGTGTCCTGAGGGATTTAATCGTCTTTGGATGACATGGGATGAGCTTTCTCTTTTACTCGTTGATATTTAACATGATGACGTGTGATTTTTAATACACTGAATATTCCTTGTAGTTTTTTCGAGGCTAAACAAAGATCCATCACTTGAACCCATCTTCCGTACTCTGGGCTGTAGACACTAAAGAGAGATCAGTCAAGTTTTTACTAACGGATGAGAATTTTCTTTGGTACAAGTTGTTGCATCTCAGGAGATCTTCCATTGCTTTTGAAGTTCCATCTCCTTCCTGTTTTAGGTTTCAAGTACGCTCCACTTCTTCATTGCATGGCTCCAAAAAGGGTGATCTATAGAAGGCGAAGGTCCCTCTGGTGGATCAACTGAAGAAGTTGATGAAGGAAAAGGTGTTAGGCCAGAGCCAGTTGCCTGATTAGGATGCCCCTGATCCCAAAGAAGGGAGAAGAGGAGTTCAAGCAGCATTAGGGCTAGGCTGTGGTGTTCACAAAAAGGAGGAGGGTGAAATTAAGTGCAGTAGTAGCTATGATTTCTCCTTTAATAATGAGGAATTTGATGCAAGTTCCAATGGAGGAGACTTCGAATAATGTGACGAAACTCTAGGAATGAGTCCTATTCTTCCGGATTCGCATCTCCAAGAGAGTATTCCTAAAGATGCTCGCCTAGCAACTGAGCGACTTCATAGTTATTCGCCTAAGGAAACTAAAATTTAGGGACTTGAGCAATGTTTATGTTAATATTGATGAAATCATGGGAGATAATTTCGAGTTCGAAAGACTGTCTTCTCTCCCCGATCATGATGTGTCGAGAGTTAGCTCGATTCCCACCGTGGTGCTTCCTAATCTAGCTGGTGAAGTCTTTTTGGGCCACCTACGACATGTTACACATTTCACTAGAGTCATGTACACTTACATATGCATTATTTGAGTTCATTTTATGTTGTTAAATCATTTATTTTTATGTCAGCTACTATGAGAGGTCATGCACTTTATGAGGATCTTGAATAGTAAACTGATACATAACAGTGGTCAAGAAGAATTTCAAGTTGCCGTCAGCCTCGAGAAACTAAGGAAGGGTGGAGGAGGACAGATTCTGAAGCCAAAGTTCATCATCGAGACGATAAAGACCAAGGCAGAGTTTATAGGAATGGCTAGGAGAAGAGGAAAACTCTTGATGATCGGTTAGAACCATCTAAAGAATCGAAGACAGGCTATGGTTCTCATCCTTCTGAGCACCAAGCATTTTCCTCGACTTTAGTCTCTGCTCGAATTGAAGCTTCGACTTCTACTTTTCAAGTGTCTCCATCAATCCAGGCTCCATCAATCCACGTAGTGCTTGCTTTTGGTTCTTCATGCCTCGACAGGAAGTGGACTTATATTCTCATGTCTGGTCCTCCTAAGCTTGAGGTCATGCTCCCTGGATGATTTCTGAAGGGAGTTAAATTTGATCATGACCTACACCAGATCCATAAAGATTCTTACATGCCCCATATCTAGGAGATCCAAAGCGATTTGGATCAAGCCGAAGGATGGGAGAAGTAATGTACGCAACTGACGAAAACAAGCCATAAGAACTACCAAGAGATCCTTTCCTTCCAGTTTGAAAAGGATGATTACGAAAGGATGTTGGAAAAATGTGACATCAGAATTGAGCAACTGACAACGGAAAGGGATGATGCAATTCGAGAGAGTAAGAGAAATGCTAACTTGTTGAAGGAATTGTAAGAGGCCTATACAAAAATAGAGATCGTGTTCAAAGATAAAATCACGAAGTCCTACGCTGATGAAGTTAAGCTAAAAAAGGAGCTTGAAATTTGATACGTGATCATCGAGGCTCAACAAAAAAATATTATTGGTCATGACAAAGCCATCGAAGCTCATAAAAAGACAATCGCTGATTATGCGGGAATCGTGGAATCCCATGACAAGACCATTTCTGATTAGACCCAAAGGATTGTTTCACTTTAGGAAAAAGTTGCGTAGCATCAGGCTAAAAAGACCCAAGTTGAAATTAAGATAGCCGCCATGACAGTAGATTACTTAGAGTTGCTGGATACTTTTGAAAGGAAGATGGAGAAGATGGATGACACCATCTAGAATTTCTACGTTAACTCCTTGTTGCATTAGGGCGGCCTTTGCTATTTGGGTCCTGAATTCTTACGTACTCTTATTGTGGTTTGGGAAGAAGTTCTAGTACGTTTTCCAGAAAATAGGGATGTATACACCGAGCAAGAGTTGGAAGGCTCCTATCTTAATGAAGAGTCAAAGAAAGCTTCGATAGAGGGCCATGAGATTATTCGAATTGGGAGGGAGTAGGAGCCTATTAATGCTATTGCACCTATAAGTACTAAAGCGCTATTAGAGCCTTCCATTTCTAGGCCTTGTGAATCATTTAGGCAGCCTCGTGATTAGTCAGGAACTATTTTGGGTTCACCCGGTACAGCTTTATTGTTGGTTTCTTTGGCAGCTATTTCAAAAGCCTTAGTGATCCTAGAACTTCACCCAAGATCATACAACCATCTAAAGAAGGAGACGGTGAGTAGTATGAGGCTGAAATTCTCGATCACACTTTCGATGCAGGTAACCTTCTTATTCCTTTGGAGTTTGAGAACTTTCAGCTCACACTGCAAGAATAAGACGAATTGAATGTTTTCATTTTTGACCTTATTGGTCCGTCTTCCTTGCATGTCGGACTGCCAATTCCTTTAGACTCAGGGCCTGCTTCTATTTTGACCGCTTCGACGCTTGTTTCTGTAGCTGCTTCGATCACCACACCTGTTTCTGGTCACAAGCAAGGCCAAAATATGAAAATATTGTTGCGTTACATGGCCTGGACGACCCTTCTACATCATTGGAGGGCGATTTAATAATAGCTGAAGCTTGAGAGCAGGTAGACCAAGCTAACCAGCTAAGTAAATCTAAACAAAAGATGGTTTCCATAAGAAGGAAAATATTGAGGAGAGAAAGTCTTCAAGGAGCTCCCCCAAGTCTCGGATCCACAAGCCCAAGGGGGAGTCCTCCGAAGGGGTCGAAGGACAAGAAGGAGATCTGGGCACAAAGTCGATAATTGATATTTCAGGCAGCGACACGACTCCTAATCGAGATTCTGAGAAGAAGAAGAAACTTCTGACCAAAGGCGGGAAGTGAAATGGCGGAAAGAAACATAGACATGCTCGGGTAACAGTGGAGTCGAATACGAGGACATGTTGATTTGTTTGGCATGTGTTCTGTACAAATGCAGAGTTTGCACTTATTACTTTTGTTGTTATAGCATCTTACCTTGTTTGTTGTCTGATATTGTGTGGGTATGACCCCCACATTTTGACTTTGCGCAGAAAATGTTAAAAGGAATGAAAAGATAAATATTTCCACAATCATATCTTATATGTTCTTCCTTATTAATCATGTACTTATCTTGTTTCTTATAATACTTATGTTTGCCCATTGCACGATTGCCAAAAAAAATTATTTAGAGAAACAGGCCTGTGAAGTAGTTTTCCTTTCAACTAAATGTTGGTACGTGTTTGACCCTACTTTACAGGGTTGTTTTCTCCGAGGACTTGACAAATGACCAGTTGATCCAAGCAATTTCTCAGACATCTATAATCGAATCTACTTTACGGTTCCTATCTTCTGGAAATTATGACGTAAGCGTCTCAATTCCTTAGATTCTGTCGCTTAATAGTCGAAATTCTTTTTCGATTTTTTATTATGGGTTCTTGTTAAACTTGCAATAGGTGAGTTTCCCTATATAATTAGGACAATACCGGTACTTACAAGACCGTAATGGCTTATTGATGGCACAAAAGCAACATCGAGTAGTGCTTGTGTAGATTACAGGCCTTTAGGAGTGCGCAGCTTATGACATACTCGACTTTTAAGAGTTCACGGCTTATGAAACGCGCAACTTTTGTGATTTATATAACCCGTCGATCCAAAATGTTTGGAATTTCTCAACGTTACCACTCTTTGGATAATGTTAGGGGTTCGTGCTTTAAGTGCATGCTTCCATGGCTCAAGAAGTGATGTGCGGCTTATGAGTGTGCATGACTTAAGTAATTATATTTGCTTGGGCATGATTCCACAATCCAAGAAGCAGTGTGCGGCTTTGGTTTGGGCCTTCCCAGTGTTGCCGGAGCAATGTCGCGTCTTAGAAGGCAGGGATCGAGTTTCGTCGATCCAACAGTTTGAGTCGATTTGCTTCCTTCGACTTGGCGGGTAGATGGGGCATACTTGAGCGTGCTTCCACTATCTTAAGAAGCAATGGATGATTTTGAGTCAATTTGACCCCCATTACTCAGCAAGTTATTTGTGAACATAGTTTTATTGGTTTAGAATGAAAAGTAGTTTTATAAATAAAAGTTGGCCAAAGTTCTTCCTATTTACAATGCCTTCGGTATTCCGGGATTGCTTATTTGTAGGAAATAGGGAATACATAAGATAGTCTTAGATAAAGTAATGACGCAACAATTCGCTGTTCCAAGCTCAGGGAATTTGGGTTCCATCAATGGTTTTTAGCTTGAACGTGCCATCCCCCAGCTTTTGGCCGATCACATAGGCCCTTCCTAGTTTGGTCCGAATGTTAGTGATATAGGGTAGACTCGTTTGAGGAGAAGGTTACGATTACGAACTTTGGAATTGAAATATCATGCGACCTTTTTCTGATGAGCGGCATTCTTTAACTTGGCTTCTTCCCTCTTCTCATCGACAATATCGAGCAACTCGAGTAGGAGCTGCTCCTTTTGCCTTTAATTGAAGATTTGCCTTCGGTTAGAGGGGACCTCTAGCTCGACTGGGATCATTACTTCTTAAACATACACTAGGGCGAACAGGGAGTGCCTAGTTGCAGATTTGTACATTGTCCTGTAAACCATAACACGAGTGGAAGTTCATCAACCTAATTTCCTTTAGTCAGTCGCCTTTTGATGGTGGACTTTACGATCTTGTTTACTGCTTCCACTTGCCTATTTTCCTAAGAATGTGCGACAACGGAAAACCTTCTCGATGTGGAAGTGTTTGCAAAAGTCTTTGAACTCAGCATTTTTGAGTTGAGTCTCATTATCCGTGATGATTTCTTGTGGCACTCCAGACCTGCAAATAATGTTTTTAGTGACAAAATTAATAATTTTTTATGTAATTGTAGCCAGCGGTTCTACTTCCGCTCATTTGGTGAAATAGTCAACAATAACAATAGCATATTTGGCTCTTCCTTTGGCTATTGGAATACACCAATCAGATCGATTCCGCGATTGCAAATGATCATGCACTGACCATTTATGTCAGCTCTATCGAAGGAGTTCTTTTGATGTTGTTGAATCTTTGACATTGGTTGCACTGTCTAGCATAATCTACTGCATCGCAGTTTACTCTTGTCCAAAAACACCCATATCGAAGAACATTCTTTGCGAGGGTTTGCCCTCTAGTGTGACTCTGTAGTCGCCTTTATGGATTTCCTTGAGGATTCTTTGAGCTTCATCGTTGGTCACACACCTAAGCAAGGGGTAGAGAATCCCCTTCTCTAGAGCATCCCATCCTATAATACAAACCGCGTTGCTTTTCGAAAGAGCTTTTTCCGTTGATTCCTGTCTACGGAGAGTATTCATCTAAGCAAATAGTGTTTGATCAGTGTCATCCACATTTATGGTTCTTCGATTGTCTCAAAGATCCATTCGATATCCATCTTGCTTACGCTTGGAGTAGTTAGCGCTTCAAATGAGACCAGTCCTAGTGACTGAGCTTCTCCGAAACTGGCCAGTTTAGCTAGATAGTCTGCCTTGTTCCCATAGGATATGAGTATGGTATAATGTTCGATGTCATTTAGTAGTTACTGCACTTTAGATGGATACAGGGCGAGATTCTCTCCCCAAGCCTGGTATACACCATTTACCTGGCAGATAACTAGCTGAGAGTAACTTTAGATGTGTACGGACTTTATCCTGAGTTCCTTCACAACTTTCAGCTAGGCTATCAATGCTTCGTATTCTGCTTCATTATTTGTCGCAAGAAAATCCAAGAGCAAGGCATAGCAAACGGATCACCCTTCAGGAGTTTTGAGCACTACTCCAGCCCTCGAGCAATAGTCGTTAGATGCACCATTGACGAAACAACATCCAACATGTCTCCACTTCCAAAGTTATTTCTTCCTCGTTATCTCGTATTGTGAATACGACAATTAAATCTACCAGCGCTTGCTCGTTGATCACCCTTTGAGGATGGTATGCGGTTTCATACTAACTTAATTCAATGTTCTATTTGATAAGCCATTCAGAGGCCTCGGGATGGCATGACACTTGCTTCAATGGTTAATCTGTCAGCACTTTGATCGGGTGTACCTGGAAGTACGGTCGTAACTTTCACGATGCAATCAAGAGGCAATATGCCAATTTTTCCAATTTCATACTGTTCTTCTCAGCTCCAGGGAACTGTTTACTGATGTAATATAGGGTCGCTGGATCTTAGCTTCTTCTCATACGAGTGCGACACTTAATGCATGGGGCGAGATTGCTAAGTAGATGTACAAATCTTCTCAGTTTATTGGCTTAGACAGGATTGGCGGGATTTCCATACGTCGTAGCAGCCCTTCGATTGCAGTTTGCTAAGCTTGATTCCATTCGAAGTTCTTCTTTCCCTTCTTTAGGGTATCAAAGAATGACATACATTTGCCAGTCACTTTCCATAAAGCGGTAATTTGTTTGGGATTTGCTTTGATGCCTCTAGCACTTACTATGAATCTCAAGAACTTTCTAAAGGTTACCCAAAGTGACATTTAAGTGGATTGAGTTTCATTCCATATTTGCAGAGAATTACAGAAATTTCGATGTGGTTGTCCATGTGCTTTGTAGCTATGCATGATTTAACCAACATATCGTCCACATAAACTTCCATAGTCTTCTCGATCTGATGTTTAAACAAGGTGTTCACTAGCCATTGGTAGGTTGCCCAACATTCTTTAAGCCAAAAGGCATCGCTTTGTAGCAGTATAGTCCTAGATCAGTAATGAAACTGGTATTTTCCTGGTCAGGTTCATGCATCATTATCTCGTTGTACCCCGAATAAGCATCCATAAATGATAATGGCCCATGTCCAGCTGTCCCGTCCATAAGTTAGTCGATTCTAGGCAGAGGAAAGGTGTCTTTTAGAAAGATTTGGTTAGGTTCGAGCAGTCGATACAAGTTCACCATTTTCCATTGGACTTCTTGATCAAGACCAAGTTGGATACCCATTCGGGGTAAGTTGCATCACAGATAAAAAAACTCGCCATCAGCTAATCCACTTCTTCTCTCAGGGCTTTGGACCGTTCATGTAAAGTGAATAAATCCAGGATGGCGTAATGAAATTTGACGAGTTCCAGTCGCATCTTATTTCCAAGACGTGATCCAATTTTCAAGAATCGTGTTGGGTCATCCATATCGATTGGGAGAGAAATCGTCAATTTTGCTAGTGCTCTCCGTTTCTCCACTGAGTTCTTCTTTTTAGGTTTCAAAGGCTTATCGAATCGCTATGGTCCCTAAACTAGGGGCGGCTTTGTAGTTGCTATTCGTTAGGTTCACAGATGAGGAAAGTTCTCCCCACATTCTTCTCATTTTCTCTTCTTTTAGACTCCTGTAGTACTACGATGTAGCATTCTCTAGTGGCACTTTGGTCTCCTTTGATCACCCAAACTACATTCTTTGTTGAAAATTTCATGGTTTGACACAACAGAGCTAAAGTAATCTTGAAATTTTCTAAAGTGGGCTGATCAAGCATTATAGGTGGATATTCCATCTACAATCACAAAGGTCTGGATGAGAACGACTCTTTGGTCACCTTTTCCCAGTTCTAGGGAAAATCAATTGTTCCGATAGGTTGTCTAGGTTCACCAGTGAATTATTGGATCTTCATTCGGCAAGCGGATATGTCCTTTATTTCGATCTTCATTTGGTCAAACGTGTGTTTTGCACAGGATATTCATAGAGCTACCACTGTCCACCAATATATTATGCACCATGGCTTATACAATCCTTAAAGTCACAGCCGTCGGGTCAAGAATTGGAGCTTCTATTCCTTCAGTGTCTCAATTCTGGAACACTATGTCATTGCCAACGTTCTCCGCCACTTGGTAGGAGTTCCATCTTCAATCGTGAAGCATGAATCTCTCGAAAATGTCTTAATGAGCTTGCATATCGCTATATTTCTCCCTAACTCCTCTATACGGGATGAGGTCCTCCAAATATTGTTTCGATAATGAGTCTCTGGTCGGTCCGTCTAGATCGTTCTTCATTGGCTCCAGCTTGTTTTCCCCGGTCTTTAGGAGCTTGGGGTGCTATAGGCTAGTTGGGATTTTGTGGTATCCTCACATACTACTGAAGCTTATTCTCCAGAATCAACTCTTCAATCAGGTTTTTTAAGTGACGACACTCATTCATGTTGTGGCCATGTGTTTCATGGAAGCGGTTGTACTTTCCAAAATGATTTTTTGTGCAGTCACTTCCTTTTTAGGTGGATTCTTTTACTCTTCCATCCCTTGTGTTGCGAGGTAAATGTTTATTGGAGTATCATTGAATGGATTGTAGTCTTCAGGCCTCAAGTCTTTAAGTCACTTGCTACTTCCATTTCGCCTATTGGAATTCTGATTCTTCCTTTTTCGATTCCCATCCTTTCTCGTAGCGGTTCTGGAGGTATTTGCGTCTTAGTTCAATGCCATACCATTCTGCCCAATGTTGATTGGTTGTAGGTTAGCATGTTTCCCTTCTAGCTCTTCTGCCTCTTCTAATCTCAAGTACTGGCTCGCCTTATAATTAAAGTCCTTCATGGTGGTAGGTTATTTCATCTTAATCCATTTTTCGAATTCAGTGTCGTGATGGATAGTGCGAACCAGAACCATGAAGACCATATCTTATTTTAGGTTACTTACTTCAATGATCATGGCATTAAACTAACTCATAAAGGATTTCAAAGATTCATTTCATCCTTGGAACATGACCGATAAGGACATCATATCTTTCGGTTGCACCATGTGAAGCCTAAACTGGTCAAGGAACTTTATTTCTAATTATCGAAAGTAGATATGGATTTTGGTGGGAGCCTGGTGAACCAAAAGGAAGCAATTCCCTTTAGAAAGATTGGAAAACATCTACACCAAACAACATTTGAAGCATTCTCTCCATCCATGTACCAACTGTACTTGTACAGGTGAGGTTTCAGATCTGTAATTCCACCGTACGATTGAGTAGTCGGCATAATGAACATTTAGGATATCGTTCATTCAAAATGTAATTAGTAAAGAGAGTTCGTCTTGGAGCGGATCCACATTCATCATCTCTCGTATACTTACTTTTGTCCATTAGGTGCTTGATCATGTCCGTGACATATGCCTCAGATGTTCGTTAATCCGTGTGTTGGCTGTTAATGACTATACCAAGTGTTTGATTTTGCAAATGTTCTTGGTAAGTGGGATAAAGCCTGGGCTCTCCTATCTATGGGAGAGCCACTCCCTCGGGGTTCCGTTGGCTTGCGTTTGGTCGTATAAGGCCAATTTGGACTTCTCTGCTGGTATTAAGTGCGTTAGTCTTTTTTCTTTCAAGTCGTCATCATCAAGTTGCTCACAATCTTTGGAGTTGGAGAGATCCATTTCTATATCTTCTCATAGGGTTTTCATCTCCATATTCGAGTTCATGGCCGGCTACTTTGCAATTGGTGGAGTGCTTGCGTTTCCATCTTCGGTGATTCCTGCAGCACCACCCACTACTCCTTTTTACTGCTGCTTTCTGCTTCTCTTGTTTAGGCCAAAAATGGAAGATTTTTCCTGCTCCATGGTTGCCGCAGCTCTGGCATGGTTCTTGTAGCAGCCAGTGATTGCAAGGTTAGAAGAGCATCTAGTTTTTTCATAAGAGCTTTTTGGCTATTCTCCATCTTTTGATTGATTTCATCAATCATCATGTTTAACTCACCTCTAGTGATAACTTCATGCTGGAGAGAAGATCCCGACATCTGATCTCCTGTGTTGGCGTCGTTGACTTCAACTTGCTGAGCATTAGTTTCCTCTCAAGCTATTATAGCTCCTTTGGATCTTCTTGAAGCAGTTCCCTTTCTTTCTTGTGCTATTGATTCTTAACAGCAAATTTTCTAAGCAGAGATTTTGGATCTAACTTCTAGAGCTGTCTGATCCAAAGTAGATAGCTAGATCTTAACATGAGTTGGGTTCTTAGTGAAAGCACCAAAATATTAACCCAAAGAAAGGATCAACACCCTGGATTGAGTGTAAAGCATCAGTCATGTTTATCAAGGAAAATAAAATAGAAAAAACAATAGAAGATCACAGAAAAAGTAAAGGAACAAGAAGATTTTTATAGTGGTTCGTTTGTTAATGAAGCCTATGTCCATTTTATAACTTTCGATTAACTGAATGTCGTTACAAGTGGAACCAGATTACAATATGATTGAATCTTCTAAGTCAGATCAAATCACAAGTGCAAGAGTTCGCTGGAGAATCACAATGAACCTGTTTGCGTCAAAATTGGTCAAAAACACTCAATTGCCGACGAAAGCACCCGTTCGCAATCTTAGATAACAGATACTAAGTATGTAGAGAATATAAATATGAAGAACACTTAGAACTTAAAAGGAAAGCAGTAGAAACACAAGATTTATAGTGGTTCATCATTGTAGCCTACATCCACTTTGAAGAGTTGTTGTTTTAAAGATTATAACTTACTGGTTACAGAGGTATACAATAGTACAACCATGCTACAATAATGACTCCGGCAGAGTATTGGCCCACAAGAGCCAAAAGATCCCTTTTTTAAAGCTCTTGGACTGCTATTTATAGGTGTAGTCTGCAAATATCTCTCTCAGATCTCGGAAGACTCCTTTCACATGGGTGGGCCCACGTGATCGATCCCCTGTCATTTCGACTCGTTCCATTATCGATACATACCAAATTCATATTGATCCAAAGTTGCTCCTTTTGGATTGGGATCTATTATGGACATTCTTGTTGTTGGATGCAAGCTCCTATGAAAATTTGGTGGCATTTGGACTTGTAGATTGTGAGATATGACCAATGCAAGTTTGGATCTTCAATGTGTAGCCGAGTTCGTATCGCTACGTTCGTATCACTCTCGTTCGTATCCATAGGATGCACGTGATTGCTAGATGAAGCGGTGTTATCTTTTAAGATCGATCCACTTCTCATGCAAGTTGACTGCTTCCCCACTCGAACGCGCTTATTTCGTATTGGTTCAGTGTAACCTCCTTCGTATCATACATTTCGTATCCATCAGATCACGTATTCTTTTTATATCAATGCTGGCATATGCCTTCGTACCGATCACTTGATGTTGGTTTCGTACCAATGAAAAGTGACCGATATGAAGTGCATAACAATTTCGTATCGATGGCCTAGGCGATCGATACGAGGCACACGTAAAATGGATCGATCGAAACATGCGTTGGTACGAGTGAATAGTCTCTTATGCATACGAAAGGGATCGAGTGCAACATGATAGGCACGAATTGCATTGATATGAAACCAGTGGGTTTTTCGTTTGTTGACCGGTTGTCATGGTTGCTTAGTTGCAAACTGGGTGGCTTAAGTGGACGGACACGAATGGATGTTCACAGGATGGATACAAATGACATGGGGATGGATATGAAGGTGGATACATGGCTGTGACTCGAAGCAGCTGCCTCCTTGACCCGAAGTAAACTCTCCAGTCACTCAAGGCAAGTGATGTAGCGACTCGAAGTAATATTTAAACATGCAACCCCATCAAAGACCTAAAGCAAGCTCTTCTATGACCTGAAGCAAACCCTTCGAAAACCCAAAGTATGCCTAGGGATGACTTGGAGCCAACTCCAAGAAACTTGAAACGACTCGATTTTTGTTAAAATTATGTTTTAAATGTCTTATGTTGTTTATTCATCGGATTTGCTACATTTTGGCTTTGTGATCATGCTTACTATCTGTTCGTCGATGGAAATTCTTTCAGTTTAGAAAACCGTCGAACGAATTTAAATTAAAAATAACCGCAAGCGCACGGTGTACGAATGTAGCACGTGACGAATATGGGTCGATCCAAAGGGAATTGTTGATTTAAATTTCCTACTCAATCAAATTATACCAAAGTCGAGAGTGTGTTTAAACTAGAAAATGAGAAAATGAACTAACAAACAAAAAGAAAAGAAATGCAAATATGAGAGTTAAATGACAATTTAGAGAATAAATCCACTCTCTAGATCATGTAGTTCAACACATGAAATCACGATCTCTCTTTTATGGTCATTAGTGTTTTTATCGATGTGTTTATTGTAAGTATGGCATATTTGAGCTATTGATTGGCCAACATAAGCCATCAAACTATAACACATCCCTTAAAACACTTACTAATTTCATGAAACTTGACAAAGAAAATGAAAATGAAATCTATTTTAAGTATGGCCTATTAACTATTGATTAGAAACATAGACCATCAAATTTTAATTTCAAATCACTTTCTTATGCCATAATCATATATTCATGAAGAGGCATTTGTGTTAGTGATTGTTTAAGCATAGCCTATTTGGTGTCAACAATATAGACTATCAAATTCAAAGTAAAGACAACAAATTAAACCACTTCAAGCATTGTCATTAAGCACAAAAAGAGAGCATGAATTGACAAAATGTTGAAGCTACATTAATTAGAGAGTTTCAGTACCCCTAAATTGAAGAGGTTTAGACTCTCATATTTGTCATCATATGAACAAATGTAGCAAGCAACATTGAATAAAAAGAAGAGGAAAAATTATTCTACTTGCATAAAAGAGAAGAGATCTACACTACAACATGAAAGTAAATGAACATGAAAAGGAAAGAGCATGTATTAAATTGCATAAAAAAAGATTACATAAGATAAAAATGGCTAAGTAACCATGAAAAGAGAAAGAGGAGCTTTCATTTTATTTTTGATCTAAACTAAACTAAAGAGAAGGAGGCCTAAGAGAGACTAAGAGAAGAGAGGAGAGATTACATGAAACATAAGGGGTATATATACAAGTTTTAAAACCCTAATTCACTTTTTGGGGAGTGCCCAAAATGCCCCTTAGGAAATGTGGAGGCCAAGTAATCATTAACATGTCTTAATCCCCCATTAAGTGTACATGAAACCATTAACTCCATAAGCATGTGCATTAGCCTTTAATTTGTACATTAAGGTAGGTGGGTAGGTGGGGTCCTCCATGATCTTCACTTTGAATTATTTCCATCTTCATTCCTTTATATTAATGTTATGCATGCATGTGTCTTCATGAACCACTCCTATTTGAGACCAAATTCCTACAAAAATATATATAAATTTCTAATTAATTTTTCTCAAATAAATATATGCACACAAATGATTGTTTTGCCCCTATATGAAGATGGATATGTGACAATTTGGAATTAATACGGATTTTGGTTAAAACAAGTTAAAATACCCAATATGATCATTTATTTAATTCAAAGAGAATAAATATGGTGGTAAAAATATGCACATTTACGTGCACATTACTATCTGTGAAAGTTTAGCTTTGATCATCGTGCAGTCGACTGGGTTAAAACCACCTGTATTTTGTACTGCAAAAGGCGGGATAACGACACCCTAGGTGACTGTTGTATGGGAGGTGAAGAGTGAAGAGTAGTTTCTGCAGAGTTTCAATAACCAACCCACAAAATCCTTTTATGTTGCAGATAGGGGGTATTTATAGATATTGGAGAGCTATTAGGCTAGGCCGCTTTGCTAAAAGCCTAAACTAAATGATACGAAGGTGCTCCAAAAACTTCACAGCGATCTGACTTGATAGGATGGATCGCTAGCGATCCGTAGGGCATGGATCTCTAGCGATCCATGCATTTAGGATTTTCTTGGATCGTTTCTCTTGGGTTGTCTTCCTTCCCTTATGTAGATCCTCTCTATATAATTTGGTAACCAGTTGCCTTATTTTGATGGTGATTCATATACAGGTTGCATTGAACTATGACCGGAATCTGATGAATGCTTACTTTTCGAACTAGTTTGCTTGGAATACCATGAAACTTGATAGACATCCTAAGAAAAATACTGGATCAAGATGCAAGAAGTTTGGATAGTCCATGAGTGAGCTTTATGGATCGCTAGCGACCCATAGGCGATGGAACGCTAGCAATCCATCACCATAGATATCCTTCTTCTTGGGTCTTTCTCTCCTATTCTTTCTAGTCCTGCCTGTTGATTATTAAGATATTTCGACTTGTCATAAATGTTCTAACTTCCTTTGGATTGTATTGGGTTAAAAACCCGGTTAACACATATAAAATTGGGCTAATGCACCATTTTTATTTCCATGAAACCATTTGTCTATAGAAATAATAAACCTCCTAAAACCTAAGGAAAACATAGTCCATATACTTAGTCAAAATCTTGTTCCAAAGCACTATCTTCCTTACACAGCTTTTTATAACATTTGCTGTCAAAATGGGTATGTTGGCCCTTTAGAAAACGCGGCTATCAAGCCTATAAACATAGCTATTTACTTTGTAAACAATAAGGCTGTCGACCTTTAAACATAGCTTTCGAATTTATAAACACACGGGTATACATGGCGCTAAAATGCAGGTGTCGAGCACCTACTCAAAAAAGTATCGAATCACTATAATATAGTAGATGTCAAATTTCTTAAAACATGAGGTTCCGAGCCTCTAACCAAAATTATCGAATTTATAACATATGGTAGTTAATGCCGCCGAAAACATTGGTGTTGAACAAATAGGAGATAACATGCCTTGAGTTTTAAAACATTTAGGGTTGTTGAAGCCTTAAAACAAAGGTGATGTCGAATTTCAAAAAATTTAATATTGAGTCACGAAACCATAGGGTGTCAAGCCTCTACAACCTTGTAATACCAAACCTCTACAATACCTAGTGCTGAACTTCTATACAAGCAGATACATCACAAATCTACTAAGTAGATATCGCATGCATCATCCTATATACATACCAAGTCTATAAATTCATTATATTATATAACTATCAGATAGTTATTCCATGTATCGACCTTCATGGATGTTAAATATCGACATAACATGGGTGTGGGTATCTACAATGGTGTTACTGTAATTAAAATAAAAACTATTTGTTTCCTTTTAAAGCCAATACTTTCCACTAGCTCTTTCTCCATGTCAAATTATCATTTGGTAATAAAATGTTTTATATTTTCTTTTCAAAAATTGCTGGTAGATCTATTCTACCTTCTCAAATATCTTTACAAACCCTTATAAATTATATATTTATCGTAAATTAATTAAACACTTTTCTAGAATAATAAATTCGTCTAAAATCAAAACCATTAGGGGAAATCACCAAAAATTGGAATTTCCATATACTTCCTTATATAAAAATTTCAGGACCAAATTATTACTTTGATTATCACTGATAATTAAAACCCAAAATAAGCATCTTTTACCTCTAAGGAAATTCATAAAATATTCATATAAACTTGAAATTATGTAATTAAAAACTCATCTCCAAAATAATTTTTACACAAAATATTCAAATTTCGAATCAATTGGAGATTAAAATCTTAGGTTTTGCCTTTAAAAGTAAAAATTCCAATAAATCATCTTCAATCCAAAAGTGATAATCATCAACCAACGCATGAAATATATTAACAATTAATTCGAAACTCATTTATAAACACGAAAACAAGCATAAATAAATTAGATGGATACTATTATTCACCTTAGATTGGATAAGAGAGATTGAGATTTGACGTTGATTAATCCCTTTGAGCATTGCCTTCGATTCTCTTTAGATTTCCCCTATTTTCTTTCTAGGTAATGGTCGACCTTCTCTTATGTTTTCTTTTTGATTTTTAAAATAGAATTAGAATGAATGAGAGAGGGAGGATTTCAATAAGATATTCTCACTATGTCTCTCTCATTTCCTTATTTCTATTCTATGTTCAAATTAATCTTATTAATTGATTACTTAAGGCACAACCTAGTTAATTAACAAATATCATTCTCCTTATCACCCCATATTATTATATTTAATTCATCTAATTAAACCTCCTGAATAGTGTTAACAAAAATTAGAGGTGTTACACTAATGGGTGCGGATCTCATATGAGAAAGAAGTTAGAGCTTGGATTTGAGGTAAGTGAGAACAATTTTAACAAGATGATTATTACAGTTACATTCATCTTATGTTTATTGATTTAGGGTGCCAAAAATTGGTTTGAATATGAAGAACTCATAAATCTAAATATGTAAACTACATTAGAGTTGAATCATTATAAATTGCTAAACCTACTTTTATTCTACTACACATCTCTTATGATTAAATTGAAAACCCCTAAATCGGTAAACCTTAAATCTAAAAACTCTAATTGGAACCATGAATTAGAAGAGAAATAACTATAAATGGTTAAACTTGATATTAATATTGGTATAACCTAATTAATTTGTAGAACCCTATATCTAAAAGGTTGAGATTGAAATTGAGAATATAAACTGGTTAAAGAATAAAAGGTTAGGTCTAGAGATCGGCCGTTCAAGACAGAAATTGCAAGATTTAACGTCAACCTATGGCCCAAGTTAAGGAATAAAAATTATATAATTTCGTAAAAAATTATATAAATGGAAAATTGATTATTTGAGACTATTTTGGGCTAAGTATAAGTGCTAGTGATAGTATGGAATTCAGTTCCCTATCAAAGGACAATAAATCATCGTGGTTTGGGTAATGGTTAAATACCCAAAAAAGAGCTAGAAGTTGATTAGTGCGATGTACTTTGCAAACACTCAAGAGGTGTACCATAGTGGATGCGCAACACTTACCGAGACACCGGGTGAGTGAGCCTTGTGCTAACGGGGATTCCAAGCCCGGTCCAGTATGATAAGAGGCTATCAAATAGAAAGGAGCTCGGTAGTAATGGGAGTCCTTATACACACGGTTCTAGCGCGATGGGGTACAGATGGATGCTGTCGTAGTACGATAAGAGGCATTTTACCACTACGATCGAGAGGTGGATAGTGGGTGCATACAATGATTCACACAGTTGTTTGCATTTTGAGATTCTCCCTCTCTAAGCGTAGTGATGATTATAGGTATTCATGGTAGAGCAGTTCCCACAATAGTATTATTGAAAAAAGAGCTTTCTATAGTAACTTATAGGCGGTGATTTCTTACTGGGTAGCTCTAGAAGTGTTATCCGATCTTT
The DNA here is from genome assembly GCA_030765085.1 of Allium cepa. NCBI lineage: Eukaryota > Viridiplantae > Streptophyta > Magnoliopsida > Asparagales > Amaryllidaceae > Allium > Allium cepa. Next base: position 217,262,127 of record CM060946.1, read on the forward strand.
AATGTGAGATTCGATTAGTTGTTCGACCTTGTGAGTTAGATATAAGTCCTTAGGTATTGGACCTTAGGAATTAACAGACACTTGTAACACACTCTATGCCATTTCGAATACCTTTAAAATTAACTGCACATGATTATTACATATTAAACTTGTATTCATTCACCAGACTTTTGTCTTACCTACCCCCTCCTTTCCATTTTTCCCTATCACAGGATGACAAGTTAGCAGTTGATTGGGCACAATATGTAGAGAAAGGAGCTTTATGTTCGAGTTCTCATATTATTCTTTGTTTCTCTTGTAGTCATCTTGTATTAAATGTATATAAAGCTTATATTGTACATTGAAAATAGTGTATATGCAAAACAAGTTTTAGATACTGTTTTTTGAGATATCTATTTTTATGTACTTATATTTCAACTATGAGATCTAAAATGTAGAATTTTATAGATCTTACCCATATAATTATGCTTTATAATATTTTAAAATCCCAACAGCTCGTATTTTTCGACATGACACGAGCATGAAAGCCATACAGAGCATTGGATCGCTGTGTCGAGAAGTGCGGGTGGTTACAATTACTTTGCCCTTCTATATAAATACTACTCCCAGCCCCAAACCTGAAGCATCTGTATATACAGTCAGATCGCCATTCCCCTTGGGTATCACTAGCCGGAGCATATATCAATTGTAGCTTCAGCTCTCAGAACGACACCTCACACTCAGTCACAGTCTTATCATTCTTTTGAGTAAGTTTAATCATTGCCATATAAGAGAAGTCATTAATGAATATTTAATAGTAGCCAGTCAAACCTAAGAAGCTGTGCATCTCAACCATAGCTTTGGGTCTCTTCTACCCATTTACTACATCAATCTTTGAAGGGTCTGCTACTAAACTCCTTTTCGAAACCACATGTCCTAGGAACTTCACTTCCCTTCTCCAAAAATGATGCTTAGAAAATATCTCCTTTAGATTATGTTGTCTTAGCATTTTGAACACAAGCTTTATGTGAATTGTGCGCTCCCCTTCATATTTCGAGTATACTAAGATGTCATCTTTGAACACTAACACATATATGTCAAGCTGGTTTCGAAAATTCAACTCATCAAGTCCATAAAGAATGTAGGTGCATTGGTTAATGCACAAGGAATTACTATACATTTCTATGGACCATACTAGTCCTGAATGCAGTCAATTGAACACTTTTCCCTGCAGCACTCAGTCAATAGAACCCCAATCTAGCTATGAGAGTTAACTCCATTCAACTAATCAAACAAGTCATCATTTATTGATAAGGGATATCTATTATTCATCGTTCTTTCATTCATCTTTAGATATTCAATGCAGAGCCTTAAAAACCCATCAAACTACTTCATAGATACTATCGTAACTTCCAAAGGTGAGCTACTCAACCTTACAAAGTTCTTGATATCCAACTCCACTAGTTGCACCTTTCATTCCTCCATCTCCTTTGGTGGCATTCTACTAGGTGGTTTGCTAAATGGCTCAGCTCTTGGTATTAACTCTATATGAAACTCTACAGCACTCGGGCGTGGTAACCCTGAGATTGGTTCAAATACATCAGGAATTTCCCTCACCATACATACTACACCGAATTATTCTTCCTTTGAAGCTAAAGAAAATGAAACATCTCTATACCTAGTTTTTTTACTTCTGAAACTACAAATAATTCTTTAGTTTCATCCCGGATGACTCAAGATTATTATCCTTTCAAACAGTATATTCTAGCATAGTAATGCTCCAACCAATTCGTCCTTAAAATAACTTTGAAGCCCATATATTTAAACATGTAGGGATCACACAAAAATTTATACCACTTATCAGATTTACTACACACATATTAGTAAATAAATAGGTAAACCAAAACCTTAGTCTTTTAACCAAGTCTTTAGCGATGAATGAGTGTGTAGTACCAGTATCATATAGTACTCTAACTAAAGTATAAGAAATCAAAGTCATGCACTCCAAAACGGCGTTGTTTCCTTTCTCAACAACAGATGGTCCTACCTATGCACCTAACGAAGCATAAACCTATGCTTACTGCTCCAAATTATCCTTCTTTAGATGTCCCATTTTACCCTTCCAAGAATCTTTAGTACTGGACATTTAGATGCAAAGTGTACCTTCTGCCTACAATTAAAATAAGCAATCTCCATAGTAGCAATTTTTCCACCCCTCCACTTTGATACTACCATCTTGCCTTTAGTATATGGAGTAAATTTCTTTTTGTCTACTACCTTAGGTTCTATTTCAACCGTTATCTATTCTTGATACATCCCATCATATCTTCAGGCCATATCCGTGATGAATATGAAAGGTGATGCTAAGTCCGCCATCACCTTATGATCAAGACCTTTGCTTCAAAACTTGAATAAACTTCTTATATTTCTTCAGTGAGGTATCAATTATCTCTTGACCATACTAAGCCAAGGAGTTAAACTTTTAAATATACCCTTTCACGGTAAGGTCTCCTTGCTTCAAGTCTATAAATTCCCATAGTAACACATTCCATTGGGACTCATATTTGAACCGAGTCTAAAACCTCTCCTTGAACAACACCCAATTAATCTCCTCCTCTAAAATTTCGGCAATCACTATCTCCCACCAATTGTGCATCATTCAACCCTAGGTCTCCAAATATGCATTCATGGACTCTAAGACAATTTAGCATTTAAACAATGGGCTCCTTCCTCATAAACATCTTCTCTCCCAAGTTTCAGTAATCTTTATTCACCTTTAAGAAGTCTTCTCTTATCGCAGCAGGCCTTAGCTCCACAGCCTATGTATGTGTGTGTGTGTGTGTATAATAGCCCAAGTAAATAGAGAAATTACAAATCTTTGTTACACACAGTAGTCTTAAGAGTGTATACTTTTCAATACGTCCTTAACATGTACCCATGTAGGGGCGAAATACAATAGAACATAAATGAAATTTCATGCTTGACATCTGAAGATGCTAACATAGTCGATTGAGGAGTAGAAATCCAAAAAATTATTATTTTCTAGCAAGCCTTCTACTTCTGCCTCTGTTTCTGTTTATTTGTCCTGTCCAAAGCTTCTTGCTTAATCACATAATCTAAGCCTACTCAATTGAGTACCCTTGAGTTTATTAGGAAAACAATAATAAAAACATCAGTCGGATAGAAAGTCTGGTGTGAGTAACACTTTACCCTGGATACACTATATACCAAGACCACGCCGCCAAGCATGAAACAAGTTTCTCGCTTACTATTTTAAATCACAGCAACAAACTGCCTTATGAAAATTACAAATCATGTCTACTTATTACTAAAATCTCTTCCAATATTAGGGCTCCGTATCTTGATTTTGAACCTACCCTTGGCACACTATGCAGTTTAATCATGCATAGTTTCATCTCATATAATTTTATCTAAAGTTCGGCTTTGTTTAACACTACAAAGTACAACTCTAAGGAATTTTATTTATGTAGTTTATAGTATAAAGTACAACCCTATGCAGTTTCTTATCTATTTCTTTAGTATGAACCCCATAAGACAGTTATATCCACTCTCATGGAATTGAGAATTTGTTTGTCGGCCATTGAGGAGGAGAGACAGCCAAATTGTACGTACAGATAAATGAGAATATGGAGTGGCTAAGGTTTATAGGTAGGTTAGAAAATAGAAATAACGGATTGGATTTGATTCGGGTTGGAATGATAAACGATCTAAAAAGCCTATTCTGCATCTGGAACGAAGATGGATCGACCTGTATATCAAAATAGATGTTTGTGATAATTTTAAAATCAACGGAACAAGTTTCAAGTCCAAATTCCATTGTACGAAGAAGTTATGGTAAAATCAGCTTATTTCAAATTGATTTGACTTCAAGGCATTTCGAGTCCGTGCGATCAAACGTCAAGTCCTATCATTATGAAACTTGAAATCCTACAATAATTCACTGTGATAGATCCGATGAAATGGGTTTCGTCGAAATCCAAGTCAGTGGCCAAAAATGGCTATTTTCCAATTATTCTATAAATTAATATTAAATTAATTAAATCAAATTTTCAATTCTAATTCTAAAATCAGCAATCATTATCATTTTTGATTTCTTGAACAATTTTAATAATTTAAACAAATTTAGATGTCAATTTAACATTGACTAATCCATCAGTTTCAATGTTTAATTTCAGTTCATTAAATTCAGAAATTATAAATTAAATTCCAAAATCCATTTATTAAATTTTAAAACTTTTATTAAAACCTTTCACAACCATAAGGGTATAAGTAACATTGGTTTATCTTTTAGCACATTAATGTTTCTCAATTTCATTTATCCATTATCATAATATTTAAATATTTAATTTCAATTATTTGCAATAAATCCAATTACTATCTTTTAAATTCAAATAAATTAATAAATCTCGATTTCCATTCTTTTTATTTAACCAATTATCATATTATAAATAAAATTAACATTACTTCCAAATATTAACTTAATTTACATTAACATAATATTTATTTACATTTATCGAAATTTATTTCCAGTTTAAATTAACGGGTTAAATAGAGGGGCAACATACAATAATTGTTACCGTTAGCTTTTAATTACACTTATAAGTTATTATTAACAAACCAATGTTACAATTGTTTACATAACATGTTTTTATCCAACTATCAATAATTATATATTAATTCACCAAATGATTCAATATTACACTCGTTTTCTTATATTCACTTTATAACCAAGTTGTAACTTTTAAATTATTTTGTTTGATTGGACTTTCATTCAAGTTCATAAATTGTTAACTTTAATTAACCTTGTTACGTTTCGTCTTAGTTATTATTTCTTTATTACCTTACAACTTTTTATTTCTTCAAATATAAATAACAATATTCATTAAATTAACAAATTAAATTATCGAAAATTTATCGGTTATTGCACTCTCCCCCACTCAAAACTTTTCGTCCCTGAAAAGGAAAGAAAGGAAAAGAAAGAATTAAGTAGTCAATACATCTTATTCAAAAATATTAATTTTATAAACAAATAATTTTCAAAACTTAATAATTTAAATAAAATATATCAATTTATAACTATTAAATATTTTTATACTCAAATTAATAAAGTTTAGAAAACATTTTTCAAAATTTTCCGTAAATTTTCAAAATTTTCCTAAGTCCAAAATTTACGGAAAATTTCAGCAGAATCTCCTTTGTACGGGGAGGCTCGAGAGAAATTGTAATATCAAATTAACAATATATATCACAATATCTCAAAATAATATATCTCAACAACGGGAGAAGCAATATAATATTGCTAGAAAACCATAATCCGAGAACATACCTATTTGTCGGGCAAATAGCGTTTAATTATGAAATCAAAAGCAATAGCAATTGCTTCCATAACCTATATTCCACTTATATAATCCAAAAGAGTTAATAATTTTATAGAATGAAATATTAATTTTGTTTCATCCACTAACAAACAAATTAATGTCAAACCACAACAATCACCTGCAACCACAGCATACAATTATCATAAAGAATCAACACAATTCAATTATCCATCCATATGAAACAAAACTAATAGTTGCTCGGGTTCAAAAACTTTAAATTGTACATAATGAAAAATAAACTACTAAGTGCACTATTTACTCAACAGTCTTAGATGAAACTAGATAGATTATCCATACATCCAAACAATTTTAAAGTATCCTTGCCCAAACAACCATAAACCAAACAAACAATGACCCCAAGCATAAATTAAGTTCATACTTATTAATTTCATTTCACAACATTTATTGCTTCACTTCCTTTTCATTCATATAATAATTTATCTTTTTAATTTACATTTTATTTCTTATTATTTTCATTTATTTCTATCCTCTACTTACAAATTCATTTTCATTTATCCATATAATGCAAATTTCTTTTGTTTGCATTACATTCATTTATTCATTACTTAATTTCATTTATTTATAATATTCATGTGTAATTAAATTATTTAACATTTCAATATATTTACTTAAGTTTCTAATTACTCATTTACAATACTTACCTTCATTCTCATTTTATTATAATAACATTTCAATTATAACTTAAGTTTATAATAGCTATAACACTAAATTTCTTATTTGTAAAATTAATTCGTTGAACACTTTCATTTCACAAGTTTACTTGCACAATTTCCATTACATTTTCTCATTAAACATTACAACTTTAAATATTTTGTTAAGTTATATATATATATATATATATATATGTTAAAGAATGCATACAAGTTTACCTCATTTTCTTTAAATTAATATAATGCTCAATAATTTTATCTTTTTTTTATAAGTTACAATTTTCAACTTGTTGGTAATTTCATTTATAACCTGGCATCTAATCTCTTATTTTAATTAGAGGTTCCAATTATTAATTAGTTACATTCCATTTCACTATAATAATTGAAACTATTAATTAACGGAAACTTAAGAACTAAATACTGGGTTAAATTTCAAATCATTTTTTTAAAATAATAGATAAATGTATATACTTACAACTTATATATATACAAGTATAATTAAAACAATTAAAATTTATATTTGTTAATCAAAATAAATCTGTAGTAAAACTACTACAGTGGTTTTCCACTTAGAAACTCGAAAATGAATGTCGAAGATGCGTGCACTCATCACCGAAACTATTTTCCAATGACTGAGAGGGGATTACAGGACTTATTTCTTTTCCAAAATTTCTTTAAAACAATTCTTCCAAATCATATTGAAATATTTATATCAGAAAATACTTCAAATAATATCATTATTCTCCAAAATCATTCGAAAGAAATTTTTAAAACCCCGGAACTTAAGTTATATATTTTCAAATTTCATTCATTTTATTTTAGATCTTATTTCCAACCAATATTTATAAAATTTCATTGCCTAACAACCAATATATTACAACCAAACATGTATCATTTATAAAAAATTTATTTTATATATAGAAAATATAATAGGCAAAATTATTTCATTCAACTATATTCAAAACAAATATTGTGTCGGTCTGTCCCATTAAGTGTTTAGAAATACGTATTGATGTCATAGTGTCCTATGCACCAATCAGAATTTATAAATACAAACGGAACAAATTAACACAATATCAGAACTTTTTTATAACAGCAACAAATATGCTCTGTCACATACATACACTCAACGACTCATCATAGGGTATTACTACCCTATTAGTAAAGAATCAGACCCCACAAAGCTAAGGTTTTTCGCTAAACCAAAGCTCTGATACCAAATGTAACATCCCACCTTTTTCTGTGCTTTACATCGATGATAAACCACACACGTCAGACTCAAACTATACAAAAGAGCGGATTTTTATTGGGGTGATTAAAAAAGAAGAGAAAGAAACAAAACAAAACAGAATCTCATAGCGGAATGACAAAATATAATAATCAAATAACAGTTCACGAGGCTATTTTACAGAACATTTGATTATACTTATACAACACAGAATCAGAGTTACACATACCAAAGAATAATAAATAACAATGCAGCGGAACAATAGTAAATAATTGTAATACAATCTTCGTCTTCGTCCTCCAAAAGTAAGGTCTTCAAGCCCTGAAATGCTCAGGCTCACTCGAGCGAATTGAAAAGACAAAACACTCGAATCAGAACTAAAAGATCTTATGTAAGTTAAATCAACGATAAAATATGAGTGGAACGACGTCAGAGATGTTTATGGGATTTGACATCTCCTATCAAGTGTCTAACGTGAGTGCATTAACTTAAGAGATGTTTGGGATTTACATCTCCTAAGGATCTGTTAAACTATTTACTATGTAGTAATATACGCTATTATAATAATGTCTATAGTAAAATAAACTTACTTTAAAATAGCGTTAAGGAGTGACCCAATATTCCCCTTAAAACATAATAGTGCCAATAGTCTATACAGTACCGTAATACCTCCTAATCGGGAGGCTACCAGAGGATACTCCATAGGTACGACACAAATCAAACTCGTATAAGGCGCAATATGGTAGGTGACACGACATAACGAGGCAATGCCAGGGTAGATATACCAATTGCGCACACGGGCTATAGTAATGCATAGAGCGCATCTACCACCCACCTCGAGCCACACCCCAAATCAAAATCAAAAGTGGCTACCAAATCAGTCTCAAAATAAGAATATAATATCGAAGGAGTGTGTCCGATCAGAGGAGCTACCTTATTGGCCCGAGATCGCTCCAGTTTTAGCCACCTTAAGCCAACTCACGGGAGTCGGGTCCACATCTATACCTTAAAGGAACGTCGCCGCCATCCTACTTCATTCTGGAATCTCCACCGTGTACACGGTTGATAAAGTGGGTTTCGAAGTTGGCAGAGAGTATGACAACTTCTGATCTCGGTCTCTTTAACAACCAAACGTTATTATAACGTCGCGGTCATTTCAAAATAATTTTATACTTCAAAACCATATAAATATGATATCATTTCCATTTCAAAACCAAATCAATATGATATCATTTTCATTTTAAATATATCCTTTTCCAAAATCATAGCGCTTTCAAAGTCATAACACTTCGAAATCAAAAACGCTTGAAATATAACACTTTCAAATCATAATGCTTTGAAACTCATAACTTTGAAACATAACTTCCACCACTTAAATGGTTTAAATATTAAAAAACTTTATATAATAAAATAGCTTCTTTGATTTCACAAATCAATTCCAAAACAACTCGAATTTCTACATTTTAAATTTAACCAAATCCTAAATCATAAATTTCAATTCAATTCAGTTTCCAAATAAACTATTCCAAAATTTGTCGATTTCAAAACAAATTTGATCCACAGAATAAATCATTTCAAATTCAATATATTTCAAACTTTGAGTATTCAACAATTTCAAAACTAAGTTTGGTAATTATATGTATGCATGTGTATATATATATATATGTATATATATGTATATATCAAATTCAATTTTCTATTATTTAGTTTTGAAATATTTTACTTAATAAGTCCATTATCATTTAAATAAACCCAAATTACAAATAACTAAATATTTCCTTCAATTTATTTATACTTGAAATATTCATTTAATTCACCTTAAACCAAAATCAAGATACAAAAGTTATACCTTTTAAATTTTCAAATTTAATAAATTTCACATCAAACTTATTTGAGTTTAATTCTTAAAAAAAATCAATTTCAAATAAATTTCAAATTTATCTTCCAACCTTAATTTAGTTAAATCATTATAAAATCTATATTAAAATATAATTTAAATGCTTAACCCTATTATCTTCAATAAAAATCAAACTTATTATTTAGTTTATTCTATATTACAACAAATTTATACATGGCTTAAAATCAAGAATTAAATAACATTCATTTGATTTACACAGCTTATTCTATATTTGTCCGGTGCAAGCTAAAACGCACAGAAATTTGATTTATCAATTTAATTCAAAATCGATCGTTTATTGCCGTAACTCTCACAAATGATCGAATTAGCTTCCAAAACACGTTCCATTGTGTCCAGAACGCAGGGTAAACCACAGAAACGCCAACCGACACGCTTCGTTTGGAGTTCGGAAAATCCAGGATGAATAGTGTTTTGAAATATTTTCTATATAAGCACCTCAACAATTCATTTTGCAAAAGAAAACCCTAAACCTAATTATCAATGGCCGGCCACCTCCTACAGTTTTAAAGGCCAGAAATTGTCCATTTTCTTCCCCTTCGATCTCTCAATCCGTAAAGAATTAGCCTTTGAGTTCTAAAGCAAAAGTGTAGAGGACGAAGAGATCTCGCTATCCAACGGTGGAGATGGGATATGGTGGAGTGTGGAGGCCGAAAAGGGGCCGCGTTCGTGACCAGTTGCACATGGTTTTCGAGACTCAATGGAGGGCCGAGTTCGACCTTGTCACGGCCGAAGGTAGAGGCGACGTGGGGGGTCGGAGTGGAGGTGTTTGATCTTGTTCTCGGCGATGGTAGGAAGCACGATTTGAAACCCTAATGGAGGCTACATGGGTTCAAAACTCACGGCAAATTACTGGAGAAAAACGTGAGGGGATGATGGGAAGGAACGGCTGATCTGGGGTGTTGAAATTGTGCGGCTAGGATCCATTCTAGGGTTTGGAAATATAAAATTTTTGTAAATTTATATATTATAAAATTGATCAAACTTTGAAATGTTGTAACTTGCTCATACGAGGTCCGTTTTGGACGAAACCATTTGCAATGGAATCGTATTGACAAACACTACGCTATGGAACTGGATTGGAGTCGATTGGAGCTAGTGAAAATTTCGGGTAAAACAAAACGCACGTTTAATTTTATTCGAAATAAAACGCTGAAACGGAATTGAAATCAAGGTAAGAACTTCTCACTCAATCGAAATTGTTCGATGTTAATTTTAAGTAGTTAAATTTAAAATTGCTTGATTGTATGTTTGAATGTTGATTGTTATCTATTGATTGTTAAATAGACATTATACGCCGTTAGTAAGCGGAGGTTATTTATTAAAAACATATACCGCGAATATTTCACCGTATAGTGAAATTGGTATTATTTATGTACTTGGAGTTGATTTTCCCGCATTATATAGCGGATGAGACCCTATTGCGCCGTCTATTAAGCGGATAATATTTTATGAATCCCATATACCGCAATAATTCCGTACTGGAATGGAATTGGTATTGTGCTAACATCTTTGGATGCAGGGAAACAGGTTGGAGGGATCCAACTAGATTCCTCACCAGTAATTATTTAATTACATATATTGTGATGTTTATTGATTATCATATCGATATATGGTATTTGGATGCCGTGATTGACTATTTGGTGCTGCTGCATCATCGGATCTATTTTTGAAGTTTCAAAATAAAGATTTTTGACTTTAAAAAGAATTTTAAAGTGATTTCTAAAAGAATACGTTTTATTAAACTTTTGAATTGATTCATTTTTAAATAAATAAACGTTAAAATTTTAAAGTTATAAAAATTATGATTTTTGGTGAAATATAACCAAAGTTTGATTTTTAGAATAAGTAGTTAAGTAATTTATAAAATGATTTAAATTGGAAATTTTGAATTATTATAAACGGTTTATATAAAAGATTTATAAAATTGATATTTATAAATTAAAAATATAGGAATCGTGAAACGAGTTTATTAAGTGTTAAAATGAAGTATAAAATGGATTTCATGGAAAATTATAGATTTATAAATTGTGAAGATTATAAAATGAATATATCTCGTAAAATAAAAGATTTATAAGTAATTATCTTATAAACTGGATTTTGGGCATTTAAATGGGATATTAATAGAAATTGTTAATAAAGGAGACTTTATAAGTTGAAGTTGTTATAAAATATAAACAAATCTTATAAGTAATAGAAGTTTTAAAAAGAACGATTTTGTAAACAAATGAATTATAAGTATTTAACTTATAATATGGACTGTCGGTATATATTCGAGATATATAAATTGAATTAGATTAATAAAGGAGATTTATAAATCGAAGTTTGTAAATAGAAATGGAATTTATAGACATTGTTTATAAATTCGAGATCAATGGAATTTGATAAATTGAATATAGAAATTTATTAAAAGAAGTATATTCGCGATTTTGGATAGCGAACTATTCTTTATATAAAATGTGTAGAAATATTGAAATTTGGTTAGTGAAGTATATTCACGTTTTTGGACAGTGAATATATTATTTAAATAAAATGGATATGGTTTGGGGAAGTGATATTTTAAATAGAATTAAAATGATTTAAAGATGTTTTCAAATGCGTTAAGTATCGAATACATAGATTTCAACATTTATTATTGAAATAGACGTTTTCGAGAAATAAGGAAATTGTGGACTATAACACTGATGTTATAGTAAATGATTTCCGAAAGGAAATGTTTTTTGTATAGTATTGGGATTTATATATCTATCTAATTTTCAAATCCCTATACTAGTGATTTTGGGTTGTCGTAACGATGTTTTATGCAACATTCGTTTTGGCCCAAACAAATGTGTTTAAGAGAATGATTTCTTAAAAAATGAAATATATACTTAATTTCGATTTAAGTATATTGAATATTTTCCAAGTGTTGAAAATAAATGGATTTGTAAATTACTTATTATTAAATAAGTATGGAAATGTTTTCCAATATGAAGTGAATATTTTAAGATTTTTTCTTTTAAAGATAAATTGAAAATGAATATTAGAAATCGATTTGGAAATCGTATATTCATAGATATTTTGGAATTGTAAATTCACCATGGAATTTATAAAAGAAAGATAAATTTGTTTAAAAATAAACGTTGATTTATTTTTAAAGCGTGGGAATAAATTTACGGATTTGGAACGTAAATATAAAGTAAATCGGTAAGGATTTATTTAATTGGTTCAAATGAACCATTTTGAAATGAAAGTATTTCCGCCTAAGGAAAATGATTGAAATTTGTTTTCAAAAAGTGGTAAAGGTGAATAGTGATTTGAAATTTTGTTTCTCAAATGATTGAAGTGTGGAAATTATATATCTAGTAAAGATATTTTTGGAAAATAAATAATTTGGGAAATTATTTGGAATCTGGTGATTTTGAGCATGCCTATTGATAGTTAAATAATCCGAATATCAATATTTACCTTTAAATAGGTATTTGTTGTGAATTTCTTGAATTTGAATGCCACACTTATTTTTAAAATAAGCGCTCATTATTCGAGTTAGCCGGGAAAGGACCTTGTGGTCGTATAACCCATTCTGAATATGTGATACATCGTTATGAATTGCATTTGATGACCGGTGTTGAAGACCGGATATTTGTGAAAATGGAAGGATTACCGTCGAATGTTTCTGCATCGGCTGATCTCCGATATAGAAATTTATTACCCTTTGTGATGGGAAGTCCGGTCGTGATTAGTGAATATCCGGATTGCAAGGACTTCTTTGGAAGTGCCTTCGGTTCCGTTCGATCCCAGAACGGACTTGTATGGATGTGTGTCTGACATTACAATTTGAGATGTAAAACTGGTTTCCATCAAGTATATTTCCGTTGGTGGCGGAGAATTTGTTCTCTTAGCTTAACACCCTTAGAGGTTATGTAGTTGATGGTTACTAGTGATACATTCCCAAATTGGTAACGTGGCATACGAAGTGCTGTTGAGCATTTGTGAATTTAAGCACAGCTTTTATATAAAGCATGGCTTTGTGGACGAGACTTCGTCGGACCTCACACCCCGGAAATGGTCAAAACAGGAAGGATGCAGCAAGGTTATTAGGGGGTAGCGCCCCTTTAGTGTATGCCATTCCTTCTGGATAGAGGTGGTATCATGGTATGGAGCCCAGATACTTAACCTATGTTGTTGCTGCAAATTTATTGCTTTGTGGTTGTTGAAAATCGAGGATCCTCGGATATAGATCGGTTACGATCGGGGGATGACATATTCGTGTCAATAGTTACCCAGTTAGGGGTAACCCGACCTTGTGTTGGCAGAGATTCGGTTTGGTTCTCGGGTCATCTTTCCAGAGGCGTACCCATGTGGCAATGGGAAGTTCCTTGGCCTGACCATTTGTTGGAAATCCAAAGAAACAATACGAACCCTGTACGGTTTTAGTTGTATAACCTGCCATGGAATGTGACGGTAACCTCCTATTGAACATGGTAGCTATAGTAGGCATAAGTGCGAAATGCCTATGCTGGCTAAGATTTATATCTTTATTTTCGAAATGATTTTTCCTACACTATGCACTAGTAATAATATCAAATGTTTCTTTTAAATTCGTATCAAGCATCTTTGACTATCAGGAGAAATCTCCTCCGATTCTGCGTTTGCATTGTGTGTGTGCGGAAGGCCTTATGGTAGTCTCATTTTCTAAAAAGCATTGCGAATCTATTTTAAAATTATCCTGTACTTTGTTTTAAAAATAATCTGTTTTAGTTCTCACACCAGTCACATGACTGACTCGGAGTTTATTATTTTCCTTCCTAAACTCTGGGTGCCCACCAATTTCCACACGGGCAGTCAATAGTCAGGTTTATCAGGATATTCTGGAATTCAGGAGTTGCAGGAGGCAAGCTGGATGGCGTGGTGTATTCACTAGTATATAGTATTTCTTTCCGCTGTTTGTTGGTGTGTGACGCCCCACCTTTATACCCACGCTAGCCAAGAACATTACGGTGAATGCTGTCAACTAGCACGGAGAATAAGGCTGTTGAGGAGCGACCATCCATGTAATTGCTTTGTGTGAGCATCGATATGTCAGATAGTATAACATGCAAATCTAATCCGACATGCCGACACAAACTCAAAGCTACTACACAGTGGCTATAATATCTTCGGAAACAAATATAGAAGTAAACATAACATAAATCAGTCATAGACAATTCATATCACGAAGGCGGAAATAGATATGAATATAACACATGAAAGTGTTCATCAGAGTAGTGGTCAAAAAGATCCACAATAATACAAAGAGTAGCAACACGTGCTAGACAAAAATATGTATACATCAAGGAGTCTGTATCTCAAATGTATACAACAAAAACTACCAAACTAGAGTAGTTAGCCAAAAGTCAGAAGATGGTTCCAGATAGGAAGCCATGAGGAAGCACCTGTAAAATCTCAGTCTGACCCGAGTATTATTTAAGAAGAAAATAATAAACGGATCAGTCTAGCTACAAATATCAGATGAAGTGATATATAATAAGAGATATGACATAAACATATAATAATCACAATGCCAAGCTGTGATAAATAAGTAATTGAAAATCAACAAGAGATTAATCAATATCACAATAATCTACTCAACATAAAAAGGAATGTCATACTCCTAATTTCATTCACCAAGCCACAATAAATGACATATATATCAATGCCCATCGTAAAAGTTGGTGAAACATAAATTCCAGAAATCAACACACGAAATCCAGAAATCACAAAAAGGTATGTGTGAGTGGAATCACACAAGTGGTGTCTAGGCTAACTGAAAAAGTATGTGTGAATGGAATCACACAAATGGTGTCTAGCCTAACCAAAAAGCAAAAAGGTATGTGTGAGCGGAATCACACAAGTGGTGTCTAGGCTAACCGAAAAAGTATGTGTGAATGGAATCACACAAATGGTGTCTAGCCTAACCAAAAAGCAAAAAGGTATGTGTGAATGGAATCACACAAGTGGTGTCTAGGCTAACCGAAAAAGTATGTGTGAATGGAATCACACAAATGGTGTCTAGCCTAACCAAACAGCAAAAAGGTATGTGTGAATGGAATCACACAAGTGGTGTCTAGGCTAACCGAAAAAGTATGTGTGAATGGAATCACACAAATGGTGTCTAGCCTAACCAAACAGCAAAAAGGTATGTGTGAATGGAATCACAAAAGTGGTGTCTAGGCTAACCGAAAAAGTATGTGTGAATGGAATCACACAAATGGTGGCTATCCTAACCAAACAGCAAAAAGACATCGCACATTGCCAGTCTAAACCATAAAGATGATCGTCATGATCAACGAGAAGTATCAATTACAATAAGCTAGTAAATATATGAGCTTAGCTTCATGTCCCATAACCACTAGCTTAACTTAAATATTTATGAACAAATTGTAGATCTCCACTAGAAAATTGTCACAAGAGATTCAATCGAACAAGTCCAAGAATTAACCGACGAAGTAAACGCAAGCGTTTCATACCACTTGTTTTACTAAGTCGTTTAATTAGATTTCTCATACGAGTGAGGTAAAGGCTTGTATATACTAATAAATTGGAAAACGGTTTTATAAACAAATTTGGTATTAAAAATAGTACTGAAATCGTTTGAGGAAAGAGTTTTGATATTTACTACTAGTATAGAAAACCTTTATATTTTTAAAGTGACAAATCAGAAAGAAGATTGTAGGACCGATCAACCACTAAGATTCACATTCAAAAACGTGAATAAAATCCAAAGAAATCGATACAAAATCCATCAAAGTGGATATATCTAAAATTCCCAAAGAAAAGGTCATCAAAGTCGATAATAAATGACAACAACAAAAGGGAGACAACACGAATCGATTAATGTTGGAAATTCAGACGAATTAGCAATATAGGCTAATCTGGCAAATAGTAGCAGGTCGGTCGACTGGACTCCCTGAGTCGGTCGGCCGAACCAGAGGTTGGAAGTGCTCGGGGCACCAGGTCGGTCGACCGGCCCAGTGGGCTCGGTCGGCCGAAGCCTGTAACCAGCACTTCCAAACAGAGGCAGGAAGTGCCTGAACTACGGGTCGGTCGACCGGCCCAAGGGGCTCGTTCGGTCGAACATGTATGCTTGCACTTCCTACCATATTTCAAAGGAGGTGCAAATCCCGACCAAATTGCAATCGCACGAGCAACGGCGCTAAGGGTTTATGTCAATCGACTACCCGGCCCTATATGCTCCTCGATGCATCACCAAAAACATGTTCAAACATCAAAGTTAGGATTTTTAACGAATTAAACTCAAAACACTAAAAATTGGAATATTCACAAAAGCAATCCAAATCAAAATCAAATGCACATGAATAAGTGTTAGGAATTCATACCTAACAATAGAAGAGAATTATAAGCATAGATGTGAGATTAAAAATCTCACCTTTTTAACTCAAGAACAAGAAGAAGAAGCTCAAATGCAAAGGAAAGGCTAACCACTCTTCACTCTTACTCAACAAGCTTCAATCTAAGAATAAAACACATATTTTCCTAAATTAGGTTTAGGATATTTTCTGAAATTGAAGAGGAGAAGAGATGGAGAAGATGGAGAAGAGGCTTACCTATCCTTCTCTTTGAATTTGGAGCAAGAATTTGGATTATCAAGAGCAACTAGGGCTTGGGAGTTTCTATTTCCTCTTCTTTTCCCCCATTAACATAAAAGCTTGAGTATTAGGAAAATAGAAAAGAAGTGAATGAAGAGGAGAGGGTTGGAACTGAATACATAAGTGGGCTCAGCCCAAACGAAAACCCTAAGTGAAAAGTAGCAAAAATCAACTTTCTCCAAACATATCGAAGCTTATACTCAAAAAGGTCGCAAACGTCATTTTGAACTCAATGGGGGTGGTCTCGAGTCCCAATTCGACTGTTTGCAAAAAATAGCTTTTCGGACTAAAATCCGACTAACGATAAAATATTTAAATATAAAATCGATAAATATGCGGGTTGTTACAGACTCCCCTCCTTAAAGAAATTGCGTCCTCGCAATAATTAAGAAGGAAATATAATAGGTAACAACCATAGAAGCATATTAACACAAAAGAAAATTTGAAATAGGAAGTTCACCATAAAGTGCACAAAAGAGTTAGCAAGAAATCTGGTGAAACTTCAATTTCCACAATATTACCGGGCTCAAGAATGAAAACCGGCAACATAAAAGCATTTCCATAGTTAAAAGACGTGGAAAACGTCATGAATATCAAAAAATTGAGCTGGTGCAACGACGTAGTATAAAAACGGTACGCCCGAGAAACTAGAAACTCGAATAATTTGGAACACCGACGTAGTAAAAATACGGTACGTCCAATGAACCGATAAACCGGAACAACGATGTAGTATAATGGTACATCCATTGATCCAGATAAGACGGAAGCATCGATGTAGTATAATAACAGTACATCCGATGAACCGAACACAATAAAAGAACATCGGACGCTAGTCCATAAAAGGAATGAGATAAAGCTCAATAAAATGAAGTATATCAAAACGTTCGATGAACTTAATAAAAAGATAATTCCATTCAGACATCATCAAAGAATCAACACTTGTTGCCTACGACAAAACGTATTGGCAACATGATTTCCCCTTCGGGAATAGAAAGAATATCAAGATCATAAGATGCCAGGAACTCGAGTCAACGAGGTTGACGCAGATTAAGTTCCTTATGAGAAATAAATATTTCAAAGATTTATGATCGAGGTGGAGAACAAATTTCTCCCCCAAAGATGATGATGTCAAACTCTAAAAGCAAAAACAATAGCCGCGAGCACTAGATCATGAGTGGCATACCTAGTCTCGATAAGCTATAATGATTTAGAAGCACAAGTGATAGCACGTTCTCCTTAGCAAGAGAACGACATACAAACCAATACGACTAGTATCGGTACAAATAGCAAAGTCTTGGTTCCCCTTCAGGAATCACAAGAATAAGAGTATCGAAAAGAAAGAATTTCTTTTAAATAATTCTTCTTTCCAGAAAAGTTAAAACTTTCAAAATTCCATTTTTATTTTTATGTAATAATCTTTCTACACAAATTTTACATTTTTACAAGTCAATATATCGTGTCTGATTGTCTCATCAAAGCGTTTAGGAAATTCCTATTGATAACGTTGATCAAGCGCATCGACCAAAATTCTTAAAGCACTCAACGGGCAATACAATCACAAAATCATCTTCTATATAGTAAACATGTTTCTTAAAAACCTTTAAGAATATTCTTTGCTTGTTTAAGAACAAATCAAATTGTACTTATAAATAAATCTTATGAAAAAGATTTGCAAAATTTTAAATTACTATTTTCATCCAAAATCAATAAGTACAAGAATGGAGTCATCGAGATATTCATAGAATATTCGATCTATAAAATGGATGAAATAAGCTGGACAAACTGAATGACAAAATAATTCATTCATAGAATCATAACGAGTGCGGAGTGCGTAAGTGGAATGCTAACTCACGCGATTCGTAGCCAAAAGAAAATCGGTGGCACGGTCAAACTGAAAAGACCTTAGCACCACACAAAAGATTTCTTAGGTGATAATCCTAAGACAAGCTCAAAAATACCGGAAAATTTCTCCAACTACATGAATGAGAGAAATAACACTTTCCTTATAAGTGGGCTTAAGGAATAAAATGATGCCATCAAGTTGGAATCAAAATCATAAAGGAAAAATAGAAATCTGCTTAACAGATTGAAAATGTCGAAGAGGAAAAGTCCACATGAGAAATAGGATATGGGCTTCGCAATGATTAAGCCGATCCCTTGAAAAAAAATCAATTCCGAAGCCTAAGTAAAATATCGGCTCGGAAAGATAAATCACATAAAATAATTTCGACATCAAATAAAAGCAAATTGAGTGTTGCAGATCTACCATCCGGATTCGCAATCCTCAAAAAAGTCAACAAGCCCAAAATATTCAAAGAAAACGAATCGACAAGTTCTTTTGATATAAAATAGTGAGCCATATCAAAAAGAACCCAAATAGAAAGTTCACGAATTAAAACAATGTCATCAAGGATTGAATGAAAATACCTTGACCAAGAGAAGAGTCGCCAGGGGCCTGCAGCTTTCCTTCTCACTTGCTTGGAAGCTTAGAACACGAAGATAAAAGATGACCCGAACCTTTGCAATAACGGCAAAAGAGGGGTTTTGGGCACTCCCCTACATGGTGGTCTGTGGAACCACAATTGTAGCATTGTCCACGACTAGAGGTAGGAACTTTTGCTACCTGAGTTTGTTGCTTTCCTTTCTTATTAGAATCGGGGCCTTTGAATTTGATAGGCCTCTTCAAGTTATTGTCGAAGTTCCGTTGGGCATGCACAACTTCAACATCACCTTCATTATCGGCCTCTTCAAGATGAAGAGCGTATCAATAAGCTGATCAAATGAAACTTCAAGTTTCAGGAGTAATGGCTTCTTAAGATTCTTATTCAAGCCATAGACAAATCTCTGATTTTTCTTCAATGGGGTATTAATGTACTCAACCCCATATTTGGATAGAGATTCGAAAGATGCGACATAGTCTGTCACAGAAGATTCACCTTGAACAAGGTCTATGAAACGCCGGGCTAAAGTTACTTTTTCAGCCTCCGGCACAAATTTCAATTCGAATCTTTCCCGGAATTGCTCCCAAGTGAGATCTGCTTCAACGATTTCAGAAATTAAAAGCTCATACCAATCTAATGCTCTTTCTTGGAGCATGCTAGAAGCCACTTGGACTCGATGTAGATCAATAAGGTTCATGCGAGAAAAGATGCGATCGCATGATTTGAGCCAAGCTTGAATTTCTATAACACTCTCGGATCCCTTGAATGGCCTTCCACCCAAATCGGTGTAGTCTCTGCACAAGCGTGCAAAACCGAATCTAGGATGAGTAGGCTCTGGATTGGGTCCGGCTGCTTGAGCGTTCTAACAAGATCTAGAAGTTGTTGTGCGGACATAAATACTCCATCCTGGGGAGTAGCACTAGATTGATCGGCGCTGGGACGGCCAGGTCTAACCATTTCTCTTCTTTAAGAAAGAAAGAAAGAAGAGGAAAGAGTTATTCTCAAAATAAATATCAAGCAATCTTGATAGATAAAACAAGGAATCATAAAAGAAAGTAGGATAGAACGGTACGAAGATCCGAATAAAATCCTAAAGCACAACTCCTAAGAAAGACTTAGGACATGATCCTTGCTAAATTATTCCATATTGTTCCGAAGTTTGGCTCTGATACCAAGCTGTGACGCCCCACCTCTATACCCACGCTAGCCAAGAACATTACGGTGAATGCTGTCAACTAGCACGGAGAATAAGGCTGTTGAGGAGCGACCATCCGTGTAATTGCATTGTGCGAGCATCGATATGTCAGATAGTATAACATGCAAATCTAATCCGACATGCCGACACAAACTCAAAGCTACTACACAGTGGCTATAATATCTTCGGAAACAAATATAGAAGTAAACATAAAATAAATCAGTCACAGACAATTAATATCACAAAGGCGGAAATAGATATGAATATAACACATGAAAGTGTTCATCAGAGTAGTGGTCAAAAAGATCCACAATAATACAAAGAGTAGCAACACGTGCTAGACAAAAATATGTATACATCAAGGAGTCTGTATCTCAAATGTATACAACAAAAACTACCAAACTAGAGTAGTTAGCCAAAAGTCAGAAGATGGTTCCAGATAGGAAGCCATGAGGAAGCACCTGTAAAATCTCAGTCTGACCCGAGTATTATTTAAGAAGAAAATAATAAACGGATCAGTCTAGCTATAAATATCAGATGAAATGATATATAATAAGAGATATGACATAAACATATAATAATCACAATGCCAAGCTGTGATAAATAAGTAATTGAAAATCAACAAGAGATTAATCAATATCACAATAATCTACTCAAGATAAAAAGGAATGTCATACTCCTAATTTCATTCACCAAGCCACAATAAATGATATATATATCAATGCCCATCGTAAAAGTTGGTGAAACATAAATTCCAGAAATCAACACACGAAATCCAGAAATCACAAAAAGGTATGTGTGAGTGGAATCACACAAGTGGTGTCTAGGCTAACCGAAAAAGTATGTGTGAATGGAATCACACAAATGGTGTCTAGCCAACCAAAAAGCAAAAAGGTATGTGTGAGCGGAATCACACAAGTGGTGTCTAGGCTAACCGAAAAAGTATGTGTGAATGGAATCACACAAATGGTGTCTAGCCTAACCAAAAAGCAAAAAGGTATGCGTGAATGGAATCACACAAGTGGTGTCTAGGCTAACCGAAAAAGTATGTGTGAATGGAATCACACAAATGGTGTCTAGCCTAACCAAACAGCAAAAAGGTATGTGTGAATGGAATCACACAAGTGGTGTCTAGGCTAACCGAAAAAGTATGTGTGAATGGAATCACACAAATGGTGTCTAGCCTAACCAAACAGCAAAAAGGTATGTGTGAATGGAATCACAAAAGTGGTGTCTAGGCTAACCGAAAAAGTATGTGTGAATGGAATCACACAAATGGTGTCTAGCCTAACCAAACAGCAAAAAGACATCGCACATTGCTAGTCTAAACCATAAAGATGATCGTCATGATCAACGAGAAGTGTCAATTACAATAAGCTAGTAAATATATGAGCTTGGCTTCATGTCCCATAACCACTAGCTTAACTTAAATATTTACGAACAAATTGTAGATCTCCACTAGAAAATTATCACAAGATATTCAATCGAACAAGTCCAAGAATTAACCGACGAAGTAAACGCAAGCATTTCATACCACTTGTTTTACTAAGTCGTTTAATTAGATTTCTCATACGAGTGAGGTAAAGGCTTGTATATACTAATAAATTGGAAAACGGTTTTATAAACAAATTTGGTATTAAAAATAGTACTGAAATCGTTTGAGGAAAGAGTTTTGATATTTACTACTAGTATAGAAAACCTTTATATTTTTAAAGTGACAAATCAGAAAGAAGATTGTAGGACCGATCAACCACTAAGATTCACATTCAAAAACGTGAATAAAATCCAAAGAAATCGATACAAAATCCATCAAAGTGGATATATCTAAAATTCCCAAAGAAAAGGTCATCAAAGTCGATAATAAATGACAACAACAAAAGGGAGACAACACGAATCGATTAATGTTGGAAATTCAGACGAATTAGCAATATAGGCTAATCTGGCAAATAGTAGCAGGTCGGTCGACTGGACTCCCTGAGTCGGTCGGCCGAACCAGAGGTTGGAAGTGCTCGGGGCACCAGGTCGGTCGACCGGCCCAGTGGGCTCGGTCGGCCGAAGCCTGTAACCAGCACTTCCAAACAGAGGCAGGAAGTGCCTGAACTACGGGTCGGTCGACCGGCCCAGGGGGCTCGGTTGGCCGAACCTGTATGCTTGCACTTCCTACCATATTTCAAAGGAGGTGCAAATCCCGACCAAATTGCAATCGCACGAGCAACGGCGCTAAGGGTTTATGTCAATCGACTACCCGGCCCTATATGCTCCTCGATGCATCACCAAAAACATGTTCAAACATCAAAGTTAGGATTTTTAACGAATTGAACTCAAAACACTAAAAAATGGAATATTCACAAAAGCAATCCAAATCAAAATCAAATGCACATGAATAAGTGTTAGGAATTCATACCTAACAATAGAAGAGAATTATAAGCATAGATGTGAGATTAAAAATCTCACCTTTTTAACTCAAGAAGAAGAAGAAGAAGCTCAAATGCAAAGGAAAGGCTAACCACTCTTCACTCTTACTCAACAAGCTTCAATCTAAGAATAAAACACATATTTTCCTAAATTAGGTTTAGGATATTTTCTGAAATTGAAGAGGAGAAGAGATGGAGAAGATGGAGAAGAGGCTTACCTATCCTTCTCTTTGAATTTGGAGCAAGAATTTGGATTATCAAGAGCAACTAGGGCTTGGGAGTTTCTATTTCCTCTTCCTTTCCCCCATTAACATAAAAGCTTGAGTATTAGAAAAATAGAAAAGAAGTGAATGAAGAGGAGAGGGTTGGAACTGAATACATAAGTGGGCTCAGCCCAGAGTGAAAAGTAGCAAAAATCAACTTTCTCCAAACTTATCGAAGCTTGTACTCAAAAAGGTCGCAAACGTCATTTTGAACTCAATGGGGGTGGTCTCGAGTCCCAATTCGATTGTTTGCAAAAAGTAGCTTTTCGGACTAAAATCCGACTAACGATAAAATATTAAAATATTTAAATATAAAATCGATAAATATGCGGGTTGTTACAGAATCCCCTCCTTAAAGAAATTGCGTCCTCGCAATAATTAAGAAGGAAATATAAGAAGTAACAACCATAGAAGCATATTAACACAAAAGAAAATTTGAAATAGGAAGTTCACCATAAAGTGCACGAAAGAGTTAGCAAGAAATCTGGTGAAACTTTAATTTCCACAATATTACCGGGCTCAAGAATGAAAACCGGCAACATAAAAGCATTTCCATAGTTAAAAGACGTGGAAAACGTCATGAATATCAGAAAATTGAGCTGGTGCAACGACGTAGTATAAAAACGGTACGCCCGAAAAACTAGAAACTCGAATAATTTGGAACACCGACGTAGTACAAATACGGTACGTCCAATGAACCGATAAACCAGAACAACGATGTAGTATAATGGTACATCCATTGATCTAGATAAGACGGAAGCATCGATGTAGTATAATAACAGTACATCCGATGAACCGAACACCATAAAAGAACATCGGACGCTAGTCCATAAAAGGAATGAGATAAAGCTCAATAAAATGAAGTATATCAAAACATTCGATGAACTTAATAAAAAGATAATTCCATTCAGACATCATCAAAGAATCAACACTTGGTGCCTACGACAAAACGTATTGGCAACATGATTTCCCCTTCGGGAATAGAAAGAATATCAAGATCATAAGATGCCAGGAACTCGAGTCAACGAGGTTGACGCAGATTAAGTTCCTTATGAGAAATAAATATTTCAAAGATTTATGATCGAGGTGGAGAACAAATTTCTCCCCCAAAGATGATGATGTCAAACTCTAAAAGCAAAAACAATAGCCGCGAGCACTAGATCATGAGTGGCATACCTAGTCTCGATAAGCTATAATGATTTAGAAGCACAAGTGATAGCACGTTCTCCTTAGCAAGAGAACGGCATACAAACCAATACGACTAGTATCGGTACAAATAGCAAAGTCTTGGTTCCCCTTCAGGAATCACAAGAATAAGAGTATCGAAAAGAAAGAATTTCTTTTAAATAATTCTTCTTTCCAGAAAAGTTAAAACTTTCAAAATTCCATTTTTATTTTTATGTAATAATCTTTCTACAAAAATTTTACATTTTTACAAGTCAATATATCGTGTCTGATTGTCTCATCAAAGCGTTTAGGAAATTCCTATTGATAACGTTGATCAAGCGCATCGACCAAAATTCTTAAAACACTCAACGGGCAATACAATCACAAAATCATCTTCTATATAGTAAACATGTTTCTTAAAAACCTTTAAGAATATTCTTTGCTTGTTTAAGAACAAATCAAATTGTACTTATAAATAAATCTTATGAAAAAGATTTGCAAAATTTTAAATTACTATTTTCATCCAAAATCAATAAGTACAAGAATGGAGTCATCGAGATATTCATAGAATATTCGATCTATAAAATGGATGAAATAAGCTGGACAAACTGAATGACAAAATAATTCATTCATAGAATCATAACGAGTGCGGAGTGCGTAAGTGGAATGCTAACTCACGCGATTCGTAGCCAAAAGAAAATCGGTGGCACGGTCAAACTGAAAAGACCTTAGCACCACACAAAGGATTTCTTAGGTGATAATCCTAAGACAAGCTCAAAAATAATGGAAAATTTCTCAAACTACATGAATGAGAGAAATAACACTTTCCTTATAAGTGGGCTTAAGGAATAAAATGATGCCATCAAGTTGGAATCAAAATCATAAAGGAAAAATAGAAATCTGCTTAACAGATTGAAAATGTCGAAGAGGAAAAGTCCACACGAGAAATAGGATATGGGCTTCGCATTGATTAAGCCGATCCCTTCAAAAAAAAAATCAATTCAGAAGCCTAAGTAAAATATCGGCTCGGAAAGATAAATCACATAAAATAATTTCGACATCAAATAAAAGCAAATTGAGTGTTGCAGATCTACCATCCGGATTCGCAATCCTCAAAGAAGTCAACAAGCCCAAAATATTCAAAGAAAAAGAATCGGCAAGTTCTTTTGATATAAAATAGTGAGCCATATCAAAAAGAACCCAAATAGAAAGTTCACGAATTAAAACAATGTCATCAAGGATTGAATGAAAATACCTTGACCAAGAGAAGAGTCGCCAGGGGCCTGCAGCTTTCCTTCTCACTTGCTTGGAAGCTTAGAACACGAAGATAAAAAATGACCCGAACCTTTGCAATAACGGCAAAAGAGGGGTTTCGGGCACTCCCCTACATGGTGGTCTGTGGAACCACAATTGTAGCATTGTCCACGACTAGAGGTAGGAACTTTTGCTACCTGAGTTTGTTGCTTTCCTTTCTTATTAGAATCGGGGCCTTTGAATTTGATAGGCCTCTTCAAGTTATTGTCGAAGTTCCGTTGGGCATGCACAACTTCAACATCACCTTCATTATCGGCCTCTTCAAGATGAAGAGCGGTATCAATAAGCTGATCAAATGAAACTTCAAGTTTCAGGAGTAATGGCTTCTTAAGATTCTTATTCAAGCCATAGACAAATCTCTGATTTTTCTTCAATGGGGTATTAATGTACTCAACCCCGTATTTGGATAGAGATTCGAAAGATGCGACATAGTCTGTCACAGAAGATTCACCTTGAACAAGGTCTATGAAACGCCGGGCTAAAGTTACTTTTTCAGCCTCCGACACAAATTTCGGTTCGAATCTTTCCCGGAATTGCTCCCAAGTGATATCCCTTCAACAATTTCAGAAATTAAAAGCTCATACCAATCTAATGCTCTTTCTTGGAGCATGCTAGAAGCCAATTGGACTCGATGTAGATCAATAAGGTTCATGCGAGAAAAGATGCGATCGCATGATTTGAGCCAAGCTTGAATTTCTATAACACTCTCGGATCCCTTGAATGGCCTTCCACCCAAATCGGTGTAGTCTCTGCACAAGCGTGCAAAACCGGATCTAGGATGAGTAGGCTCTGGATTGGGTCCGGCTGCTTGAGCGTTCTTAACAAGATCTAGAAGTTGTTGTGCGGACATAAATACTCCATCCTGGGGAGTAGCACTAGATTGACCGGCGCTGGGACAGCCAGGTCTAACCATTTCTCTTCTTTAATAAAGAAAGAAAGAAGAGGAAAGAGTTTTCTCAAAATAAATATCAAGCAATCTTGATAGATAAAACATGGAATCATAAAAGAAAGTAGGATAGAACGGTATGAAGACCCGAATAAAATCCTAAAGCACAACTCCTAAGAAAGACTTAGGACATGATCCTTGCTAAATTATTCCATATTGTTCCGAAGTTTGGCTCTGATACCAAGTTGTGACGCCCCACCTCTATACCCACGCTAGCCAAGAACATTACGGTGAATGCTGTCAACTAGCACGGAGAATAAGGCTGTTGAGGAGCGACCATCCGTGTAATTGCTTTGTGCGAGCATCGATATGTCAGATAGTATAACATGCAAATCTAATCCGACATGCCGACACAAACTCAAAGCTACTACACAGTGGCTATAATATCTCCGGAAACAAATATAGAAGTAAACATAACATAAATCAGTCACAGACAATTCATATCACAAAGGCGGAAATAGATATGAATATAACACATGAAAGTGTTCATCAGCGTAGTGGTCAAAAAGATCCACAATAATACAAAGAGTAGCAACACGTGCTAGACAAAAATATGTATACATCAAGGAGTCTGTATCTCAAATGTATACGACAAAAACTACCAAACTAGAGTAGTTAGCCAAAAGTCAGAAGATGGTTCCAGATAGGAAGCCATGAGGAAGCACATGTAAAATCTCAGTCTGACCCGAGTATTATTTAAGAAGAAAATAATAAACGGATCAGTCTAGCTATAAATATCAGATGAAGTGATATATAATAAGAGATATGACATAAACATATAATAATCACAATGCCAAGCTGTGATAAATAAGTAATTGAAAATCAACAAGAGATTAATCAATATCACAATAATCTACTCAAGATAAAAAGGAATGTCATACTCCTAATTTCATTCACCAAGCCACAATAAATGACATATATATCAATGCCCATCGTAAAAGTTGGTGAAACATAAATTCCAGAAATCAACACACGAAATCCAAAAATCACAAAAAGGTATGTGTGAGTGGAATCACACAAGTGGTGTCTAGGCTAACCGAAAAAGTATGTGTGAATGGAATCACACAAATGGTGTCTAGCCTAACCAAAAAGCAAAAAGGTATGTGTGAGCGGAATCACACAAGTGGTGTCTAGGCTAACCGAAAAAGTATGTGTTAATGGAATCACACAAATGGTGTCTAGCCTAACCAAAAAGCAAAAAGGTATGTGTGAATGGAATCACACAAGTGGTGTCTAGGCTAACCGAAAAAGTATGTGTGAATGGAATCACACAAATAGTGTCTAGCCTAACCAAACAGCAAAAAGGTATGTGTGAATGGAATCACACAAGTGGTGTCTAGGCTAACCGAAAAAGTATGTGTGAATGGAATCACACAAATGGTGTCTAGCCTAACCAAACAGCAAAAAGGTATGTGTGAATGGAATCACAAAAGTGGTGTCTAGGCTAACCGAAAAAGTATGTGTGAATGGAATCACACAAATGGTGTCTAGCCTAACCAAACAGCAAAAAGACATCGCACATTGCTAGTCTAAACCATAAAGATGATCGTCATGATCAACGAGAAGTGTCAATTACAATAAGCTAGTAAATATATGAGCTTGGCTTCATGTCCCATAACCACTAGCTTAACTTAAATATTTACGAACAAATTGTAGATCTCCACTAGAAAATTATCACAAGATATTCAATCGAACAAGTCCAAGAATTAACCGACGAAGTAAACGCAAGCGTTTCATACCACTTGTTTTACTAAGTCGTTTAATTAGATTTCTCATACGAGTGAGGTAAAGGCTTGTATATACTAATAGATTGGAAAACGGTTTTATAAACGAATTTGGTATTAAAAATAGTATTGAAATCGTTTGAGGAAAGAGTTTTGATATTTACTACTAGTATAGAAAACCTTTATATTTTTAAAGTGACAAATCAGAAAGAAGATTGTAGGACCAATCAATCACTAAGATTCACATTCAAAAACGTGAATAAAATCCAAAGAAATCGATACAAAATCCATCAAAGTGGATATATCTAAAATTCCCAAAGAAAAGGTCATCAAAGTCGATAATAAATGACAACAACAAAAGGGAGACAACACGAATCGATTAAAGTTGGAAATTCAGACGAATTAGCAATATAGGCTAATCTGGCAAATAGTAGCAGGTCGGTCGACCGGACTCCCTGAGTCGGTCGACCGAACCAGAGGTTGGAAGTGCTCGGGGCACCAGGTCGGTCGACCGGCCCATGGGGCTCGGTCGGCCGAAGCCTGTAACCAGCACTTCCAAACAGAGGCAGGAAGTGCCTGGACTACAGGTCGGTCGACCGGCCCAGGGGGCTCGGTCGGCCGAACCTGTATGCTTGCACTTCCTACCATATTTCAAAGGAGGTGCAAATCCCGACCAAATTGCAATCGCACGAGCAACTGCGCTAAGGGTTTATGTAATCGACTACCCGGCCCTATATGCTCCTCGATGCATCACCAAAAACATGTTCAAACATCAAAGTTAGGATTTTTAACGAATTGAACTCAAAACACTAAAAATTGGAATATTCACAAAAGCAATCCAAATCAAAATCAAATGCACATGAATAAGTGTTAGGAATTCATACCTAACAATAGAAGAGAATTATAAGCATAGATGTGAGATTAAAAATCTCACCTTTTTAACTCAAGAACAAGAAGAAGAAGCTCAAATGCAAAGGAAATGCTAACCACTCTTCACTCTTACTCATCAAGCTTCAATCTAAGAATAAAACACATATTTTCCTAAATTAGGTTTAGGATATTTTCTGAAATTGAAGAGGAGAAGAGATGGAGAAGATGGAGAAGAGGCTTACCTATCCTTCTCTTTGAATTTGGAGCAAGAATTTGGATTATCAAGAGCAATTAGGGCTTGGGAGTTTCTATTTACTCTTCCTTTCCACCATTAACATAAAAGCTTGAGTATTAGGAAAATAGAAAAGAAGTGAATGAAGAGGAGAGGGTTGGAACTGAATACATAAGTGGGCTCAGCCCAAACCAAAACCCTAAGTGAAAAGTGGCAAAAATTAACTTTCTCCAAACATATCAAAGCTTATACTCAAAAAGGTCGCAAACGTCATTTTGAACTCAATGGGGGTTGTCTCTAGTCCCAATTCGACTGTTTGCAAAAAGTAGCTTTTCGGACTAAAATCCGACTAACGATAAAATATTTAAATAAAATATTTAAATATAAAATCGATAAATATGCGGGTTGTTACATGTTGTTTGTTGTTGCACACTTTGATGATGTAATGTAATGTAATATGATGTAATGTAAAAAAAAACTGATATAGTTCTTTGTTTAAAGTTTATTCATTTATCTATTATATGTTGTTCCGCTGCGATTGTGAGATTCTGATATTGTTCTGTTGTTTTCTTTTTCTTTCTCTCTTCTTATATATTCTACCTCTTCTTTAACCCTAACGGTACGGTTTTCTGGCATTTGGTTGCTCGGCAGTTGATATAGTGGACGTATTAATGTCGGTTTTCGAGCGTCAAAAAGTCGAGTCCGTCACAGCTTTTCTACTTCAGTCTTTTGCTAACATTTCATCTTTCGACATTGTATTTTTCTACATATTATTTACTTTCCTCGAAAGTTAATAAGATCCTATAGAAATTAGCTACCTTTGGCTCTAGCTACTTTATTTATTTTCTTAGCGTTTAACCGCCACCTTAGCTCTACATAATACGAAGTTTGACATATTTGTTTCTAATGCTTACATGTGTTGTCATTTGATTCTTTTAGAATCCACTTTTAGTTAGCAATAGTGTCCTTTGTTTATCTTTTTATATTTTGTAGGCGATTCTATCCCCTAATCTTTTAACATTAACTTCAACATGTTTACATACACAATAGGTCTCGGTCCATTCATATTTGCCTTCGATCTACACAATTTTAATCTCAAAAATAACGAATTTTTAACCAGAAAATTATTTATAATTTCTAGAAAAATGATTAATGATTACTTTAGCATATTTTACTTATTTCACATTTTAGGATATTTTCTCTAATCTATTTAATAGATATTCTCCATCAAAAATTAATAACTAATTTTTTGACATGGGAATATTCTTCTATTTGTAACCCATTCTAAAATTACTATTAAAACTCATATTAAATTTCCATAGCATTTTAGAATCACTAGAGTAGGGAAGCAGATCTAATATCAGACATAGCTATTTTTCCCAAAACATTAATTAAAAAATCAATTATCTCATTTAAATACTATCTCGCATGAACCCCTATCATATTAATTAAAATAGAATTCAGACACGATGAAAATGACATAAGGGTTTACTATTACTGACTTATATCTTTGAATGATCTAGTTTTAATCTTCCTACTTCCTTTTAACCTACGTTATCTTCTTCTTCTTGATTTTTCTAGGCCGCCACCATTTTTGTGCTTTTCAAGATTTTATTTTATTGTAGAGAAGAATGAAATGAAGAAATAAGGAAACGTTTATGTTCATTGTCCCACAATAATTGGACCATGGCCCACAATACCCGTTTTTTCGTTGATTCATTGCCCTTTTTTTTAATTTAATACGTATAACCGACCACGTATGATAAGCAAGATTATACCGAAATTCCCACCATATTTCGTATTTATTTCTATAATTTTACCCAATTAATTTCACATTTCAATAATTAATTCTTTAATTAATCATTATTAATCAACTTCAATATGGATAATCCACTTTTATTATAGTTAAATCATGGCATAGCGTCCATAGAATGACTATAGTTGGTCCTGAGTCAAAACATTAGGAGTGAACACTACTCAATAGAGAATTCCTCTCCTTAATTGTATGAGGTTAATATTATGGCCAGCTGTAGTCAAATCAACATAGTCTCTAGTTAGAGTAGTATGGTTAACGATAATTTTTATTATTGGACCATGGACTTTTATTTAGATAGATCGAGTTGAATGTGTACAATATTGGAATTTAGACCTGTACCAAATTCCATAATTTCTAAAGTGATATAGTTTTGGTGAAGAGATTTGATGTAAATAATCATTACTGCCAGATACCGCTTAAAATAGAAAGATCGAATTTTACTGAAAAGATATGTAAGAAATTAATTCAACCAAACTACCACATCAATAGCTAAGGTGACATATGAGCGTTCATATATGAATTATTTGATACTACTCGCTTTTTGAATTTACAACTTTGAGTCGCATATTTGTGAAAACGAATGCTCCAGAATACAATATAATCTAATTAATTTATAATTTCTATAAATTAATTAAGTTAAGAAATATTAATTTCTTAATTTTATTTAATTTTTAATGCTATTAATATTTAATTAATTATGAATATAAAAGTTATATATAAACATATCGATATATGATATTGAAAGAAAGTTGAATTTTATTTAAAATGACTATTTAATAAATAGTCTTGGGCCTTTTGAAGGCCTAAATACGCCCATACATGGATGGCCTAGGGTGTCTAGGAGAGTGGATTTTAAGTGTTCAAATTGGATTTCAAATGATTTGAAAGGAATAAATGAAAAAAGGAGATCCGTGCTTCACTTTTACCTCTTCATTCATTCTACTTAATTCATATACTTCTAGTTCATAATTTTGCTCCTTCTTTGCGCATTTTTTGGCCGTGAGCACTTGTTTGCTTATGGCCGAAAAAATGAGAGCAAAAACAAAATAAAAAAATGAAACAAAATAAATATAAAGGTGGCACTTTAGATCATTGCAATTTTCTATGAAGATTCTATTGAATCCAAGAGTCTTTTATGCATTCAAGGTGCGAATCATAGGAAACTTTTTTAGGTATTCATTTTATCTCAATCCTAGGCAACTTCTTTAGGTATTTATTTTATCTCAATCTTTGTTATATATATATATATATCCTTGATAGCATAGATTAGATCTCATATATTTTACAACGAATTTATATATGTATGTGTTGTCTAATTTGATTCATATATATAAACTAACTTAGAAATAAATAGTTTAAAAAATTATCATCACAACAAATATTTTTGGCCATGACATTTATATATTCATATATATTATTTATAATAAAAAAATTATTTTGTTAGCTAAAATGATTGTATTATATTTAAAAGTACAAATAATTTAACAACACTAGTCTGTGCTATCACTTGAAATGGAGGATTTTCTCAAACTGGATTTTGGATGATGAGAAAGATGCATGGGAATTTTACTATAGGCTTATGGATGATGAGCTTGTTATCTGCAATGACAACGAGTAAGGTGCTAACAATGAGGAGTTTCGTGCTAACAATGAGGAGATTCTGGCTGCAATGGATTCGGATAGAAAATATATTTCCTTTCCTCTAACTCCGGGGTACTGCCCCAAGCTTATTAGTTAGTTCCGTAGGTATGTAGGGCTTTAGCTTAGATTACTTTTGCGTTTCCCTCAGTGGTTGGATATTATTATTTGTATGTCATAGTTTTTCAGGTTTAGCTGGACCGGGTAGGATTGTTTTAGCTTATTCGTTCATATTTACTACTTGTTTAGGCCCATTAGCAGTGTATTTTCTGTGTTATGGGCATGATGTCTGCATGATGCCCAAGACTCATGTATCTTCCATCATACATGTATACACACCCCCTACTACGGCAGTACGATCTTCGGATCATACATCCTTCACATCAAAAAATATACAAATATTTATATATGTATTATATATATATTAATTTGTTGAAAATATAATTTTATTACCAACATGCTCTGATCTTTAAAAAGATGATTTTTGTCCATATATTAATAATAGTAAAAAAGATTTTAAATCATTTTAAATACATATGTAAATGTGTATATTTTTTAAAATAAATTCCATGTAGATTTTGTAAAAACCTATCTACAATAATATGTTATTAATATAGATTTAGTGTATACACACACATATTTATGTAAGTATATAATAATAATATTTTATCTTATTATAAATTAATCTAAGTTTATAAAAAAAATTAATATAGTTGTATATATTATTTGGACATAAATAAATTTCGTATATATAAATATATATTAAATAAATTTTTTTAAAACATAAATCTAATTTTGAAATTTCCAAAATCAAAACTAGATTTCAAATATTAATTTTAAATTTCTAAATATACTGAATTATCCAAAAATTATATGATTTAAATTCAATTAGTTAGAGTGTTAATTAACTACATTAATTAAATATGATTTAATTCATAAAATTAAAGCTTAATTGAATAATATGATTTAATTAAATAGAATGGAAATGTAAGAAACCCGGCTTAGCTTCAAGGAATAATACATACGTTTTATGCACATGCTGTTATTTCAAATGCATCTGAAACTTAAATCATGAGGATATTTCGTTACAATTACATTATTCCTTAAATTTATATCACTCAAATAAATATATTGAAGATTATGAATCTATATATATGCTGTCCTTCACCATTTATATTCTAAAAAATTACCTATATACTCTCTAGTTGTTGAGAAAAATCAAGTTGGAGATGTTATGTGTAGTATTATTAATGTATTGATAGACATGGTAAGATGCGTGTATGTATTTGTT
The DNA here is from genome assembly GCA_030765085.1 of Allium cepa. Classification (NCBI taxonomy): domain Eukaryota; kingdom Viridiplantae; phylum Streptophyta; class Magnoliopsida; order Asparagales; family Amaryllidaceae; genus Allium; species Allium cepa. The sequence continues at coordinate 217,296,258 of CM060946.1, forward strand.
GAGCAAAGTCAAGGTACATACATCAGACTTAGGCCATCGCGAAAAGCTAAGTATTAATGAATAATTTGTTTCAATTTGTTGAGAAAACACAGGGTCAAGATGAGATTAGGATAAATACCACAAATTAGGAGTTGTTATGATACAACCGATCATGTGTTATCCATCGCTTGCAGGACTATGATTTGTTCAGCAAATTAAAGGCCAGAATCCAAAAGGAAAGTGAGTCCTAACTCTCATAAGAGAAGTAGAATGACTTTTATATTTCACTTCGGATTTTGAGAAGTATAATATTCTAGTAGGACCATACTAGTAAAATAACTGAACATATTCTAACCTTACTAATAATATAAGAACATTGGTTGTGTACAAAATGTCCTCATCTACTTTGATAAATTTGTGAAATAATATAATTGACAAAATGTTTATCGATTAAGTTATACTAATTAGACAAATCAAGATTGGTATAAAAATACAAATTATACTTACCAAAAAATACTTTGGTATGTTGTCGCTTCAAGACTTATGTAATTGCCTAAGTATGCAACTACTAAAACATTTGTACCTTGATTACATAGGTGTTTATTTTCCCAAGAAGGTGCGTTGTCTTCTATGCGATTTGGTACTTTAAAGCAATATAAAAATACGAATATTTCATCCATATTCAAACACATACAACAGTTGTATGATAAATAGTTGTGATTCGTAATGTGTGAAATCTCGATGAAATCAGTTCAATCGATATGAGGAAGTAAAGCATGATGCGAGATTGTGCATTTTGTATAATTTATTGTAATAGGGATCCTGTTGCGTTAAATGTAATGCTAGACCAAGAGCTAGAAGATGGACCTAGGAACTTGCACATTGAAGTGTCAGTTTGACCCGTTTATGTAAAGTGCAACTTATTCTATGTTTTTGAATGTGATGTATGACTGAATGCACTTTTTTAAAGAGTTTGTTACAGTCTTATAGTAAGAATTTTCTTTTTAAATCGCTCAATCGTTTAGAAAGGAAAATGAAGTGTATGATATGAGCATGACTATGGCATAGTTAGGATGAAGAGAGTGAATGACCACCTCTGCTTCATTAAGAGACACTAGGAAAAGAATTGTCTAAATAAAGGAAAGATAATTAATATGGAATGAGAAATCTTACTTCTACTAAGAATGTGTTTTCTATAAGAAAATTGTTTTATGTGAAAGTTATCCTTTTGAGTTCAAGATATTTGATTTGAAAATATTGACTATATTTGGTTATAGCATATGAAATAAAATTCCATAATAAGTGGTTGAACAAAGCTTCAAATTTCAAAAAACTGTTATAGTAATGGTGGAAATAGTGGTAGCATATAGAACACTTCATAGTGGACACATCAAGTTATGAAAAAAATTCGTAAACGTACTAAATATTATTTATAAAATATTAATTGTTTTTAGTATTGACTGAAAATAGACATAGTTTATTTTAGTATGAATAATTATAATAAGATAAAATAATATTAATAATGGTATTTATTTTCATGACTAAAGTAATGCAATAGAAAATACAGAAATAACTAAAAAATTACAGTTATTTTGGAATTACGGACTAAGCCATAGTTCTAAGAAATAGTTGCTTTAATCATATGATTATGAATCATATGTTACTAGTGAATTGTGTCTCAAATGATTTACGAAAAAGCGCCTATTAAGTGGGGGAAACATAAGAAATGATCAACTCTTCAGACCGATATAATATATATATATATATATATGTGTGTATATATATATATATATACATATTCAGTTCAAAGTCTACTGATACCAAGATGGACTATTTACTTTATTAAATTTACAGATGAATTATCATAGAAATGAACATGTGTATTCGATACACAAATAGTGGTTTTGTACCAATTCACTGACTATAAAATGGAATTAGGAAACATATCATGCAAACGAAATTAAAAGAATTTGATTTGATCAAATAAGCGAATGCATTGGAAAAAGGTTCCAAAGTAACTAAAACGAATAAGATTCAGTCTCAAAAGTCGCTCCTTCCTATGATACGTCATGATGCGGAGTACTCAGATTTTGTTGGACAAAGTATGATTGATAGTTTGTGAAGGTGAGTTGACTTCTATCTCTAAGATCGTGTGCTTAAGGGTAATTACATAAGATTAAAATTAAATTCATCTAAAGCATGGTTTATAAGATCGTAAAACATAAGAGTTTAAAAGAAGCCCTTACATATCCTAGGCCAAAAGGTTGATAAGTCGTATATGTAACATCTCCAAATTTGGAGTAAAAATATTTTGAAATTTTTATTAGAATTTTTGGAAATTTATATTAATTTAATTCTATAAATTGAATTTTTGGAATTTATTTGATAACAAAGGAAGATATTGATCTAAAATTCAAATTTGAAATTTACTGTAAAGTCCAAAGTTGTTTGAAAAATTATTTTGGAAAAATAAATAAATTTGTGAAATTTTGGAAATTTTTGGACATAATACAAATTTTAAAATTGTTGAAATCAAAAAGTGTAGAAAAATCATTGTAAAAATGAAATAAATATTTGGATAGAACGCCAACAGTATATTTTTTTCAATGGGTATAAACTATTGATTAAAAGGTGGTTCGAATTAAAAGGCGGTTAAGAGCACAGATTCATTTAAAAATGTAAATATTTTATTAGACCAAAGTTTTAAACTAAGTTAAGTATCTTTTAACTCATCTCCGGTGCTAATCCCATAAATGAAAACCTGTAATACTTGAAGATTCACTCCATTTTCTCCCCACAAACAAATTTTCCTTCCCAATACACTGAAATCAAAATCAATGTAGTTAATTTTTGTCTTCATCCAAGCTAGGGTTTTCAACTTCTTCAGCAAATCAAAGCAAGAAAGCTAAGGAAGTGAGTATAATTGTTTTATTTGATTAATAGTGAAGATTACTGCCCTATTTTGATTCTAGTTTGCAAAAAAAAGATTATTGGATGTTAATGGTTTGGTGGCCTGTTATACTTGAATCATTATCAGTTGATGGCTGCTTTTGTCAATCATTAACATGTAACAGTTGTGGATGAACTAATACTTCTTGACTATAATGCTGCTTGAACAAAATAGTACATATAAACTTGAATTTCAAAGTCAATGTAAGATGATTTTAGCCTAAAATTTTTGTAGTAGGAAGAATGGTTATGGGTTATTAGGTTAGTGTCAATGTTAGAAGGAGAATTAGGGGAAAATATGGAAATCGAGCAGTGTTTTCTTATAGCTTACTGCTCCAGGATCATCACAGCTGGTCGACTGCCATGACCGGTCGGTCGGCCTGAGCAATGGTAGTGCAGTAAGCTCCAAGAATTAAGCCATGAGTTTATTTTTTATTCATTTTATTTATTTTAAATATTGTAAATTTTAACCTTTTGAAAATTTTATAAATAAGTTTGAAGTTTATATAATATTTCAGAAAATTTAGTTTTAATATTTTAAGAGAGAATGAAGGAGCATGGATTAAAAAATAAAAAAAAGGCTCTAAATATTTAGATATTTTCAATTTGAGGAAAATATGGATAAAATGGAAGTTTATTAATTTGAAAATTCCAAAAAATATATTTGGATTGTTCCAAGATAAAATCATATGTTTTTAATTTAATTTTTAATTATTTTAAAAATATGTTGAGACTTTAGGATTAAATCCTATTTAAAAATAATTCAAATGAAATATGGTTTTAAGTCATATGGATGTTGATGAATGTGCATGTGTTTATTATGCTATGCTAGTTTATTTATGTTTGAATTTGAATTAAATCAATGACTGCTAGTTATTAAAATTAAAATCTCCCAAATATCAACATTCGATGAATTTTGCTATGTTTTTTAAATAATTGTAATGATACTGTAAAATGAAAGTTTATTAATTTGAAAATTCTAGAAAATATATTTGGATTGTTCTAAGATAAAATAATATGTTTTTAATTTATTTTTAATTATTTTAAAAATATGTTGGGATTTAAAATGAAGGATTAAATCCTATTTAAAAATAATTCAAATGAAATATGGTTTGAATTATATGAATGTTGATGAAATGTGCATGTGTTTATTATGCTATGCTATTTTATTTATGTTTGAATTTGAATTAAATCAATGACCGCTAGTTGTTAAATTTAAAATGTCCCGAATATCAGTATTCAATGAATTTTGCTATGTTGTGCTTTATAATTGTACTGATATTGTAAAATGCAAGTTCATGTTATGATGCACGAACACGATATCTATATCTAGTATAAAATGGGACATAATGCCATTTTGGGAATAAATGGTATTTTGGGTGGTTAAATACAAATGAATTTGAATTAAACTTAACCTATAAGTAAATGAGACGAGGTGAGAATACAAGAAGCTAGAATCCATCTTAATGGAAAGATTTGGGGTCACACCCTGTAACACCCCACCTCTATAACCATGCCATCCAAGGGTATTACTGAGTAATACTGTAAGGTAATATGGAGAATGAGGCTATATGGGGTACACACATGAATATCCCTTGGGATAACACTAGTATGTATTTAAGCATCAAATAAATAACTCACATATACATACACAATATCGGTACAAAGCAATAAACATGTATGCCTTAATATAGAACAATACACAACATAAACAACAGAGATCACAAAGTCAATCATAAGATAATATATAATATACAATATATGTCCAATACACATCATAATGATATACATAAAAGAGACTATACAATACAGAATGATCATCTATATTAATGAATTTCTAGTCTTCTCTATGCTGAGAAAGTACTAGCTGGTCATAGTGTCCATGTACCTAAAATGTCTCGGACTGGCCTCGAGTATTATATATATAAAATAAGGTCAGAAAACATAAAAATTAAAGGTACAATAATATGATAATTTCCATAATATCAAAAGTACATGGTAGTGTATGCATGGTGTGGGTGTGTGTATGTGTGTGTATATAATTATAATATCATAGAAAATCAAAAATGCATCACATAATCTTGAATATCACAGAAATATGCATAAAGATGTCATCAACCACATAAAATCACATCAAGCATTATCCAATCGAAAGAATATCAAATGGGTGAATCATCCATATCAAAAATATCAAAATCATCAATACTTAAGACATCATCAAGAATAATAAAGATATCATATAACAATGCCCAAGTACATCTCTCTATCCTAATTAATAAGATCCATCAACAAACAATGTCAAATAGTTTGTCTGACTGTAGAATATAGGGCACCTACCCATCAGTTAGATATAATTAAAGATACGAGAATCCATTATACTCTAGATACCTATCCAGATATAATCTCATCTCCTTATATATATATATAAATTGAAATAATTCATGATAGGTAATGACTATACGATAGGCACGTAGTCCTAAGTAGAGTCATTTATACATCAATATGTGGGTCACCTAATCCTGGGTCGCCTAACCTATATCTATACTAATTTGAGGGGTATCAACAGAATATACCAATCTACCACTTTGCTAAAACCATAAGGGTGACTTATGGTCGTTTGCCCACTCTAGGAGCCCAGGGTCACCTAACCGGATCCGCTAATTTAGTCTTCAGTTACCTTGATGGACAACGTGGCACACATCCATCAGTGGCTCATCAACGTGTAACCTCTTAGTCATGACCCTGCTTTTCCCTAATAGGCAACAGACTATTGGCCTATGCAACATATCTAAGGGGCTATATGGCACCTACTCTATGGGTCACCTAACCTAAATACTATGATGTCAGGCATATTTGACTCCAAAACTGGGCATCGACACCCAATAGAATCTCATAGAGATCAAACAATAAATGGAATTAAAAACCTAGCAGAAAGATTAAATAAACGCACATATTTTTATAATGGTTCGACAATCTTGGCCTATGTCCACTTTATATTCTTATAGATCTTGCATTGGATTATGATCAGAAGAATGTTTGGATCAGCTAGGATCCATTACTACAAGAGTGAGGAATGAAAATAGTAAAGCCTAGGCAGCAGAAAGAAGGTCCCTCTTTATGAAGAATGGCCGATGTATTTATAGGAGAAGACGTGCATGGATTAGGCTGAAATTTTACATGAAGAATCTCTAGATCCGTAGAGGCCCACTGTAACGATTGGTGGCTCTAACTCAATATTTTGGAAGGATTGGCCAAAATTTATCCAGTTTTTATTTTGGCCTCTGATTGATGTGCGATTAATCGTATAGGCTCTTTATGATGTAAGAACTTGCTCGCCAAATTTCGTATAATTTTGATGTACCGTCTGTGAGATATTGCATTTTCCGTGAAACTACAGATTGTTCTTGCTAATTCTGTAAGAAAGTTATGGAACAATCAGTATGTCATTCTAAGATTTGGGAGTTTTGTATGCGATCGTTTGTGGGCTCCACTCATCAATATATTGATTTCGTGAAAGTTTCAAGTGCATTGGCTTTGTGTTTTTTGAGATCTCGATCGATCTTCGTCGAATTATGCTATTTTATGGATCGTTCTAGGTCAACCCATGTAAATTCTTTATTTGTCCATGAATCAAGAATATGAACTTTGATCGACTTGAAATTGAAACATAGCCTCACAAGGTCTTCCTTGTCACTTTATATTGATTGCATCTTAATCGGGATCCGGTCTGAATTCGCTCGACCATTGTCCACAGCCTTGTGTATCATTGATTCTTGTGGTTGGTAACCACCCGTTTTAGCTAAATCTAAGGTTTCACGGCGTCGCCAAAAGGCGGGATAACAGGCACCAACCCTATAGGTCACCTAACCCAAATCGTGCTATGCTCATCAAAAAAATATCTAACAACGGTGTCGTGGATATAGACGTGAACTTAAGATCATGCCACTAAGGTGGTTTCTAGCCATTTGGTTCTCTCTAATGCTAATAAAAGTAGTATATCATGACGGTGGAACATAATATCAATATAAAGGCACCTAACCTTCTCCCACCTACGAGCATTACCTCATGAAAGCACAATATCATAATACTATTCTCATCACGTGAGTTTCATCTACTTATAATGAATTACCGAGTAAATATCACAATTGCATCACCTACCACTACATGATATTTAAATGATTATTCATTGTTTATATACTACACTTAGTCTCTACATATTCCATATAATGATTCCAAAAGATAACTGAAAAAATATTACCGAATGCCACGTCCCAAACGATATTATAACTCTATTTATTTAGATTTATTGTCACATTAAATTAAACAACATAAAAATAAATAGCACGATGTCATCACTGTATCGTACCAGAATCGCTAATCAATCTATCACTAGCGAATCATTCATAATACATAAATTTGTACAGGAAATGAGAAATCGAAAGTATAGAAATCCCACATAAAATCCCGATTAAAATTCAAAAGTGAAAAAATAATAAAGTTTGACAAAATATTTCTTCAATAATTAAATCAAAATTCAAGTATATATATAACACATACAAACTCACTTAACAGAAGTCAAACATAATTTTACATAATCATTAATTATTCCACACTAAATATATAAGCTTCAAATTAATTATATTTATTTCTAACCAAAATATATAATTTAAAATCTTCACTTGATATTCTAACTAATCAGGAATATAACATTTTCCTTCAAATCATACCATATTAGAAAATTCTCAGATTATAGAAGGGGATTTTTCTTTATTCAATATATATCCAAAGAATCATTTGTTTACTTTATATAAGACTTCTATATTTTACCAAGGTTTGAAATCTCTTTCAATAATATTTTTTAATAACTATTATAATAAAACCAGCTACAATATTATTATTTTCATATAACAGAATTTACTTTGGACACCTATCTAGATGTAATCTCTTCCCCTTATATATATAAATAAATCAATACGTGATAGGGAATAAATGTATGATAGGAACAAAGTCCTAAGTAGAGTCACATATACATCAATATCTGGGTCACCTTACCCTAGGTCGTCTAACCCATATCTATCCTTATAAGAGGCGTATCAATCGAGCATGTCAATCTACCACTCCGTTGGAACCAAAATGGAGATTGATGATCGTCTAATTAACCAGATATGCTCCTATAGTCTTTAGTTACCTCGATGGACATCGCGACACATATCCACTGGTGGCTCGTCAATGAATAACCTCTTAGTCATGACCTTGCTTTGCTCCAATATGAAGCAAAATGTTGGCCTATGCGACATAACAAAGGGGCTATAGGGCACCTACTATATTGGTCAACTAACTCATATATTGTGATGTGGGGCACCTACCCCATGGGTTAACTAATCCAAATCATGTGATGTACATCAAATAAAATAGCCAATGACGGTGTCGTAGATTTAGGGCGCAACCCGAAGATCGGGCCGCTAAGGTAGATTCTTGCCATCTAGTTATCTTCAACACTAATAAAAGGAGTACATCATGATAGTGACAAACAATATTAATTAATATAAGGGCACCTACCCTACTCGTATCTACGAGCATCACCTTATATGAGTACAATCTCATAATACTATACCCATCATGCGAGTGCCATCCACTTACAATGAATAACCGAGTACGTAACGACCCGAATTTTCAATCGTATGATTTTGAACATTTAATTTATTTTAAATATTGAATTTGAAATGCAAGTAGGATTTTATTATGAAGTTTATCGATGGAATGAGTGGAATAAAATTTAGTTTCCAAATATAGTGATTTATTGAATAAATTTAATTGTTGAATTAAAAATGGCAATCGTTTAAATAATTGAATTGAAGTAGAATACAAATCGAAAATAATCTCTTATGTCGATATAAATTCTATTAGAATTATAATTGAGTTAATAAGCTTTCAAAATTTATATTTTAAGTGATTTTGCAAAAATTTGAAATCGTCGATTTTATCGATGCGTTAAAATAGCGATACAGGGCACAGTCTCGAAATTCGATGAAACCAATTCCATTGGATCCGTAATAATGTATTATTATCGGATTTTAAATTTCCAGCGTTTGGTTTATCATTTGGTCATACGATCTGAAAACGCCTAGAAATAATTTAATTTAATTTAAATAGTTAATTTAAAAAGCTATCTTTCACATACGATCGAATTAGGTCCCGAAACTTGTTCTATTGGGTTTGGAATAGTGGTATAACATTAGGAACGCCAGGCCGCATGCCTTAATAGAAGTTCGTAATTATGCAGTAGGAAATTCGAGATGTTTTAAAATAAAAATAAAGGTAAAATCAAATTAAATCACCTTACCTTCTGAAATACGATGCCATCTTTTATCTTCAAATCACGTCCATATCCCTTTGATTCTTTCCAAACGAAATATGCTTGAATTAATCAAAAATAAAAAGGAACGAACATGTCATACCTCAAATAAAAAAAGAAGGAGAGATAAAAAAAACGCATCGAGTCGCATTCGATCGAGTTTAGAAGAGGGCCGATGATGTTTAGGTGGTAATTCATTTTCTTGGTTTTGGGAAGCAACATGTGGCCATTAGCAATTTAGGGTTCAGGGATGCTAATCGCACATGCGTGCGACCTGGTGCTGTCGCGGTGAGGAGATGCGAGTTTTAGTGGGTCGAGGCTTAGGGTAGTTATGATCAATGTTAGGGTTGAGGAAAAGGCGTTCGAATAGTCCTAGGGGCGTGGTTGCTAGAGGATTGAGGAGTGACAACCGATTAAGCAAAGTGGTATTTTCGGGTAGAATGCTCGTGTGAGCATGCGCGCTTGAGTTGGCAGGCAAACGGTGGAGGAAGAGAGGGAGCATGAAGGCGGATGCGAGCTAGCAGGAGTTGGTGGGTTCTACTAATCATGATTAGATTCATGAAATGTATTTTTTTTTAAAAGAAATTTATTTGTTAGGTTAAGTATCCTTTAAAAAATCATGCTAATAAAATTCCTAATGTGTTCATACTAGATCGTGATTGAACAAAACAAGACGTGATGGGATTGCATCTATGAATAAGGCATCTAGAATAAATTTGGAATTGGAACGATTAACGAATTCAAAAATCAAGGTGAGAAATTCTCATTCATTTGGATTACCGAATTTAATTTCAAATAATTGAAATTAATTATTGAATGTTGGTTAAATTTATAAATTATTATCTGTTGAATGTTAAATATATATAGTAGTATATATGTTAGTAGTTTGACTGATATTCCCGCATATTTTAGCGGATGAGACCCCATGCCGCATAATAGCGGATGACCCTATATACCGCGATATCTGCCTCTAAGTGGGATTACACTACACCACAAAAGGCTTTTAACAGCGTTTGATAAACGCTGTAGTACGATACAACAGCGTTAGTTCAAACGTTGTATAACGACATGCTGTCGTATATACAGAACTTACAACAGCTTTTTGTTAAACGCTGTTGAAACATCACTTTGACAGCGTTTCATACAAGCTGTCAATAATGTTTTTACAGCATTTTCAAACATGCTGTCTTATGTTTCTACAGCGTTAATAATTTAGTTGTCGAAGATGTTTTAATTCTACTTTAACTGTTTACAACAGCTTTTTATAAACGCTGTTATTGAATCATCAACTTTTTCAACAGCATGTACTAAACGCTGTTATTGACTATTTAAACATAATTACAGCACAGATTGAACGCTGTTGTTTCTTCATTGACAGCATTAATTAAACGCTGTCTTCTATTTATATAAGAGCTTTAATATTCCACTCTATTTTTGAATATTCCAAAACTATATTTTGAGTATATTGAAGCAACTAGCATATATAACATGTTCTAATAACTATTAATTAGTTACATAAACTAGTTAAGACAATATTAATAAACAAAAGGCATCCATAAACCAAGTTTCAATAATATCCATAAACAAAAATAACAAAGTAAACCAAGTTGCCACAAATTCTGTTAAACAAAGACACGTTATATGTTAAACAAAAATATAATATCAATAGAGTAGCTCCACTCATCTGCAATGCGATATTACTCAACGTAAACAACGCTAATCCAGCTTACATGATATATACGTTCAGTATATTACAATTACAAATACAAACCTTAAGTAGAAAAATGGCTGCAGTGTAAAATAGAAATGATGCTGCTGCATAGCCAGCAAACAGAGCAATCTGCAAGAAAGAAAAGTAACATACAGTTACCTGATATATTCAAAACAGAAGTTTAAATAAAAGGATAAGTAGAACTACTTACAATTCTTGCAGACCACTGAACTGATACAAGTTCCTCCTGAAACACAAGGGCACATCATGAAATCCAACCTATAGAGCAACCACATGCTTCAGTTCAGAGAACTCAGTTAAACAATATAGAGTATATGCTACCCGCACAAATGCTTCAGCCAACAGTCTTGAGTTCTGTTATGCTAGGTTTAACAAGGATCAGGGACTGCCTGAAATGCTCAAGAAGCATGGCTAGTATGATATAAAGGGATAGAATGGTCTAAATATTAACTGAAAATTAAATTGAAAAAAAAATCATGCTGTTAAAAATCATCTCTATAACATCTTTTTATTTCTCTGAATCCTTGAACAGAATCACCATGCTGGCACGAAATTTTCAACCAAGTTTCTAGTCAGAAATTCGGAAAATAAAATGGACAGAGACAATCAAATCCAGTTTCATTATTTGTCTGTAAGTAACATAAGGCCAAATTTGATGATTTTATGCAAGATTTGTTCTCGCATCCAGCATCATTTTCAATATCTTCCTTGTTAAACTATTTGCAATCAACGTTCATGCATACACCCATTATGTTTACTAACTGTATATAACTTCACAGAAATCAACTGCCATGCCACGATTAAGCTTCTACTTCGATATTTATTTATGAGTTGGAAGAAAGTGATATCAAATAGACTGGCCTAGACCTAAGATTTAAGACCTCTATCTTTAGGTGGTAGCATGGCAGATTTATTTTTGTCAGCAGTCACAATGCTACCACCGTCTATGTAAAACAAATATTTTTTTAGGACAATGCCATCTTTAAATAACGTTTACCATGCAAATTGATTAAGAAATTGGTACCTGATACACAGCTGATTTTCCCTTCAAGTCCACAGCAACCGGTGTTTGCTGACTACTGCTAACAGACGCACTCTCGAAACTTGCACTGTATTCGGTCACTGGAGAAGTCTGCATATAATATATTTTTTCCAGTGGTAGTTATATGTTTTCATGAGACAAAAAATGCTAAGAACACATAACAAATTGGCAATGATACACAATTACCTGTGAAAGTGTGGTATGCGGACCATCGGTTTTCTTGGTCATTCCTCTTGCAGTATGGATCATGTCAGTGTTATTAACGTCATAGTCGGTTGGACGGAACTCGAAAACCGCACAGCCTACTAATTTTTGGAAATATTTTCAACCTTCATTGATCCACTCTCCTGTTGAATAAGTTTGTTATTTTTTTTCGCAAAACCTTAACAGAGATGGTAATCACGTAGAATTAAATTAAGTCGTTGCAAGCTATATGCAACGAAGGTGCTAATTAAGAAAGTGGAAGACAGTGGTTTGGAGCAAACCATTTTTGCGATAGCAAGCATATCATCAACGTTCTGGCCTATAAGCTTTCTGCTTCCTTGTCAAAAGTGGTAATGGTAGTAAACATAGTTTTGTCCAAAATCTCGATGTTCAAACGATAGTTGACGTAGATAAGGAACCATCAAAACAGATTACAAGTATTAACTTTAAATTTTATCATTTCTTACCGGTTCATCGGGCTATCTACCATCGTATGAAATTTAGTACAAATGTAATTTGCACATACAAGATGGACCGACCCCTCGCAAATAACACAAGGCAAATAGCTCCATGCCGTTGCAGTTTCAGCTTTGTAATTGTTGCAGGCACCACATATTCTTTTCCCCTGGGCAGTTTTATGTTCGTAAAAGTTAAATCTAAAAAAAATAAAAAAGATGATATAGTAAATATTGCAGTCAAAAGTACGAGTGGGTTAAGTTCAATGTCAATTAACAGACATCAGCAACTACATTTACTAAAAGGAGGTAAAGTTTAGGAACACAAATAGATTCGTTATAGTAAAGGGCATGAATCAAAGTTGACTGACTTTTTCACATGAATATGTATGAAAACACTGTAAATTTAACAGCCTACCCTACATTTTTTATTCCTCAATTCTTCCGTAAGATGTGCAATGCTTGCTTCGACTACTGTTATATCGGCAGCTCCTTGGCTATTTGGATTGTCGCTCAATAGTGTAATCCTCATTGAAGCGACATCTGCAGTACAAGACAATGGAAGTAGATAAACGTTTGTTATTATATTTTTATTACAGAAACTAGGTATCGGTTGCATACTGGTAACCAGATAACAAATCTTTGAATGAATTTCTCAATTTGAGGGAATCTTAATGTTCAGGTACACCTTTGTCGCTTTTGTAGAATCGAAAGTGAATGATCCTGAAAAAGTAAATAATGCTGAGTATTTTTGTAAAAAGCATAATGTGGAGCTATGTTTTGTCTTGCTATTTTTAATGCTCCCATAATAACAAAATCATAACAGCTGAATTTGGACAAATTTTTGAAATATTTCTAGATAATGAGATTGTGTGTCTTAATGATCAATTGAAGGATTATTTACACTAATGCAGTTTGCATCCACTTCAAACATGTCATAAATCAGGTTGCATGAACTGAACATGATTCATCATTCATTGTATCATGATTTGTTCTTAACAATACAATAAAATAGTTCATAAAATAATATTTTCTTATTCTTAGACTTATTCCTAAAATTCAAGCTAAGTAATTTTATGAATTACAACATCAGTGACATTTTAAGGGAGAAGCTAGACGTTATGATATCTGAATTTTTTTTCCTCAATAGCAATAACATCTCTTAATACTTAATCACTAGATCACTTTCATGTAATAAACAAGAGAGCAAGTAACACAAATCTATGACATAAAAATATAACATAGAATTTCACATAAATGATCATTACTTCATGGAGTATCAAATATTATTTCATTGGTCATAAAACAATAAAATTTGTTTTTGTAAATGAGAAACAGTTCATTCACTGCTTACCTTTGTCATTTCACTTACACAACATTCGGTTCAGCCCATTTGATGATTTGGTGCCTGCAGCTTGCTTCAGACACTATGCGACATCACATAGTGATCCTAACCCACTCGTGTTTGCTTTGGGATGCATTAATTCAACATCATGCTTCAATTTAGCCTATGCCAGCCATATGATCGTGTGCATCGTTGGTCTTCAACATGTTCAATATGACTCCGACTTGTAGTAGTTTTCGACATTTCAGCAATGTCCCTCCATCTTGAAACATGTTCAATATTGCATTTTACAGCACCAACACCATGAATTAGACGATAGTCCCATTCACACTGCAGTTCTACCAGGAAGTTTGCACATTTTACAAGCCAAAGAACTAGGAGGTGTTCCACTTTGGGTAGCACTGATGCACATTAGCTGTTTTGATGCATATTTACTCAAGATTGCTTGAGCTACTCTAATCCTTTCTGAAGCAATATTAGCCATGTTGAATTAGTACTTTTATGCATTATGATCTGACATACTACACCAATACATCATACTTTGGCATTACTACATCGGTGCAACATAGCTTCAACACTGCTATACCAGATTGGAGGACACATACTGTAGCTTCGGCAATACTGTGTGGACTATACCCACCTGCACAAACAAAGTACAAAACTGCAATAAAATTGATCTGACTAAAGTTGCATTCTAGGTTGAACTCCCTTTAATACAACAAAATAAAGTAACACAAGCTCATATCATTGCTTTTTGGATGGGTTTTCAGGTACAAGGAAATTGGTCTAAACTTGAATGAACATAATTTCCTACTAGCTAAATTACCAGTTGCAATATGTAGTTGACACCTAATCGTTCTTAAGCAATATGTCTTAGCTGTAGATGCCATGAGAAATTGACCTAGAAAACCATGGTTCACATGTTACAAGTAATATGTTATATGGTACCAACACATATATAATCAGTAAATAGATAGGAAAATACTTAGGTAATTTCATTAGTTTATTCAGAGAAACATTCATGTGTGTTTGATATAGTGCATATACTTTTGCATGGAAAATTTAATATACTTTGATCTATTCAAAGAGCTTAATATTTAAAGTCATCCACCCCTCCTTTGAAATATTTGTTACAAATAAATTTGTATGAAACTTCTCAATCAACAAATAATCAGGATGTACGTATTTTGCAATACCTCTTTTATTTCCCATGCCATAAAGATTAATAAACAAGTCATAAAAAACACAACTTACAACCCTATAAAGACATATAATCAAATAAGCAACAACCTTGAACATCATCCTGGTAACCCTTCGACACATAACTTATATATATATATATATATATATATATATGGATTTATCTGCCATATATAAGTTTTAAAAATCTCTTATATATATAAATGAATGGATTTTATATATAAGCTGTTATAAATTGCTAAGTCGATGAATTATATATATATATATATATATAATTAGGAGACAAAAGGCAATAAAAAGATTCAAAAGACAGGAAGTTCTGAAAATGTTTTGCAAAGGAAATTGCATTGCAATGGATGGTTACATGAAGAAAGGTGATAAATAATTCTTGGGATGATAGTAGATTATAAATGAATTTTTTTATTATTGTTTTTAAATTTTCTTAAATATCAAATAAAACATGTTTACTGTAAAATTTGATATCATCGTGTTCCTTCTCTTAAAATCTAATAACTGATATCTAAATGTTTGACTCTCCAGAAAATAGGCAATATCTTTGCATTATGGAAACCTTTGGGGGCCTTATGATCATACAGGGCTACCTTATTCATAAATTAATGATAATCTATTAGGCAAAGCACTCTTTTCAACATCTTTAACCAATTGAGAACAATTCAATTATTCTTTAGCAATGATAAGTCATAGGTTGATTATGACAGTGAAGGCTTCCTGCATTAGAGCAAGGATGATTTCACCACCGATTTGAAACTAGTGTTTTAAGTGTTTGATTGATGTAGACTACAAAATGTAGTAGGTTTCCAATAAAATTATATGGCCTATGAATATAAAACAATTTAGTTCAAATAATTAAAATTAACTAATGTCAAATATATAAAATCTCATCAAAACCAATCTAAATTCTAAGTGGCAATCTACTTAACCATCTTAATGATAAGAAAATCTCTGAAACTGCAAGACTGACAAAATTCAATTCTATTTCTCAAGAAAAATCATTAGTTATTTTGTTCTTTCTATTGTGAAACAATTAAGAATTTTTTGGATCACATGTTGTTCAAAGTTTTTTTAATATTATTTCTCATTCAATAGTAATGGAAAAATGGGCTGCACAATAACCATAACCATTGTGTAATATTATAATTGCAACATAGTGAAATTTGCCAAATGTTAGTTTGCACAATCCTAGACATGCCTCCATATGCTTTCATAAATATAAATCAGTTTCTTCACACTTACAATTGAATTTATGTAGATTTCAAAACTTAATAACCCATAATAAATCTACATGCTACTTAAAAAGCATGATTTTTTTTAAACAACCAATTTTTATAGAAGTGAGTATTATGGATTTTAACAATACCAGAAGAGGAAATTAATTCAAACCAATTAATTTTACTTCGTATTGATCCATATATTCAACGTAAAACTATAAATGATTAACTTAAACTCCTACGAATCCAAACCAATTAACTTAATTTAGTATATTGATGGTCCTCAATAAAAACAGTGATTCAAATCTATTTATGAAAATTATATTTACATAATTAATATAGTATTCATCCAGGAACACCAACATTCAGTACAAAATCAACCAAAAATGACATAGCTCAACATAAACAAATCACATTTTTATCTTTGATTGACAATAAGAAGAAATTAATAACCTGATTTTCTTGAAAAAAACCGACCAAGAGATAAGTGAAATGAAGCTTTGTTGTCTTTTCGAGGCTGATGGAAGAGAATAGTTGGAAATTCCACCCTAGCAAACAATGAAGAAGACGTGGAAGATAGGAATTAGAGGAGAAGAGGAACGAGAAAGAAAACTCAGGATTAGGTCGAAATAAGAAGTATTCTGTGTATAATGAAATAAGTGAGAATGTGGCCGCGAAACTAAAAAGGATGAAAATAGAAGAGGGAAAAGAACCGCACGTAAGCAAATACATAAAATATACCGAATACAGCGTTTGATTGTTTTATTTTACCGAATAAAATGACAATCCACTGCATCTAACGTAAAAACGCTGTTCACAATTGCAGTCAAATGCAAATTTTGTTGTAGTGACTTCCTTTCTGCCTCTACACTGCCTCGCCACCCAAACAACCATTCAACGTATCTACATATCATTAACCTCCTCCATACAACATACACAGTCCATCTTCTCACTACCATCCTCCCTGCAAATACATACTCCTAACTTCATCACCAAACTTCCATAATGCTGGACATCACCACCATCTTCCATGTACCACTGTTGCCTCCCTCCATCTGCAATTCAATCTACTACTGCTCATAACCAATTTACCTCTACTTACAATCCGCAATACAAATGAGCACTTCATCCAATTGCATTTTCATACAAACTAGCACTACCAGCTGTTACTGCCACAACCAAACCCCTTCACTATAGTACCATCATCTCACAATACTTCCATAGCAGCTTCTACAGCAAGCCGCCTCACCCAAAAAATGATGCAAATAATTCAAAACATGGTGCTTCTACTAATCAGTGAAATACAAAAATAAAATTTTTGCTACTATTCAGAACTTATAACAAGCATTTTATAGGCAATACTTATGCAGCTCCAACTACCGCATAATTTGACTAAAAACTTTCCTAAACATAAACCATACTTTGAACGAATCATTTAACTAAATTCAATCCCAAAATAACCGCAGTAAGCTTAGACTTTCTACCATATGAAAAGAAAAAACATTAGGGTGGAAAAGGATCACCTCGTTTCTAATAATTAATTCTACGAAAACTCAATTTTCATTAAAAAGGAAATCACAAAAGAAAATATGAATATTGTTTAGTTAAGTCGACTCTAAACCAGTATACAAAATATGAATTAAGCTAACCTCTTTAACCGAGCAGTTTCATGAACTTGAGAGTCCTTACATGGGAAGAAAAGTTCTTCGAGAACTCGCAGCCAAGGGCACCTGCTCCAACCAAGAAATCATTGGTAAGCTCCAGCCTTCTTTGAAGCTTGGCATCAAATAAAGAAATCTTAGTATCATAGAGCAAATTAAGTGGCATCACATTGTCAGGCTTTAGAGGTTCCTTGGGAAGAGACTCAATTGAATTGAAGTTGAAATACTACAACCATACAACATAACAGATGTATAAAAAATCTATACATAATAAATAGGATCGCACACAGTCATTAAACCTAAAAATTGGAGAACCCATTAAACCTTGAAAAAAGAATTAGGGAGATTCATTGACAAGGGGGTACCCGAGGCATTAAAGGCAAATCAGGGCAGTGACGATTGAAAAAAAATCGAAGAACAAGCAAAATCCGAGGGAAATGAAAATGAGGGAAAATGAATTAAAGGAGAGACGAGGGAGGATTGACGAGCGAAAATGAATTTTTGGAGGGAATTATAACGAGAGCAGCGCCAAATATTTTGACAGTGGAAACTAGAACCTAATTTCATTCTCAGCGTTTTTGCGCAAATATTTTCATTTTAAAATAGCTTTTACTGCATTTAGGTTTTGAACGCTGATAATGAATGCGGTCAAAAGTAAAATTTGTTGTAGTGTTAGTATTTTGATGTTGTAATAACATCTGTAGATGCAGGGAAACAGGTTGGAGCGATCTAACTAGATTCCTTAAAAATTTGATTTTGATTTCATATATAATGATATATGATGTGTTAGAATAATCTATATAGATTATGGTTGTGATTTGAATAATTGGATACTATAGTAGCTCTGGCCTGAGTTTTAGTATTTTAACTACCATAAACGCTATTTTTGAATTTGAAGGAATTAAGGGCATTTTAGATATAAAAATATTTATATTGGAATTTGGATTATTTTAAAGGAAACTGAGTTGGATAAAATAATAAATTGATTATTGGTTTATACTTAACGATTTGTAAAATATCTCTAATAAGGCTTAAGAATAATTTATTTAAGGAATTTTTAACCATGGGATTTAAAATGATATTTTTAAAAATATGGATAAGGGGTTTTTAATTGATATTGAAAATAGATATAAAAAAAATAAACGAGATTTAGTAAGGAATGGATTTATAAAAACAGATTTTATAAATAAGATTTAGTTTTATAAACAAGTGAAGCTCAAAAGAGACATAAAGTTTTAAACGATGTTTAAAAATAAAGGGAAATGATATAAGTTGACAAATTGGGGATATAAATTCATAATGTGGATTTATATCGAGATATGGGCACATGTTTTGGAAAATATAGTGGTATCTATTTTTAAAAGTGAAAATGGTTAGGAATCATCATGATATCGATGTGTTTATGAATCGGGAGAGATTTATAAGTTGAAATCGTTATTAGGATTTTTTTATTGAGAAGTTAAATTGTTTTAAAGGAGAATTTTTATTTATTCAAAATCTGTAATTTAAAGCCGCTTTAGTAATGAAATACTTCGGAAGTAGATTTTCCAAATATTTAATATTAATTGAAATAAATTTCTAATTTTTATAATAAGTTTCGTAAATCAAATTTGTTATTTGAAAATGAAATAGGGATGAAGTACAACGTGTATTAAATTATTTTAAAATTTTAATTAATTAATTAAACGTGTTTTTTAAAATACATTATTATTCTTTTAATGATACATACTATACATATATAGAGTTCTGAAAATGATTTTAATTTATTTATAGACTCTCTCGAGATGTGAAAAATAGATGTGATTTTAGAAGTTGTAAATGGATAGATGGGATTATAAGTGAGTATAATGGACTTGGAAAATGCAAAAAGGAATTAATATAAATTCTGTAAATATAGGAGATTGGATAAGAAAAACTCCTAAGTATAGATATTAGAAATGAGTTCGAAAAAATGGATTATGATATTTTCCTAAGTGAGAGAATGGAAGGTTTTTGAAAATATTTAGAGACAAAGGATTTATATCGAGATATTTTCTAAGTAATGGATTATAAATCGAAGTTGGAAATATTGTACTAAGTGTTAAAGTGAGGTATGGGTGGAAATATCTTGTTATGGAAGCAAGTATGTGGAATTTTTTGCAAATATCAATAGATTTGAAAAATATTTGAATATATATCTTGTAAAGATATTTTGAAATGAATGTTTTGTAGAATTATAAACAATGGCCTAGTGACTGCTTATGGATGTTATTTGATAGCTAAATAACCAACTATCTATATTGGCCAATTTCGTTAATCGTTTCGAAAAGACCAGAATCGGATTTAATTATCCAAACACCACTTCAATTTGGTTTGAATGTTACGCATGGATATCGTGAAGATAGTGAAGTTGGTGATTCGATTTGTCCAAACCTAGGACAACTTGTGTGGACAAATGCTATGAGAACATCGTCATTGGAGGGCGTTGAGCATTTTAAGTAGAATTGTTCTTGAAAGGTAATCGTTACTTCAAGCCCCATCAACCGGGTATGACTAAAACGGGGGAGATGTAGCAAGGATAAGTGGTTCGAATCCAATTAGGGTATGTTATCACTTTTATAGATACCCTCGGAAATATATATAAATTATGGATATGGTTGTGCATGAAAAAAGGGAGCACTCGATTTTTAAGGGTGGGAACACCAGAGGTGATAACATATTCAGTACTATCAAGGTTAGGGGTAGGTCGGTCTTGTATTGTAAGGGATCCCAGCGAGGTCCTCGATGCATTTTTCTAGAGGTGTACTGTGATAGGAGGTACCTCGGTAGCTCAGTCATTGTATAGAATCCATTCTCCAATACAGGCCTTTATGGTTTTTGTTTGTAGAGCCCAGTGTGCTGGAATTTAATTAATGTAACAATTTCAGCTAGTTGGATAAGTATTTGTACTTAGATACTTAATATCATGGGATATTCTATAAAATGTTTTGATTATCGTAAGGGAAAATCATACCATTTTTATGTGTGACGTGATCTTACGATACCTTTGTTTTTCAAAGGATTTTGATAACTTTAAAAATTCAAATTGACTTTGTTTTCTCACGCTGGTGTTCGAGACTGACTCGGGTGTTACTTTATTATAGTGCTCGGGTAGACCGAGTATTACAGATTCAGGTTAGAATGCTATGGAGCTAAGGAGATGAGCTGGACGACAGAGACATATCTCTGTACTTGGTTTATATTTTCTACTGTGTGGAAACAAGTTATTATAACTGTCCAGATTGATGCATTGATTGTTGTACTCTTATAATTGTAAGTATAAAATAGTTACAGATTTTTTTATAAAAATCTGTTATTATATATTATATTTTGTTCTGCTGTGGTTGTGAGATACTCTGTTGTTTTTTCTATTTTTATTCTACCTCTTGCTTCTTTTCCACTAGCAATCAATATTTTCAAAACTTGAATATTCGGTATGTTATACAGTCTACGTACTGAAGTCGATTTTCGAGGGTCGAAAATCTTGTTTGTTATATTTGGCATGTGTTAGCACCAAAATTGATCACTAACACCCAAACCCAGATAAAAGCATCAAATCATAGTCACATATCACAGATCACAGAATGAAATATATAGAGAGTATAAATATGAAGAACAGTAAAAATTAAGAAGAAAGAAGTAAAAACAGAGGATTTATAGTGGTTTAACTGACTCCGGCCAACGTCCACTTCAAAATTTTCCTTTTCATTTATGTTTGAACCAATTACAATTATAATCCATAGTTTTTAGAAAAACAATTGTAAAGCAGCCTTAGTGTAGAAGAAGGGAAGCAGAATCCGAATCCCTTTTTTAAAGCCCCACATGTTGTATTTATAGGCAAAACCCGAGTAACTGGGCTTCCTGAGTAGTCCGGGCTTGTCAATGCCATAGCCGAACCAGACTCAGCACTACGACCGAACAAGGCAGGCCGAGCCACATCCACCGTTCCCCATTCTCAATAAGGTAGCCAGGGTACTGTCCCGAAGTGAACCTAACCTCGACTTGAAGTAAATTTCAAAGTGACTCGAAGCCACTTGCTTCCCAATCCAAAGTTAGATGAGTGCTGATCCCGATCCATTCCATTATGACCGAACCACCTTCATGCCGACCCAAAGCTTCACAATACCGACCCAGTGTCCATGCCCGACCGACCTAAAGCATGCTGAACAACTACCTTATGCCGACCCACTCGTGAACTCCAGCACACCGAACCACGTCCAAACCCTAACACTGAGCTACTTTATCCCGACCGACTCATACCACCACACCGAGCCACTTCTTCCCGACCGGCTCACACCACCACACCGAGCCACTTTATCCTGACCAAACCATACCTCCACACTGAGCCACACCATCCTAACCGACCCATACCACCGCACCGAGCCATACCCTCTTGACCGAACCATACCACCACACTGAGCCACTTCATCCCGACCGGCTCATACCTCCACACCGAGCCACTTCATCCCGACCGAACCATACCACCACGCCGAGCCACATCATCCTGACTGGCCCATACCACCACACCGAGCCACACCCTCCTGACTAAACCATACCACCACACCGAGCCACTTTATCCAGCCCAATATCCATCTTCCAAGCGCGCTACATCATATATCCGTCCAGTCGACTCAAACCTGTCGTATTCTAGTCTCAAAAAATGAGTGGTCAATTAAGTTAAATCCGTCTGTCCATGGCCTTGCAAAAAGGCGGTTTAAAATGTGCCCCCAAAACATGCCTTGCTATAAGAAAGTGTGTTTTAAACAGCCTCAAATATGAAGTCCGAAGTCCATATGTTATCCAAAGCCATACCTTCCGATTCATGACCCAATCCATTTTATCCAAGTGCCTTTGTTATATCCTCATCCAAATCTGCAACTGCTCCGAGCCGATATCCGAATCCATGACCTCTCTGGGTTTAACTTCGAATCCGTAGACCTCGTCGGGTCGCGTTATCCTGTTGTATCCTGGACTCTCCGGTCAAGGGCTTGTATGCTCTCCAGCCTTGGCTCTCTAGCCAAGGATTTTTTTTAATATTCTCTAGCCTCGGCTCTCTGGCCAAGGACTATTATATTCTTTGGCCTCGGCTATCTGACCAAGGACTTTTATATTGTGTTCGAGTCCATTCCATCACTCTCCAGCGAAGGGACTCGTAACTTGCGATCACTCCCCCGTCTCTCCGGTCGGGACCGTGATCGCGAGGCTTATATTATTTATTAACATTGGTCCAAATCCAATCATTACAAATATGAGTTTCTTTACATCCAGGGAAAACCAAATAAATTTCTGTACACCTTAGGGAGAAATCAAAGTTTTCAAGGAAATGAAAAGGAAAACAAGATTTTATAGAATTGAGCGACACGGTTTATCATCGTCTCAGAGCATGCCTAGGGACCGTCCTTGATCCTGTTCATGTGTAAATGACTTAGCCATATCACTTCTAGTTCTATTACTTATTCATGGCCATAAATCTGTTTAGTTGATAATAAGCTGATGTTGCTTAGGTCCAGTGTCATCTTCGTTCGAGGTGGGCGACGGCCGCTCCTGTTCCACTGCCATAGTTCGATTCCTTACATACTGTAGTAGATGACCATTCCTTACATGCTCCTCGATGATATCTTTCAAATGCCTACAGTCGTTTGTGTTGTGCCCATCCAGCTTATGGAATAGGCAATGCTTTCCCGATGCCCGCTCGTATTCAAAAGGTTCCCTTCTTGCCGGCCTTCGATACTGGAGGCGCCTTCGAGTATCTAAGTAAATCCTTTCTAGAGTCTCAGTTAAATCTGTGTAAGCAAAAAAAATTGACTCCCTCCGAGGCCTTTTCAAAGTGCTACCGTTGTCATTCATTTTCCTTTTTCCTTTATCATCTTTATTTGGATCTTTCCTAGGTGGACCTCCACCCCTTACTACATAAGCTTCAGCCTCTCTCCCTTCTCTCTCCGCCTACGCATCTTCCTGCCTCAGGAACCTTTCAGCCTCATGGTAGAACTTCTTGAGATCCCTTGGTGGATCCCGTTCCAACGGTGTCTTAAAATCTGAATTATCTGCAATTCTTGAAAGTACCGCCATCAAAACCGTCGATGGATCGGGTCGATCCACCTGAGCCACCACCGCATTGAATCTGGTTAAGAAATTCCTGAGCGACTCTCCTTTCCATTTTTTCATTGATGTTAAAGTCATCACATTTTTAGGTCTAACAACGTGGACCCAAAATTGTGTCATAAACCTTTCAACCAGCTTCGCCCGTGTGCCAATAGAGCCACTTTCCAGTTGTCTGAACCATAATGCTGTAATATCCATCAAATACAAAGGGAAGCATTATGCCATGACCTCCTCTGATGCCCTCAGTACTTCCATATTCTACATGTACCTCGTCAAGTGAACAGTGGGATCCTTTCTCCCATCATACATCTCTAGTGTTGGTAGTTTGAAATATGGAGGGTTTCTAGTTTGCCTGATCACAGGAGCAAAGGGACTCCTATTCACATCCTCCAAGTCTCTATTTACCAATCCACCTAACCATCTCTACCAACCTATCACTATCACCGAGTTGTAGTCCTCGTCTGTTGCCTCCAATCTGCCCCTCGAGTTCATGAGGGATTCTTGGAATCTACTCCCCTGGACGAGCATCCATTCATTTATCAACACCGTGTTGCACAACTCCACATTGTACTCTACCCAGGATTGGATCAACATGCTCTGGAGGAGTGCCTCCCAGTTCTGGTGCTGCTCCTGATAGTCGAGCCCTTTTTCTAGCATCTCCTGCAGTTGCGTTCCCTTAGCTCTACACTCCAACTAGTGCAACTTATCGATGTAGGTTTTGCATCATCTCCTCTTGTCTTTTCAGCATTGTTTCCATCTCGCCTCTGGTGATGAAAATCGAAGCCTAATTAGCCCATAAGGAAGCCTCCTGACTCCCTTTATACAGACTTCTTTCCATCCTCTGACTTCTTGTCGATTGCCTTGCCATAGCTGTCCAGATCTAAGTCTTTAAGTCTTCAAATCCAAGGTCCAAGCTGTAGCTTGCCTGAGTTATAGCCTTTTGAGTGAAAGCATCAAAATGTTAGCACAAAAATTGGTCACTAACACCTAAACCCAGATGAAAGCACCAAATCACAGTCATGGATCACTGATTGAAAGTATGTAGAGAGTATAAATATGAAGAACGATAAAAATTAAGATGAAAGCGGTAAAAACAGGGGATTTATGGTGGTTCGGATGACTTTGGCCTACGTTCACTCCAAAAAATTCGTTCTTATTGATGTTAGAACCAATTACAGTTACAGCCTAGAGCTTTAAAACAACAATGGCAGAGCAACCTTAGTGTAGAAGAAGAAGTGAAGCAGAATCCAGATCCCTTTTCTGAAGCCCCACATGCTATATTTATAGACAAAACCCGAGTTACTGGGCTACCTGAGTAGTCCGAGCCCATCAAGGCCTTAGCCAAACCAGACTCAGCACTACGACCGAACCAGGCAGGCCGATACACATCCGTCGATCCCATTCCTCAATAAGCCGACCCGAAGTAGCTAGGGTACTGTCCCGAAGTGACCCTAACCTCGACTCGAAGTAAAGTGCTCAGCAACTCAAAGCCACTTGCTTTCCAACTCGGAGTTAGATGAGTGCCAATCCCGATCCTCTCCATTATGACCGAACCTCCTTTATGCCGACCCAAAGCCTTTGCAACACCGACCCGGTGTCTATGCCCGACCGACCAAAAGCATGTCGAACCTCTACCTTATGCCGACTCACTCGTGAACTCTAACACGCCGAACCACATCCAAACCCCAACGCCGAACCACTTCATCTCGATTGGCTCATACCACCACATAGAGCCACTTCATCTCGACCGGCTCATACCACCACACCGAACCACACCATCCGGACCGACCCATACCACCACACCGAGCTACACCCTCCTAACCAAACCATACCACCACACCAAGCCACTTCATCCTGACCAGCTCATACCACTACACCAAGCCACTTCATCCCGACCGAACTATACCACCAAACCGTGTCGCCCTATTCTGCCGACCCATACCACCACACCGAGCCACACCTTCCTGACCGGACCATACCACTACACCGAGCCACTAGCCTATGTCGATCCACTTCATCCAGTCCAATATCCATCTTCCAAGCGTGCTACATTATCTATTCGTCCAGTCGACTTAAACCTATCGTATTCCAATCTCGACAAATGAGTAGTCGATTAAGTTAAATCCGCCTATCCACGGCCTTGCTAAAAGGCAGGTTAATAGTATCAGAGCTGAAGGTTAAGTGAGAACCTTGGCTTTGGTTGGGATTACTCATTAGAGATAGGGCCAGTAGTACCCTAGAATGAGTTTGAGTGAATTAATAGATATGAGTGTGTATTTGTTAGTGGATATAATTGTTTTATATTGTGTTGATTTATCTGTTGAGTGGCAATTCTGGCCGAGTAGTGGGATGTCACTAAGCCGATAGGAGTTTCTAAACACTTGAACGTGATAACCGACACGGTATTGTTTTAAAAAGTGGGTAAATGAAATAATTTTACCCAAATTATATTTTGATATTAAATAAATAATTTTTTGAAAATTATTATAGTGATGTGTTTGGTTGTTTTTATATAATCAAAATAAGATTATAAATTGGAAATGGTTTATATAACCAAATGAAGATTGTATAAGTATGAATTATACAAATGAGCTAGAAACTAAAAATGGATTCAAACCAGAATATGAAAAATTAAATCCCAAAATTTTTTGGAAGTATATTCCAAAGTGTTTGACAATAAATAATAGTGTTATTATTTTAGAGATATTTTTGAATAGAAAAATGGTTTTAAATGGATTTTGGAAGTGATATAGCATATAGCTCACTTCAATCGGTGGAAAATAATTCTGATGATGATCACGACATCGTCGGTGTTCATTTTCGAGTTTCTAAATGACAAATTGCTACCAAAGTAAATTGATATGGAGATTTTTGGTGAAAACAAGTGCTGTTTTGAAAATTCCGAAGGGAAATTATTTTGGATTGGAACCAAATGAATTTTTAAAATTTCAATGAAATGGTTTGTTAGCCAAAGGAACTGTATATATATATTTGATTCAAAGTGTTTTGAAATAACTACCACATATTTGAATTTTGAAATCCTTATTGAATGTTCTAGAAATATCAGAAATTAAGTTATGAACTTATGTATGGTGAATGATTTTAAAGAAAAATATGGAAAATGAATTTTTGAAATAAATTTTACCATGAGTAAGTTAAAAGGAATAAAATTTAACTTGAGCTAAGTTAAATAAAATTGGAATTAGAAATGGTATCGAGTGGAATTGTATATATAACTTGGATTGTAAAGCGATTATATAACTGTAAGTTATAAAATTTTGGTGGAATAAAATATAAAGCGGAAAATTGTGGAATTGTGAAGAAAACAAGTTGTAATTGAAAAGTGAAATAGAAAACCAAAATAAAAATGGTTTGATATTTTGGTGATGGAATAAAAATCCAAACTTGAATTATAAAAGGAATTTGAACTCAAGTAAATTGAATAAATTGATTTTTGAAAGGAAATCAGATTTTAAACAATAAAAAGGGAGTGCACAAATTTAATAAATTAATTAGTTAATTAAATATGGGAATGGAACTTAACTTGGTTAAGAAAATGGAATTGTGGATGAAAATTTAAATTGAATGCAGGACTCGAGTTATAAATGAATTTCGACATAAAGAGTAAGAGAGTTAATTATATTTGAAATATTGTCAAATAAAATAGAAATGAACTGAATGAACTGAAATAGTGATGATACAAGTTATAAATAAATTAAATTTAAGTGTAAACAAATTGAATATGGCCTTGAATACCATTTAAATAAATTCTAGAACCAATTTAAGTATGGGATTAAAATTTAAAGTGGATTAAGTGGATGAACTAATTAAATTAATTAATAAATAAAATGGGATTTGATTGAATAAGAATTAATATAAAATTTAAATGGAATTTGATTGAAATAGAAATGAGCTTAAGAATATGATTGAATTAATTGGGAATAAAATAAATTAACTCAAGTTTATATTGTAGGATGAAAGCCGGTTCAAATTAATTTGTGAAATGGTTATTGATAAAGTAGCATGGAATGATTCCAAGTGAAATAAAATGGATTTGAATGTAATGAAACTAGATATGGATGGAATGCAAATGAATTAATTGAGAATCAAATTGAAGTGGGATATAATAAAATATAAATTGATTTGGAATTAATTTAAAATAGCTATAAATTAAAACGGTTATTTTATTAAATGAATATCGCCAAATTTGCATAGAAAATTTTTCGTTTGACATAAACGAAAGTAAATAAAATTTATGAATAAATGGCAAATGATTAGATCGATTTTTGATCAATTTGGAATGAATATAATTATAATGTATACAATTACAAAGTGAATGCGTGTAAATTGGGTTGTAAATCTTTCGAATTGAATATGAATCGATTGATAGCAATTAAATTAGTATCAGAACTTTATAATTGCTTATAATATATGTTTATCATAATTGGGTTATGAAGCTTATGTGTATTAACAATTTAAATGAATGAAATGTTATTAAATTTCATGTTTTTGGTACGTACAAGTTTAAATTGAGTAGATACAGGTATATGGAGTTTTTTGCTTAATTTTCGTCATGCAACCTGCATATAAAATAAGTCGCCCGCTTAAAAATGCTAAAATAAGGTTCGCTTTTGGATTAAATACCGCAAAAATATAAATATTGTTTTATATTTTGTTTTTCGACCATATGCGCTGATGTACATGTTTTTATCTCTCTTGTTATATTTCAAAAGGTTCTCCGTACAAGGGAGACTCTGCAAAAATTTACAGAAATTTAGGGCGTTAGAAAAAAGTTTGAAATTTTTTTTACCTAAAAAGGTTGACTTTTAAATTGTGATGGAAATAAAGGATTTTAATTAGAAGATCGAAAATTGATATCTGTATGAAACTCAAGGGTTAAGAAAAGTAAATGTCAATTTTTAACTAAGTGAGTTTTGATGAGTTACTGGGTTTGGATCATTCATCCTACCTTAGCAATTTCGGAGGCGTAATTCATTTATGGGGGGAGAATGTAAAGAACTGGATTTTCAGTCTTTGATTTTGAACATTTAATTTATTTTAAATGTTGAATTTGAAATGTAAGTGGAATTTTATTATGAAGTTTATTGATGAAATGAGTGTAATAAAATTTAATTTCTAAATATAGCAATTTATTGAATAAATTTAATTATTGAATTAAAAATGGAAATCATTTAAATAATTTAATTGGAGTACAATATGAGTCGAAAATGATCTCTAATGTTGACATAAATTCTATCGGAAATATAATTGAATTAATATGCTTTTAAAACTTGGATTTTAAGCGATTTTGCAAAAATATTAAATCGTTGATTTTATCGACATGTTAAAATAACGATTTAGGGCATGGTCTCAAAATTTGACGAAACTAGTTCTATTGGATCTGTAATAATGTACTATTATCGAATTTCAATTTTCGTAGCGTTTAATTTTATCATTTGGTTGTACGATCTGAGAACACCTAGAAATAAATTAAGAATTTAATTTTAATAGTCTATTTAAAAAGCTATCTTCGACAAATGATCCAATTAAGGCTCGAAACTATTTCCATTGATTTTGGTAGAGTGATATAACATTAGGAACACCAGGCAGCACACCTCAATAGGAGTTCGTAATTATGCAGTAGGAAATTCGAAATGTTTTAAAATAAAAATAAAGGTAAAATCAAATCAAGTCACCTTAACTTCTGAAATATGCTACTCCCTTTTATCTTCAAATCACATCCCTATTACTTTCATTCGTTCAAAATGAAATCCGGTCGTATTAATCAGAAAATGAAGAAAAGGAACAAACATTTCATTCCTTATATAAAAAAGAGATAAACAAACGCATCGACTCGCGCTCGATCGAGTCTGGAAAAGGGCTGATGATGTTTAGAAGGTAGTTTGTTTTCTTGGTTTTGTGCAGCAACGTGTGGCAATTAGATATTTAGGGTTTATGGATGCTGATCGCACATGCGTGTGACCTGGTTCTATCGTGACGAGGAGACGCGAGTTTTGGAAAGTCGAGGCTTGGAGTAGTTGTGATCGACATTAGGGTTAAGGAGAAGGCATTCGAATAGTCGTAGGGACATGGTTGCCAGCTGATTGAGTGTATTTGAATTTTTAGGTGGGTTGCTCGTGTGAGCACGAGTGCTGGAGTTGGCAAATGAAGGGTGGAAGAAGAGCGGGAGCGTGAAGGTGGATCGCAAGCTAGCAGGAGTTGGTGGGATCCGTTAATCGTGAGTAGATTCATTAAAAGTAATTTTTTTAAAAAAGAAATTTATTATTTAGGTTAAGTATTCTTTAAAAAAATTATGCTAATAAAATTTATAATATGTTTATACGAGAACTTGATTGAACAAACAAGAGGTGATGAGATCGTATCTACGAATAAGCCATCTGGAATAAAATTTGAATTGGAATGATTAATGAATTCAAAAATCTAGATGATAAATTCTCACTCATTTAGGTTACCGAATTTAATTTCAAATAATTGAAATTAATTATGGAATGTCGGTTGAATTTATAAATTATTATATGTTGAATGTTAAATCTATATAGTAGTATATATTAGTAGTTGGACTGATATTCCCGCATATTTTAGCCGATGAGACCCTATGGGACCTGCATTATAGCAGATGACCCTATATACCGTGATATCCTTCTAGAAGTGGGATTGTTATTTTTATGTTGTACTAACATCTGTGGATGCTGGAAACAGGTTAGAAGGATCCAACTGGATTCCTCAAAATGCTAATTTTAATTTCATCTATAATGATATATGATGTGTTGGAATAATCTGTATAGATTATGGTTGTGATTTGAATAATTGGATGTTATAGTAGCACTGGCCTGAATTTTGGTATTTTAACTGCCATAAATGTAATTTTTGAATTTGAAGGAATTAAGGGGATTTTAGATATAAAAATATTTATATTGGAATTAGGACTATTTTAAAGGAAATCAAGTTAGATAAAATGATAAATTGATTTTTGGTTTATACTTAACGATCTGTAAAATATTTCTAATAGCGCTTAAGAATAATTATATATGGAATTTTTAACCATGGGATTTAAAATGATTTTTTTAAAATATGGATAAGGGGTTTTAAATTGATAATAAAAATTGATTTGAAAAAAATAAAGGAGATTTATTAAGGAATGGATTCATAAAAGTGAAACTCAAAAGAGACATAAAGTTTTAAACGATGTTATAAATAAGATTTAGTAAGGAATGGATTTATAAAAACAGATTTTATAAATAAGATTTAGTTTTATAAACAAGTGAAACTCAAAAGAGACATAAAGTTTTAAACGATGTTTAAAAATAAAGGGAAATGATATAAGTTGACAAATTGGGGATATAAATTCATAATGTGGATTTATATCGAGATATGGGAATAGTTTTAGGAAAAACATAGTGGATTCTATAATGAAAAGTGAAAATGATTAGGAACCGGGATGATATCAATGTGTTATGAATTGAGAGAGATTTATAAGTTGAATTGGTTATTAGGATTATATATATATCGAGAAGTTAAATTGTTTTAAAAGAGAATTTTAATTTATTCAGACCGTGTAATTTAAAGCCGCTTTAGTAATGAAATACTTCGGAAGTGAATTTTCCAAATATTTGATATTAATTGAAATAAATTTCTAATTATTGTAATAAGTTTCGTAATTTATCTATAGACTCTCTCGAGATATAAAAAACAGATGTGATTATAGAAGTTTAAATGGATATACGGGATTATATGTGAGTATAATCGACTTGGAAAATGGAAAAAGGAATTAATACAAATTCCATAAATGTAGGAGACAGGATAATAAAAACTCCTAGGTATTGATATTAGTAATGATTTCAGAAAAATGGATTATGATATTTTCCTAAGTGAGAAAATGGAAGGTTTTTGAAAATATTTAGAGATGAAGGATTTGTATCAGTATATTTTCTATATAATGGATTATAAATCAAAGTTGGTAGTATTTCCCTAAGTGTTGAAGTGAGCACTAAGTGTTGAAGTGAGGTACAAGTGGAAAAATCTTGTTTTGGAAGCAAGTATTCAGAAATGTTTTTCAAATATTGATAAATTTGAAAAAGATTTGAATATATATCTTTTAAAGATATTTTGAAACGAACGTTTTAAAGAGTTATAAACAATGACCTAGTGACTACTTGTGAAGACCATATTTCGAAGGGTTTAAATTGACAATTATCCACACATGTCCAATCCAAACAATCCGGAACATGGATAATCATTTGGGTTAATGAAGAAAAATAACAATAGAAGAAGCAAACAAACACTGAATCTCATAGCAGAACGATAAAATATAATAATCAAATAAACAGTTCATGAAGCTGTTTATATAATACATTCAGTTATAATCTAAACAACATTTATCAGAGTTATATATACATCAGGGATAAATAAATAATGCAGCAGACAACATGATGCAGGAATACTAATAGTAATAATATAACAAATCTTCGTCTTCGTCCTTCAGAATAAATCTTCAATAAGCTGAAAAACATCAGGACTAACCCGAGCATAATGAAAGAGAAAAACAATCGAGTCAGGACTAAAATATCCTTATGTAAGTCAAATTGATATCGCATATAACAAGAGTGTAACAGCATCAGAGATGTTTATGTGTTTCCACGTCCCCTATCTAGTGTATAACGTGCGTGCAATAACTCAAGAGATGTTACAAGATTTTCCGCCTCTTAAGAATCCGACAAAATATTTATATTCAGTAGAACACGCTATATATATAATGTATAATTAGTAAAATATATATTAAAATAGCGTTAAGGCTTTACATTAATCCCTTTTAACATGTTTTTAAGCATTGTCATATAGTTAGCATATAAAACACCAGTTAAACGATCGATGGATAGAGACGTGCAACGATACGACAATACTAAACCAAAATCGTATGGGTCTCATTTAGGGATAAAAGTATGACAAGGAACGTGAGGCAATGCCCAAGGTATGATACTACCAGTTTACCCTTCTCGGCTGGTAGTAACGCATCACGGCCATGATCGTCCACCGCGTCCAACACTCCCATAATCCGAAGGTTGTGCACCAATCAATCACAATGTAAATGATAGTAATATGAAGAAGTGTGTCCGCTTGGGGTAGCTATCCCACTTGTCTGGTACGGCTTCTGTTTTAGACATTTCAAATTGGCAAAACTGCCAGGCTAATCCATTATCATTCTCCTTCTTCATATCCTACAAATAACGCTAAATCCAACTACTTCATTCTAGATCATCACTCCACGTATATAGTTGTCAAAGTGGTTCGGTTTCGACAGAGAGTATGCCCATATCCAGCTCCGGTCTCTTTATGCCAAACGTCGTTTTACACACCGGTTGGTACTTTTACATTTCGAAAATCATTCATACTTGATATGAAAATATCATATTCGCTTCAAAATCAAATCCATTTCGAAATCATCATATTTACTCAAAATATACTATTTCAGTTCGAAATCATTCTTGCGTCAATATTCCGATTCCGCTTTCAAAATCGTTTCGAATTCCAATTTGGGTTATAACTTCAATTAACCCAATTCGCATTTAAATCAATGATTTAAAAATAACATTTCACGCTTGAAAAGTTTGAATTTTTTTTGAAAATAATTTGAATAGTTTAAAATAGTTTAAACAATTAAAATAGTTAAAATAGTGAATGGTTAAAATAGTTTAAAAAAAATTAAATGGTTAAAATGGTTTAATATAAAATAGTTTAAGTATTAAAATGGTTTATATAGAAAAATAATTTAGAAAACCAAAATAATTTGTATATTTAAGAAGATAACTTTTAAATAGTTTTATATTAAATAATTAATTTGAAAATAGTTTCAAAGTCAAAACGATTCAATTCCAGCTCCTCATTCAAATCAATTCAAAATTCCATTCAATCGATTCAATTTTGATTTCAATTCAAATCAATTTCTACTTCGATTCCAAATTCATTCAATTCTACTTTCAAATCCAATTAAATCGATTTCGATCTCGATTTTCAAAATATCGATTCAAAGCATTTAAATCACATTATTCTTCAATATTCTGTTTAAAATTCCAATCTTCAAATATAGTTCAATTCTAAGCTCAATTTCGAAATATCGTTTTTATATCACTTTTACTTAGCATTATTCAAGTTCGAATAAAAGTTCAATCTTTTAAAGAAAATCGATTTCCAAAAATCCCAATTATATTTTGATTATAACTTCAAAACCTCAACTTTGATTATTTAGACAATTCCTTTTCCAAAATTTTATTTCACATTTCAAAATCAAATTCGTTATTAATTCGATTTCTACAAATTTGATTTTTATTTCTTTTAAATCAAAACCATTTAAATAATTTCAAATCAAAGATTTTAAAATCATTTAATTTAACCAAACAGGTGTCCATATATAATTTTCTATCCTGTGGCCAAATGATCAGTTATTTCAATTTAATTTAAGGAGTGGATATATATCATTTCAATCCAAATCACAATGTCATAGGTATATATCATTTCAACCTATTTCTTAATTTATTTGAAATAATTCAATTTGCAGTTTATGTACTGTAAAAAATATACAGGGTGATTACATGATATATATATATATATATATATATATAAAAACAAATAAACATCCAAACATCCAAATATTAACCAATTTGCACCCATCAGAAACAATCCTACAAACTGACAATATAATTCACAATAGTTTCATAGTTATTAATATTGCAAAATTTACTGGCATTTAAACTTCAAATTTAACTGTCAATTTTAATTTATACTAGTTAATTCAAGTGAGAATCAAATTTATCAAACAACGACCAATAAATTTATATCACTTCATAAATTCAAATTTTACTAATATAAAAATATTCTAGTATATTGCGAGCGTTATAAACACTCAGCTTGAGTTTTCAATTTTAAATCAAATCAAACGACGTTTGATTTAACCTAAAATTTTAGTTACTCCTAATCATCTCCAAATCAGTTCCAGGACGTAATGCTCATCGCCACGATTCCAACGCATCTTGGTTCGTCCAATTTCGACAATGTATGAGTAAGATATACAATTTATAAGATTTGGTCGCAATTTATATAAATTAATTTCTTTTTTATTATAATCTAGAAGAAAATCTGGCCGCACGATCTAGCTTCAGAAAATCAAGGCTGTATGCTTCTTCTTCCTTTTCATGTTCGTTCCCTAGTTACAAAATCGCATACGCACCCATCGCCATCTTCGAATTTTCGATCACCGCTTGCTCTCTGGTCAACCGGAAGTTGATCGAACATTTCCATTTGATAGCCGTACGCGTGACCCGCCTTCGACCAAGGTCAGGTTGCCTCTCGCACTTCCAACCGCCTGAAAACAATGATGAAGGTCACCCTTCTCCTCTAGATTCTGGCAAAGATGGTGCTCTATCCCCGATCATGGCCGTTGATATTGTAGAGCTCCTCGAGTTCTTCGATTTTCATTTAGAAAGTTTTCGATATAGGTAGATGGATTCGGAGAAATCGAGAAAGAAAGCCTAGCCATTTTCGACGATTGAATACGATAATGGCTGCTGGGGCAAGCAGCTAGGGTATCTGAGAGCAGTACGCGTATTTATACACATATAACTATTATTTTATTATTATTTTCACAATTCACGTACTTTTTCAGACGAATTCCAAACAAAACATGCCGCCTGGCATTTATATGTTTACCCATATTCTGAACATAATAGAACATGTTTCGGGGCCCAATTCAATCGTATGAAGAAGATTGCTTTTTTAATCGAATTAAAATATTAAATTTTCGATATTAAATTCAATGTATTTATATCTCGTACAACCAAACGATAACTCCAAACATTACAAAATATGAAATTTGGTAATAATACACTATTATGGATCCAATGGAACTGGTTTCATCGAAATCCGAGACAGTGCTCCGGATCGCTATTTCAACGTCTCGATTAGAATGTAAAAAATCCAATTTATAATTATTCACTATTAAATCCAATTTTAAATTTAAACAATCTTCATTGTTGTTTAAATAAAAATAAATTAACTTCCGACATTAATTTTAATCGTATTAAATTCAAAATTTAATTATTCAAACAATATCCAATATTAAATTTAAGCAATTTAATTGTTCAATGTTCAACAAATTTCAATATTAGATTTTAAATGAATTTAGTTATCAGTCAATTGCTTTATACATCTAATGAATTTAACATTTGTTAATTAATCCAACTATTGATTGTAAACACATCCAATACACAACATTACCTTTTAATACTTGTTATTACCTAAATCTTTGGAATTAGGTTTTTTTCCAAAATTTTACTCAAATTTATATCCAATAACTTACATTCAAAATCATTAAATTTTTATTTTTAACCATTTTTATTTAATAATTACACTAAATTTAACAATTTAAAATAGCTAAAAGTATGGGTCGTTACACTCTCCCTCACTTAGAACTTTTCGTCCTCGAAAAGACATTAAGAAAAGAACTTAACATTTGATATATATTATTCAAAATTATCAACTTATAAAACAATAAAATACCATTTGTAAAGCCATTAATATGTTTCTACAAAGCTACTCCGATCGGCTTATGTAAAATACAACTTAGTTATAAAAAAAAGTTATAAAAATTTTGAATCTTCAAAAATTTTCTAACATCTGGATTTACGAAAAATTTCGACAGAGTCTCCATTGCGTAGCTCGATCGGTACAACTACAAAAGGCCATTATTGGCCCCAAAGCAACAAAAGAAAACAAAAGCCAAGTGGCTCCATTAAAAAAAATCACCAAATCCAATGACAAAATAAACATGTACTTTTTTATCGGGCGGTCCAAAATTTTTCTTGATTTTAAATACGTGCATCTTATTTACCAATGATATCCATACATATAATTTAAAATCACTTTATATTTTGCATTTTCAGTTTCTACTATTTGCTTTACTTACACGATGTACATATACTATCCGTATGCAATATTAAATCTGATCGCTCACTCGATCACACAATTTCACTTCCGAACTAGTATCGTTCACACGACTCTCTCGTGCGAACTCAGATCTGGTTCCTTGATCAGAAACTGTCATTCTCCTTATATAGACATATACAACGATAAAGAATTTCAGGATCAATCAAAAATCTATATCCAGGGTTTGCCGTTGAGAATCGAGTAAAAATTGGATCGGTATAAATTCTCTCGAAATTCTATGCTCGAATGTGGATCAAATTGTTATGCGAAAAAAATAATATACGTACAACTTACATAGTTACTTCCAATAGATTTCTAGCTACACCACATTCTTTGTTTACATTTACTTAATTTTCAAAATTTCATTTCTAACAAATTTATTTACCAAACATTTTATCAATCATCACTTTAGTTTATAATCAGTGTATAAGATTACGACTTCTTATATACGGCTTTATCTAAGTTTACAATTGTCTCAAAAGTTACAAATTCAATTTCATAATTTCTTTGCAAAGCTATATTTATTTCTATAACCAATTTACAAAAATATTATTTGATTTATCTGTCTACTTTCTTAAGCTCACTTACTTATCCCATTAGTCATTAGTCATTTCATAATATACTTAAGTATATATACATTTATTATTACAATTAAATTTCCATTTATATACATTTTAATTACTTTCAAGTTTCTTTACTTGTGTAATACCCCATTACATATCAAAATCATCATTTTAAATTTTAACATTTGGTAAGTCTTATTATATTTATTAGAATGCAATTTGGTATTATACTAATTAATCCGATTCATTTTACTTAATTAGAACGTTCACTATTTCAACTTGTTTAAATTTTCTTTACTTCCAATTTAAGAGTAGCAAACTTCAACTCTAAGATTTCTCAAAACATTTAGCTTAGATTTCCTAATTCTCTTATTTTATAAGTTCTGATTATTCAAATGTCTCATTTCATTCAAATAATTTGAAGATTATTAATTATCTGAACTGAAAAATTTATACACCATGTTTATTTCAATTCATTTGAAATAAGCATATATACTTTTATCTTATATATATATATATATATATATATATATATATCAAAACATACTAATGGAGTTTAAACCGAAATCCATTTGTCAAAATAATTTCGGAGAAAAGCTTTTCAAAAGTCTCCTCCACTTTAAGACTCGAAAATGAACGTCGATGATGCTGCGCAGTCATCACCGAAATTATTTTCCAGCAACATAAGAGGGGAATACTGAATTCATCCCTTTTAAAAATCCTTTTAAAAATATTTTTCATAAATATTTTCAACTAATATCACTATATATTTTTAGAAACTTTGAAAACCATTTTTAAAATTTCCCGGGTCTTAGATCCAAAATCTTCTCAATTTATATCCATTTTAAATCTATGGGTTACATTTATAAATTATACTTTCAAAATTTCACTTTCTTAAAACATTTCAGAAATTTTTTATCATTGTTTATTTTTAACCTTTTCTTTGTTAAGGATTTTTTTATTAAGGCACAACACCTAACTAATCATAATAATCAATATTCTCATTCTTGACAACCAAACACTCTATATATACAATAATTTTTGAAAATTATTCCTTTATATACAAAATATAACCAGGGTATAATTATTTCATTTACCCAATTTCAAGACAATACTATGTCGAATTATTCTATTCAAGTGTTTAGAGATCCCTATTAAAAACATTAATTACTCGTATTGACCAGAATCCATATGCCACTCAACAAACCAACCAACACAATATAAAACAATTTTATATTTACTAACAACTATGCGCTCATATCTATTAATACATTCAAACTCTTTCTAGGGTACTATCGACCCTATCTCTAATGAGTTACCTCACAAAGCTATGATTATCGCTAAACAAAAGATTTGATACCAAGTGTGACGACCCACATATCGAAGGGTTTAAATTGACAATAATCCACACATGTCCAATCCAAAAAATCCGAAACATGGATAATCATTGGGGTTAATTAAAAAAAATAAGAACAGAATAAGCAAACAAACACAGAATCTCGCAACGGAACGAGAAAATATAATAATCAAATAAACAGTTAATGAAGCTATTTATATAATACATTTGATTATAATCTATACAACATTTATCAAAGATATATATACATCAGGGATAAATAAATAATGCAACAGACAACATGATGCAGGAATACTGATAGTAATAAATTACCAAATCTTCGTCTTCGTCCTCCAGAATAAATCTTCAATAAGATGAAAAACTCAAGACTGACCCGAGCGTAATGAAAGGACAAAACATTCAAGTCAGGAATAAAATATCCTTATGTAAGTAAAATCGATATCGCATATAACATGAATGTAACGACGTTAGAGATGTTTATGGATTTCCACATCCCCTATCCAGTGTATAACGTTGTTTGCGCCAAAATTGATCACGAAACCCAAAAGCCGTGAAAGCACCAGTGTTTACACATAGATCCACAATATTCACATACAGATCTCAGATCTAAATAATATGGAGAGTAAAATGAAAAAACAGTAAAGTTAAAGTGGAAGAAAGCAGGAAAGAACACAAGGTTTATAGCGGTTCGGTAATCCAGCCTTCAGAATCAATCCTTTTATTGCCTTTGTACTGTAGTTACAATTATAAGCCTTTAGTATCAATTACAAAAATGGCAGAGGTTCAACATTTGAGAAAGAGAAGATCCCTTTTTAGTTGCCATAGCCCTGCTATTTGTAGGTGTAGATCCAAAAATATCCGCCCCAAAACCTAGAATACCTCTTCTCTTGCACAAGTGGGCCCACCAGACCGATCCAGAGCGATTTAGGATCGATGCGTGTTCAATTCGTATTGATCCAAGAGTGGTCCAATTAAGTTGGAATCGATCATGAAGGTTTTCGAATGCATTAGGAAGCTCCTCTCCAAATTTCGTCGCATCTGGACTTGTAGATTGTGAGTTATAATCGATGCAAGTTGGTGTTCATCGGTTGGCCATCGCGTTCGCATCGATCTCCCGCTTATGTTTGTATCCATACTCTTCCTATCGATCGAGCTTTGTTCCCTTGTTTGTACCCTCCTTTAATTATCCATCGGTCCTCGTATCAATAGCCATAGCCTTCGTATCGATCTGATCTTCACGCGTTCTGATCCATATCCTTCGCTCCACCCAGACCGCTTCCTTAGCGTCCATCGATACAAATTACAAAGCTTTCGTATCCATCAGTATGTGCTGTTCGTATCCATGCTTCTATTGGCTTTCATATCCATGCTTCATATCGTTCCCTAAACACCTGCTTTTCGTATCGATCCCAAGCTAAGTCCCTTCAAATCCATGTTGTTCGTAAAGATCCAAGCTGTCGTTGTGGATCGATACAAACAAGATCGATTCGAGCTTTACCTCCGTACCCATCTTGATCAATAAGAAACCATCGATTCGAAGTGTGCCACTATTTCCATTCCGATCGGTACGAAATACCACCGATCCTAAACCATGTGTGCTACATCGATACGAAGTCATTGATTCGAATCCATGAGCTGCCATGTGATCGATATGAATAGTATCGATATGAACCAATCTCTATGAATCTTGACCCATCCATATCTCGAGCATGTGAACTCCGATTGATCTGAAATTCAAAACATAGCCTCTCCTAGCCTTGTTCATCATACGTAATCGATCTCGTCTTGATTGGAACTCGGCAAATTTTGACGGCATCGATCACAGCCTTGTTCCCAATCGATGTCTGATCCTATTATCCATCCTTTCCAACCAATTTGTTGATCTCCCAGCCTTGTCCAAAAGATGGGGTAACATTTGCCTCCCAAAAATGCCTTTTGGTCAGAAGGCGTGTTTTGAATAGCTTCGATTTTGACATCTAAAATCCATATTCTATCCATAGCCATACCATTCGATCCATAATCCAATCCATTATCAAGCCATCCTATCCTAGAGCCACAGCCATATCCTTATCCACGTCCTCGACTGCTCTGAGTCGACGTCCGATTCCAAATCCAATGACCAAATTCTTAGTCGATTCCATATCCATCTGAACCCATCAACCGAGTTCTAATCCATCTGTATTCAATAACAAAATCCATGACAACTCCGGGCCGATATCCTGTTTCGACCTCGAATCCCTGGTGAAGGGCATTTATGTTCTCCGCCGTCGGCTCTCCAGCCACGGACTTTTAGATTCTCCGGCCTCAGCTCTTCGACCAAGGCCTTTTTAATATTCTCCGACCTTGACTCTCTGACCAAGGACTTTTATATTCTCTGGCCTTGGCTCTCCGGCCATGGACTTTCATATTCTTCGGTCTTAGCTTTCCGGCCAAGGACTTTTATATTCTCCGACCTCAGCTCCACGGCCAAGGACTTTTTAATATTTTCTGACCTCGGCTCTCCAGCCAAGGACTTTTATATTCTCCGGCCATGGACTTTTTAATTATGTTCGAGTGAATTCCATCGCTTTCCGGCGAAGGGACTCGTAACTTGCGATCACTGCCCTGTCTCTCTGGTCGGGACCATGATCGTGAGAGCTGTGTCATTTGTTACATCAATCCAAATACAATCATTCAAAATAAGAGTTTTTTACAGCCAAGGAAAACCAAATAACTGTCTGTACATTCAAGGAAAAAACCAAAGTTTTCGAGGAAACGTAAAGAAGAACAAGGTTTCATAGACTTGGATCAACACGGTTTATCATCTCCTCAGAGCATGCCTACTGACCGTCCTCGATCCCGTACATGTTTAAGTGACTTAGTCGTATTACTTCGTGTTCTATTACTTATTCGAAGTCATAAATCCATTTAGTTGATGATAAGCCGATGATTCTTAGATCTAGTTCCATCCTCATTCGAGGTGGGCGGTGGGCGGTGGGCGGTGGGCGGTGGCCGCTCTTGTTCCATTGCCACAGCTTGATTCCTTACATACTGTTTTAGATGAACATTCCTTACATGCTCCTCAACTATATCCTTCAGATGTCTGCAGTCATTCATATTATGCCGCTTCAGCTCATGGAATATGCAATGCATTCCCGATGCCCACTCATATTCAGAAGGTTTCCTTCTTGCCGGCATTCGATACTGGAGGCGTCCTCGAGTATCCAAGTAAATCCTTTCTAGAGTCTCAGTTAGATCCATGTAAGAAGAAAACTTTGACTCCCTCCATGGCCTTTTTGAAGTGCTACCATTTTCATTCACCTTCCTTTTTCCTTTATCATCCTTTTCTAGATCCTCCCTTGGTAGAGCTCCATCCCTTATTGCATAAGCTTCAACCACTCTTCCTTCTCTCTCAGCCTGTGCATCTTCCTATCTCAGAAACCTTTCCACTTCATAGTAGAACTCCCCGAGATCCCTCTGTTGGGCGAATTCTCACACAGAAGATCTCGAGACCAAGAAGTCACAAGTTTTACCCGGGCTCGCAACCTCCACTACGTTCGACAAACACAAGGCTCAATGCAAGCATAGAGGTTCATCCGGCGTTCGCAATATACAAGCTCATTCGGCATTCCCATTCGGCCACCGGACCAAACCCATCTCCATCAAGGCCGAACCAAATCCATTCCCATCAAGGCCGAACCAATCATACTACCGATCCAAACACCCCCCACTACTACCGGACGAGGTCATTGCCGGTCCAAAGCCCACACCATCTAACACCGAACGACACTCACTACCGGACCACACCTACCACCGGTCCACACTCACCACCGGATCACACCTACTACCGGTCCATACCTCGCCACCGAATGAAGCCTCACCGAACCAGAACGCTACCAGGCCAGATTGCTTCAGCCCGGGCCCACCAGCAGCTATATACATTCAGGACCCCTGCCCCCAGCCTCACTCTATAAATAGAGGGGCAGGGGTACAACAATGGCAGACAAGTTTGAGAGCTCAAGCACGGAAGGAACTTTCAAACTACTTTCATATACTTGTACACAAAGCATTGTACTTGTAATCCGAAAGAAAGAAGATAATAACATATAAGGTGGACGCAGGCACGTTCTGGCCGAACCACTATAAATCTGTGTGTCTTTTATATTTCAGTCCCTGCTTTTTTCATATTTACATAACTCGTCTAAATCATTAAGAATCACATAAAACCCATTAAATCTCACGACTTGGAGGTGTTTGCCCACTTTTCGCGCAAACATTTTTGGTGCTTTCACTGAGAATTTCGAACTCAAAGCTTCAGCTTCCCTCATTCAACATTCTTTCCCAATAGCACCCTTCATTGCCTAGGAAACATGACTTCCAGGCCAAGAAAAGATGCCAACAAGGGAAAGAACGCTGCAACTAGCAGCGCTCCAAATCCAGTGGATCCGGATCAAGAGAACCATCCCACTACAGCAGCAGTGCCACATGTAGATCAGGCAATTCCAACAGCCCCTACCGTGGAACAACCGGCAGTAATCACTAGAGCAGACCTAGACAGAGTTGTAGTGGAAGTGACTAACCGCTTCGCATCCCAACAAGAAGCTTTGGTGAACCAACTCATGTCACGCTTGAGGGATGTCGAAGAATCTAACCGCAACACTGAATCATGGGATGAATCTCAATCTGGAGGATCTCGGAGACAGCAAAGGTCTTCCCTCTTCGAGGAAGCCATCAACAGGAATAACAATGATAGGGGCCGCGCCCGGACTCAGCCCGAACTCCGACTCGAGGAAGCGCTTGGAACCGAACCCAGTGGGGGAGGCGCCAGGCGAGGGCCGGATGTAGCTGAGCCAGTCATGCCACCTAATCATAGAAA
The DNA here is from genome assembly GCA_030765085.1 of Allium cepa. Lineage (NCBI taxonomy): Eukaryota > Viridiplantae > Streptophyta > Magnoliopsida > Asparagales > Amaryllidaceae > Allium > Allium cepa. The sequence continues at coordinate 217,340,300 of CM060946.1, forward strand.
CCCCGCTGAACGGAGTCGAGCTAGAACCCAGCCCGAAGTTGACCCTATGGAAATGCCCGAAACAGAACCCCACAGAGGAAGATCAAGGCAGGGGGCAACTGTAGCTGGTCCTAGCATGCATCCGAGCAGCCAGAGGCAACCACTGGATAACGTCAGAAGTGATAGACTATACCATCCCTACAGGTCATCTGGACGAGATCGATCCCGCAGGGAAGAACCAAGTTCATTTCTATCCGCTCCAAATTCCGATGAAAGAATGGCACGATTATTCAGAGAATGCGTCCAACGGGAGCAAAGGGACCGAGGAATAGGCGCTAGGGTCACCAGCCCCTTCACCCGCAATATCGAAACTGCCATCACCCCCCGGGAGTGGAAAATGCCAACCATGGAACCTTATAAGGGAACTTCCGACCCCATCGTACACTTACAAAGGTACACCCAGCATATGCTCATGAGCGGAGCAACAGAAGGGGTGCTGTGTAAATGTTTTCCGCTATTCCTAGCAGATCTAGCTACCTCCTGGTTCTGCCATCTACCCCAAGGATCTATCAGCTCATGGGAGATGTTGAAAGAAAGGTTCATTAGCCAGTTCCGCATCCATGTAGAGCAACCCAAGGATGCTTATTCTCTGTCCAATGTCAAACAGAAATCCGAAGAGACACTGCAACAATATCTAACCCGGTTCAACGCCGCAGCGGCCGCAGTCCAAGATGCCGATGAGAAGCTCACCCTAATGGCCCTCTGTAGTGGTGTACACCCAGATACCAAGTTCGCTAGAAGGCTAACTAAGGAAAAACCAGCTACTTTACCTGATTTCTTCCATGAAGCTGGAAAGTATATGAGACTTGAAGACGCCGCCACTGAGAGGCAGTCAGGGCAGCAAGGTAGGACAACTTCGGACAAGGTTCCCGCTGCAGCCAAGGACACTCGAAGAAATGAATCTAGAGACAATGCTGGGGGCAAGAAGGTTGAAAAACGCCAATATCGACCAGGACCAAGATTTGACTCCTACACTCCTTTGAACGAAACAATCGAAAACATCTTCCTAGCCACTCAGGGCGAACTCGGATACAAGCGCCCCCCGCACAAGAAAGAATCTGATAACGCACTCAAGTCTGAAAGTTCTACCGCTTCCACGAATCCCACGGACATGACACCAATGAATGCCACCATCTCCGGGACTTGATCGAAGAACACATCAGAAGAAGAAGGCTGGAACGCTATGTGAAAGGTCAGAACAGGACTCCAACTCCTGCCAATGAGAACCCAAAGCGACCCGTCCCAGAAGTAGGCGGAGGGAATCGCAACACCAGTGGCTCTAGTCAAGAGAAGATAGTGATCCATACCATCTCGGGAGGACCACACATCGCCGACAGAAGCTGGGCGGAGATGGAAAGATACGGCAAGTCACTTAGAAATGCTAAAGGCTATGTTAACTTCATTATGGAAGAACACCATCCGAAACGGAAAGAGAGCGACGACATCGTATTCAGTAGGCGTGATTTAGAAGGAAGACAGTATCCGCATATGGATCCCATGGTCATCTCTGCCTGGTTCGGTCCAGCTAAAGTTTTCCGAATTCTAATAGACACAGGAAGCTCCGTAAATATCCTGTTCAAGCATGCTTTCGACAAAATGAAACTGTCAATGAAGGATGTGTCTCCCTGCAACAAACCCCTGCACGGTTTCACTGGAGATGCGAAAATGCCCCTCGGGCAACTTGACCTCTTCGTCGAAATAGGAATTCATCCCCGCTCCGTTGTGCGAAAACAAACATTCGTACTAATAGAAAACCACTCGGCCTACAACGCCTTCTTGGGAAGACCAGCCTTATCTGACTTCCAAATTGTCCTAGCCCTGTGGTGCCTAAAGATGAAATTCCCAACAGATAACAGAATAGGAGAAGTTGAAGGAGATCAAGACGCCGCTCGAGATTGCTATGTAACTGAACTTCGCAATAACCATAGAAAGAATAAAGGAAAAGATGCAGAGACCACTCTCTGCATGAAAAGCTTGGAAGCATAGCAACTAAAGAAAGCCCCTCCTCTTCGATACACCAGCGATCCTTTCAATGAACTAGACCCCAGGGATAAGGAGGAGGAGGCTACCGCTGAGCCTGCAGAGGCCATGGAATTCGTATCTGTAGACAAACATGATTCAAGCAGACTATTAAAAATAGGATCTCAGCTAAAAACAGAATTGAAGGATCAACTCATTGACTTTCTCCGCCACAACTTAGATGTATTCGCATGGACACATGCCGATATGACAGCAATCTCCCCAGACATAGCATGCCACATGCTGAACGTCGATCCCACCAAGGTACCGATGAAGCAGAAAAAGAGAAGCATGGGAGCACAACGATCAGCAGCCCTCGATGAGGAAGTAAAGAACCTACTTGCTAATGACTTCATACGAGAAGCCATCTACCCAGAATGGATCGCTAACCCAGTAATAGTAAAGAAAGCTAATGGGAAGTGGCGAACATGCATTGATTTCTCCAACTTAAATGACGCTTGCCCGAAAAACTGCTTCCCACTCCCCAGAATCGATCAGCTTGTGGACAGCACTGCCGGGCACGAACTTTTATCTTTTATGGATGCATACTCCGGATACAACCAGATTCCCATGCACGCTCCCGATCAAGACCACACTAGCTTCATCACTGACCGGGGATTATATTGTTACAAAGTCATGCCTTTTGGACTCAAAAAGGCCGGAGCTACCTATCAGCGCCTCGTCAACAAGATGTTCGCGGAATTAATAGGACGAACTATGGAAGTATATGTGGATGACATGTTGGTAAAGTCCAGAAAAGCCGACGATCATGTAAGCCACCTGAGCGAGATGTTTCAGGTACTTCGCCAATATGGAATGAAGCTGAATCCTCTAAAGTGCTCCTTCGGAGTGTCATCGGGAAAATTCTTAGGATTCATTGTCCATTCCAGAGGAATTGAAGCAAACCCTGAACAAATCCGGGCTCTAAAAGAAATAAGGATACCTTCCACCCGAAAAGAAATGCAGAGCTTAAACGGAAAGGTAGCCGCCCTAAGCAGATTCATTTCCAAAGCAACTGACAAGTGCGTCCCTTTCTTCGAAGCTCTCAAGAAAGACAAAGGAAAGTTCGAGTGGACCGATGAATGCTTAAAAGCCTTCCTTAACCTGATCGAACACCTTCAGAAACCACCAGTACTCTCAACTCCAAACGAAGGCGAAGAGCTATACCTATACCTCGCTGTATCATCTCATGCTCTAAGCGCTGCCCTGGTAAGAGAAGAAGACCGCACACAACGCCCGGTGTACTTTATAAGTAAGAGATTTACAGGGGCAGAAGCCAGATATCCTAAACTTGAGAAATTGGCATATTGTTTATTGATCGCATCACGAAAACTACGACACTACTTCCAATCTCACTCCATCAGAGTTCTAACCAATCAGCCACTAAGACAGGTGCTCCATCGTCCCGACACTTCTGGACGACTCCTCAAATGGTGCATTGAACTAGGTCAGTATGACGTCACCTACCATCCTCGCACCGCTATCAAGGGGCAAGCCCTGGCCGATTTCATTGCCGAATTCACTACTAACGAAGGCAAGGATCAGTTTGAAATAGCAAAAAACATCAAGTGGAACCTCTTTGTAGATGGAGCATCAAACGAACAAGGCTCGGGGGCAGGTATTGTGATAATCACCCCCAGGGGAAGAAAGCTGTACTATGCATTAAGGTTGGAATTCGCGGCCACTAACAACGATGCGGAGTATGAGGCAGTAATAGCGGGATTGGAGCTTGCCTTAGAAATTGGAGTCAATTCTTTATGTCTTCATAGTGATTCTCAACTTATCGTAAACCAAGTACTAGGAGAATTCCAGACACGAGGAGAACGACTCACAGCATATCTAAAGAAAACCAAACTGCTGCTCGACCAATTGGACCATTATCTAATCAAACACATTCCTCGAGAAGATAACCAAGAGGCCGATGAACTAGCAAAGCAAGCTAGTATGAAGAATAGCACCATTTCCGGAGCACTAGCCATCTCAAGAAAACTAGCCCCAAGTTTTGAACAAGTGAATCTGATAACTGCAATTGAAGAAGCAACTTGGATGACTCCTATCCGGAAATATTTGCAGGACGGCACACTACCAGACAAACGTGATGAAGTCAGGAGAATTTTGAGGAAAGCTCCCCACTACACAATACAAGAAGGCATCCTCTATCGGCGTGGCTTCTCTAGCCCCTTATTCAGATGCGTCGCTGGAAGGGAAGCCAAGGAAATCTTATTCAACATCCATCAAGGAAGTTGCGGAGATCACACTGGAGGGCAGACTCTAGCGAAAAAGATACTCCGGTATGGATATTACTGGCCCACACTAAACAAAGACGCCTTAGACTTCGTCAAGAGATGCGACAGATGTCAAAAATTTGCCAAGATTCCTCGACTACCCACAAATGAGATTACTCAAATGACCAGCCCTTGGCCTTTTGCTGTATGGGGAATTGATTTAATTGGTGAACTGCCAACGGGCCGAGGCGGAGCCAAATATGCTATAGTGGCAGTCGATTATTTCACCAAATGGGTGGAAGCGGAACCCCTAAATAAAATATCTTCAGCAAAAGTTATCAACTTCTTGATCAAAAATATTCTGTGCAGGTACGGAGTACCACTCAAGATCATATCAGACAACGGACTCCAATTTGACAGCGAAGAATTCGCCGACTGGTGCCAAGAGCATGGAATTCATAAAAGCTTCTCATCGGTATCATATCCTTAGGCAAACGGACAAGTCGAAGCTATCAACAAAATTCTCAAAACCCTAATCAAGAAGAAACTCGAAAAGTCAAAAGGCGCTTGGGTGGACGAACTTCCTACGGCACTTTGGGCCTACCGCACATCTTTCAGAACATCAACGGGACATACTCCTTTCTCTTTGGCATACGGATCGGAGGCAATGCTCCCTGTTGAGACTATTGTTCCTTCCCACCGTAGGATCCACTACAATCCAGAAGAAAACGAAGAACTCCTCCTCATGTCTTTGGATCTGATTGAGGAAAGGAGAAACGATGCAGCACTCAAAGCAGCAGCTCACAAACAAAAAGTGGCAGCACTATACAACTCCAAAGTCAAGCATCGCGTCTTACAAGAAGGAGATCTTGTTCTCAGGCGAATCTTTCCGCGCCCCGGGGCACTGGACCCCATCTGGGACGGACCATATGTAATTCATAAAGATCTCCACAACGGAGCTTATATTTTGTCAACAGTGGACGGAGAGGTGTTCCAGAGGGCATGGAACATCCGACACCTCCGTCGATACTTTTCTTAACTTGTACTGCCCATATGAAGTGAATTAACAAAGAGAATCAGTGGACGTAGGCGTTTTCATGCCGAACCACTTTAAAAATCTTGTCTCTTTTTAACTTGTTCCTTTATATCTTGGCTGCTTGTTAAGCTTTATCATTTTCTGTTGAACAAAATCTTATGGCATCTCCACTCAAGACGCACCACGGCCTCATCTGGACAAGGCCTAACAGGTACGCTACGATTCTATGCACTCGCCAATGAGACTCTTTTGCTCCAGCATCCCTCTGCTGCGGGTTAACTCATTGCTCGCGCCTGCCCTCAAAGCCAACTGTAATGAGCCGATTATAAGTCATCATAAAGGCCGACTATAGCCGATGGCAGCTCATTACGGCGTTCGGCTCACCGGCAACTGTGAACCTACTTTAAGCCCCAACATAAGGTGTGGCCAGCCAGGGGTAGTTCACGGCCAACGGCACCCACGCTAGCCGGCCACGGTAAATCGAATAATACCCACGATTACGGACCATAATGGTTCGGGTAGTTACCGTACGCGATCTCGGCTCCGATGTGTCTTAAGTGCGGCTGTGGTAAAAAAGAAAACTCCCCGCGGAGGCGTAAGATGGGTGACAAATGTCTCCAAGACCCACAGCTAGGGAAAGTGACTACAAAACCCGTTTGCCACGAACTTAAGCACATCGACGGCCTTCCGTGACTGGAAGTTTTACTTTTTCTATATTTCCATTTCATTTAAATACTTTTCTCCTATCCTGTATAACAAACTCTAAAGTACAGGAAACCGAATAGGGAGCATTCACTCATAAGAATCTAAGCCTGCGTACTGGGTGGCAAGGTACTCAGATATATTCATGATCAGTTACACAAGACGCTCAAAACTACCGCCTGCAAATAAAACATGAAGGGCGGTACTCTCTTCTCTTGTACATAAATACATAACTATAGCTTATTCATATGTCACACTAACATTGCAAAACATGAAATTATATTTCGAGCAAAGGCTTAACGTCAAACACAACTAGTCACAGGCATATACATAGTCATACTTCTCACGCAGCACATCAAAATGACAACAACGTTTAAACATAACAAAACCAGCTTATATTATGAAATCACACCAAGTTATTCTCTGCAAATAATATTATTACAGCCACATCAATGTTTTGGACTAACGTAAACAACAGTAAAGAGAAATAAAAAGAGGCGGAATCCGGACGAGTAACCAGCTGCGTCCACGCTCCATCACCGACTTCCCAAGCCTATTTGGCCGCAGGGCCGGAACCCCCAGCATGTTGATCGAAAGTTCCACCTGTCCAATTCAGAAGAGGAATCCATTAAACAAACGATAAACAATCAAGTTATGGAAACCCAGAAAGAAAAGGAAAAGAGAAGAATAACTCACCAGCGTCCGCCGCTTGATCCTCATCCTCCAGTTGCACACCCGCTTCCTCCGCAGCGAGCAACCGCATCCCCTCCTTCACCGCCACTTGCTCCTCTTTAGAGAACTGAGCAGTGACCACATCCAGACTAAAAGCCACTCCACCTTCCTTACCCGCATCGACCCTGGCCTCCTCTAAAGCCCGGAGATATATCTTGGCCATGACCCGGGGATAGTCATCCATCCAAGACAAGCTGCCCTCCTTCCAAGTGCGGAAGTACATGTCCTGCAGCATCTCGTCCATCATCCCCTCATTCTCCTCGAACTCCCTCACCCTGGCCTCGGAAGCCTGCAACTTGGCGACAGCGGCATCCCTCTCTGATCGGTATCTCGAGCAGTCAGCCTGGAGAGACCTCCTCATCTCCTCCATCTCCTCCTTTAACTTGACTTGAGCCATCTCCGCGGCCTCAAGCCTCCCATACAACTCCTCTACCTGCTCGAGATCCGCATTCCGAACCTCATCCACTGTCGCAATGGCCATGTCGATCCGCTCCTTACAGGCGGCCTCCATCTTCCGTAATTCCGCCCTACTTGCCTTTTCCATGGTCTCTTTCAGACGCCTGGAGGCTTCCTCGTGCCGAGAAATCTGAACGGCTTGACCGGCAAGCTGTTCGGCCTGATCAGCAACCTTCAGCCGCAACCGAATATTAGCACTCCCAATCTCCTCCCCGGCCTTGACCAATTGAGCATGATACTTCATTAACTTCTTGGTCTCTTCGGCCACCCGATCGATATTAGCGTTGGCCTCGTCCCCCATGGTAACTACCCGAGTGGTAAGAAGATCAAGATCTAGGGACTTAGCCTTGTCTAACACTCGTACCATGGGGTTGCGGGGAAGGAGGTGTTCACCCGTGGCCTCATCAAATGAAATATCCTGAGAACTCGGATCTAAATCAGGATGACCGGCAAAGGGGTCACGAGGCACGTCAGGACGCCTTATACGGATAACTGTGGGATTCTTGGAAGGAGGTGGAGGGGGGATAAACTCCGTGCTCTCCTCCGTGGCATCACGAGGAGGCTGAACAGGAAGCTGCGGACCAGGGGAAGGCTCAAATAAAGAACGACTCCTCTTCTTTTTCTGAATGCTCTCTTCGATGACCCCAAGAAGAGGACGGTATTTGACCACGTCTCCAGTGCGACCAGTGGGAGGCTTCGCAGAAGCTCTCATCAACTTGAATTGTTCGAGGCGGTGCCGAACGTCTGACGTTTTAACCACCTGGCCTGCCCCTGGAATAAAGAACAAGTGTTACGAACATACAATGGTCCACAATTCAGGAAACATGTTAAGTAAAAAGAAAGAAAAGTGTGAAGGCACGTCTATTATACAAACCCTGCGGAGGAGTGGGGTACTGCAATAAGTCCTGAATCTCATTACAGGACGGGAGTGAACCATAAAATATTTCTAAGTCCTTATCGAAAATGGAATCGACAGAGGACAAGAGTTCACCTTGCACCGCCGAAGTCACCCTGGCTGAGGAACCCCTGGGGGATAGATCGGCACCAGCCCCGACCTTGCCAGTCTCCTTCGCCTTCTCCGCTCCCGATTCCCCTTCCGATTCCCCGAAGGCCTGGCGGAGGGCCTCATCCAGCTCAGAGTCTTGCCCAGAAGTTAAGGCACCAGCACCACTACCACCCTGACCATCTCCATCTCCTCCTCCTTCCGACTCTCCTTCCATATCGCCTCCTTCGCCCTCTTCCATACCTTCCTCCTCCGGGATGATCGGGCAAGTACTAGGAGAGGGGCCCTCAGACTCCTTAAGCTTCTTGCCTCCCACGACGGGATGTTGAGCGAAGGGGTTCCTCTTGCCACTCTTCACCGTGGCCCCCTCCTTAGCTTTAGCGGCCATCTCCTCAGCCGTGTCCCTCTGCTTAACCACGGACTGGTGCAGTTGGATCAAGTTGTACTCCAGGAGGGTAGCGTTCCTGATCAGGAACGAAGCCGACCTGTCCCGCGCAGGAATGGCCTTTATTCCAGCAGCCATCCGCGCCAAAGAATCATCTTCCACGATGGGAATGCCACCTGTCGCTAGCAAGAAATAGAAGCGTGTCAGAAGAAGCACTACAGTCAGAACATGGAAAATATAAATGAAATTAATCTTACAGCCGGAAGTGAAAAGGCGAAAAGAAACAGAATCGTCCTTGACAAAAAACCATTCCTTCTTGAACATGGTGAACTTTGAATATAAGTCCAAGACCGGTTTGAAGGGCACGGCCGCTTCCAGACTAATATACGGAGACCCCTTCTTGTAGCCTCTCAGGTTATACAAATACCGAATTTTCCGGTTAGAAGGAGGGCGCCCGTACCTCCTCTGGAAGATGACGAAAAGGCTTACCAGAATGGCATAAGAGTTCGGCTGAAGCTGGAATGGCGCCACTTTCAAATATGTGGTAAAGATGACTATCCAGGCATTGATAGGAGTGATAGCACCACACATGCAATGGTACCTGCTGTAAGCGAAGTAACCTTCGGGGGGATTATATGGCATCACTCCATCTTCCGGCAGTAGCATAAGAGCCCTGTCTATCCCAAATGAACGAGAGATGACATCAAGTTGCTCCTCCTTTAGGGAGCTAGGAAAGCAATCGGAAGGGGAGACCAGAAGTTCCTGTGGACCATATCCGTCCACTAACGACCTCGGAACAGGTCGATGCTGCCCAGATCCTGGTTGGGCTGGGGGCACGGAGGAAAACTCGCCTCTATCTTTGGATTTCCGTCTGTCTGATCGTGTTTCCGCCTTGCGAGACATTTATCTGCATACACAAAAGTGAAAAACATGATGTTAGAACAAGAATACAAGCAAGCAAGCGTATAAAGACCTAAGATTTCGCTCAAAGTTCAAGTTTTCAAGCCTCATTCGGCATATACTTCATTTGGTGGTTCTACTCGGCATTGGAAATTCATCCGGTATGCCGGTCCATTCGGCCATAAAGGCACACTTTTTCATTCGGCAGTACAACGCCAAGCCGTTCGGCAGTGAAAAGCTTTCGTGTCCATTCGGCATAAGCCCATTCGGTTATCAAGTTCTTTCGGCGAAAGGGGATATACCTGATTCGGCATAATCTTAGTTCGGCAAAGAGTTGGTTCGGCTATGAATTGATTCGGCTCTCTCTGGTTCGGTAAGGGAAAACTAAGGGGGGTGTAGCCTCTATATATAGGCGAGCTCAGGATTGCCGAACCAGATGGTCCGGCCTACCGGACCAACATACCAGACCAAACAAAAAACCGAATGAAGCTATATCTACCAGCAAAAACCAGGAACAGGGGGCATGCAAGGCACCTCACTCAGATAAGTACCAAACTCTAGGGCCTACTGATACAATAGAAATTATGATAACGATGAACAAGTAGTAAGTTTCTCACTAACATGGGTTAATCATTTACATATGTACGAGATCACGAACGATCCACAGGCATGCTCTGAATGGCTATTAACCCTATCGTCGTGAGAACTTACACTTTGACATCCCCTTTTAAGCTCATCGGTTAAATGGATATTTGATTCTGATAATTATGAAATGGCTAAGCTACTTACACATGTACGGGGTCGCGAACAATCCTTAGGCATGCTCTGAGCTGGCGATAAACCACCTTGACAAACGATCCAGGGACTCACTCTAACGTGAACCTGGCATCGATAATGCTAAGCCCCCTCGGGGCACACTCTCTCGCCCCGAACAGCACAATTTACTTCATCTCGAATATGTCAATCCTGAACGATCGTTACCTGAAATCACACTAAAACTGTAAATTCCTTTGCAGGACACCAACAGGACACGTGCATCTAATCCATGACACTACAAAACAAGCCTTACTACCACAGGGAAACAAAGCGCGACACATGCAAGCACGTGCCCCACTTTGGGGGGAAAATGTTGGGCGAATTCTCACACAGAAGATCTCGAGACCAAGAAGTCACAAGTTTTACCCGGGCTCGCAACCTCCACTACGTTCGACAAACACAAGGCTCATTGCAAGCATAGAGGTTCATCCGGCATTCGCAATATACAAGCTCATTCGGCATTCCCATTCGGCCACCGGACCAAACCCATCTCCATCAAGGCCGAACCAAATCCATTCCCATCAAGGCCGAACCAATCATACTACCGATCCAAACACCCCCCACTACTACCGGACGAGGCCATTGCCGGTCCAAAGCCCACACCATCTAACACCGAACGACACTCACTACCGGACCACACCTACCACCGGTCCACACCTACCACCGGTCCACACTCACCACCGGATCACACCTACTACCGGTCCATACCTCGCCACCGAATGAAGCCTCGCCGAACCAGAATGCTACCAGGCCAGATTGCTTCAGCCCGGGCCCACCAGCAGCTATATACATTCAGGACCCCTGCCCCCAGCCTCACTCTATAAATAGAGGGGCAGGGGTACAACAATGGCAGACAAGTTTGAGAGCTCAAGCACGGAAGGAACTTTCAAACTACTTTCATATACTTGTACACAAAGCATTGTACTTGTAATCCGAAAGAAAGAAGATAATAACATATAAAGTGGACGTAGGCACGTTCTGGCCGAACCACTATAAATCTGTGTGTCTTTTATATTTCAGTCCCTGCTTTTTTCATATTTACATAACTCGTCTAAATCATTAAGAATCACATAAAACCCATTAAATCTCACGACTTGGAGGTGTTTGCCCACTTTTCGCGCAAACACCCTCGGTGGTTCCCGTTCCAATGATATCTTGAAATATGAATTATCTGTAGTTCCCGAAACTAATGACATCAAAACCATCGACGGATTGGGTCAATCCACCGAAGCCACTGCCGCATTCAATCTGGTCAAGAAATATCTAAGTGATTCTCCCTTCCATTGTTTAATTGATGTCAAGGTCATCACATTCTTAGGTCGGACAATGTGGACCCAAAATTGCCTCATAAACCTTTCAATCAGCTCCGTCCATGTACCAATAGAGCTAATTTCCAGGTGTCTGAGCCACAATGCTGCAAAATCGATCAAATATAAAGAGAAACATCATGCCATGACCTCCTCTGATGCCCCCCAGCACCTCCATATGCCTCATGTACTTTGTCAAGTGAATAGTAGGATCTGTTCTCCCGTCATACATCTCTAGTGTCAACAATTTGAAATCAGGCGGGTTCCTAGCTTACCCGATTATGAGAGTAAAAGAACTCCTATTCACATCCTCCAAGTCTTTATTCACCAATCCGCCTTCCATGGCTCACCTGACCATCTCTGCCAATCTATCGCCATCACCAAGCTGAAGTCCTCATCAATTGCCTGCAATCTGCCCCCCGAGTTCACGAGTGACTCCAAATCGAGCATCCATTCCTCTATCAGCGCCATGTTGCTCAGCTGCACATAGTGCTCTTCTTGGGATTGGATAAACATGCTCTGGGTAAGTGCCCCTAGTTCTGGTACTACACCGGATGGTCCTGCTACATTCTGATTCTGGTTGCGTGCTCCCGATTCCCATCTCCAGCATCTCCTGCACTTGCATTCCACTAATTCTGCACTCCAACTTGTCCAACCTATTTGAATAAGTTCTACATCATCTCCTCTTGTCTCTTGAGCATCGTTTCCATCTCGTCTCTGGTGACGAAGGTTGATGCCTGATTCGCTCCCAAGGAAGCCTCCCGACTCCATTCATACCGACGCCTTTCAGTCCTTTGTCTTCTTGTCGATTACCTTGCCATTGGTTTTCAAATCCAAGTCTTCAAGCCTTCAAATCTAAAATCCAAGCTTTAGAATCCCTGAGTTCAGCGTTCTCAGTGAAAGCACGAAAGTGTTTGCGCCAAAATTGGTCACAAACCCAAAATCCATGAAAGTATCACTGTTTACACACAGATCCACAAATTCACACACAGATCTCAGATCTAAATAATGTAGAGAGTAAAAATGAAAAAACAATAAAGTTAAAATGGAAGAAAGTAGGAAAGAACACAAGGTTTATAGTGGTTCGACAATCCGGCCTACGTCCACTCTGAATCAATCCTTTAATTGCCTTTGTACTGTAGTTACAATTACAAGCCTTTAGTATCAATAAAAAAAATGGCAGAGGTTCAGCATCGGATAAGAAGAAGATCCCCTTTTAGTTTCCATAGCCCTACTATTTATAGGTGTAGATCTGAAAATATCCACCCGAAAACCAGAATACCTCTTCTCTTGCGCAAGTGGGCCCACCAGACCGATCCAAAGTGATTTGGGATCGATGCATGTTCAATTCGTATCGATCTAAGATTGGTCCAATCGAGCTGGGATCGATCATGAAGGTTCTCGAGTGCATCAGGAATCTCCTCACCAAATTTCGTCGCATTTGGACTTGTAGATTGTGAGTTATGATCGATGCAAGTTTGCGTTCACCGGTTGGCCATCGCGTTCGCATCGATCTCCCGCTTCTGTTCGCATCCATACTCTTCGTATCGATCGAGCTTCGTTCCCTTGTTCATATCCCTCCTTCAATTATCCATCGATTCCCATATCAATAGTCGTAGCCTTTGAATCGATCCGATCTTTATGCGCTCTGATCCATATCCTACGCTCCACCTCGACCGCTTCCTTAGCGTCCATCGATACGAAGTCCAGAGCCTTCGTATCCATCAGTATATACTGTTCGTTTCCATGCTTCTACCGGTTTTCGTTTCCATGCTTTGTATCGCTCCCTAAATGTCTACTTTCGTATCAATCCTACGCCCTTATTCGTATCGATCCTAAGCTAAGTCCCTTCGTATCCGTGTTATTCGTATCAATCCAATTTGTCATTATGGATCGATATGAACAAGATCGATACGAGCTTTACCTTCATACCCATCCTGATCTATACGAAACCATCAATTCGAAGTGTGCCGCCATTTCCATCCCAATCGATATGAACTACAACCAATCCGAAACCATGTGTGTTGCACCGATACGAAGTCGTTGATTCGAATCCATGAGCTGCCACGTGATCGATACGAGCACTATCGATATGTACCAATCTCCATGAATCTTGACCCATCCATATCTCGAGCATATGAACTCTAATTGATCTGAAATTTGAAATGTAGCCTCTCCTAGCCTTGTTCATCATTCCAAATCGATCCCATCTTGATTGGAACTTGGCTAAATTTTGATGACATCGATCACAGCCTTGTTTCCAATCGATCTCTAATCCTGATATCCATCCTTTACAACCAATTTATTGATATCCCGACCTTATCCAAAATCCAGGGTAACAAATGTGCCTGCAATAACTCAAGAGATGTTGGATTTTCCATCTATTAAGGATCCGTCAAAATATTTATATAGTATAATACATTATGTATAATGTCTAATCAGTCAAATAAATATTAAAATAGCATTAAGGCTTTACATTAACCCCCCTCAATGTGCTTTAAAGCGTTGTTATACGGTTTGCATAATCCAAAGGGATGCGCCATGATACGAAAACAATAAACCAAAATCGTAGGGGTCTCATTTAGGGATAAATGTATGACAAGGCACGTGAGGCAATGCCTAAGATAGGATACTACTAGTTTACCCTTTCCGGCTGGTGGTAACGCATCATAGCCATGATCCCCCATCGCGTCCAACACTCCCATAATCCAGAGGGTGTGCACCAATCAATCACAATGTAAATGACGGTAATACGAAGAAGTGTATCCGCTCAGGGTAGTTAGCCCACTTGGCCGGCATGGCTCCTATTTTAGTCATTTCAACTTGGCACAAGTGCTAGGCTAATCTATCATCGTTCTCTTTTTTAAATACAGCAAACGATGCCAAATCCAACCACTTCCTTCTAGATCATCACTCTACGTACACAGTTGTCAAAGTGGGTTCGATATCGACAAAGAGTATGCATATATCCAGCTCCGGTCTCTTTAACAACCAAACGTCTTTTTACACACCAGTTTGTACTTCTCCATTTCAAAAATTGTTCATACTTGTTATCAAAATGTCATATTCACTTCAAAATCAAATCCATTTTGAAATCATCATATTTACTCAAAATATACTATTTCAGTTCGAAATCATTCTTGCCTCAATATTCCGATATCGCTTTCAAAATCGTTCCGAATTCAATTTAGGTTATAACTTCAATTAACCTAATTCGTATTTAAATCCATGATTTGAAAATAACATTCCAACCTTGAACAGTTTGATTTTTGTTTAAAATAGTTTGAGTAGTTTAAAAAATTAAAATAGTTAAAATAGGGTAAATAGTTAAAATAGTTAAAAATAGTTTAAATGGTTAAAATAGTTTAATATAAAATAGTTTAAGTATTACAATGGTTTATATAGCAAAATAATTTGGAAAACCAAAATAATTTGTATATTTAAGAAGATAGCTTTTAAATAGTTTTATATTGAATGATTAATTGGAAAATAGTTTCAAAGTCAAACTGATTCAATTCTAGCTTCCCAATTTAAATCAATCCTAATTTCCATTTAATCGAATCAATTTCGATTTCAATTCAAATCAGTTTCAATTTCGATTTCAAATTCGTTCAATTCTAGTTTCAAATCCAATTAAACCGATTTCAATTTATATCGATTTCGAGCTCGATTTTCAAAATATCGATTTAAAATATTTAAATCAAATTATCCTTCACTCTTCAGTTTAAAATTCCAATCTTCAAATATAATTCAATTCTGAGCTCAATTTCGAAATAAGGTTTTGATGTTACTTTTACTTAGTAATATTCAAGTTCGAATAAAAGTTCAATCTTTTAAAGAAAATTGATTTTCAAAAATTCCAATTATATTTTGATTATAACTTCAAAACCTCAAATTCAATTATTTAACTAATTCCTTTTCCAAAATTTTATTTCACATTTCAAATTCGAATTCCTGATTATTTCGATTTCTATAAATTTGATTTTTATTTCTTTTAAATCAAAACCATTTAAATAATTTCAAATCAGAGATTTTAAAATCATTTAATTTAACCAATCAGTTGCACATATAAAATTTTCTACTCGATGGCCAAGTGATTAGTTATTTCAATTTAATTTCAGAGATGAATATATATCATTTCAATGCAAATCATAGTGTCATAGGTATATTTCATTTCAACTTATTTCTTAATTTATTCGAAATAATTCAATTTACACTTTATATACTGTAAATAATATATAGAGTGATAACAGGATATATAAATATATAAACAAATAAACATCCAAATATCAACCAATTTGCATCCATCACAATCAATCATACAAACTGACAATATAATTCACAAAAGTTTCATAGTTATTAATATTGGCAAATTTACTGGCAATTCAATTTCAATTTCAAATTTAACTGCCAATTTTAATTTATACCGGTTAACTAAAGTGACAATCAAATTTGTCAAACAACGACCAATCAAATTTATATTACTTCATAAATTCAATCATTACCAGCATAAAAATATTCTAGTACGTTGTGAGCATTATAAAAAATTCACCTTAAGTTTTCAATTTTAAATCAAATCAAACGATGTTCGATTTAACCTAAAATTTTAGTATTTCCTAATCATCTCCAAATCAGTTCCAAGACGTAGTACTTGTCGCCATGATTCCAATGCATCTTGTTTCTTCCAATTCTGACAATGTATGTGTTAGATATACATTTTATAAGTTTTGGTCAAATTTATATAAATTAATTTTTTTATTATAACCTAGGAGAAAATATGGCCACACAATCTATCTTTAGAAAACCAAAGTCGTATGCTTCTTCTTCCTTCTCACTTCGTTCCCTGGTTACAAAATCGCACATGCACCCATCGCCATCTTCGAATTTTAGATCGCCGCCTACTCTCTAGTCAACCGAAAGGTGATCGAACACTTCCATCTGATAGTCATACGGGTGACCCGCCTTCGACCAAGGTCCGATAGCCTCTTGCACTCCCAACCACTTGAAAAATGAGGATGAAGGTCGTACCTTCTCCTTCAGATTATACCAAATGTGGTGCTCTATCCTATGTCATGGCCATTAATTTTGTAGAACTCCTCGAGCTCTTCGATTTTCATTTAGAATGTTTTCGATATAAGTAGATGGATTTGGAGAAATCGAGGAAGAAACCCTAACCATTTTCGGCCATTGAATATGATAATGGCGGCTGGGGCAAATAGATAGGGTTTTTGAGAGCAATAAGCATATTTATACGCATCCACGTATTATTTTATTATTATTTTCACAATTCACATACTTTTTCCGATGAACTCCAAACAAAACGTGCCATATGGTGTTTATAATGTTTAACCCCTATTTTGAACATAATAGAACATGTTTTGGGGCCCAATTCGATCGTATGGAGAAGATAGATTTTTGAATCGAATTAAAATATTAAATTTTCGATATTAAATTCAACGTGTTTATATCTCGTACAACCAAACGATAACTCCAAACATTACGAAATTTGAAATCCGACAATAATACACTATTATGGATCCAATGGAACTAGTTTCATCGAAATATGAGACTGTGTCCCGGATCGCTATTTGAACGTCTCGATTGGAATGTAAAATGTCCAATTTATAATTATTCACTTTTAAATCCAATTTTAAGTTTAAACAATCTTCATTGTTGTTTAAATAAAAATTAAATTAACTTTCAACATCAATTTTAATCTTATTAAATTCTGAATTCAATTATTCAAATAATTTCAAATATTTAATTTGAACAATTTAATTGTTCAATATTAAACAAATTTCAATATTAGATTTTAAATGAATTTTAATTATCAACCAATTACTTTATTTACATCTAATGAATTTAACATTTATTATTTAATCCGACTATTGATTGTAAACACATCCAATATACAGCATTACCTTTCAATTCTTGTTATTATTTAAATCTTCGAAATTAGTTTTTTTCAAAATTTTACTCAAGTTCATATCCAATAATTTACATTCAAAATCATTAAATTTTTAATTTTAAACATTTTTATTTAATAATTACACTAAATAAAATAATTTAAAATAGCTAAAAATATGGGTCGTTACGCTGCTTATGGATGTTATTTGATAGTTAAATAACCGACTATCGATATTGGCCAATTTCATTAATCGTTTCGAAGAGACCTGGTTTGGATTTAATTATTCGAAAATCACTTCGATCTGGTTTGAATGTTATGAATGAATATCGTGAAGATAGTGAAGACGGTGATTCGATTTGTCCAGACCCAAGACAACTTGTATGGACGAATGCTATCAGAACACGTCATTAGAGGACGATGAGCACTCTATGTAGAATTGTTCTTGGAAGGTAATCGTTAGCCTCAAGCCTCATCAACCGAGAATGACTAAAACAGGAAAGATGTAGCAAAGCTAAGTGGGTCACACCCAATTGGGTTATGTTATCACTTTTCTAGATACCCTCGGTAATATATATGAATTATGGATATGGTTGCGCATGAAAAAAGGAGCACTCGATTTTTAAGGGTGGGAACACCCCGGATGATACATATTCAATACAATCCAGGTTAAGAGTAGGCCGGTCTTGTGTTGTTGGAGATCCCGACGAGGTCCTCCATACATTTTCTAAAGGTGTAATGTGATGGGCGTTACCTCAGTAGCTCAGGCATTGTATGGAATCCATTCTCCAATGAGCCTTTACGGTTTTTGTTCATAGAGCCTAGTATGCTGCAATTTAATTAATTTAACAATTTTGGCTATTTGGATAAGTATTGTACTTAGACACTATGATAATATCATGGGATTTTCTATAAAATGTTTTGGATATCGTAAGGGAAAAACCCATCGTTTTTATGTGTGACGCGGTATTACGAGATACCTTTGTTTTTAAAGGATTTTGATAACTTTAATAATTAAAATTGACTAAAATTGACTATGTTTTCTCATGTTGGTTTTCCAGACTGACTCGGATGTTATTTTATTATAATGCTCGAGTCAGACTGAGTATTACAGATTCAGATTAGAATGCTACGGAGCTCAAGAGATGAGTTGGATGACAGAGATGTATCTCCGCACTTGATTTATATTTTTCGCTTTGTAGGAACAAGTTATTATAACTGTCTAGATTGATGTAACGATTGTTGTACTCTGATAATTGTAAGTATAAACAGTTATAGAACCTTTTGTATAAAAATCTGTTATTATATATTATATTTTGTTCCGCTGCTTTTGTGAGATGCTGTGTTGTTTTTTCTATTTTTCTTCTACCTTTTTCTTCTTTTCCACTAGCAATCAGCATTTTTGGCACTTGAATATTCGGCATGTTATACAGTGAATGTATTGACGTCGATTTTCGAGGGTCGAAAATCTCATTTGTTACAGAGTAAACATCACACATCATTGCATACCACTATATGATCCTCAAACGTTGTTCATACTTATAAAGCAAACCCAATCTCTACATATTGTATATAACGAGCCTAAAGAATAAACGAAGAAATATTATCGAATGTCCCATCCTAATAGTATTATAACTCTATTTTCTTCAGATTTCTAATCATAAAGAAATAAATATTTAAAAAAATCAAAAGGCAGCATGTCATCACCGTATTATATCAAAGACGTTAATCAAATCTATAAAAATGGTGAATCATTAACAATATCGAAATTTTCATAGGAAATGAGAAATTAGAAAATATAGAAATCACACATAAAATCCCAATTTTAGTTCAAAAATGAAATAATAATGAAGTTCGATAAAATATTTTTTTAATAATCAAATCGAATATTCAAATATATTCGTATAACGTTCAAACCTACTTAATAGAAGTCAAACATACATTCCAAAATAAATTATATTATTTCTAACCATAAAATATAATTTAAAATTTTCATTCAATCTTCTAATTAAGAAGGAATATAATAATTTCCTTTAAATCATACCATACAATAAAATTCTTTGATTATATAAAGAGGTTTTTATTTATTCAAAATACATTCCAAAATCATTTGTTTACTTTACATATAATTTCAGTATTTTACTAATGTTTGAAAACCCTTTCAATAATAATTTTTAATAACATTTACAACAAAATCACTATTGATGCAAAAAATGGACGTCAACACCCAATAGAATCTGGTAGATATTATATGAAGAATGAAATTAAAGTAGAGCAGAAATCATAAATGAAAATATAGATTTTTATAGTGATTCAGGAATTTTGACCTACGCCTACTTGATATTTTTATTGATCTTGCACTTGTTTATGATTACAAGAATGTTTAGATCAGTTGGGATCCATTAGTACAAAAATGATGACTAAAACTGGAAGAGCCTTTGCCGCAGAAAGAATGGGCCCATTTTCTGACGCAACGCTTGCTATATTATAGGGAAAGACATGCACAGATCAAGCACAAATTTTGGCAAAAGAACATCCAGGCCAAGATGAGGCCACACAAGAATTTTGAGGCACATTGGGGCCCACAATTGGGGTCAGTACCGATCCCTATTTTGGTGTTCAAATGGGGTGTGATCACACTGATAGGTCCCCCATGATGCTTGCTACTTGCCCTCCAAATTTCATACCGTTTCAACCAACCGTTTGTAAGATATCGTGTTTTCCGTGAAGTTGTATTGCATGCATTTTGATTTTCACTGATCCCTCCAGAGGGATAGAGACCGATTCCTCTAATCTCCTCTGATTGGGATACGATCCCTAGGGAGTTTTCTCTATGTTGCATTATGCTTATACTCCAAGTTTCATGTTGATAGCATCTATAGAATTTGAGTTATTAACCGAACATTGTTGCAATATATAGTGAATATGGCCGATCCTTTTTATACCGATCCCTTTTATATCGATCGCTTTTTACAGGTGAAATAATTTGTCCATAACTTGAGCATACGAACTCCAAACGACTTGAAACTTGAAATATAGCCTTATGGGGTTTTCCTTCTCACTCCATATCTATCTCACCCAATTCGAGATAAAAATTGATGACAGGTTCCGATCCCCTAGGAAAAGGGATATGCACTGATCTCCTGCCTAGGGGAAGCATTATTCCATATTAAAATATTTTGAAGAATCTATCTTTTGGTCTCGGTTGGTCGTCACTTCATATTTTTGCATGCACTTGATCTCTAAGCCATATACAAATCTCTCTGAATTGTCTTCCTCGATGATCGTCCAATCTAACTTGTCTAGTCAGTTTGAATATAGCCCGGCCAAAAGGTCAGATATTAACCACCTAAAACAATTTTTTTCTTCATATAATATATTTTATAAATAACATTATATTATATTTTACTTTATAATAATTCTAAAACTTATATTATTTTATAATATTGATTTAAAAAGGGCTTTATAAAGAATAGAAAGTTATATTTATATTTATAATTCAATTATATCTGTAAGTATAAAAATAGCTAATTGGATAAAATTTAGCAAAGTATTTATAAAATACTTTTAATACAATTTCAAAAAACTTAAATAAGCTTTTTTCTAAACTTTCAAAACATCTTTTTAAAATAAGAATAATAAATAAATAGCTAAATATATAAATTATGCAGTAAAATTATTCCATGAACATATCAATCAAACATCACTATATACACACATCGAGATAAATATATGTATGTATGTATGCATGTATATGGTTTCAATTCAAAAATGGACAGAGTTTCGTTCGTAAACTGACATTTCCAACCAACATAAACGATCACCATTTCAACATTTTCCAATTCCAATACCAGTATACCCAATAATCCAGGCAATAACTATTGCACTCAATCAACCAAATCAATTAATTCAACCAAATAATTCATAGGATAAACAAAATAATTTGTACTCTTTTTCCTTGCAAGGTATCCATCTAAGTTAGAGGAGTGTAAGGTTTTGATGAGGCGTATTATGGACGTATATATGTTGTCTTTTTCGTCTTAATAAAGTACCTTTTCTAAAAAAATCACATAAAATAAACAAGATTATATGTATGTATGTATGTACGTATGCATGCATGCAAATATACAGAGCAAGCAACGAATTTAAATATAGTTGTGAGTTAGAAACTCGTCAAACAATGCTTGAACTATTCAATTAGCAATTGCCATCGGCATGCGAGCTTTAGCTCTCAATTCCTCACACCAGTAATATCCCACACAAACACCTGCATGACCATAGCCTACTTCAGATCACACCGCTAGCTTATCGCAACCACATCGTCACCCCATCAACGTAGCCCACACTAGCCACCATCATCACCTTCTTGCTTGAATCATTGCCAAGCCACCATGCTCACGAAGTGTAGCTCCAATATCACGTCTCCTCCAACCATGTCAAGCACACCTATCAAACCGTGACCTCCATCGCACCTTCAAACTCCACCCTAGCTTATTACTAACGACTCTTGATGCCGCCACCTTTGAGTGCCTGAATCCCGTGCGACTTCGATTTTATATTATTTAAAAATTTCAGGAAGTCATATGCGTTCAATTTAAAGATAAGGGAACGGCAAGAAATAATTGGTATTCGGGTTTGTACCTGGGGTAGGAATGATGCATTTCTTGAGAAAAAGGGAAAGGATTTATTAAAAATGGGCTTAGGCTAAATGATTTTGTTTTGGGCCTTTAGTCTTAATTTACCAAGTTTGGTCAATTTCCTTCACACTTCAATTTGAAATTTAATCCTTGTCATTTGTTTATAAATATATTTCAGTCTAGTTGAGTTGATTAACAATTCATTCTACAAATTTATTTTAACAACAGAATAATTTTGTTCAGTTCGATGTAAGCTTATTTTTATTTAATCGTTCATTATATTCTTGCGAAATAAATTTATTTTCCAACTATTCAATTGTATTAAAAGTTCTTTATATTTCAAAATATTTTAGATTCGATTAAAACAATTTATTCAACTTCAATAAATTATTCAAAGAGGATTTACTAAATTTACTTCAATTTATTGACTCCTGAAATCATTTATTAATAGCCTTCAGGTAAATAAATATTCGCCGTCAAAAATAATAATTATCAAAAGTCCAATTCAAACAGTTTTATTTTTGATTAAATTTATTTATTTATAAAGCGTAAAAAGCATGGTTGTTACACGTCTTCTAACAAAATTGCATCCTCGCAATTTCTAATAGGAAGACTTCCATCACAACTCCTACCTTGACTTTCCTCATATTCTACAATCTTTTATCAAACCAAACTACCGAATCTTTTGTGTAGCATTGCCTCCCATTCTCTTATCGTATGTTACAAATTAAATAGATTCAATTCTCGAATTTTCTATTTTTCACATATGATACAAATATTATGAAAATTTTCTAAGTGTCAGACTTTTCGAAAAATTTCGACCAAGTCTATTTTGCATGGAGAGCCTTTTGAATAATTATAACATGATAAAATAGATATACATCGATTAAAACATGGTCGGAAACAACGTATATACAAAAATCTTACCCCATGGCATACATTTCACAATATATATCACTTTTTGAATTAAAGCATAACTTATTTTGCGATATTAAGCGAGTTCACTTAGTTTATATGCAAATAAGTGCCAAAGTTGTCCACAAGATCTTCATGTATCTATACTTGCTCAAAATGAACGTATAAGATCTTATATATAAAGATTAATATGCATTGCATCATTGTATGTAGAAACAACTTCATTTTAATATTTAAACCACTTTCCAACTGATTTTCAAAGGCCGAAACCACCGAATCAAGTTAGGATTTCTAAAAGTAAATTGTTATACAGTGTTTTATCTTTCCAAAACATTGTTCGAATTGCAAAAATATAGATTATAACACAAGTTGTGGTGAATTTACTAGAGACAAGTATAGCAGATTTTCCATTGTGCATGCAGGCTCACTTCATAAAATCTTGTTTATAGCCTACGTAAGTTCAAAATTTTGAGAAATTTAAAACAAAAGTTGTTGCTTATGTTGTTAGCTTTTCAGAAAGGGCAAAATCATCAAAATCAAATAATCTGGTTAAAAGTTATCATCAAATGAATTATGTAACGTTTGGAGGGTTTTGCAATTTCTGGACAGCGATAACAACATTTTTAATTCATGTTTTAATCATTGTTATCTTCATTTTTAATCACTCAAAAGCAACTAGAAAAACAAGTTGAAAAAAATAAAAATAATCGTGATACAAATCAAATTATACATCTTACATCGATTAACAGTTCAGGGGGATTCATGGGCAGTCAACATATGAATGCGTTGCACAAGCAATAATTTCTTCATGTTAATTTATGAACCAAAAAATTCATGGAGTTCACAAGATCAAAGTTGTTGAAATTATTATTTGTTCGACCTACGGAAAAGTGATTTTTTTTCTACAGAAATGATAAAACAGTTTATTTTAATACATAGAAAGATATTTTTTATATGATATGATCCATGGAGTTACCATTCTACAATAAGTTGTAGAAAAAACACCAAACTAATGAGATAGTGAAACCGTGTATGCTTACCATCTCTCAACTTTAGTAAATGCTGAATTATTTCAACAATCAAACAAACATTTACAACAAAAATATTGCATATAGATTCCAGATTTTAAGAGTTCATATGAATTACAGATGTAGAATATTGAAGGTTCCAGACTTATAATCAAAAAATATGGAGCAACATTCGTGGATTACATATATAGTTGATGTTGTTCAGGGGAACTGGTCGGTTAAGGTAACAAAATCAGTTGAGATAGGCCAGTGACCATTGTCTTAGTCAGGGTAACAAAATCAGTGTAGCTTCAGATACATATACACGTATACTTTGATGATAAAATTAAATTACAGTTGTATTAGATGAAGACTGCACATATAACTAGTCTTCTACGGTTATGCCTCGTATATCCATATTGATTCAATATTCTTCAAGGGTGCTTAACTTTAGGATAAGACAAGAACTGTATTTTGAATGCTATTAGTGCATTTGCATTATACTTGACACTCCCGTGTACATGAATTAAACTATATAAGTAATGATAAAGAATACACTTTCAAAGACTTGATTAAAAAACTTTATTAATTAGAAGATTTCTCTTACAGGAAACAACTTGTTACTTAAGTTCTTTTTTTTTTTTTTTTTGCGCATCTATAAAGTGAAACTAGAAACTCATAGCGTATTTATAAAATCAATCAATATGTTTCTTTGTACGTTAATGTCATTCAAATCCAGATCATCATTTTAAAGTATGACGAATGTGAGGAAATCAAGGTAGCAATGGAAAGCTCACGTTCAATACACTTCTAAAACCAAACAAAAAATACTGGAATTCATGTAATTAAATATTGTGATAATTAACTTATAAATCCAAATATTAGAACAACATACCCTTTTTTCCAAACCATGTGTCATCAAAATACCTCGTCCCAGTGTGTACGAAAGCATACCGATAATGTTGACCAGACGCGTCGATCAGAATTCTTAAAACACTCGACGGATAAATTAACACTATAATAAATTACCAAAATATTTTCAATCACCTCGTAAAATGATATCATTATTTTTTATCAAATCATTTGTTTTTCCTTGTAAGAAAATAGTTATTTTCAAAATACATCCAATACATCAACCATCAACAACAATGAAAATCATGACACAACATCCATATAATGAAACAAGCACTATATGACAGTTCATATATACTTAAACAAGCAAACGAACACCTTCAGCGGAAAACTTCCGCTACACAGCTCTTATCTTTACAAGATCCAGTTATTCTATTCAAAGCCACATAGAAGTTTATTCAACATCACCAATTCCGATAATACTCGTCGGGTTATGTGACGACCCGAACCCGATATCCAATAAACGATATCAAATTCGTATCGCCGGAGCTTATAACAACATCAGATGAATATAAAACAGCGGAGCAAAAATGAATATCATGCATACATCACAGGTACAATATCATAATATCCAACAATACATCAGAGTATATAATACATACACCACAACTCCAAATAACATCATAATAATACATCGATGATCATATATCCAAAAGTCTTCATAGGAATATAATGGTAACAATCTCCCAAAACACTAACCACCTGATATCCAAAGAACTTCTAGAATATCTCCAAAGCAAAAGCTCCAAAATAATGCTAACCCCAAATATGAAAACCTGCTACTAGGCTGCCCGTGTAGAAATTATGGGCACCCAGAATTTAGGAAAGAAACAATAAACTCCAGGTCAGTCATGGGACTGGTGTGAGTAAACAAAAGCAGTTGCTTTTAAATAAACTAGATTTATTAAAGGAAATTCGTTATGCTTTTGGAAAATGAAACTAGCATAAGACCTCCCGCCACACACACAATGCAATCGCAGAATTGGAGGAGATTTCTTCTTATGATAGTCAAATATGCTTGATACGAGAAAATTCCTTTTTTATATTATTACTAGTGCATAGTGTAGAAAGCATTTCGAAAATAGAATATTAATCTTAGCCAGCATACGACCATTATCGTATGCCTACTATAGCTACCATCTAAACAGTGGTGACCACCATAAGTAAATGGCAGGTTCTACAACTAAAACCGTACAGGCTTTCGTATTGGGAATTGAATTTCCAACAAATGATCAGGCTAAGGAACTTCCTACTGCCACATGGGTACGCCTCTGACGGGACGTCCCGAGAACCTACCCGACTCTCTGCCAACACAAGGCCGGGTTACCTCTGTAACTAGGTAACTACTACTCGAGTATGCCACTCCCCGGTCCTTTGGGACCTTTATCCGAGGGCCCTCTGTCACAAAGCACCAACCACACAGAAAATGAGATTGGAGCTACCACATAGGTAAATATCTGGGCTCCATACCATGACATCACCTTTTTCCAGAAGGAAATGACATACCCTAAAGGGCGCGACCCTCATAACCTTGCCGCATCTTTCCTGTTTCGACCATTTCCGGGTTGTGAGGTCCGATGAGGTCTCGTCCACAAAGCGATGCTTTACACGAAAGCTTTGCTTTGATCACAAATGATCAACTAATGATCATCAACACACAGCAGCACTTAGCATGCCACACTACCAATTTGGGAATATATCGCTGATAACCTTCAACTACATAACCTCTGAGCTCGTACGTCTCAGAGAAGGGTGTTAAGCTAAGAGAATAAATTCTCCGCCACCAACAGATATGTATTTGAAAGAAATCGGCTTTATATCTCAGAGTGTAGTGTCAGACACACAACCATACAAGTCTGTTCCGGGTTCGAACAGAACCGAAGGCACTTCGTCCAATAAAGGAAGAAGCCCTTGCAATTCCGGGTATCCACAATCCCGATCGGATTTCCCATCACTTAGGGAATCTCTATACCGGAGCAACTCAGTGCAGAGACAATCGATAGGTTATCCTGTCGTTTTCGAAGACACCAGGTCTTCACCACCGGTCTTCAAATGCTATCCATTTCGACGTATCACTATTCGGAATGGGTTATATGACACGAAGGTCCTCTCCCGGCTAAACCGAATAGCGAGCGTTCAATTTTTAAAACACGTGGATATATCAATCACAAAGATTCACATTCAGGGTTCGATGTGGGTTTCGGATAACAAACTGAAATCCGACTCCCTGTCGCATCGAAGTTTAAATGCCATTTACGGCAAAGGATTTTCACATCAATACAGAACAAACCACAATCACGGTACAGTACATGGCAATTTATATCACATAGCATCACAAACAGAATAGAAATATCAATATCGTGCACAGCCATAGTTAATTTATTTTCGAATATGGTTTGAATAAATAATTTAAATCTTGATTAACTCGTTTTATTGTTTCCAAATTAGTTATTTAAATTAACCGCTAGATCTGGTTTGTCGATTTTTATTTATTTGGTTAACCAATTCTTGATTTACAAATCTACTTGAGCACTTAATTGTTTATCAATTAATTGTATATCACTCTTAATTTCTTTAAATCATTTATTAATACAAATTATTTACTTAAATCATCATAAAAAAATAAAAATCTGCTTCATACTGTAAAAATTGATTTATTGTTACATTGAAAGTTTGATGTAAATTAACTCAAGTTCTTATTTTAAATTTAATTCTTTAACTAAAGGGTTAATTTAAATTTTAAAACATTGTTAAAGAATTCAACCTTATGGTAAGTTTTTCACTCACATAATTTAACAGTGGTAAATTTATAAATATAGAAATCTTTGTACTTCGAATTTTTTTTTTTTTTTGATCGGGCCTACCCATTATAAAATACCCGAGTAAACCATTCCTTTCCCCCGAGCTAACTCACGTTTCTCTCGTCTTCTCCCCCGAGTTTCTCCACTTCTCCCTCGTCCCAGTTTCCTTTCTTCTTCCTGTCTCTCTTTCTTTTTTTCTTTAAGTTCAAATTAAGGAAAAATTAATTAGTATCAGGAACTCTCACGCAACAACAAAACAAAAACTCGGAGCTTTCCACCTTTTCACCCGAGCACGACTCGAAGTCCATGATGCTGCACGAGAAAACACGTCGTGCACGTGCACGTCAACGCGGCGCCACTCCGGTTGCCACCGCGACCTCCAACACGTCACAAAACCCCACCACACTCGAGTACAACCCTTGATTCCATACCTAAAGCTCGAAAACAAAATCGAGCTGTCTTGTTCATATGAACCCATCAGCTCACCATCAGAAATCAACCCCGCGCCACCTCCTCTGGCCACCAGAAACCACGAAAACTCGCCTGAAGCTTCGCGTTGATCAGATACTCCTATCCCCACCAGTGGCTCGAATTCCGATCGCCTATCTACGGCGCGGCACCCCTTTTTCTGACACGAACGAAAATTGGTTCTTGAACCCTAATTCGATCTCGTGTTCACAAATTTTAGCTTTATAAATTACATTTGTATTTTTCCAGTAATCACGATCACCACATCTTGCTGCCACCACGAGCTCGAGGCTTACGATCGCCTTGGTTGCCGGAATTTTACAAAAAATTTATTTTCTGATCATCTTAAAAATCTCGACAAAAACTTAATGAAAAATCACCATTTTGGTTTTAAAAATCTTATTTTTATATATAGATCCAAGTTATATAATCAAATCAATGATTTGAAATGGTTGAATTTCTCACAAAAATTTGTTTTCACTGCAAATTTCAAGTTGCACAGACGTATACTTCATGTTCAAGCTGAAAACAACAATTTAGCTCATGGATGAGCTTAAAAAAAACTTATTTGATGAAAATTATTTTATATCAGAGATTTAAAAAGTGAAATCTATAGTTTTTTCTTCTTCTTTTGACTTGCTTGAACTTTGGAATTACAAGAAACAGAGGTGCTTCACAATTTACAGTCAAAAATATTCTTGCACATCAACCATCAACACTGTGATTCATAAACAACACATATTAGTTTCTGTTCTTAGCTTAAGGGTTTACTCACCAGGAAAATTGTTTGAAACAGAGGCTATATTGATCTTTGAACTGCAGTTTGAATCTTCAGTATTTTGCTTTTACTTGAATACACAGTGATGTTTTCTCTCCTATTTATTTTATTTCCTGATCTCTGCTTATTTTCTTTCTTCAGTAACAAGTTTTGAACGATGTGTTTATATTGCACTGCATATATAGAGTAGATAGTTTGTATAAGGGTAGGTATCTTCTAGGACAGCCTACTTCCCTTGATTCAGATTTCCTTTTATTTTTTATTTTTATTTTCATTTTGCTTTGACAAATCAAATTTTGTTTTTCGGCTGATATGATTTTGTTTGTGCTAAGTAAGACTTCCATTTGCGTTTGAATAGATGGCATTAAATGCCTTTGTTCCCATTTTAGTTCACATATATGTGCTGTTGATTTTTTTTTGTTTCTTTATAAGTACAATTTTGTTTGTTCTTGAAGATATTTTATCTTTGTTAAATCTTTTTGCATAAGCTTTATTTCCTTGTCTATACTTTAGTTTAAAATCTTCTTGTCTGATTTATTTTGTTTTGCATACAACTCTTCATTTTATTGTTTGTATACTTATCCTATTGTTTGAATCTATATATGTATTTATTTTTATTATCTCTAGTATTTATATATATACAATTTGTTTGTATTAACCCATATCATTACATAGAGAACATTTCAAATTTAAATACATATTAAATGAATTTCATAAGTATACTTTATAAATTCAAGAATTTAGACTTAAAAGAAATTGAAGTTCTATTAACACATATTCTTGTTTGTTATGCATATATATTTTTACTTATATTTATCACTCATTTAAAAACTTAAACTATCAAACATTTATTTACTTTTGTATAACTTTATAATATTAATATTATCAATATTTTATTTTTCTTGAAATTTCACAATTTGAATTTAAAAGTTCAAATAAATCACAAATTTAAACACACAAATTCCCGGGATGTTACAGTATCCCCTCCTTAAGAAAATTTCGTCCTCGAAATTGAAAGAGAGAAAAGCAAACAAAGAATATACGAATTCGGAAAAAAAAATAAAGAAATGACTTACAGTTTAAGCCGAGATGTCTACTCTGCATTTGGGATATGATTTCTTCATGTTATCTTCAGTTTCCCAAGTACAGTCCTTTGGATCGCCACTCCATTGAACTTTGACCAATTTTACAACTTTGTTTCGCAATCTCTTTTCATCACGATCAATAATCTTTATTGGTTCCCTTCTTACAGCCAAGTTGGGAGTGATCTCAAGATCCTGCTCATGAGCTGCTTCCTCAATAATATCATCTGGGTCGTGCACATACTTCCGAAGACTAGAAATGTGGAACACATTATGCACACCAGACAACCAGCTAGGTAACTGTACTCGATATGCTAGAGGACCGATCCTTTCCAGAATAGGAAAAGGACCAATATAACGCGGTGCTAGCTTTCCAGTTCTCCCGAATCTCAATACACCCCGCATTGGAGACACTTTCAAAAATACAGAATCTCCAACCTGAAATTCCAAATCTCTCCTTCGGCGGTCATAATAGCTTTTCTGGCGGCTCTGAGCAGTTAATAACTTCTTTCGTATAAAATCTACCTTCTCCGTGGCTTCTTTAATTATGTCCGGTCCAAGAACGAGTCTATCACCCGATTCGATCCAACATGCAGGTGATCGACACGGACGACCATATAGAGCTTCGAAAGGAGCCATTTCGATACTAGCCTGATAGCTGTTGTTATAAGAGAATTCGACCAAATGCAAATAGTCCTCCCAAGAACCACCAAAGTCAAGAATACAAGCGCGCAATAGGTCTTCTAAAATTCGATTAACCCTTTCTGTCTGCCCATCAAATTGTGGGTGATAAGCAGTGCTGAGATTCAATTTGGTTCCCAAAGCGGCTTGGAATGCCTCCCAGAATCTACTAGTGAAGATCGGATCACGATCACTCACTATGCTGCTAGGAATACCGTGGAGACGCACAATTTCTTTTATATATAAATTAGCTAGACTTGCAGCCGTGCGGGTAGCTTTCACTGGCAAGAAGTGGGCAGTCTTAGTCAAACGGTCTACAATAACCCAAATTGCTTCATTGCCCTTTCGAGTACGAGGCAAACCATCGATGAAATCCATCGATACTTGGTCCCATTTCCACTTGGGTACCTCTAAAGGCTGAAGTAATCCCGCCACTTTCTTTTGATCGCTTTTGATTTGCTGACAAGTAGCACAGCGACTCACATAAATAGAGATATCTCTCTTCATCGTCTTCCACCAGAAAGTTCTTTTGATATCTTGATACATTTTATTGACTCCGGGATGGATGCAAAGTTTGGACTTGTGGCATTCATCTAAAACTTCACGTTTCAGCTCTGGAATGTCAGGGACACAAATTCTTCCTTTCATCCTTATAACCCCTCTACTATCTACCTCAAAACTAGTATCTTCACCACGACCTATTCTTCTCCGCATTTCTCGAAGAAACTTGTCTCCAGTTTGCTTGGTGGCAATCCTCTTAAGAAGATTAGGTGTGATAACAAGATGAGCAAGAATAGCGTGCTTTCTACTTAAGGCGTCTGCAACTACATTGGCCTTTCCCGGCGTATACATAATATCTAGGTCATATGATGCCAGAAATTCCAGCCAACGTTGTTGTGCAGATTCAGATCCTTTTGGGTAAAGAGATATTTCAAGGATTTATGGTCGGTGAATAATTCAAATTTTTCACCTAGAAAAAAGAGGGTTTATTAAGTATACTGTTTAAGTTAAGTTAATTTCATAAATTATTAAGAAAGCTGAAAAGATTCTTACCCAGAAGATAATGTCGCCATTTCTTCAAAGCGAAGTTAACAGCTAAGAGTTCCAAATCATGGGTGGGGTAATTTCTTTCATGAGGACGTAATTGTCTACTTGCATAGGCAATCACCTTCCCATTCTGCATTAATACTACACCCAAACCATCACCGCAAGCATCAGTATAAACAGATAAACCTTGGTTCCCATCGATAATAGCGAGGACAGGAGCAGTGGTCAATCTCTTTTTCAACTCCTGAAAAGCTTCATCACATTTCGAAGTCCAATTGAATTTTACATCTTTCATTGTTAGCTTCGTTAAAGGACTAGCTATCTTCGAAAAGTCTTGAACGAATTTCCGGTAATAGCCTGCTAAACCCAAAAAGCTTCGAACTTCCTTGGGTGTAGTGGGCTTCCTCCAATCAAGAATGGCAGAAATTTTGCTAGGATCAACCGAAATCCCTTCTTCATTAACAATATGGCCGAGAAATTTGACTTCTCTGACCCAAAAGTGGCATTTGGAAAATTTTACATATAGGATATTTCTCCTTAATATTTCCAAAACAATCCTAAGGTGTTCGGCATGCTCTTCTTCTGTCTTAGAATAGATCAAGATATCATCAATAAATACGAGCACAAATTTATTCAAAACTTCCCGAAACACCTGAGTCATAAGATGTACGAAGTATGCTGGAGCATTGGTTAGCCCAAAAGGCATGACTAACCATTCGTAGAACATATTGGGACCCCTGAAAGCAGTTAAATGTACACAATCTTCGGCGATTCGCAGTTGATGGAATCCCTGGGCTAGATCCATCTTCGAAAAGAAACGAGCGCCGCATAATTGATCAAATAGATCATCAATTCTAGGTAGTGGAAATTTATTCTTGAGAGTCTGCTTATTGAGATCGCGGTAATCTACACACAACCTCAAAGATCCATCCGATTTAGCGACGAACACAACGGCTGAGCCCCATTCAGAAACACTGGGTCGAATCAATCCTTTTGCTTGTAGATCCCTGGTCTGCTCGACTAATTCAACCTTTTCCCTGGGCGCCATCCTGCGACTAGCGTGAACTACACGACGAGCATTAGGTACAAGGTCGATTCTGAATTCTATTTCTCGATGTGGAGGTAGAGATTTCACTTCTCCAAACACATCCGGAAAATCTCTAACAATGGGTATGGACTCTAAACTGGGTTCGGGATAACCCAAATTATACATCAATCCTTCCCTTTTGGACTAGGATCCTCACAAGCAATTTCGATGAAATCTCCAAATTTAGTTTTAATAGAAATCAATCGATTGGTGCAATCCAATATGGCTTCATATTTCGCTAGCCAATCCATTCCGAGTAGGACTTCAAACTCGTTAAAATCGAGAACGAAGAGACTAGTAGGGAATTGATAACAAGAGTATGAGATAGGAACATCTCTACAACGAAGACAAAGGTTCGCGGGACCTCCAACTGGATTCTTTACGCATATGGGCTCATCCACAAAATCGGGTTCAAGATTTAATTTATTAATAGCTTGCTGAGAGATAAAACTATGTGTAGCACCCGTGTCAAATAGAACTCTAACAATGTTATCATAAATGGTAAGATTACCTTCCAGAACTCGCTTTCCTTTCTCTGCCTTGGAAGATGTGGGTTGGTCTTTGACGGCATACACTTTTGCTGTTTGAGCTTGCTTCATGGTTGGACAATCCTTAACTTCATGCCCCACTTTCTGACAGTAATAGCACGTCCTAGGATTTGCTTGAGCGGATTGGTCTCTCTTGGGCTTCTTGCAGCTATTTGAGTAGTGGCCTTTTTCCAAGCAATTATAACAAGTAACATTCTCAGCTGTACTACCCTGGATGTTCTTCTTTTTATCCTTGCTTTGCCAGGGTTTCTTCCCTCCAAATTTCCGTTTCTTCCAATTTGGATTGCCCGAACTTCCTTTCTCTGCTGGGGCTTCTTGTGTATCAAGTGTGGCATATCGATACCCCATATCAACTAAATCTGAAAAAGACTCCTTAACATGGGCTGTCATTCTTTCGTGAAATTTCTTATTCATCCCGCGAATGAATCTTTCATTCTTCTTTAAAGGCGTACTCACCAATTCAGGGCCAAAACGAGATAACTCATTAAATTTATTCAGATATTCCTCGAATGATAAACTTCCCTGCTTCAGGTCCATAAATTCCTGGTACATGCGAAAAAGTCCAGCTGATGTAAAAATCGCTTCTCAAACACTTCTTTGAATTTCTCCCAAGAAAACTCATCTTCTGGCTTATCTACTGTGATTGTCTCCCACCAAGCTGAGGCTTCATCCTGAAGTTGCCAAGAAGCTATGAGTCGCTTCTGATCGTCTTGTAATTTCAGCCCTTTGAAGATTTTCTCACATGATCTTATCCATGCTTGAGCCTCAATAATTGATTCTTTGCCGCTGAACGGCTTACCACCAAGCTTTGCGAATTTCTTATATAAATCAGCCAAGTCCGGCTGATGCTGAATAGGTACTGTTGTTACCACTGTTGGGGGAACTTGATTTGGTGCTGTGGCACTTCCTTGACCCCTGACTCTTCCTCTGCGCCCGCTCATTCTTACTATCTGAAATTAGTAAGAAAATTGATTTAGATAAACAGACGAAATATCTTAAGGAATATCAGCGGTACAAAGAAGTAGACTAATAAAATTTGGAGTTTCAGTCTTGGTAATACTCATTCTAGGGTATACGTCACCCCATCTCTAATGAGCCATCTGATGTGCTATACTCCGTAGCTAAAGTTCTCACTCAACCTTAAGCTCTGATACCACTTGTGACGACCCGAACCCGATATCCAATAAACGATATCAAATTCGTATCGCCGGAGCTTATAACAACATCAGATGAATATAAAACAGTGGAGCAAAAATGAATATCATGCATACATCACAGGTACAATATCATAATATCCAACAATACATCAGAGTATAATACATACACCACAACTCCAAATAACATCATAATAATACATCGATGATCATATATCCAAAAGTCTTCATAGGAATATAATGGTAACAATCTCCCAAAACACTAACCACCTGATATCCAAAGAACTTCTAGAATATCTCCAAAGCAAAAGCTCCAAAATACTGCTAACCCCAAATATGAAAACCTGCTACTAGGCTGCCCGTGTAGAAATTGTGGGCACCCAGAGTTTAGGAAAGAAACAATAAACTCCAGGTCAGTCATGGGACTGGTGTGAGTAAACAAAAGCAGTTGCTTTTAAATAAACTAGATTTATTAAAGGAAATTCGTTATGCTTTTGGAAAATGAAACTACCATAAGACCTCCCGCCACACACACAATGCCATCGCAGAATTGGAGGAGATTTCTTCTTATGATAGTCAAATATGCTTGATACGAGAAAATTCCTTTTTTATATTATTACTAGTGCATAGTGTAGAAATCATTTCGAAAATAGAATATTAATCTTAGCCAGCATACGACCATTATCGTATGCCTACTATAGCTACCATCTAAACAGTGGTGACCACCATAAGTAAATGGCAGGTTCTACAACTAAAACCGTACAGGCTTTCGTATTGGGAATTGGATTTCCAACAAATGGTCAGGCTAAGTAACTTCCTACTGCCACATGGGTACGCCTCTGGCGGGACGTCCCGAGAACCTACCCGGCTCTCTGCCAACATAAGGCCGGGTTACCTCTGTAACTAGGTAACTACTACTCGAGTATGCCACTCCCCGGTCCTTTGGGACCTTTATCCGAGGGCCCTCTGTCACAAAGCAACAACCACACAGAAAATGAGATTGGAGCTACCACAAAGGTAAATATCTGGGCTCCATACCATGACATCACCTTTTTCCAGAAGGAAAAAACATACCCTAAAGGGCGCGACCCTCATAACCTTGCCGCATCTTTCCTGTTTCGACCATTTCCGGGTTGTGAGGTCCGATGAGGTCTCGTCCACAAAGCGATGCTTTACACGAAAGCTTTGCTTTGATCACAAATGATCAACTAATGATCATCAACACACAGCAGCACTTAGCATGCCACACTACCAATTTGGGAATATATCGCTGATAACCTTCAACTACATAACCTCTGAGCTCGTACGTCTCAGAGAAGGGTGTTAAGCTAAGAGAATAAATTCTCCGCCACCAACAGATATGTATTTGAAAGAAATCGGCTTTATATCTCAGAGTGTAGTGTCAGACACACAACCATACAAGTCTGTTCCGGGTTCGAACAGAACCGAAGGCACTTCGTCCAATAAAGGAAGAAGCCCTTGCAATTCCGGGTATCCACAATCCCGATCGGATTTCCCATCACTTAGGGAATCTCTATACCGGAGCAACTCAGTGCAGAGACAATCGATAGGTTATCCTGTCGTTTTCGAAGACACCAGGTCTTCACCACCGGTCTTCAAATGCTATCCATTTCGACGTATCACTATTCGGAATGGGTTATATGACACGAAGGTCCTCTCCCGGCTAAACCGAATAGCGAGCGTTCAATTTTTAAAACACGTGGATATATCAATCACAAAGATTCACATTCAGGGTTCGATGTGGGTTTCGGATAACAAACTGAAATCCAACTCCCTGTCGCATCGAAGTTTAAATGCCATTTACGACAAAGGATTTTCACATCAATACAGAACAAACCATAATCACAGTACAGTACATGGCAATTTATATCACATAGCATCACAAACAGAATAGAAATATCAATATCGTGCACAGCCATAGTTAATTTATTTTCGAATATGGTTTGAATAAATAATTTAAATCTTGATTAACTCGTTTTATTGTTTCCAAATTAGTTATTTAAATTAACCGCTAGATCTGGTTTGTCGATTTTTATTTATTTGGTTAACCAATTCTTGATTTACAAATCTACTTGAGCACTTAATTGTTTATCAATTAATTGTATATCACTCTTAATTTCTTTATATCATTTATTAATACAAATTATTTACTTAAATCATCATAAAAAAAAAATCTGCTTCATACTGTAAAAATTGATTTATTGTTACATTGAAAGTTTGATGTAAATTAACTCAAGTTCTTATTTTAAATTTAATTCTTTAACTAAAGAGTTAATTGAAATTTTAAAACATTGTTAAAGAATTCAACCTTATGGTAAGTTTTTCACTCACATAATTTAACAGTGGTAAATTAATAAATATAGAAATCTTTGTACTTCGAATTTTTTTTATTTTTTTTTTGATCGGGCCTACCCATTATAAAATACCCGAGTAAACCATTCCTTCCCCCCAGCTAACTCACGTTTCTCTCGTCTTCTCCCCCGAGTTTCTCCACTTCTCCCTCGTCCCAGTTTCCTTTCTTCTTCCTGTCTCTCTTTCTTTTTTTCTTTAAGTTCAAATTAAGGCAAAATTAATTAGTATCAGGAACTCTCACGCAACAGCAAAACAAAAACTCGGAGCTTTCCACCTTTTCACCCGAGCACGACTCGAAGTCCACGATGCTGCACGAGAAAACACGTCGTGCACGTGCACGTCAACGCGGCGCCACTCCGGTTGCCACCGCGACCTCCAACACGTCACAAAACCCCACCACACTCGAGTACAACCCTTGATTCCATACCTAAAGCTCGAAAACAAAATCGAGCTGTCTTGTTCATATGAACCCATCAGCTCACCATCAGAAATCAACCCCGCGCCACCTCCTCTGGCCACCAGAAACCACGAAAACTCGCCTGAAGCTTCGCGTTGATCAGATACTCCTATCCCCACCAGTGGCTCGAATTCCGATCGCCTATCTACGGCGCGGCACCCCTTTTTCTGACACGAACGAAAATGGGTTCTTGAACCCTAGTTCGATCTCGTGTTCACAAATTTTAGCTTTATAAATTACATTTGTATTTTTCCAGTAATCACGATCACCACATCTTGCTGCCACCACGAGCTCGAGGCTTACGATCGCCTTGGTTGCCGGAATTTTACAAAAAATTTATTTTCTGATCATCTTAAAAATCTCGACAAAAACTTAATGAAAAATCACCATTTTGGTTTTAAAAATCTTATTTTTATATATAGATCCAAGTTATATAATCAAATCAATGATTTGAAATGGTTGAATTTCTCACAAAAATTTGTTTTCACTGCAAATTTCAAGTTGCACAGACGTATACTTCATGTTCAAGCTGAAAACAACAATTTAGCTCATGGATGCGCTTAAACGAACTTATTTGATGAAAATTATTTTATATCAGAGATTTAAAAAGTGAAATCTATAGTTTTTTTTTTCTTTTGACTTGCTTGAACTCTGGAATTACAAGAAACAGAGGTGCTTCACAATTTACAGTCAAAAATATTCTTGCACATCAACCATCAACACTGTGATTCATAAACAACACATATTAGTTTCTGTTCTTAGCTTAAGGGTTTACTCACCAGGAAATTGTTTGAAACAGAGGCTATATTGATCTTTGAACTGCAGTTTGAATCTTCAGTATTTTGCTTTTACTTGAATACACAGTGATGTTTTCTCTCCTATTTATTTTATTTCCTGATCTCTGCTTATTTTCTTTCTTCAGTAACAAGTTTTGAACGATGTGTTTATATTGCACTGCATATATAGAGTAGATAGTTTGTATAAGGGTAGGTATCTTCTAAGACAACCTACTTCCCTTGATTCAGATTTCCTTTTATTTATTTATTTTTTTTTCATTTTGCTTTGACAAATCAAATTTTGTTTTTCGGCTGATATGATTTTGTTTGTGCTAAGTAAGACTTCCATTTGCGTTTGAATAGATGGCATTAAATGCCTTTGTTCCCATTTTAGTTCACATATATGTGCTGTTGATTTTTTTTTTGTTTCTTTATAAGTACAATTTTGTTTGTTCTTGAAGATATTTTATCTTTGTTAAATCTTTTTGCATAAGCTTTATTTCCTTGTCTATACTTTAGTTTAAAATCTTCTTATCTGATTTATTTTGTTTTGCATACAACTCTTCATTTTATTGTTTGCATACTTATCCTATTGTTTGAATCTATATATGTATTTATTTTTATTATCTCTAGTATTTATATATATACAATTTGTTTGTATTAACCCATATCATTACATAGAGAACATTTCAAATTTAAATACATATTAAATGAATTTCATAAGTATACTTTATAAATTCAAGAATTTAGACTTAAACGAAATTGAAGTTCTATTAACACATATTCTTGTTTGTTATGCATATATATTTTTACTTATATTTATCACTCATTTAAAAACTTAAACTATCAAACATTTATTTACTTTCGTATAACTTTATAATATTAATATTATCAATATTTTATT
This sequence comes from Allium cepa, assembly GCA_030765085.1. Classification (NCBI taxonomy): domain Eukaryota; kingdom Viridiplantae; phylum Streptophyta; class Magnoliopsida; order Asparagales; family Amaryllidaceae; genus Allium; species Allium cepa. The sequence goes on from CM060946.1 coordinate 217,379,452, forward strand.
TTTCTTGAAATTTCACAATTTGAATTTAAAAGTTCAAATAAATCACAAATTTAAACACACAAATTCCCGGGATGTTATAGGTTAACTACTCATTCCTTCACTACCTCCTTTGACAACTTCCATTTCACACGAAGACATAGAAACTAAAGAAATAGATATAAGGATAATATGTAATAGAAAAATAACAAATACGTCCTAGATGATTACCCCAATAATCATCATATACTCCTATTGTTCGTTTAATATAAGGTAACTACCCAACGCACCCAAAGAGACAAGGACTCTAAGTCTCATCTAATATAATAACTCGTGTCTCATATATAATATATTATTACGAATGAATCGTCTTTGATACCAAATTGTAACACCTTACCTCTATACCCACTATACAAGAGTATTTTCGAATAACACTGCCTGATAATATGGAGAATAAGGCTACGTGGGGTACACACATGAATATTTTCTTTGGCTAACACTAGTACGTATCCAAACATTAAATAAATAACTCACCTATACGTACGTAGTATCGGCAGAAAGCAATAAATACGTGTGCTTTCAAGACAGAACAATACACAATATATGGTAAATAATAGAGATCGCAGAGTCAATCGCAGCGATAATATATAATATACAGTATATGTCCAATAAACATCACAATGATATACATGCAAGAAACTATACAATACAGAATGAACATCTATAATAATGAATATCTAGTCTCCACTATGCCTAGAAAATACAAGCTGGTCACATTGTTCATGTACTTGAAAGACCTCGGACTAACCCAAGTATTATATAAATAACACACAGGTCAGACTATATCTGAATCAGGGACATAATAATATGATAACATTCATAATATCAAAAGTATGCGGTAGTGTATGCATGGTACATATATATATAATTAAAATATCATAGACAATCACAAATGCATCACATAATCTCAACTATCAAAGAACCGTGCATAAGATGTCATCGTCCATATAAAACCACATCAAATATTATCCAATGGGAATGATCTCAAATAGGTAAATCATCCACATTAAAATCATCAAAATCAAGAAATCATCAATACTTGAGATATCATCAAGAATAGTCAAGTATATCTCTCAACCAATAAAATACCATCATCAAACAATCTAAAATAGACATTTTGATTGAAAAATATGGGGGACCTACCCATCAGTTGGATATAATAAAAGGTATGAGAATCCACTATACTCTGGACACATATCCAGATATAATCTCATCGATCTTTTTGTATATATAAATAAATCAAAATATTACGTGACTAGGAATAAATGTACGATAGGCACGAAGTCCTAAGTAGAGTCATATATAAATCAATATGTGGTCACCTAATCCTAAGTCTCCTAACCCATATCTATAATTATGTGAGTCGTATCAACACAATATGTCAATCTACCATTACGTTAGAACCAAAACGGAGACCGATGGTCGTCTACCCAACCAGATCTGCTCTTACAGTCTTCAATTACCTCGATGGCATCGTGACACATATCCAGTAGTGGCTCGTCAATGTATAGCCTCTTAGTCATGACCCTACTTTTCCCTAATATGTAACAAACTATTGGCCTATGCGACATAACAAAGGGGTTATAGGGCACCTGCTATATAGGTCACCTAACTCAAATATTGTGATGTGTGGAAACTACCCCATGGATCAACCAACCTAAATCATGTCATGCACATCAAATAAAATATCCAACGACGGTGTCATGGATTTGGGGTGCAACCCGAAGATCTGGCAGCAATGGTAGCTTCTAGCCATGTAGTTATTTTTAATGCTAATAAAAGGAGTACATCATGATAGTGGTAAAATATATCAATAAATATAAGGGCACCTACCCAACTCGCACCCACGAGCATCACCTCATATAAGTACAATTTCATAATACTATTCCCGTCATGTTAAGTGTCGTAAACTTACAATGAATAACAGAGTAAATATCACAATGGTATCTCATACCACTACGTGATACTCAAACGTTATTCGCTACTTATAAAGTAAATCCAATCTCTAAATATTCTATATAACAAGTCCAAAGAATAGCCGAAGAAATATTATCGTATATCCTATCCCAAAGGTATTATAACTATGTTTCTTCTGATTTCTCATCACACAGAATTAAATATTAAAAAATTCAAAAGGTAGGATGTCATCGTCGTATTATATCAAAATCACTAATCAAATCTATGTCAATAGTAAATCATTCACAATATCGAAATTTGTATAGGAAATGAGAACGAAAATACAGAAATGACACATAAAATTTCAATTTTACTTCAAAAATGAAATAATAATGAAGTTTGACAAAATATTTCTTTAATAATAAAATCAAATATGCAAATATATATGTATAACATTCAAACTAACTTAATAGACGTCAAACATAAAATCCAAGTCCACTGAAGCCCGATTTAGGTATCTTGTATCTTGCAAATAGACAAAGACAAATATATTAGAGCTTAAATAAATATCTCACGGCGGAACTAACTAAAATAGAATAGCAAGTAAATACTCACCAATATAATAACACTTTCTAAACAAGTGTCTCAAAGCTGGAAAGTTTCTGTCATCTACCTAACCTATAGGATGTTATGAAGGGGGTCAAAACTAAAATTCTGGTGAATGGACAAATTATACACTTCTATGCTTAATCTACATATAACGTTTTATTTTCGTTTTCTGTTATATTAGGTTTATTGGGTTTATAATGCTCTCGCCTCTATGCATGAATCGACCCATCTACTCCCTATTAGATTAAAACCTAATAACTAATATATATAATGTAGATATATGATCAATGACTGTCTCGGTCCTAGGTACTACCCTTAGTACCTTCCATATCCTCCTCGAAAAGGACTCCATCGTCTCGCCGCTAGAGCGTGTTGTGACTACATCTGTAAAGCACAGCTTTGTGAGGCCTACAATGCAGATGTTTCATCATCTATTATGAAAACGTAAAACTGCGTCCGCGCTAAACTATACTATTGCTCGGACATTCACAATGTACCACCTAGTGTGTACCTTGAGGACTATACGTAATCATTCTGTCTACTCCCTAAATCCCACTTAACAAGGTCTACCTTGTATGGAACTCGGTCGTGGATTTTCTATATTTGTAAAGGACTGCTTCATTATGCCAACAATACAAATATTCTACTTGGTCTGTCTTTTTTCTCATCGAAGTTGTGGCCCCCTTGCAGCCACCCCTCAATTAATCGAAAGACCACTAAAGAACTAAGTGGCTGTGCCCTACTTCAAACAATCTAAACATCTAATTGGCTGCGCCCCTCATCCAATGTCTCAATAGTGAAAGAATCATTGGCCTTTTGGTTTAACTCTAGTCTTTCCCGAACTCGCTTCTTGGTTTGATGTTGGCCCAATATCCGCATGCGACTATCCATTTGGGTCCTGCCCACTAAAACTTACTCGCAAGTCAGAATACGATATCATACTAATATCCTACTCCAAACATCAACCCTTTTGACTACTTACAATGGCCCTACCATGCAAAAGTAGTCAACGCATGTTAGTCCGTGAGATGAAGATTTTGATAACAACAACCTTAGAATAGATTATAAAATATAAATACTAACAGTATAAGTTTATATATATATATATATATATATATATATGTATATGCATGATTTAACCATGCAGGTAATAAGAATGAAGACTGTATAGTATAGAGATTCAAGATATCAAGATTGAAGACTCATGAGTATCAAGATTATCAAGAGTTCAAGAGTTCAAGTAATTTATCTTTGGAAATTTTGTTAAAACTCCTGGAAAAGCACTGGCATCTTAAAATCCAATTTATTCGTGGAATGGAACCCTAAGTAGGATGGAACCTACGAAAAATCTAGTGGAACATTGTTTTGTATCCGCTAACTTTTTATTCAAAATGATTTTTCAAAATTATATCTTGTTTTCAAAATGATTTCAAAACCTTCCTTTTAAAAGCATAAAAAACATCTATCCTGATTTCAAATACTTTTATCCTCAAAATAATCTATAATTTCAAAATCAATTTTTCCTTGTTTTTAAACTATCTTTTAAATATAATATATTTAATTTTTAAATATTTATACTTAGATTTTAAATATAAAATTATAGTAAAATTTTGTATATATTATTCTTTATATTTAATTATGTATTTTAATTATAGTCAAGTATATTTATAAAGTTTAAAATAGTTTTAATATAAAATAAATGTTATTTTCAAAGAAACTCAAAACACCAAAAATCCCTTTTGGATGTCGACACACTCAAGTACCCCATGTCGACATGGTGTCAGTTGAGTTCAAAATTTAAATTTCAAAAGAAGTGTCTATTCGTCATAACTCTTCACGAATGGACATGGCTGTTGTTCTTCTATAAATAGGGGTTAGTTTCAATGAATTTTAATTCGGTTTTTTTGGTTTTTCACTCCTCTTTTTCTTACATATTTCTATATACATATTCTTACCGTTACTCTGCCGAAATCAACATTGAATCTAAATAGATTATCTCTGGTTTGATTCTCTATCACTATCTCAACAAGATCCTCAGTGCTATTCAGAGTCATAGGCTTTTTGTAATCAACTTAGCGAGAAAAGGTGTGATTGTAACCTTGGAAATCAATCAAGCGAGATAAGGTGTGATTGTAGCCTTGAGAAATCAATTGGGTGAACTTGTTGCCCGGGAAATCAAGTATCTCTACCCAGAGGATTGTGATTCTAGAGGGTATACCTCGTTGTCTTGAAATTGAGGGTGTAATTGTAAAGATTGCTTTTGAAAGGAAATCCGTACTTGTGTGCGGGACTAGATGTAGGGTAACTCCGAACCAGTATAAAATCCGGCGTGTTCTTTCCTTTACTATTTTTACTTAATATTTACATCTGTGTTTGATTTTGTGACCATATCTGTGTCTGAATATTGCATACATTTGTGTTTAAATTAACAAAAACTAAAAAGATTTAACAATTCTCTAAAACACTATTCACCCCCTCCCTCTAGTGTTTATCCTTAGCCTTAAGATCCTTAATCCACATTTCTCACATTTGGTATCAGAGCAAGGTTTTCAAAGTTTCGTAATATGATTTTTGAAAAAAAATTAAAATGTCTATGTTTGTTAATACTAGTTTAGAAATATTCAGATCATCATTGTCTTTTGAGTCTGCATATAATCAATCTTCAAATTCAAGTTGTCTACTAAAATTGTTTGATGTGCAGGAATCATGCTTTATGGCTATTGCGGAATCAATACACAATGGACAAATTGTGCAGATCAGAAAGGACAAATGGATACTCGATAGTGGATGTTCTAGACACATGACTGGCAATCCAGATATGTTAAATGATATAATATACAAAGACGGAGGACTAGTTAACTTTGGAGACAATTCAAAAGGATATGTGATTGGCATCGGCAAAGTCGGTAACTCTAAACTCCTATTATTACTAATGTTTTGCCATATAAAAATCTGAAACATAATCTGCTAAGTATAAGTCAACTTTGCGATAAAGGATACAAAATTAAATTTGAAAGATAAGTGCCACATTGAAGATAACAATTCAACCATAATATTTGAGGGAGTTAGGAAAAAGAATATTTATATTCTTAGTATGAAAGTTTCAAATGATAACTTATGTCTTTTGGCAAATACAAGTGACCTTGGGATTTGGCATAAGAGATTTGGGCATTTGAATTTCAAACTCTTATCTAGACTGTCAAAACATGATCTAGTAAGAAGTCTTCCTAAAATGAATTTTAAAGTAGATAGTCTATGTGATGCATGTCGATTAGGAAAACTTAGAAAAAGTTCCTTTAAATTAAAAGATATGATTTCAACTTCTAAACCTCTTGAATTACTTCACCTTGATTTATTTGGTCCATCTCAAATTCTGTTAATAAATCATAGTAAATATATTTTTGTAATTGTAGATGATTATTCTAGATTTACATGGACAATATTTTTGAAAAATAAAAGTGATACTTTTGAATGTTTTAAGAACTTTACAAAAAGGATTCAAAATCAACTTTCTCTAAAAATTATAACCATTCATAGTGATGACGGTGGTGAATTTGAAAATGAAAAGTTTGAGGAATTCTGCAATAAAAGGGGAATAACTCATAATTTTTATTTCCAATAACTCCACAACAAAACGGAGTAGTAGAACATAAAAATAGGACGATTCAAGAGTGTGCGAGAACTATGCTTTCAGATAGTAAATTACCAAAGAATTTTTAAACAGAAGCAGTTGCTACCGCCTATTATATTTTAAATAGAATTTTAATTAGACCTTTAACTAATAAGACTTCTTATGAACTTCTTCACTCAAAGAAACCTAAAGTATCTTATTTTAGAATTTTTAGAAGTAAATGTTTTATTTTAAATACTAAAGATAACTTAGATAAATTTGATCCTAAATCCGATAAAGGTATCTTTATCGGATATTCTAATAGAAGTAAAGCGTACATAGTATTTAATTTAAGAACTAACACCATTGAAGAAACAATGCATGTGTCCTTCGATGAAAAGTTCAAAAATTTTGAAGATACAAATGATGAAGATGATTTAATTACTCAAAATCAAGAGTCAACTGAAACTAATAATGGAATTAATTATCCTGATAAAAGGACTAAACTTTCAAAAGATCATCCTATTGAAAATATACTAAGAGATATGCAATCTGTAGTTAAAACTAGAAATCAACTAAGTCAAATGAATAATGTAGCTTTTATATCAACTATTGAACCCAAAAATCCAATAGAAGCATCAACTGATGATTTATGGATTTTGGCTATGCAAGAAGAACTAAATCAATTTACAAGAAATGAAATTTAGGAACTTGTTCCTAGACCTGAAAATAAAACTATAATTAGAACGAAATGGGTTTATAAAAATAAAATGAATGAACAAGGAGAGGTAGTTAGAAATAAAGCACGTTTAGTCACTCAAGGTTTTTATCAAGAAGAAGGAATAGATTTCGATGACACCTTTCCCCCGTAGCAAGATTAGAAGCCATTAGGATTCTACTTGCTTTCGCAAATCATAATAATTTTAAATTATATCAAATGGTTGTTAAAAGTGCCTTTTTAAATGGATTTGTAAAAGAGGAAGTATACGTTGAACAACCACCACTTTTTGAAAATGAAAAATTACCTAATCATGTTTACAAACTTACGAAAGCTTTATATGGCCTAAAACAAGCTCCTAGAGCCTGGTATGATAGACTAAGATCTTATTTATTACAATCAAATTTTGAAATTAGTAAAGTAGATAATACTCTTTTTATTAAAAGAAATAAAAAAGATATTCAACTAGTACAAGTTCACGTAGATGTTATCATTTTTGGATCAACTAACTTTGAAATGAATAAAGAATTTTCTGAAATAATGACAAAAGAGTTTGAGATGAGTTATATGGGTGAATTAAAATTATTTTTAGGATTACAAATAAAACAATTAGATAATGGTATCTTTATTAGTTAAGAAAAATATGCTAAAGGCCTAATTAATAAATTTGGTTAGACTACTACGAGTGGGAAATCCACTCCCATGGCAATCAATGAGTACCTTAGTAGCGAAAGATGTAGATCAAAAGTTATATAGAGAAATGATTGGATCACTACTCTATATTACTGCTAGTAGACCTAATATCATGCATAGTGTTTGTCTCTGTGCAAGATATCGATCTCAACTAAAGAGACCCACTTAAAAGCCGTAAAACGTATCATATGATATGTTAAACACACCTCTGATTATGGCTTATTTTACCCTAAAAATGATTCTTTTGACTTAATATCTTACTGTGATGCTGATTATGCTGGTTGTAAATCAGACCGAAAAAGTACAAGTGGAACTTGTCACTTTTTCGGGCATTCTCTGATTTCCTGGTTTAGTAAAAAGCAAAACACGGTTTCTTTATCAACAACTGAAGCAGAATATATTTCTGCTGCTTTGGCTTGTTCTCAAGTAATATATGCAACAAACTTTAAAAGATTATGGTTTAAGTTTTTCGAAATCACCAATTTATTGTGATAATACTAGCGTGATAAATTTATTCAAAAATACTACTCAACGTGCTCGAACTAAACATATTGATATCAGAAATCATTTTCTCAGAGATAATATAAGTAAGGAAGTAATCGCTCTAGATTATATCAATTCTGAGAATCAAATTGCTGATATCTTAACAAAACCATTAAATGAATCTATATTTACTAAATTAAGAAGAGAATTAGGTATTTGTTCAGTAACTGAAATATAAAATATAAATAAACAAAGCATAATTCAAAATAAATTAAATAGGCAAAAATTTAAGAACCATGTCGACATACAACGTTTTTAATCTTTTGAAATTTTTCCCACCAAAATTCAAATAATTTGTAATGTATTCTTCACATTTTCGAAATTTTATTCATCCTTTCTGTTATCTCTCTGTTCTTTTCTCTAAAATCAAATAATCAATGGTCTCCTCTTCCAAATCAAACATAAAATCAACATTTTCGTTCCCCTCTCCTACGTCTGGTCCATTTCAACGTCCTACTCTCGCTCGTGTGACTAAAATAGAGGATTCTCTAAAGGATGCACTTTAGTTAATGACTGAAATCCATGTAATGCAACCTCGAATGGCCAAGGAACAAGAAAGGCAAGGCAAAATCCTTAGGAATTTGCAAAAAATTCTAATGGACAATCATGCTAACCCAATCTTGATTGAAGAAGACTCTTCAGGAGATCATGTACAAGAGGCCAGCAAAGAAGAAGAGGAACCCATGGAAGATATGCGTGCGGAGGATGACGACAAAGTCGTGTGCGTTGAAGAAGTGTTTTTTGACAAAGATGGGAATCTTGTCGAATAACGTGGAAATTTTAGTTTCCACTATCCAAACTGTTCGATTCATAGATCTCCTATGTTCAAAAACACACATTAGTTTCTTCTCTTTCTTTACCATTGTTGTATGTTTCTTCTTACGTTTCCCACGAAAATGTAAATATAATTATATGATTAATAAATAAATTATATTCTTATATGTGTTCTTCCCTATTAATAACTATATGGTTATTATATATACTTAGAATAGTTAGTAGTTTAGGATTAGGTTTACTATTAGATCTAAGTGTTGATTATTTGTGATAACACTATCATTATAATCACATGTCATAGAGTATTAGATTTAGGGGGAGTTCTATAGTTTGGTGTTATATAGTTTAGAGTTAGTTTTTGGTTGATGAAAAAGGGGGAGAAGTATAAAATAGGATAGTTAGGCATAGATTAAGGGGAGTTATTAGGATAGAAGTAATATTTTATAAACAAAGGTTGACATCATCCAAAAGGGGAGATTGTTAGTCCATGAGATGATGGTTTTGATGACAACAACCTTAGAATAGATTATAAAATATAAATACTAACAATATAAGTTTAGATATATATGTATATGCAGGATTTAACCATGTAGGTAATAAGAATGAAGACGGTACAGTATAGGGATTCAAGATATCAAGATTGAAGACTCATGAATATCAAGATTATCAAGAGTTCAAGTAATTTATCTTTTAGAAATTTTGTTAATACTCATAGAAAAGCACTGGCATCTTAAAATCCAATTCATTCGTGGAATGGAATCCATTTCGAGCATGTTAAAGGGATGGAACCCTAGGTAGGATGGAATCTACGAAAAATCTAGTGGAACATTGTTTTGTATCCGCTAACTTTTTATTCAAAGTGATTTTTCAAAATTATATCTTGTTTTCAAAATGATTTCAAAACCTTTCTTTTAAAAGCATCAAAAACATCTATTCTGATTTCAAATACTTTTAGCCTCAAAATAGTCTTTAATTTCAAAATCAAAATATCCTTGTTTTTAAACTATCTTTTAAATATAATATATTTAACTTTTAATTATTTATACTTAGATTTTAAATATAAAATTATAGTTAAATTTTGTATATATTATTCTTTATATTTACTTATGTATTTTAATTATAGTCAAGTATATTTATAAAGTTTAAAATAGTTTTAATATAAAGTAAAGGTTATTTTCAAAGAAAATTAAAACACCAAAAATCCCTTTGGGATGTCGACATACTCAAGTACCCCATGTCGACATGGTGTCAGTTGAGTTCAAAATTTAAATTTCAAAAGAAGTGTCTATTCGTCATAACTCTTCACGAATGGACATGGCTGTTGTTCTTCTATAAATAGGGGTTAGTTTCAACGAATTTTAATTCAGTTTTTCTGGTTTTTCACTACTCTTCTTCTTCCATATTTCTATATACATATTCTTACCATTACTCTGCCAAAATCAACATTGAATCTAACTAGATTATCTTTTGTTTGATTCTCTATCACTATCTCAATAAGATCCTCAGTGCTATTTAGAGTTATAGGCTTTTTGTAATCAACATAACGAGAAAAGGTGTGATTGTAGCCTTGGAAATCAATTAAGCGAGACAAGATGTGATTGTAGCCTTGGAAAATCAATTGGGTGAACTTGTTTCCCGGGGAATCAAGTATCTCTACCTAGAGGATTGTGATTCTAGAAGGTGTACCTCGTTGCCTTGAAATCGAGGGTGTAATTGTAAAGATTGCTTTTGAAATGAAATCCATACTTGTATGCGGGACTGGATGTAGGGTAACTCCGAACCAGTATAAAATCCGGTGTGTTCTTTCCTTTACTATTTTTACTTTATATTTGCATCTGTGTTTGATTCTGTGATCATATCTGTGTCTGAATATTGCATACATTTGTGTTTAAATTAACAAAAACTAAAAAGATTTAACAATTCTCTAAAACACTATTCACCCCCCTCCTCTAGTGTTTATCCTTAACCTTAAGATCCTTAATCCGCATTTCTCACAAAGCATACTCTCCTGATGGAACACCTACAGACCTGCCTCTAGGGTACTGCTTCGTTAGGCCTACCCAGAGGGCCATCCTAGAGTACTCTCACATCCCGTTAAAGTCTCGTACTTTCTTCTAGCCCAAAGTAACTAAGTTGGATGTGCTCTTCTATGCTAAAATCGGTGATGAACTGCTTCGTTAGGCTCTTCATCTGTAGGGCTACTTCAAATGCATCTTTCTATTTTGTTTGACCCAAAGTCTAATCCTTTATTTTTGCATTTAGTTTACTTTTCTTTTTATGTTGGCTACTTATTTACCCTAATTAGCATAAGCTTGTTCCACCCTCACCTAGCTATTGCGAGACCATCAGTTCCTAACTGAAAGAGAATGCTGTTGGTATGGGCCCTGTTTCTATGTTTACTTATTAACTTGGTGTAAGTTTTAAAATAAACCTCTTCTGTTATTTCTGCTCTATTCGATTATTAACTTAATCTAAGTCTTAAAATAAGCCTTCTCTATTCTTTTTCTATTCTAGTCTGTCTTCTTTTATTATGATATTGAATTCTCTTTAATTCTCTAATATTATATGACAATCTAGGCTTGGGACTACGTCCTACTATCACAAATTTACTTATCATAATAACTGCTTCGCTTTTGTTCTACTATCTATGTAGTAAATGCAGATCAAGGTACATTTATGTTTATTGCCTTCAGTCTTGTCTAATAATTAACTTGATTTCTTATGTACTTTCCTTTATTCTTTGCTTTATTTTCTTATATTCTAGGAAGTAGTCCTATTCTATTTGGTTGGCTAAAAAAGCTATGCTAAAAATCCATTTCCATGTTTTTAATACTAAATAATGCTATAAACAATAACCCGTAACTGCAAGATATTTCTTTTATTATTTCTTTACTTTTTTAGGTAGTGCAAATACAGTTGTACCTCTATTTTATACTAATTTCCCTGTTTCTTTCTTTTATTCTTGAAGTTACGCTTATTTTTATCTGTTTAAATATTAAACTATGGAAATGTATTCTCTTTTCTAAACCAACCAACTAATCTATCACTAACTTCCCAATTAAGTTATTAAATTTTCCACTTTTTATTCATTTTTCCCATTTTAGCATAATATGTAAGATCGATTTCACCCTAGAGGGAGGGGGTGAATAGGGTGATACAAATAATTATAAAAATTTAATGCGGGAATATATAAAATAATTGTAATATAGATATAGCAGAATAATAGCAGCACAGATAATAGTAGAATAATAAAAGCAAAAATAGAACAACACAGATTTACCCAGCTTTGGCAAAACCCTACCTACGTGCTGCCCTCAAGGTTTCTACTAAAAATTAAGTAGTTAGACGCTTACATACGTAAACTCGTGACTTCTGTTATCGAGTAACCAAACTCTACGCTCAAAACCATGCAATAACTCAGCCATTGAGTTGCGATTCTTGAACTACACCACCATAGTTCGTCCCCTAGTCCCACGACTAGAATTTACAAAAGTTCAAAAGTGAAATACAAAATAAAAATAACTAGATAAAAATAGAAACCCTAAATTTAAAAAAAAAAACAGCCTAACATAATAAGATCGACCCAAATTAAAAAGGAATCCTTCTTTTCTTACGTCTTCAGCTTTGAATCCTTGCGCAGAAAAAATGGATGCCTCGTTTCTTCTTTCGTTCCTCTATCAGATTTAGGGGTTTTCGAATTTGAGCATGCCGATTAATTGTTGATCGATTGAATTGATATTCTCTTGATTGCTTTGACGATCGATCATCTCTCTGATTTGCGAACGGCTACTTCAATTCGTCGAGTTCGATTTGACTTGGTATGTGATTTCCTTTTTGCTTTTTTGGTTAATTTGCTTGAACTCGAATGCTCGGAAAATGCCAATGATGATTGGGTTTTGTAGGGTTGAAAAACCTAAACTATCGTTCGAATATATTTATTTGAATTCGTCAATTAATATGCTTGGTCGTTCGATTTAACTTGAATGTTGGTGATTAATCTTGAATTGTTCAGTTCGTATATTTTCGTTACTTGATAATCATGACTTTCGTTTCTGACTTGTTAGATTCTTCCTTGGTCACCACGGCTCTGACTTTGGTATTAAAAATTGTGATAATCTGGAAGTTTTGATTTTTGTTATTTTTGTTTTCTGACTTTCACGATTTGCTGGATTTTGAGATGAAAATTGACTTGATAAATTCTGATTGAATTCGGCCTTGACTTTGTTCCAATTTTTTACTTGTTGTATTCGAAATTGAGACAATATTTTGACTTGTTAAAAAAACTTTCGACTTGTTAAAATTCTTTTTCCTCTGATTGAAAATGTGTGACCACGACTTTGCTTTGATATTGAACTGCATATGTATTCATGTTGTATTTGACTTGATTTGGTTATTTTGAAATCCCCTGCGACAATTGAACTACTGCAGCTCATTATTCACTGTCTTTTTGTGTACTACCCTGGTGCACTTGCTCATTCGAGCTGCTGTCTTCATTATGTCTTGGTTGAAGTGTTGTTTAGCTTGATATTGCACTCGGTTTCACTTGAGTCTTGTTGCACCCCTTGTTGTCACTCTGTTGCAGTTTGCATTTTTGTGATGAGTTGCTTCAAGTATGATCACGAACATTTGCATATATATATATATATATATATATATATGTATGTATGTATATGTATATGTATGCATGTATGTATATATATATATATATGTGTATATGTATGTATATATGTATATATGTATATGTATGTGTATACACATATCTTGTTGTACTAAACTATTCATTTACATTGCTTGGAAAACATTTGTTGTTGTTGTGCATCACTTTTGCACTGTGTTGGTCCGAATGTGTTTGTTAGTCTGGTTTTATGTAGAGCTTCATGAAGTCACAACCGTGTTCATAGTTTTCCTTAACCACGGGTAATCTTCTTCTGGTTGTCACACACACACATACAGATATGTATATGTGTGTGTGTGTGTGTGTGCCTGTACTGTTTTCTTGTTCCACTCGAAGTGTGTCATCATATATGTACATACATACATATGTATTTGTGTATGTATGTGTCGTTGAGTTGCACTGCACTTGTATCATCACTGGTGGTCTTGTATTCTCTGATACATTTTTGCATATGTTAAGCCTAGTGTATTTACATGATTTTTGCATATGTATACTGCTTACAATATGCATATTTATACTGCTTACAATATGCACTTGTATATGGTTCATGTTGAACTCCATTATGATGATTTGCATTCATCTTGAATTCCTTTCCTTCGAGTCTGTGCTGCTCTGTTCCTCATGTATACTTGATTCTGGTCTTGGCCTTGGTTTCTTTATAGTCTGGTATAGGTTGCTTTGACCAGTTCAATGAGCTTGTTACATTGATGGTGTGTTCATTTGTTTGGGGCTTTGTGTTTCATGTGTACAGTACTGTTTGGACTGTCTAGCCTGAACAGTTGAACTGTTTGGTGAGGTTGAGTAATTTTTTAAGTGTACGCATTGATTTTTTGATCTAGGCTTGTTTTATGTTTGTTTTTGAATTCTTATGACAATTTTGTGATGTTTTTGTAATGCACCTGAGTTGAACCTAGCTTTGGCTCGGGTTTGACCTTATGCTTATGTCATGACTTTATTTGTATTGCACTTGAGTTGAATCTAGCCCCGGCTCGGGATTGACCTTATGCTTAGTTGTCCCTGTAGTTTTATCAAGTGTATATCGTTGTGCATATGGCCTTATGGCATGCACAGTGATACATTGTGCATATCATAAGCTGTTCGTGTATAATGAATTCAAAAATGAATATGATGATGAACAACCCAATAACCCAGGCAAATAACATTTTTAAAATACACATTTCATTTTACACCGCGCAAATATTTCTTTTTCAATTTTACCGCATCAGTGTTTATTTTGCAGATAACTCAGATGCTGGATTCAATCTGGAGTAGAGTTGAAGATAAATTCGAGTGAATGAGCGATATGTAGTGAGGTGCAAATGTATAGTGAAACATTGTATTTTGATGGAAACAGTATTGTATTGGAAACTGTATTGTAATGGAAACTGTATATATATATAGTGGGAGCTCAAATTTGTACTATTCAAAATTGTAATAAAATATTTATTTGAATAAAATATTTGTTTGAATTTAAATTCTATATTATTTATTTTATTTAACAAATATTTATTTAATTATGTGAAAATAAAATAGTATAGTAACAAATACATTTAAATGAATTATATATATATATATATTTGTTTATTTTCATCAAATAAAAATCATATACTTGCATATTCAACAATCTCCCCCTTTTGATGATAACAAACATATATTAAAGATTTTGAATTTATCAAATGTATTTGGTCATCGATGAACTCTATTTGCTCCCCTATTTGAATGCTCCCTCTCTACAACAAAGCTCCTCCTTCATATATGCACGAAAATAAATAAAAATATACAAATGAACCTAGATGCAAATAGAAAATTCAAAATAAAATATTTGACCTTTATTTACCAAAATCTTAACTTCTCTCTCCCCGTTTTGTTATCAGCAAAAGAGTAATAGTATTAGAAAAAATAAGATAAAGTGATGGACATTAATACAACATTAATACCCAATCAAGTATAAATATTAAATTTCAATAAAAAATCAAAAAAAATCATAAATACTCTGTTAGGCGCATATTCCACTTTAGAATGATTGGCATGATGTAAAACCATATAGTTGTGTCTATTTGTGACATATTTATATCACGAATTTGAATATCTACTAACCATGCATAATCGTTAGGACTTTTAAATGAGATTAGTAGTGTTCCAAATAATTTATAAAAAAATGAATTCAGGTATCTTCTAACCAAGCATAACCGAGAGGACTTTCAAATGGAATTAGAATCTACTTGTCCATTTAATAATCAATTTTGACATGCGTTCCATACATGCATAACCATGAGGACTTTTAAATGAGCATGAAAGCACACAATCAAAAATTCCAAGTAATTCACCCATGCATAACCTTGAGGACTTTTAAAAGAGAGTGAATACTTTGGATGTTTTTATTGCTAAAAATATAATAAAATGAAAAACAAATAATTTTCCATTTAAAATACCACATATTGACATATTATATTGGATTTTGATGAGTGATGGTCGTTAGAATTATGATAGAAATAGAGATTGCATTGGAATTTTTACCCATCAAAAGTTATTATAAATCTTGTTTAAATTTCTAAAGAAATTTACTAAATATACTGTCTCAAGTTATAATATATGATTAATATCAACACTCATCACTTTTCCAATCGCTATTTATCTATTCAATAATCAGTAGGGAGTCAGATTAGTTAATGTAGTCATTCAAAAATAATTATAAAATCAAATTTTCTAAAATAACTAATCATAAATAAGGTCAAAAGAAACTATTTTCTGGAAGGGGTTTTATAAGAAAAATGACTGCTAATTGAAAATAAGCTGAAATGAAATTTATGCAGATATTTTCTTTAAAAATGATGCAACTACTGAATGTCTCAATATAAATCACGTTCCACTAGTAATTTTTCCATCAACTAGATTACCAGTGTAATCTGCATCCAAATTTTCCTTTGACTCAAGATTATCTTTAGTTGGATGTCATAGACCGGACTGTGAAGTGTGCAACAAAATACCAAAAAATCTTTTACAGCTTTTATACGAAATTCTTTTGAATTTGACCTGAAAACATTTAGATAAACAAATAATGAACACGATGTCATAATAAAATAAACAAATATATCCACGTGTATCTTGAGTAATCATCAACCAATATTGTTAGTCTAAGCAAATCGATATGAAATATTTCAACGATGACTGGTCAACATTTTTTAAAATCAAATCAATACTTATTTCATTATCACATAACTGGCTGAATTAAATCTGATTATGGTGCAGATTTTCACATTTAATATTGTTCAAGATAAATATACCGTTACCTATTTTACCTTCACGATAATTTTTCGTTGTTACTCATTGTGATTCTGCCACCTTTACACTAGGCTAAGGAACTTTGATTTGTCACCCTTGGTGTGCCTGGAACAACCAGAATCCAGGTAACACTATTGTTGTTCCTTAGCCTACCACCACACCTACACGAGAAAAGATTTTTGTGACCTATTTGTTTTTATAGGTCCATGGTTGTTAGTGCCAAATGATTTTGGAAAATATGTTTGAGAAGACCCAAAACAATCTATATTTGTTCCTTTCGGCACCCAGATTTGTTTGACTCTAAGGGATTTTAAATTCGTGCCTTTTGGAACCCAAATTGGTATGGTTTTTACATTTTTGGGTCTATACCAACAATTGTATTGATCGTGTCCAATTTTTCTACAAATTGTGCACTCAGATTTGATTTGATTAATTTTTCTTCTAACAATTTTAGGTTGATTATATCCAAGTTCTTGTCCATCTGTATTAATAGTTTGTTTTCCTAATAGCATATTTAATGATCTTCCTCCTTTGGAAAAATTTTCTAAAGTTATAGACAATTGTTGGACTTGTGTTTTAAGATATTCATTTTCATTCAACAATTGTATGCACTTTTTAATAGAATTTTCTCTCCCTATATTATCACTTTCTTTCAAAATCAAAATTTCATTTTCAAGGGATTTAAATTTTAATTTCTTTTTTTTAATTTCTTCTTCAAGCGATGGACACTTATCACACTTAGGGCTCTTGGTTTGATAGTTTTTAACCAATTGGTCAATCCATTTATTAAATCTATCAAAGTATCTATTTATGAATCAATTGTAGCGTATTTCTCCCTAAGTCGTTCAAACCAGTCATTCATTTCATGGAAATATATAAGTAATTCTTAGTGAGTAAGTTTTGATACCTTATTTGGCTCATCATCATCGCTATCAGTTATATCACCTCGAAGACAGATATGCTTTTTCACTCTCACCGCTAGTGCTTTTATTATCTTCATCAGTTTCATTCCAAGTGGCTGCAAAACTTCTCCGTTTCTGTTTCTTTCCTTGGTTGAGTCGATTCTAGGGACAAATGGGCTTGATATGACCGGGTTTATTGCATTTGTAACATATGATTTCCTGCTCTTCTGAATTGTCTAGTGCTTTGATATTCTGCTTTTCAATTTTTGATTTAAAGCTGGATTTCCATACTTATGATTCCACCTTTTGAATTTCTTTATTAATAGTGCTAGCTCAGCTTCTCCATCATCATCATCATCATTACTTCCCATTGTTCCTTTAATAGCTGTTGATTTCTTTCGAGTATCACATCCTTCTCATTTTTCCTTGAATTTCATTTCTAACTCGTAAGTGGTGAGATTTCCGATGAGTTCTTCGACTTTGATTTGTTTTAGATCTCTTGATTCTTGAATGGCTGTAACTTTTGCTACGAAATTTCGTGGAAGCGCTCTGAGGATTTTTCGAACTAATTCCAATTCTGTGTATGATTTTACAAGAGCTTTTGAGTTGTATACGAGATTGGAAAGTCGTCCATACATCTCCTCGACATTTTCATCTTTGGCCAAAGTGAAGTTCCAATATTTGCTATTAAGCATGGCAAGACGAGATTCTTTGACTTGAGATGTTGCTTCGTGAGTCACTTCAAGTGTGTGTCATATTTCCTGTGCAGTTAGACAATGTGAGACACGATTAAATTCAATTTGATCTGATGAACTAATAATAGAATTCATAGCATTAGCATTAGCATTCTGTAGTTTATTTTCTGGATCTGTCCATTGATCCATTGGTTTATCTATTTCCCGATTATCTACCACTATAGTTGGTGTCCTACAACCTATCTCAACAATATTCCAAGCATCAATGGTTTTCAGAAAAATTTTCATTCTATTCTTCCAGTAAGCATATTCACCATTGAACATTAGTGGTCTAATTATGGACTGACCCTCAGCAAAAGCATTACTAAAAGAAGCTATTTAAAAAAATTTAAAACAAAAATTTGTTTTTGAAAAATCAAAATTTTAAAACAAAAATTGACTTCTGTTCCTTGCTCTGATACTACTTTTAGGATCGATCTCACCCTAGAAGGGGCGGTGAATAGAGTGATATTAATAATTATAAAAATTTAATGCGGAAATATATAAAATAATTGCAACATAGATATAGTAGGATAATAGCCACAGAAAATAGCAGAAATAGAACAACATAGATTTACCCAGCTTCGACAAAACCATGCCTACGTGCTGCCCCAAGATTTCCACTAGAAATTAAGTAGTCAGACGCTCACACGCGTAAAATTGCGATACCCGCTATCAACTAACCTAACTCTACACTCAAAACCCTACCACAACTCAGCCACTGAGTTGCGAATTCTCGAACTACACCACCATATTTCTTCCCCTAGTCACACAACTAGAATTTACAAAAGTTTAAAAGAGAAATACAAAATAAAAATAACTAGATAAAAATAGAAACCCTAAATTTAAAAAAAACATCCCAATATAATAAGACTGGCCAAATTACAAAGGAATCCCCTTTTTCTTTTCTTATGTCTTCGGCCTTGAATCTTTGCATAGAAATAATGGCTGCCTCGTTTCTTCTTTCGTTCCTCTTTCAGATTTAGGGCTTTGCGAATTTGAGCATACCGATTGATTGTTGATCGATTGAATTGATATTCTCGTGATTTCTTTGACGATCAATCGTCTCTCTGATTTGCGAACAGCTACTTCAATATGTCGAGTTTGATTTGAATTGGTATGTGATTTCCTTTTTGCTTTTCTGGTTAATTTGCTTGAACTCGATTGATCAGAAATTGCCGATGATGATTGGGTTATATTGGGTTGAAAAACATAAATTATCGTTCGAATATATTTATTTGAATTCGTCAATTAATATGCTTGGCCGTTAGATTTAACTTGAATGTTGGTGATTAATCTTGACTTGTTCAATTCATATATTTTCATTACTTGATTATCGCGGCTTTCGTTTCTGACTTGTTCGATTCTTCCTTGGTCACCATGGCTCTGACTTTAGTGTCAAAAATTGTGATAATCTAGAAGTTTTGATTTTTTTTATTTGAGCTTTCTAACATTCACGATTTGCTAAACTTTGAGATGAAAATTGAATTGATAATTTCTGATTGATTTCGGCCTTGACTTTGTTCCAATTTTTTGCTGGCTGTATTCAAATGTGAGACAATACTTTGATTTGTTAAAAAAACTTCAACTTG
The DNA here is from genome assembly GCA_030765085.1 of Allium cepa. Classification (NCBI taxonomy): domain Eukaryota; kingdom Viridiplantae; phylum Streptophyta; class Magnoliopsida; order Asparagales; family Amaryllidaceae; genus Allium; species Allium cepa. Next base: position 217,399,516 of record CM060946.1, read on the forward strand.
TTAAATTAATTTTTCCTCTGATTGATAATGTGTGACCATGACTTTGCTTTGATACTGAACTGCATATATATTCTTGTTGTATTTGACTTGATTTGGTTATTTTGAAATCCCCTGCGACATTTGAATCGCTGAGCTAATTATTCATTGTCTTTTTGTGTACTGCCCTAGTGCACTTGCTCATTCGAGCTGATGTCTTCATTATGTCTTAGTTGAAGTGTTGTTTTGCTTGATATTGCACTCGGTTTCACTTGAGTCTTGTTGCACCCCTTGTTGTTACTCTGTTGCAGTTTGCATTTTTGTGATGAGTTGGTTCAAGTATGATCATGTACATTTGCATATATATCTTGCTGTACTGAACTGTTCATTTAAATTGCTTGGAAAACATTTGTGGTGGTTGTGCATCACTTTTGCACTGTGTCTAATTCAAATGTGTTTGTTAGTCTGGTTTTATGTAGAGCTTCATGAGGTCACAACTATGTTCATAGTTTTCCTTGACCACGGTTTAATCTTCATCTGGTTGTCACATGCACATAGATATGTGTGTGTGTGTGCGCGCGCGCGCGCACGTGTACCTGTACTATTTTTCTTGTTCCACTCGAACTGTGTTATCATATATGTACATACATACATATGTATGTGTGTATGTATGTGTTGTTGAGTTGCACTGCACTTGTATTGTCACTGGTGGTCTTGTATTCTCTTATACATTTTTGCATATGTTAAGCTTAGTGTATTTACATGATTTTTGCATATGTATACTACTTACAGTCTGCATTTGTATATAGTTCATGTTGAACTCCATTATGATGATTTGCGTTAATCTTGAATTCCTTTTCTTTGAGTCTGTGCTGCTATGTTCCTCATGTATACTTGAATCTGGTCTTGGCTTTGATTTCTTTGTAGTCTGGTATAGGTTGCTCTAACCAGTTCATTAAACATGCTACATTGATGTTGTGTTCATTTGTTTGGGGCTTTGTGTTTCATGTGTACAGTACTGTCTGGACTGTCTAGCCTGAACAGTTGAAGCATTTGGTGAGGTTGATTATTTTTCAAGTGTACACATTGAATTTTTCTTCAAGGCTTGTTTTATGTTGGTTTTTGAATTCTTATGCTCGATGATTTTGTGATGATTTTGTGATGCACCTGAGTTGAAACTAGCTTTGTCTCGGGTTTGACCTTTTGCTCATGTCGTGACTTTATTTGTTTTGCACACGAGTGAACGAGCGATATGTAGTGAGGTGCAAATATATAGTGAAAAATTGTATTATAATGGAAATTGTATTGTAATGGAAACTGTGTATACATATAGTTAGAGCTCAAATTTATACTATTCAAAATTGTAATAAAATATTTGTTTGAATAAAATATCTATTTGAATTAAATTCTGTGTTATTTATTTTATTCAACAAATATTTATTTAATTATGTAAAAATAAAATAGTACATTAACAAATACATTTAAATGAATGTATATATATATCATCATCAAACAAAAATCATATACTTGCATATTCAACAATCTCCCCTTTTAACGATAACAAACATATATTTAAGATTTTGAATTTATTAAATGTATTTGGTCATTGATGAACTCTATTTGCTCCCCCTGTTTGAATGCTCCCTCTCTACAACAAAGCTCCCTCTTCATATATTCAACATAATTTACTATAAACTTCTAGTTTTTCTCTTTTTACTTCTGTTTTTCATATTTTACATCTAATTTTGTGAACCTAGTGTTTTCCTATTTTAGTCCGTATTTGCAAATTCTTCTCTTCAACTATTTTATTCGCGTAAAAAGGAATAAAATGAAGCTAACACTTACAGGCTAAATTTCAACTTTAAAATAGATGTAAATAATTGTAAATTTTTTACTTTTAGGCTTATGCCTTTCTCTAACCGTTAAGCCTAATATTATTCATATTTAATTGGATTACTATCTTCGTTTTCCATATAAATAATAACTAAATATAAGCTTTCTTATACAATTTACAGTTTTCAATAGAATTAATTACTAAAATAATTCTAAATTAAAATATTAAAAGGGAATCTAAAGATAATATATCGTAATCGTAAAAGATATATAATTATATCCACTCACATGTCGTCCTTAGCTTCAATTTCTATCTCGTTTAATTTTTTATGTTTTTCTCCGCTTTTTCTCCTTTTTAATTCACAGTAAATTCCCTGATTTGTTTGCGCAATTCTATGATTTGCTTGTATATATTTCCTTGGTTAATTTTATTTTTAGTTTGGGGAAAGATTTGATTGAGAGAGCGAAAAGGAAGAGGGAGAAGAGAAGAGGAGTTTGCTATAAACAATAGCAGGTGATTCAGAGAAAATAGTGTGGGCTAGGGTTAAGTTACGTTCAATTTATAGGTGCAGTAAACAATTAGGAACCATTCGATTAACCCTAAAAATAATCCTCACCATCAGGACTTGATTTGTTTACGTTAGCTTATAACGTATAACTATCCACTTCATTTGTTCCTTTGTTATACGACCTTATTAATTCACGTTTCCTTTTAAATAAGATTCTTCCATTAATTATCCAATTAATTTGATCATACACACACATATTATATACAATATTAATTGATTCTTATGCATTATAATTTTTTACCTATTTGAACACGTCAATTAATACGTCTATTAATTGAATCCATATAAAAGTTGTACTTTTTAATTTATTCTTATTAATTACCTTCATCATAGACCTAATTACTCTATTTGATTTTTGTATGTGTTCCCTTTTTTAACTTAGAAATAAATAATACTATAACTGGCGTTTTCTTCTAGCTAATTAGTTTACATTATTGGCTATTGTAACAATGGCATATCCTTTGATTAATTGACACCCTTTTTGAAACACTCAACTAATTGTCAAATAATTAATTGACATGTTTTCCCATTTTAATCAATATGAAAATTAATTCTTATGCGTCACTCAATCACACATTTATTAGTTGTACATATTTAAACAGCCAATTCATTACCCAATTAATTGACATACAAGTTTTCCTCTTTTATTAATTGACACTTACTTAATGTCTTTAATTAATTTCTTAATTATTTGATTGCATCAATTATAAACTAATATATGTATGTTATCATTTGATTTATTCCCCACATACATGTCCCTTTATTAGAAGATCCCTTAATTAATTAATGTTATAAGTGACATAATCTCTGACTAATTGACGTCTCTATTTCTCTTAATTAATTCCCCTTTTAATTGATTGATGCATCAATTAATGGCACACTCATTGGTAGCATATATCTATGTAACCTCTTATTTTTTAAATTCATACATTTGACATTTATATTTTTCATTATTTTGCAATTATGTTAATCCAATTGATTGTTATTAAAGCATGGGATGTTTCATTCTCCCCCCTAGGAAATTTCATCCCCGAAATTTGATAAGGGTTCAATCATGCAAAACTTGGTGCATCCATTATGCACTAACAACCATTTAGTGTACAATCAATTTTGCAGCAATCCATGCATAACGTAAAGTGCAATAAATTATAAAATATATGCATGTACAAGAATTTCTAAGCGGTACCTCCTATATGAATGCTTTTTCTTTTAGAAATTCTTTTTAAAACATGATGCATACATGATGTGAATGTAAATTTTATCACCATGTTTATTCTATTTAAATTAAATAAATGATCATATTGGGTATTTTAACTTGTTTTAACCAAAATCCATATTAATTTCAAATTGTCACATATCCATCTTCATATAGGGGTAAAACGGTCAGTTGTGTGCATATATTTCTTTGAGAAAAATTAATTAGAAATTTCCATACTATTTTATAGGAATTGATTTCGATTACAAGTTGTTTCATGAAGAAGATATGCATGCACAAAAAAGAACACAAAGGAATGAAGATGGAAATAATTCAAAGTGAAGATCATGGAGGACCCCACCTACCCATTACCTTAATTTACAAATTAGAGGCTAATGCACATGCTTATGGAATTAATGGTTTCATGTACACTTAAATGGGAATGATGACATGTTAATGATTACTTGGTGGCCACACTACCTCAAGGGCATTTTGGGCATTCCACAAAAATATGAATTAGGATTTTATACATGTATAAATACCCATATGTTTCATGTCCTCTTTCTCTTCCTCTTACTTAGTCTCTCTTTAGTTAGTTTTAGGCTCAAAATAAAATCAAGCTCTCTTCTTTCTTTTCATGGCTACTTAGCCATTTCTCTTTATGTTATTTTTTTTAGGCAACTTCAATACATGTTCTTTTCCTTTTCATGCTTATTTACTTTCATGTTGTAGTTTAGATTTATTTTTCATGCAAGTAGAATAGTTTTTTTTATCTTTCTTTCTTTTTCTCTCATGTTGCAAGCTACATTTGTTGGTTTAATCAAAAATATGAGAGCTAAACCTCTTCAATTTAGGGGGTAATGAAGCTCTTTAATTATGTAGCTCAACTATTTGCTAATTCATGCTCTATTTTTGTGCTTAATGATGATGTTAGAAATGGTTTACTAGTTGTTTTTGCTTTGAATTTGATAGCCTATATTGTTGACACCAAATAGGTTATGCTTAAACAATCACTAGCACTAATTGCCTCTTCATCAAAAAATGATTATGGCAAAAGAAAGTGATTTGAAATTAAAATTTGATGGTCTATATTTCTAATCAACAGTTAATAGGCCATGCTTAAAATAGATTTAATTTTCATTTTCTTTGTCAAGTTTCATGAAAGTTAGTAAGTGCTTTGAGGGATGTGTTATGGTTTGATGGCTTATGTTGGCTAATCAATAGCAAATTGCCATACTTATGATAAGCATATCAATTAAAGCACTAATGACAATAAAAGAGAGATCATGATTTCATATGTGTTGGACTACATGATCTAAAGAGTGGATTTATTCTCTAAATTGTCACTTAACTCTTATATTTGCTTCTCTTTTCTTTTAGTTAGTTAGTTAAATCTTTAATTCTCTAGCTAAATTTCTATCGACTTTGGTTTAATTTGATTGAATAGAATTTTAAATTCATCAATTCCCCGCGGATCGACCTGTATTTGCCACGTACTACAAGTGTACGCCGTGCGCTTACGGTTTATTTTAATTTGAAATTTTTTTCGACGGTTTTCTAATTCCATAGAATTTCCGCCGTTTAACAAGTTTTCTAAAACGATTGATTTTCATGTAAATACATTTCATTTTCATGTAAATAATAATCAAGTCGTTAACCCAAACGATTACGGGAAATCTCTCTCGACGTTTCTAAAACAACAAATGAATCTGAACAGAACAGGGAGCCAAACGTCGAATTGAATGCCAATCAAAACTCTTCCTCTTCTACTCGAATAGACTCACCTACCGAGTTTCATGTTCCATTTCCACATTATCTTCGACTAAATAAACACTCGGACCAAATGGAAAAGATGTTGGAAATTTTTAAACAAGTTAAAGTTAGCATTCCGCTTCTTGACATCGTTCAGCAAGTCCCTACGTACGTGAAATTTCTTAAGGACTTGTGCACCCAAAAGCGACACACTCAGGAGCCCAAAAAAGTCTTCTTAGCCGCCAGTTTGAGTTAAGTCTTATCCCATTCCATGCCCGTTAAATACAAAGATCCTGGCTGCCCTACAATTTCTTGTACAATTGGAGATAAGACAATTAACAAATGTTGGATAGACTTAAGCACAAGTGTCAACTTGTTTCCATACTTCGTGTACGAACAATTAGGTTTAGGTGAGCTCAAACCCACAAAAGTTACACTTAAATTTGCCGATCATTTGATCAAGAAGCCCGTGGAAGAAATCAAGGACGTGCTCATTCGACTAGGGCAATTCATATTCCCTGTTGACTTTATAGTTCTCGAAACACAACCCGTGATAAATCCCTCGAGTCAAATTCCATTGATTTTAGGCCGCCCATTCTTAGCTACCTCAAATGCCTTAATCAATTGTCGTAACGGATCAATGAAAATCTCTTTTGGAAACATGACTTTGGATCTTAACATTTTCAATCTTGAAAGCCAGTTAAACGAACCTCGTGACGAAACGTTGGAAGTTAGTGCCATTCATGAAAACTTCGAAAACGAGACACTTGACCTTAACGACGAATGCGAACCCGAGCATGAAAAGTTGTTTCCTAAAATTCCTAATGAGATTGAATACATTCTTCCCTTTGAATCGCTTCAAGTTGAGTACGAATCTAAATCCAACTCTTTGATCGAAAAACTCCCGAAGTTGGATCTCAAACCACTTCCCGATCACCTTAAGTACGCATATTTAGGTGAAGACGAAACATTACCCGTCATAATTTTCGCAACTCTCTCTCTTGATCAAGAAACCTCGTTACTCTCTACTTTTTCGAAAAACAGAGAAGCAATTTGATGGTCGATTTTTGATATAAAGGGAATTAGTCCTACTCTTGTTCAACATCGCATCCATTTAATCGACGATGCCAAGCCTACTCGTGATGCGCGGCGAAGGCTTAATCCAAAAATGAAAGATGCAGTGCGTGATGAAATTCTTAAACTTCTCGATAATGGAATCATTTAACCAATCTCTGATAGTTCATGGGTTAGCCCAATTCACATTGTACCGAAAAAGTCTGGGCTAACCGTTGTCAAGAACGATTCAAATGATATTATTCCAACACGTACTCAAACGGGTTGGCGTGTTTGCATTGATTATCGAAAACTAAATGCCGCACCACATAAGGATTACTTCCCCCTTCCTTTCATCGACCAAATGCTCGAACGTTTAGCCGGCCATCAATTTTACTGCTTCCTTGATGGTTGTTCTAGCTATAACCAAATTTCAATCGCTCCTGAAGAACAAGAGAAAACGACTTTAATGTATCCATTCGGTACCTTCGCTTATCGACGTATTCCATTCGGACTTTGCAACGCTCCAGCGACTTTCCAACGATGCATGGTTGGAATCTTTTTCAACATGGTAGAACGCTTTCTAGAAGTTTTTATGGATGATTTCTCAATCTTTGGTGATACTTTTTCCCAATGTTTACATCATCTCGAGTTGGTTCTAAATCGATGTAAAGAAAAACATTTGACTTTGAATTGGAAAAAATGCCACTTTATGGTCAAACAAGGCATAGTCCTTGGACATATCATCTCAAATAAAGGCATTGAGGTAGATAAAGCGAAAATCAACGTAATTTCAAATCTACCCATTTCCAAATCTGTTAAGGACATTCGATCATTTTTAGGACACGCTGGCTTTTGCCGAGCTTTGTGAATGACTTTAGCAAAATCGCTCGTCCTTTGACGACTCTTCTTGATAAAGACGTTCCTTTCGATTTTAACTCTGATTGCATCTCTTCTTTTGAACGTCTTAAGAACGAACTCATTTCTGCTCCAATCATTTGCGCACCTAATTGGGATCTTCGTTTCAAAATAATGTGTGATGCTTCGAACTTTGCTATTAGTGCTGTTTTAGGACAACGCATCAACATGATCCTTCACATCATTTACTACGGAGTATGACTTTAAAGGACGCTCAACTCAACTACATAACAACTGAAAAAGAGCTTCTAGCTGTAGTTTTTGCTCTCGAAAAGTTTCGACCTTACTTGATAGGTTCACACATTACAATCTACAATGACCATTCTACGCTTCGATATCTCTTCACTAAAAAGGATTCTAAATACCGTTTGATTCGTTGGATCCTTTTACTTCAAGAATTTGACCTTACAATCAAAGACAAAAAAGGATCTGATAATGTCATAGCGGATCACTTGCCTCCTCTTTCGAACGCACTATCTTCTTTGCCGATCAATGAAAATTTCCCCGATGAACAACTTCTTTCCATTTCTATCGACCTATGGTACGCTGATATAGTGAACTACTTAGTCACTAAAGAAACTCCCTCATCTTGGTCCAAACAGAACAAATACAAATTCATGTCCCAAGTGAAATATTTCTATTGGGATGATCCATACTTGTTCAAATATTGTCCCGACCAAATCATCCGACATTGCATTCCGGATAACGAGATAAGGAGTGTTCTTTCATTTTGACACGATCAAGCATGTCGTGGACATTTCAGTCCTCGAAAAACTGCGGAAAAAGTGCTTCAGTGTGGTTTCTATTGGCCTTCTCTTTTTAAAGACTCGTTTGAATTTTGTAAAGCTTGTAATCGATGTCAAATGCTGAGACAAATTTCTCGATGAGATATGATGCCTCTAAACCCTATTCTTACGATCGAAATCTTTGATGCATGGGGTATCGATTTTATGGGACCTTTGCCCAATTCTTTTGGAAACTTGTATATCCTTCTCGCTGTCTATTAAGTTTCAAAATGGGTCGAAGCCGTCCCGTGCAAGACCAATGACCATAGAATTGTTGTGAAATTTCTCAAAGAAAACATCTTTTTGATGTTCGCACACCTCGCATAATAATCAGTGGTAACGGAGCCAATTTTCGTAACTGTTCTTTTGAAACTTTAATGAAGAAATACTCGATAACCCACAAGTTATCCACTTTGTATCATCCTCAGACTTGTGGGCAAGTTGAAGTTTCGAATCGTCAAATAAAACAAATCTTGGAGAAAACTGTCAACAAAAATTGAAAAGATTGGCCTCAGAAATTGACAGATGCGCTTTGGGCTTAACGTACTGCTTTTAAAACTAACCTTGGGATGTCCCCATTTCGTTTAGTTTATGGTAAAGCTTGCCATTTACCTGTTGAAATTGAACACAAAGCATTGTGGGCAATAAAGAACTTAAACTTTGATCTTGAAAAAGCCGACGAAAACCGAAAACTACAACTCAACGAACTAGAAGAACTTAGGAACGATGTGTATGAAAATGTGAAAATTTACAAAGAAAGAACCAAAGTTTTTCATGATAAGTCAATCCTAAGGAAAACGTTTCGCCTAACCAGAAAGTTCTTTTATATGACTCGAGACTTCATTTATTTCCGGGGAAACTGAAATCAAGATGGACCGGACCATTTGTGGTACGAACTGTTTTTTCACATGGTGCCATAGAAATAAAAAACCCCAGGGATGGATCAATTTTCAAAGTCAACGGTCATCGTTTGAAACCTTTCTTGGAATTTCCAAATAACCAAGAGGAGGAGCTCATGATCCTTCATGAGCCAAGCTATGTCTAGTAAGAATGTTAACCCTCTTTTGTAAATATGTACATATTTTTCTCTGTTAGACTCATTATATCATGCATCGACTATGGGGACACAATCAAAATTAAGTGTGGTGAGAGTCTCATTTTTTTTATAGTTTCATGGAATTTTTGAATTTTTATTGTCTTACTTAAAAAAATTCTCAAAATTTCTAAATCTCAAAAACATTTTTTAGCATTTTGATTTATTTTTGAAGAAACAATATGAGATAAGTATAGGTTTTGGTTAATAAAATTGAAATTTTTGAAAATTTATTTGTCCTAACAAAAATAAAAATGAAGTTCGATTACAAATAACAATGGTTGAACTAGTATATAGGAAGGTTCGTATGTGTTAATTATGAAGTATGTTCTAATTGAAAATATTTGTTTAAAAAAGTGGTAAATTTAAAGTAAACGATATAACATTTTTATCTTTTGAGTTAAATGGTGCTAAGATGATTTTGCAAAACTCGCTCATTTAAAAAAATAAAAAAAATATAATATAAAAAATAATAATAACATCCAAAATATTCATTCTCATTTAAAAGTCCTCACGGTTATGCATGGGTGAATTACTTCGAATCTTTGATTATGTGCTTTCATACTCATTTAAAAGTCCTCACGGTTATGCATGTATGGAACACATGTAAAAAAACTTAATAAAAATCACCTACGGTCGATAGGTGTATGCACGAAAGTGTGTGCACTTGCCATGCTCTATACTCCCCTCACAAAAGCCTGAGAGGCAGTACATAGGTGGTATATCTGGCCTCGGTTTACTTGAGCTAGGTGTGTATTTTTTCTTGCAAATAATAAGGGAGCAAGCAATTTAAATCCTAGCACTATTTTAACTTGTTTGATTAAACTTGTTACTGAAAAGAAATGAAAATACCAGTTTAATAAACTTTGATAATCGACTAAGGATCCATTTCATAATTACATTGAGTTATCAACCGAAACAACTAGCCAAACTATGGTCTATCTATTATGACAACTTGATTTTTATTATAAATTTTGACGAGTAAATGACTTAAATTTTCAAGATAATGACCAAAACTTGTATTTAACATATTCCTATCTATTTAAAAGTAAACCTTTCATTTGTATATATTTCCAAAAACTCGCATTCATCTCTTTGTAAATAAATCTTGCATTTTGTAAATATTTTCACTTTGCATTGGATTTTGTGGGTAGTATCCATTGAAAACCCTCATGAGACAACACTCGTCCTACTGGGGACACCCGGGGGTTTAACGGCTTGTTGCATACACTCAATGCAATCGTGCTCCCTACGAAAACAGATTTATCTTAGTGCTCCTTTATTCGAGGACGAATAAAAAGATAAGCGTGGGGATATTTGATGTGCACGTAAATGTGCATATATTTACATCCATATTTTATCTCTTTTTTATTTAAATAAACATCATATTTGGGCATTTGTACATGTTAAAATCAAAATTCAATTATTTTCAAAACCATCATATTTTCATCTTCATTCAAGGGGAAAATGGTCATATTTGTGCATGTGCAAATTTGAGATTTTTACTTGGACATTTTTGATGATTTTCATAGGAATTTGGATGCATATGGAAGAGGCTTATATGAAGATACATGCATGCACAAATGAAATACAAAGGAATGAAGAGAAAATAATTCAAGTTCAAGATCATGGAGGGCCCCACCCACTTGCCTAAATGTACAATTATGAGGTAATGGACAACTAAGTGGAGGTTAAAGCTTCATGCACAACAAATGATGGATTAATTAGTGGCTAATGGTCAATTGGTGGCCACACTTCCTAAAGGGCATTTTAGGAAGCTCTCTAAAAATAGAATTAGGGTTTTATGCATGTATATATTGCCCTCTTATGTACATGAAACCATCTTCTACTCTTTCATTTTACTTAGGAAATTAAGAAATCAAAGTGTAAGCTCAATGTTCTATGAAATAAAAATGGCTTGCAAGCCTCTTTCTTCTCTCTTTTCTACATGATTTTCTTTGTTTTATTGTTAATATTTATTTCTATGCTCTCTTTCTCTTTATGCTCATAGCTTAGATTTACATTTGTGCAAGTAGTTAGTAGCTAATCTCTTTTGCTTTCTTTGCTTATTTTCTATTCTCTTTTCTTTTTAATGTTGAAATTTACTTGTGTTTCTTCAATGCCACAAATGAGTAGCTAAACCCCTTCAATTTAGGGGTGATGAAGCTCTCTAACTTTATGTAATTTCAACATTTTTATGATTTATGATCTCTTTTTTTATGCTTCATGAATGTGAATTTTGATGTAAGTTTATACAAGTGGGTTTGATAGCTTATATTGCTTATGCAAATGAGCTATTCTTATTCAACATAAACACAATTTACATCATCATGTGCTAATTAATTTTTTATTATAAAATGAAAGTAAAAATGAAATTTGATGATCTATATTACTAGCTACAATAGTAAATAGATCATACTTAAAATAGCTTTTGCTTTGGCTTCATTTTCATGAGAATTATAAGTGGTATAATTGTTGTTTTATAGTTTGATGGTTTGAGTTATGTTAGCTAATAACATAAACAAACCATACTTATGATAAATACAATAATTATTTCACTTAGTATCAAAGTAAGAGATCATAAATTATGTGTTTGTTGATTTACAAAAATTTGAGTGTAACGACCCGTATTTTTACGGATCGAAGGATCGTAGAATTGTTGTTCGTAAGTCTTAAGTCGTAAGTCTTAAGTCAAAAGTCTTAGGTCGTAAGTCTTAGGTCGTAAGTCTTTGGTCGTAAGTCTTAGGTCGAAAGTCTTAAGTCGAAAGTCTTAAGTCGTAAGTCTTAAGTCGTAAGTCTTAAGTCGAAAGTCTTAAGTCGTAAGTCTTAAGTCGTAAGTCTTAAGTCGAAAGTCTTAAGTCGAAAGTCTTAAGTCGTAAGTCTTAAGTCGTAAGTCTTAAGTCGTAAGTCTTAAGTCGTAAGTCTTAAGTCGAAAGTCTTAAGTCGTAAGTCATAAGTCGTAAGTCTTAAGTCGTAAGTCGTAAGTCGTAAGTCGTAAGTCTTAAGTCGTAAGTCTTAAGTCGTAAGGCTTAAGTCGTAAGTCTTAAGTCGTAAGGCTTAAGTCGTAAGCCTTAAGTCGTAAGCCTTAAGTCGTCAGGCTTAAGTCGTAAGGCTTAAGTCGTAAGGCTTAGGTCGTAAGCCTTAGGTCGTAAGCCTTAGGTCGTAAGCCTTAGGTCGTAAGCCTTAGGTCGTAAGTCTTACGTCGAAAGTCTTACGTCGAAAGTCTTAAGTCGAAAGTCTTAAGTCGAAAGTCTTAAGTCGTAAGTCTTAAGTCGTAAGTCTTAAGTCGTAAATCGTGGGTCTTGATGAGTCGTGACCGACTTAAGGGGGCATAAAAGTTAAGGATTTCAGCCTATAAATAGGAGTGCCTATGTTCATTTTTGGAATCCGGATTTCGAAGCGATGAAGTGCTGCCATTTTGAGAGCTCGACTACAACACTTCTTCACTTCTTTTCTCCACTTTAATCTTGTGCTTCCATTCATCTAGATTGAAGATCTAATCGAAGATCCAAGAGTCAAAGTTGAAGGTCTACATCCATCGAAGAGAGATTTCATCGTTTGAAGGGAAATCTTGTCGGATCAAGCTAGATTCTTTGCTGTCCAGATCTGAAGTTGTTATCTTTTGAGGTGTTTAGGTGATTTGGTGAGTGGTAGTTATCTCTCACACGGACCCAAAGAAGTATATTGGATCAGTGGCTTGTTTATGTGTTAAAGATAGAGATCTCTTGCATTTTCCTTAAGTCTGCATGTAGATCCATTGTCTATAAAGTTTTGGATACCCATTTTGCTACATGTTAACTTATATAAGTTTATTCATCAAGTTTTAGAGATATTTGCTTATAATTCATACTTGTTAGATTTAGACATTTTAATTACGAAATTGCCATTCTTGTATAATTGCTTATTAGATCTTGTTTGAATGTTTGATTGCTTGGATTAATGATTGATTTGATTGATAGATTGTTGCAAATTAGCTAATAATTGATTTGGACAAGTTGGTCGAAGATGATTCAAAAGCTAAGTGGAGAGGCTCTTGAGTGGTGAAAGTAGCTTGTGGCATATGAAGCGGATGTTAAAGTTCATATGGATAGATTCGATGATGATGGACTTTGCTATGATGCGATGAAGCAAAGCATGATGTGAGATAGCCTTGATTTAATCCAGACGGGATCATCCCAAGCATGTTGATAACTCAATGATGCGGTTCGAGTTGGTTGATAATGGTGGGCTCGAGAGGCGCTTGGGCTAGTATGAGAATAGTCGTTGAGGAGGATGACTAGGAGGCTGAGATTTAATCGTTGTTGAAGGTTCTAGCATGCTCAAAGCAAGAGTACGTTGGGCAGATTCGATAGTCCCAAACACGGGCTACGACGACGTGCTAGTACTCTGGGTAGTTGCGAAAATTCCTAGGCACGGGCTGCGATGACGTGCGGAGTTGTGTCTAGAACCGGGGTTGCCATTAGCCCTTGACTGACGGCTGAAAGAATGTGCCGGTCATTCAATTAACGATGGTATCAAGGCAATGATAACAATGATAGCCAGGGTCATGGATGTTTGGTTGTATTGTCACTCGGTCTCAAGAGCGATGTTTTGTGGGTGCTTATCTGATCTTGGTTTAGGCCTTGGTGGTTTGTACTTGGAAAACATCGACCTTGACTCGAATGATAATTGCTTTACTTTAATTGTCTTCTTTGCTATGTTTGTTCTGCTTAGTGTGTCTGGGGGCTATCACTGTAGAAAGAGGTGGAGTGGGATGGTTGGGTTCCTATTCCTTTGTACCCTTTATACTCTTTTGGTATGTTTGATAGTTGATTTACTGCTCACTAAGACTTTTGTCTGACTCAAGGTTTTATGTTTAACTCTTATTACCTTGGGCTGTTCATCCATGTTGGGATTGGCAGACTAGGTAGCAGGTGACAGGTGCTGTTCTTAGTGACTAACACTGTTGATGACGAAGACGAACAGGAGGCTTTTGCATATTGTTTTCTTACAATATGTACCGGGTATTCCGCTGTTTGTATGATTCTCTGAGTTTTATGTAGTGAGGATTGATGTATTGGCTATTCAAATGTTTGTATCAAATTGTTATGAGCTTATATGATGAGACTTCTGTTAGAGCTTCACTATGTATACTTTCTATTGTATTTTATCCATGCGCTATGAGTCATACGATAGACTATTCTTTGTTTACCATATCCTAACGATCATCCGTGGCTGCCTGGCACACTTTACAGCGCACTATTTCCTTGTATGGTGCGGGAGTCATGGGTGGTCGTCACATTTGGTATCAGAGCTTTGATTAATCGATTTTAGCCAACGCTCGCTGACGTAACTACATATGAGAGACGTAATTGTAATTTTGATGGATGATTACTATATATATAATATAGTAGCTTAGAAGGATTTGAACTTCTTATGCAGTTGTTTCTCAGGGTATATTAATCATTTCTTTTCGATATTCGGAATGAGTCGAAGAGGGAGACCAGCTGCTAGGGGAGGCCATGCTGTTGAGGGGGCTGCTGATTATGCTTCTATGTTCGAGGCTATGATGACTTCGATCATGAGAAGGATGCCAGCTCCGGGGCCATCGGTAGATGTTGGAGTTCAGGTTCAAGCCCCAAGACCAGTGGATTTTGCTAAGCTTTGTAAGGACTATACTGCTCTTGGAGGGAAGGTTTTCTTGGGAACAGAATCAACCATAGAAGTCCAGAGATGGATAGATGCTTGTAGAAGGATCTTTGGTGACTTGGGAATTGAGGATGTGACTAAGAGGAAGCTTGCATCAAAACAGCTTCAGGGAAGAGCTTCTGATTGGTGGAACTCTATCACCATTGATACTACAGAGGAAGAGATCACTTGGGAGCAATTCCAAGTCAGATTTGAAGCTAAGTTCATTTCTACAGCTCAGAAATCTGTTTTGTTTAAGAAGTTTGTGGAGCTCAAGCAAGGTGGAAGACCAGTTCTTGAGTATGTTTCTGAGTTTGAAGCTTTGTCCAAGTATGCTCGGTCATATATTGAATCCCCTTATCAGAAGAATGAGAAGTTTGTGACAGGCCTGGACAGTTATCTTGGGAGGCAGTTGGTGGATCATTTGGACGATCCGTTTGAGAAGCTTGTGGAGAAGGCTCTCAGGCTTGAGAATCTGTTTCTAAGGAAGGATCTGTTGTTGTTGTGACCAAGGAGCAAGGTGGAAACAAGAAGAGGAAGCAGCAGCAGCAGAAGGGTAAGAATGGTCAAAAGAAGCCGAAGGGTGAAGTGACCTGCTACAATTGCCAGTAGAAGGGCCATCTCTCCAGGGATTGTAAGAATCAGAAGGCGCCGGCGAAGTGCCACAACTGTGATAAGCCGGGGCATTATAGGAAGAATTGTCCGGAACCGAGGAAGGACAAGCAGATTGTGCAAGCTTATGCTTTGGGGGCTATTCCATCATCTTCGAAAGCTCCTACTGCAGAAGAGAAGGGGAAGAGTGTGGTGGTTCAAGGTACTCTTTCCATTTTTGGTGTTCCAGTTAGAGTGTTGTTTGATACTTGGGCGTCGCATTCCTTTGTTTGTAATGAACTTGTAGGCCGGTTGGGTTTGGAACCAGATATTGTTGATAGACCATTGGTTGTGACTAATCCAGTTGGGGGTTCGTCATGTTTGTGTATGATATGCCGTGGTCTAGTTGTATCGAATCATGATTGCTCTTTTGTTTGTGATTGTTTTGTTCTGAACTTTGCGGGGTTCGGAATTATTTTAGGTATGGACTGGCTTAGGAAGTATGCGGCAAGGGTTGATTGCAAGAGGATGGAGGTGACAGTCGAGAATGTGGAGGGTCGAAAGGTTGTGATACGATGTAAGCATGAAGAAGGCGTCTTCATGAGCTTCATGTATTCGCTGGTTGTTCCACGGGATGGACTGTCATCGGTGCCTATCGTGAATGGATTTGAGGATGTCTTTGACGAGGTCAAAGGGTTACCGCCGCATAGAGAGATCGAGTTTCGTATCGATCTAGTTGAAGGAGCCAGACCTGTTGTGATGCCGCTTAGGCGAATGGCGCCTAGGGAACAGCAAGAGTTGAAGGTGCAAGTTGATGACCTTTTACAGAAAGGATTCATTCAGCGTAGTGTGTCCGAATGGGGTGCACCAGTTGTGTTCGCAACCAAAGCGGATGGATCGTTGAGGTTGTGTGTGGACTATCGTGAGCTGAATAAAGTGACTAAGAAGAACAAGTATCCGTTGCCGACAATAGATGACTTGTTTGATCAGCTTCATGAAGCTAAGGTGTTTTCTCAGATGGATTTGGCAACGGGATTTCACCAGTTGAGAGTGGCAAAGGATAGTGTGTCGAAGACTGCTTTTATGACACCATCCGGTTTCTATGAGTGGCTGGTAATGCCGTTTGGATTGACCAATGCACCAGCATATTTTGTGGATCTTATGAATAAAGTGTTCAGGGATCAGTTGAACAAGTTTGTACTTGTGTTTGTGGATGATATTTTGATTTATTCCAAGACTGAAGAAGAGCACAAGACGCATTTGCGTATTGTTTTGGAAATCTTGCGAAAACATCAGCTGAGGGCTAAGTTTTCGAAGTGTCACTTCTGGAAGAGTGAAGTGAGCTTCTTAGGCCATGTTATCTCTGAAAATGGAATAGCGGTTGATCCCGCTAAGGTGGCAGCAATCCAGGATTGGGTTAGACCTAAGATGTATCTAATGTGAGAAGTTTTCTTGCATTAGCAGGAAATTATCGTCGGTTTATCAAAGACATTTCTAAGATAGCTGCACCATTAACAGGGTTGACGAAAAAGAACCAAGTGTTCAGATGGGATGCTAAGCGTGAGTAAGCTTTCGGAATCCTGAAAGAGCGATTGACAAGTGCTCCTGTTTTGGCTATTCCAAGTGGAAATGATGAGATGGTGGTTTATACCGATGCATGTGGTACTGGACTTGGAGCAGTGCTAATGCAGAAGGATAAAGTTGTTGCATATGCAAGTCGACAACTGAAGCCTCATGAAAGGAATTATCCGACTCATGATTTGGAGTTAGCGGCGATTGTATTTGCTTTGAAGATGTGGAGACATTACCTATTGGGAGTTCGATTTGAGTTGTTTATAGATCATAAGTCATTGAAGTATCTTTTCTCCCAAAAGGATTTGAATCTTCGACAGCAACGATGGTTATAGTTTTTAGCATCATATGATTTTGGTGTAGCCTATACTCCGAGAAAAGGTAACGCAGTGGCAGATGCGTTAAGTCGAAGACATGCAGGTTTGGGAGCCATGTTTTCGGAATGGAAGAGTCTTGAGTATTTGGCTGGATTTGACTTCAGGCCTAGATGTGAATTGAAACCTGAGATGTTGACAAACTTATCGATAAGACCTACTCTAGTGGAAAGAATTGGCGAGAGCCAAAAGCGAGACGATAAGCTTGTCAAGATTATCCGTGATTTGGAATCTGGATTAGACCCAGAGAAGGATAAAGGATTCGAGGTCGATCAAGAGGGTTGGCTTCGGAAACAAGGACGACTGGTTGTTCCCGATATAGATGAATTGAGAAATGAAGTTTTGAAGGAAAGTCATCACTCAAAGTTGACAATTCATCCAGGTGGAAATAAGATGTATCGGGATATGAAGAGAATGGGAAGGTATGAAGAAGTATGTTGGAAATTTTATTTCCAAGTGTATGAACTGCCAGTTGGTAAAAGCCGAACAGAAGAAGCCAAGTGGATTGCTTCAGCCATTAGAAGTTCCTACATGGAAGTGGGAGCAAATATCGATGGATTTTATCGATGGACTACCTAGAACCAGAGCAGGAAATGAAGGGATTTGGGTCATCGTATATCGTTTGACTAAGAGTGCAAGATTTATTCCTGTTCGATCAATTAGGACTGCATCGAAATTGGCTGAGTTGTATGTTAAGTGGATAGTTCGATTCCATGGTATTCCAAAGAGTATAGTGAGCGATCGAGACCCATTGTTCACTAGTGGATTCTGGAAGAGCTTCCAGGAAGTTTTGGGAACTGAATTGTGTTTGAGTACAGCTTATCACCCCCAAACAGATGGTCAGACCGAGAGAGTCAACCGAGTTTTGGAAGATCTTCTCCGAGCATGTGTTTTGGACTTCGGAGGATCATGGGAAGATCATCTTCATTTGGTGGAATTTTCATATAATAACAGTTACCAGTCAAGTATTGGTATGGCACCATATGAGGCATTGTATGGAAGACCGTGTAGCTCTCCGACATGTTGGTTGGAAACTGGAGAAAAGCTGATACTTGGGCCCGAAATGATTCGACAGACTTCAGATTGTATAGAGACCATTCAGCGACGAATGAAGGCAGCCCAAGATCGTCAGAAAAGTTATGCCGATAAACGTCGAAAA
Organism: Allium cepa; assembly: GCA_030765085.1. Taxonomy (NCBI): domain Eukaryota; kingdom Viridiplantae; phylum Streptophyta; class Magnoliopsida; order Asparagales; family Amaryllidaceae; genus Allium; species Allium cepa. The sequence goes on from CM060946.1 coordinate 217,418,053, forward strand.
GTTTTGGAATTCGACGTAGGAGATATGGTTTTTGTGAAGATTTCTCCACTAAAGAATGTTATTCGATTCGGGAAGAAAGGAAAATTGACTCCGAGATTTGTTGGACCATTCCCGATCGTCGAGCGAATTGGAAAGCTCGCTTATAAGTTGGAGTTACCAGAAAAGATGTCGGGTGTGCACAATGTTTTTCATGTGTCGTATCTACGGAAGTATGTGCACGACCCAAATACAGTGGTTGCTGCTGATAGCTATGAAGATTTGGAAGTTGGTCCAGTTATTAGAAGACTCGTAAGCCGCTTCGTGTTGTGGAAACTGACACGAAACAGCTTAGGAGGAAGGTAGTCAAGTTGCTCAAGGTACAATGGAGTGATGATGTTAACGACTGTACATGGGAGGAGGAAGAGAGGATGAAGGCAGCTCATCCTGAACTCTTCGAGGTATGCCCTAAGGTGTCGTGACATCTCATGAATTTGTAACTTGTTCTAGTCTTAGAATTCTGCATGCTAGGCTAGTAATTGGATGCATGGTTTGTAGATTGCTATGGATGGTAGGCATGTAGAATAGTTTTGATTGCTCTTGTTTGTTTGGAATTTCGGGGGCGAAATTCCTAAGGGGGAGAGAATGTAACGACCCGTATTTTTACGGATCGAAGGATCGTAGAATTGTTGTTTGTAAGTCTTAAGTCGTAAGTCTTAAGTCGTAAGTCTTAAGTCGAAAGTCTTAGGTCGTAAGTCTTAGGTCGTAAGTCTTAGGTCGTAAGTCTTAGGTCGTAAGTCTTAGGTCGAAAGTCTTAAGTCGTAAGTCTTAAGTCGAAAGTCTTAAGTCGTAAGTCTTAAGTCGTAAGTCTTAAGTCGTAAGTCTTAAGTCGTAAGTCTTAAGTCGTAAGTCTTAAGTGGAAAGTCTTAAGTCGTAAGTCTTAAGTCGTAAGTCTTAAGTCGTAAGTCTTAAGTCGTAAGTCTTAAGTCGAAAGTCTTAAGTCGTAAGTCTTAAGTCGTAAGTCGAAAGTCGAAAGTCTTAAGTCGTAAGTCTTAAGTCGTAAGTCTTAAGTCGTAAGTCTTAAGTCTTAAGTCGTAAGTCGTAAGTCTTAAGTCGTAAGTCTTAAGTCGAAAGTCTTAAGTCGAAAGTCTTAAGTCGTAAGTCTTAAGTCGTAAGCCTTAAGTCGTAAGCCTTAAGTCGTAAGCCTTAAGTCGTAAGTCTTAAGTCGTAAGCCTTAAGTCTTAAGTCGTAAGTCGTAAGTCGTAAGTCTTAAGTCGTAAGCCTTAAGTCGAAAGTCTTAAGTCGTAAGCCTTAAGTCGTAAGTCTTAAGTCGTAAGCCTTAAGTCGTAAGGCTTAAGTCGTAAGGCTTAAGTCGTAAGTCGTAAGTCGTAAGTCGTAAGTCGTAAGCCTTAAGTCGTAAGCCTTAAGTCGTAAGCCTTAAGTCGTAATCCTTACGCCGTAAGGACCTAAGTCTTAGGTCGTAAGTCTTAGGTCGTAAGTCTTAGGTCGTAAGTCTTAGGTCGAAAGTCTTAGGTCGAAAGTCTTAAGTCGTAAGTCTTAAGTCGTAAGTCTTAAGTCGTAAGTCTTAAGTCGTAAGTCTTAAGTCGTAAGTCTTAAGTCGAAAGTCTTAAGTCGTAAGTCTTAAGTCGTAAGTCGTAAGTCGTAAGGCGTAAGTCGTAAGCCGTAAGTCGTAAGCCTTAAGTCGTAAGCCTTAAGTCGTAAGCCTTAAGTCGTAAGCCTTAAGTCGTAAGCCTTAAGTCGTAAGCCTTAAGTCGAAAGTCTTAAGTCGTAAGTCTTAAGTCGTAAGTCTTAAGTCGTAAGTCTTAAGTCGTAAGTCTTAAGTCGTTACGACTTAAGTCGTAAGCCGTAAGTTGTAAGCCGTAAGCCTTAAGTCGTAAGCCTTAAGTCGAAAGCCTTAAGTCGAAAGCCTTAAGTCGTAAGGTCGTAAGCCTTAGGTCGTAAGTCTTAGGTCGTAAGTCTTAGGTCGTAAGTCTTAGGTCGTAAGTCTTAGGTCGTAAGTCTTAGGTTGTAAGTCTTAAGTCGAAAGTCTTACGTCGAAAGTCTTAAGTCGTAAGTCTTAAGTCGAAAGTCTTAAGTCGTAAGTCTTAAGTGGTAAGTCTTAAGTCGTAAGTCGTGGGTCTTGATGAGTCGTGACCGACTTAAGGGGGCATACAAGTTAAGGATTTCAGCCTATAAATAGGAGTGCCTATGTTCATTTTTGGAATCCGGATTTCGAAGCGACGAAGTGCTGCCATTTTGAGAGCTCGACTACAACACTTCTTCACTTCTTTTCTCCACTTTAATCTTGTGCTTCCATTCATCTAGATTGAAGATCTAATCGAAGATCCAAGAGTCAAAGTTGAAGGTAATACATCCATCGAAGAGAGATTTCATCGTTTGAAGGGAAATCTTGTCGGATCAAGCTAGATCCTTTGCTGTCCAGATCTGAAGTTGTTATCTTTTGAGGTGTTTAGGTGATTCGGTGAGTGGTAGTTATCTCTCACACGGACCCAAAGGAGTATATTGGATCGGTGGCTTGTTTATGTGTTAAAGATAGAGATCTCTTGCATTTTCCTTAAGTCTGCATGTAGATCCATTGTCTATAAAGTTTTGGATACCCATTTTGCTACATGTTAACTTATATAAGTTTATTCATCAAGTTTTAGAGATATTTGCTTATAATTCATACTTGTTAGATTTGGACATTTTAATTACGAAATTGCCATTCTTGTATAATTGCTTATTAGATCTTGTTTGAATGTTTGACTGCTTGGATTAATGATTGATTTGATTGATAGATTGTTGCAAATTAGCTAATAATTGATTTGGACAAGTTGGTCGAAGATGATTCAAAAGCTAAGTGGAGAGGCTCTTGAGTGGTGAAAGTAGCTTGTGGCATATGAAGCGGATGTTAAAGTTCATATGGATAGATTCGATGATGATGGACTTTGCTATGATGCGATGAAGCAAAGCATGATGTGAGATAGCCTTGATTTAATCCAGACGGGATCATCCCAAGCATGTTGATAACTCGATGATGCGGTTCGAGTTGGTTGATAATGGTGGGCTCGAGAGGCGCTTGGGCTAGTATGAGAATAGTCATTGAGGAGGATGACTAGGAGGCTGAGATTTCATCGTTGTTGAAGGTTCTAGCATGCTCAAAGCAAGAGTACGTTGGGCAGATTCGATAGTCCCAAACACGGGCTGCGACGACGTGCTAGTACTCTGGGTAGTTGCGAAAATTCCTAGGCACGGGCTGCGATGACGTGCGGAGTTGTGTCTAGAACCGGGGTTGCCATTAGCCCTTGACTGACGGCTGAAAGAATGTGCCGGTCATTCAATTAACGATGGTATCAAGGCAATGATAACAATGATAGGCAGGGTCATGGATGTTTGGTTGTATTGTCACTCGGTCTCAAGAGCGATGTTTTATGGGTGCTTATCTGATCTTGGTTTAGGCCTTGGTGGTTTGTACTTGGAAAACATCGACCTTGACTCGAGTGATAATTGCTTTACTTTAATTGTCTTCTTTGCTATGTTTGTTCTGCTTAGTGTGTCTGGGGGCTATCACTGTAGAAAGAGGTGGAGTGGGATGGTTGGGTTCCTATTCCTTTGTACCCTTTATACTCTTTTGGTATGTTTGATAGTTGATTTACTGCTCACTAAGACTTTTGTCTGACTCAAGGTTTTATGTTTAACTCTTATTACCTTGGGCTGTTCATCCATGTTGGGATGGGCAGACTAGGTTGCAGGTGACAGGTGCTGTTCTTAGTGACTAACGCTGTTGATGACGAAGACGAGCAGGAGGCTTTTGCATATTGTTTTCTTACTATATGTACTGGGTATTCCTCTGTTTGTATGATTCTCTGAGTGTTATGTAGTGAGGCTTGATGTATTGGCTATTCAGATGTTTGTATCAAATTGTTATGAGCTTATATGATGAGACTTCTGTTAGAGCTTCACTATGTATACTTTCTATTGTATTTTATCCATGCGCTATGAGTCATACGATAGACTATTCTGTGTTTACCTTATCCTAACGATCATCTGTGGCTGCCTGGCACACTTTACAGCGCACTATTTCCTTGTATGGTGCGGGAGTCATGGGTGGTCGTCACATTGAGAGTGGATTTGCCTCTAAATTATTCTCTAGTTCAATAGTTTTCTAGTTTTAATTCTAGTTTTATCTTCATTTTAGTTCTAGTCAACAATTTCTCCTCCATTTGGTCTAATTTGATTGAATAGATTTTTAAAACTCTAGCAACACCCCGCGGATCGACCCGTATTCGCCACGTACTTCAAGTGTACTTCGTGCGCTTGTAGTTATTTTTAATTTGAAATTTTTCGACGGTTTTCTAATTCGATAGAAAATCCGTCGATTAACAATACATCCTAAATATACTTGCAATTTCTATATGAATGCAATCAAAACATTTTCGTCCAATTCCTCCCACACTCCTACTGAATAGGAACATAGTTTAACAAATTTACGTCCAAACCTACCACTCAACTTTTATTTTCAAATTTTAGAAAAATATAATTTTCCAAATTCGATTTCTTATGTTATAAAGAAGATGGAAAATGCAAAACCTCACATTTTCCTCTTTACTTTTGTGCACCTTTTTCTTTCTACTTGGGACTTATGCCATTATTCTATAAAAATCACTATTTTCTCTCCCAAGCACTTCTTACATAAGAAAATTTTCTTTTCAAATCTTTTTTTTCTTTTGGAGTTCTCATTTCTTTTAGTTGTCGTCTTTGGTTTCTTTCTTTAAATTGCCTATTTTCCTTTTAGTTGCACTCTCTTCTTTTATTTTCTTATTTTATTGTTTTTGATTTTAGGCCATCCCCCTAAATTTAGTAGGAAATATGCAATAATATTAAGTTTTCCCCATTAGAACTTGTTTTTCACCAAAACCATTTCTAAAAGAATGTCACTTCATTTTAATTTTTCTTTCATAATTTCAAATCATAAAACCTAGAGTAGAAAAGAACAATTATTCCTCTATTATCTTCATAACAGCTCATACTCTTCGTTCAAGGTGGGTTTTCTAAAAACACGCAATTATTTGCGCAAAAAAGGAAAAACGTTTATTTTCCCTTGCTTAGCTCTATAATTATATTATTATTACCCAACAATACGGTCTCTTATTACTACACCTTCTACCTAGAGATTTCACACTTTAATGCATTGGAACTATTTCTCCTAAGAGAAGCTGTCAATGCTAAAATTTTCTATGAATACTATAAATGAGGATGTATGTTTTTTGTTAAATAACAAGGAGTTTTTGTTTTATTTCTATGTTGAAATAGACAGTACAAAGTATAGTGTTTTCCGTATTTTGTACATCCTTTCTCTATGTTTACTTTCCTGATTATTTCAACAAAATATCTTTATTTATAATGTGGTTGATTCATAGAAACCAATAACATTACTCCTTCATTCTAATAAATTAAAGCATGTCAAATTTATATTTTATTTATAATGATTCTTATCTATATTTAATTTATTTGAGTTCTTACTACACTAGTGTGGTTACCTACTATTAGATGTCAATTACTAACCTTCCTTCAAACAACTACTCTATTTCTAGAATTTTAACAACTTATTTTGTCCAACCATCAAAATATTTATAAAAATAATTTCGAGCTATATTGCTCCTTTTCAAAGGAATAGATTTTAAAAAAAATTCCTTACTGAAAATTTTTAGTTTCCTACAAAAATTTAATCTTTACTGGGTTTTCATATTTAATTCATTCCTACTTTGCAATCTCAAAACTAGAGAGCTATACTCTATAATTTTACTTAAAGAATTTTAATTTATTTTAATTTTTCAAATCTCAAAAATATCTCTTTTTCTTTCAAAAATTGTTTTCACACAATTTTCCATGTTTAAACCAGTACATATTTAAAACTGTAAACTTTTAAGTTTAAAAATTGAAAACTCTCTAAATCTTTTTTTGTTTCAGACTCATAAAATTTTAACTATTGAGTTTGACTCAATGTGGGTTCTTAACTTCCTTATACTTTCCCAAATATTCCTAAGAAGTCATTCTTTTCAATCCAATTATGTATGTTCCTTACCCTTTTCCTCTCTTATGCTTCTATTTCTAAGGCACTACTGCCCCACCCACTAATCTGAAATAACTATCAATTTCTAGATATTAATATATGGACTTTCATTTTTATGCTGAAACTATTGTACATCTCATACTTTGCAACTCTAGGGCCTATAACTCTTGGATTCCCATAATCCTAATATTGATGTACAAAACTGTTACTCAAAATCTTCCCATATGTCATTTCTCTTAAAAGTGGGTTTTTCTATGGATCTAGGTATATATAATATAATATATTTATATTTTAAAAATATAAAAATAGGTTACTCTCTATTTATTTAGGAACCCTAAACCTAGGCTCTGATACTAAATGTAATAACCCGAATTCCAATAGGTCTGAATTTTTCGCAAAAATGGCTAAAATCCAAGCCTTTTGAAGCCCGATTGGGTATCTAATATCCTGTAAATAGGCAAAGACAGATATATCATAGCTTAAATAAATATCTCACAACGGAACTGACTAAAATATAATAGTAAGTAAATACTCACCAATATAATAACACTTTCTAAACAAATGTCTCAAAGCTGGGGAGTCTCGTCATCTGTGTAACAAATTGGAATTTTCGACCCTCGAAAATCGACATCAATACGCCCACTGTATAACATGTCGAATATTCAAGTGTCGGAAATACCGAATCATTAGGGGTGAAGAAGAAAAAGGTACAAGAAAAATATAACAACACAGAATATCACAGTCACAGTGGAACAAAATATAATATATAATATCATATTTTTATAAAAAAGAATCTGTAAATGTTTTATACTTGCAATCATCAGAGTCAATAATCAATACATCAAACTGGACATATATAATAACTTTTCCCCATACGGTTGAAATATAAGTCAAGTACGAAAATACATCTCTATCATCTAGCTCGTCTCCTAAGCTCTATAGCATCCTATCCTGAATCTGCAGTACTCGGCCTGACTTGAGTATTATAATAAAATAACACCTAAGTCGGTCTGGAAAACCAACGTGAGAAAAACAGACTCAATTTGAATGAATAGAGTAATCAAAATCTTTTGAAACAAAGGTATCTCGTAAGACCGCGTCACACATAAACACGACGACCCTTAGCATAACCAAAACATTTTATAGAAACTCAAGTGATATTATAATAGTGTCTAAATACAAATACTTATTCAAATAGCTGAAATTGTTATATTAATTAAATTCCAGCATACTAGGCTCTATAAACAAAACCGTGAAGGCTCATATTGGTGAATGGAACCCGTACAATGACTGGGCCACTGGGGCACCGCCTATCACAGTGCACCTCTAGAAAAATGTACCGAGGGCCTCGCGCGGGATCCCCTGCTACATAGGACTGGCCTACCCTAACCTGGATAGATCGAATGTGTTATAACTCGGGTGTTCCCACATTTAAAAACATCGAGCGCTCCTTTTTTCATGCACAACCATATCCACAATACACACACACACACACAGATTTATATATATCCGATGATATCTAGAAAAGTGATAAAATACCCTAATTGGGTGTGACCCACTTAGCCTTGCTGCATCTCCCCCGTTTTAGTCATTCCCAGTTGATGAGGCTTGAGGCTAACGATTACCTTTAAGGAATAATTATACTTAGAATACACATTGTCCTCCAATGACGATGTTATAAAAGCATTCGTCCATACAAGTTGTCCTGGGTCAGGACAAACCAAATCGGCGTCTTCACTATCTTCACGATATCCATTCGTAACGTTCAAACCGGATCGAAGTGGTTTTCGGATAATTAAATCCGATCTCAGTCTCTTTGAAACGATTAACAAAATTAGTCAATATTGATAGTTGGTTATCTAACTATCAATAAAACATCCATAAGCAGTCACTAGGCCTTATTATAAATTTTCCAAAATATTTATTCCAAAATATCTTTATAAGATATATCAGTCCCTTCCAACATTTAAAAACAATTTCAAATACTTAAATCTGTAAAAGGATATTTCCAAACCATCTCAACACTTAGAAATATTTTCAAATTTCCATTTTTATATTTAGAAAGATATTATAAGTCTTATTTTTCAGAATCTTTCAAATACCAGTACTTAAGAGAATATTTCGTAACTTATCTCATAAGTCTTCGGAATAACTAATAAATTCCCTTTTACAATTTTCAAAACCTAGTATACTTATTTATAATCCCATTCAATATTTTATGACTTCTTTTATGAATTCAGATTTCATTTTCGAAGTTCCCATAATCAAAATTTTGAAATTCCATTTCCTCCAAACCCCTTATAAAATTCCTCTCCTCAAAAATCATATTCAATTATAAGCCGCATTTACGAACCTCGAGAGTATTTATACATAAAATTTTCAGTCACTTCAAAACTTTGTATATATATAATAAGTATTTAAAAAAATAACAATTTTTTTAAAACATGTTCAAGTAATTATTTAAATAATCGAAAACACTTTTATAAACATCAATAACTCATTTTTAGATAAACAAATAAATTTTCAAAGCTGATTGTAAAAGTTAAAATTTACAAAAATAAATACTTAATATTTGAAAATCTACTTACCAAAATATTTCAATCCTAACTAGTTTAGAATTTCATAGTTTTAAATAATAAAATTTTCCTTTTAAAAAAATTAACTTCTTAGAATTAAAAAAAAATTAAAACCTCAGTAACCAATTCAATTTATAAATTCCTCTCGAATCACATCGCATCACTTCGATTCCGATCTCCTTAACCATTTTCACTTTTCAAAAATAGTATCCACTATTTACTCACTCTACTTCCATATACTAATATAAATTCTCCCTTATTTATAAACTTCGTTTATAAGTTTTATAACTCCTTTGAGTTTCACTTTTCATAATACTAATCTCATTTATAAAATTACATTTTTATAAACCCATTCCTTTATAAATACATTTATAACTTCCAATCTATTTTTAGTATTGACTTCAACTCCTTTTTATATTTCCAGAATACCATTTGTAAATTCTTACATATAATTCATTTTTAAAATCTCCATTTAATAATTCACAATAGTTAAATATAACCAGAAATCGAATATATTTCGCTAGCCCAATTTCTTTAAAATAACCCCAATTCCAATATAAAAAAATTTATATCATAAAATCCTTTTAATTCCTTCAAGTTTAAAAATATATTTATGGTATTTAAAATATCAAAATTTAGGCCAGTGCTACAATAGCATATAATTCCAATCACCACAATAATCTATAATAGATTATTCTACATAAACCATATATAAAATTAAATTCAACATTTTGAGGAATCAAGTTGGATCCCTCCATCCTGTTTTTCTGCATCCGTAGATGTAAATACAACATAAAATTACCCATCCTACTTCGAGGGGGATACGTGATATATAGGGTCATTCACTATTATGCGGGACACATAGGGTCTCATCCGCTCCAATCGACGGGAAATATATCCAACTACTAATGTATAAATATATATATATATATATATAACATCCAACGGTTAATAATTATAAATTCAACTAAGCATCCATTAATTAATTTTAACATTTATAATTAATTACAATAATCCAAATGAGTGAGATTTTACTCATCTTGATTTTTTATTTTGCCGATCGTTCCAATTTTATATTAAATCGAACCGACGTTCGACTTAACCCAAAATCACTATTGACTCCGAACGTCTCCAATTTAAATCCAGTGCATTGAATATGTTCATACGATCCCAACAAAATTTGTTTTGTGATTTTTAGACCTCGTACAGGAAAATTTACAAATTTTATTGGTTTCAATTTGTCAAAAACATTTAATTACTAATTAACTAATTATAAAACATTAGTTACCTTCATTGATATAAATCCCAAAATTATGAAGTCCATATCTTCTTCATCGCAATACTTAGAACCAAGCGCGGCCTCTGCTGTCTGAGCTTTTGTAGATCGGGTAAGCTCAAGCCTGTTTCAGATTACCGTTTTTTCCACATCTTTGTTTATAGGAATAATTTGATTTCATAATACATGCGACCATTGAAGCAAGTTTCCTAAGCTTCTTTGTTGTATTTTGCATCCCTAGTCTTAAGGTTGCAGTGTTTCCCCTTCGTCTCCATGTTTGCTCTTCCATCTGCTTGCTTGCCGCTGTCGCACAATGCCACTGTCGAACATCGCCACATTCGACCACGTATGTCGAAACCTTAGCCCTTGATTGGAACCTCGATGTCCCTTAGCTCGCCTGCCAGGCTCGAGAAAAGGTGACCATCGTTAGGCGCTTCTCCCATTTCATATCGGAAACCACTGCCTACTCCTTAATCATGCACGTGCACATGATTCAAGAACAGAGGAGAACATGACTCGATCGCTCGATTTGAATTTTTTTTCTTTTTTTCCTTTCATGAATTCGTCTTTTTTCTCAGTCGATTGATTTTCATATTTCTCTTCGTATTCGATTTCGAATTGGAAAGAGGGAAGTGAAATCGTGATATAAACAAGGAGGAAGGCTTGTATGCGATCTTTTTATTTTTGTTGAATTTGAACTGTAAGATTAGGGAGGATACGTGATTTTTAAAAAGAGGAAATGTCTCCAACACAATAGGCTGGGAAGGATGGAAACAACGTGAAGGATTGACTTTGATTTGATTATATATATATATATATATATATACATATATATATATATGTATGTATTTAAATCAAAATATCTCATTTACCAAACTCAAGATCCCAAATCCCTACTGAGGCATGCCGCTAGGCGTTTATAATGTTATAACCTTATCCCGAACTCAATGGAACAACTATTGAGTCCTAATTCGATTGTATGGAGAAGATAGCTTTTTGGACCCAATTATTATATTAAATTTTTAATATTAAATTCAACGCGCTTGTATTCCATACGACCAAACGATAACTCCAAACGCTGCGAAATTTGAAATCCGATCATAATACACTGTTAGGATCCAATGGAACTTGTTTCATCGAAATTCAAAGTTGTGCCCCGGATCGCTATTTTAACGCGTCGATTAAATTGAGGATTCCAAATGTTACCCGGTTGCTTGGCTCGGATACAAGATGCTAATTATAGAGGCTTTGATTGAATCAAGACCAGACTCAAGCTAGTAAGAGGTTGGAAATATATGGAGTTGATACAATCTGAGTGGTTCGGCCAAAGTACACGGGTCGGCCTGTATAAATGGTTCGGCCATGGAAAGAAGGACGTGTGTCATTTGGTCTTGTGAGATAGCGTATGTCGCTCGGCTAAAGAAAGGTGGTGTCAAAAACTCAATGCATATCGATCGGTTAGGAATGGAAAAAGAGATGGCTCAGCCATGAATGGAAGCCTAAAATGGTTCGGCCGTTCATCGCTCGGCCATGAGGGGAAGCCTAAGTGGTTTAACCATTCATTGCTCGTCCCTGAAGGGAAGCCTAAAGTGGTTCGGCCGTTCATCGCTTGTCCATGAAGGGAAGCCTAAAGTGGTTCGGTCGTTCATCCCTCGGCCATAAAGGGAAGCCTAAAGTGTTTCAGTCGTTCATCGTTCGGCTATGAAGGGAAGCCTAAAGTGGTTCGGTCGTTCATCGTTCGAACCAGGAAATTAGCAGATTACCTACAGGGCATTATGAGTAGTCTTCCTTTTCTTCGGGCTATGTTACTAGCTACTCCGAGTCATGGGAGACTTTGCTTCGATGACTGCATAGAGAATTCGTGGAACGACCATAATGGATTGGAGATTGCTGGCTCGGTCATAGAGGTTCGACACACAAGGGTCGGTGAATGCAAGTTACATACCGTGGGCCGAGGTATCCAGGTCATGGGTCTGCATTGGGACTAGGCTGTCTTCATCTATAAATAGAGGGGCAAGGGTACAGTTAAGGGGACCTTTTTTCGAGAACCCCAGGGATACTCTGCAATTTTTGGTGCTCGCTTCTATCAGTTCAAACTTGTATTTGAGTTTGAAGTTTACGGATTGTATCTGTATTCAAGTCTTTGAGAAAAGCAATAAAGATTACATTAACAGTGGACGTAGACAGTTACGTCGAACCACTATAATTCTGGTGTTCTTGTTTCTGCAGTTGGTTTAAATGCATTCCTCTGTTTTAATTTATTATCTTCATTAGTCTCTCTACACAAATCCTTCCTTGAGTGTTAGTGACCAATTTTGGTGCTAACATTTTGTGCTTTCATTGAGAGCCACATTCTCAGGCTATTAGGATCTACTTTGTCGCTACTGGATTGAAAACATCTCCCAAAGAAGATCCATGTTCATTCACAAGAAGTTCATAGATTCTACTCAGAGTTTCAATCGACAACTCTCCAATGGGAAGACCACATACCAGATCAGCCTCCCACAATGCTAATGTCAACGAGACCGCTAGCGTCTAACAAGTAGGATCCAGTAATCAACAAGCTAATCCGGGTAGAGGGACCGCCACTATCCTAAACCAAATAGAAGTTATCACTAGAACAGAGTTCAACGAGCTGATGAGAGAACTCGTGGAAAGCAGGAGACAACATAATAAGCAGATTCAAGCTAACTCCAATCTCATAACCCAACTTACTCAACAACATCAAAAGAATGCTGGAGGAAGTCCTGTTACCTACTCATCATCTGACAGCTCGTCTTCATCTGATGAACATCCCAGGCGTAGACGCCATAGAATTGAAATAGCGCAAACAGGTGCAGTAGATCAATCCAACAGGAATGTTAATTGTTCCCTACTTGGAGCCATGGCCCCTCACTTGCACCAAGGAAATCGCTCTCAAGTTGGAATGTGAAACTTAGCATTTGGAGCATGAGTAGAAGCTGACCGGCCGGCTCACCAGGGACGCAATGAAGCAGGTCACTAGGGCACTCGTTTGGGAGATCATCAATCAAGGAGGCACCGGTTGGGATAATCACGTAGGACGGAGTGCAACTTGCCACCTCCCATCCAGACCCCGGACTTGTCAGCCATGGTCATACAGCTGATGAGGGAACATCAAGGCTTATCCAACAATGATTGGGGCATAGATAGAAGTCATACTCCATTCAGAGATGCTATCCTATAAGCTGAATACCTTTGAAAGTTCAGCATGTCGACTATTCCAGCCTATGAGGAGAAGACGGATCCCCGACAGCATGTAATGAGATACAAGTGGATGATGGACTTGGCTAGGCAAATAATGCGACTAAATGTAGATGTTTCCCAATAACCCTATCTGGAATCGCTACCATATGATTCACTAGACTTCCTCCACGATCGATCTCCAGATTTGATGAGTTAGTGATAAATTTATGGAGCAGTTCAAAATCCATACCACTCTTCCAAAGGACGTGATGTCTTTATCTAGTGTAAACCAAGCCCCAAGGGAGTCCTTAAAGTAATATTTACAAAGGTTTCACATTTCAGCTATCGAAGTTAGCAACCCGATATGGCCGTGATGTAAGGAGTAGATCCAGACTCAGAGTTGGGTGATTGGCTGGCAGGAAATCCTTCGACTATCCTGGAACGTTTTTATTCAAAGGCACACCAGTTCATGATAAGGGAGGAAGCCAGGTGGATGAGGCAATGCGCCAAAGGCCTTGCAAAGAGACGGTGTAAAGCAACATTGTGATAAAATAGGCTGGTGACAATTCTGTAAAGGTCCAACTTAATGTTTAAAACAAGCCCGAGCAGTCTAAAGAATCCGGAGGGAGAAATTTCGGAAGAAAGAGGGAAGTCGGAAAGTAGAAACCAAGGATCTCGACCTACAACGAATACACTCCTCTGAACACATCTCTGGGGAATATTTATTTGTCAACTTGTAACACCTTCCAATACCGTAAGCCATCCCCAAAGGAATCCACTGAGAAACAAAAGCAAACTGGGAAGTATTGTCGGTTTCACGAGACCCATGGGCACAACACTGAGGAATGTAGACACCTCCACGATGCTGTATAAAAACTGATTCGACAAAAAAAGTTGCATCGGTTTGTTAAGAATCCGTAGGAAGGCGGACAAGGAACGTTAGACCCCGGTTGTGGGCAAGCTCCACGCCATCCTAAGGAACCTACTCAGACCATAGGTAGTTTAATCATAAACATGATAGTCGGTGGGCCTCATCCAGCAGACAAAAGTTGGCAAGAAATGGAACCCTGTGATAATTCCTTGAAACATGCGGACTTTGAATGCTACTTGAACTTGAAAGATGGGACTCCAATGAAACGATAACAAATGATGACAGATGGTATAGTGTTCATAAGTAGAAATGTCGATCAGGTGGAGGCACCTACCATTAACTCGATGGTCATCTTGGCCACGATTGGGCCAGCGTTTGTGAGAAGGATATTGATTGATTGTGGGAGTTCTGTCAATATTATATTCAAAAAGGCGTACAACCAAATGAAAATGGAGGCGAAAGATCTAAAACCATCTAAAACGTGTATTCATGGTTTTAATGGTGCAGCAACTGATGCAGCAAGTTTTGTTGAATCATCTGTTGAGTTAGGGGAAGTTGAACATAGGAGGGTATGGATCCTACCATTTATTGTTTTGGATTTTGATTCCCCGTATAATGTTTTTCTAGGCCGACTGGCCCTGGTAGATTTAGGGCAGCTTTGGCCCGTGGTGTTTGACTTTGAAATTTTCAACTTATAGAGGAGTCGGTGTTGTGCATGGAGATCAAGCAACTAGTCGTACATGTTATGTGGCTAAGCTGAGAGAGGTCCAGCGAAGAGAGAAGGGAAAGGTTGTGGAAAACTCTGTCCGCATCCACGTTGCTCAAAATTGATAAGTAATGCCCGAATCTTGGCTCGGGCAGCAGAGTCGGATCTACAGAGGCGTAGATCCAAGAGATGACGATGAAGAACCTAAGGAGTCTAAAGCAGCACCGGCTGAATTGACGATTGACATTCCAGTCAGCCATGACGACCCATCACGGGTGCTGAAGATTGGATCATCACTCACCCCCTTGAAGATTGAGAATCTTGTCGATTTCCTCTAAGCGGATCTGGATGTTTTCGCTTAGACACATTCTGATATGTGCGGAATTTCTCCCGCCATAGCGAGTCATATGTTGAACATAGACCAGAAATACGTGTCGTTGAAGCAAAAAGGAGAGGTATGGACCCAGAGAGGTCCGCTGCTCTCAGAGAGGAAGTGGAAAAACTCAAAGCCAATGGGTTCATCTGTGACGCCCTCTAACTAGAATGGGTCTCTAACACCGTACTAGTGAGAAAAGCAAATAGGAAATGGAGGACCTGTGTTGGTTATTCAAACCCTAACAAGGCATGGCTTAAGGATAGTTTCCCTTTACCCAGAACTGACTAGATGGTTGACTCAACAGTCGGACATGAGTTACCGTCCTTTATGGATGCGTATTCGGGATAAAATCAAATCCCGATGCACATTCCAGATCAGGAACACACTAGTTTTATCACAGATGTCAAACTGCATTGTTATGTGGTGATGCCATTTGGGTTAAAGAACGCAGGAGCGAATTATCAACGCTTGGTAAATCGGATGATTAAAGACCAAATTGGTAGAACAATGGAAGTCAATGTGGATGACATGCTTGTAAAGTCATGGTAGTCAAACGACCACATTCGAGGCTTAGCAGAGATGTTTGATATACTTAGATACTACGGAATGAAAATCAATCCACTGAAGTGTTCCTTTTGGTGTTGCATCGGGAAAGTTTTTTGGGTTTTATTGTTAATGCACGGGAACTGAAGATAACCCGGAAAAGATTCAGGCTGTTCGAGACATACAAACACCCAGACCTATAAAGCACGTACAAAGCCTGAATGGAAAGGTCGCCGCATTGAGTCGATTCATCTCTAGAGCGACCGATAAGTGTATTCCTTTCTTCAATGTGATAAAGAAAGGGAAGAGAAATTTTGAATGGACACTCGATTGTGAGGATGCATTCCGAGCTTTGGTAATCAATTTGGAGAGTCCCCCAGTTCTGCCAAAGCCTATAGACCATGAAGTGTTATATCTATACTTGGTCGTATCTCAACATGCCATGAGTACGGTCTTCGTTCGCAAGGAGGATTGAATTCAAAAGCCGGTGTATTATGTCAGCAAACATTTAAGGGAGCAGAAAGGAATTATCCTAAAATTGAGAAGCTAGCCTACTACTTGGTGGTTGCATCATGCAAGCTTCCTCCATATTTTCAGGCACATCTAGTTAGTATTTATACTGATCAACCTCTACGAGAGGTACTCCAACGACCAGAAACCTCTAGAAGGGTGCTGAAATGGAATATCGAGTTCAGTCAATTCAATATCACCTACCCGCCATGGAGGGATATCCAAGGACAGGCGCTGACGGACTTCATCATAGGGTTCACCATGTTTGTGAGAAGGATATTGATTGATAGTGGGAGTTCTGTCAATATTATATTCAAAAAGGCGTACGACCAAATGAAAATGGAGGCGAAAGATCTAAAACCATCTAAAACGTGTATTCATGGTTTTAATGGTGCAGCAACTGATGCAGCAGGTTTTGTTGAATCATCTGTTGAGTTAGGGGAAGTTGAACATAAGAGGGTATGGATCCTACCATTTATTGTTTTGGATTTTGATTCCCCGTATAATGTTTTTCTAGGCCGACTGGCCCTGGTAGATTTAGGGCAGCTTTGGCCCGTGGTGTTTGACTTTGAAATTTTCAACTTATAGAGGAGTCGGTGTTGTGCATGGCGATCAAGCGACTAGTCGTACATGTTATGTGGCTAAGCTGAGAGAGGTCCAGCGAAGAGAGAAGGGAAAGGTTGTGGACAACTCTGTCCGCATCCACATTGCTCAAAATTGATAAGTAATGCCCGAGTCTTGGCTCGGGCAGCAGAGTCGGATCTACAGAGGCGTAGATCCAAGAGATGACGATGAAGAACCTAAGGAGTCTAAAGCAGCACCGGCTGAATTGACGATTGACATTCCAGTCAGCCATGACGACCCATCACGGGTGCTGAAGATTGGATCATCACTCACCCCCTTGAAGATTTGTCGATTTCCTCTAAGCGGATCTGGATGTTTTTGCTTAGACACATTCTGATATGTGCGGAATTTCTCCCGCCATAGCGAGTCATATGTTGAACATAGACCAGAAATACGTGTCGTTGAAGCAAAAAGGAGAGGTATGGACCCAGAGGGGTCCGTTGCTCTCAGAGAGGAAGTGGAAAAACTCAAAGCCAATGGGTTCATCTGTGACGCCCTCTAACTAGAATGGGTCTCTAACAACGTACTAGTGAGAAAAGCAAATAGGAAATGGAGGACCTGTGTTGGTTATTCAAACCCTAACAAGGCATGGCTTAAGGATAGTTTCCCTTTACCCAGAACAGACTAGATGGTTGACTCAACAGTCGGACTTGAGTTACCGTCCTTTATGGATGCGTATTCGGGATAAAATCAAATCCCGATGCACATTCCAGATCAGGAACACACTAGTTTTATCATGGATGTCGGACTGCATTGTTATGTGGTGATGCCGTTTGGGTTAAAGAACGCAGGAGCGAATTATCAACGCTTGGTAAATCGGATGACTAAAGACCAAATTGGTAGAACAATGGAAGTCAATGTGGATGACATGCTTGTAAAGTCATGGTAGTCAAACGACCACATTCGAGGCTTAGCAGAGATGTTTGATATACTTAGATACTACGGAATGAAAATCAATCCGCTGAAGTGCTCCTTTGGTGTTGCTTCGGGAAAGTTTTTTGGGTTTTATTGTTAATGCACGGGGAACTGAAGATAACCCGGAAAAGATTCAGGCTGTTCGAGACATACAAACACCCAGACCTATAAAGCACGTACAAAGCCTGAATGGAAAGGTCGCCGCATTGAGTCGATTCATCTCTAGAGCGACCGATAAGTGTATTCCTTTCTTCAATGTGATAAAGAAAGGGAAGAGAAATTTTGAATGGACACTCGATTGTGAGGATGCATTCCGAGCTTTGGTAATCAATTTGGAGAGTCCCCCAGTTCTGCCAATGCCTATAGACCATGAAGTGTTATATCTATACTTGGTCGTGTCTCAACATGCCATGAGTACGGCCTTCGTTCGCAAGGAGGATTAAATTCAAAAGCCGGTGTATTATGTCAGCAAACATTTAAGGGAGCAGAAAGGAATTATCCTAAAATTGAGAAGCTAGCCTACTACTTGGTGGTTGCATCATGCAAGCTTCGTCCATATTTTCAGGCACATCCAGTTAGTATTTATACTGATCAACCTCTACGAGAGGTACTCCAATGACCAGAAACCTCTAGAAGGGTGCTGAAATGGAATATCGAGTTCAGTCAATTCAATATCACCTACCCGCCATGGAGGGATATCCAAGGACAGGCACTGACGGACTTCATCATAGGGTTCACCATGTTTGTGAGAAGGATATTGATTGATTGTGGGAGTTCTGTCAATATTATATTCAAAAAGGCGTACGACCAAATGAAAATGGAGGCGAAAGATCTAAAACCATCTAAAACGTGTATTCATGGTTTTAATGGTGCAGCAACTGATGCAGCAGGTTTTGTTGAATCATCTGTTGAGTTAGGGGAAGTTGAGCATAGGAGGGTATGGATCCTACCATTTATTGTTTTGGATTTTGATTCCCCGTATAATGTTTTTCTAGGCTGACTGGCCCTGGTAGATTTAGGGCAGCTTTGGCCCGTGGTGTTTGGCTTTGAAATTTTCAACTTATAGAGGAGTCGGTGTTGTGCATGGCGATCAAGCGACTAGTCGTACATGTTATGTGGCTAAGCTGAGAGAGGTCCAGCGAAGAGAGAAGGGAAAGGTTGTGGAAAACTCTGTCCGCATCCACGTTGCTCAAAATTGATAAGTAATGCCCGAGTCTTGGCTCGGGCAGCAGAGTCGGATCTACAGAGGCGTAGATCCAAGAGATGACGATGAAGAACCTAAGGAGTCTAAAGCAGCACCGGCTGAATTGACGATTGACATTCCAGTCAGCCATGACGACCCATCACGGGTGCTGAAGATTGGATCATCACTCACCCCCTTGAAGATTGAGAATCTTGTCGATTTCCTCTAAGCGGATCTGGATGTTTTCGCTTAGACACATTCTGATATGTGCGGAATTTCTCCCGCCATAGCAAGTCATATGTTGAACATAGACCAGAAATACGTGTCGTTGAAGCAAAAAGGAGAGGTATGGACCCAGAGAGGTCCGCTGCTCTCAGAGAGGAAGTGGAAAAACTCAAAGCCAATGGGTTCATCTGTGACGCCCTCTAACTAGAATGGGTCTCTAACACCGTACTAGTGAGAAAAGCAAATAGGAAATGGAGGACCTGTGTTGGTTATTCAAACCCTAACAAGGCATGGCTTAAGGATAGTTTCCCTTTACCCAGAACTGACTAGATGGTTGACTCAACAGTCGGACATGAGTTACCGTCCTTTATGGATGCGTATTCGGGATAAAATCAAATCTCAATGCACATTCCAGATCAGGAACACACTCGTTTTATCACGGATGTCGGACTGCATTGTTATGTGGTGATGCCATTTCGGTTAAAGAACGCAGGAGCGAATTATCAACGCTTGGTAAATCGGATGATTAAAGACCAAATTGGTAGAACAATGGAAGTCAATGTGGATGACATGCTTGTAAAGTCATGGTAGTCAAACAACCACATTCGAGGCTTAGCAGAAATGTTTGATATACTTAGATACTACGGAATGAAAATCAATCCACTGAAGTGTTCCTTTGGTGTTGCTTCGGGAAAGTTTTTTGGGTTTTATTGTTAATGCACGGGGAACTGAAGATAACCCGGAAAAGATTCAGGCTGTTCGAGACATACAAACACCCAGACCTATAAAGCACGTACAAAGCCTGAATGGAAAGGTCGCCGCATTGAGTCGATTCATCTCTGGAGCGACCGATAAGTGTATTCCTTTCTTCAATGTGATAAAGAAAGGGAAGAGAAATTTTGAGTGGACACTCGATTGTGAGGATGCATTCCGAGCTTTGGTAATCAATTTGGAGAGTCCCCCAGTTCTGCCAAAGCCTATAGACCATGAAGTGTTATATCTATACTTGGTCGTGTCTCAACATGCCATGAGTACGGCCTTCGTTCGCAAGGAGGATTGAATTCAAAAGCCGGTGTATTATGTTAGCAAACATTTAAGGGAGAAGAAAGGAATTATCCTAAAATTGAGAAGCTAGCCTACTACTTGGTGGTTGCATCATGTAAGCTTCGTCCATATTTTCAGGCACATCCACTTAGTATTTATACTAATCAACCTCTACGAGAGGTACTCCAACGACCAGAAACCTCTAGAAGGGTGCTGAAATGGAATATCGAGTTCAGCAATTCAATATCACCTACCCTCCATGGAGGGATATCCAAGGACAGGCGCTGACGGACTTCATCATAGGGTTCACCATGTCACGTGAGCTGAGTAGTGATGATGCGATTCCCCCCATTCGATGAAAATTATACACCGATGGGGCATCCAACGACCATTGTTCTAGAGCTGGTGTTATTCTTGTGACTCTTGAAAGCCAATCAATTTGTTACGCTTTGAAGCTCAATTTCCCATCTACGAATAACGAAGTCGAGTATGAAGCATTGATTGCTGGCTTAATACTTACCACGGAACTTGGAGTAAAATCGGTTGAAATCTTTTGTGACTCATAATTGGTGGTGTACCTAGTGTGGGGAGACTATCAAGCAAAGGGGGAGAGACTTTCCCATACCTTGCTCGGGTTCAAGAGCTGTTGGAAGACTTTGAATATTACGATATTTCACACATCCCACGAGAATAAAATAGGGAAGCCGATTCATTGGCAAAATTCGCAAGTACTGGTGATGCACAACAGATGAGCTTGATTCCCGTCGAAATCTTACATGCTTCGAGTATAAACGAGATGAAGTAGATATTGTGTTAGAAACGGAAACTGAGAGGGAATCATGGATAACCTCGTCCAAACAATACTTGTTACATGGAACTTTGCTTAAGAGAAGGAACGAGGGGCGACAAGTCATTCGCAAAGCTTCGCGGTATGTAATGCAGGATGGAATAATGTATCGGAAGGGATTCTCGGTTCCCTTACTTCGGTGCATCGCCCATGCTGAGATAAAGCGGGTCTTAAAAGAAGTTCATGAAGGAGAATGTAGCAACCACATTGGAGGGGAAGACACTAGCAAAAAAGATCCTCCTCTATGGATACTATTGGCCAACTGTGAATCGGGACGCCGTGGACTATGTACGAAGATGCGACAAATGTCAAAAGTATGCGAAAATCCCCAAAGCTCCGCTGACATAACTCACACAAATGGTTAGTCCTTGGCCGTTTGCAATATAGGGAATCGATATAATTGGCTCCTTGCCAATCTCCAAAGGTGGTGCAAAATACGCGATTGTTGCGGTCGATTACTTTACCAAATGGACGGAAGCAGAGCCCTTAGCTAAAGTCACCACCAAAAAGGTCATTAATTTCGTTGTGCGAAATGTCATATGCCGTTTTGGCCTCACTCGAACTATCATTATAGACAATGGAACTCAGTTCGAAAGTAGCGAGTTCAAAGAATTTTGTCAAAAGTATGGCATTGAGTAAAGGTTTGCAGCAGTTGCTCATCCTAAAGCCAATGGACAAGTTGAAGCCATAAAAAATAAGTCAAATCCATATTGAAGCAATGTTTGGAGAAGGCTAGAGGCAAGTGGGTGGATGACCTTTCGACAGCACTCTAGGCTTACAGAACTACCCATAAGTCCGCGACTTGCAACACTCCATTCACTTTGGCATACGGCACTGAAGCTGTTATACCCCTGGAACTTGAAGTTCCTTCTCATCGAGTAACTCATTGTGATCCTAAGACGAATCAGGATCTTTTACTAGAATCACTGGACTTTGTCGACAAAAAACATGATGAAGCTGATTTAAGGGCGGCTGCATATAGGCACCGAGTTGCTTGATATTATAATGAAAAAGTTCGACCGAGCTTTTTTGATGTGGGCGATCTCGTTTTGAAGCGAGTGTTTTCGATCCCATCACATATGAATCCTACATAGGAAGGCCCATACATTATTGAACGGAAGGTTGGAGAAGGAACTTTCAAGCTAGCGACCATCGATGGCGTGTCGCTCCCCCGAGCATGGAATAGCAAGCATTTGCGCCGTTATTACACGTAGCCCATCTCTTTCGCATTTTAGTAGTAATTGTTTCCAGTATGTTTTTCTTTTGTTGTTTTTTGCTTTCGGCGTATAATTAGACAATTCAGTTTGTTCCTATATGTTATAATCAATAAAGGCTTGAAGCCGCTTTTCTATGTACTATTGATGTTCCATGTGTTATAATTCCATGGAAAATATTAAATCACATTATTCTGTCCAGCATATGAATGCGCACACAAAATTAGAAGTCAATCAATAAAGTAAAAAAAACTCTAAGTCCCCGAAGCATGGACTAGAGTACTCTGTGTCCCCATAGTGCGGACTAGAATATAAATGACTTAAAAAATCTCTAAGGCCCCAGAGTGCGAACTAGAGTACTCTGAATCCCAGAGTGCGAACTAGAGTATAAACGACTCAAAAATCTCTAAGTCCCCGGAGTACGGACTAGAGTACTCTGAGTCCCCAGAGTGCGGATGAGAGTATAAACGACTCAAAAAACTCTAAGTCTCTAGAGTGCATACTAGAGTAATCTGAATCCCTAGAGTTCGGACTAGAGTATAAACGACTCAAAAATCTCTAAGTACTCAGAGTGCGAACTAGAGTACTCTTAGTCCCCAGAGTGCGGACTAGAGTATAAATGGCTTAAAAAATCTCTAAGTCCCCATAGTGCGGACTAGAGTACTCTGAGTCCCTAAGATGTGGATGAGAGTATAAACGATTTAAAAAATCTCTAAGTCCCCAAAGTGCAAAATAGAGTACTCTGAATCCCCAGAGTGCGGACAAGAGTATAAACAACTTGAAAATCTATAAGTCCCCGGAGCATGGACTAGAATACTCTGAGTCCCCAAAGTGCAGATTAGAGTATAAATGACTCAAAAATCTCTAAGTCCCCAGAGTGCGGACTAGGGTACTCTGAGTCCTCAGAGTGCGAACGAGAGTATAAATGACTCAAAAATCTCTAAGTCCCCAGAGTGCGGACTAGAGTACTTTGAGTCCCCAGAGTGTGGACTAGAGTATAAACGAATTAAAAATCTCTAAGTCCTTGGAGTGCGGATTAGAGTACTCTGAGTCACTAGACTGGTGACGAGAGCATAAACAACTCTAAAATCTCTTAGTCCCCAGAGTGCGGACTAGAGTACTCTGAGTCCCTGGAGTGCGGACTAGAGTACTCTAAATCCCCAGAGTGCGGACTAGAATACTTTGAATCCCCAGAGTGTAGAATAGAGCATAAACAACTTGAAAATATCTAAGTCCTCGGAGTGCGGACTAGAATACTCTGAGTCCCTGGAGTGCGGACTACAGTATAAATGACTTAAAAATCTCTAAGTCCTCAGAGCGCGGACTAAAGTACTCCGAGTCCTCGGAGTGGTGACTAGAGTGTAAAGATTCAAAAAATCTATAAGTCCCTAGAGTGCAGACTAAGGTACTCTAAGTCCCTAGAGCATAGACTAGAGGATTTATAATTCGAAAAAATTCCAACTCATGTGGAAACGGACCGGAGCTTGTGTAACTCACAAGATTTCGAATTTCGACAACAAGTTAGACACTAAGCTAAATAGCGAAAATCATCGAAAACAAAGAAACAAAATTTTATTTACTAATCGAAGATTCAGTTTCACTACAACTTCTCCTGAACTCGGAGTAAAAAGTCTATTTACAACGACTATGAAAATAAATAGAAATAATTTCATAATTCAGTCGGGTTGAATGAGGCACGACTGGATAGCTTCTTTTTTGATTTTTTTCCCCTCCCTCGGCTTCTCCAAAGGCAACTCACCCAAGCATTTTCTCTTAGAAGCCTTGCTTCCTAGTGAGATGGTGCCCAGGGAAGGAGGAGGAACTTCCAGTGGCGTGGCCCCACTGGGTAGAATGACTTTCAAGGGCCTGTTCAAGTGATCATCCAGCTCCACCACTTGAGGCTCAGCCTTAATTTCAGCTTCTTCTTCCCTTCTTCCATGATTTGTTCCTCCATGCTCAGTTTCGAAGTGTGTTCGGAGGCGCCCGTGATTTCAACTTCATCATGTTCTTCTGTAGGTGAAGGGTTCTCAAGTTTGTCCTCATCGAGCTCCCCGATCATTTGAGCATCAGGTCCGGGAGCATTCCCAGTGTGAGATGCCTCTCCCAATTTCTCTTCCTTCTCCGTGGTGGCATCGCTCCTTGGAGTTGGTTCAGGATCAGAATGGCCTACACGAAGTTATAAAAGAAAAATGCTAGGATACATTTATTACCCGCTAAGAAGCGATGGTTAATTGAACTCTAGAAAGAAAAGTTAAATAACAGCCTCCGGTTGACTCTTCGTTGTTTTGGGAGTCTCGCCCTACAGGATGGGGGACGAAATGTGGATATCAAGCCTGGGTTTCTTTGGATCATAGCCAACAGGCTGCTCGAAAGGGTCGGATGATGATCGACGGTCGGCTGAACAGAAGGAAGAACTGGAGACTCAGTGTCCGATGGATCAGCAACTTTGTCCTTCCCTTTTGATGAGGAGGAATCTGTTACATAAAGGACTTTGGCTGCAGATAATCGGAAGGCTCATTTCCTCGAAGCACTTCCTTCACAAGAGAATGCTCATCAGCCTCCTCAGAGCTCTACTTGTTTGATTTTTATAAAGGTATCCCATGCCTCAGATAATGATTCGAGGTAACCCTCGCCCAAAAAAGATAGATCTCGATGCATGAGAACCCGAGCATTGCATTCAGCAATAAGTGGATCAAATGGGCATTTAATTTCTTCTCTCCCGATTTCAGCAGCTGCCTCAAGGCGAGAGTCAATTTCTGTCAATGCCATTCTTTTGACCTCTTCATGAGCTACGTCCTTTAATGCTTCAGCTTTAGAGAGCTTCTCATCATGATTTGCTTTTAGAAGTTATGTAGCGACAATCTCATCACAATATCATTGCGAATCCTCTTGACCAGCAGTTTTTTCTTCCTTTTCTTTGAGGAGAAGCTCCTCCAATTCTTTAACTCGTTGAGCGAGGACATCCTTCTCTTTTAATGTAGTCTTTTTCTACGGCTAAAGCGCCAAAACATTGAACCGCCTCATCAATTTTCTTTTTGTGAGTAGCTTCCAAACAAATAACCGCCTCGGATGTATCTTTAGCGTTTTGTTGGAAAGCTTCAAGTTGAGATTTGTACGAGGAAAGCTCTTCATCCTGTGCTTTGATAATGTCTTTATCATGGATAGCTTTAAGTTTCAGGCGATCGATCTCATACTGACGTTCCACGGAAACTTCTGAAACTTTTTCTGTTAAGTGAGCAAACGCATCGTGTTGGACATTGACATCATTATTGCAGGTGATAGCGCTTTGTTTTGACAAGCCATGGAATTTGGTGAATCGCATGAAGAAATTTTAGTCCATTGAAGCATATCTTCGGAAACGTGGCTTTAAGCTCAGCTAATCTTTCGGCTACCGATGAATCACGTGCAGAGATTGGAGGGGTTTGCTTAACCGGGGCCATAGACTTTTTATGAGGCTCGCGAGATTACTTTGTGCTGGACGAACCAGAGTGTTGGTCACGGGGAGCTTCATATTGAGACCCCTTCTGAGCATATTTTTCCCTACTGTGCTCTGAGTGAGGGGGAGGATTGTTGGGGTATGAAGAATGGTTGTATGTTTTTATTCGAGAAGACGACAAGTCTCTAAGATGGTAATCCCTATTGTCGATATCAACTCTTTCTCTGTGTCTACCTGACACCGAATCCTGATTGGAGTGGTGGAAGATGGAGGACCCACGAAGGTCGTCGAATCCATGAGTGCACCCCATATCATCTGCACAGAAATTAAGTGAGGACGAGTTAGCGAGAATAATATGATGGCTAAAACTTAAGTGCAGGGTGAAGTGTAAGTGTTCATGTGTGTCCTAGTGTTTCCCCTCGACGGACCAGTTTCTTTTGCTTTACTTATTGAATTTTTTTCATCCTGATGATGAATTTGATTGCCTCCATCGCCTATCATGGGTGAATTAAGTCCCATATCACCTGGGTCGTTGAAACCGTAATTCGGCAGGTCATCAGGGATGGTCAGGTCTGAAAGACCTTTCAATGAACCCTCTAGATGTTTGGGTGACGACTTTTTCTCAACCGAAGTGATTGTAACTTTAGAAGTTCCGCCTACTATTTTCTTTTTCAATTTATGGGCTAAGATTTTTTGCCTCTTCGAAGGGGAAGTGACTTGGCGGTGCCAAGCGCGTCCGTTATTGGGGAAATATCGGAGCCTAAGTTCTCGTCGATCCTTTTTGGAACCTCGACCTCCTTTATTTCGCCTTCCACGGCTATATCGGGGGTTCCTCCTATATAGGGCATCGAAGGCCCATCTTTCCCTTTGCCTTTTTCCATGGCATATCTGGTTGTAGGGCGCCAGTTAGGAGATTAGTTCGACGGCCTTCCGCCAGCAATCCAAACTTTGAAAGTGATTCATCGGAAATGACGGATTTGATCTCCCGGTCTTCCATGGGAATAGCTTGGATGGCCTTGACGGCCTCAGAATACCTAGTACCTTCAGGACCTGGGCTGATAGCTGTAAAAGTCGAGAAAAGTTTAGAAAGAATGCACTTTGTGTCGTAGACAAATATTGATCCGGAATGGAACTTACTCCCTTCCAGCCATCTTCTCGCAAAGCTAGGGGGCAGCATACATAAAACCATTCCTGCTTGTATTGGGAGAATTTACTCCATGCCACCATTAGGATCAGACACTTGGAGTGTGGCTCAAGGAATATGAAGGATGGACTATCAGACCGACTTTTGAAGCGATAAATGTAGCGGATATCACTAGGAGTGGGGAGCCCGAATAAGATGCTCATGAAGAGAATACAAGTGTCATAGATGAACGCGTGACTGTTGCAATGTAGCTTTGTCGGGGAAATCCTGATATACTACAACACTTCACGAAGGAAGGAGTTGAAAGGTGGCACGCTGCCAAACCAGCACATGAATTTATTGCACGATGTATATCCAGCTGGGGAAGGTGAGGTCGATCTTGCCCGGATGGAACTAAAACGTCGTCGAAAGGGATTCCGTGAATTATACACAACCGAAAAAGACCGGCTTCGTCGATTTTTGAAGCTTGTGAATTGATAGGATCATCCAGGATGACAGCTCCATCTATAATGTCAGGAGCTGGGCTAATAGCTACAGCTGATGGATTTAGGGCACCCTATGTAGGAGTTGTTGATGGATTTGAAGTTCCTACTACCTCCGGTTGAGAACTTGGCTCAGGCTTGTCGGAAACCGTAGCAGAACTCGATCTTTTGGACATCATCAACGAGCATAGAATACGGGTAGATACCTGTTTGAACTATACTTGAAAGACAATTGATATTAGATATGACGACAAATATATTCCCCCATGTGGTGTGTGGACTTGTGAAATCATTCAAGCATGAGTATAAAAGAATCAAAGATTTAAAGACCGATGAAGTGTGATCGAGCATTAAACTATCATCTTCGAAGACCGTCATCGCTGACCGCCTTCGAGAGCTTGTCCTATGTTCGGTGGTAGGGGTCTTGAAATCAGACATTGGCATTATATGTTGAAGGTTGTTATTTGCTTTGGTTGAGTTGAATACGTGTTTACATTTTGTTAAAACTATGAATTTATTAGTCCAAATCGGCAATATATTCTCATGTGCTTAAGTTCTTATCATAACTTATTATTCTAGGTTAGGCGTGGGAGTATGTGATCTTGATATATGCTGTGTTCAAGTGGAGGTGGCTTTGATTATCAATGATCACCCTAAGGCCTAAGGCTGATCGTTTATCTAAGCATACATACCGAACAACTCATCTACAAGCTACCAAACGACTCACTCGCTCTCCTCAACAACACTCTCTCCCTCAACACCGAGCGACTCCCTCATTCAAAATACCAATCCACTCCACCAGACTTTGACCAACCCATAATGACACGTGACATTTCCTAACCACACTCTCGCTCTCTCAATGTGACCGAACCGCTCTCTTTCTCTCGATACCAAACTGGTCCCTCTTAGAAATACCGGCCCTTATCCCCAACAAGGGTTCACCGACCTAGCGTTGCTCCAAAGACTAGCCGTCTCTGCTCCCTAACTCTCCACATCATTCACCTCAAGAATAAAGCTACACTACTTCTCTTAGTAATCCTTAAACGAGCTCCGGTCCTAAAACACAACCTCCACTGTGGTTTTCTCCACTTCGCCATCCCCTACCGAACCTGTAAACTCGAACTTAGAACGAGACTATAGACCTAGAGGAGTGGACTAGACGAAAGAGTCATACCTATGTGAGAAGCTTGAAATTCGTGATGAATGTGGGGCTAAGAGTTTGAGATTGTTCGGATTAGTCGGCTACTGGAGTTTCGATGTTGGAGGTCTAGGTTTGGAAAAGGGGAGGATGGATTAAATGGAAGACGGCAATTGGGAGAGAAAAGATTGGTTGGCTTGCGAAAGTGGAACGAAAGTAAGAAGAAGAGAAAGGAGCGAAGGCCGGGGTTTTTTATATGATGAGCGGGGAAGTCAAACAGGCCTTAACTGGTAGAACCGGTCAACATATCTGAATAGGTCAAAGAAGGAGAACGAGGTTCAAATTGACCGTGTAGTTTGGTATTGATATGCCGAACCGCATTTTATCTTGAAATAATAATGAGTCGATGAAGATACACGTATACTTATATGAATATGTGCATACACATGTGTATATACATACGTATGAGTTCTTCATGATCCAACCTTCAAGAAATTGGATTCGCCCAGCTTTTGAAAAATTAAAAATGAGACTTAGGTGCATACCATACCGGATGATTACCATTTTGAACGAGCTAACACCTGAGAGCAAAGACTGACTGCTAATTCAAAGCGCATCATGTTGGTTCACACAGCACACTTTGGGGGGAAAATGTTATCCGGTTGCTTGGCCCGGATACAAGATGCTGACTATAGAGGCTTTGATTGAATTGAGACCAGACTCGAGCCAGTGAGAGGCTGGAAATATATGGAATTGATTCAATTTGAGTGGTTCGGCCAAAGTACACGGGTCGGCCTGTATACATGGTTCGGCAGAGGAAGGGAGGACATGTGTCGTTCAGTATTGTGAGATAGCGTGTGTTGCTCGGCTAAAGAAAGGTGGTGTTAGAAACTCAATGCATATCGCTCGGTCAAGAATGGAAAACGAGATGGCTCGGCCATGAAGGGAAGCCTAAAGTAGTACGGTCGTTCATCACTTGGCCATGAAGGGAAGCTTAAAGTGGTTCGGCCGTTCATCGCCCGGCCATGAAGGGAAACCTAAAGTGGTTCGGCCTTTCCTCGCTCGGCCATGAAGGGAAGCCTAAAGTGTTTCGGCCGTTCGTCGTTCGGCCATGAAGGGAAGCCTGAAGTGGTTCGGCTGTTCATCGTTTGAATCAGGAAATTAGCAGATTACCTATAGGGCATTATGACCGGTCTTTCTTTTCTTCAGGCTATGTTACTAGCTGCTCCGAGTCATGGGAGACTTCGCTTCGATGACAACACGGAGAATTCATGGAGCGGCCAGAATGGATCGGAGGTTGCTGGCTCGGTCATGGGGGTTTGGCACACATGAGTCGGTGAATGCAAGTTACATACTGTGGGCGGAGGTATCTAGGTCAAGGGCCTGCATTGGGACTAACCTGTCTTCATCTATAAATAGAGGGAAAGGGGTACAGTTAAGGGGACATTTTTTCAAGAACTCCAAGGATACTCTGCCATTTTTGGTACTCACTTCCATCGATTCAAACTTGTATTCAAGTTAGAAGTTTACGGATTGTATCTGTATCAAGTCTTTGAGAAAATCAATAAAGATTACATTAACAGTGGATGTGGGTAGTTACGCTGAACCACTATAATTATGATGTTCTTGTTTTTGTAGTGAGTTTTGTATACATTCCTCTCTTTTCATTTCATATCTTCATTAATCTCTCTACAAAAATATTTTCTTAAGTGTTGGTGACCAATTTTGGTGCTAACATCCAATTTTTACGAAATCGCTTAAAATTTTCAGTTTTAAAATCTTACCAACTAACTTATAATTCAAATCCAATTTTTAAACCATTTAAATATTCAAAATTGACCGTCGAAAAATTTAGGTTTGACCTACCTAACGTGTAGGATGTTATGAGGAGGGGGTCAGAACTAAAGTTCTAGTGAATGGATAAATTATACACTTATAGGCTTAATTCTACATATAGCATTTTATTTCCATTTTTTGTTATATTAAGCTTATTGGGTTTATAATGCACTCGCCTCTATGCATAAATCATACCCATCTACTCCCTAGTAAATTAAAACCTATTAACTAATATATGTGTACCCATATGCCCAATGACCGTATCGGTCCTAGGTACTACCCTTAGTACCTTCCATATCCTTGTCGAAAAGGACTCCATCGTCTCGCTGCTAGAGCGTGCTACGACTACTTCTATAAAGGATAGCTTTGTAAGGCCTACAATATAGATGTTCCATCATCTACTTTGAAAACTTAAAACTACGTCTGCACTAGTCTATATTACTGCTCGGACATCCACGATGTACCACCCAATGCGTACCTTGAGGACGATACGTAATTGTTCTGTCTACTCCCTGAATCCCGCTTAACAAAGTCTACCTTGTACGGAACTCAGTCGTGGATTTTCTATACTTGTAAAGGACTGCTTCATTAGGCCTACAATACTGATATTCTACTTGGTCTGCCTCTTTTCTCATCTTGGCTATGGCCCTATGCAGCCATCCCTCAACTAATCAAAAGACCTCTAAAGAGCAAAGTGGCTACGCCTTATTACAAACAATCTAAACATCCAATTGGTTGTGCCCTTCATCTAATGCCTCGATAGAGAAAGAAACATTGGCCTTTTGGTTTAACTCTAGTCTTTCCCGGACTCGCTTCTTGGTTTGATGTTGGTCCGATATCCGCATGCGACTATCCTTCTAGGTCCTGCCCACTAAAACCTACTCGCAAGTCAATGTACGGTGTCATACGAATATCCTACTCCAAACATCTACCCTTTTGACTACCTACAATGGTCCTGCCATGCAAAAGCAGTCAAGGCATACACTCTTGATGGAACACCTGCAGACTTACCTCCAAGGGACTGCTTCGTTAGGCCAACCCAGGGGCTATCCTAGAGTACCCTCATGTCCCGTTAAAGTCTCATACTTTCTTCTTGGCCGAAATAACTAAGTTGGATGTGCTCTTCTGTGCTAAAATCTGTAATGAACTACTTCGTTAGGCTCTTCATCCCTAGCGCTGCTTCAAACGCATCTTACTACTTTGTTAGACTCTAAGTCTAATCCTTTATTTTTTTACATTTAGTTTACTTTTCTTATTATGTTGGCTACTTATTTACCCTAATCAGCATACGCTTGTCCCAGCCTCACCTAACTATTATGAGACCATCGGTTCTTGACCGAAATGAAATGTTGTTGGTATGAGCCCTATTTCTATGTTTATTTATTAACTTGGTGTAAGTTTTAAAATAAGCCTCTTTTGTTATTTCTGCTCTATTTGCTTATTGACTTAATCTAAGTCTCAAAATAAGCCTTCTCTGTTCTATCTATTTGATTATAACCTATGTTATAATTTTACTTACAATTGTCACTTCTATATTCTTTTATAACCTATATATGATAATTATAATTACAAGTGTCTATTTTCAACTCTAGTCTGTCTTCTTTTATCATAATATTGAATTCTCTTTAATTCTCTAATACAATATGACAATCTTGGCTTAGGACTATGCCATACTGTCATAAATTTACTTACCATAATAACTGCTTCGCTTTCATTCTACTGTCTACGCAGTAAATGCAAATCTAGGTACTTTAATGTTTATTGCCTCCAGTTTTGTCTAATAATTAACTTGGTTTCTTCTTTGTTTCCTTTAATTCTTCACTTTATTTTTCTTATATTCTAGGAAGTAGTCATATTCTATTTGGTTGGTTACAAAAGCTGTGCTAAAAATCCTTTTTCATGTTTTTAATACTAAATAATGCTATAAACAATAACCCGTAACTGCAAGATATTTGTTTTATTATTTCTTTACTTTTTTGGGTAGTGCAAAATACAATAGTACCTTTATTTTATACTAATTTCCCCGTTTCTTTCTATTATTCTTGCAATTACGCTTATTGTTATCTTTTTAAATATTAAACTATGGATATGTATTCTCTTTTCTAAACCAACCAACTAATCTATCACTAACTTCCCAATTAAGTTATTAAATTTTCCCATTTTTATTTATTTTTCCCATTTTAGCTTAATTTATTGTAAACTTCTATTTTTTCTCCTTTTATTTCAGTTTTTCGTATTTTACATCTAATTTTCTAAATCTACTATTTTCCTATTTTAGTCCGTATTTGCAAATTCTTCTATTCAACTATTTTATTAGCGTAAAAAGGAATAAAAAGAAGCTAACATTTACAGGGTAAATTTTAACTTTAAAATAGATGTAAAAAGCTGTAAATTTCATACTTTTAGGCTTATGCCGTTCTCTAACCGTCAAGCCTAATATTATTCATATTTAATTGGATTACTATCTTCCTTTTCCATATAAATAATAATTAAATATAAGCTCTCTTATACAATTTACAGTTTTCAACAGAACTAATTACTGAAATAAATTCTGAATTAAAATATTAAAAGGGAATCTAACGATAATATATTATAAGCGCAAAAGATATATAATTTGAATCCACTCACATGTCGTCCTTAGCTTCAATCTCTATCCCTTTTAATTTGTTATGCTTTTCTCCGCTTTCCCCCTTTTTAATTCGCAGTAAATTCCCTGATTTTTTTGCGCAATTCTCTGATTTGCTCATATGTATTTCCTTGCTTAATTTTATTTTTAGTTTGGGGAAGATTTGATTGCAGTGGACAAAGGAAGAGGGAGAAGAGAAGAGGAGTTTGCTGTCAACGATAGCAGCTGATTTAGAGAAAATAGTGTGAGCTAGGGTAAAAGTTACGTTTAATTTATAGGTGCAGTAAACAAGTAGGAACAGTATGGTTAACCCTAAAAACAATCCTCATCATCATAACTTGATTTGTTTACGTTAGCTTATAATGTATAACTCTCCAATGTTATTCATTTGTTCCTTTGTTATACAACCCTATTAATTCACGTTTCCTTCTAAATAAGATTCTCCCATTAATCATCCAATTAATTGGATCACACACACACAAATATATATATATATATGTGTATATATATATATATATCCAATATTAGTTGATTCTTATACGTTATAATTTCTTACATATTTGAACATGTCGATTAATGCCTTTATTAATTGAATGCATATAAAATTTATACTTTTGAATTTATTATTATTAATTTACCTTTATCATAAACCTATTTACTCTATTTGATTTTTGTAGGTGTTCCAATTTTTTTAACTTAGAAACAAATAATACTATAACTGGCGTTTTCTTCTAGCTAACTAATTTACATTATTAGCTATTGTAACAATAGCTTTGATTAATTGACACCCTTTTTAAAACACTCAACTAATTGTCAATTAATTAATTGACACATTTTCCCATTTTAATCGATATCCAACTTAATTCTTATGCATCACTCAATCACACATTTATTAGTTGTACATATTTAAATCGCCAATTCATTATCTAATTAATTGACATACAAGTTCGCTTACTTAATGTCTTTAATTAATTGATTGCGCCAATTATAAACCAATATATGTATGTTATCACTTAATTTATTCCCCACATACATTTCCCTTTTTTAGAAGATCCATTAATTAATTAATGTTATAAAAGTGACATATTCTATGACTAATTGATGCCTCCATGTCTCTTAATTAATTCCCCTTTTAATTGATTGATGCATCAATTAATCATATACTCATTGGTTGTATATATCTATGTAACCTCTTGATTTTTAAATGCATATATTTGACATTTATATTTTTCACCATTTTGCAATTATGTTCATTCAATTGATTGTCATTAAAGCGCGGGGTGTTATAATGATGAGGCCATAGAAGAATTTTAAGGCCCATTAGGGCTTATAATAGGGATAGGTATCGATACCAATTTTGGGGTCCAAATTGGGTAAGATCCCTCTGGTGGGTCCCCCATGATGCTAGTTACTTGCCATCCAAATTTCGTGTTATTCCAACTTATCATTTGTGAGATACCACGTTTTCCATGAAGTTATGTTGCATGCATTTTGACTTCAACTGATCCCTCTAGAGGGATAGAGACTGATTCCTTCGATCTCCTCTGATTAGAATGTGATCTCTAGGGGGTGTTCTCCATGTTGTTATGTGCTTGTACCCTAAGTTTCAGGTTGATAGCATCTATATATTTTGATTTATTGACTGATCATTGTTGCAATATGTAGTGAAAGCTGAATATGACTGATCTCTTTTATACCGATCCCTTTTATACCGATCCTTTTTATATCGATCCCTTTTTATAGTTGAAGTAATTTGCTTATAACTTGAGCATACGTACTCCAAATGACTTGAAACTTGAAATGTAGCCTCATAAGCCCTTGTCACTCCATATCAAACTCACCCAGTTTGTGGAAAAAATTAAGGATATGTACCGATCCCTTAGGAAAAAGGATAGGCACTAATCCCTTACCCAGAGAAGGCATTATTCCATATTTAGAATATTCTGGAGAGTCTCTCTCTTGGTCTCGGTTGATCGTCGCTTCGTATCATTGCATGTGCTTGATCTTTAAGCGTAATACTCATCTCTCCGGACTATCTTCCTCGATGATTGTCCAGTCTAACTTGTCTAGTCGGTCTGGATATAGCCGGGCCAAAAAGCCGGATAACAACCACCTGATACAATATTATTAATTGCATATAATATATGCCATATGTAACATTATATTTTATTTTTCCTTTAACATAGTTCTAAAACTTATATTATATTGTAATATTGATTTTTAAATGGGTTTTATAACTAATAGAAAGCTAAATTTATATTTATAGTTCAATTTATATTTGTAAGTATAAAAATAGCTACTTGAATAAATTTAGTACAAATTTATAATACTTTATATAAAATTCCAGAACATTTAAATACAAAAATTAAAAACTTTTTTCAAATTAAGAATAATAAATAAATTTATGAGTACATAAATTATGGAGTAAAATTACTCATCAATCATATCAACCAAACATCAGTGTATATATATATATATATATGGATAAATATATGTATATGTGCGTGTGTAATCTTTCAATTCACAAATAGACAAAGTTTCATTTGTAAACTGACATTTCCAATCAACATAAGCAATCACCATTTTAACATCATCCAATTCCAATACTAATATACCCAATAACCCGGACAATAAAAATCACACTCAATCAACCAAACCATCGATTCAACTAAACAATTCATAGGATAAACGAGATAATACATACATGCATGCACATATTGTAATGACCCACTATTTTGGACTATTCGCATCCGCTCATATCGGATTTGAATAATTCAAAATACCGAATTGTTAATTTAAATTTGGAAAAACTCAGATATACAGTAAATAAATAATCACAAAATCACAGACACAGAGTAATAATATGCAGCGGAAGCAAAAGATAGTAGTTCATGAAGCTACTATATATATATATATATATATATATAACAGAGTTAAATAAGTTACAACAGAAGTCTCGAATACAATAGTCAAATACAAGAATCAGAATACATCATTAGGACCAACTGAACATCTGAAAGCTGGACAGATAGCCGGATCTCCAAGCGAAGCTCCAACTCCGAAGGTGAGTCTCGAAAGCTGGTACTCAGTCTGACCTGAGCGTAAAGCAAAACACAAAACGCTCGAGTCAGGATTAACATTCTTATATCAATAAATCCAACTTAAGTGAAATAACAATTGAAATACAAGTAACTCAAAGGACGCTGGAATAACCATCCTTTAAGGATCCGTTAAACTATCTACTATGTAGTAATATACGCTAAATAGATAATGTCTATTAGTAATATAAAACATCAAAATAGTGTTAAGGCATTACCATTATCCCTCTTAACACATTTTATATAAGCGTTATAGTCTATACAGCAATATAAACTCCACCGTAAACTAGTGGGATATCAGGGAGTACTCCATAGGTATAACACAAAACAAATTCGTAGTGGTCGTGTATATAGGGATACAAGTATGACAAGGCATGTGAGGCAATACTCAAGGTAGTGAAACTACCATTTGCCTGATCCGGACTGGTGAGAATGCATCGCCGCAACGATCGCAACACCGCGAAACAACACTCCCAAAGTACGAGGGTGCACCAATCAATAACAAGTAATGAGTAGTATTCGAAGAAGTGTGTTCGCTCGAGGTGGCTAATCCCATTTGTCCCGGCATGGCTCCTGTTTTAGTCATTTCCAATTTGACACAAGTGTTAAGGCTATCCATTATCGTTCTCTTTCTTCAGTCATCACGTACATCATTCCAACCACTTCATTCTGGATCACACTCCGCGTATAGTTATTAAAGTGGTTTTTGGTTTAGATAGAGAGTATATCCATAACCGATTCCGGTTCTTTAATAACTTACGTAACTATTACACCGATTGGTCGTTTAATATATTTCAAAACCAAATCAAATTCAATTTAAATTACAATTTGTAAACCACCATTTCCTTTTGTCTTTCTAAATCAATTTACATATTTTACGTTTCATAACTTCCAAATTACTATTTCAAAATCTTACAATTCAATTTCAATTTTTTTAAACAACAAATATTGATTTAATTTCGTATATAAGTTCATTCCGAAATCATTTAAATTAATTGAATTTAACATTCAAATCAATTTAAATTCATTTATCGATTTCATTCAATATTAGTTAAGTTACTTTATCATTCAAAACAAATTTCTATTAAATTTCCAATTCATTAAATCAATTTAAGTTTTCCTTCATTATATCAGAACTTACAGATTGAATTAAATTAAATTCGTCATATAAATTCTTTAAATTACAAGTCTTACATTAATCACATTTTATTTCTTGTTAAAGAAATCCAGTTTCACTTATTTATTTACATAGTTACAGATTTCAAAACTTAAGTAATAAAGAAACTGAATTTCACTTATTCAAGACGTTAAATTTTATTTAATGAATTCGATTCAAATTAAATTGTTAAACAATTCAATCTCATTAAATTACCAATAATTTCCATTCCTTAATTATTGCTAAATTCAAAACTTAATTAGTAATAATTTCAAAACTTAATTGTTAATAATTTAAACTTAATTATTACTAGTTTCAAACTTAATTATTAATAATTTCAAAACTTAATCATTAATAGTTTCAATTTTATTGTCATATAATTTATTTTAAAACAACGTTCTTTCAATAACTACTATATTAATATTTCTGTTCCAGATTTTTAAAATATTAACATTTCCTTCCATTAAATTCAAATTCCAACTTCATTTCAAACTTTATTATTTATTTAAATAAAATCTTTATTTCTATTTTTAAATCAAATCATTGACCAATCGGGTTTTTGTTTAATTCTCTATCCTAAGTCAAAGTTAAATTTGGGTATTTATCATTTCAACCCGATTCCATTTCAATTTGAATCAAAGCATGGCAAAGGGAACTTGAAGTGTGATAGCTGGGATGGTGTTAAAGTAAATAACAAGCAATAACAACAATCAATAACAATCCAACAATTAATTCAAATAATCCCGAAATAATCTTATTAATTTACATTGTTGTTTGTGCAAATTAATATAATTATTTTTAGAATCTACACTATCATTTCATATAGATTAAAGATTATTACATTACGGTTTTTCACTTGGTGTCTATTATTCAATTTCATACAACATCAATTTAAACAACAAACATTTAAATGGTTCATGGTGTATTTAACACTATTTCTACGTGTCAAATAATTGGTCATTTATAGGGGTCATATTTTACCAATCTAATCAAATTCAAAATATATCAATTTCAAATCATTAACTATCTTACGTCAAGTTCAATTTCAAATTATTTATCACTTTATACATTACAATTTACGTCCAATATAAACAACAAACAATCAATCAATTATCAACCAAACGGATTATCATTGTATAATAAACAGATAGTGGTGTCAGATGTCACAGGTGAACTGATACAGGTACTAACATAAAACAGTGTAAATAACTAACAGAAGCATATTTTAATTGTCGTTTCAATTGAAATCAAATTTTATAAATAAAAGAACATTAATCATGAGTGATTGCTCACCTTTCAAGGCTAGAGAATAGACAATGAAGATGACATGGATACGCACACTGATACGAACCTTGAAATTGAGTTGCAAATCCAAGCAAAGCAAATCGGCATGAATTCAATGATCAAAGCTGATAAATAGGATTTATGGAGCAAATCAGAATTAGATTGATCAAGATAAAAGGTATAAGTGAGCCTCTATATATAGAACTACATATATCAATATATAGATAAAAATCATATTCTAAATACAAATACATTTCAAATTTAAATATATATATATATATATATATATATATATATATAACTTGTACACTTTAAATAACTTTATATATATATATACACACCTGTTACTCAAAATGTGTGTACATATATAGATCATATATTTAAAAAATATGCAAATGCATATAGTAAGATTTTACTAGCATAAAGTAAATATTATTTTAAACTTTCAGTAAAACAAAAGAAAACTGTAACCATATGAATGTAGCAAACATTCTATATATACATAATACATATTCGTATACAGCCAAATATATGGTTAATATATACTATTTATATAAAACTGTAAATGTTATATACTTAAAATAGTATTTAAGAACAGATAAACTATATATCTCTTATAACTTATATACTATAAATAACTCTGTGCTATATACTTTAGAACCAAACAAGATAGGAAGCTTCAGACAAATATATATTATCTATATAACAGCAAAATTTGTAAAATCTGTATATATATAAAATCATCTATATACATGTTATATTTAAAAATCAACATTCCTTTAAACACACATAAAATTTGTTCATGTATATACCCATATATAAAGCAACAGAATACATCAACAGGATTTATAATAAGTAAAGTTTTATAACATAGTACATATACATACCATAGACTCATGTATATATGCACGCAACCATATAAACTTTATATCCTGACACATGCAAACCCAGTATGTTGATATAAGCAACAATATAAAAGACAACATATAAATATACAAATTTTATAACTAACCCGCTACAAAGAAGAAAGGAACTGTAACAAACCGGGATTTCGCATTAATTAATTTTCGTCATCGAATGATTAATGTTGATAGCAAATGGCTAATTACTGTTGGACGTTTCTAATCGAGATGAAATTCTTTTATAATTCATTTAAGAAATTATGCGGGCTTTAAAATTGTTTTGGCCCATTCCTTTTTGATAAAAATTCGACCATTCCCCTTATTCATTTTCTCATCTTCACTCGTGCTCAACCCAAAACCTAAACAAAACAACATGAGTAAAAATGGCGGGCCGTTTCCTCTTTAACGAAAATTAGGGTTTCGATTCAGTTTCGCTCGTCTTCTTGAACTAGGGCTTCGTGAAATCAAGGGCGCCGCTTACCTCCATCGAAGATGCTTCGTCGAACGACTACCTTCTCTCCACTCGCGCGTGCTTAAATTCATTGAGTCCAAGGTGAGTGAACTATCACTCACATCTAGTTCCTTTTCAGTATTGTGCTTTGGTTGTTTGACTTTGATTTTCTGTTGATCATGGCTTCGATTTGGTTACCGTATGGACTTCAGGGATTCGATTTTTGGTTGACTGTTGATGATTTTACTGACTTTGTCAGTTCGTCCTTTTCGTGTTACTTTGTGACACGGCTTTTACTTGCTGGTATTGATCTAGTTAATGTGTCCATGTGTTAGATTTCTGACTTATTCCAATTTCGTTTACTTGGACTTTGTTCGAATTCGGAGAATTTGTGATTTTAAGTTGCACACTGCAGTTTGATTTTCTAACGACTTCGACAGACTTCGATTCAAACTGCAGTGTTTTTAAACTTGATTCGTAAACTTGATTTTGCAGGAAACAATTTGGCTCGGCACTGTTTTGATTTGAAATTTGCTGTACCATGATTTCTCAAACTCATTTCGATTGTGACTTTAATATTTCTTTAGAATGCGGTTTAAAATCGCCTCTGTCTGGAATTGGCAATACATTGCTTATTCATTTTCTGTGTCTTTATATGTGTCCATGCCTTCAGTTATATGTGTGTATGCATGTATAGCCATTTACATTGCAATTAGCTTTGTTCAAAAACTGATGGTGTTTCTGGCTTCAATGAACTCTTTATACATTGAGATTTTATGTTTTTCGACCTTTGCCTTTCTATGGTTGGTCGGTACATACTCGAGTCTGGTTCATGTAGCCTTGCTTGTGCATTTGGATGTTATTGACCACCGAGTTATTTTCAAGGTTTATTAGGGTTGTGTATGTGTTATATATATATGATGCAACTTGGTATTTTGTTTCACTAGTCATAGCCTGATTCGAATCTGCATTGATGTAAGAGTAATTTGCCACCTATGTTAATGTTCATCCTTGACTCCGGCTATTCGTGTACTGCCTCTGGTTATATGTGTACTGTAGCACTTTCGACCTTGTTTGAAATTGCATTTTTACTTGATTCAGCAAGTTGCCTCCCCTGTCCTCTTTAATTCACGGTTGCAGTCATGTGTACATTACTCTGATTCATCGTTGTAGTTGATGCCTGTTTCCTTTGTTGAGTTCGAATCTGATACACTGTATTGATGCAGTGTATTCATTTGCATTTGTTCACTTGTATTCATTTGATTACGTGCTGTGGTGCCATACTTTTGGCGCCTTCACCTTCATTCTACTGCCTTCAAGTAGTTTGTAACACTGCCTTCGTGCACTCGATCTTTCGAGCATTTGTGCTTGGAGTTGTATTGCCATACCTTGGCTGTATCTGGGCATGTATTTGTAGTCTTCAGTGTGGGGTGACGTTGAGCTTCACTGATGCTGTTCGCTGTAGTACATATGTACTCGTCTTTCATGCCCACTGCTAACTTTGTGATCTGGATTCCTTTATGCACTTGTATTTGGTACAACCGCCCTTGAGCACTGTGTTTATTTGTCAGCCTTGTCCAGGGCAATTCCAATGTGACTTCTCTTAATTTGAAACTTGTAAAACAAGCTGTTCGAGTACATGTTGGGTTTGTTGCATTTGAGTCCCTTCATTCTATTTCAGGGTGTTGCTAATCTGGTTATGGGTAGTTCATCATGGATGCACTGTTGAAGCTGCATCTTCTGATTTGCACTCCATGCGCCTTCTCTACTTTATTTTGTTCTTTTGGTTTCACTGCATAGTTGTGAGCCTTCTTGCTTATGCTCAGATCAATTTTGAGTTTTGAGCTTGCATACTTCACGCTGCCTTGACTGTGGTTGTTGCATTGAGTTGAGTCATGATTGCAGTGACTTGACCTTTGCATTTTGGTTGTTATCGAATTCATTTGAGTTGAATCCAGCTTGTAGCTCAGATTTGACCTTGTGCTCATTTGTGCCTTTTAATGTGCATTTCCTAATTTAGCTTATTTGCACTCGCTCATTTGAGTTATACTGCTTCTCTTTGCACCTCTGATTCATTTTTCCATGTGCAGTTTGTTTTGTGCATTCCTTGGGTACATCATCACTGTAGTGGCAAGGCAGTGCATGCAAGCGTGAACTTCAGCCACACGGTTTTCATTGGGTACATCATCACTGTAGTGGCAAGGCAGTGCACGCAAGCGTGAACTGCAGCCACACGGTATTGATTTTATTGGTATTTCTTTTACATTTGATCCATTGATCCTTTGCGTATTTCATATGCCGTATTGGCGAGGCAGTGCACGCATGCGTGTACTGCAGCCAATCGATTTTGATGTTGTTAAGTGACATTTCAATTATTTGATTTGATTTGATTTGATTTAATCATTTTGTGTTAATTGTCGTTTAGACAATTCTGATGTTTTCTAAATTATCTTCATTGATGTTCTTTTCACTCATCTTTGTTGATATTTTGAATCTGCAGATTTGTTGTTTAACACTTTGATGTGTTATATTTACCGTTATCCGATTCTCTTCTAGAAGGGTTGGATAAACGGAATTTACTGTGACTGTCGTCTATTCATATTTAATTATTGTTGCTTCTGTGCACTAATAATTGAGTTTGAATTAGACTGACCCGTGTATTATTTTCTTTTGAATATAATACTCGGGTCAGACCGAGTATTTACAGGTTGTAGATATCTTACTTTGGGTTGCTGCTGGAGTTATGAAGTCTTTTCATATTTATGGAGTAGATGTTGTCATTGTATAGGATGTTGTATATTCATGTATATTATTCACGATAATGTACTTGTATATGTAACTTCCAGAGTCGACAGTTGTAGTTGTATCATATGTATTGTATCACATGTATATCAACTGACTTCAGGTATATATATATGAGACTTTCTGTTATATCTGTGTTCCGCATTTACATTATCTGTGTTATTATTATATATTTTGTCCTAAACTATTATGAACCATCGTAGTTCGTTTTATACTGGAATTGGGTATGTCGATGGGAGTAAATAAATATGAATTGAAAAATTAAAAATATATACCACTCCAATCGAGGTAACCAATATTAGTGTAAGGCCTAGCTATGGATGGCCGCTCCTATCCAGCCTTATTCTTCGTGATAACAGACAGTATTTCACTAATACTCTTTGTTATTGCGAGCATAGAGGTGGGGCATCACAGTTGGTATCAGAGCATGGGGTTTATGGACATAATATAAAACATAACTTAGATGGAACATGTGTTACAACTATTAGTCGATGTTTTATATGTGCTTTGAGTCAAAACTAAAGTTTTGAAATTTTGATAAATTTTTTAATAGCTTTATTTAAAAATAAAAGTTGATTTGGGTTTTGATGATTGATTGATTTGTGCTTTGTTTATCAGAGTGCGCAGCGAAAACAGTGTGACTGCTTCGCTGAGTACAGATGATAATTATTTTGATTTAAAAATCAAAGTATGAAATTAAAATAAATTTCATTTGTTGTTTACATAGCTGTGTTTATTTTGTTTTCTTTAAAATTTCGAACCCGATTTGAGGATTCGAAGCGATTGCAGCTATGTGGTTTTGTTGAAATTTTGCTGGTTTCCTTTGATGCTAATCACTTGTTGATTAGATTTTGCTGTTTTGAATTATCTTCATTGAAGATATATTCGAATGATTTCTTTGTTCATTTTGTAGTGTACCTGCAAAATTCAAGCTGCACGTTACTGCATTAATTTTACGTTGAACCGATGCTTGGTTATGAAACGTATTTTGTTGCCGTTATTCTTATAACGGGCTTTTCACACCAATGCTATATTTTGAAGCACGGTGTTTTGTTGACATATTTCAATGAATGAAAATTCACTGATATTATATTTTGATGCAAATTATTTTGATGAGATTTTGACATTTAAAAGCTACTGTCGCCTTGACTTCAGTAACTGTCAAATTTTAAAATGGATTTTTAAGCGGCTATCCCGCAATGCTGATTTTGAGATTAGTTTTATGTTGTTTTGAGAAGTACCATTTTCTTGTTGAAATTGCTA
The DNA here is from genome assembly GCA_030765085.1 of Allium cepa. Lineage (NCBI taxonomy): Eukaryota > Viridiplantae > Streptophyta > Magnoliopsida > Asparagales > Amaryllidaceae > Allium > Allium cepa. Next base: position 217,461,834 of record CM060946.1, read on the forward strand.
CTTATGTTGCTGATTTAATCACGTGATTATAAAAAGCGTTTTAAAATAAAAATTGTTTTCAAAATTTTTCAGTTTACGTTTTCAAAAGAATGAGAAAGAGATTTAAATGATTCAGCAAAATCGAGGACTATGAACCATTTCTTTTACTGATTCACTTAATTCCGGACTTATTCGTTTGAGAATGTAGATTAATACTTTTATGAAATAAATGAAATTGTTTTCAGAAGTTTTGCATTTTGCGCTTTCAAAAGAATGAGGAAGCGATTTAAACGTTTCAGCAAAATCGAGGACTATGAACCCTTTCTTTTACTGATTCGCTTAATTCCGGACTTGTCCGTTTGAGAATGTGAAATGTTATTTTTGGAATACACGATTTTACACATTCAAGGAAACGATGAAGAGAATTAAACGATTTAGTAAAACATGTGGTTATGGGACATGTGCGTTTGCTATTTTGGTTAATTCTGGACTCGTTAATTGAAACATTTGCTGTTTGATGATTTTGATGATTTTACACATTCAAGGAAACGATGAAGAGAATCAAACGATTTAGTAAAACACGTGGTATGGGACATGTGCATTTGCTATTTCGGTTAATTTCGGACTCGTTAATTGAATATATGTTGGACCTTCGGGTCATATGTTGGACCTTCGGGTCATATGTTGGACCTTCGGGTCAATACCAGTACCGGACCTTCGGGTCATTTGTTGGACCTTCGGGTCATATGTTGGGCGCCAAAATTATGTTGGGTACTTGGTAGGCTTCGGCCATATGTTGATGCACGTGCGGCGTAGCTAAAACTCGCCATCTAATGGGATCGATCCAACCTTTTATGTTGATTTTCTAGTCATCTTTATTGATTTCTAGATATTTGTTGTTTCCAATTATCTGCAGGTAATTGGATATTTGTTGATATGAGTTCTGATTATCGTTTTTGATAATCAGATATTTGTTGATTTGATTATCGTTTTTGATAATCGAATATATGTTGATATGAGTTTTGATTATCGTTTTTGATAATCAAATATTTGTGTTTCTGATTATCGTTTTTGATAATCAGATATTTGTTGATTTGATTATCGTTTTTGATAATCGAATATATGTTGATATGAGTTTTGATTATCATTTTTGATAATCGAATATATGTTGATATGAGTTTTGATTATCGTTTTTGATAATCGAATATTTGTGTTTCTGATTATCGCTTTTGATAATCAGATATTTGTTGATTGATTATCGTTTTTGATAATCGAATATATGTTGATATGAGTTCTGATTATCGTTTTTGATAATCAGATATTTGTTGATTTGATTATCGTTTTTGATAATCGAATATATGTTGATATGAGTTTTGATTATCGTTTTTGATAATCGAATATTTGTTGTTTCTGATTATCGTTTTTGATAATCAGATATTTGTTGATTTGATTATCGTTTTTGATAATCGAATACATGTTGATATGAGTTTTGATTATCGTTTTTGATAATCGAATATTTGTTGTTTCTGATTATCGTTTTTGATAATCAGATATTTGTTGATTTGATTATCGTTTTTGATAATCGAATATTTGTTGTTTCTGATTGTCGTTTTTGATAATTAGATATAGTGGTTTGATTATCGCTTGAGATAATTAAATATTTGTTGATTTGAAATTTGATTATCGCTTGAGGTAATCAAATATTTGTTGATCTGATAATTCTAATTATCGTTTTTGATAATTAGACTTTTGTTGTTTTCTGATTACCGTTTTGGTAACTAGATATTTGCAGTTTTGCGATTGGCGATTTAGTTTTATAGTTATCTTTATTGATAATTAGATTTTTGCTGTTTTCTAATTCTTGTATCGAAAATTAGATATTGATGTTCTGCGATTTCTGTATTCTAATTATCTAATTGATTATTGAATATTGCTGATAATTGCATTCATTCAGTTCTGTTGTTTTCTGATTTTCTAATTGATAGCTGGATTTTGTTGACAATTTGTGACTTTCTTTTATTGAAATTAAAAGATTTCTTTGGCATTTGAATTCTCTCCCTTGGTTTTTCTAGCTTAACCAGTTTATATTAGAAAAATAATTGTTATTGACGACTTTTATTATGAAAATTGCGGGGACGCAATTTCTATAAGGAGGGGAGTCTGTAACAAACCGGGATTTCGCATTAATTAATTTTCGTCATCGAATGATTAATGTTGATAGCAAATGGCTAATTACTGTTGGACGTTTCTAATCGAGATGAAATTCTTTTATAATTCATTTAAGAAATTATGCGGGCTTTAAAATTGTTTTGGCCCATTCCTTTTTGATAAAAATTCGACCATTCCCCTTATTCATTTTCTCATCTTCACTCATGCTCAACCCAAAACCTAAACAAAACAACACGAGTAAAATGGCGGGCCGTTTCCTCTTTAACGAAAATTAGGGTTTCGATTCAGTTTCGCTCGTCTTCTTGAACTAGGGCTTCGTGAAATCAAGGGCGCCGCTTACCTCCATCGAAGATGCTTCGTCGAACGGCTACCTTCTCTCCACTCGCGCGTGCTTAAATTCATTGAGTCCAAGGTGAGTGAACTATCACTCACATCTAGTTCCTTTTCAGTATTGTGCTTTGGTTGTTTGACTTTGATTTTCTGTTGATCATGGCTTCGATTTGGTTACCGTATGGACTTCGGGGATTCGATTTTTGGTTGACTGTTGATGATTTTACTGACTTTGTCAGTTCGTCCTTTTCGTGTTACTTTGTGACACGGCTTTTAGTTGCTGGTATTGATCTAGTTAATGTGTCCATGTGTTAGATTTCTGACTTATTCCAATTTCGTTTACTTGGACTTTGTTCGAATTCGGAGAATTTGTGATTTTAAGTTGCACAGTGCAGTTTGATTTTCTAACGACTTCGACAGACTTCGATTCAAACTGCAGTGTTTTTAAACTTGATTCGTAAACTTGATTTTGCAGGAAACAATTTGGCTCGGCACTTTTTTGATTTGAAATTTGCTGTACCATGATTTCTCAAACTCATTTCGATTGTGACTTTATTATTTCTTTAGAATGCGGTTTAAAATCGCCTCTGTCTGGAATTGGCAATACATTGCTTATTCATTTTCTGTGTCTTTATATGTGTCCATGCCTTTAGTTATATGTGTGTATGCATGTATAGTCATTTACATTGCAATTAGCTTTGTTCAAAAACTGACGGTGTTTCTGGCTTCAATGAACTCTTTATACATTGAGATTTTATGTTTTTCGACCTTTGCCTTTCTAGGGTTGGTCGGTACATACTCGAGTCTGGTTCATGTAGCCTTGCTTGTGCATTTGGATGTTATTGACCACCGAGTTATTTTCAAGGTTTATTAGGGCTGTGTATGTGTTATATATATGATGCAACTTGGTATTTTGTTTCACTAGTCGTAGCCTGATTCGAATCTGCATTGATGTAAGAGTAATTTGCCACCTATGTTAATGTTCATCCTTGACTCCGGCTATTCGTGTACTGCCTCTGGTTATATGTGTACTGTAGCACTTTCGACCTTGTTTGAAATTGCATTTTTACTTGATTCAACAAGGTGCCTCCCCTGTCCTCTTTAATTCACGGTTGCAGTCATGTGTACATTACTCTGATTCATCGTTGTAGTTGATGCCTGTTTCCTTTGTTGAGTTCGAATCTGATACACTGTATTGATGCAGTGTATTCATTTGCATTTGGTCACTTGTATTCATTTGATTACGTGCTGTGGTGCCATACTTTTGGCGCCCTCACCTTCATTCGACTGCCTTCAAGTAGTTTGTAACACTGCCTGCGTGCACTCGATCTTTCGAGCATTTGTGCTTGGAGTTGTATTGCCATACCTTGGCTGTATCTGGGCTTGTATTTGTAGTCTTCAGTGTGGGGTGGCGTTGAGCTTCACTGATGCTGTTCGCTGTAGTACACATGTACTCGTCTTTCATGCCCACTGCTAACTTTGTGATCTGGATTCCTTTATGCACTTGTATTTGGTACACCCGCCCTTGAGCACTGTGTTTATTTGTCAGCCTTGTCCAAGGCAATTCCAATGTGACTTCTCTTAATTTGAAACTTGTAAAACAAGCTGTTCGAGTACATGTTGGGTTTGTTGCATTTGAGTCCCTTCATTCTATTTCAGGGTGTTGCTAATCTGGTTATGGGTAGTTCATCATGGATGCATTGTTGAAGCTGCATCTTCTGATTTGCACTTCATGCGCCTTCTCTACTTTATTTTGTTCTTTTGGTTTCACTGCATAGTTGTGAGCCTTCTTGCTTATGCTCAGATCAATTTTGAATTTTGAGCTTGCATACTTCACGCTGCCTTGACTGTGGTTGTTGCATTGAGTTGAGTCATGATTGTAGTGACTTGACCTTTGCATTTTGGTTGTTATCGAATTCATTTGAGTTGAATCCAACTTGTAGCTCGGATTTGACCTTGTGCTCGTTTGTGCCTTTTAACGTGCATTTCCTAATTTAGCTTATTTGCACTCGCTCATTTGAGTTATAGTGCTTCTCGTTGCACCTCTGATTCATTTTTCCATGTGTAGTTTGTTTTGTACATACCTTGGGTACATCATCACTGTAGTGGCAAGGCAGTACACGCAAGCGTGAACTGCAGCCACACGGTTTTCATTGGGTACATCATCACTCTAGTGGCAAGGCAGTGCACGCAAGCGTGAACTGCAGCCACACGGTATTGATTTTATTGGTATTTCTTTTACTTTTGATCCATTGATCCTTTGCGTATTTCATATGCCGTATTGGCGAGGCAGTGCACGCGTGCATGTACTGCAGCCAATCGATTTTGATGTTGTTAAGTGACATTTCAATTATTTGATTTGATTTGATTTGATTTAATCATTTTGTGTTAATTTTCGTTTAGAAAATTCTGATGTTTTCTAAATTATCATCATTGATGTTCTTTTCACTCATCTTTGTTGATATTTTGAATCTGCAGATTTGTTGTTTAACACTTTTACGTGTTATATTTACCGTTATCCGATTCTCTTCTAGAAGGGTTGGATAGACGGAATTTACTGTGACTGTCGTCTATTCATATTTAATTATTGTTGCTTCTGTGCACTAATAACTGAGTTTGAATTAGACTGACCCGTGTATTATTTTCTTTTGAATATAATACTCGGGTCAGACCGAGTATTTACAGGTTGTAGATATCTTACTTTGGGTTGCTGCTGGAGTTATGAAGTCTTTTCATATTTATGGAGTATGTTGTCATTGTATAGGATGTTGTATATTCATGTATATTATTCACGATAATGTACTTGTATATGTAACTTCCAGAGTCGACAGTTGTAGTTGTATCATATGTATTGTATCACATGTATATCAACTGACTTCAGTTATATATATATGAGACTTTCTGTTATATCTGTGTTCCGCATTTACATTATCTGTGTTATTATTATATATTTTGTCCTAAACTATTATGAACCATCGTAGTTCGTTTTATACTGGAATTGGGTATGTCAATGGGAGTAAATAAATATGAATTGAAAAATTAAAAATATATACCACTCCAATCGAGGTAACCAATATTAGTGTAAGGCCTAGCTATGGATGGCCGCTCCTATCCAGCCTTATTCTTCGTGATAACAGACAGTATTTCACTAATACTCTTTGTTATTGCGAGCATAGAGGTGGGGCGTCACAGGAACGGTGGCTAGCAGGTTGTTGCAGAGATTTGGATAGGCTCGGAGGTGGCTGAGGTGGAGCATGCGTTTGGAAGGAACGGGGTGAACGATGGTGGAGGTTGCTGCACTGAACGATGGAAAATAGCGGAGGGAGCAAGGTGTTACTCAGCGCTTGGAGGCCAAAGGAAAGTCGCTACTGTCACCGGTTGGACACGACAGAGGAGTGAGACTTCGGTAAATGGTGACTCGGAGGTATAGGCGAGCTTGGCTAGCCGTGCGAGGAGGCGGAGGAAACGCTGCCAAGGCTTGCGTGACAGGCTGCTCATGGAAATGGGATGGTAGTGGGCGGAGTCAGTCGGAGGTGCTGCTGTGGGTTTTGGTTGGCTGTCAGAGGGGAAGTGGATTGGTGGCTGACGTTAGTTGCGGGGTAGGATGAGCGCAAGGAGAAGGGAAGGCCGAAGGTAAAAGTGGAAGAGGAAAGAACATGGGGAGGCATGGCATGGAAGCAAGGTGGGCGGGAAGGTGGAGAAGTGGCGTGCTATCTGGAAAAATAATATAAGAGAGAGAAAGTAAATGGAAGAAGGAAAAGAAGTGCAGATCTCAACATAATATCTCAATGGACCAGTTTCCAAAAGCAAGATACGAACCATCAAATAATAAATGAAAAAAAATAGGGAATAGCAAAAGTAAATTTAAAGAATTATTAAAAGCAACGCAATTCATCTTTTGACTGTTGGAACAAACAAATGGCCAGTGGAAAACCAAAAGGCTCAAATGTGCACCGATAAAGTTACCGTTTTACGGATTCCACGCATACCGGATTTCAAAACACAGAATGGAATATACCATAGAGATCAGTATGATGAAACGATCAAAATGGTGTACAGATATCGGTGATAGGATTAAATTATAAAATTCGAATTTTCTACTAGCGGAAAATGCATGAAAATCACAGAAAAATAAGATCTACGGAGTTAAAGATGTCCGAATTTTGAAAAACGAAAAATGATGTCTTGCTCAGAAGACGATTTAGAATTTTTCTATGTATAAATATTTAGGTTTCGAAAATGTTTTATTTTCATCGCTTTTTAACAGATTAAATTGAAATAAATTTACGCACGAAATAAACTTTCATATTTTCGGACGAAAATTTACCAGTTGCTATATTTAACTAGACGCGTTCCAAATATCAAATTTATATTTCAAAATTTTATTTTTAATTTTTATTAAATTTCACGCAAATTTAGTTAATTAAATTAATTTAAAACCGTTAAAATATCCGGGTTGTTACACATATATACATACATACATATATCTATATATATGTGTGTGTGTGTATTTGTGTGTATAGCAAGCAATGAATTTAAATATAGTTGTGAGTCAGAAACTCATCAAATGATGCTTGAACTATTAAATTAATGATTAACATCTTCATACGAGCTTCAGCTCTCAATTCCACACGCGTTCACTAATAGACCACATGAACATCTATATAACCATAGCCAACTTTAGATCAATGGTACTAGCTAATCGCAACCACAACATCCTCCCTCCATCAACGCTACCGATACCAGCCACCAACATCACCTTCTTACTTGAATGATTTCCAATCAACTATGCTCATGAACTCCAACTCCAATATCACGTCGCCTCCACTAAGTCGAGCACACCATATCAAACCACGACCTTCATCGTGCCTTTGAACTCCGCCCTAGCCAATTGTGGACGACTCCTGATGCCGCTACCTTCGAGTACCGGGATAGCGAGCAACTTCAATTTTTTTTGTTCAATTTCAATATGTTGTATGCGTTTAAGTTAGAAATTAGGGCATGAAAGAAAGTATTGGGGTTCGGGTTTGTAACTGGAGTAGAAATGAGAAATTTCTTAAGAAAAGGGGAAAGGATTTATTAAAATGGGCTTATGGTCAATGATTTTATTTTGGGCCTTCGGTTTTAGTTCACCAAGTTTTAATTAATTTTCTTTACACTTCAATTGGAAATTTATTCCTTGACATTTTTTATAAATATATTTCAATCTAGTTGAGCTGACTGATAATTCATTCTAAAAATTATATTTTAATAACTAAATAATTTTATTCAATTCGATGTTTGCTTCTTTTTATTCAATCGTTCATTGTACTCTTGCAAAATAAATTTATTTTCCGACTATTTTAATTGTATAAAAATTCTTTAAACCTCAAAATATTTTACATTCATTTACAACAATTTATTCAATTTTCATAAATTATTCAAAAAGGATTTACTAATTTACTTCAATTTATTAACTCATGGAATCTTTTATCAATAGCCTTCAATTCAATAAATATTCACCTACAAAAATAATAATTATCAAATGTTGAATTCAGATAATTTTATCTTTAATTAAATTTATTTTTTTATATATCATAAAAATCAAGGTAGTTACACTCCATAAATAGTGATGAATTGGTCCCACATCACTTATTGTCCAAATAACCTATTGCACAAACACAACCACGAGGACAACCACAATGCAAACACGAAGCTGGGAAAGAGTTAAGAGTAATCTCATTGATAGATATGCAGTGGAATAAAGTTGGAGGTTACAGTGCAACATAGTGAGTGCTAACGGTGAATGGAAGAAGGTAGTGTAACTAATAGATTGTGTAGGGACACCCATAATGTCTAATCTGAAGGTATATGGATGTAAAAGGTCGTGATATCGTTTGAAGCAGAGTCTGGTAAGAGTGAATAATCAGTAGAAAACATCAATGTTTACAAATCTCATGTATATATAACTTTAGTAGTGAAAAGTTTATTTAACAATGATTGCAACTTCTAAAATGTAAATAGGGAGTGATATTCTAGCTGACTAGAGTTGCAGTTGTGATACACTTTAAATAGTGTCACGACATGTTTTTTTTCACTGATATGATTTGGTTCGATGGAATGTGGGTAGGTATAGATTATAGAGTATGTGACATATTTATTTCATATGTACCACGAATATATAACCTTACACTACATGATTGTATATTTCTACTGTATTATTATAGTACAACAATTATCTTGCCCGACTCAAGGTTTTGTTTAAAGACTTCTCCTCAGTCCAGTCTCAGGATTATCGGTGTTATAGGAAGATTACTCTAGCCTACTTTGTTGTTTAGACTTTGGAGCATGTAGTCGATGTGATTGCCTATACTGTGTCATTTATCACCCTCACACTTATCTTGGAGGATCTAACCCACACTTTAGAGTTAATTTGCATTGTTCGATCATGTTCATTTGGAATGGGGAAACTATAGAGTTTATTTGGAGATGATAAATCTAGAGTAGTTCGGCCTATGTTATTATATATATATATATATGTATGTATGTATGTATGTATGTATGTATGTATGATTTGATAGTTTGGCATCATTTTGGTAAGTAATGATTTAGATTGTATAGCTCTATCGACGTATATATTATGATGTTTCGAGGTGCTTATGTATATTATATTTCGATATGTATAATTTTGATTCCGTTGTGAGATCTTTACTTGTCACTCATTTATGATCAGTTGTGCAGATTACTAAAATATTTGATCTGATCCTTCTGAGCCCTTTGATCCGAGCTATTGGGCAGTAAACTCCCTCAGATAATTTGGTCACCGGTGTCGGGGTTCCCATCATGGTAACAGAGCAAGGTTATATATTGGCTGATCATAATTTGAGTAGTTCGAGAATTAAATCATAATTGGCCTTAAAAAAGACGAACATAGGAAGTTGTCACCCTGTTGATAGCCAGGGAAGAGTATAGGATAACTTGTATATTGTAGATTGTACCAAGTTATAATAAACATGCCAAAGGATGAAATGTGATATTATATATATATATACATATATATCCAATTATTTGCATCATAAAATGTATTTGTTATTAGGATTTTATATATAAAAAAATATGTTTGACATTTATCTAATGAAGTGATAAATGTTAACATAAAATGGTAGGGTTGGGGCATCCCATAAACGGGTGTATCAATAGAACCAATCATCGGTCAGACAAGCGGTTCTGGAAATCCCATAGTCTAATTAACTATGGGCCAATGAATGGAAGTTATGAGGCATGTGCAAGGAATATGAGCAGCTGTAGGAGCTCCAAATCTAAATCCAGTATGTTTGAAATTGATCAAACTTTATAGTTACTATACGAACATTAAAGGCAAATGATTTTTAGGTAATGGAAGTTCACTCCTAGTTAAGAACATGTGAAAGAACATTTAACAATTTGGAATTGACAAATCGGGTTAAGTGAAAACTAGCATCCCATCGATTACTATTGAGTGCATTGGACTGGTAAATTGCGATGAATGTCGAGACACATGAAGAAGAAATTTGCATGACAATGGTTTAAAGACCTCTTCAAGTCACATCTCTTACTAGAGGCTAAAAAAGTAGCATTTCCTTGAATTTTATAGACCTATGGCAAGTCAACTCATAAGTTATCAAGTGTATGAACGTATTCAACGCATTATCAAAATATAGTTGAACTCTTATAAGCATTTCTGTAGCAAAAATAAGAAGTTTATTCTCAATTTAAACAATGAATTGAGAGACAAAATGTTAAATCTACTTAGATTCCATTTGAGGAAATTGTGGATATGGCATTGAGATATAAGAAAGTTTGGGAATGAGATTCTATTCTGGAAAGTGATCCTTCTCAACAATTCTAGCAACAAAAGAAAAGACCATTCTTTCTAAAGAAGAATGCAAATTTACAGAATAATAAGCGACTTTTCCAGCCCAAACAACACGATCAGGGAAGGCAACAAGTTAAATCCTCGAAAGAATATTACTTATATGGAAGAAAGAGTAATTATGCCGATGAATGTAGAAACATAGGTAAGGCTCATGTGAAGAAGTGATACAGTTATAATGAAATGGGTCATATAGCAAGACAATGCACAAAGCTAAAGAAGCAAACTTGGGGGAAAATGTTTTCTATTGAAGATCCCAATCCTATAGCACTAGTGAAAGGAAAACAAGCTTCAGGATGGTACTTTTTTGTGAATGAATTATATATTGGAATTCTTTTCGATATAAGTGCATTACATTCATTTGTATCGAAAGAATTAGTAGCAAAGTAAAAATTGGATATTTCTCCTCTTATCAATTCTTTGAGAGTGGCTAATCTAGTTGGTGATGGTGTTACTTTAGGAATGATGTAACATCCCAAAAATTTATCAAATTTGATTAACAATATATTTAAAATCTTGGGATTAATTTGAAAATAAATTGAAAAAATCTTCAACAAATAAAGATAAGTGATAATAATATATAAATAAAATTCCACTTTTTATTTTGAGTTTAAAATATTGAAATAAAGAATGTTTATAAAAGTCCTTTGAATTTAAAATCTTATACATATGTACTTTGCATATATGAATAAATTGAATACATATTGAAAATTAATTTAAATTACTTAGGATATGTGTGAATATAACAAATGGACATAAATGTTTGTATTTCAAGTTTAAAATTGAAATTTAAATTTATAATAAGTGTTTTAAAAAAGTAGCATTTAAAAAATTATTAAGATGTAATATATGTAATGTAAATATTGGTTAAATTCTTTTAACATTGTGTAAATATCTATATATGTATACACAAATGAACAAGGAATACATTTATTTATAAAGTGTATGTAATATAAAAATAAAGTTTATAAAATTTTCTTTTGCCTTGTAAAAAGTCAAAGAAAGCTGAACATACATGCACATGTGAGAATGGAGTAGAGTAATCAACAAAATCTAAAGCTTCAAAAAAAATTTCAGCTTCCCAATTCAAAATTTTAAACCTCTAGTTCTCTGAAGTTCAGTAACCAAAAAGGATTTTGCAACCTTAACTCCAACACTCAAGCAAGAAACCAAAAAAAATCAGAAGAAAAAAAAGGAAAAAAACTACCTATCTTCTTCAATTCAATTCAAAAGTAAAATCTAAAGTGTTTTCTTAAGCATCATACTGTAGTGATACCTTCATCTCTCAAGTAAGTTTTGTTTCAAACTTTATAGTTTATAAAATTATGATTTTTAAATCAAGTTTCAACAGCAAATTCAAAAACAAAAACTGCAGATTTGTCTTAAAGGGAAGGCTTCAGGTTTTAGGCAGTGCAAGTTTCTGGAAATAATTTTAAAGGTAAGTGAATTTTTTTCCTTTGAATTCGAGGTTGCTAAACAACATTTAAAGTAGGAATTAATCAATTTAATCCATCTATTGCAGGAGAGAAATCAAGATCAAAGCTTTAATCTACTTTTGGTTTTTCTAGTTGCAGAAAAGAAAAAAAAGAAACTTCTCTGTCATTCAACTATAAGTAAAATAAAAGCTACTGTTATTAATAAATTAAGTAAATGAACTTAGCAAAGAGTAAATAAAGATCTGTAACTTTAATTTGCAGATCTAAACTCCCATCTAAATAGGAAAAGAAAGAGTAGTTTCCAGGTTCCCTCTCTATTTTGAAAAACTATCAAGAGCCTTTTGTCATCAGGGAAGAGGTGAGTAAACCCTATGCTTTATTCAATTATTTGTGTTTAAATGCCTGCATGAATGTGAATAGCTTTTTCTTATGAGTGGATTGCTGTGTTTGTGTTTTTCTTTGCCTGAAAATGTTGATTTCTTTCTTCTGTATTTCTGCTTCCTGTAACACTATGGTTTATAGTGTAAACCATGCCAAATAAAAAAAACACACACCTTCCTCTATTTCTATTGAGATTGAATGATAAACTATGGATTTGGATATGCTTTGTGTTTCAATAGTTAATCAAAGAAAAGTTTTGAAGTTTCCTTTTTCTAGAAACTTTAAAAACACAGTTACCCCTAAATTTTGGGTTTACAGGGTAACCCACATCAAAAAAATCTAATCTCTCTTCCTCTTTACTTCTGAAAAGGAATGTAAACAAGTTAAAATTACTGTTTAAATCTGTATTTTATTTCAGTAATGAATTAAAGCAATTTTTGTATGGTTTTCTTCCTAGAAATTATGAAATACAGTTACCATTCAAACATTTCAAAAAATTCAAACTTCACGAATCTTAACTTCAATAACACTATTTGAATCCCCTTGAAAAATGATGATTTTTGAAACCAAAATGAAAATTTTTCATTAAGTTATCATCAAGATTTTTTGGTTGATTCGAAAATTGAACATAGGCAAAATTCCGGCGGCCAAGGTGTTCGTGGCCTTCGAGTTCGACATCGTTGATAGTTTTGAGTATTATCGATCACCAGAAAAATACTATATTAATTTATAAATCATTAAATCTTTAATTCGAGATCAAAGTAGGGTTTAAGAACCCATTTTTGTTCACGCTTGAAATGATGGTGCTGGACCATCACGGGTTGATCGGACTGTGTGCCTCTGGTGCAAATCAATGCGTCGCACGATCTTAAAGCTTGAGGCAAAGTTTGGTGGCTGCTAATAGTCAAGGGAGGCGGCGCGAGGCATTTTTCTGGTGACGTTCCTGATGGGTGTTTTGGTCATGGTGCTTCGATTTGTGTTTTCGAAATAAAATCACATTCTGGGTGTTTGCATCGTCTTGGGGATTGGTAGTCGACTCGTGGATGGATGCAGCTCCGACCAACGGCGGCGAAATTAGCCGTGCACGTGCACGTGAGGAGGTGGTGTCAGTTTCTGATAGGTTGGGGAGAAGGAAAGAGCCACTCGAAGTAGTACGGGGGGAATTAAGGAGAAAATTCGAAGGCGAGCTCGAGTTGTTTTGACGTTGTATCGTGTTGTTTTTAAACCTTAAACAAATTTTCAAAAAAAAAGTACAACACAAGTTAATCTGGGGTAAAACTCGAAGCAGGGGATGTTTGGCTCGGGGTAAAATTTGAAGCAGCCTCGGGTAGTCATGCAAACAGCAAAGAAACCCAGTTTCAATTAAATTCTGGAAAACAAGTTAAATGATTTTCTAAATAAATTAATGACGGTTGTAAATGGAATTGGAAGTAAATGATATTGAGTCAATTATTTAAAGGTTTATGAAGTTCAAAAATATTTCAAAATTGTATATTTTCCTTAGACAAAAAGTTGCTTTAAAACCTAACTTAATAAAACGTTTAAAAGTAAACCAATTATTCAAGTGTTAACGTAAAAACCCAATTTATTTATAATGGTGAAATAGTATTTAACAATTAATGTTTTGTAATGATTTTTATAATTAATAATTAATTAATTAAAGAATAGTCAATGAATAAAGGTAATTAAACTTAATTAATTAGCAATTAAGAATAAATAAATTAAGAAAATCAAATAAAGGAATAATTAATTAATAAAGTTGATTAAGATTTACTTAATTCAAAATTTCGTAAAATTAAACATTGATTTAAAATGATAAATAAAGACAATTGTATGGTTAATTCACTTTAATCACAATCACCTTAATCAAAGATGATAGACCATCATCAAATATTCTATACTGGATTGACATTTCTGTTGTGATACTATGATTGCTTTGTGATGAAATGTGGTTTGTGATTTGTTTCTATATGTATGTGAAACCCCTTTTGCCCGTAAAACGGCATTTAAACTTCGATGCGACAGGGAGTTGGATTTCAGTTTGTTATCCGAAACCCACATCGAACCCTGAATATGAATTTTTGTGATTGATACACCCACATATTTTTAAATTGAGCACTCACTATTCGGATTAGCCGAGAGGGGACCTTTGTGTCATATAACTCATTCCGAATAGTGATTTGACGAAATGGATAGCATTTGAAGATGGTGTTGAAGACCGGGTGTCTTCGAAAATGATAGGATAACCTATCGATTGTCTCTGCACTGAGTTGCTCCTGTATAGAGATTCCCTAAGTGATGGAAAGTCCGATCGGGATTGTGGACACCCGGATTTGCAAGGGCTTCTTCCTTTATTGGACGAAGTGCCTTCGGTTCTGTTCGAACCCGGAACAGACTTGTATACTCGTGTATCTGACACTACACTTTGAGATATAAAGTCGATTTCTTTCAAATACATATCTGTTGGTGGCGGAGAATTTGTTCTCTTAGCTTAACACCCTTCTCTAAGACGTACGAGCTCAGAGGTTATGTAGTTGAAGGTTATCAATGATATACTCCCATTTTGGTAGTGTGGCATGCTAAGTGCTGTGGTATATTGATGATCATTTGTTGATCATTTGTGATCAAAGCATGGCTTTCGTATGAAGCGTAGCTTTGTGGACGAGACCTCATCGGACCTCACACCCTGGAAATGGTCGAAACAGGAAAGATGCAGCAAGGTTATGAGGGTCGCGCCCTTTAGGGTATGTCATTTCCTTCCGGAAAAAGGTGGTGTCATGGTACGGAGCCCAAATACTTACCTATGTGGTTGCTTCAATCTCATCTACTGTATGGTTGTCGCTTTGAGATGGAGGGCCCTCGGATAAAGGTCCCAAAGGACCGAGGAGTGGCATACTCGAGTAGTAGTTACCTAGTTACAGAGGTAACCCGGCCTTGTGTTGGTAGAGAGCCGAATAGGTTCTCGAGACGTCCCGCCAGAGGCGTACCCATGTGGCATAGGAAGTTCCTTAGCCTGGCCATTTATTGGAAATCCAAAGAAACAATACGAGCCTTTCGATTTCAATTTGTATAACCTGCCACCTCAGGTGGCAGCTATAGTAGGCATAGTATCATGGTACCTATGCTGGCTAGGATTAATATTCTACTTTCGTAATGTTTTCACACTATACACTAGTAATAATATCAAAGAACTTTCCTCGTATGAAGCATATTTGACTTTCATAAGGGGAAATCTCCCCCAAGTGTACGATTGCATTGTGCGTGCGCCGTTAGGCCTTATGGTAGTTTCATTTTCCAAAAGCATGAACGGTTTTTCTTGTATAAATATGTTCTATTTAAAAGCAACTATTTTTTGTTTACTCATACCAGTCCCATGTCACGACCCGAAATCCAATGTTCGAAAATTGACATCAAATACCTCACTTGTACTCGACTATCAATGATTCAAACATCGATCTCCAGTTGTATGGGGCTTATAACAACATTAGATGAATATAAAACAGCGGAAATAAAATGAATATCATGCATTACATCACAGATACAACATCATAATAATATCTGTTACAACATCAGAGTATCATAATACATGAATCACAACTCCAAATAGAATGTCATAATAGAAAAACAAGTGATCATATGCCAAAAGTCTTCAAAGAAAGAGAATGATAGTGAACTCCAAGAACTAAGCACCTCGAGATCCAAAAGCTTTTAAAATGTCTAAGGTAAAAGCTCCCAAAAACCGATAGTCTCCAACCAAAATACAGCTAATGCCAAAATACGGAAAACCTGCTACTAGACTGCCCGTGTAGAAATGGTGGGTACCCAAAAATCCCTTCTTCATTAACAATATGGCCAAGAAATTTGACTTCTTTGACCCAGAAATGGCATTTGGAAAATTTTTCATATAGAATATTTCTCCTCAATATCTCCAAAACGATTCTAAGGTGTTCGGCATGCTCCTCTTCGGTCTTGGAATAGACCAAAATATCATCAATGAATACGTTTCACTTAGATGGATCATTAGAGATAGGGTGAAGTATACCCTAGAATGAATGTTTGAATCAGTGACAGTCGAGTACAAGTGAAGTATTTGATGTCGATTTTCGAACATTGGATTTCGGGTCGTGACATGTGGTATCAGAGCTAAAGGTTGAGTAAGAACTTTAGCTACGGAGTATAACACATTAGATGGCTCATTAGAGATAGGGTGAAGTATACCCTAGAATGAGTATAATTGAGACTGAAACCTCAATTTTTTTTAGTCTATTTCCTTTAACTGTTAATATTCCTTAAGATATCTCATCCGAATATCTAAATCAATTTTTTTTACTAATTACAGATAGTAAGGATGAGCGGACGAAGAGGAAGAGCTGGGGGGCGAGGAAATGCCACAGCACCTAACCAAGTTCCCCCTACAGTAGAAGCAGCTTTACCTACTCAGCATCAGCTGAATCTGGCTGATTTATATAAGAATTTCTCAAGGCTTGGTGGTAAGCCGTTCACCGGCAAGGAGTCGATTATTGAGGCCCAAGCATGGATTAGATTGTGTGAGAAAATCTTTAAAGGGCTTAAGTTGCAAGATGATCAGATGCGTCTCATAGCTTCTTGGCAACGTCAAGATGAAGCTTTAGCATGGTGGGAGACAGTCACTGTTGATGAGCCTGAAGATGAGTTTACTTGGGGAAGATTCAAAGAAGTATTTGAGAAGCGCTATATGCTATAAGTTGGGATTTCTCGTATGTACCAGGAATTCATGGACTTAAAGCAAGGGAGTTTGTCATTCGAGGAGTATCTTCACAAATTCAATGAATTGTCTCGCTTCGGTCCAGAATTAGTGAATACGCCTTTGAAGAAGAATGAGAGGTTCATTCGTGGGATGAATAAGAAGTTTCACGAAAGGATGACTGGCCATGTCAAAGAATCCTTCTCAGATTTGGTTGATATGGGATACCGTTATGCTACACTTGACATGCAAGGAGCCCCGGTGGAGAAAGGAAGTTCAAGCAATCAGAACTGTAAGAAGAGGAAATTTGGAGGCAAGAAACCATGGCACGGTAAGGAGAAAAAGAAGAGTAATAAGGGAAGCACTGCAAAGAATATCGCTTGCTATATCGCTTGGAGAAGGGCCACTATTCTAGCAGATATACAAAGCCTAAGAAATAAGTCAACCAATCCGTTCAAGCAAAGCCCAAAAAATGCTATTATTGTTAGAAGGTGGGGCATGAAGTTAAAGACTGCCCAGTTATGAAGCAAGCTCAGACAACCAAGGTGTACACCGTCAAAGACAAACCCGCATCTTCCAAAGCAGAAAAGGGGAAAGGAGTTCTGGAAGGTAATCTCATTATTTATGGTAGCATTGTTAGAGTTCTTTTGGGCACGGGCGCTACACACAGTTTTATCTCTCAACAAGCTATTAATGAATTGAATCTTGAACCCGATTTTGTTGATAAGCCTATATGCATAAGGAATCCGGTTGGAGGTCCCGCGAATCTTTGTCTTCGATGTAGAGATGTTCCTATCTCATATTCTAGCTACCAATTCCCTATTGGTCTCTTTATTCTTGATTTCAACGAGTTTGAATCTTACTCGGAATGGATTGGCTAGAAAAATATGAAGCCAAATTGGATTTCAATAGTCGATTGATTTCAATCAAAACCGAGTTTGGAAATTTCATCGAGATTTCTTGTGAGGACCCTAGTCCTAAAAGATAAGGGTTGATGTATAGTTTGGGTTATCTTGAACCCAGTTTGGAGTCCATTCCTATTGTTAGAGATTTTTCAGATGTATTTCAAGAAGTGAAATCTCTACCTCCACACAGAGAAACAGAATTCAGAATCGACCTTGTACCCAATGCTCGTCTTGTCGTTCATGCAAGTCGCATGATGGCACCTAGGGAAAGGGTTGAATTAGTCGAGCAAACCAGAGATTTACTAGAGAAAGGGTTGATTCGACCTAGTGTTCCTGAATGGGGCTCAGCCGTCATATTTGTGGCTAAATCAGATGGATCTTTGAGATTGTTCGTCGATTACCGCGATCTCAATAAGCAGACTCTCAAGAACAAATTCCCTCTACCAAGAATCGATGATTTATTTGATCAGTTGCAATGCGCTTGTTTCTTTTCGAAGAAGGATCTAGCCCAAGAGTTCCATCAACTACGAATCGCCGAAGACTGTGTTCATTTGACAGCTTTCAGGGGTCCCAATATGTTCTACGAATGGTTAGTCATGCCTTTCGGGCTAACCAATGCCCTAGCATACTTTGTAGACCTTATGACTCGTGTGTTTGGGGATGTATTGAATAAATTTGTGCTCGTATTTATTGATGATATTTTGGTCTATTTCAAGACCGAAGAGGAGCATGCCGAACACACTAGAATCGTTCTGGAGATATTGAGGAGAAATATTCTATACGCAAAATTTTGCAAATGCCATTTCTGGGTCAAAGAAGTCAAATTTCTTGGCCATATTGTTAATAAAGAAGGGATTTCTGTTGATCCTAGCAAAATTTCTGCCATTCTTGACTGGAGGAGGCCTATACCCCAAAGGAAGTCCGAAGCTTTTTGGCCTTAGCAGGTGATTATCGGAAGTTTGTTTAGGACTTTTCGAAGTTAGCTAGTCCATTGACCAAGCTAACGATGAAGAATGCAAAATTCATTTGGACTCCAAAATGTGACGAAACTTTTGAGGAGTTGAAGAAGAGATTAACCACCGCTACTATTCTCGCTATTATCAACGGGAATCAGGGTTTATCCGTTTATCCGATGCTTGCGGTGAAGGCTTGGGTGCAATATTGATGCAGAACGGGAAGGTGATTGCCTACGCGAGTAGACAGTTACGTCCTCATGAAAGAAATTATCCAACCCATGATTTGGAGCTTCTAGATGTTATCTTCGCTTTAAAAATATGAAGACATTATCTTCTGGGTAAGAATCTCTTCAGCTTTCTTAACAATCTACAAATTTAATTTAACTTAACTTAACAAGTATACTCATTGAACTCTCTTTATTTCTAGGTGAAAATTTTGAATTATTCATCGACCACAAATCTTTGAAATACCTCTTCACCCAGAAAGATCTGAATTTGCGACAACAACGTTGGTTGGAATTTCTGGCATCTTATGACCTAGACATTCTATATACGCCCGAAAAAGCCAATGTAGCTGCTGACGCCTTGAGTAGAAAGCATGCTATTCTTGCTCACGTTGTCATTGCTCCTACTCTTCTTGAGAAAGTCTCCAATCAACAAAAAGAAGATGAATTCCTTCATCAAATTTATGAGAAAGTGTGTCGTGGTGAAAATACTAGTTTTGAAGTCGACGACAATAAAGTTATAAGATTGAAGGGAAGAATTTGTGTCCCCAACATCCCTGATTTGAAACGTGAATTTTTGGATGAACGCCATAAGTCTAAAATTTGCATCCATCCAGGAGTTAACAAGATGTATCGTGATATCAAAAGAACTTTCTGGTGGAAGACAATGAAAAGGGACATATCTATATATGTGAGTCGCTGTGCTACTTGCCAATAAATCAAAAGCGACCAAAAGAAGACGGCGGGTTTACTTCAGCCTTTAGAGGTACCCAAGTGGAAATAGGACCAAGTATCGATGGATTTCATCGACGGTTTGCCTCGTACTCATAAAGGCAATGAAGCAATTTGGGTCATTGTGGACCGTTTGACTAAGACACCTCACTTATTGCCAGTGAAATCTTCTCGCACGGCAACAAGTTTAGCAGAATTATATGTGAAAGAAATTGTCCGTCTCCATGGCATACCTAGCAGCATAGTGAGTGATCGTGATTCGATCTTCACTAGTAGATTTTGGAAGGCATTTCAAGACGCATTAGGAATGAAACTGAATTTCAGCACTGCTTATCACCCACAGTCTGATGGGAAGACTGAGAGGATCAACCGAATCTTGGAGGACCTATTACATGCTTGTATACTTGATTTTGGTGGTTCTTAGCCTGGTCGAGTTCTCTTATAACAATAGCTATCAGGCCAGTATAGAGATGGCTCCTTTTGAGGCTTTATATGGTCGTCCATGTCGATCACCGGTATGCTGGATTGAGTCAGGTGGTAGACTCGTTCTTGGACCGGATATGATTAAAGAAGCCACAGAGAAAGTTGATTCTATCTGGAAGAAGTTGAGGACAACTAGAGTCGTCAAAAGACTTATTATGATTGTAGAAGACGGTATTTGGAATTCCAGATTGGGGACTCTGTCTTTCTTAAAGTATCTCCTATGCAAGGATTACTGAGGTTTGGGAAGACAGGTAAGCTAGCACCACGATATATTAGTCCTTTTCTTATTCTGGAGAGGATTGGTTCTTTAGCCTATCGAGTGCAGTTGCCTAGCTGGTTATCTGGTGTGCATGATGTATTCCATATTTCTATCCTTCGGAAGTATGTGCACGATTCAGATAGTATTATTGAAGAAGCTGCTCAACAGGATCTCGACATCACTCCCAATTTAACATTCAAAAGAGAACCAATTAAGATTGTGGATCGTGAAGAGAAGAAATTTAGAAACAAAGTTGTGAAGCTAGTTGAAGTTCAGTGGAGTGGTGATCCAAAGGACTTCACTTGGGAAACTGAAGATAATATGCAGAAATCATATCCCAATTGCAGAGTGGATTCTTAGCTTAAGCCGGTAAACCATTTCCTTATTCTTTCTGAATTCGTATATTCTTTGTTTTTTTCTCTCTCTTTCAATTTCGAGGACGAAATTTTCTCAAGGAGGGGATATCTGTAACATCCCAAAAATTTATCAAATTTAATTAACAATATATTTAAAAACTTGGGATTAATTTGAAAATAAATTGAAAAAATCTTAAACAAATAAAGATAAGTAATAATAATATATAAATAAAATTACACCTTTTATTTTGAGTTTAAAATATTGAAATAAAGAATGTTTATAAAAGTCATTTGAATTTAAAATCTTATATATATGTACTTTGCATATATGAGTAAATTGAATAAATATTGAAAATTAATTTAAATTACTTAGGATATGTGTGAATATAACAAATGGACATAAATGTTTGTATTTCAAGTTTAAAATTTAAATTTAAATTTATAATAAGTGTTTTAAAAAAAGTAGCATTTAAAAAATTGTTAAGATATAATATATGTAATGTAAATATTGGTTAAATTCTTTTAACATTGTGTGTATATATATATGTATACACAAATAAACAAGGAATACATTTATTTATAAAGTGTATGTAATATAAAAATAAAGTTATAAAATTTTCTTTTGCCTTGTAAAAAATCAAAGAAAGCTGAACATACATGCACAAGTGAGAATGGAGTAGAGTAATCAACAAAATCTAAAGCTTATGATTTTCTTTTTACAAATGGCACAAACCATCATTACTTTAATAAATTAATCAAATAAAAAATTTCAGAAAACTTTTCAACTTCCCAATTCAAATTTTTAAACCTCCAAATCTCTGAAGATCAGTAACCAAAAAGGATTTTGCAATCTTAACTACAACACTCAAGCAAGAAACAAAAAAAATCAGAAGAAAAAAAAGGAAAAAAACTGCCTATCTTCTTCAATTCAATTCAAAAGTAAAATCTAAAGTGTTTTCTTAAGCATCAGACTGTAGTGATACCTTCATCTCTCCGGCAATTTTTTTTCAAACTTTATAGTTTATAAAATTATGATTTTAAAATCAAATTTGAACAACAAATTCAAAAACAAAAACCGCAGATTTGTCTTAAAGGGGAGGCTTCAGGTTTTAGGCAGTGCAAGTTTCTGGAAATAATTTTAAAGGCAAGTGAATTTTTTTCCTTTGAATTCGAGGTTGCTAAATAACATTTAAAGTAGGAATTAATCAATTTAATCTATCTATTGCAGGAGAGAAATCAAGATCCAAGCTTTAATCTACTTTTGGTTTTTCTAGTTGCAGAAAAGAAAAAAAAGGAACTTCTCTGTCATTCAACTGTAAGTAAAATAAAAGCTGCTGTTATTAATAAATTAAGTAAATGAACTTAGCAAAGAGTAAACAAAGATCTGTAATTTTAATTTGCAGATCTAAACTCCCGTCTAAATAGGAAAAGAAAGAGTAGTTGTTGGGTTTCCTCCCTGTTTTGAAAAACTGTCAAGAGCCTTTTGTCATCAGGGAAGAGGTGAGTGAACCCCATGCTTTATTCAATTATTTGTGTTTAAATGCCTGCATGAATGTGAATAGCTTTTTCTTATGAATGGATTGCTATGCTTGAGTTTTTCTTTGCCTGGAAATGTTGATTTCTTTCTTCTGTATTTCTGCTTCCTGTAACACTATGGTTTACAGTGTAAACTATGCCAAATAAAAAAACACACCTTCCTCTATTTCTATTGAGATTGAATGATAAACTATGGATTTGGATATGCTTTGTGTTTCAATAATTAATCAGAGCAAAATTTTGAAGTTTCCTTTTTCTAGAAACTGTAAAAACACAATTACCCCTAAATTTTGGGTTTACAGGGTAACACACATAAATAAAAAAAATATAAACTCTCTTCCTCTTTACTTCTGAAAAGGAATGTAAACAAGTTAAAATTACTGTTTAAACCTGTATTTTATTTCAGTAATTAATTAAAGCAAATTTTATATGGTTTTCTTCCTGGAAATTATGAAATACAGTTACCACTCAAACTTTTCAAGAAATTCGAACTTCACGAATGTTAACTTCAATAACACTATTTGAATCCCCTTGAAAAATGATGATTTTTGAAACCAAAATGCAAATTTTTCATTAAGTTATCGTCGAGATTTTTTGGTTGATCAGAAAATTGAACATAGGCCAAATTTCCATGACCAAGGTGTTCGTGGCCCTCGAGTTCGACATCGTTGATAGTTTGAGTATAATGGATCACCAGAAAAATGCTAAATTAATTTATAAATCATTAAATCTTTGATTCGAGATCAAAGTAGGGTTTAAGAACCCATTTTTGTTCACGCTTGAAACGACGTTGCTGCACCATCATGGGTTGATCGGACTGTGTGCCTCTGGTGCTAATCAATGCGTCGCACGATGTTGAAGCTTGAGGCAAAGTTTGGTGGCCGCTAACGATCAGGGGAGGCGGCGCGAGGCGTTTTTCTGGTGACGTTCCTAATGGTTGTTTTGGTCGTGGCGCTTCGATTTGTGTTTTCGAAATAAAATCACATTCTGGGTGTTTGCATCGTCTTGGGGATGGTAGTCGACTCGTGGATGGCTGCAACTTCAACCAACGACGGCGAAATTGGTCGTGCACGTGCACGTGAGGAAGTGGTGTCAGTTTTTGATGGGTTGGGGAGAAGGAAAGAGCGACTCGAAGTAGTACGCGGGGGATTAAGGAGAAAACTCGAAGACAAGCTCGAGTTGTTTTGACGTTGTATCGTGTTGTTTTTAAACCTTAAACAAATTTTCGAAAAAAAAGTGCAACACGGGTCAATCTGGGGTAAAACTCGAAGTAGGGGAAGTTTGGCTCGGGGTAAAACTCAAAGCAGCCTCGGGTAGTCATGCATACAGCAAAGAAACCCAGTTTCAATTAAATTTTGGAAAACAAGTTAAATGATTTTCTGGATAAATAGATGACGGTTGTAAATGGAATTGGAAGTAAATGATATTGTGTCAATTATTTAAAGATTTATGAAGTTCAAAAATATTTCAAAATTTTATATTTTCCTTAAACAAAAAGTTGCTTTAAAACCTAACTTAATAAAACGTTTAAAAGTAAATCAATTGCTCAAGTGTTAAGGTAAAAACCCAATTTATTTATAATGGTGAAATAGTATTTAACAATTAATGTTTTGTAATGATTTTTATAATTAATAATTAATTAATTAATTAAAGAACAGTCAATGAGTAAAGGTAATTAAACTTAATTAATTAACAAATAAGAATAAATAAATTAAGAAAATCAAATAAAGGAATAATTAATTAATAAAGTTGATTAAGATTTACTTAATTAAATATTACGTAAAATTAAACATTGATTTAAAATGATAAATAAAGACAATTATATGGTTAATTCAGTTTAATCACAATCACCTTAATCAAAGATGATTGACCATCATCAAATATTCTGTACTGGATTGACATTTCTGTTGTGATACTGTGATTGCTTTGTGATGAACTATGATTTGTGATTTGTTTCTATATGTATGTGAAACCCCTTTTGCCCGTAAAACGGCATTTACACTTCGATGCGATAGGGTGTCGGATTTCAGTTTGTTATCCGAAACCCACATTGAACCCTGAATATAAATTCTTGTGATGATACACCTACATGTTTTTAAATTGAGCGCTCACTATTCGGATTGGCCGGGAGAGAACTTTGTGTCATATAACCCATTCCGAATAGTGATTCGACGAAATGGATAGCATTTGAAGACGGTGTTGAAGACCTGGTGTCTCCGAAAACGATAGAATAACCTATCGATTGTCTCTGCACTGAGTTGCTTTGGTATAGAGATTCCCTAAGTGATGGAAAGTCTGATTGGGATTGTGGACGCCGGGATTTGCAAGGGCTTCTTCCTTTATTGGACGAAGTGCCTTCGGTTCTGTTCGAACCCGGAACAGACTTGTATGGTCGTGTGTCTGACACTACTCTTTGAGATATAAAGCCGATTTCTTTCAAATACATATCTGTTGGTGGCAGAGCTCTTAGCTTAACACTCTTCTCTGAGACATACGAGCTCAGAGGTTATTTAGTTGAAGGTTATCAGCAATATACTCCCATTTTGGTAGTGTGGCATGCTAAGTGCTGCAGTATATTGATGATCATTTGTTGATCATTTGTGATCAAAGCATGGCTTTCGTGTGAAGCGTAGCTTTGTGGACGAGACCTCATCGGATCTCACACCCCGTAAATGGTCGAAACAGGAAAGATGCGGCAAGGTTATGAGGGTCGCCCTTTAGCGTATGTCATTTCCTTCTGGAAAAAGGTGGTGTCATGGTATGGAGCCCAGATACTTACCTATGTGGTTGCTTCAATCTCATCTACTGTGTGGTTGTTGCTTTGTGATGGAGGGCCCTCAGATAAACGTCCCAAAGGACTGGGGAATGGTATACTCGAGTAGTAGTTACCTAGTTATAGAGGTAACCCGGCCTTGTGTTGGCAGAGTGCCGGGTAGGTTCTCAGGACGTCCCGCTAGAGGCATACCCATGTGGCATAGGAAGTTCCTTAGCCTGTCTGACGACCCGGAAATTTTAACGATTTAAAATGGAATAACAAATTGATTTTTAACAATTGAAAGGTTAATTTTAGCTTGAATTCCAAATATTAATATTTATTAGATAATTACAGTATTGAATTATATAATTGCAATTGGGTAAATTGTTGAATTTGAGATTCTAAGCCTGTTTAAAATAATTTGAAGGCTTGTAAAATCTATAATGAGGATACTGAAGATAATAGAATGGTTGAAATTTAATTTAAAGGTAATTTGTTCAATTTTAATAATATATCGTTTAAATTGGAACCTGAAAATAGCCTTCCGAGGCACAGTCTCGGAATTCGATGAAACTAGTTCCATCGAGTCCGTAATATTGAATTATTATCGGGTTTCAATTTTCGTAGCAATCGGAGTTGTCGTTTGACCCTGCCAACTCAAAACGCTTAGAACTATTTCAATCGATTTAATTTAAAATAGATCGTTTATTTCCATAACTCGCGCATATGATCGAGTTAGCCTTTGAAACCCGTTCCATTGTGTTCGAAACATGGGTAAAACCTTATAAATCTCTGTCAGCATGTTTGATTTGGGGATCGGGATTTTGCGCTTTGCAACTTGAGATATTTTTAATATTTATTTATATTATATTAGCGTACACTAGAAGCTACTCAAATTCCTTTTTTCAGCCGATCCTCTCTCTCTCTTCTCAAGTAAGGGATCGAACTCAAAAAAAAATTGGTCGATGCCGGAAAAAAAAGGAATCGCGCGTCGTGAGTTTCGCGATGGGGAGTGGGGATTCCCTTATCGTCTTCATTTAGGGTTGGTTCGAGCAAGGTGATTTGGAAGTCGCGAGACAACTTGTGGGGGGTGCACGCGCGAGAAGAAGGATAGCAGCAGCGCGCGAAGCAAGAAGGAAGGGAGGCCGAAGGATTTTGCAAGCGCGGGAATGGCGACGTGCTGTAGATTGTGGCCGCGCAGAGGAAGGGTTGGAGCTAGGGTATCGTGCCGTTTTGGTGGGACGCGTGTTAGGGTTCGTTGGCTTGTCGTAGCGGCGTCGTATGTTGTTGTAGCCAAGGAGGTGGGGCACTGTGAACTCGCGAGTGGATCGCGATGTTGTCTTGATCGACCGAAGGATGATGGTGGTTCGAGCGTGGTGGTGATCGAGGTATATTCCTGCAGTTTTTCTTTATTCTGAAATCAAAATAATATTTTTTACAGTAGGAGATTTCAAAAGGGGAAATTCAATCATTTGTTAAATAAAGATTGAGTTATATTAAATTTACAAAATGGAAATGAAATTTATCTAGTGAACTTATATAATCATTTGGTAACTGGAACATATTTTATAAACAGAAAATTAGTATGGAATTAACTTATTATATAAAATGGAATTTATTAAAATAGAAATTGAACTTGATCGAATATTAATGAAAATCATCCAATGTTTATGCAAGATCAATAAATTGATGAAGGAAACTGTTAGTTTGAAATTTAAGTTTTGTTTAAATAAACCATTCGATTAAATATAATTAATTAGCTAATTAAAATTTTAGGGGAAAATTTATTGTTCAAATTTATTCAATCTTAATAAAATTTTATAATTGTTATACAAGGTCAGAAACCCGGGAAACCATGTCGAGAATGAAGTGGATTTGCAAATAAAAGCAAAGGTGAGTAAATCTCACTCAGCTGAGTT
This sequence comes from Allium cepa, assembly GCA_030765085.1. Taxonomy (NCBI): domain Eukaryota; kingdom Viridiplantae; phylum Streptophyta; class Magnoliopsida; order Asparagales; family Amaryllidaceae; genus Allium; species Allium cepa. Next base: position 217,488,868 of record CM060946.1, read on the forward strand.
GTTATTGAATTTCAATAGTCAAATTTAAATGATTGTTTGAATGCTTGAATTGATTTGATGTGTGTTGAGAATTGATGATTTGATGACTTTGGTTTGTTGGATGGTTCTCAAGTAAATTGTTGTTTGACTCAAAGTATTAGGGTTTAAATTGTTTTAAACTCTAAAAGTAAATAGGGATCGAATTAATTGATTAAGGATTAAGTTAAGTAATGAAGTTTAATGAAGTTAGAATAACCAGTGGGCGTTTTAATACGTAGTTACTTAAGTAATCAATAAAATATAATTACTTTGTGAAATAACTCAAGGGATTAATTAAATAGTTAATCAAGATATAGTTAATTTATTTAATGAAGTAAATAAAAGGAGTTAGATAATTACAGGACGAGGTTAGTCGAGAATGATTAATATTGGATTGGATTAAAGTAATTGATTTAGATTAGAACAAATTAAAAATATAATTGGAAATCATTAATTTATATAATTAATGAAGTAATTAAAGATTTAATTAATTGAGATTAATTAATTCATAATAAGTGACTTATGAGAAGTCAATTAATATAAGTAATTAAAAATTAACGTAATTGATTATAGTTAATTAATTCGTGAAGTAATTAAAGATTACTCATTGATTTTGGTAAAAATAATTAATGTCGCGAAATTAATTAAAGATAAGTACTTGAATGTAATTGAAAATAATTAATCCAGGGTGATTAATTAAGAGGAATAATGAAGGGTTGATTAATTAATTGTTCTGGAATTAATTAATGAAGGAGTCAAAGTGATTGAGGTTTGAAATTCAATTAGAATTAATTGAACTAATTTGTATGTGATTAAGCTTTGCTTATGGATGATTGAATGGTATTGGATGTTTTGAATGAGTTGATATCTCTAATATGAAATGTTGTGAATTTTATTTGAATAACTCGGGTTAGGATAATATGAGTCTCGAAGAGAACGGGGTCGGGTATTCGGAAAATACCCGAAACCACTTCGAATACTTATATATTGATTTGTGAAATCAATAGGCTGGATTTAAATGATTTAGGTAGACTGGAATATTTATCTAAGTTTGGTACTTAGAAATTGATAGGTGAAATAAGTGTTGTCTATAGCGAATTGTGAATTGGTTAAATTGATATAAGTTACCCCGGGTTTTATATAAGTTGTTTGCTTTAGTATTTCATGTTAGATGGGTTTACTCACGCTGGTTTCCAGCCTGACCCGGGTGTTACTTTGGTGTAATGCTCGGGTCAGACCGAGAGTTACAAATTTTCAGGTAGGACGTTCTGGAGCTCAGGAGGCGAGCTGGACGGTGATATCGTATAGAGTATTCCGCTGTATTTACATTATTGTTAATTCGAGACATGATAATTGTAATTATTCTATGAATGAATATTATGTGAAACTCTGATGTATATTAAATGTAACAGGTAGATATAATATTCTTTTGTAAACTGTTATTATTTATTGTTATATTTTATCCGCTGCGAATGTGGGTTGTTGATGTTTCTGTTCTTCTTCTTCTATCTCTTTCTTCTTTTTCATAACTATCTGGAATTTTCGGCTTCGAAAATTTCGGATCGTTACATTTGGTATCAGAGCCGAAAGGTTAAGCGAGAACCTCGGCTCTGGTGGGGATTACTCATTTAATAGAGTCCGTAGTATTCTAGAATGAGTTGAGTATACATATACATACATACATACATATATATATACATATATATATATATGAGCGCGTACATGTTATTTTTTTATATAAAGATTTTAAATGATTTTATATAAAGTATAGTTTGATATATAAAGCAATATTTCCTTCTAATGAATATTTAGTTGATTGGTTGTTAAATTATTGGAATTAAGTTAAGAATTAATATAAAATACGACCAAAATGAAACTTATAACCAAAGTTGAAGAATAAACTTATATAATGAAATGGAATTTGAAATATAGATTGTGAATGTAATTTATAAATTGAAATAAACTTCATAAATAAATGATATTATAATTTGAAATAGAATTCCAGAGAATACTTGAAAATCAAGTAAGATGAAAATGCCAGAGTAATGTTTAAATATGAATTGGATGGATTGGGAATTTGAAATTTTTGGGAAAAATTTAAAATTCCTTTGGATTTGGAAGTGGTTTCCAAAGGTTTTGAAAAAAAAATATATAGTATTATTTCAAAAATATTTATGTGTTGAATTTGCAATGTGGGAGATTTGAAATTAAAAATATTTGGAAATGTTTTTAAAAGAGATAAAAGCATTGAGCTCTTTCGGTCACTGGAAAATAACGTCGATGATGACTGCAGCATTATCGATGTCTATTTTCGAGTTTTAGAAGAGAAATTGCTACCAAATTGTTTTACATTGGAATTGTTTGTGAACTGGGTTTGGTTTTGAAATTCAAAGGGTTTATTGAATTTGACAAAGAATTTTGGATATAGTTGAATTCTAAGGTGATATTGAAATTTTGGAAATTTGTTTAAACTCTGGAATCTTGATTAAAATGTTTATGGAATAATAAAATATGTTGGGTAAATAAAATGTATAACTCCAAGTTAAAAGTCAAATGTGAATGTAATTGATTATAAATAGAAGTTGAAAATTTTAAATTATAATTAAAGTTGTACAAGTTTAAAATTCAAATGGGAAATTTGTATTGGATTAACTTGAAAAGGGTATTGAACTTGAAGAGAGTTCAATTGATATTGGTCCAGATTTATGTGTATAATTTGGAATTAAAATTAAAGTGGAATTGGTTTAAGATCAAACGGAATTTGATTTGAAGTTGAAAGGAAATTGAGAATCAATTCAACTTGAATTAGGATTAAATCAATTTCAATAGAAATTGAAGATTATTAAATTTGAAAAGGGGGACAATTTAAAAGGGAGTGGAAATTTAAATTGAAAATGTTGGGAAGTGAACAGTTTCGACTCTAGACTATTTTCAATACAAATTGCCTTAATATAAACTTATTATTTTCTAAGCTATTAAATATATACAACTTTTTTTTAGCAAACCTATTTTATAATTGTTTACTATTATTTTGGAGTTATTTAACCATTTTTCAACTGTTTCTTAAACTAATTACTATTTTTCAACTATTTCACAAACTAATTTCTATTTTACAACTATTTTGTAATTATTTGGAATCTTTGAAACTATTCAATTACTTTCCGACTATTTTACAATTAGTTAATCATTTTATAGCTATTTGGTGAACTAATAATTATTTTCAACTACTTATCTATTTTTAAAATTTTCAAGCTATTTTCTAAAACTGGTGGGAGTTCAAACTGTTAATTGGTTTAAATACCAACTGAGGTAAGAATTGAAGTGACAATTCAATGGGAATTAAAGGAAATGTGAATAGAAAGGAAATTGATCTTGGAAAAAGGAATCAAATTTGAATATTTGATTTTGGACAAACAAGGTTATATATCTTTGTTATATAAGACAAATCTTCCATTGTTGAATCTATTGCGAGAAGAAAAGGATTTTTGAACATGTTTGAAGTATAAAAGGAGTTTTATACGAGATTGAAATGATCCAATTTTTTGGAAGTTATATATATTTGAATATATATATAAAGGATCTTAGGAGGATTTTGGGAAAAAGGTTTTGCGAACCTTTGAATTTGGAAAGGCTTTTGATTTTTGGGTAAAATCAAATATTGGAATTTGGAAAGCCTTGTTTGAGAATTATCGATTTTGGAATAATCGGTTTTTGTGTAAAGGAGCCTTATATGAGATCATATTAGGTGTATGATTTGAAAGATACTATAGGTGTATAGTATAAAGTGCTTTGATGATGGCTCTGGGGAAAAAGGAGCTTTCTTGAAATGAACTTCTCAGGAGTGCCACCAGGTGGTGCTGCCTTGAGCCCTAAGGGGGGTTCTAAATTGGATCCTGTGAGGAGTCCGGACAAAACTAGTTCTGAGGATTATGAGTAGTGTATACCATAGCGGAAGTCGTGTGTGCTGCTGAGAGCCAACAATCTGTGTTTGATTTTATATCGGTGGACTGCGACCTATGGTATAACATAGCGAAAGTCGCGTGTGCTGCTGAGAGCTAACAGTCTGCGTTTGATTTTATATCGGTAGACTGCGACCTATGTAGGATAGCGAAAATCAGAGGCCGCGGAGAGCCTGCAGTTACATGGACTTTTGCTGCGATGGCAACGTAACCCTGGATGTAACTGTGATCTGTTGTGTAGGTTCCATGGCGTAATCAAGAGGTCGCGGAGAGCCTGCAGTTGCATGGACTTTTGCCGCGATAGCAACGTAACCCTGGAATGTAACTGTGAGCATGGATGGGGGTGATGATTTCCAGAGCATTATCACCAAACATATTTCCTCTATTTTCAATTTTTTTTTTGATATTTTCAGTAAAATTATTTTCTAAGTATTTTCACTGGGTGTTGAAAATGGGTTTACCAAGGACTTATAGATTTTCAGTCCTACGCCTGATCAACGTATGACTGAATCTCTGTCAGAACAAGGATGGACTGGTTGAGACATCGGGTTATAAGAAATATTTTTATAAAAAGCTATTTTAATTTGTATTATCTGAATTTAAAGGCATTTCTAAGTTTTAAAATAAATGGGAAATCCAAACTGGGACTATAAAATAAAATTGGACTCGAGAAAATTTAAATGATGCGATTCTTTGTAATAAAATCAAACCTTGATATAAAATTGGAAGAAAGTCAATTGGCAAAATAATTATTTGATTGAATATGTTAAAAACAATTTAACTCGGTTAACTAAACTGGATTAAATAAGAAGTGATGGCGTAAAAATAAAATTTAGATGGATTGGAAAGTGATAGTTTGAATTGCAAATAAAATTCAAGTGATTTGAATAATATTTAACGTAATTTGCAAGTAAAGTTGATATAATGGAAGTGTTGTCGAATGAAATGAAAGTGAATAATAATAAAAATAGTTTGGGTTGCAAACAAAACCAAGTGAGTAGAAATAAATTGAGAATGGTTTTGTATAAATATAATAAATTTGGAAATGAATTAAGTAGATGAATTCAAAATTCTAAAATGGGGTGAATAAATGAGTTAATTAAATTAAGTAATAAATGGATGAAGCCTGATTGAATAAAAAAAAAATTAAATCAAAGCTTTAATTGGAATTGAGTTATCAGAATGAACTTGAGTTTGAGGTATATTAATTTAAAGTAGACATAGATTAAAAATAAATACTCTATTAAACGAATATCGTCGAAATTGCATAGAAATGATTGTCGTTTAACGTAAACGAGATTTAATTAAATTCTATGAATTAGTGAAAGCAAATAAATTGATTTTAAGAGCAATTGAAGCGAATATAAGATTGTTCCGCTTAAAAATGAGTTGAATGTAAGAAATTGAGTTGCAAGCCATTAAAATTGAATGAAATGGCATATAAATTTGGTGAAAACAATTGAATAAGCTTTAAAATCATATGAATCGCTTATGGGAAGCGTTTGGCACTTATAATGTATGTAACATATGAGTTTTGCTATTAAAAGTAAGTGTAATGCTAATAAATTTTCTATATATGGCACTTACATATTTAAGTTGAGTAAGTACAGGTACCTGAAGGCCGTTTGGCTGGTTTGGATTGCGCTTGTTGCTTAAATTAATAAGCTGCTTGCTTAAAATGCTAAATAAGGTACGCCTACGCAATAAAAATATGAAATATGAACTGTTTTTGCTTTTTCCGTCTGGGTGGGTTGATGTATATATATTTGTATCTCTTGTCAAATTGCAAAAGCTCCTCCATACAAAGAGGACTCTGCCAAAAATTTTCGAAAATTTTGAGAGTTAGAAATTTTTTGAAATTTTTTGGGGAAAACTTTTGTTAACGACAAAACAATTTCAAATCGTAAATTTAAGTAAATTAGTAAATGAAACTAATATGAATCAGTTATACTTGAAAGATAAAATTCAATATGCAAAACTTAAAATAAATTAAATTCGTATGAAAGTGGATATGAAACTTATATAGGAAAATGTATACAATGATTAAAGAGGTTACGATTGAATATTGTTGCTAAACAGATATGCAGGTAATAATGGAAAAAGAAAGTTGGATTTGATCCCAAAAGATAAATTTGAATTGCCCGACAAAAAGGTACGTATTTAAATTTCTAGATGATATAGGATTGGGTTTTTGATGTAGCCATTTGGCTTTTTTTTTCTTTTGGAATTTGGGAGCCCGTAGAGGCCTTTTGTAGTTATACCGAGCTAGCCGAGCAAAGGAGACGCTGGCAAAAAATTTCGAAAATTTAGAGTTAGAAAAAATTTTGAGAAATTTTGATAATTCAAAATTTGGTTTTAAATTGAAATTTAAATGAATGAAAAAAAGGGTATTGTTTGAAACTATAAAAGGTTTTGGGAAGTTGGTTGAGGCGATAGTGGGTTTTTAATAAAGGATAGTGGGTAGGATGTTGAATAGTGAGTTTTGTAAAGGGGTAAGCGGGTATTGGTCCATTCTTCCTAACTAGTAATTTCGGGGACGAAATTCTTTTAAGGGGAGAGGAATGTGACGACCCGGAAATTTTAAAGATTTCAAATGGAATAACAAATTGATTTTTAACAATTGAAAGGTTAATTTTAGCTCGAATTCCAAATATTAATATTTATTAGATAATTACAGTATTGAATTATATAATTGAAATTGGGTAAATTGTTGAATTTGAGATTCTAAGCCTGTTTAAAATAATTTGAAGGCTTGTAAAATCCATAATGAGGATACTGAAGATAATAGAATGGTTGAAATTTAATTTAAAGGTAATTTGTTCAATTTTAATAATATATCGTTTAAATTGGAACCTGAAAATAGCCTTCCGAGGCACAGTCTCGAAATTCGACGAAACTAGTTCCATCGAGTCCGTAATATTAAATTATTATCGGATTATAATTTTCGTAGCAATCGGAGTTGTCGTTTGACCCTGGCAACTCAAAACGCTTAGAACTATTTTAGTCGATTTAATTTAAAATCGATCGTTTATTTCCGTAACTCGCGCATATGATCGAGTTAGCCTTTGAAACCCATTCCATTGTGTTCGGAACACGGGTAAAACCTTATAAATGTCTGTCGGCATGTCTGATTTGGGGATTGGGATTTTGCGTTTTGCAACTCGAGATATTTTTAATATTTATTTATATTATATTAGCGTACACTAGAAGCTACTCAAATTCCTTTTTTCAGCCGATCCTCTCTCTCTCTTCTCAAGTAAGGGATCGAACTTAAAAAAAAAAATTGGTCGACGCCGAAAAAAAAAGGAATCGCGCGTCGTGAGTTTCGCGATGGGGAGTGGGGATTCCATTATCGTCTTCATTTAGGGTTGGTTCAGGGCAAGGTGATTTGGAAGTCGCGAGACAACTCGAGGGGGGTGCACGCGCGAGAAGAAGGATAGCAGCAGCGCGCGAAGCAAGAAGAAAGGGAGGCCGAAGGATTTTGCAAGCGCGGGAATGGCGACGTGCTATAGATTGTGGCCGCACAGAGGGGGGGTTGGAGCTAGGGTTTCGTGCCGTTTTGGTGGGACGCGTGTTAGGGTTCGTTGGCTCGTCGTAGCGGCGCCGTATGTTGTTGTAGCCAAGGAGGTGGGGCACTGGGAACTCGTGAGTGGATCGCGATGTTGTCTTGGTCGACCGAAGGATGATGGTAGTTCGAGCGTGGTGGTGATCGAGGTATATTCCTGCAGTTTTTCTTTATTCTGAAATCAAAATAATATTTTTTACAGTTGGAGATTTCAAAAGGGGAAATTCAATCATTTGTTAAATAAAGATTGAGTTGTATTAAATTTACAAAATGGAAATGAAATTTATCTAGTGAACTTATATAATCATTTGGTAACTGGAACATATTTTATAAACAGAAAATTAGTTTGGAATTAACTTATTATATAAAATGGAATTTATTAAAATAGAAATTGAACTTGATCGAATATTAATGAAAATCGTCCAATGTTTATGCAAGATCAATAAATTGATGAAGGAAACTGTTAGTTTGAAATTTAAGTTTTGTTTAAATAAACCATTCGATTAAATATAATTAATTAGCTAATTAAAATTTTAGGGGAAAATTTATTGTTCAAATTTATTCAATCTTAATAAAATTTTATAATTATTATACAAGGTCAAAAACCCGGGAAACCATGTCGAGAATGAAGTGGATTTGCAAATAAAAGCAAAGGTGAGTAAATCTCACTCAGCTGAGTTGTTATTAAATTTCAATAGTCAAATTTAAATGATTGTTTGAATGCTTGAATTGATTTGATGTGTGTTGAGAATTGATGATTTGATGACTTTGGTTTGTTGGATGGTTATCAAGTAAATTGTTGTTTGACTCAAAGTATTGGGGTTTAAATTGTTTTAAACTCCAAAAGTAAATAGGGATCGAATTAATTGATTAAGGATTAAGTTAAGTAATGAAGTTTAATGAAGTTAGAATAACCAGTGGGCAGTTTAATAAGTAGTTACTTAAGTAATCAATAAAATATAATTATTTTGTGGAATAACTCAAGGGATTAATTAAATAGTTAATCAAGATATAGTTAATTTATTTAATGAAGTAAATAAAAGGAGTTAGATAATTACAGGACGAGGTTAGTCGAGAATGATTAATATTGGATTGGATTAAAGTAATTGATTTAGATTAGAACAAATTAAAAATATAATTGGAAATCATTAATTTATATAATTAATGAAGTAATTAAAGATTTAGTTAATTGAGATTAATTAATTCATAATAAGTGACTTATGAGAAGTCAATTAATATAAGTAATTAAAAATTAACATAATTGATTATAGTTAATTAATTCGTGAAGTAATTAAAGATTACTCATTGATTTTGGTAAAAATAATTAATGTCGTGAAATTAATTAAAGATAAGTACTTGAATGTAATTGAAAATAATTAATCCAGGGTGATTAATTAAGATGAATAATGAAGGGTTGATTTATTAATTGTTCTGGAATTAATTAATGAAGGAGTCAAAGTGATTGAGGTTTGAAATTCAATTAGAATTAATTGAACTAATTTGTATGTGATTAAGCTTTGCTTATGGATGATTGAGTGGTATTGGATGTTTTGAATGAGTTGATATCTCTAATATGAAATGTTGTGAATTTCATTTGAATAACTCGGGTTAGGATAATATGAGTCTCAAAGAGACCAGGGTCGGGTATTTGGAAAATACCCGAAACCACTTCGAATACTTATATATTGATTTGTGAAATCAATAGGCTGGATTTAAATGATTTAGGTAGACTGGAATATTTATCTAAGTTTGGTACTTAGAAATTGATAGGTGAAATAAGTGTTGTCTATAGCGAATTGTGAATTGGTTAAATTGATATAAGTTACCCCGGGTTTTATATAAGTTGTTTGCTTTAGTACTTCATGTTAGATGGATTTACTCACGCTGGTTTCCAGCCTGACCCGGGTGTTACTTTGGTGTAATGCTCGGGTCAGACCGAGAGTTACAAATTTTCAGGTAGGACGTTCTGGAGCTCAGGAGGCGAGCTGGACGGTGATATCGTATAGAGTATTCCGCTGTATTTACATTATTGTTAATCCGAGACATGATAATTGTAATTATTCTGTCACTGAATATTATGTGAAACTCTGATGTATATTAAATGTAACAGGCAGATATAATATTCTTTTGTAAACTGTTATTATTTATTATTATATTTTATCCGCTGCGAATGTGAGTTGTTGATGTTTCTGTTCTTCTTCTTCTATCTCTTTCTTCTTTTTCATAACTATCTGGAATTTTCGGCTTCGAAAATTTCGGATCGTTACAGCCTGACCATCTATTGGAAATCCAAAGAAATAATACGAGCCTTTACGATTTCAATTTGTATAACCTGCCACCTCAATTGGCAGCTATAGTAGGCATAGTATCATGGTACCTATGCTGGCTAGGATTAATATTCTACTTTCGAAATGTTTTTACACTATGCACTAGTAATAATATCAAATAACTTTCCTCATATTAAGCATATTTGACAATCATAAGGGGAAATCTCCCCAAATGTGCGATTGCATTGTGTGTGTGCCGGGAGGCCTTATGGTAGTTTCATTTTCCAAAAGCATGAACGGTTTTTCTTGTATAAATATGTTCTATTTAAAAGCAACTGTTTTTTTGTTTACTCATACCAGTCCCATGACTGACCCGGAGTTTATTATTTCCTTTTTAAACTCTAGGTGCCCACCATTTCTACACGGGCAGCCTAGTAGCAGGTTTTCCGTATTTTGGCATTAGCTGTATTTTGGTTTGGAGACTATCGGTTTTTGGGAGCTTTTACCTTAGAGACATTTTGGAAGCTTTTGGATCTCAAGGTGCTTAGTTCTTGGAGTTCACTATCATTCTCTTTCTTTGAAGACTTTTGGCATATGATCACTTGTTGTTCTATTATGACATTCAATCTGGAGTTGTGATTCATGTATTATGATACTGTGATGTTGTAAGAGATATTATTATGATGTTGTATCTGATGTAATGCATGATATTCATCTTATTCGGCTGTTTTATATCCATTTAATGTTGTTATAATCTCCATCCGACTGGAGTTTGATGTTTGAATCATTGACAGTCGAGTACAAGTGAGGTATTTGATGTCGATTTTTGAACATTGGATTTCGGGCGTGACAAATGAAGTGTGATGGAATCATGATTTGTTTATCTGGAAATTCATTCTTATGTGATTTTTCTTTCATGGATTCTTTGAGTTATGGAGTTACCTTAGTGGTGGACTGGCTCAATCATTATAAAGCTCGATTACTCTATATTGAATGGGTAATTTCTCTCCAGCAGCCCTATTACACCCCTTCTTACCAAGAACCGCAATAAAGGAAAGTGAGATAGAGCGGAAGGAAAATCAACTTAAAGCCATGGCACCTAACCCGACCCTAGCCTCGTGATCAAATGATCCTAACAAGAGATAAACATAGTGTGCATCAGGGAACAGGGGCAGGCTACCACAGCCGTATTTAACATTAAATAAAAAGCAAACAAGGGCACAGAAAGTAGTGCCAGATGTACTAAGGTAACCAAACCCATAAAACTCGCACGCTATCAATGCCTACAGGAACAGGTCTACTCTAGCGCATATTAAGGGCGGCTTAGACAGTGACATGTAGTGCCAAAAGCACTCCAAAGTGGTTGTATGTAGGGCCACTCAAAATACGCTTCAATGAGACCTAAGCTCATAGGCAAACGGCAAGCGTGAAGTTCTCACTCTCTCATCAGCAATCAAAGTATGCTTACACAAAGGGAAATTCCAATCACGACTAGCCTTAAACACAATTTCAAGCATGTACCAAGTAAACCCAAAGAACAAAATAAGGGAAAGCTATTCCATTCCGACTAAACACCTTACTATGTCAATCAAGGGCAGCAAAGGTATCAGCAGGGTATTGTGGCCTAAGTCCCAAACAATATTCATTACTGCATCTTTCACAGTAATACCACGAAGATCCAGGGCAGTTCTCTACCATTCTTCTCAACACATTCACCATTTTGAGAGAGAGAAGACCGACCCATGCAGTCTTGAGCTTCTCGCCTAACTTTTCAGAGATCCTGTTTCAAATCTCCAAAATCCCACCAGTATCATGATTTCTCGCCAACAACCCATCATCGATCCAGGCACAACCGACGGGTGGTAAAATCTAAAGGCGTAGATTGGAGGAAAATACTAAAATTAATTGCAGCAAATAGAAATACACTTTTGATACTATAGAAGGAAATTTTAGAGGACGAATATAGTGATCTTTGCTTGGATATTATTTTTCAACTTCTTCTCCTTCCACAAAAAAATAAGATATTGTATGCCTGCAAGACTGTTGTAGTCATTTGCACTAAAACCGCAAAGATATAGTGGAATATCTCATGACGTAAGATCAACACTGAACCGAACTACGTAAAAATATCTATGTCCTTTACTTTTACTATTCTACCATTTGATTTTGGATATATTCTTAACTGATAAAATCATTTTGACATGTTGAAGTGCGACTACACTGCTATATAAGCTTGCGGCGAGATAGCCGCTTCTAAAAGGTGGAGTTAACATAGCTTAATTTTTAGCACCAGAATTGGTCACTAACACCCTTGAGAAAGATTATGTAAAGAGATTAATGAAGAAAGTAAACTAAAACAAAGGAATTATGCAGTAAAATGCAGTGATAACTATAAGTAACAGAATCCCAAATTTATAGTGGTTCGGCGTAACTCCCTACGTCCACTTTGAGTCTATCCTTATTACTTTCTCAAAGAATTGATTACAGATACAATCCGTACACCAACTACTAGAATGAAAACGCTAAGTGAAAAAGAATGAGTCTTGAAAGCAGCAGAGTCTACCTAGTGTTCTCGAAAAAAGGTCCCTTTCACTATGCCTATGCCCTTCTATTTATAGATGAAGATGGGTTGGACTTCCCTCATGGCCTAGGAACAAGGTATCTCGGCCCATGGTAAGTAGCTTCTGTGCACCGAGCCGGGGATGCCGAACAGCAGTTGCCGAGCGAGGTTGGTCGAACCAAAGAATGCTGAGCGAGCTTTCCAAGTCGAACGACACTCCTATGCCGAGCACGTATCCAGGTCGAACGACATTTGTATGCCTGAGCGAGGAACGCATGCCGAACGAGGAGTTGTGCCGAGCGAAGTGTGTAGGCCGAACGAGGCCTGTGCCGAACGAGGCCTATGCCGAACGAGGCCTTGTGCCGAGCAAGGGGAGATGCCGAACGAGGCCTGTGTCGGCCGAGGGTTTGTGCCGAGCGAGGGGAGATGCTGAACGAGGCCTGTGCCGAACGAGGCCTGTGTCGAACGAGGGGAGATGCCGAATGAGGCCTGTGCCGAACGAGGCCTTGTGCCGAGCAAAGGGAGATGCCGAACGAGGCATGTGCCGAACGAGGCCTTATGCCAAGCGAGGGGAGATGTCGAACGAGGCCTTGCGCTGAATGAGGCCTGTTTCGAATGAGGGGAGATGTCGAACGAGGCCTTATGCTGAACGTGGTATCTATGTCGAGCCTCTTGTTACATGGTCAAACAACCAGGTAACACTTGCCCCTCAAAGAGTGTCGTGTGTAGCAACACGATACGCTTTGTGTCAATATTCGATTCCTTCCCTTTCTTTGAGACATAAGGAATGATTCGTTTGGCATTTGGATGTCGAACCACCGAGATGTCTTGACCGGTTCTACAGGTCACTGTCTGTTCACCTTCCCTCTCTCTTATATAGCCTAACACTTCTCCTTTTTCCCCTTTTCCTTTTACTTCCTTCGATAAGAATTTCGAACTCGTCTTCCTTTAAACTCCTGCCAACATATCAACCTCCCTTTTTATTCCCGAGTCCCACACGTTGCCTCTCAACTCCTCCCCGCAACGAACCTGAACAAGTTCAACTCCAAATCCAGTACTTCCCTACGCTTCGAGACATTTCTTTAGGTATGATTTTTTACTTGTTCGATTCTCCTGAATCAGGGGATTTGCATGAGGCCCGAACTCATAACGTTTTTCCATACTACCAACGGTCATTTAGATGGGGAAGATGAGTCTAAGGCTTAAACATACCTTAGGGTTAGATGGAGAAGAGGAAGGAAGAGGGTGTCAGAGGCTTTTATGAAGTAGGTTCTTGTTCCGTTTTCAAGCGAGGGAGTAGGAAGTATGATTGGCCCAGTAGGAATTGGTGAGGTTAGGGAGCGTTGGTCGAGTGTGGCGTGCGAGTTGGAGTGATGTTCGATTGGCCATTTAGGAAGGTGTTTAGGTTACTCGAAGAAGTGAGTTGGAGGAGAACGTATGGCTGTGGCTCGGTATGACTTTCGCATGCCGAACGATGGAGAGGGGGCGTAGGAGGGAAGTAAGAGCTGGGTTCAGTGTGCCGAGCAATGTGGCTCGGCATGACCATGGCTCGGCATGACTCCCTCATGCCGAACGGTGAAGAGGGAATGCAGGAGTGATGTAGGAGTTAGGTTCAACGTGCCGAGCGATGCGGCTCGGTATGACCACAGCTCGGCATGATTCCCTCATGCCGAATGGTGAAGAGGGAATGCAGGAGTGAAGTAGGCAATAATAGTCAAAACCATCCCAACTCGAACATAGCTCATGTTGAGTTGACTCACTTTCTCTGCCTAAACATATGACAAAAACAAGGACAAGGACTTAAGCAAACAAGCATATCGAACTAATCCGGACTAATAATTTCTCTGTCCCAACAACTGTAATCCTGAGCTTAACTCGATCAAAACACTAACCTTCCACACACAGCGTCGATGCCGAGCTTAAAATAGAAACCATCATACGACAAGCTCTCGAAGAAGGTCAACGATGACTATCTTCGAAGATGATAGTCCAAGGCCTAACTTTAATTTGTCAACTTCATGACTTTAATTCTTTGGCACTTATACTCGAACGATTTCACTAGTTCACACACCACAAGGGGTGAGTATTTTTGTTGCCATGTCTGATATCGACTATTTTTCAAGTATAGTTTAAATAGGTGTTTCATCAGATCCAACACTCATTAGAGATGTCTAGAAAATCCAATTTCGCCACGTCTCGGATAGTCCCGAGCCATCTTCTCAAAAGGAAATGGTTGGAACCTTAAATCCATCGACAGCTCCTATACAAGATGTTCCGAGCTCCACGATCGCATTCGTTGACTTGGCTCCTTATGCCTTAGATGCAGCGATCTTCTAGACAATCCGATCGATTATCAAGCTTCAGGAATTAATGAAAGCGCTCTTTGCCGCATATGCTCAATACATGGAATTCCTTTTGACGATGTGCTGGTTCCATCGGGACAAGATCGTCCTCACTTGCCTTCAGTCGGATATACGGCCTGCAACAAATTTATGTGCTAGGTTGGTAGTGTGCCACCATTCAACACCTTTCTCCGCAATCCGTTGCAGTATATTGATATTGCTCCATCACAGTTACATCCCAACAAGTCTTTCTCATAGTGTGTTGGCAGAAGGTTGCCGAATGAGTCTTTCTCACAGTGTCACTTCATTTGGATTTGCCTTGGACAAAGGCAAAAGGCAAGCTAGGCCTTCAGCATGTGATGCCTTTGATACACCCGAGGAAGGCGAGATTAGAGAGGCTCAAGTGTCAAACACACCTGGTGAGAACGTTAGTCCCGCACCGGAGCCGGTAGTTGAGGTTCATGATATCAAAGTAACGCCTTCCCTATGAAGGGAAAGAAAAAATTGGCTTACAAATTGAGGAAGAAAACAGCGGGTGGAACCTCTGATGTCACAATCACTCCGGTGGAGAGAGAGCCTTCTCCTCAACGCTTAGAGAGTTCTTTGAAAGGCTTGTTGGACCTTACTATTCTCAACGATTTGCTCAACTAAGGCTTCAACGATCTGAAAGCTCTTAAGCTTCATTTTCCCGCAAGAGGCAATGCAGGCGCTCAAGCCCATAACCAAGGAGAAAAAAGTCCTACAAGTAAAGATGAAGAAACTGGTCCGTCGGGGGGAAACACTAGGACACACACGGACACGTGCACTTCACTTTGCACTTAAATTTTAGCCACCACTCTATTTTTTGCTAACTTGTTGTCATTCAATTTCTGCACAGGTGACATGGGGCGTACTCATGGCCTCGACCTTCTTCATGGGTCATCCATTTTTCATCATTCTGGTCAGGATTCGAGCTCCGGAAAACGCCGGTACAGAATTGACACGGGCGATCGAGACTACCGCCCCCGAGAATCGTCTTATCGAAGAAAAACATACAGCCAATCCTCCTACTCTCACGATCCTCCTTCTCAATTAAAGTAAGGCAAGGAGAAGTCTGTGGATAAGGGGTCCCGGCCTGAGGCCCACCGAGATCAACATTCCAGTTCATCTAGTGCCAAGCAATCCCGAGAACCCCACAAAACATCAGTATTCTCCAAGCAAACTCCATCTGCCCTTATACATGATCCGTCGGTAGCGGAAAGACTTACTGAGCTCAAGGCCACAATCTCAAAAATATGCTTTGATGGTTTGAAATTTCTCCCGACAATTCATCACATTCCGAGACACGTCAAACAAAGCGTCATTGCTTGTAAAAAAGATGTTTACGTTCAACATGACGCGTTTGTCCACTTAGCCGAAAAAGTCTTGGAAGTCTCTAGTGAGCATCAACACGAAATCGATCGCCTGAAGCTCAAAGCTATTCATGACAAAAACATCATTAAAGCTCAGGATTAAGAGCTCTCTTTATACAAGCCTCAGCTTGTAGCTACCCAAAAAAGCGCTAAAGACACAGCGGAGACCGTTAATTGTCTGGAGGCGACACATAAGAAAGAAATTGATGAAGCGGTTCAACACTGCGGGGCCTTAGCTTTAGAGAAGGATTCCATTAAGAAGGAGAGGGATGCATTCGCCCAGCGAGTCAAAGAGTTGGAAGAGCTATTTCTCAAAGAGAAAGAGGAAAAAACTACTGCTCAAGAAGAGCCGCAACGATATTGCAATGAGATTGTTACTACGCGACTCCTGAAGACAAGCTCGACGACGAACTCTCTAAAGTTGAGATTCTAAAGGATGAAGTCTATGAGGAGGGCAAAAGAATAACATCCACGGAGATTGATTCTTGCCTTGAGGCGGCTACGGAGGCTGGCAAGGAGGAGATCAAGTGCATGTTCGACCCGCATAGCGGAATACAATGTCGGTGTCCTCATGCATCGGGACTTAACTTTTCTTAGCGAGGGTTACCTCGAATCTCTAGCCAAGGCATGGGAAACTTTGATAAAGATCAGAAAGGTTGAGTCGAGCAACGAGCAGGTTAACGAGGAGGCTTTATTAAAGGCATTTCTCAGGGAGAATGAGCCTTCAGACTTGTCTGCGGCGAAGGCTCTCTACAGCAAAGGTTCCTCCTCGTCAAAAGGAAAGAATGACATTGTCGATCCGTTTGGAACGAGTCTCCAGTTCCTCCCCCTACTCAATCGGCTAGTCGGCCGGTACTTGATCCGTTCGAGCAGCATGTTGGTTACGACCTAGAAGATCCTAGCCTTAACATTCATGTTCTACCTCCCATTCCAGAGGGTGAGACTCCTCGAACGGTTGAGAGTCATCAAGAAACCAGTATATATCTCTTCTTCTTAAAGTTCAAAGAGCCGTCGTTTTCAAGGAGAGGTTATTGTATTCTAATATTTGTCTCTTATGTTTTTGTATAGGCCGCTCTGATCCTGAGCCAACTCCAAGGAGCGATGACGCCAAGGAGGAGAAGGAGAAAGCGAGCAAGGCTATTCAAGCGGAAGAGACTCCCGGCCCTAATGCTCAAGTGATTGGGGCGCTTAACGAGGACATGTCTGAAACTTCGTCACCCATCAAAGAAAATTACGAAATTGAGATTATGAGCGCCCCTGGACACACTTCAAAAATGAGCATGAAGGAGCAACTTGCATAGGAGAAGAAAAATAAAGTTGAAATCAAAGTTGAGCCTCAAGTTGTGGATATAGATGAACCCTTGAACAGGCCTTTGAAGGTCATTCTCCCTGGTGGGTCCAGGCCATTGGATGTTCCTCGTCCTTTCTCGGATGTTACTTCCCGTCAAGCAAAGCATCCAAGCAAAAACGCATGGGAGGGGGGTCGTCTGAGAAAACAAGGGAGGAAAAGAAACCAAAGAAGTAGCTGTTGCACTCCTTCAACAAGGGTTAGCTTAGATTATGTAATTATTTCTATTTATCTTCATAGTCAATGTAGATAGACATTTGACTCCGAGTTTTGGAGGAGTTGTAGTAGGACCTCATTTTAGATTGAATAAATATCCTTGTCTTTCAAACGACTTTTATTGTCCAGCTTACTGTACAACTATGGTCGAAAGCCAAGCTCTTGTGAGTTACATAAACCCCCAAGTCATTTCCATATAACTCAAGAGAATTTTTTTTTTCAATTGCAGATCCTCTACTACACGTTCCAGGTACTTAGAATATTTTTTTAGTCCGTGCTCTAGGGACTCAGAATACTCTAGTCCGAACTCCGGGGACATAAAGACTTCAAGTCGTTCATACTCTAGTCCGCACTCTAGGGACATAAAGTATTCTAGTCCACAGTCCGAGGACTTGGAGATTTCAAGTCGTTTATACTCTAGTCTGCACTCTGGGGACTCAGAGTACTCCAGTCCACACTCCGGGAACTCAGAGATTTTAAGTCGTTTATATTCTAGTTCGAGCTTTGGGGACTCATAGTACTCCAGTCCGCATTCTGGGGACTTGGAGATTTTAAGTCGTTTATACTCCAGTCCGCACTCTGGGGACTCAAAGTACTCCAGTCTGCACTCCGGGAACTTGGAGATTTCAAGTCATTTATACTCTAGTCCGCACTCTGGGGACTCGGAATACTCCAGTCCGCACTCCGGGGACTTGGAGATTTCAAGTCATTTATACTCTAGTCCGCACTCTGGGGACTCGGAGTACTTCAGTCCGCACTCCAGGGACTTGGAGATTTCAAGTCGTTTATACTCTAGTCCCAGTTCGCACTCCGGGGACTTAGAGATTTCAAGTCTTTTATAATCTAGTCTGCACTCTAGGGACTCAGAGTACTCCAGTCCGCACTCCGGAGACTTGGAGATTTTATGTCGTTTATGTGTGTTTGTACGTCAGACAAAATAGTGTAATTCTAGTTTTTTACCATAGAATTATCATATACGGAAACATCAATAATTCATGGAAAAGATGGCTTCAAGCCTTTATTAATAAAAACAAACTAAATTGTCTTATTACATGCAGAAAACTAAGAATCAATGAAATAAAAACATACTGGAAATAATTGCAACAAAGATATAAAAGAAACATACTAAGTATAATAATGCCACAGATGCTCGCTACTCCATGCTCGAGGGAGTGTCGTGCCATCAACAATCACTAGCTTGAAAGTTCCCACCCCAAGCCTCCGTTCAATGACGTATGGACCTTCCCATGAGGGATTCATATGCGATGGGACCGGAAAAACTCATTTCAAAATGAGATCGACCGCAACAAAGGTTCTCGGTTGGACCTTTTCATTATAATTTCGAGCGACTCGGTGTCTATATGCAGCCGCCCTTAAATCAGCTTCTTCACGTTTTTCATCAAAAAGTCCAATGATCCAGTAAAAGATGCTGAATCGTCTTAGGGTCATAATGAGTTACTCGATGCAAAGGAACTTCAAGTTCCACAGGTATAACAGCTTCCGTGCCATATGCCATGCGAATGGAGTGTGGCCAGTCGTAGACTTATGGGTGGTTCTGTAAGCCCAAAGTGTTGTTGGAAGTTCATCCACCTACTTGCCTTTAGCCTTTTCCAAACGCTTTTCAATATGGACTTGATTATTTTGTTCATGGCTTCTACTTGTCCATTGGCTTTTGGATGAGCAAGTGCTGCAAACCTTTTTTCAATGCCATACTTTTGACAAAATTCTTTGAACTCCTTACTTTCGAATTGAGTTCCGTTTTCTGTAATGATAGTCCATGGAAGGCCAAAACGGCATATAATGTTTCGTACAATGAAATTATTGACCTTCTTGGTGGTGATCGTGGCTAAGGGCTCTGCTTCTGCCTACTTAGTAAAGTAATCGACCGCAACTATCGCGTATTTCGCATCACCTTTGGACATGGGTAAAGAACCAATTATATCGATCCCCTATATTGCAAACGGCCAGGGAATAACCATTTGTGTGAGTTCCGTTGGCGGAGCTCTCAGGATTTTTGCATACTTCTGGCATTTGTCACATCTCCTTACGTAGTCTACAGCATCCCGATTTATAGTTGGCCAATAATATCCATAGCGGAGGATCTTTTTTGCTAACGTCTGCCCCTAGTATGGTCACCACATTCTCTTTCATGGATTTCCTTCAGGACTCATTTTATCTCATTGTGGGAAATGCACCGGAGTAAAGGGGTCGAGAATCCCTTCTGATACATTATTCCATCTGCATTACATATCGCGAAGCTTTACGAATGGCTTGTCGTCTTTCGCTCTTTCTTTCGGGCAAGACCCCGTGTAGCAAGTATTGCTTGAATGGGTTCATCCGTGATTCCTTCTGGATTTCTGTTTCTAACACGAAATCTCCATCACATTTATACTCGGAGCATGTAAGGTTTCAGCGAGAACCAATCCCATTTGTTGTGCACCACGTGTACTTGCAAATTTTGCCAATGAATCGACTTCTCTGTTTTGTTCACGTGGGACATGCGAAATATCATAATATTCTAGATTTTCTAGTAGCTCTTGAACTCGTGCGAGGTATGGGGCGAGTCTCTGTCCCTTCGCTTGATAGTCCCTCCGCACCTGCTATACTACCAGTTGTGAGTCACAAAAGATTTCAACCGATTTTACCCCCAGTTCTCTGATAAGTTTCAAGCCTGCAATCAATGCTTCATACTCGACTTCGTTATTTGTTGCTGGAAAATCGAGCTTCAAATCATAACAAATTGATCGGTTTTCGAGAGTCACAAGAACTATACCAGCCCCAGAGCAACGGTCATTAGATACCTCCTCGGTGTACAGTTTCCATCGAATGGCGGGAATAGCATCGCGGCAGTTTGGTTCGTCTGACATGGTGAATTCGGCGATGAAGTATGCTAGCGCTTGCCCTTGTATGGCCCTTCTCGGCAGGTAGGTAATATCGAACTGAATCAACTCGATATTCCATTTTAACATCCTTCTAGAAGTTTTTGGTCATTGGAGTACTTGACGCAAGGGTTGATCAGTATAAACATTGACCGAGTGTGCCTGAAAGTACGGACGAAGCTTGAGTGATGCAATCACCAAGCATTTGGCTAGTTTCTCAATCTTGGGAAAATTTCTTTCTGCCCGCATTAAACGTTTGCTGACATAGTAAACCGGATTTTGAGCTCGATCCTCCTCACGAACCAAAGACGTACTGATAGCATGCTGGGATACAGCCAAGTACACATATAATACTTCATGGTCTATAGGTTTCAACAGCACCGGGGGACTTTCCAAATGTCTTACCAAAGCTCGGAATACGTCCTCACAGTCGAGCGTCCATTCAAAATTTCTCTTTCCTTTCTTTATTACATCAAAGAAGGGAATACACTTATCTGTGGCTCTGGATATGAATCGACTTAGCGCAGCCACCTTTCCATTCAAGCTTTGTACCTATTTATAGTTTTGGGCACTTGTATGTCCCGAATAACTTGAATCTTTTCCGAGTTAGCTTCAATTCCCCGCGCACTAACAATGAACCCAAAAATTTCCCTGACGCAACGCCAAAGGAACACTTTAAAGGATTGATTTTCATTCCATAATATCTGAGTATATCAAACATCTCTGCTAAGTCTCGAATATGTCGTTTGACTGCCGTGACTTCACGAGCATGTCATCCACATAGACTTTCATTGTTTTGCCTATCTGGTCTTTAAACATTAGATTCACCAGATGTTGATAAGTTGCTCCCGCATTTTTTAATCCGAAGGGAATCACTACATAGCAATACAGCCCGATATCCATGACAAAACTAGTGTGTTCTTGGTCTGGAATGTCCATCGGGATTTGATTATATCCCGAGTACGCATCCATAAATGACAGTAACTCGTGTCCCGCTGTTGAGTCGACCAGCTGGTCAATCCTAGGTAAAGGAAACCTATCCTTGGGGCACGCTTTGTTCAGATCGGAGTAATCTACGCAAGTTCTCCATTTCCCATTTTCTTTCCTCACTAGCACAGGTTTAGACACCCATTGAGGATAGAGGGCGTCGCGGACGAACCCATTGGCTTTGAGTTTGTCCACTTCCTCTCTGAGAGCAACGGGCCTCTCCGGGTCCATGCCTTTCCTTTTCTTCTTTACTGGTACGTACCCGGGGTCTATGTTCAACATATGACTCGTAATAGCGGGAGAAATACCGCACATATCAGAATCAGAATGTGTCCAAGCGAAAACATCCAGATTCGCTCGGAGGAAATCAGCAAGATCCTCGGCCATTGAGGGGTCGAGTTGTGATCCAATCTTAAGTACTCACGATGGACATCTCGGCTGACTGGAATGTCAATCGTTAGTTCATCCGGTGTTGCTTTTGCTTCCTTGGGTTACTCATCATCATCTCTTGGATCTATGTCTCCATAGATCCGAGAATGTTGCCCGCCCGAGCCAGGGCTCGAGCACTACTTGTCAATTGTCAGTGTTCCAGATGCGGACGGAGTTGTCCGCAACCTTTCCTTTCTCTATCCGCTGGGCCTCTCTCAGCTTAGCCACATAACATGCACGATCGATCGCCTGATCGCCATGCACCACACCAACTCCTTTGTCTATTGGGAACTTCAAAGTTAAACACCACGGGGCCAACGCTGCCCTAAACTCTGCCAGGGCCGGTCGACGCAGAAATACGTTGTATGGAGAATCAACATCCCAAACAATGAGTGGTAGGATTCGCACCCTCCTACTTTCACCATGCCCAAGTTCAACTGGCAATTCAACATAACCCACTGCATCGGTTGCTTCACCTTTAAAGCCATGGATACGAGCTTTAGATGGCT
Source organism: Allium cepa (assembly GCA_030765085.1). NCBI lineage: Eukaryota > Viridiplantae > Streptophyta > Magnoliopsida > Asparagales > Amaryllidaceae > Allium > Allium cepa. The sequence continues at coordinate 217,511,338 of CM060946.1, forward strand.
TTAAATCCTTCGTCTCCATCTTCATTTGGTCATATGCCTTTTTGAAGATGATGTTAACAGACCTTCCATAATTAATCAGAATTATCTTCACAAATGCTGGCCCAATTATCGTGGATATGACCATCCGGTCAACGGTAGGAGCCTCCATGTAGTCAGCATCTCGGCTCTTGAATACTATATCGTCCGTCATCATGCGCTGATGTTTAACGGGGGTCCTATCCTCAAACATTTGAACAATACTCATAATCGGCATGCCTTAAGGAGTTAACATATAGCTCCATTTCCTACCAGTTCCTGTCTGCAGGATGAGGTCCGCCGACTATAGTGCTTATGACTAGTCTGCCTACAGTTTGGGCAGGTTCCTCTAGATGGCATGGAGCCGGCCCACGTCCGGGGTCTGATGTTCCTTGCCTACATTACTACAGGTTTTTGACAAACTCCTGCAACTTTTTCTATCTAATCAGCTTTTCTATGGCATCATAGAGGTATCTACACTCTTCTGTATTAGGCCCATAAGTCTCATGGAAGCGGTAGTACTTCCCAGTCTGCTTTTGTTCCTCTGTTGACTCCTTTGGGTGCAACTTTTTGTATCGAAAAGTATTACAAGTTGGCAGGTAAATATTCTCCAGAGATGCATTCGGAGGAATATATTTGTTGTAAGTTGGAATCCTTGGCTTCCATTTTCCTGCTTCTCTTTTCTTTTTGGGATTTCCTCCTCCAGACCCTTTACATTGACTGGACATGTTCTGAACATTGACTTGAACCTTCCTTGAATTGTTACCGGATTGTTTCACAGCGATGTTGCTTTTCACGGTCTCCTGTACAGGCCTAGGTGCCTTATCTCGCTTTTTCCACCTGGCTTCCTCTCTTCTTATGAACTGACGAGCCTTTGAATAAAAACGCTCTAGCGTAATCGAAGGTTTTCCTGCCTACCAATCTTCAAACTCTGGATTCGGATCCACTCCTTGCAATACAACCATCAGAATTACATGGTCATTAGGGTTGCTAACTTAAGTATCCGCAACGTGAAACCTCTGTAAGTACTCCTTCAACGACTCTCCTAAAGCCTGGATTACACTAGATAGGGACATCATGTCCTTGGGACGAATGGCATGTATCTTGAACTGTTCTACAAAAAATTTCGCCAATTCGTCAAAGCTAGATATAGACCATGGTGGAAGTCGAGTGAACCACATGGTCAAAGCTAGATATAGACCAGTGGATATGTTCACAAAGGAATGTGAAAGTATGTGGCAGTAATCAGTAGTGCTTGCTTTGGAGGTTGCAGTGTATGTGGCAGAAAGTTTGGTAGTGGAGTGTAGATTGTTGTTTGATTGTGGAATAGGGCGATGTTTGAGAGGAATGAAGGCAGAAACGAAGGCAGTATGGTTGAAGGTGATGTGGATGTTGGTTGAAATGCAAAAGTTACTTGTGTCTACAGGCAATAAAGCGACAGTTTTGGTTAGGCACAGGTTTGATTAGGCACTGGTTTGGTTAGGCATTGGTGCAATAGGGATGTGTTGTAGTAGTTGCTAGTATGTAATGATGTAAGTTGTTAGTAATAGTATGGAGTGGATGAATGAGGTATTCAGGCAAGTATAAAGGCAGTAACATGATGTTATAGCAGTAAGGCCAGTGGTCTATGACAGTGTTAAGTAGATGGAGGTATGGTGATGGTTTGGCAGTAGATGACAGAGGGATGGTTGTATTGGTTATGGTAGTAAAGGGGTTGTGTGCTGACTGTTTTTGATGCACTGTGGTGATAAGGCAGGGGATTGTTGTATGAATTTGTGGCAGTGGATGGATCTATGTAAGGCAGTGGAAGTTAGTGGAGAAGGAAGAGTTAGAGCAGTATGGTTTGCTGATGGTAAGCAGGAGTCTTTGTCTTGAAATATGTGCACAATGGCTACAAATACGAAGTAGAGCAGATTAAGGCATATGGTGAATGTTATGCAAGTTTAGATATGAAGATATGAAGATATGAAGTACATTAAGGTGAATGTTATCCAAGTTTTGATGCTTGACAGTAGTGTGGTGGGTGGTTAGCAAGGAGGAGCAGTTGTGGGGGTATGCAGAAGTATGGGTTGTGTGGTTTGGGGTTTGATGGTGGGAAGTTAATGGTTGCAGTAGAATGTTGAGGCAGAGGAAGGGTATGTGTAGGGAGATGAATGTGAAATAGAGATGGTGCACTTTGTGCAGTGAACGGTAAATAGGGAAGGGACTATTTTGTAATTGTGAATGAAAAGAAAACGAATGTTAGTGTAAATGAAAATGTAAATACAATGCAATAAAATATATTTTTTGAAATTGTGTTTATCTTTTTATAAATGCAAACTAACACAAAAAATGAAAACACATAAGAATAAAAATAAATCTAAGAATAGAATAAAATCAAATTGACTCCTCAGCCACGGCGTCAAAAACTTGTTGAATCGATGATTTACCTATCGGTTAGAAAATCGCCGAAAAAGTGTGTTAGAAATAAGCGCAAATGCACGACATACAATTTTATTAAATAGCGAGTACAGGTTGATCGTAGGGAATTGAAAGTAATTTGAAAATTTCTGTTTAATCAAATTAAACCAAGATTTGAAGTTTGTTAAGCAAAAAATGTAAAATCCAGCAAAAAGAAAGCGAATAAAAATATTAGAGTAGAAGACAATTTTGAGGTAAATCCCTTCTAATGATCACATTAATCAACGCAAATGAAGTTATGATCTCTTTTTTTTGGTCATTAGTGAGTTTAGTTGATGTATTTATCATAAGTTTGGCATATTTATGTAGGATCGATTTCACCCTAGAGGGGGGGTGAATAGGGTGATAGTGAAAATTATTAAACTTAATTGCAGAAGCTAATAAATTAATATTAATTCAGATCACAGAATAGCAGCACAGATATCGCAGAATATAAATAACAGAATAAAACAGAACAACACAGAATTTACCCAGCTCGGCAAAACCCTGCCTACGTGCTGCCCCCAAGGTTTCTACTAGAAATTAGATAGTCCCTCGCTTACACACGTAAACTCGCTATACCCGCTATTGACTAATCTAACTCTACGCTCAAAACCCTGACCACAACTCAACCACCGAGTTGCGAATTCCCAAACTACACACCGTAGTTTGTCCCCTAGTCACAAGACTAGAAAATTAAAAACGGTTTAAAAGAAAATACAAATTAAAAACAATTCAAAATTAAAATAACCCTAATTTAAAATAAAACCCTTCTTATAATTTTTAAAACCCCTTTTAACATAAACAAGGCCGGCCCTTTATTTTCTTCAACCCGTTCCTTTTACTATTATTTTTTCTTCGTGAAAGAAAATGGCCGCCCCTCTTTGTTCCTCTTTGCGAATTAGGGCTTCTAGCAATTTGCTATTGCTCCTTGCGATTTAAACTAGGGTTGAGCAAAATTGAAGCGCCGCTCGATTTCGTTCGATAGTAGGCTTCGATGCTTTTGATTTGCTTACGGCTTCTTCAATTTTGGATCGAATTCGTTCTGCCTTTTTTCGGTATGTATTTTCCTCCTTTTGCTTTGCTGGTTGATTCTTGAACTCGATACATTATGCCGATGATGATTTTGGGTATTTATAGGATTCGAAATCCTATTTTTGCGTTCGTATTTTCGTGTTTGAATTTGTCTACTGAATCACCTCGGCCACTTGATGATGCTTGAATGTTTGAGATTTATTTGACTTGTCAATTTCGTATTTTTGATGCTTGGTTGACACGGCTTCGATTTTGACTTGTTCAACATTGAAATTCTTGCTATCCACGGCACAGCTTTGATATTGTGGCTTGTACTTGTATACAGCTGTGTCCTTTACATGATTTCGACTTCACTGTTGCAAATGTTGTTGTGTCATACTCGAAGTGTTTGCATTGCTGTGTTATGTAGTAATTGACTTGTTCATGCTGTACTTGGATATTTGGTATTTGATTTTGTACTGTAGTTATCTTCGATTGTGTGATGTTGCCTCTGGTTGCTGTCATATACTGATGAACTTGAAATGTACCATGATACTGCATCACCACTGCTGCACTGCCTTTGTGGTCTTCACTGTGTTCATGCACTTTGGTCTTTGTTTACTGTGTACATGTTGCTGCTGTGTTGCCAATTGGGCTTGTAGTTGATTTTTTTTTTGAGTCTGAAATTTATTTGCGAATTCATGTGCTTGCTGTCGTAGATGTTGCACTACTTCATTCTGATTCACTTGCACCTGTCTCATTTCAGTTGTGTCTGCATTTGTCACTGTTGTCGATGTTGTGAGTAATTTTGTTCTTTAGTTGGCTGCTGTGTTGATCTTGCTTGCATTGTCACTTGGTCGACACTTGCAGTTGCATATTGAGTTGAATATGTTGGCACTGGAACTAGCTTGTATCTGTTCTCATTACTGTGTTGCATTCTTTGATGGTTCACTGTAGTATGTTGGTCTGTCTTGAATTTGATATTTGAGCTTCAGTAGTTTGTTGGTCACTTGATTCACCTGTGCACATTGTTGCTTGGTTCTCTGACCTTGTTGCTTCATTGCTTACTGTCATTTGTTTCTTCGCTTGTGCATATTGTACTCGATACTGTTGCATTGTTTTCTGGTCATTTGCACTTGCAGTTGGTTCATTTGCTTTGGCTTCTCTCTTAGAAGTAGCTTCAGTAGTTTCTGGTTGGTCACTTGATTCACCTGTGCACATTGTTGCTTGGTTCTGTTGCAAATTGCATTTGGTCTAACTTGAACTCGATTCACTTATGTTGAATCCAGTTTCAAAAACTCGGATTTGACCTTGTGCTCGTGTCGTATTTTTGAATTTATTGCACCTGAGTTGAACCTGTCCATATATTTGGGTTTGACCTTGTGCTCACCTGTCCCTATAAAACAATCAAGTGTATATATCGGCGAGCACGGCCTTGTGGCATATACAGTAATACACTGTGTATGTCACAAGTTGTTCGTGTATGATGAATTCAAATTTAAATTATGACGAACAACCCAAATAACTGAGGCAAATATTATTTTCAAAATTCATCTTTTATTTTATATTGCAAAATATTTTATTTTCAATTTTACTGCGTTAGTTTATATTTTTGCAGATTGCCCAAATGTTGGATTCAAACTTGAATGAAGTTGAAGATAAATACGAGTGTGAGTGATATGTAGTGAGGTTATTAATGTAAACTGAATTGTGATGTAATTGTGATGTAATCAAAAATGTATATGTATAGTGAGAGCTTGAATTTGTACTATCAAAAATTGTAATAAATATTTGTTTGAATAAAATATTCGTTTGAATTCAAATTCCGTGTTATTTATTTTATTCTACAAATATTTATTTAATCTGTGAAAAATAAAATAATATATTATCAAATACATTTAAACGAATGTATATATGTTTATTATCATCAAACAAAAATCATATAAGCGCATATTCAACAATTTGTGCTATTAATTAGCCCAATATAACCATCGAACTTTAACACACCCACTAAACGACTTGTTAACTCATGAAAACTGACAATGAACTTGAATCTATTCTAAGCATGATCTATTTACTATTGATTAGTAATATAGACCATCAAATTTTGAGTCTAAAATTGACTTCATTACCCTAATCATATGTAGAAGAAGAGGTAGTTTTTGTTTATGTTTGTTTAAGCATAGCCTATTTGGTGTCAACAATATATGCTATCAAATTCAAAGCTAAACAAAATATATACCACATCAACCATTCTATTAAGCACGAAAAAAGATCATAAATTAGCAAATATGTTGAATCTACATGATTAAAAGAGCTTCATTACCTCTAAATTAAAGGGTTTTAGCTTCTTATATTTGTTATCACTTCAATAAATGTAGATTGCAACATGAAACAAAAACAAGAAGGAAATGGAAGCTAATTAAAATAAAAAGAGAATTAACCACTTTCATAATTTAAATCTAAACTACTAACATAAAAGTAATGAACACGAGACGAACATGAACAAAAATTGCATGTAAATAATTGCTTTAAGAAAATTACATAAGAGGAAAAGACTAAGAAGCATTAAAGAGAGAAAGAGAGTTTTTATTTATAATTTGTGCCTAATATACAAAGAGGAGGCCAAGGGCTTCATTACTTAAAACGTAAGTGCTATTTATACATACTTAAAACCCAAATCCATATTTTAGGGGACTATCCAAAACACACTTCTAGAAAGTGTGGCGATCAAGTTATCGTTAGCATGAATTAATCCTTCATTAAGTGTGCATGTAACTTTAATCTCCACTAGCATGTGCATTAGCTCCTAATTGTAGATCATGCTAAATGGGTGGGTGGGTTCCTTCATGATGCATGAATTGATTTATTTCTGTCTTTACTTGCCTTCTTATCTTGTGCATGCATATTTTCATGAAGCATCTTCATATTTTTCCATCCAATTTCCTACAAATAAGAATAAAAATGCAAATAAATATTCTCAAAATTAATACATGCACAAAATGACTATTTTATCCCTAAGTGAAGATGATTAAATGATAATTTGAAAAAAAAATTAAATTTTATTTTAAACATGTTAAATTTCCTCGTACGCTCATTTATTTAGTTAAAGTAGATTAAATATCGAAGTATAAATATGCACATTGATGTGCACATCAACATCGCCATGCAGAGTCCAAAGCAATCCAAAGGGGTGGCCACTCGAAATACGCTTCAACATAGACTCAACTCTCACTGGCAAACATAAGCCTGAAGTTCTCTCTCTCATCAACAATCGAAGTATGCTTACATAAAGGGCAATTCTAATCACGACTAGCCTTAAGCATGTTCCAAGCATCTACCAAGTCAACCCACAGAACAGAGTAGGAAAAATCTATTCCATTCAACCCAATGCCTTACTAATTCAATCAAGTGCAGCAAAGGTATCAGCAGAGCATTACAACCTGGGAACCGAACAACATTCATCGCTGCATCTTTCTCAATAATACCATGAAGCTCCAGGGCAGTTCCCAACCATTCCTCTCAAGACATTCACCATTCTGAGAGAGAGGAGACCGACCCATGCAGTCTCGAGCTTCCCGTCCAACATTTCAGACAACCAACTTCAAATTTCCAAGGTCCTGCCAATATCACGATTTTCCACCAAAAACCCGCCATCAATCCAGGCACAACGAACAAGCACTATGGATAAGTGACAAATGGCAAAACTGAAGGCGAAGATTGAAAGAAAATATTAAATTCGATTGCAGCAAATAACAATATACTTTTGGTACAATAAAAGGAAAGGTTAGAGGACAAAGAAAGGGATCTTGGCTTGGATCTTATTTTTCAACTTCTTTTCCTTCTAAAGAAACAAAAATAAGATATTGTATGCCTACAAGGCCATTGTAATCATTTGTACTAAAACTGCAAAGGTATAGTATATCATGGATGTAGGATTAACATTGATCTGAACCATGTAAAAATTTTCATGTTCTTTACTTTTACTATTCTACTATTTAATTTTGGATTTCTTTTTAATTGATAAAATTATTTCGACATTTCAACATATAGGTGAAGTGTGACTATAGGGGTATACAAGCATCCGACGATATAGCCGCTTCTAAATGGTGGACTTAACATAGCTTAAGTCTACTTGTTTTAACTCATGGATGCAATTGACAATTTATTTACTCCACGTCTAGATGAGTGTGGTGAAGCCGAGAAACTTCACTTACAAGATCTATCACTCAGAATGAGTTCTTATAGCTCTAGAACTAGCGAATTCCTTTTAAGTTTTTCTTTATTTTCTTTGAAATCAAAAGAAGATGAAAAAAGCAGATTCTAGTGGTTAGAAATTCTTTATGTATATTTTTGAAGCGGTTACTAGTTTACCTCCTCATCGAACAATTGAATCAGGATAGATTTGAAACCTAATGCTCAACCACTTAGTAGACTACCTAGTTATGTTCCTTAGTGAGATGAAGGAGTAAAGAACTTAGATAGTAGATCTTAAGTAGAAGAATTTCATTAGAAGGAGTAGTTTTCCTTAGGGTGCATCAGCCTTATTTATTAAAAAAGAGGATGGATATCTTCGACTCTTAATAAGTTATATAAAATTGAGTGATCTCACAATTAAGAATAAATAACCATTACTAAGGATAGGTAATTTATTTGATCAACGGAGTGGTGCGAAGGTCTTTTCACAAGTCAAACTTTCCATAGGTTTTCATTAACTCGAGCTGTAGAAGATAGTTTTCCATTTATAGAATTTCTAACTAGATATGATTCTTACAAATGGTTAGTAATGCCATTCGGATTATCGAATGCCCAATTCATCGATTTAATGAATCAAGTGTTCAGAAGTTATTTGGATAAGTTTGTTTTAGTTTTATCAATGATTTTCTCATGTATCTAAAATAAAAAGAAGAACATGTTGTTCACTTGAAGACTGTACTAAAGACTCTAAGGACACACAAACTCAAAGCTAAATCCTCAAAATATCACTTCTGCTAGTAGGAAGTGAAATTTTTGTGACATATAGTCTCGGAGAATGGAATTTCGTTTAACGTAACTAAGGTTGAAGCTGTTTAAAAGTAGAAGCATCCCGAGTTAGTAACCGAAGTCAAAAATTTCTTAAAACCTCGGTAAGATACCTGCTCCATTAACTAATTTGAAGAAGAGCTAGTTAATTTGTCTAGTCGGAAAAATGAGAAGGAGCTTTCTGAAAACTTTGGAAGGGTTACTTTCTAATGCTTTGTGGACATTTTCGCCTATGGCATAGTGAATACGAAAAGGCATCAAGGAGCATAGAAACAACCAGAAGGTGCATAGTAAAGGCGCCATTATGTAATCCCAAGGGGAAAGCAAAGTGTTATGGGTAAATTTGGCATAGTCAAATAATACCTCGAAACGCTTGTAAATGGTTTCTAAGATCAGGATACGTGCCTAGGTGAAAACCGCATCTTAATCCGAGATACGGATTGAAAGGTATGTTCATCTTAAAAAACTTCTACACCTAACCGACTCAGACCCCACGTTAGAGAGCTACTACCCCACTCATGCAAATGAAATATTTAGAGGCATTGGAATACTCAACTCAATGATACAAAACTATTGGTCCAAGTTTCATTCATTTTTGACTTAAAATGAAGGAGTTGTGGAATAAAAACATGTGTAGCTCATGTCATTGAGTGTCGTGCTTCCAATGGAGAGGTCAAGAGTTTAATACTTGGCAAGCTCATTATTTTTATGGAATAGGAGAAATGGTCTGGTAGGGAACCTAACCATTTACTACTTAATTGTTTACCATCTAACAAATCTCTACCTAACTTTAGACTTATAAATACCACATGGATAAGCACAATTATTGGGAGAAGAATGGATGAGCAATAATGGAAGACAAATTTGAATATCTAGAATCTATTTAACTAGCCCTTTATGTAACAGAGTCTTGCCTAATAGGATCATCGAAGCACTTCTAGACAATAAGGAATCATCTTAGCCTTATCCAATCGCCTTAAGTCAACCAATCCACCATCCAACGTCAAGTTGGGACAGACCGACCTAAAGATCTACGGAATTAAAGCATCATCACTTGGTCAAAGCACGTGGATAGGAATGCGAGAAGATGAAGAGATAGCGTAAGCAAAACTAGAAGAAAAAGGCAATTCTATAGAGACTAAGTCCTTAATTTGGCATTCTACTGAACAAAGAGTCATGTTCGGTAGTCAAATACCAAATAATAGTTCTTGTTTGGTAGTATACTACAAAAAAGAGATTCTTGTTAGGTAGCCTACTACTGAACCAAGACATGGCTGAACCATGTCATGACCATTGACCTCGTCACAACTACCGAATCGGACAATTTCCAAACCAAGCATCACCGAATACCAACTGTCGAACACCACATGTCGAACATAGATTCCATTAGTAGCCAACCACTGAACCGTGGAACTACCGAACCATGTCATGACTACCGAACTTGAGCACTACAAAACCATGTCATGACCATGGATCTAGGTACTACCAAATCAATCACCGCCGAAACAGTCAACTACCACAAGATCGAACATAGCATATATGAAAAGGTAATCTTAAATACATGGAAGTTCTAGAGCATATCTTCTATATATGGAAATAACCGTACGACCATGTTATATAAGAAAGTTTCCTATCTTATCGACCTGACTTCCCTATACCAACACCCTTATAAATACTAAAGCTTCCAACAATAATGAAAGAGAATTCTGGAGAGTCAAGCTTGCAACAGTAATGGCGAACGATTTAGAAAAAGCAAGGAAAAGGGTAAGAGGAATAGCCTAACGGGAACATGCCAATATGAACAGCTTAATAGGGATAGCCAAATGTTAATAGGCTAATAGGAGCAGCCAAACTGGAATAACCAAGTAGAAGTAAGTTGACAGGAACAACCAAATAGTAATAGGCTCATGGGAACAATAGGAACGACCGAATAGGAACAACCAAATAGGTATAGGCAAGTAGGAATAAACGAACAGGAATAGTCGAACAGAATCCCTTTGGTCAATATCTTACTTTCTATTGAGTAATTAATCATCATATTTTTGTACCCCAAGCATTGTAGCAAAGCTCTATAAGAAAAATAATGAAAACGAACACTAGATGTAAGCATATTCTAGCCGAACCACTATAAATTTTTATCTTCATTACTTTACGATAATTTACTTTTTACATAACCTATATGTGATCTATTCTAAAAAAATCAATCATAATACAAATATAATAACCGTGTTATATACTCCTATACGAAACTCTATAATAAATTGATTAGAGGTGTTTGTCCACTTTTCATGTAAATATTTTTGGTGCTTTCACCGAGAACTGAATTTCAACATGCTTTCGAGATCAACGAATAAGTCCGGTGCTACCAGTAAAAATACAGGGCACACCAATGCACCCAAAAAGACAACTATTAATTAGGATGATCATTCAATAAGCACTCTACTGCTAGTAGACAAAATTACTATAGGAAACCAGGATAGAGCTATGCCTGAGCTAAATGAATATTTTGGTTTCCAACACCAAGCAATAGTGGACTCACCGATGACACGCTTCGGGCAACTGAAAACTATTGGTTGTAACACTTCAACACAGTGGTGATTCCAATCTAAGTGATCAAGAAGACGTAGAGGGTCACACTTTAACAAAGAATCTAAACAAGAAATTCCTAGAACTTGAAGAAGGAATGCAAAAGGGATGAAATGAGGAAGAGTTCATCCTAAAGCAACACCTAAGAAGTGGTTAAGCATAACCTATGTAGGGATGATGCTGTTATGCCGAATCATAGGGAACTATAGCAAACATGTCTCATTTCATCACTGAAATAATGGTGAATAGAGGAAAAATTGATCATTAGGGCTGATCTTAGAGCCATAAGGATACCTGTAACTTAAGATTAAGTCATCATAGTGAGGATGACAGAGATCATTCCTCTCGAATGGAAAGGTCGAGCTGTCATTGCCAATTACTCGAACTAGAGAATAAGATGGCTTGAATCATTAGATAATGTATTCAACATTAAAGAGTGGAGTGAGGAATTAGAGCTTAGTTTAGCAGTACCTCCTCCCTAGAAATAGGACTACTTGGAACCCTAAAGATTTCAAGATGCCTACTATAAAACCATATTGATGACTTACTGAAGCCGTAGTACATTTACAATGGTATACCTATAAATGCTGATAAGTGGAGTTATAGAGGAAGTCGTGTGCAAGATCATTCCTCTGTTCTTGCCGGACTTAGCCACTGTATGGTTTCATGGTTTACCCTTAGGATCAATTCATTCTTATGCGATGGTAAAGGAGAAGTTTTGTTAATCTATTCTAGGTGCATATTGAACAATTGGTAGATGGATATTCTTTATCTAGTGTGAAGCAAAAGGAAGATGAGTTGACATAGTATTACCTATCCCAGTTTAATGCCACGACAACCAAAATTCAAAACATGAATGAAAGGTTTTCCTTGATGACTTGCACAGTGGATTGCACCTTTGAACGAAGTTTTCTAGGAGATTGACAAAGGAGAAACTAGCTACATTGGAGGAGTTTTCTATAAGGTGGCAAAGTATTTGAGGTTGGAATGTGGTGCATCAAAAGGACCACCAGATATAGCTACTATAGAAGAATGTAGCAGTGACTGTGAGTATAGCTTCTAAAGAAGAGTGTAGTAGTGACTTCAAATGATGATGGAAAATATGGTAGCTTCTTTCCTAGCTAAGTGTCTTGGGATGATGGATGCATTCCTTAGAAACATGGAGCAAGTAGCACGGACACAAGTCTACAAAGACCTAGTCAGGAATTCTTTTGGTAACTCATCAAGAATGGATACAAGGGAGCAGGTAATGAAGGAAGGAGACATGGAAATCTGGACTTCTATAAAGAAAATCAGCCAAGGCTCAGACCAAACAGGCTTCATGAAGAGTGATCGGAGCTAGACCAATGATATAGCCCATGTTGGACCAAGGAAAGATGCCCCTCTAGAAGTTAATGCTGATGTTAGGAACACATGCTTGACAACTAAAATTGGACCTTTTGGTTTCAAACCAAATGGTACATAGGCGGTTGGTCCCAAGATTGATCATGGAACTAAACGCTGGAAAATCCAACCCAAGAACATACTTAGGTCATCATGAAATTGTGGGTACAAGTGAATAATCTCCCTAGATTTTTTGAGCTTTCTTTAAGGTTAAGACAAGATTAGGAAAAAGACCACAGACTAGTTGTATATGATACAACCACAAGGTGTTATCCATTGCTCGTGGGCCTATGATTTGTTGAGCTTTCCTCAAGGTTAGAATCCCAAGCCAAGAAAGTCTTAATACCCACTAGAGAAATCAAAAGATTTCTATGTTTTTCTTAGGGTTTTGAGAAATAAAAATCTAGTGGGATCTTATTATAAAAATGAAATGGTACCATTTAACCTTTCTAATATTGTAAGAACATTTACTATACAAATTTGAAATAATCTACGTCAATAGATTTATGTGGCTAATTTAATTGATTAAATGTTTGGTCAGTTAATATATACAATTGACTCAAATTAAGATTGACAAAAAAAAATATACTTACATTAAATCCTTTGGCATGTTTTCACTTCATACCCCATGCAAGAGCCAATTTATGAAACCACTGAAACATTATGACTCAATCGCTTAAGAGTTTACTTTTCTGAGATTTTGTATTGTCTTTCATGAGATTTTATCTCTTAAGATATACATAAATATAGATATTATATTCATATTCAATCACATATAAATGTTACATGATGATAGAAAAGGAAAGCGACTATACAAAAGAGGATGCAACTTAGGTGTGGTTGGGATGAAGAGAGTGAATAGTCAATCTACTTCATGAACTGAAGTCAAAAATAAGAATTGTATAAAATATTACTAAATAACTAATATGGAATGAAAAATGTAATTTTTATTATAATTGTGTTTTTTATATAAAATTGTTTTATGAAAAGTCATTTATATAAGTTTGAGATATTTAATCGATAACTCTCGACTATGAACTAGGTATAGTAAAAGAAATAAATATTCGATAATAAGTAGTTGAATGGAACTTCGTATTTCATATATGCTACTATAGTAATGGAGCAAATAGTGGAAGCATGCCATATAATACTTATTAGTGGACGCATCAATGCACAAAAAATTATTTTCGTAAATATATCAAATACTATTTATGCAATAATAATTAATTTCAGTATTAACTGAAAATGAAGATTTTTATTTATTTTGTGATGAATGTTTTAATATATGAGACAAATATATAAGAATAATTGTATTTGTTGCATTAACTAAATAACAATGAAGTATCTATAATTTGCTCCAATTATTTTGGAATTAAGGACAAAGCTCCTTTAGTGGTAGCAACATAAGAGTTTGTAAACTCTTCACATTGATACATAAAGATACATGCAATCGAATGTCTAGTGCAAAAAAAATCCATATAATTCGCTTAATTCACCAACGAATTAATATAAAACGAACATGACTAGTTGATACATAAGTATTGTATTTATGATATGTTTATTGAATATAAAACAGAAGTATAAAATGTAATGCAAAAAGGAAACAAGAAAATTTGGTTTGATTGAATAGGTGGGTATATAGGGAAATGGTTCCAATTGTGCTTAAAATGAATAAAAACTCAATCTCAAAATTCAATCCTCCTTATGATACATAATGATGTATTGATAAGGAGCAATCAAACATTGTTCAAAGTACGATTGATAGTGAGTGGAGTTAACTTCTTTTTGTAAAGCCATGTAGTTAAGAGTAGATACACAAAGTTAAAATTAATTTCATCCAAGGTATAGTTTATAAGATCATACAAGGTAAAAGTCTAGAAGAAACCCTTACAAATCCTAAATCAAGGACTTGACAGGTTGTATGAGTCAAGAAGATGCATGTAATACTTACTTGTAAGGGATCTTGTGTGGACCACCCCAAAGTAGTTTAGGACTAATCAATATTGATTAATCAATTTATGTTATGAACATAAGTATCATAAACTAAAACAGTTTCATGCATATATTTTGGTAATTCATAAAATGTTTATAATTACCTATTCCATTGCACCGAGAAACAATTACTGGTTCATGAAAAGGCAATTTCATAACGAAGGAATTTCATTTAGAAATTATTGGTAGTAAAATGGATTGGATATAATCTAAAGATAAAACTGATAACAAATGCTGGTATGAAATTAATCAAACTAAACAGACTTGACGTGTTAAAACGTCTAACGATAAATCTCACACATTAAAGAGAAATTATGAATTTTATTAATATCGAGAAAAGATCTTCCTTGAAATTAAATAAGCCATTAAGAGTATTGACTCTACCATGTGGCATGATGTGCAAATCCAGAATGAATTCAATGTACTTTATCAAAATATGATTTTGATATTGATAAGTGAAAGGATAAGATCTACTGGCTATAAAATTGTCTTCAAGAAGAAGATCAATGCAGTTAGAATATAAGCCACGTCGATATGAATAACATCATAAATTTCAACTATTGAAACTAATGTAACAAATTCATCATTCAACATGCTTTAGCTAATTCTATTTATACTTACCAAATTTAATGCTTGGTATAACTTTGAGTTTTGGTACATATATACTGAAACAAAAATTCTAAATAATGATTGAGAATAGACTGTTTGCACATAACAACCAAAATATCTCGAAGTCGATATGAGCAATAATTGTGTTTGTGAGTATTGGATATGATTTAATAAATGATATGATAATGTTACTCGATAAGCATCAGAGTTAACAAGTAGTTTGACAAAGAAATTAAATAATTTAAATTTCAGTCAAAATGAAAAGGAAGATTGTGTACATAAGAACGAATATTTAAATGTACTAAAATATATTCCTAAAACAATAAATAAACGACATAATTTTGATTTCAACGATGTATTCTTGTAAAAATCATTCTTGTTTGGTCATTTAACACTCGACATTTGATTCGAAAATGATATCTTTTATAATCAGTATAAAAGGATGTTGGGAATGTCCCAAAACAATATACGTAAGCACTATATTAAATTGTTTAATATCAAGCGTGTAAGATGGATTCTTTATGCATTGTCAATAGAAATTATCATGCATGTTGTATTATCTACAATATGACTTTCTGCTTATGTATTTGATACATATAACAAGCACTAAATCTGAATTAAGATTAAGATTACTATATATTTTAAGTGTTCTTAAGTATTTGTCAAATACTAGAGAATTGTTCATAGAAGCAATGAACTTCTTATGAATAAGTGCATGAATTCAAACTACATTAATGATATTGAGTATGGTATGTCAATCATAAATTCATTTTCAAACTTAAATTAATAACGTTAAGTTGGAGTTGATCCAAACAATAAGTAGTGGTTGATTCAACCAAAGGCTATAACAATGTAAGAAGTATAAATAGATGCATGAATTCATAACCGAGCTGAAGGTGATTCAAAACGTTGAGAATCCCATGACATTGTTATATGATAATAATGTTGTGATATAGTTCTTAAAAGAACCTAGAGCTCACTAGTAGTCGAGAAACATACTTTGAATAGTTTCCCATGATAAACGCGGTTTATTAGCATCAGAGAGAGTTAATTAATAAAGTAGACAATTAAAACAAAATAGCATACCCATTCACTAAGAGACTAACCAGATTAGTTTTGAAGAAAACAGATTAATAAAAGTGGAATAAGATTCAATATCTGACGCCAAGTGCAAGTGAGAGATTAATGGAGTTACGATTATGTCCTAGGGGAAATTATGTAATTCATTACATAAATCTAACTCGATAACCAATCTTGTTCAAAATAAAAAGTTTTTTGTTTTATTTCTATTACATACTTTGTATAATGTGCTATATTAATTATTTAATTAATTTAAGTTTATTCAATAAAAATCCATAAATGGTATGTTTTATGATAAATTTATAGTTTGTTGTAATCATGAGCAATATATCATAATAAAAATAAACATATAATTTTAAATATTCGTAATCAAGATATTTCCAAACTTGATATCGATACATCCTTTGAGAATAGAGTACATAATACTCTCTAAATGTTGGACAGTTTATTACACAAAGCTACTTAAGGTACCAAGTGGTTACGTGTTGATAGATACTGGATAATTATGGAATGACTCAATCAAGGGATTTCTGTTGGTTAATATAAGTAAGGTCAAACAGAGAATCTCGAAGTGACTATGTTACACAAATCCCTTGACTTAAGAATACTGTGAAACTTCAATATAGAAGCTCTATCTTGATTATAATTAAATCTTTTCATGGCATCCATTGATTGACTTTAGTTGGGTCTGAGTTAAATCAATGGAAGTTAAACACAATTCGTTAAAGAATTCGCCTCCTTAGTTATATGGGGTTAGTATTATGGTCAATATAGTCAACTCAAAGTTAAAATATTTGGCCAGAGTACTATGGTCAATAATAAATATTATTGTTGAATCAAGGGCATTGTTTTTTGATGTACAAAGTGGAATGTGGATGTTGTTGGAATTTTAACCATAAACACAATTCCGTTGACCATAAATTGATATAGTTTTCATGAAGAGAATTGGTGTAAATAACATTACTACCGGGTACTGCTTATGATAAGTAGAACTGGATTATACCATAAGATGTGTAAGCGATAAATTCAACCAAAATTTTATACCATTAGCTAAGGTGACACGTGAACGTTAATATTTAAATTATTCGATCTTAATTGCAGAATGAATTTACGTCTTTGAGTCACACAACCGAAATGATAAATATTCCAAATGAACTAACAGTTTATTTAATTTATAATCATAAAAAATTAATTAAATAAATTAATATTTATGAAATATTAATTATCGAATTCCATTTAATTTTTGTTAATACCATTAGTATTTAATAAAGTGTGTGTATAAAAATTATAAACGCATGTATCGATATACGATATAGATCTCCTTTTTCCCCTTTAACATGTATGAATTTTGCAAAAATGATATAGATCTCCTTTCTTCCCTTGAATCAATTGAATGAATTTTTAATACAAAATAACTTGTCTTTCTTGTCTATTATTCATATATCATCTATGTTAATAATCTTATATTCATCATTGCTTGTCCTTGTTTGTCCATATTGTATGTTAATTTTGACCTGATTCCAATTATCATGAATTTATATATGCTGAATTCATCTAGTTTATTTATTTTTTAAAATCATTGTTTGAGTACTTTTTATTTTGAAAGTAAGTTTGTTGATTGATTAGGTTTCATTATTATAAAGTTAAAGACTGGACATATGTTATTTTTGTTTCTTGTTATACAAATTATAAGTTTTAGTTTCTTTCAAAACAATAATTAATGTAACATTGATATTTTAGTTGTTGTTCAAAAAAAACACATCAAATCAATCTACAATTTACCAGTTACCCTTTTAAAAAAGGGGAAACTTGATACTTTTGATTTCTTTCTTAAATTAACTATTATATCTAAATTTGATATATATTATTTTGAAGGCATGTCTTTCAAATTACAAACTTGTTGTATATATTTTTTTATAGGTTATCTTGTTTTAATACATTGATTTACTTATTGTATATACATGTATGTATATGAACATATATGTATGTGTTTGTGTAAGTCTTATTTCGGAAAAAAAGCCATGTTCTGTTCGACAGAAGCATATATAAAGGGGAAATATGTCTGTTGCTGTGTAAATCTAAGCATCTAAACAATGGTTGCATTAACTATGTACACTTCTTGTATGCTACACTTGCACTTCCACACATGGCATTTGATGCACTCGTTACAACATACATATACTTAAATCTAAACTTAAACTAATTTTAAACAAAAGAAATAAAATGAAGATTTTTATTCAAAGTTTTAGAATATACTAAAATCAAATTATACTTCATAGGCTCAATAAGATCAAAATGGAATTTTTTTGGAATCCACTCACTTAACCGCTTCCGACTAGCTTGGTTCCTTCATTGTCACCCTCACATTTTCCTTATAGGATCCAATCTACATTATACAGCTTACTTTGCATTGTTCAATCTAGGCCATTTGGAATAGGGATATTGCATAGTTGTATCTAGATTCGATAGATCTAGAGTAATTCATCCTGTGATATATATGACATTTTAGTTAGGCGTTATTTTGATGAGCAGAGATTTTGATTGTTTAGATCTATTAATGTATATATTGTGATGTTTTGAGGTGCTTGTGTATATTACAGTTCGATAAGTATATATTTCTAATTCAATTGTGAGATTTTTACTTGTGATTAATTGATGATCTGTTTTGTGAATTACTCAAATCTTCGATCTGCTTCTTTCAAGCCCTCTGATCAGAGATATTGGGTGGTAAATCCCATTTGATAATCTAGTCCCTGGTGGCCGTGCATCCTATCATGTTATTAGAGCAAGGTTATATCTTGACTAGTCAAATTTTGAGTAAATCAGGAATAGGATCATAATTGGCCCATATAAAACAGACTTAGGAAGTTATGGCACTGAGAGTAATTAGAAAAGAGTATATGATAACTCATATATCGATGATTATGACAAGTTATAATAAGTGTTCTAGGGATATTATGAAATGTATTTTTTATGGGGACTATATATAAAACATATGTTCAACATGCATCTAATGAAGTGATAAATGTTTAACGAAAAATGGTAGCATTACCGTAACCAAGAACGGGTATATCAATAGAACTAACCACTGGCTAGACTAGTGGCTCCAAGAATCCCAATGTCCAATTGATTATGGACTAATAGATGGAAGCAATGAGGCATATGCAAAGAATGGGAGTATCCATAGGAGCTCTAAATCAAAATAACATTTCGAATTCACAAAACTTACAATGATTATGCCAGCCTTAGAGATAAGCCATTTTTAGGTAATGAGGGAGTAGTGGGAGTTTGCTCATGGTTAAGGATGTGTGAAAGAATATTTGTTGATTTTAATTGACAAATCAGATAAAATAAAACTGGCATCCTGTAAATTAAAGTTGAGTGCATTGAATTGGTATGATGCGGTGACTGCCAATACACCTAATGATTACATGACAATGCTTTTAAACACCTATTCAAGTCACATTTTACTAGAGGTTGAAAAGGAAGTGTTGCTTCAAACGTTTATAGACCCGAGGTAAGGAAACTCATCGATTGTTGACTATGTGAATGAATTCAATGCATTATCAAATTATGGCCCAGCACTTCTTTGAGAAAAATGAGAAGTTTTATTGGTTTGAATAAGGAATTTAGAGATAAGCTGTTAGATCAAATTAGATTTCCATTTGAGGAAATTGTGTATATGGCTTTGAGATACGAGAAGGCTTCGGACTAAGACTCGGTTTTGGAAAGTCACCATACTCAGCAATTCCAACAACAAAAGGAATGTTCATTCTTCCCAAAGAAGAATGCAAACTATTACTCATATGGAAGGAGGGTTATTATGCCAATAAATGTAGAAAAATAGTTCAGGGCCCTATGTAGAAGTGTTGTGATAGTAATGAGATGGGTCATATATCAAGGCAATGCACACGGGCTAAGAAGAAAACTCAGAGGAAAATGTTTGTTATAGAAGATCCCAGTTTAGCAGCCCCAGAGAAATGAAATCAAGCTTAGTCTAAGAAGGTACTCTATAATGGAATGAATAATATATTAGAGTTTTTTCGATAAAAGTGCATCATGTTCGCCGTTTAGAAAGTGCATGTAATACTTGTTTATTATGCATCCTTTGTGGATCATCCCAAAGAAATTTAGGACGGACCAAATTGGTTAATTAAAAAAATATTATGAACATAATTTTCGTAAATTGAAATCAAATCGATTATATATATAAAGGTAGTACATAAAATATTTACGAAATGCATTTAAATCAAATCGATTATATATAAAAAGGCAGTACATAAAATATTAAGTCTTTTTTCACTTTAATTCTTTTCGGATGATTTCAAAATCTCTTCCTTTTGTCTTAGAGTAATTCTAAGTTAATTCGTTCTTTTTCTTTGGATAATACTAATCTTTCTTTATTTTGGAAACTTAATATAACATTTTTTTAGAGCATCCGGGCTTTCCTTTCGGTCTGTTCCACCTCTCGTCCAAGAAAAGAAAACATAGGCATGTAAGTTCAGGGCACTGGTTGCTCCGTCCATAAATGTAGTTAAACACCATGTTTTATCTTTTCAGATCTCACTGGCAGGACAAATGTACTAGCCGTTTCACATCCTCAATTATCAACTTTATTTTGGTATTTATTATAAAGATTTCAAATTTTCTTTTAAATGCTCAATTTTCCTTTTAAAAACATTCATAATTGATTCAAGGAAAAATCATTACGTTTAACTTACATTCCAGCGGTTATAGAAGTCGCAGCATAAAAGTTCTACGGAAAGTTCTATATAAGCTTATTTGATTTAAACAACTTTTTTATATTTGAACATTCATATCTTTCAATTCAAATGTCATCTAAACTATTTAAATGGATTTATCAAATTTATTCCATATTTTTCCATAATTAAAAATATTTGTTTAAACGGATTTCCTATTATGGTCACTTAAATACACTAGCACGATTTTTCTAGAAAATTGATTTGGATATATTTCAAAATCAACTTAACGAAACTTTGATTTTCTTTCTTCGTTTAAAAGATATGGATATAATAGTTCAAAATTTTCTAATCTCGATAACGGTGCTTTTGTTGACAAATTTTACAGTCAAAATTTAACGTTTTTGTTAAATTATATAATAAAGTAAATCAAACTTAAAAATGAACTTTTTTACTTCTTTTAAATAAATTAAAACATGTTTATTCATATTTTAAAATTATATTCAAATAATATCAAGATCTCTACTTTTTACAGTGTATGTAAACTGACAAAATGCGAGAAATTTTGGTTATTTTTGTAAAACGATTATTAATATACTTTCAATCTTTTAATATACTTTTATTTTCTTTATAATGTTTTTAATATGATTTAACTTTTTAATTAAATATTTAAATCTATTTAGCCTTTATTTATTTTAACAAAACTTAACTTTTGTTGATTTGTTCTAAAATCCAAATTCATACTTTTTAATTAGTAATTATAAGAATAAATAATTTCTCTATTATTATTTATTATATTTAACTTATTTATTTAAGTTTAAAAATCTTTATAAATTTTAAAATAAACAAAATCTCTTATTTTCGAAGTAGCGAAATTACCAGTCGTTACATTCTCTCCTACTTAAAAGCATTTCATCCTCGAAATGAAATCAAAGACAGAGAACTATAAAGGTCAGCAATATACGCAAAGGAAATGCTACTAAATACAGATCATGAAATACAAACATCGATCCTAGTCCCAAACCTGAGTGCATAATACACACTTGAGGTAAATACATGGTAACAAGTCAATCAAAATGTCATACTAAAGAACTTAACCTTATATTTTAACATGCACTATATGCGTAAGATAATAACAACTGCTATAACATAAACCCAAAATACCCCAAAGTATCCCTAAGTGCGCAAAACTATTCATCGGATCAACCCTCTAGTGGCGCCTCAAGGTTGATCTCTACTGGCTGCTCTACTTCATCCCCGTCCTCTACTGGCTCCTCATCATCTATCATCATCTCTGGAGCCAAATCCCAACCAGGCGGCTGCCACTATGGACCTTCCGGAATCCACGGGAAATTCTCCTCCACAACAATATCCTCTAAACCAAGATCCTCGGCTAGCTTTGGAATGGGAGATTCTGTAACATCCCGCCTTTTCGCACGATTTAAACAGACACACGTGTCGATTCAAACCATACAGAAGGGCGGATTGTTATGGGGTAAATAAGAAAACAGAGAAGAAATAAAACAAAATAGAATCTCACAGCGGAAGGATAAAATATAATAATAAAATATACAGTTTATATAACTGTTTACAAAACATTTGCTTCTTCTTTATATAATAATTATCAGAGTTCACATACCAAAATATCAATGCAGCGGAATAGAAAGAGTGTGGTGCAATACTATATATAAAATAATACTGATTCTTCGTCTTCGTCCTCCAAAGCTAAAATCTGCTATCCTGAAACGCTCGGACTGACCCGAGCGAATTTGAAAAGACAAAAACACCCGAGTCAGACTAGAATATCTTATGTGAGTTAAATAAACAGAAATAAATATGAGTACAGTAACTCAAGAGATGTTCGGGATTTACATCTCCTAAGGATCCGTTAAACTATTTACTATGTAGTATATTGCGCTATTATAATAGTGTCTATTTATAAAATAAACTTACTTTTAAATAGCGTTAAGGAGTGACCCAATATTCCCCTTAACACAAATAATGCCAATAGTCTATACAGTACCGTAATACCTCCTGATCGGGAGGCTACCAGAGGATACTCCATAGGTACGACACAAATAGAAACTCGTAGTAAAGGCTCGGTATGGTAGGTGACACGGCACAACTAGGCAATGCCAGGGTAGATATACCAATTGCTATCCAGGCTGGTGGAAACGCGTAGCCGCAGTTACCGCCCACCTCGGACTAACTCCCCAAAATCAAAATATAGAAGTGGCCACTGAATCAAATCCAAGTCAAAGTATAATATCGAAGAGGAGCGTCCGATCAGAGGAATGACCTCATTGGCCTGAGAATCGCTCCTGTTTTAGCCACCTTATGCCAACTCACGGGAGTCGGGTCCACGTATTTACCTTACAGGAAACGTCGCCACCACCTACTTCATTCTGGAATCTCCACCGCGTACACGGTTAGTCAAAGTGGTTTTCGGTATCGACAGAGAGTATGTCCATATCCGATCCCGGTCTCTTTGCCAACCCATCGTTATTATAACACCGCGGTCATTTAAAAATAGTTTATACTTTAAAACCAGAATATAATCCATTTCAAAACCATAATATTACGATATCATTTCTTCTTTAAAACCCAAAAAGATTCATTTTGATATTATTTTTATAAAACCCAAATCAATGATATCATTTCCCAAATAAAATATTCCTTTCCAAAAATTATGTCACTTTTTATTATTTAATATCCCATGTAACCAATATTCTGTTTGTAACTTTCAACATAATTCTTCGAGAATCCATAGTATTTTAAAACCATTATTTTCAAAACTAAATGGTTTGGATATTCAACGGTATGCGAATTAGAAAGGTTTAACTTTACTGTTGCTTTATAAAGAAATAAATTACATGGCTTTCCAAATATTTCTTCTTTTAAAGTTAAACCAAAATCCAAAATATTACCTCAAGTCCCAAAACCATTTCAATTTTATATTTATTTATATCCATTTTTGAGCATTAATATTTCAACTAAAGTTGGATTTTTATCCTTTCAAAATCAATATTCTATTAATTAATCTTGACCATTCACATAAAATCCATAATTAATAAGACTTCAATTTCTAGTAAAATATATATATATATATATATATATTTCCAAATTCAATTTTTTACTAGAATATTCATTTCAAAATATTTTGGGAAAAATCCAATTATAAATATCATATCTTTAAAATTTCCAACTTAATATTTAAACATAGGATATAACTCATCAAACTCCATTTTCTTAATTTTCTCCCATTTTTAATAAAGAAATTTATTCACCTTTTAATTTCAAAATTTCAACTTCATATGCATATAAATATGGAAGAAAACATTTATTCAGTATAAAATTTAAGATTTTTATAAACCGTATTCCATCCAAACCATAGAAATCCCATTAAAATAGTTATATATAGACCGCGGTGCCTGTATATAGTTTTCTATCCTATGGTCAAGTGATACGGATATTTATCATTTCAATCCGCAATTTAAAAATAACAATTTGCGGTTATATATCATTTCAAACCACAATCCCGAAAGAAATGAAATATGCATGATAATTTGCAATTTAATGATATGCAATAAACATCCATTCATCAACAACATCCATCATCCAATCGTAACCATCAACCAATATCAATCAATAACAATATATATATATATATATATATATGATCATATATAACAGGTGATAACTGGCAGTTTATTCAAATTAAATTTATCAACTATTAATCTAACAGTTTATTCAGTAATAATTTATACAACTGTTAACTAGCAATTCATATGCAACAATAATTTCTAACAGCTAATTAACACGCAATAAATCAATTAAATTAACAGTTAAATTCAATAAAATGCAATTCAACAGATATAAATGAAATATCATACCAAAAGCTCATAATTAAATCTCTATTTATTTCTAAAATTTATTTAACAAACATAAAAGCTTTTAGTAGTTGTGAGTGGGTCAAAACACTCACCTTTTGAATTTAAATCGAATTTAAACCCGATTTAAACCCAAAAATTCGCCCGTCTCAGAATTTGTCCAAACCAGCGTCATCAAGTCCGGAATTTAATTTCGATCCTAATAAAAGAAATTTCGTTTGAATCCGATATCGTATGAAAAAGATATTCAATAAAACGCCCTTGAAAATCAAAATAAAATAAAATGAAACTGACCCTATTTAGATGGCCACGTCAGCCCCCCCCCCCCCATACTCCTCTCTCTCTCACGTTTCGGCAACAAGAACACGCGCACAGGAACAACCGAACCCATATAACCCTAGCCGCCGCCGTGCTAAGGCCAATTTTCGCCGCTTCTCCGGAGCTCGCGCCTCCCATCAAGCGACGCCATCACGAAGTCCACCTCACGCCGCCCCTACGCCTACAATATCGCGACCTCCGGTGCCCCCAGGTCGTGCGCGACCGCCGCCCCTCCCCTGGCCAATTTCTGGCAATCTCGGTCACTAGGAGGTGATGTAACCGCATGGATTTGAAGCCCCTGGCTTCCTCTACAGCCTGATGTTCCCCGATCGAGAAATCGTCGCAGATCCACCGTTGGATCGTCAAAGATTCCTTACGAACGGTCAGGAAAGAATTGCAAATTATGGACAAACAACGCCTCGAAACCAGAAACGAATTCCACCACTGAATTACGCGTATTGAATACTTCAACATATATTTTTTCTGGAATTTTCTGAAATTTTTGAGTTTTGACTTTTGATTTGATTGTAATTGGATCTGAAATTATTGTCTGCCATTAAGGAGGAGAAGGAGCTGAGATATACGTACAGTCAAATGAAAATGAGGGGAATTAGGGTTTATAGCTATATATTTATAGACAAAGTTGAAATAGGATGGATCGGATAAGATAGATGTACGCGCTAACCGATATATGGCCCGAAAAGCCCGATTCGACTCCGGAGCGAAATTGGGTAAACCCATATATCAAAATAGGTAATTTAAAATATTCTGAACGCGATGGAAAAAGTTTCACGTCCAAATTTGATCGTATGAAGAAGTTATGCTGAAAACAAGATTTCCAAATTGATTTCAAATTGATTTTTAATAAGATTGATTTCAAGGCGTTTCGCGTCCGTACGATCAAACGACAAGTCCGATCGATACGAAACTTGAAACCCTATAATAATTCACCGATACGGATCCGATGAAACTGGTTTCGTCGAAATCCGAGTCCGTGACAAAAATGGCTATTTTTAATATTTATTAAATAAATTAAATAAATCATAAAAACCAATTTTATTTTTCAACTTCTATTATTAGCCAAATTTCATTACTAAGATAATTCAATCAGTTCCAATTGATTTAACACGCTTGGATTTGAATTAAAATGTATAAGTATATTAATTTGCAGCGTTAATATCCGCACTTTCTTATTATTAGGAAATTAAAATTTTTACTATCATTCAATATCTACATATTCTAGCTAAATTTCAACTAACATATAAATTAGCTATTCCATCTTCCATTAATTTCGATTATCATACTATAGAAATTAAATTCCCTTAACCACATAAATAAAAGTTGATCCCCATCTATTTACATTATATCACGTTTGCATAAATTTATTTAATGGTCACTTTTAATTAATAACTATCCATTTTCCAATCCAAATGTAAATCTTCCACTTTTGAATTCTTTTATTAAATGGAATTTAATATTTACTGATTCAACATTTATATGTTTCTAAAAATTATCTCCAACCAAATGTGACAATTTACATTTCCTTTCTATGCAATATATACTCATCTTATTTCATTTATTTGGTTACTGCAATGAAATCTATTTATTAACCAATACTAACGTTATTATCATTAAATAAAATTTGATTCCCAATTTTATTCAATACTTAGAACAAAAATTTTCATATTAAATCAAATCCTTCTTCTACTTAACTCAAGTTAGGTTATATTCCCATTTCTTATAACTAGGTCTTCAGTCACCATTTACATAGTTAAATTTTAGCGTCTTTTTACATCTTCGTTTATAATTTAGAGTTTCTACTAAATTGGACTACACAACTTATGAACTTTAAAAATTTTAGTCCACCTAATACATTTTCCTAATATTTATGTCTATGCAATCCAATTCAGTTATAGTTTCATTAATACCGTTTTAAATCAACTAATAATAACTAATAACCACCAACACCAAATTACATAAATTCAACCTATGCCATATAAATATTTAATTGTTAACATTGAATTACAATCACTATATTAAATTCCTATATTTACTCAAATAAAAATCTTAAGACTTATATCTCCTTCTAAATTAGATTAGCGATTATATTAAATTAATTCATTTAATATTATTAAATTTAACGGGTCGTCACAATCTCCCCCACTCAAAACTTTTCGTCCCCGAAAAGGAAAAAGAAGGGAGAAGGAAGAATAAAACAGTACATCTTATTTCAATATTAACTTATATTTTTCTGGATTAATTTCTTTTAATGAAATATACTTGTTTTCTAATCATCATATCCTTTAATACTTGAATTATTAAAGTTGGAAAAATATTTTAACAAAATTTCTAAGTCCAACAATTTCGGAAAATTTTGGCAGAGTCTCCTTTGTACGGAGGGACTCTGGAGAAAATATAATATCCAAATATACAAATATATTACATATATATCCAAAATAAAATATCCCAACCCGGGAAAATATATAAAAAGCGCTTTAAACGTAATCCGAAAACGTACCTATTTGTCGGGCAATATACGCTTATTATTTTGGAACCAAAAGCAGTAGCAGTTGTTTCCCTCACCTGTATTCACTTATATAATCTAAAAGGTTAGATATTTATTTTACAGTGAAATGTTTAGGTGGATTCAATCATTCATATCCAATCAAATGTAACAACTACATATTTTAACAAACAACACACACCACAAGCAAACAATCATTCCCTCAACAAACAATCAGTTGTTCGGGTTCAAATTCTGAAGTTGTACGAATGAAGAATAACCATCAAGTACATCCGTTGCTCAAAAACCTTAGATGGAACAAAATAGATTATTTATTCATCCAACAACTTCAAATTCCCTTACCCGACCGACCATACATCAAACAATAACAATTCAAATCAACAAATCAATCAACTCATTTTAAATTTTCATTTCATACATTAGCTGTTTGATCTTTTCATTCATATAACAATTTATCTTTTATTTTCATTTATTTCTCTGAGTTATATTTAGAATAGCCTCAACCCTTTCCTTAAGTTAAAATTTTTTCTTTATTCCTACCACCAAAGTTATCCTTTTATAATTTACATTTATATCTAACAACCTTTAATTTTATTCACTCAACAGTGGTTGTTTCCTTTATATTTTTCTTATTTCTTACAGTTATTCATTTTTTATTTATTCAGGTTATGTAAGTTCCTTTTATTTGTATCACCTTAAATGTACTTCTCAAATTCAATCATTTATTTAATGCTTACATTCTATTGTATTTAATTACAGTTACTCCTTTTTATTAATTAATGGTTCACCAAACATATATTCGTTTTATAACTACAATTTCAACTTACCCTCAATTTCATTACTTTATTTAATGTTTACGTTTTTATAATATTAATTACAGTAACCTTCTACTTACACTTCATTTATTTACCTTAAAACTTGCATTCCTATAGGTGAAAGATTTTACTTATTCATTATCTATGGATTTCAGTCATTTAAATTTTTCTACTTTCCATTAAAATAGAATGGGGAAAAATTAAAACATACTTAAATTAATAATCCCTCAATCAATTCTTATTTAGAATTCATTTTATATACTTAAGTTCATATCACCTATTTATAATACTTAACTTTATTTTCAGTAAAATTTCAATTATAACCTAAGTTTATACCATTAAATTCTTATTTATAATAGTAGTTTATTGAATACTTCATTATTTCCTAAATTCCTACTTGTAAAATATTCAATTCTAGTTTCTTATTTAACATTTCAACTTTTTATATTTGGTAAGTTATTTATGTTAAAGAAAATTGCAATTGAACTTATACAAGTTTAATCTCCATTCTTTTAATTAAATTTAATGTTTATCCATATTACCCTTTGTCTCATATGTATGTAAATTCCTCTTTATAGCTTTGCAGTTATTCTCTTATTTCAATTAGAGGTTTCAATTCATTTATTACTTAACTTTTATTTCGCTAACAATTTACTAATGGGAGATTTTAGAATTAAATTCCGGGTTAAATCTCAATTTATTTCAAAATAATAGATAAATAAGTTCTTACAACTCAATATCTCTAATTATATTTAGAACAACAAAAGAAAAATTTTAGAAAATTTCAAAATAAATCTGCAGTAGAATTTACTACAGTGGCCTTTCCCCTTCGAAACTCGAAAATGAAAGTCGATGATGCGGCCGTCATCACCGAAATTATTTTCCAGCGACAGAGAGGAAAGTACAAAATTTATTTTCTCCAAAATCTTCTTTTAAACAATTCTTCCGAATTATCTAAATATTTGTATAAGAAAATACTTATAAACCAAATCATTATATTTTATAAATCCTTTGAAAACTTTCAAAAATCCCGGACTTAAGTTCTAAAATTTCCAATTTGATTCATTGTAATTTCAACTTAGCTTCAATTATTATGAATATTTTTTTTCCTAACATCCAATCTATAGCAACCAAAATATATATATATATATATATATATATATATATATATCTTTATAAAACATTTTTATATATAGGAAATATAATAGGCAAAATTATTTCATTCACCTATGTTAAAAACAATATTATGTCGGTCTGTCCTATTAAGTGTTTAGAAATCCCTATTGATGACATAGCGTCCCATGCATCAACCAGAATTTATAAATACAAAGCGGAATAGATTAACACAATATCGAAATCTTTTAATAACACTAACAAATACGATCTCTCATATATATACACTCAGCGACTCCCATAGGATATTTCTACCCTATTAACAAAGAGTCAAACCCCACAAAGCCAAGGTTTATCGCTAAACCAGAGCTCTGATACCAGATGTAACATCCCGCCTTTTCGCACGATTTAAACAGACACACGTGTCGATTCAAACCATACAGAAGGGCGGATTGTTATGGGGTAAATAAGAAAACAGAGAAGAAATAAAACAAAATAGAATCTCACAGCGGAAGGATAAAATATAATAATAAAATATACAGTTTATATAACTGTTTACAAAACATTTGCTTCTTCTTATATAATAATTATCAGAGTTCACATACCAAAATATCAATGCAGCGGAATAGAAAGAGTGTGGTGCAATACTATATATAAAATAATACTGATTCTTCGTCTTCGTCCTCCAAAGCTAAAATCTGCTATCCTGAAACGCTCGGACTGACCCGAGCGAATTTGAAAAGACAAAAACACCCGAGTCAGACTAGAATATCTTATGTGAGTTAAATAAACAGAAATAAATATGAGTACAGTAACTCAAGAGATGTTCGGGATTTACATCTCCTAAGGATCCGTTAAACTATTTACTATGTAGTATATTGCGCTATTATAATAGTGTCTATTTATAAAATAAACTTACTTTTAAATAGCGTTAAGGAGTGACCCAATATTCCCCTTAACACAAATAATGCCAATAGTCTATACAGTACCGTAATACCTCCTGATCGGGAGGCTACCAGAGGATACTCCATAGGTACGACACAAATAGAAACTCGTAGTAAAGGCTCGGTATGGTAGGTGACACGGCACAACTAGGCAATGCCAGGGTAGATATACCAATTGCTATCCAGGCTGGTGGAAACGCGTAGCCGCAGTTACCGCCCACCTCGGACTAACTCCCCAAAATCAAAATATAGAAGTGGCCACTGAATCAAATCCAAGTCAAAGTATAATATCGAAGAGGAGCGTCCGATCAGAGGAATGACCTCATTGGCCTGAGAATCGCTCCTGTTTTAGCCACCTTATGCCAACTCACGGGAGTCGGGTCCACGTATTTACCTTACAGGAAACGTCGCCACCACCTACTTCATTCTGGAATCTCCACTGCGTACACGGTTAGTCAAAGTGGTTTTCGGTATCGACAGAGAGTATGTCCATATCCGATCCCGGTCTCTTTGCCAACCCATCGTTATTATAACACCGCGGTCATTTAAAAATAGTTTATACTTTAAAACCAGAATATAATCCATTTCAAAACCATAATATTACGATATCATTTCTTCTTTAAAACCCAAAAAGATTCATTTTGATATTATTTTTATAAAACCCAAATCAATGATATCATTTCCCAAATAAAATATTCCTTTCCAAAAATTATGTCACTTTTTATTATTTAATATCCCATGTAACCAATATTCTGTTTGTAACTTTCAACATAATTCTTCGAGAATCCATAGTATTTTAAAACCATTATTTTCAAAACTAAATGGTTTGGATATTCAACGGTATGCGAATTAGAAAGGTTTAACTTTACTGTTGCTTTATAAAGAAATAAATTACATGGCTTTCCAAATATTTCTTCTTTTAAAGTTAAACCAAAATCCAAAATATTACCTCAAGTCCCAAAACCATTTCAATTTTATATTTATTTATATCCATTTTTGAGCATTAATATTTCAACTAAAGTTGGATTTTTATCCTTTCAAAATCAATATTCTATTAATTAATCTTGACCATTCACATAAAATCCATAATTAATAAGACTTCAATTTCTAGTAAAATATATATATATATATATTTCCAAATTCAATTTTTTACTAGAATATTCATTTCAAAATATTTTGGGAAAAATCCAATTATAAATATCATATCTTTAAAATTTCCAACTTAATATTTAAACATAGGATATAACTCATCAAACTCCATTTTCTTAATTTTCTTCCATTTTTAATAAAGAAATTTATTCACCTTTTAATTTCAAAATTTCAACTTCATATGCATATAAATATGGAAGAAAACATTTATTCATTATAAAATTTAAGATTTTTATAAACCGTATTCCATCCAAACCATAGAAATCCCATTAAAATAGTTATATATAGACCGCGGTGCCTGTATATAGTTTTCTATCCTATGGTCAAGTGATACGGATATTTATCATTTCAATCCGCAATTTAAAAATAACAATTTGCGGTTATATATCATTTCAAACCACAATCCCGAAAGAAATGAAATATGCATGATAATTTGCAATTTAATGATATGCAATAAACATCCATTCATCAACAACATCCATCATCCAATCGTAACCATCAACCAATATCAATCAATAACAATATATATATATATATATATATATATGATCATATATAACAGGTGATAACTGGCAGTTTATTCAAATTAAATTTATCAACTATTAATCTAACAGTTTATTCAGTAATAATTTATACAACTGTTAACTAGCAATTCATATGCAACAATAATTTCTAACAGCTAATTAACACGCAATAAATCAATTAAATTAACAGTTAAATTCAATAAAATGCAATTCAACAGATATAAATGAAATATCATACCAAAAGCTCATAATTAAATCTCTATTTATTTCTAAAATTTATTTAACAAACATAAAAGCTTTTAGTAGTTGTGAGTGGGTCAAAACACTCACCTTTTGAATTTAAATCGAATTTAAACCCGATTTAAACCCAAAAATTCGCCCGTCTCAGAATTTGTCCAAACCAGCGTCATCAAGTCCGGAATTTAATTTCGATCCTAATAAAAGAAATTTCGTTTGAATCCGATATCGTATGAAAAAGATATTCAATAAAACGCCCTTGAAAATCAAAATAAAATAAAATGAAACTGACCCTATTTAGATGGCCACGTCAGCCCCCCCCCCCCCATACTCCTCTCTCTCTCACGTTTCGGCAACAAGAACACGCGCACAGGAACAACCGAACCCATATAACCCTAGCCGCCGCCGTGCTAAGGCCAATTTTCGCCGCTTCTCCGGAGCTCGCGCCTCCCATCAAGCGACGCCATCACGAAGTCCACCTCACGCCGCCCCTACGCCTACAATATCGCGACCTCCGGTGCCCCCAGGTCGTGCGCGACCGCCGCCCCTCCCCTGGCCAATTTCTGGCAATCTCGGTCACTAGGAGGTGATGTAACCGCATGGATTTGAAGCCCCTGGCTTCCTCTACAGCCTGATGTTCCCCGATCGAGAAATCGTCGCAGATCCACCGTTGGATCGTCAAAGATTCCTTACGAACGGTCAGGAAAGAATTGCAAATTATGGACAAACGACGCCTCGAAACCAGAAACGAATTCCACCACTGAATTACGCGTATTGAATACTTCAACATATATTTTTTCTGGAATTTTCTGAAATTTTTGAGTTTTGACTTTTGATTTGATTGTAATTGGATCTGAAATTATTGTCTGCCATTAAGGAGGAGAAGGAGCTGAGATATACGTACAGTCAAATGAAAATGAGGGGAATTAGGGTTTATAGCTATATATTTATAGACAAAGTTGAAATAGGATGGATCGGATAAGATAGATGTACGCGCTAACCGATATATGGCCCGAAAAGCCCGATTCGACTCCGGAGCGAAATTGGGTAAACCCATATATCAAAATAGGTAATTTAAAATATTCTGAACGCGATGGAAAAAGTTTCACGTCCAAATTTGATCGTATGAAGAAGTTATGCTGAAAACAAGATTTCCAAATTGATTTCAAATTGATTTTTAATAAGATTGATTTCAAGGCGTTTCGCGTCCGTACGATCAAACGACAAGTCCGATCGATACGAAACTTGAAACCCTATAATAATTCACCGATACGGATCCGATGAAACTGGTTTCGTCGAAATCCGAATCCGTGACAAAAATGGCTATTTTTAATATTTATTAAATAAATTAAATAAATCATAAAAACCAATTTTATTTTTCAACTTCTATTATTAGCCAAATTTCATTACTAAGATAATTCAATCAGTTCCAATTGATTTAACATGCTTGGATTTGAATTAAAATGTATAAGTATATTAATTTGCAGCGTTAATATCCGCACTTTCTTATTATTAGGAAATTAAAATTTTTACTATCATTCAATATCTACATATTCTAGCTAAATTTCAACTAACATATAAATTAACTATTCCATCTTCCATTAATTTCGATTATGATACTATAGAAATTAAATTCCCTTAACCACATAAATAAAAGTTGATCCCCATCTATTTACATTATATCACGTTTGCATAAATTTATTTAATGGTCACTTTTAATTAATAACTATCCATTTTCCAATCCAAATGTAAATCTTCCACCTTTGAATTCTTATATTAAATGGAATTTAATATTTACTGATTCAACATTTATATGTTTCTAAAAATTAGCTCCAACCAAATGTGACAATTTACATTTCCTTTCTATGCAATATATACTCATCTTATTTCATTTATTTGGTTACTGCATTGAAATCTATTTATTAACCAATACTAACGTTATTATCATTAAATAAAATTTGATTCCCAATTTTATTCAATACTTAGAACAAAAATTTTCATATTAAATCAAATCCTTCTTCTACTTAACTCAAGTTAGGTTATATTCCCATTTCTTATAACTAGGTCTTCAGTCACCATTTACATAGTTAAATTTTAGCGTCTTTTTACATCTTCGTTTATAATTTAGAGTTTCTACTAAATTGGACTACACAACTTATGAACTTTAAAAATTTTAGTCCACCTAATACATTTTCCTAATATTTATGTCTATGCAATCCAATTCAGTTATAGTTTCATTAATACCGTTTTAAATCAACTAATAATAACTAATAACCACCAACACCAAATTACATAAATTCAACCTATGCCATATAAATATTTAATTGTTAACATTGAATTACAATCACTATATCAAATTCCTATATTTACTCAAATAAAAATCTTAAGACTTATATCTCCTTCTAAATTAGATTAGCGATTATATTAAATTAATTCATTTAATATTATTAAATTTAACGGGTCGTCACAGATTCTGTCTCCTGAATAGGCATACCCATCTCCCAAATGATCTACTCATCACTTTCCTAATCATCATCCTCATATAACCATGAATCATATATCCACGTGTCCTCTATCTCCACTCTGACGGGTTCCTCTATCAGCAGCTCAATCTCCTCTTGCTCTTCCATGGGCTCCTCTCCCTCACTCAATGGATCTAACATCCAATCAACTGCCTCAGAGTCGGCCACTTCCCCTGCTTCGATATTTGTTCCTACGGGCAACACCTCCTCATTATCTGAAATAACTATCAAATCCTCATCCTTTGAGATATATATATCGAATCGTCGAATGATCCCAGTACTACTCCCGAGGGCTCCCCAACTTGCAAATCATCCTTATCACTAGAAATTGGTGTATCCAAAACTTCTAAGTCTTCGTACTTAGACAAGGCTTCCTTAAATCTCTGTCTAATTGCTAGGCTTTCTGCCTTGGTTACTTTTCATAATTTATAAAATAACTTAAACTCAGTTATCATTTCTTATCAAAGATTCTATCTTAGCTTTATTTATTTCATCTCATTTTATTAAGTGTTTCTCACTTAATTATTATTGTGTTTCTTTTCATTCATTTTAATGGGATTAAACCTTAGCTTTTCAAATAAGTTTTAATAGAATTTGGTATTGACAAACGAGCAAAATGATAGTCTATATATATTGATTCTGAAGACATATTCATAATAAGTGACTTCTAAGAAGTAGACCCAAAAAGTTTTACAAAAGTACAATTAAAATTCTTAGATGGTGTTTACTAATACATACTTTACTAACCCATGCTTTCATAACCTCTTTTCCTTTTTTTGCAGCAATAGGTGGACGAGTAAGGGTAACAAAAGGCCTAGGCTGTTCTACCATTTTGAGCATTCGACAGTCTTCGGAGACATGTCCCATTATAAGGTAGAAATAACAAACTTTTAGGGTAGTTTTCTTAAAAGCCCTGGTTTTTACTCCTGATCTACACTCTTTTGCCAAATGACCTCTTTGTCTACATTTTAAACAATAATCTTTGTTCTTCTTATGCCTTTTAAACTAACCCATTCTACACTTACCAAATCATTATTACTCCTTAAGGCTAAATGTCTAGGGGTATATGATGAAAGTTCTAAATTCTAGTGTCCAACTAAATGATTCTCTATGGAACATGTTATAGTCAAATCCAGCAATTCTAATCATGAGATATTTATATTTTAGTTTTATTAAGCTAAATTACAAACAATCTTTAATTTCTAACCTAAAAATAATAATACCCCCTTTTAATATTTAGAATATGAACCCAAGGTAAAATTATTTCATTTACCAGCTTTACCAAAATGAAAATCATTTTTATGAAATTAATAAATACATGCTCAAAACATATATAATACTCTCATAACTCATTACAGAGTGTTACTAACCCTATCTCTAATGAGGTACTCATCCTAGGATATTACTAATCCTATCGTCAATGAATCTTTACCCTACCAAAGCCAAGGTTTTCGCTTAACCTTCAGCTCTGATACCAGATGTAATGAATGGTTGTTCCATACCCTTTGAATCGATAGTAATCCACACGTGTCTAACTCAATTGCACGAAAAGATGAATCACTAAGGGTTATAAAGAAAAATAGATAGAAATGAATCTCACATGAATGGAATAATATATAATATTGAACAAATACCTTTATAGCGGAAAACTTTTAAAATACATATATCAGAGTCTAACCTAAATTCAACTTGGATAGTTATAAACATTTGTCCTTACAATTGCTGACAAACATCAAACAAAAACAAACAAACAGTCGCGGATAATAGAATATGTCATACGTTGATGAATATCTCCACCTCTCCTCTTGAAACACCAACGGTCTTCGACTAAACAAGAAACTACTCGGATCTGACCCGAGTATTGGAAATACCCGAATCAGGCTTGATAAACCAGCATGAGAAAAACTCAATAATAAGTGACAGTATCATATATCAGCCTTTGAATAAAATCCTTCGAAAAGAAAGAGTATCTCATAAGACCACACCCACACATAAACACGAACGGGTTTTTACCTTAGTATAACAAAAAACTTTTATATCAAAACATTTGATATTATTTTTAGTGACCTTTCTTTGAAAACATTTGCAAATAAACTAATTAATCTTAGTCGAAATTGTTACATTGATTAAATTCCAGCATAATAGGTTTACAAACAAAACCGTAAATTCTTATTGGGGAATGAATTTCTATACAAATGACCAGGTGAACGAACTACCTTCCTGCAGTACATCTCTAGAGGCATTTACCAAGGACCATCACAAAGGATCCTCTACCGACACAAGACCGGCATATCTCTGTAACTAGATTGTACCGAATATATCTTGCCCCGGTCATTACCGACCTTTAACCGAGTGCTCATTTTCCATACACGACATTAATTTACATCTTGAACGTCATAGCAGGAAGAAATATGTCTAGAAGTGGATGATCATACCCTAATTGGGAATGACCTACTTAGCCTTGTTACATCTAACACTATTTCGGTCATTTTCATTTGATGAGGCTAGAGGCTACTATTACCTTTTCGCATAGCACATCTTCTTTCACTTTGAATGCCATATTTCCATTCCACATTCACATGACTGGTTTCTAAAATGTATAACTCTTGAGCTCATACGTCTTAGGAAAGGGTGTTAAATTAAGAGATGGTATCTTCTCCGCCACCAAAGAGATATACATTTATAGAGATCACTCGTTGTGATTTAGAATGCACGGTCTGACATTCATCCATATAAGTTCGTTCCGGGACTGAACCAAACCGAAGGTACTTTCCTCGGCCATTACTAGGCGAGAAGTCCTTGTGGTTTTGAGATTTTTCATAACAAAGAGACCACTGCTACAATATAGTGAATCAGGAGTTTATCCCCAATTAATCAACAAGCAGTCCTTCATTATTATTCATCTCAATATCTCCGTCTTCAAAACATCTTCATTCTTCAAACACGTAAAATGTTTCGAAATGGTTTTTGGATAAGAATCGCCCAAATCCGACCCTAGTTCCTTCGAAATCCAATTATCGATAAAAAGTGAATATGATTATATAGGATATGTTAAGTCTCTTTTCACTTTAATTTTTTTGATGATTTCAAAATCTCTTCCTTTTGTCTTAGAGTAATTCTAAGTTAATTCATTCTATTTCTTTGGATAATATTAATCTTCTTTTATTTTGGAAACTTAATACAATTTTTTTTGAGCATTTGGGCTTTCCTTTCGATCTTTCGACCTCTCTCTTGAAAAGAAAACATAGGCCAGGTAAGTTTAGGGCACCGGTTCCTCCATCTCTAACCTTAGTTAAACACCTTATTTTATATTCCCAGACCTCACAGGAGGGACAAATCTACCAGTCGTTTTCCCATACTCAGTTATCAACTTTATTTTGGGATATATTATAAAGATTTCAAATTATATTTTAAATGCTTAATTTTACTTTTAAAAACATTAATAATTGATTCTAGGAAAAATTATTACGTTTAACTTAAATTCCAAAGGTCATAGAATTCGCAGCATTAAAAGTGCTGCGAAAAGTGCTATATAAGCTTATTTGATTTAAAAAGTTTTTTTTTTTATATATTTGAAAATTCATATTTTCCAATTAACATCTCTTCTAAGATATTTAAATGGATTTAACAAATTTATACCATATTTTTCCATAATTAAAAATGTTCATTTAAACAGATTTTCCGTTATGGTCACTTAATTGAACTAGCGTGTTTTTTCTAGAAAATTGATTTGGATATATTTCAAAATCTACTTAATAAAAATTTGATTTCTTTCTTCGTTTAAAAGATATGGATATAATAGTCTTGAATTTTCTTATCTCAAAGAATTCAGAGCTATATTCTACTCTATATACACATTTGAACTTATCGACGCGAAATTGCGAACTACAGTTGCTTGACACATCTTATTTTAACTTATTATTTTTCAATACTTGAAATAATTTATCCAAATTAAATTTATTTAATTGTAAAACCAT
Organism: Allium cepa; assembly: GCA_030765085.1. Lineage (NCBI taxonomy): Eukaryota > Viridiplantae > Streptophyta > Magnoliopsida > Asparagales > Amaryllidaceae > Allium > Allium cepa. Next base: position 217,550,191 of record CM060946.1, read on the forward strand.
GAGAAATCATTTTAAATCAATATTTTCTCTTTTTAAAGTATTTAAAATGTATTTTCACTATTTCCATATTATAATATTATATTATTCCTATTATTCTAATATTAAATTTTAAATTTCAATTTCAATTCTAATTTCAAATTAACTCGATTGATTTCAAATCTAATTTAAATTTCAACTTTAATATTAATTTTCATTTTGAAAATCGATTTCAATTTCAATTTTACTATTCATCTCAATTTCAACTTCAATTTGACTTTCCATTTCAAATCCAATTTCACTTCTAGCTTCAGATTCTCTTTTATTTCCACTTTAATTTCAATTCCATTTGAAAAAGACTTATTTTTCCAAAGTATATCATATCACCAAAATAGGGTCTTATTTAATCAAAGGGATCATTTAATCAATAATGATAGAATTTTGATGTCCATAGTAATATCACAACTATACAAAGAATCATATGACATTAACATTTTCAATACAGGTATAGTACGATAAGTGTTGTAGTATTGCTATGGATTATCCAACATACAAACAATTATTCAAACATCCATGTAGCGACCCGACTTTCAATCACCAGAAAGACGCATCACTATTTAAGAAAGAAAGGGATAGAAGAAGAAAAGAAAGAGAAGAAAGAAAAACAACACATCAGAATCTCACAGCGGAACGAATGAAATATAATATATAACATATATATAGTATCATATACATCGGAGTACATAACTAAACATCTCCATTTAGACAGTTATAATATTTCTGTCTAATAAACAGTACAAGGACATCCATAAAGAATAACACCACAGCGGAAACTCTATTTACATATCTACACGCTGAAACCTCCTGCTCCAAAGCTCCTCCATAATTCATCAAGAAATAACCTGAATCACTTGACTACTCATACATAATATGAGTACATAAGAGTTTAATAAAACAGAAAATAAACACTCGGGTCAGACAGGGGTCTGATGTGAGTAAACGGTTTAAAATTGCGTAAGTTTAGAAAATCCTTTGAAAAGAAAGGTACCGCGTATGACTTCCCACACATAAACATGGAAAAGTTTTTACCTTACGCTAACCAAAACATTTGATAGGAAATCTAGTGATATTATAATAGTGTCTAGGGTTTTCAAGTAAATATGAAATAGCCAAAATTGTTACATCTATTAAATTCCAGCTACTAGCCACAAAAGTTGGTAATACAAACAAAACAGTAGGGTCTTGTAGGAAGAAGGAGTTTCCATCAATGGCATGGCTACTGGGGTACCGCCCGTCACAGTACGTGGCCTAGATCACCGTACCGAGGATTACTCCCAATCCCCTGCAACAAAAGGCCGGAACCATTCCTTACTGAACAGTCCCGAACAATACCACCCCGCAGTTGGCTGCAGATCCAACTGCCCACACAGCCGAAATAAAAAGGGACATCTAGACAGGGGTAAATCTCGTCCTACTTGGGCATGACCCACTTAACCTTGCTGCACCTCCCATGTTTTAGCCATTCCCGGTTAATGAGGCTTGAGGCTGCGATTACCTTTATAGGACACATCTATCTTAGAATGCTCATCGTCCACTTGACGATGTTCTGAAAGCATTCAATCCATACAAGTCCATTCCGGGTTCGAACGGAACCGAAGGCACTATCTCGTTGCACTCAATTTGGAATCACCCTCAGAGTCAACGACTATAGCTCTTGCACTCTAAATCACCATCTCGAACATGTAAGTACTATTTCCGTCAAACTCATCTCGGAATCACCCCCAGAGTTATACTGACGAATAGCTCTTACACTTCGAGTCTTCACTAAGCTCCACTAGGATTTATGACCTAACGTTTAATTTGGATCGATGTGGTTTTCGGATATAAAATCTGATCCCGGTCTCACCGAATCCAAAACGCCATTTTAATGTCCAAGTTGTACTTAAGGGTTTAAACAGTAGATATTCAGAATATCACTCAACATAAATGAATGATTCATAACACACAGATAGATAATCCATTATTATCAAATTCATCCACACATATCAAAAAGCAGCATATATATCACATCTCAGATATATCACATCCAAATCACTACATATCAACCAATGACATATCATATCATCCAATATCATTATCTCATCATATGATATTTATCATCCAATCATTCATCATCCATAAACAAGTTTAATCCGAACTTAATTAATTTAATTAATCCTTAATTAAATTAATTCCTTACTTAATCACTTGGATTATCTTCAATCCAACTTACTTATTCATTAATTAATTTCAAATTAATTAACTAAACATCACTTAATTATCCCTTTAATTACTCCCCCTTGATTAATTATTTCTTAATTACTTTAAGTAACTATTCCTTAATTACAATTTTAATTAATCATCTTGATTAATTACTTCTTAATTATACCAAGTAATTATCTCTTAATTTTGCAAGTTAAGCGAGGTTAAGCTGGTCCCCTACCAGGTTTATTAATAACAGAAGAACGTACATTGAGAAGAGATAAATGACAATGGAAAAAAGGAAAAAACACATCAACAAGGGATGACAAACATAACAGAAAGGCGACAGCCCAGGAAAATAGAGAAAATGAAAACTATGGAAGCCAGGGATCATACTCACTTGCATGGAAACAGTGCTTACTGTCATGCATCCCTTCCACAATTACATTTTTCAACAATGCCCACACCATGGCTTTACTGCAGAACTTCCCATCGAGCACTCTCTTATTCCTTTCAGACCATGTAACTTTAAGAAGCCTTTTCAGTAAAAAGAAAAAATATAATCTAACATCATCCTTCCATCCCAATGCTTGATCAATCAGCATCCAATGATTCAGGTTACTGTGAGAAGGCAAGATACCTTGCACAGCACGTAACATCTTGTTCCATAAGTGTTGCACATATACACAGTCGAAGAATAAGTGGTGAACACTTTCACTATGTTGATCACACAGCACACAGGTTGGGAGAACAGGCATGCACATACGTACCAGCTTGTCTTTAGTCATCAATGCATTACTTATAACCTTCCAGTAGACAAGATTATCACCAGCAGAAGACACAGCTGACCAAGTAACATGATACCACTTGCAGTCATGCATAGCATCAATACCATGCAAGGCATTGTACACACCACTAATGGAATGAGTGCGGTCATTCCACATGACAGTATCACGTTCTGGTCGATCATAAGTGCATGGTTCATATTGCTTCCAGAACCCTCTGACAACTTGATTGCTGGAATAAGGAACTACCAGCTTTCCGTCCACAATATGATCTGTAGCTAGAGCGTTAACTCCAATACCAGACTGATGCTTCTGCTGTAAAGTGAAGAGCTGATCAAGCACAACCCCATTTCCAAGCCAAGGCATAGACCAGAAATTGCAGTGACTCTCAGTTGATAGTTTAAGGCGAACAAGAGGCAAGAAACTACGTCTGAGCTTTAAAATATTCCTCCATATCCAGCTGCATGAGTTAGGCACCTCCATAACCTAGAAATTGTTGGCCCCAATGTTGTATTTGATGGTCCATTTGACCCATAACGAGTCGTGATTGTGTAACAACGCGTTGTAGGGTTGACTAATAGCGGCCTTGTTCCACCTCTCAATGCTCATCAACCCTAACCCTCTTTTACACTTCGGCTTCTCGAAGGAGGAGAAAGAACAAGGCACTGATTTCCTCGTGTGTATAGTTCCAAACCAGAAAAATCTTAACATCGCACGTCTTATCATTTTAAGAAGTCTTGTAGGTAGAATGTACACACGGGCCCAATAAACCATGATAGAAAAACTCACTGATTGTATAAGCACCAACCTACCAGCTTGAGTCAAGAAACTGTTAGCCCAACAGTCCATTGTACCAGTGATTTTTTCATACAATGGCAGGCAGTTGGCAAGAGTGACACGTGATGAGCAAAGTGGCAATCCCAGATAAGTCATATCAGATGCCATGGACTGCATACCAGCGATAGTAGTGAGGCTGGTTTCCTGAAGGCTAGAAATCCCGGAGAATAATATGCTAGACTTGTTGTAGTTAAGATTAAGACCATTAGCCTTGTAGAACTGGTGAAGCACACCTTTGACACACTCAATTGATTGCTGGTTAGGCTTAGTGAAGATCATAATGTCATCCGCAAAAAGGAGAGAAGTAATTTGTAGTTCCTTGCATTTTGGGTGATAGTGTATTTGTTTATTTTGGAACAGTGGCGTTAACATACAGGTGAATACTTCCATTACCATGATGAAGAGGTAGGAGGAGAGAGGGTCCCCCTGCCTTATGCCCTGCCTGGAAGCAAAATTGCTAGTGTTTGATCCATTGATTATCAGAGAGAAGGTGGGTGTTGAAATACACTCATACACCCAAGCAACAAATACTTTGGGGAAGCCCATAAGAGCCATTATCCTTACTATTGACTTCCACTGTATAGAGTCATAAGCTTTCATGAGATCCAGCTTAAGCATTGCACGCGGCGAGTTATTAACACGATTGTACCCATGAAGGAGCTCATGAGCGAGCATGATGTTATCAAGGATATTTCTGCTAGACAGGAAAGCAACTTGATTGATAGATATATTATTCTTTGGAGCACAGAGACTAACCGCGTAGCAATAATCTTAGCAATGCACTTGTAGACCACATTGCAACAAGAAATAGGCCTGAATGAGGTGACATAAGAGGCATGCTTGGACTTGGGAATGAGCACCAAATTAGTCGCATTCACACTTTTTAACATTTTGAATTTATTAAAGAAATTGTGCACTGCCAAGCAGAAGTGATTTCCAACTATTGACCAGCTAGTAGTATAGAAGATGACATTGAAGCCATCAGGCCCACCTGAGGAGCTCTTCTTCATAGCAAATAGAGCATTCTTTATTTCTGCATCAGTTACTCTGGCTACAAGACCAATGGCTTCATCATGAGTTAATTTGGGAAGAGTAGTTGATGACAGGAGAATCAAGTCAGGCTCAAAGTTAGTCATATTTCCAAAGAGACCAGTGTAATATTGTAGAAACGCATTGTCAACTGATTCAGGGGTAGTGTTAAGAATTCCAGCTTCATCAATGATGGAGGAGATGTTGGTAGCTGAGTGTTTGGCCTTCAGGGAAGCATGAAAGTACTTAGTATTCCTGTCACCATCCGCCGCCCTCTTGATCCTTAATTGTTGCTTCCTCATCTCACATTCAAAAGCAAGAGCCTGATTGAGATTTGTGTATAGTTCAGCTTCCCTTTCAGCCTTGTCAGCATCATCAGGATGTGCCATCATAAGCTCCTGGGCGTCCTTTAGTTGCTCTTTAAGCATGGAAGATTGCAGATTGCCGTTGCCAAACTTCGCTTTTGACCATGCCCTTAAGTTATCCTTCGTTGCTTTGAGTTTCCTGCAAAACACAAACATATGGTTTCCATAGTATTTATTTGACCAAGAATTTTTAATAATATTAGTATACTCAGGGTCATTGACCCAAGAATTATAGAATTTAAACCCCCTTTTGCCTCCAATTAGCTTCTTGCCAGTGGTTAGGATTAAAGGAGAGTGATCAGAAAGGATAGGTTGTGGTAGATGAGTGGATAGGCTTGGCCATGAAGTGAGGGCTTTGAAGTTGGAGAATGAGTGATCAATGTTGGAGAAAATTCGAGTTCCACTCCTCGACCTATTGTTCCAGGAGAATAATGCACCATTTCTTCTGATAGGAATTAGAGATGAATCATGGACAGCGGTGTTGAGCGGAAGGATATCGTTAGGCACAAGTGAGAGTCCACCATGCTTATCAGTTAAGGAGAGACAACAATTAAAGTCACCCAGTACCACCCAAGGATGTGAATCTTGTCTTAAAGCTGGAAGCAGCTGGAGAACTGATTGCCTAGAAGAGGGGGAGTTATGAGCATATATGATGGTGATGTAGAAGGAAGAGGTGGGATTGTGATATGAAGCGTGATAGTGCATTAATTGAGGAGTGGACAGAATTAGGTCAAGGGTAAGCTTGGCAGGATTATGAATTACCAATATACGGCCATAATTAGCTTCTGATAAGTTGTGGGAAAGGATCCAAGCGGGATTGATGAAATTAGCAGCTGATATAGTTAGTGGGAGAATTACCCTTTAAAATTAATCACACTTGATTAATTATTTCTTAATTATCCCTTATAATTAATCACACCTGATTAATCACTTTTAAATTAATCATACTTGATAAATTTCTTTTAATTAATCACATTTGATTAATTACTTTTAATTACATTGAGTAATTAAGACTAAATTATAGATTAATTATCCTTTAATTATTAATTAATAATTAATTATTTATTTCCATTAATTAGTGATTACTTTCATTAATTAAATTTCTTTTTAATTAATTACTTTAACAAGTAATTAATCACATTGTTAAATTCTCTTAATCTTTTTATTAAATAACCATTAATTAAATAATTTAAACCTTTAATTAATTATATTAATAAATTCATTAATTAATAACACTAAGTGATTAACCCTTTAATCACTTTCACCTAATTACTTTCATAAAGTAATTACCCTCTAATTACTTTGTTAAATAATTTCTCTTTATTTAATTACCTCCAGTAATTAATTACTTAATTACTTCAACAAGTAATTGCACTAAATTAATCCATAAGTGATTATCTTTAATTAATCACTAATAAATTACTTAATCAATTATTTAACTAATCTTTTTAAAATTAATTAAATAATTTCTTAACTTTATATTTTAAAAGACCCTTAATTAAGAAAATCGATATCTTAATTTAAATCATTTATATTAACCAATAACACTTGATTATTAATAATAATTGAATTATTCCAATTATCTTCATATATTTGTTTATCTTTAAATTAACCAAACTTTTAATTACTCAAGATAATTCTTTATTATAATTGATTACTAAATCGTAATCATTAAACCTTATTTAAAGTAAAATATATTAGAAATCAATTATAATTAAAATAATTTAAACATTCAAATTAAAACTTTTAAATCTTTTAAACTTTCCAAAGTTATTTAATAAAATTAAATACAAACCATATTATTAAAAATCCACTTATTTTATTTTAAAAACTTTTATATTTCAAAATATAAAAACTTGTTTAAAACTTAACTTTTGAAACAAATTAATTTTATAAGTAAAAACCAATTTTACCCTTGGTTTCAAAACTTGAATTATTTATAAAATCAAATTTCTTTGTTTTCAAACTTATAAAAACTTCATATACCAAAACTAAAACTAGCTCAACAAATAAACCCGAACAACCCATTACAAAATCCCGCGTTTACCCCGAGTTACCCCCAACCTTACGCCTGCTTCGAGAAAACAACATCACATACACGAAGAATACTTCGAGCTCCAACCCCTTTCTTCTCCAACCCAAAACCAAACTTCTCCTGATACACATTTGCACGCGTGCATCATGCACCGTCTCCCCGACGACCAACGATCATAGCCGTGGCTTCGACAAGTCACCCTCGACCACGACATCCAAACGCGAAACCCAGAAAACAAGCTTCGATCGAAAATCAACATTCGACTCTCTGAAACCCATCAGTTCGAACCCCACTTCATCAGAAAATCGGCCCTCCACGGCAACTCCAGCCTCGATAAAACCCACCATCTCCACCGTAGCTACGTCACGACCTCCAGATCCCACGGTAACACCTGCGATCCCCTCCGATTGCTCCTTGACGCCGCGAAATCGAAATGAACAACGTCGACATAATCAGGATGTAAAACCCTACTTCGTCAAATTCTAGCCAACCCACTCATCAATAAATTCCCAAATTATTTTTCCCATGATCCTTGTCTTCTACATGACCTTCTTGCTCCACCACGTCATATGTTTGCCGTCGTTTGTCGGAATTTGGCCAAAATGTCCAAAACAGTAAACCCGAGAAATCTCACTAATTACCCAACTAAAAATCATGATACAAGCATTAAAAATCATGATTTCCTATTGCTATTTCAATCATGAAATCAAAACTAAAAATTGAATTCATAATTTTTTTGACCCAATTTGATTTTTACTGTAATTTTGAAATTTCTGAACAAATGTTTCATTTTTAAAACTTATAATTATTTTTAGATGAAAAGCTATATGATTACAACAACTTTTATTTACAAATCAAAGGCCAGTTCGAATTCAAAATCTAGTTATTGAGTTTATTATAAAATTAAGACCTGTTATTTAACACAGAGCATAAGTTCTAACAACACGGGCATTTCAAAATTCATCATTCAAACATGCATCCAATATAATTCAAATATTTTCAGATAACATCATGTTATTCATTCATAAGAACAAGATGAAACCAGGATTTAAACTATTTTTAAAAATTCATTTACTCACCTCATATTGTAGAGAACAGAGACGATTATTTGTTTTCCAGGCTTTGAAATTTCAATCTGCATGTTGAATAAAATCCTACTGCTCATGATTTCCATTTTTGCATGTTGAAATAAATCTTCCTACAGTTGATTACTGAATTGCTTGATTGCATTTGAAGTTCTTCCATTGATTTTGAATATCCAACATATTTGAAGATTTGAATTTTCTAGATCATCTTCTTTTTGTTTCAGATTTTACTGATTGAAATTCCAGTTTTCATTTTCTTATTTTTGATTTGTATTCCTTTTGGTTGAAAATGAAGAAACAATTTAGCTGAAAGTTTAAAAGTAAATGTCTTCTTCTTATTTTACAATTTTAAATTTTAAATTAAAATATCAAGAGGATGACAATTGTCCGCTTTCATGATTTAATTAACTTACACATGTCTTTAATATACATTAAAAAGTTTACAAGTTTTTTAATTTTTAATTAATGTTTTACAAGTGTCATTAACATATATTAATATGTTTACAAGTGTTTTTAATGTTTTATTAATAATTTACAAATGTTACTTTCTTATTTTATAATTTATTTAAGTTATATATAAGTAATTATGTAATATTCACAAGATTATAAATTTTTTTTATCTTATATAAATAAGCCTTTAGATTTTAATAAATATTCAAAAGCAAATTCATGTAAACATTTATAAATAACTTATATTTTTGATTCAATTTAATGTATCATATGTTTATAAACTTGAGAAATTGATTTTAACTCTTTATATAAAAAATTTAAAACAAGCTTATCTTATGTTAAAATTATAAATTGAAAGAATATTAAAGACAAATGATCTTTTAAATTTAAATCTTATTTAGAACTCAAGTTAAAATATATGTTTATAATAAATAATAAATTATTCTTGTTATTAAAATTTAAATCTCGAATATCATTTTTAAAAGTACTAAGTCAAATTTAAATTTCCAAATTACAGACTATATATATTAAAGTTTGAAAATACTTTATTAAATTCAAAACAATAATTTTCCCATTTCTAATATATATACAAATACATACATATACATTTCAAATGGAAAATATTTAACATTAGTTTTGATAATTACTATATTAAATTTTGAAACACAAATCCAAACCCCAATATATATATATATATATATATATATATATATATATATTCATATATATTACAATTTGAATAAATAGCTTTTATTAAATTAAAGACTTCCTATATATAATATATACTTATATATATACATTATAAATTTAAAATATTTTGATTAGCTTTTGAAAAATAAATCTTACTAATTTTAAATTGCTAGAATAAATATTTCCAAATTAAAATATTATTAGTTTTCAAAAGAATTAAACTTGCCAATTTTATGTTTGTCAAGAAAAATGTTAATAGATATTGTCAAATTAAATATTATTATCTTTTAAAAGAATGAACTTGTCAATTAATAATGTAAAATTATCAAATCAATTTAATTATTAACAAAGATTATTAAGTTGATATTGCTTAAAATTCCGGGTCGTTACATTCCTCCTCCCTTAAAAGAATTTCGTCCCCGAAATTTAAAAGCAAAGATAATTTAATAACCCACCAAAAGTTTTTAACTCAAACATCAATCACACAAATAAATCATACACTATCAATCATAGCAACCATAGAACCCAATTCAAACAAACAATTTTTATTATCCAGACAAAATTCTGGATAGTACTTCCTGATAATATCTGGAGTTTCCAGGTACCTATTCTGGAATACTTGCTCTACAGAATCTTAAGTAACTACACTACTATGACCAAGAACTCCTCCTCATCTGGACGTATAAATCTGAACAAGATATCAGACTAAACTTAAGACCAGCTCAACTACCAGATCCTTCTGAACTACTGATTCTAATACTCGATGAATCATACACGTATTCCTCAGAGATACGATGAATTCCAGCTATCCTAACTGGCAATTCAATCCTGTAGATCAAAATTTAATCTCTAGAGAACACAGGAAAAATCTCAAAATACTTCCGAAGCTAGCTCTCCCGTTTTACCAAATCTTATATCTCCTTTGATCGGATAAAACTAAAGCAGTATTCGAATTCCAACTTCACATTCCAAATCTTCTCAATTCTTAACTGCAAAACTCTTCTGATGCTCCTGAGTCACCTCCATATATCCTGATCGGCTTAACCCTTGCCGATTCCTTAATGAACAAACTGGACCAAAATCAAACCAATTTCCTGATCCTACTCAACCAAAATAGATCTCTCAAAAATTTGCCGAAATTCAAAACACAACTCTATTCCACAAGCATTAGTGGACTTCAGACCTACTTCCCTTATCTGGAATAACCAAACAGTTGCACTTGACAACCTTGCCTTTCAAATCCTAAAATTTCTTCATACTTTAATTTCCTATAGAAATCTTCTAATCCAGGAAAACTGCAACTCCCGGTTGTTCCCATTCTAGAATAACTGCTATCTCACTTCCGCCGCACAACTCTGATCTGGAGTAGATAAGAATGCCACCGAAGAACTCGAGCACAAACTTTCTCCATACCCTGTTCATTAGATCTTTAAAAATCTTAGTGACCCATTCCACTTGTTCAAAACATCCCAGTAGAATCTTAACTAGAAAACTAGATGATCAATCCCTCCTCGAGAATTCTGAGTTGCTTCACCAAACTCTTCTCGCAAAGAGCCCTTTCTCAACTAGGTTGAACCATTGGTATTGCTCCTAGAATCCAAGTCGACAAGAAAACTCAATCTCCGATTCGGGTAAACTTCTGATTTCCTCAAAGACCTCTGGATAATCTCTGTCTATTTTAATAGCTTTTACCTCCACTTGAGATGCCCAATCCCAAACTAAAGAATACTTCATGAATTCCCAAACTAATCGCAAGTCACTTTTGTGATCTTACTCAGTTCAGATTCCAAAGAACTATCTTCACCAACTAGAACAGCTTTTCCTAATCGAGATCAATCTTCAAGAATGGCTTATTTATGAGAAAATCTGACAGATCGCCTCCAACAAATATCCTGCTCTGCTAAGCTTCCTGAAGAAATGGATAAGCCTTCACTATCTGCCTGGTCTATCGATAGTAGAATTCCAAAGATTTCTGAATCATCGAAGAAACGGGTCCACACTGCTGCTTCTAAACTTCATTTACTGATACTGCTAAGTCAAAAAAAATTCCTTAACCACAAGCTTCTTGAAACCCAAAACTATCACCCAATTTTACCAAAAGATCTTTGAGACGGGTAGACATTTTCTCAAGAAACTCGGCTCCAAACTAACACCAACCACTTGTTCTTCTTAAAGAAAACAATGAGACCGTGTCCGAAATGAGGTAACTCATCGACCTTAATCTCATACTTCAATAATATTCCCTTACTTGAGATCCAGAAGTTCCCTAAACATCCGAATCTTCCCTATAGTAGGCATCACTGTTTTTTCAATACCATCTAAATCTGGCTCCAAAAGAACATCTTCAGAACCATTTATGGGTACTACATCCCATCACACAACTATTCCTTCCTTAAGCCACTAAGATACCATCACCTGCTTCTGCTCAGCTGACAGATTCAACTCTTGGAAATCCCGCTTACTCGAGGGCAAATCAACCTCACACTTCAAGGATAAACTCCAATCCTTGAAAAAACTTTTTCTAGGATCAATGAAATCCTTTCACCAATCTATAAAGCTTATTCGAGAGTGTATTAGATCTTCAATCTCGACAGATACACCTCCAAGCACAACAGATGAGCCTCTTCCATTAGTGGTAGTCGTGTTACACACACTCCTACCTTATCTACCTTTATAACCTATGTTGGAAAATCTGAACAGATAACCCAACAAATTTGGTAGATTTATAAATATATCTATATATAAAAATTACAAGTACGCTCTCTCAAGAAAGAAGTCACTCCAAAGCCTAGGTACTCTAAACCTTGCGCTCTGATACCAGCTATAGAGACCCGACTTTCTATCACCAGAAAGACGCATCACTATTTAAGAAAGAAAGGGATAGAAGAAGAAAAGAAAGAGAAGAAAGAAAAACAACATATCAGAATCTCACAGCGGAACGAATGAAATATAATATATAACATATATATAGTATCATATACATCAGAGTACACAACTATACATCTCCATTTAGAAAGTTATAATATTTCTGTCTAATGAACAGTACAAGGACATCCATAAAGAATAACACCACAGTGGAAACTCTATTTATATATCTACACGCTGAAGCCTCTGCTCCAAAGCTCCTCCAGAATTCGTCAAGAAATAACCTGGATCACTTGACTACTCATACATAATATGAGTATCCAAGAGTTTAATAAAACAGAAAATAAACACTCAGGTCAGACAGGGGTCTGGTGTGAGTAAACGGTTTAAAATTGCTTAACTTTAGAAAATCCTTTGAAAAGAAAGGTATCACGTAAAACTTCCCACACATAAACATGGAAAAGTTTTTACCTTACGCTAACCAAAACATTTGATAGGAAATCCAGTGACATTATAATAGTGTATAGGGTTTTCAAGTAAATATGAAATAATCGAAATTGTTACATCTATTAAATTCCAACTACAAGCCACAAAAGTGGGTAATACAAACAAAACCGTAGGTCTCGTAGGAAGAATGAGTTTCCATCAATGACAGGGCTACTGGGGTACCGCCCGTCACAGTACGTGGCCTAGATCACCGTACCGAGGATTACTCTCAATCCTCTGCAACACAAGTCCAGAACCATTCCTTACTAAACAGTCCCGAACAAGACCATCCCGCAGTTGGCTGCAGATCCAACTGCCTACACAGCCGAAATAAAAAGGGACATCTAAATAGGGGTAAATCTCGTCCTACTTAGGCATGACACACTTAACCTTGTTGCACCTCCCCGGTTTTAGCCATTCTCGGTTGATGAGGCTTGAGGCTGCGATTACCTTTATAGGACACATCTATCTTAGAATGCACATCATCCACCTGACGATATTCTGAAAGCATTCAATCCATACAAGTCCGTTTCGGGTTCGAACGGAACCGAAGGCACTATCTCGTTGCACTCATTTTGGAATCACCCTCAGAGTCAACGGCCATAGCCCTTGCACTCTAAATCACCATCTCGAACCTGTAGGTACTATTTCCCTCAAACTCATCTCGGAATCACCCTAGAGTTATACTGATGAATAGTTCTTACACTTCGAGTCTTTACTAAGCTCCACTTGGATTTACGACTTAACGTTTAATTTGGATCGATGTGGTTTTCGGATATAAAATCCGATCCCGGTCTCACCGAATCCAAAACGCCATTTTAATGTCCAAGTTGTACTTAAGGGTTTAAACAGTAGATATTCAGAATATCACTCAACATAAATGAATGATTCATAACATACAGATAAATAATCCATTATTATCAAATTCATCAACACATATCACAAAGTAGCATATATATCACATCTCAGATATATCACATCCAAATCACTACATATCAACCAATGACATATCATATCATCCAATATCATTAACTCATCCAATGATATTTATCATCCAATCATTCATCATCCATAAACAAGTTTAATCCGAACTTAATTAACTTAACTAATCCTTAATTAAATTAATTCCTTACTTAATCACTTGGATTATCTTCAATCCAACTTACTTATTCATTAATTAATTTCGAATTAATTCACTAAACATCACTTAATTATCCACTTTAATTAATCCCCCTTGATTAATTATTTCTTAATTACTTTAAATAATTATTCCTTAATTACATTTTTAGTTAATCATCTTGATTAATTACTTCTTAATTATACCAAGTAATTATCTCTTAATTACCCTTTAAAATTAATCACACTTGATTAATTATTTCTTAATTATCCTTTATAATTAATCACACCTGATTACTCACTTTTAAATTAATCATAATTGATAAACTTCTTTTAATTAATCACATTTGATTAATTACTTTTAATTACATTGAGTAATTAAAACTAAATTATAGATTAATTATCCTTTAATTATTAATTAATAACTAATTATTTATTTCCATTAATTAATGATTACTTTCTTTAATTAAATTTCTTTTTAATTAATTACTTTAACAAGTAATAAATCACATTGTTAAATTCTCTTAATCTTTTTATTAAATAACCATTAATTAAATAATTTAAACCTTTAATTAATTATATTAATAAATTCTTTAATTAATAATACTAAGTGATTAACCCTTTAATCACTTTCACCTAGTTACTTTCATAAAGTAATTACCCTCTAATTACTTTGTTAAATAATTTCTCTTTATTTAATTACCTCCAGTAATTAATTACTTAATTACTTCACCAAGTAATTGCACTAAATTAATCCATAAGTGATTATCTTTAATTAATCACTAATAAATTACTTGATTAATTATTTAACTAATCTTTTTAAAATTAATTAAATAATTTCTTAACTTTTGTATTTTAAAAGACCCTTAACTAAGAAAATCGTTATCTTAATTTAAATCATTTATATTAGCCAATAGCACTTGATTATTAATAATAATTGAATTATTCCAATTATGTTCATATATTTGTTTATCTTTAAATTAACCAAACTTTTAATTACTCAAGATAATTCTTTATTATAATTGATTACTAAATCGTAATCATTAAACCTTATTTAAAATAAAATATATTAGAAATCAATTATAATTAAAATAATTTAAACATTCAAATTAAAACTTTTAAACTTTCCAAAGTTATTTAATAAATTTAATACAAACCATATTATTAAAAATCCACTTATTTTATTTTAAAAACTTCTATATTTTAAAATATAAAAACTTGTTTAAAACTTAACTTTTGAAACAATTTAATTTTATAAGTAAAAACTTGTTTTACCCTTGGTTTTAAAACTTGAATTATTTATAAAATCAATTTCTTTGTTTTCAAACTTATAAATACTTCCTGTGCCAAAACTAAAACTAGCTCAACAAATAAACCCGAGCAAACCATTACAAAATCCCGCGTTTACCCCGAGTTACCCCTAATCTTACTCCTGCTTCGAGAAAACAACATCACATACACGAAGAATACTTCGAGCTCCAACCCCTTTGTTCTCCAACCCAAAACCAAACATCTCCTGATACACATTTGCACGCATGCATCATGCACCGTCTCTCCGACCACCAACGATCATCGTCGTGGCTTCGACAAGTCACCCTCGACCATGACAACCAAACGCAAAACCCAAAAAAACAAGCTTCGATCGAAAATCAAAATTCGACTCTCTGAAACCCATCAGTTCGAACCCCACTTCATCAGAAAATCGGCCCTCCACGGCAACCCCAGCCTCGAGAAAACCCACCATCTCCATCGTAGCTACGTCACGACCTCCAGATCCCGTGGCAGCACCTGCGATCCCCTCCGATTGCTCCTTGACGCCGTGAAATCGAAATGAACAACGTCGACATAATCAGAATGTAAAACCCTACTTCGTCAAATTCCAGCCAACCCACTCATTAATAAATTCCCAAATTATTTTTTCCATGATCCTTGTCTTCTCCATGACCTTCGTGCTCCACCACGTCATCACGTTTGCCGTCGTTCGTCGGAATTTGGCCAAAATGTCCAAAATAGAAAACCCGAGAAATCTCACTAATTACCCAACTAAAAATCATGATACAAGCATTAAAATCATGATTTCCTATTGCTATTTCAATCATGAAATCAGAACTAAAAATTGAATTCATAATTTTTTTGACCCAATTTGATTTTTACTTAATTTTCAAATTTATGAACAAATATTTCATTTTTAAAACTTATAATTATTTTTAGATGAAAAGCTATATGATTACAACAACTTTTATTTACAAATCAAAGGCCAATTCGAATTCAAAATCTAGTTATTGAGTTTATTATAAAATTAAGACCTGTTATTTTACACAGAGCATAAGTTCTAACAACACAGGCATTTCAAAATTCATCATTCAAACATGCATCCTATATAATTCAAATATTTTTAGATAAAATCATGTTATTCATTCATAAGAACAAGTTGAAACTAGGATTTAAACTGTTTTTAAAAAATCATTTACTCACCTCATATTGCAGAGGACAGAGACTATTATTTTGTTTTCCAGGCTCTGAAATTTCAATCTGCATGTTGAATAAAATCCTACTGCTGATGATTTCCATTTTTGCATGTTGAAATAAATCTTCCTACAGTTGATTACTGAATCACTTGATTGCATTTGAAGTTCTTCCATTGATTTTGAATATCCAGCATATTTGAAGATTTGAATTTTCCAAATCATCTTCTTTTTGTTTCAGATTTTACTGATTGAAATTCCAGGTTTCATTTTTTTGATTTTTGATTTGTATTCCTTTTGATTGAAAATGAAGAAAGAATTTAGCTGAAAGTTTAAAAGTAATTTTCTTCTTCTTATTTTACAATTTTAATTTTTAAATTAAAATATCAAGAGCAAGACATTTGTCCACTTTCATGATTTAATTAACTTACACATGTCTCTAATATACGTTAGAAAGTTACAAGTGTTTTAATGTTTAATTAATGTTTTACAAGTGTCATTAACATATATTAATATACTTACAAGTGTTTTTAATTTTTATTAATAATTTACAAATGCTTAAGTTATATATAAGTAATTATGTAATATTCACAGGATTATAATATGATTTTATCTTATATAAATAAGCCTTTAGATTTTAATAAATATTCAAAAGCAAATTCATCTAAACATTTGTAAATTACTTATATTTTTGATTCAATTTAATGTGTCATATGTTTATAAACTTCAGAAATTTATTTTAACTCTTTATATAAAATTTTTAAAACAAGCTTATCTTATGTTAAAATTTTAAAATTGAAAGAATATTAAAAACAAATGATCTTTTAAATTTAAATCTTATTTGGAACTCAAGTTAAAGTATATGTTTATAATAAATAAGAAACTATTCTTGTTATTAAAATTTAAATCTCGAATATCATTTTTAAAAGTATTAAGTCAAATTAAATTTCCAAATTCCAAATTATATATATATATATATATATTAAAGTTTGAAAATACTTTATTAAATTCAAAACAATAATTTTTCCCATTTCTAATATATATATATAAATACATACGTATACATTTCAAATGGAAAATATTTTTACATTAGTTTTGATAATTACTATATTAAATTTTGAAACACAAATCCAAACCACAATATATATATATATATATATATATATATATATATTCATATATATTACAATTTGAATAAATAGCTTTTATAAAATTAAAGAATTCCTATATATAATATATACCTATATATATACATTATAAATAGAAAATATTTTGATTAGCTTTTGAAAAATAAATCTTACCAATTTTAAATTGCTAGAATAAATATTTCCAAATTAAAATATTATTAGTTTACAAAAGAATTAAACTTGCCAATTTTATGTTTGTTAAGAAAAATGTTAATAGATATTGTCAAATTAAATATTATTAGCTTTTAAAAGAATGATCTTATCAATTTATAATGTAAAATTATCAAATCAATTTAATTATTAACAAAGATTATTAAATTGATATTGCTCAAAATTCCGGGTCGTTACAATCCATATCATAAAATGGTGATTATCTAACATAACAATTCGACTTGATAATCAACTTAAATCGTATAGCGATAAGAATATTCTCACCTTCATTTTCACTCCGTCAATCTTTTATGTAAGTTACGTGCCTCTCGAACTAATGTACTATTTTCCAAGCGTTTCGAGTTTGTCGATTCCTTTCTTTCTCGTTTTTTCTTTCTCTTTTTTGTATATGGAGGAGTGTAGCTTTTATCGAGGGGGTGTGTGGCTTTGCTAGGAGGGTACGATCTTAGTGTAGGGATGTGTTGCTTTAGGTAGGCGGGTAGTTGGGGTGTGCATGGGTATTGGGCTCGGGTGTGGAGCTTTAGGTTCGTGTGTGGTGTGCAGGGCTCGGGTAGGTGGTTGCGTGAGTGGGTTGTTTTGAGGTAGGTGGTATGGTGTATGGCTTTTGATGGCGGGTATAGTTGTGGCATGGGGTTTTGAAGGTGGGTAGGTGGAAAGAGGAGGGGTGCGTGTGGTGTGGGGGTGCGTGTAGCTTAGGTAGGTGGAAAGGAGTAGGTGCGTAGCTTTTGGTGGCGGGTAGGGGTGTTTGGATGTGTTTGGCCATGGGTTTAAGAATGTAGGATGATGGTGTAGCTTGGTTTTGGTGATGTGGAGGTGGCTTGAAGGTAGAAGGAAAATGGAGGAAGATAGGGAGTTTAGGAATTTGTTGAATGGAAATGTAGTGAAAAATGGAGAGGTTTAGGCTTGTATTTATAGGTGGAATTTGAGTGGCAAATGACTTAAATACCCTTGTTTACTTTTGGATTTTGATTAGCCTTGAATTGAGTTGCATTAAATGTATGGAATGATGGTTTAGGAAAAGTGCGTTAAGAGATAAGGAGGTGTACGGGTTGTAAATATTTTAATACATAAGTTTGCTTCTTTTTCATGCGTATACATAACTTCCCATAAATGAGACATGAAATATAAGTAATGATGTTGTTTAAAAGGATTTAGAATAAAATAAAATTAGTCAAATCATACCTTTTTATATTTATGTATTTATATTTAAACTTTCCTAATATAAATATTTTGTCTTATATGCTAAATGTATAAGTGTTTGAAGTTTGTAAAGTTGTGTGTGTGTGTCTATATATATATATATATATATATATATATGTATGTATGTATGTTAGAAAACATATCATGTTGTAACAACTTAACATCAACTTGTTTTGGTTGAAAACGGTGCTATTGTTGATATATTTTGCATTCAAAATTTGAAGTTTTTTTAAAATGTATATTAAAGTAAGACAAACTTAAAAATGAAACTTTTACTTGTTTTAAATAAATTAAAACGTGTTTGTTCATATTTTAAAATTATATTCAAATAATATTAACATCTCTACTTCCTACAATGTATGCAAACTGACAAAATGTGACAATTTTTTTTGTAAAATGATTATTAATATATTTTTAAATCTTTTAATATACTTTTAATATTTTTACTATGTGTTTTTTTAATATGATTTAACTTTTTAAATAAATATTTAAACCTATTTAATCCTTTATTTATTTTTAACAAAACTTAACTTTGCTGATTTTTTCTAAAATCCAAATTCAGACTTTTTAATTAGTAATTATAAGAATAAATAATTTCTCTATTATTATTTATTATATATGTAACTTATTTATTTAAGTTTTAAACTCTTTTTAAATTTTAAACAATATCTCATTTTCGAAATAGCGAAAGTACAGGTCGTTACAACTTGTTTCAAGAAACACGAACTTCATGACGTAGGAATTTCTTTTAGAAATTATTGGTAGTAAAATGAATTTGGATACAATCCAAATATAAAACTGATTATGGAGGATGAAATAAGTTAACCACACTTAAATATATATAACTAATTAGATCTTCTAATACGAATTCTCGTACATTAAAGAGAAACTATGGCCATCTTATCGATGTTGAGAAAAGAACTTCCTTAGCTTTTATTAAGCCATAAAAAGTATTGACTTGACAATATGGCATAGTGCACAAATTGAGACTGGATTCCAAGTGCGTTATCAAACTTTGATTTTGATAATTGTATCTGAAGGGATATGACTCATCGGCTGCAAATGTTTCTTCGAGAGGAAGGCCAATGCAGTTCGAATACTGTAAGCAAAGTTGAAAAGAACAACATCATAACATCCTACTATTTTTAAAGTCAGAAACAAATTACAAACGCCACAAATTACAATACAAATAATTTCCAAATTAAAAAACAGTTGTTTATGTTGTAATTTTAAACTTTTAAAAACTACAAAAATGAAAGAAAACCACACGTTGGAATCAGAGATCAATATAAATATATATCAACTTAATAATATAATTATTCTACACCATCAACATAGTAATTTACATCTTAATGCATCAATTAACATTAACTCATTAACAATAAAAAATGGAATAAAAAAATATAACAATCAGCACCCCACGACACAGCCAGCATCCACTTTCCATTATCTTTTCTATTCCTACCAGCAACTTCACATCTATAAATATATATGAAATAAAAACGAAAAAAATTTCAACTATTTTTGGACTGTTCCTAATCCTATACACCCTATCCCAACTTAAGGCACTAGGTGGCCATTGCATAGGAAAAGACTATCTACGTATCTCTTTGGGGGATCAAAGCTACGTAGTTCTATTTCCTACTCTTCTATTGCATCCAAATAATCATTAGCATATAAGAACCATAACATCCATGCAACCATCGCAACCAATGCAGTCATGGAAACCAACACAATCAATACAACTACTACAATCAAGACAAAGAATTAAAGCAGGAAACACTATTCCAACTAAACCATTCTAATCAATCATCATAAATATGAAGTAACAACAATAATAGTGCACTTAGCCATTAAATATCATAATCAATTGACAACACACAATGTCAACCCTAAACATCAAATAAGCCATCACAACATATACACGCCCACACACACATAAACATACATACATATATTGATCTATCAACAATTAGTAGTACACCATCAATTTAAGTATAGATCGACCAATGTGCACTAAAGCACTATACTAGTTAGATAAATGCTAATAATAAAACCATAGTTAACATCATAAGTAGTAATAATGAAAAAATATCGCATACACATCCAAATACGATCTCATTGTCATAAAACAACATATACTTTAGACAAAATCAACCATTAGTCACATATCACATCCATCCAAAACATCATATGCACTATCATTGTTTTCTCTTAGGTATAAAATCATGTTATTATTATTTTTTATAAAAGCGCCTTTTATTTATCTCATAATAATAATAATTCTTCCAAGTTGATGATATACTTCAAAATATTTGATTTTAATCTCATCACTTCAAATCTCTCCATACATCGTATTTTATCTCATAATAGTAGTTTTCACAAAAAACATATTGTTATTTATAAAATCTCATTTTCCTAAATAATAATGACAATCATAATCTTAGTTTAAAAATATTTTTCTATTATTATTTATGAATTTCCCATAAAATCCATAAATATTAATCTTATTAAATCTATCCCACTAATTTTTTTCTATTTCATTCAAACACTATTATTTACAAATATTTCACACAAACTGTACACAATTACATTTATTTATCTAACTCTCACTGTTTAAACAATTTTACCCACCTAATTTTAATTAATTATTTTCAAATCAAATCAATGGTTAATTATTAATAAACATCCAAAATACGACAATCAACAATAATTATCCAATTAAGACACAACACATCCAAAATGTCATTGATACAGAGACACATCTAACAAACAAGGCATATCTCAATAAATACGATTTTCCACATCTGTTAACCCAAAAAATGGATCAACACCTTGGATTGAGTGTGAAAGCACTAGCCCTATTCTTACAGAGCAAAAATACAGAAAATAAATGTAAAAGAGAAGAAATAGTAAAAAGATAAGAAGATTTTTATAGTGGTTCGGCTATTAATGAAGCCTACATCCATTTTATAACTTTTTATTAACTGACCACTATAATAAATTGAACTGGATTACAATATGATTGAATGTTCTAAGTTAGATCAAGTCAAAAGTACAATAATTCACTGGAGAATCATAGTGAATCCCTAGATGACTAGTGTGTGGGAGAAGAAGAGTGAAGCCTCTTTATCTTGTAGGTACGATTGTATTTATAGGCATTGGAGAGCAATTGGCTAGGCTGCTTTATTAGCAGCCTACACTCGATGATACAAAGATTCTCTAAATATTTCTAACCGTCCAACATAATATGATAGATAGCTAGCAATCCATAGGGCATGGATCGCTCACGATCCTTGAACCTAAGGGATCTTTGGGTTTCTTCCTTTGGGTTGCATTCCCTATCTTATGTAAGTTCTCTCCATATAATTTCATAGCTAGTTTCCTTGTTTTGGTGATGATTCATGCATAGGTTGGAATGAACTATGATAGAATTAGATGGGTCATTGTAGGATCAATTTTCGTTTAACAATTGTGTGCATTTTTAATAGAATTTTCTCTCCTAGTATTTTCAATCTCTTTCAAAATTAGAATTTCATTTTCAAGTGATTTTATATTAATTTCTGATTTTTTAATTTCCTCTTCGAATGTTGGACACTTATCACACTTAGGGATCCTACTTTGATAGGTTTTAACTAATTGGTCAAGTTGTTTATTTAAAAATATCAAAGTATCTTTTTGTGATTCAAGTTTGGCACACTTCTCCCTAAGTCATTCAAAACAACCATTTACTTCATGGAAATATATAAGTAATTCTGAGCAAGTGAGTTTTGATACCTCGCTTGGCTCTTCATCATCGCTATCAGTTATATTTCCTCGTAGGCACAGATTTACTCTTTCACTCTTACTGCTAGTGCTTTTATTATCACCATCACTTTCATTCCACGTGGTTGTAGAATTTCTCCTTTTTAATTTCTTTTCTTGGCCGTGTTGAATTCAAGGATAATTGGGCTTGATATCGCCGGGTTTGTTGCAAATGATCCCGTGTTCTTATGAGTTGTCTAGTGCTTTAATTATTCTGCTTTTCAATTGTTGATTAGGAGCTGAATTTCTGTATTTGTGGTTCCACTTTTTGAGTCTCTTTATTAGTATCGCCAGCTCAGCTGCTCCATCATCATCGTTCTCATCACAACTGCCTTTTTCCAATTCTGTTAAGCATATTTCTTTAACTGAGTCGGTTGTGCAGGACATCTCATTGCTGTTGAATTTTGCACCATATATTGCATCGAAAGTATTCCATATTTCCTGTGCATTTTCACAATGAGATATGAAACTAAAATTATCTTGATTAATATGAGAATATAATATATGCATAGCAAGAGCATTAATCGAGATAATTTTCTTGTCTGTTATATTACACCCATTTTCAATAATATTCCAACATTTAACATTAACAGAATTTAAATAAAATTCCATTTTCAATTTCCAATTTTAAAAAATCTGTTCCATAAAATATAGAGGAATAATATTGGAACGATCCTTAAAAGTAGCCATTTTAACAATTTAAATTTTTAAAAACAAAAATTCGTTTTTGAAAAACAAAAATGGCTTTTGTACCTAGCCCTGATACCACTTGTAGGATCGATTTCACCCTAGAGGGGGGTGAATAGGGTGATGCTGATAATTATAAAAATTAATTGCGGAAGCTTATAAAATAATTTCAACACAGATCACAGAATAATAGCAGCACGGATAATAGCAGAACAATAAATGCAGAAATAGAACGACACAAAATTTACCTAGCTTCGGTAAAACCCTTCCTACATGCTGCCCCCAAGGTTTCTACTAGAAATTAAGTAGTCACACGCTTACACACGTAAACTCGCGACACCCGCTGCTGACTAACCTAACTCTACGCTCAAAACCATGCCACAACTCAGCCATTGAGTTGCGAATTCTCAAACTACGCCATGTAGTTTGTCCCCTAGTCACTCGACTAGTGATTACAACGGTTTAAAAAGAGAAATACAAATTTAAAACAATTAAAAATAAAACAACCCTAATTTTTAAAACAAAAACCCTTATTAAACTAACAAAAAGGTCGGCCTCCTTTTTCCCTTTTTATTTTATTTAGCCCGTTCCCTTTTTGTTGAGATAATGGCAGCGCTCGTTCCTCTTTCTTCAGAAATTAGGGTTTTCGAAAATTCGAAGATGCCGACTTCAAATTCTCGATTGAATTCGATTTCCTTGCTCTGTTGGTTGATCTCTCTTAAAATGCTTTCGGCCGCTTGATTGAGTTCTTCTTTGCTTTGATACGGGTATGTGATTTTTCGCTTTTGCTTTCTGGTTTCAATGCTTGAACTCGATGATTTTTTCTTTGTCGATGATGTTATTTATATATGATTTGATGCCCTTGAATTTTGTTTGTATCCATTTACTTGAATTCGTCACTTGAATATTCTCGGCCGTTTGATTTTGTTTTAATGCTATAGATACATTCTGACTTGTTCATATCGAATAATTCCATTTACTTCAAAATCACGGTTTTGATTTCAAACCGTTCGATCTTTTCTTGATTGTTACGGTAGTGACTTTCCTAATTTACTTTGGCTTTGATTTTTTGAATTTTCAATTTGTTTAATTAACTTGATTTCTGACTTGGTCATCTCGGCATTGTTGAATTTTATGGCCACCATGGCTTTGGTTGCGACTGTTACAATTGATTTTCTCTGCTGCATATATGTATTCCTTGATTTTCATTTTGACTTCACTTAACGGTTTGAATTGTGCCTTGTCTGGTTGATCGTTTGGTATGTTGTTGCTCTTTATTGTTGCACTCTGGTTCATGTATATGAAGCAATGTTGCGTTTCCTTATAGTCTTCACTATGTTCACTGTTCACAGTGTTGTTCTTTGTACTTGATTTGGACTGCAGTTTGAATTGTGACTTCACTATGTTCGAGTTGTATAAATATATGCTACTTGTTGGTCTGTAGCTCCATGTTGCATTGAACTTTGTTGACAAGTGCATTACACTTGAGGCTTGTTCATTCACATTGCTACTTTATGACTTCGGCCATTTTCATTTGAATTGTAAAGCCTTCCTCCTGACTTTATTCTATTGACATTGGCATGACTGCTACTTTGAATTTGACTTGTTCATTGTCACTTGACTGCGACTTTGGTTACTCTGTTGTTTCTGGCTTGATACATCTGTCTTTGTTTGCACTGATATTTCTGCTGCACTATCCTAAGTCTTGCTTGTGCATTTTTATGTGGTTGAGCCACTGTTGTGTACTGAGTATTGCATCATGCTGCAACAATTTTGGTTGATGTATGCTTGCTGCCTGGTCTGGTTCGTCTTGTAGTCTTGATCATTGATGGTTGCAGTGCATTGAGTAGATGCCTTATCTTTGTTTGCTTTCACCTTCATTCTGCTGTGTCTTCATGTTTGTACATTGTCACTGCATACCAACTTGTTGAAGTCACATTTTCTTGTATCACACAATTCTGGATTTGTTGTTGTGTTGCCATATCTCTGGTGCACTTGGTCATTCAAGCCTTCTCTACTAGTTGTTGTGCATGATTGTTGTAGTCTGGTTTGCATTATGTTGTTACTTTGTTTTGTTTACATGTACACGGCTTGCTTCCCAGACCTGTTGCACTATAATTGTTGATGCAGTGGCATTGATATTTGAATCTTCATTTTCTCTTCATTATTGAGGCTATACTTTTTTTTGCTGCATTTTGTAGTTGCTGTTAGCTTTGGGTTTCACTGACCACACATGTATTTTGTTTATAGTCAATTGCCTCTGGTTTGAGTTTTGCTTTCACTTGAGACTGTATGTAGCTTTCTTTACCACTTGATTGTATTTGGATTTGTTTTTCAAATTACACCTGAGTTGAATCCAGCTTGTAGCTCGAATTTGACCTTGTGCTGAAAGTTGTGACATTATTTTACTGCACTTGAGTTGAATTCGGTATATTGGATTTGACATGTGCTCACATGTCCCTGTAAATCAATCAAGTGTATATTTCAGTGTGCACGACCTTGTGGCATATACAGTGATACACTGTGTACGTCACAAGCTGTTCGTGTATGATGGATTCAAAATTAAATGATGATGAACAACCCAAATAACCGAGGCAAATATTATTTTCAAAATTCACATTTTATTTTATACTGCAAAAATATTTTATTTTCAATTTTACTGCGTCAATGTATATTTTTGCAAATTTCTCAAATGTCGGATTCACATTGGAATAAAGTTGAAGATAAATACGAGTTGAGTGAATGGGTGATATGTAATGAGGTGCTTGTAATTTGATCAAATTTGTATTGTAATTGAAATTGTATATAGTGAGAGCTTGAAATTTGTACTATTTAAAGATTTGAATAAATATTTGTTTGAATAAAATTTCTGTTTGAATTCAAATTCTGGGTTATTTATATTTATTTAGCAAATATTTATTTAATCTGTGAAAAATAAAATAGTACATTAACAAATACATTTACACGAATATATATATATAATATATATCTGTGTGTGTGTTCATTATCATCAAACAAAATCATAGATATTCACATTCAACAATCATATAATCGCATATTCAACAATCTTCCCCTTTTGATGATAACAAACATATATTTAAGATATTGAATATGTTAAATGTATTTGATCATAGACATATTCTAATTGCTCCCCCTATTTAAATGCTTCGTCTCTACACAAAGCTCCCCCTACATATATGCATAAATATGCAAATGAGCCTAGATGAAAATGGAAAATATTTGACACCTTTGCTTGATTTTATTTGACAAAATCTTAACTCTTCTCTCCCCCTTTTGTTATCAGTAAAAGAGTAATAGTGTTAGAGAAAATAGAGATAAAGTGATCGATATTAATTCAACTCAATTGAATATAAATATTAAATTTCAATAAAAAACCAAACAAAAATCATAACTACCCTTTTTAGGTGCATATTCCACTTTTAGAAATAATGGAAATGATGCCATTATATAAAACCATACAGTTGTATCTATTTGTGGCACATTTATATCAGGAATTTGAATATCTACTAATCATGCATAACCGTTAGGACTTTTAAATGAGGTTAGTAGTATTCCAATTTAATTTTAAAAACAAATGAATTCAAGTATCTTCTAACCACGCATAACCATGAGGACTTTTAAATGGGATTAGAATCAACTTGTTTATTTAATAAATCAATTTTGATATGCGTTCCATACATGCATAACCGTGAGGACTTTTAAATGAGCATGGAAGCACATACCAAATTCCAAGTAATTCACCCATGCATAACCGTGAGGACTTTTAAATGAGAGTGAATATTTTGGATTTTATTTTATTTTATAAAATGAAAAACGAATGATTCTTGTTTAAAGTACCACATATCGACAAACTATATTGAATTTTTGATGAGCGATGGTCGATAGAAATATGATAGAAATCGAAATGGTCATGGAATCTTTACCCAACAATTTTTTTTATAACTCTTGTTTGAATTTCTAAAGGAATTTTCTAAATATACTATCTTGAGCAATGTATGATAAATATGAACACTCATCACTTTTTCAATCACTATTTATCTTTTCGATAATTATTAGGGAGTCAGACTATCATTTAAATTCAAATTCAAAAATAATTATCAAATCAAATTTTGGAAATATGGTCAAAAACGATTTTCTCGAAGGGGTTATATAAGGAAAAAATTTTGCTATTTGAAAATTATTTGAATTTAAAAATATGCAGATATTTTCTTAAAAAAACGATGCAGTTACTAAAAATCACGTTCAACTAGTAAGTTTTCTGTCAACTAGATTACCAGTGTGATCTGCATCTGAATTTCTCTTTCACTCCAAAATATCACTAATTAAATTTGATAGACCAGACCATGAAGTGTGCATAAAAATTCAAACTCGATTTTAACAGCATTTTAAATGACATTCTCTTGAATTTGAATTGAAGCCGTGTAAATAATCAAAAACCGTGAATATAGAGTTAGCCGTATTATACCAAATGTATAATCGTCCAACAAAACACTATTTTTAATCCAAACTAATATATATGAAGTAATTCAAAGAATCTAGAGATTTTTATAGTGTTTTTGGCATAAGAATATATTTGGCCAATAATTTTGTATAAGTCGGAATCAAAATCATCATCTTTTCATCATCTCAATATTGGCTGATTTTACTTAAATTACGGTGTAGAATATCTTATTTAATATGTCGTTCAGACAGATATACCATTACCTGTTTTACTTTTACGATATTTTTCGTTGTTGTCCATTGTGATTCTGTCACCTTTATACTAGGCTAAGGAACTCTTCTTTGTCGCCCGTTGTGTTTCTGGAACAGCCAAAATCTAGAGAACACTGTTGTTGTTCCTTAGCCTGCCACCACACCTACACGATGAATGATTTTTGTGACCTATTTGTTTTTATAGGTCCATGATTGTTAGTGGCAGAATATTTTGAAAGATAATTTTGTGGAGGCCCAAAACTATTTATATATATTCCTTTTAGTACCCAGATTTGTTTAATTTTGAGAGATTCTATATTTGTGCCTTGTGGAACCCAAATTGGTATAGTTTTCACGTGTTTGGGTCTATACCAACAACTATTTTGAGTGTGTCCAAATTCTCTACAAATTGTGCACACTGAATTGACTTGATTGAATTCATTTCTAGCTTTTTCAGTTTGATTATATCCAAGTCCTTGTCTAACTATATTAACAGTTTGTTTTCCTAATAGCATATTCAACGATTTTTCACTTTTTGAAAATTTATCTAAAGTCGTCGACAGTTGTTGGACTTGTGTTTTGAGAGATTCATTTTCGTTTAACAATTGTGTGCACTTTTTAATAGAATTTTCTCTCCTAGTATTTTCACTCTCTTTCAAAAATAGAATTTCATTTTCAAGTGATTTTATATTAATTTCTAAATTTTTAATTTCCTCTTCGAATGTTGGACACTTATCACACTTAGGGATCCTACTTTGATAGGTTTTAACTAATTGGTCAAGTTGTTTATTTAAATCTATCAAAGTATCTTTTTGTGATTCAAGTTTGGCATACTTCTCTGGTGCCTTTATGTGCTTTGCTTTTCTTTGAAGTCACTGGTCATTGTAGTCGTCTACACTTATATTTGCAGTGTGTATATACTTGTGTCAAAACAGGTGTATACATTCATCTTTTGCCCTGTGCATTTGATAGTCTCGTGCCTTTGTGCATTTTTGTCATGCTGTATTGAGTTTTTTCGTGCACTGTGCATATCACTGCACCGCCTCGAGTCTGTATTGTCATGTCATTTTGATGGCACTGTCCAATTGAGTTGCCTTTCAGTCTTTGTGACATTTGCAGTTTGATTATGTAGTTTTGGGTTTTGTTTGTATAACTTGAACTTGGTTTGGATTTTTTCTTCGAGCATGCTTCTGGTTTGATATGCACTGTGCCTTGAGTGTGCTTGCATCTGAGTTGTATTCATGTGTGTCCAGACCTGAATGTGCAGTTTTGTATATGCTTTGAGTTGAGTCATGATAGCAGTGACTTGACCTTTGCATTTTGTTTGTGGTTTGGTGCCTTCTTTAATTTTGCAGTATTTTGTGAGCATGTTGATTTTTAGTTGGACTGTATGTAGCTTTCTTGACCACTTGATTGTATTTGGATTTGTTTTTCGAATTACACCTGAGTTGAATTCAGCTTGTAGCTCGAATTTGACCTTGTGATGAAAGTTGTGACATTATTTTACTGCACTTGAGTTGAATCTGGTATATTGGATTTGACATGTGCTCATTTGTCCCTGTAAATCAATCAAGTGTACATTTCGGTATGCACGACATTGTGGCATATACAGTGATACACTATGTATGTCACAAGCTATTCGTGTATGATGGATTCAAAATTAAATGATGACGAATAACCCAAATAACTGAGGCAAATATTATTTTCAAAATCCACATTTTATTTTATACTACAATAATATTTTATTTTCAATTTTACCGCGTCAATGTATATTTTTGCAGATTTCTTAGATGCCGGATTCACATTGGAATAAAGTTGAAAATAAAATACGAGTTGAGTGAATGAGTGATATGTAGTGAGGTGCAATGTGAGTTGTAATTTGATCAAATTTGTATTGTAATTGAAATTGTATATAGTGAGAGCTTGAAATTTGTACTATTTGAAGATTTGTAATAAATATTTGTTTGAATAAAATTTCTGTTTGAATTCAAATTCTGTGTTATTTATTTTTATTCAGCAAATATTTATTTAATCTTTGAAAAATAAAATAGTACATTAACAAATACATTTACACGAATATATATATATATATGTTTATTATCATCAAACAAAAATCATAGATATTCACATTAAACAATCATATAATCGCATATTCAACAGTCATTGCTTCTCGAACTAGATTGCTTGGAAGGCTATGAAAGTAGTCAAACATACTTAGAAGAGATATTGACTCTTGATGCAAGAGGCTTGAATGACGCATGAAGCTTCCTTATGGATCACTAGTGATCCATAGTTGATGGATCGCTAGTGATCCGTCCCTTTAGTGGATTTTTTGGTAATTATTCTTGAAGCTTTTGGTTTGTTCTTTTTAATGCCTTGTTCAAGTTTCAAGTCATTCTTGCATAGTCCCTAAGTTCTAACTCCTATTGAATTCTTTTAGGTTAAGCACCTAGTTAACATTTGCCCCTTAGATTATGCTTTCATTGGAAACAAATTGTTCTCTAGAACTTGTCATCCTTGAACTCCGATTCCATGAAATCCAGTCGATCGTATTAGTCTTATCGTGAAGTATTGTTTTTGAAATTTTTGATGGGTTTAGGTTGTGTATCATCATTATTCATGGAAACATATTAATTTTGACTCTATAATTTTCAAAGTGCTTACGAGTTACAAGGAGGTTGAGTTTCAAAATTTTGAGAAAAAATTAACATGAGATTATGGATCGCTAGCGATCCATAAGCGATGGATCGCTAGCGATCCAATCACTTCGATTTTTTTCATTAAAATCTTTTTTATTATTTAGCACTATCTTCAAGCCGACCCTTCTTACTTTTTCTCACTTTATTTTCTTACGACCCAAACCAACCATGGCCTAACCAGCTTTTGCCGCCACCACCGTTGATCCCTACCGCTAGAGCCTACTGCCACCGACCTCTGCTGTTTCTACCATCATCCTGAGCCAAACCATAGCACCAGTATCGTCGCTTGCTTGGATTGCTGCCGACCTTGCAGACGCTAACCCTAGCTTGGATCACCATGAACCCAAAGTCAAACCTATTTACCATTGATCCGAGGTTTGCGATGACATGGTTATTGTATTAGGTATGGTTGCTAGTGAATTTTGGGTGACTGTGGAGAATGGTGAACGAACTGGGTTGATTTTGATTCATTGGAGGTAGATAGTGGATTTGTGTCTTGCACTTGACGCATTCTGCTATCTTCGTCCAATAAATCAAAATCGATTTGCTCATGGTCTCGATGGTTCTGACGAGGCAGTTTACTATGGACTTGATCATCCTGGATTAGTCTTACTATTACCTGCTCATACGTGAGAATAGAACGAGCTTTCCATATTGCTTTAGACAACGGATCTGTTATCGATTGTCAAGCGGTAACGAGTAAGAGTAGGAGGAATAACTTTAATGAATGATATGAAAAGCTTTTTCCTTTTTCTGCTACGAGGGGACTATCTACATAGGATAGAGTATTCATAGTGTTCAGGACACCGAGCCCATCTCATATTGAAAACATAATGCACTTGCCCTAGTCAACGATTAGAATCCGGTGAGTTAGTCAAATCAATGCCTTTTCAGAATTTAAGTGCTAAAAATAAGGGGATTTCTGTTTAAAAATAGGATATCCGACCATGTTTTATACAAGTTATGTTATATAGAATGAAGCATCTGTCATCTCGATGTAAATCCAGTAGACGAAGCTCGGTACTCTCGGAAGCAGAAGCGACATCAGATATGCCTTTGAAAATTGTAACACCCTATATTTTTGGTAACATTATTTTGGAAATTTAATTAGCTAAATTAAATTAAATACTGTAAGCTAATTTGGAGATTGAGAATTATAATTAACAAGGAGTAGACGTGCCTAGATAAACCAATAAACTAGAGGATCTAAAATGAATTAAATTAGGATGAAGAGATAAGGGCATAATAGAAAAGAACAATAACCTTATGCCCTAAACCCTCTCTACATTCATTTCGCGTTCATTCATAATTCACCAAAACTAAAACACCTAGAGGCCGACCATTATTAAGAAGAAAAAAGGGGAAATCAAGCTAAATCAAGAGGAAGAAGATATTCAACATAAAGCGAAGATCAAATCTCATCTCGTTAACATCAAAAAGCTAAGGTGTATAATTATAACATCTCATTTTTGTGTGGTTTTTAGTTTTAAGGAAAATCCAAACTTGTTTGCATGAATATGCCATATTTTGAATGACTAAAAGTTTATATATGCTTGTTAATGATTTATGCATGTTCATATGGAATTTATGATATTTTTTAATATGAAAGCCATATTTAACAACATCCAAATGCCTTGAGACTTTATATATAGAGTAGAAAAGATATTTTTGAGATGGGTTCCAATTTTCATAATTTTCTGAATTAACGTGGATTTTATATTAATTTTCTAGTGTATAAATTGATTTATTGGATTATAAATAATTTACGGTTAAATTATAAATAATTTTGGTCTAAAATTTATATATGTTAGAAAACATATTAAAAAGGATTTTCTGGAATTTTCCTAAGTGTTTTGTAAATATATAAAATTATTTAAGGTATGAGAGTTAAATATTTTATATATTTATAAAAAGAGAAGGGGTATTTTGAAAAATAAAATATTGTTTACTTATGAAATTTTGGCAGCACTTTTAGAAAAGAAATTTGGCAACTAATAAAATTTTGACAAACAAGGCATGTTAGTTCAAAAGTATTCTCTTTTAAGTTAAAAACAAAAATTACATGCTTTTAGCATGTTCCGCCATTTTCAGCACCAGGGATTCAGACCAAGACATTTCGCCACCATAAGTTTCGAAACCAATGTGCATGATATTAATACACATGCTATGTAGATAATTGGATAAAGGTGGAGGGTACAGGGTCGAAACGCTGGGTTCCGAAGTGGTTGAAACGTGCCTTTGTTTTAAATTAAAGTAGCGCCTACTTTGCTTTCAAAGGGTTAGCTTTCGATTGGGTTGGCTTTCAACCTGGTCAAATGTTATCAATGGAAATTTTTCAAAAGGATTGCGCTTTTTGTTTTAAGAAATGCTTTAGAATGTGTCGAAACCCCTAGCTGCCACTTTTTCTGCCTTTCGAAGTCAATGGTTTTGGAAGGTATACTTTATTTTTAAACTTGGCCGCTTCTCTAATGCTTTCATAAGGGAGGTTTCGACATCATTGCTTCTTTACTTAGGAATGCTTTCGAAAATAGGCTTTCGAATTAAGTGGTTCTAATGACCATTTTACTCTAGTGAAGTATAACCCAAATGGTTTCTAAAGAGACGGTTTAAATGGTTCTAAAAGGTGTTTTTCCATATGTTTAAACTGAACCCAAGTGCTTTGGAAAGGTTTGTTGTTTAAAAGGCTTTGATGCTTTTGAAAGGTTTTTAAAGAAAGGTTTTAAGGATGGTTCCCCAATGGTTTTGAAAGGTTCGAAAGGGAATGTTTTTTTGATTATTTCAAAAGGGTTGAAAGGAAAAAAAAATTCCAGCGGTTTCTAGAGGCAATGTTTTAAGTGTTTTGAGATAAGATGTCTATGGTTTTATAGCTTTCAAAGGAAAGGTTTTTTAAGTGTTTCAAAAGGTTTTGAGAATGACTTCGAAAGGAAGGTTTTGGCCTTTCGGCCTTAATGAAATAAAGAGTTTTACTTGGTTTTGAAAGAGTTGCTTTCAATGGTTAGAAAGAGGTACTTTCAATGGATTCAAAAGGGATACTTTCAAAGGTTTAAATGTTTGCATGAATAAAGATTTAAGTAAAGTGTTTATACTATAATTGGGAACAACACTCTTCTGATGTGTTTGAAGAGATAAAATGAAGAAAGTAAAGGTAAAATGAGGCAGATCTAACAAACACACCAATCAACATATAAGAAAAAATGCAGAAACACGCAAATTTAGAGTGGTTCGGCGTACTGCCTACATCCACTATGAAATGACTGATGTTTATTAAATTTGACTTGCTGGTTACAAAAGATTTACAACAGTACAATCGAAGCACATTAGCAATTTTGGCAGAGTATAGGTGTAGAGAGGCCAAAAAGTCCCTTTTCTATAGGTCCAGGGTCACTATTTATAGGCGTAGGCAGCAAATATCTTGCCCAGATCTCGAAAGACTTCTTCTCTCACGTGGATGGACCCACATAATCGAGTTTACGTGATTTTGGCTCGATCCACCATCGATAACCAACCATTTTGTATCGATCAAAAAATGGTCATTTTGGGTAGAGATCGATCATGGACATTTTTGAGGTAGTGCGCAAGCATCTTTGAAAATTTTATGGCATTTAGACTCGTAGATTGTGAGATATGATCAATGCAAGTTTGGATTTGTGAAACATTGCCGAGTTCGTATCAATACTACATCGTATCGATGGCTTCGTATCGATGCTGTCACGTGTCAATCAGGGTTACGTGGTGCTATGTTCTAGGATCGATCCGCATTCCATGTCGAGTGATGGAATCTTCCACTTTTCCACGTGCTGAACCTTACTTCGTATCGATAGTGAATTTATTTCATATCGATAGTTAATGGTCACTTTGTGTCGATAATGGATGATCTCTTCGTAACGATCATAGAGTAGTCAATTTTGTGTCGATGGTGCATGGCCTCCTTTAGTATCAATTAGTAACAACCGATACAAACCATGTGGGGGAAAGAACGATACATAGAGTGTATTCATGGGACCGACATGAAGTATCGTTTGTTGATGGACACAAAGTGTTGTTAACACGATAAATATGAAGCAGCTTTAGTTCAATGGATACAAAGGAAGTCAGTGGGCGATGGATACAAACTGACGATCGGTTTGGGGATACAAAGGAGGTCTTGTGAAGGGAAGGATAAGGATTTGCAAGGATACGAATAGCGTTGATTTCCTTGACCTTGATCGATCAATATCTTGAACATACGAACTCCGATTGACTTGAAATTTGGAACGTTGGCTTTTACAGCTTTGCTTGTCATGTCATATCGATTGTAGCTCGACCCGACTGGGACCAATTTTGTCAGTATCCATAGTTATCATATGTATAACTGATCTTCGGGATAGACTATCCTTGGTATCTAGTCAAATGCTTATTGTCGCGGCGTTTCCAAAAGGCAGGATAACATTTACCCTCCAAAGTATGTCTTGTGCGAACATGACGTGCTTTAAAAAGTTGCGACCTTCTGTCTGAAAAGATTCTATCTGACTTGATGTATAGTAGTTGTCTTTTCATCAAGAGACATTACCTTTGTTTGCCTCTCGGTAATATAAATACTAAATTATTGATTGCTAATTATTGTACTATGCACTGTTGTAATTGAGTTTCGAATGATAGCAAACTATTGTTCAAGGTCGTAATTGTCATTATATGAGTATTCAATTCCTATGAATTTTGAAAGTTCAATGTTAATTTGTCACATGCATACATGCATGTTAATCTGACTCGCGTTAACGTTCGTATGTTCAAGAGTTGTTGCCAGTTTTCTCATATCCAATTCCATTTCGATCCTCTCCTGAATCAATGTGAAATTCGAGTTGTAACAATGCTTTTTGGTTGTTTTGGAGTATCTCTATGTATCGATCCTCTCCTGGATCGATGTGAAAAGTAAAAAAATTATCTTCATATCGATGGTGATCGACTTGAACTGGTTGGTTTTCAAAATACTACATATCGATGGATACGAATTGTTGTGAGCTTTTGGTTGATGGATACAAACGTGACGTTTCGTATCAATGCATCTTCATGGGCCCGAATAGTTCACACGAGCCTTGTCTTTGTGCTTCTTCTCGATTGTATGATGGATACGAGTTATGTTTCCCATCAAGGATGTTAAAACTGCTTTGATTGATCAATGTATATGAAATCAATCTTAGCACCGAATGGGTTGAAGGATATGATCGAGCCATCTCGTATCGATCTTTGGGGTAAACCGCTTCGGCCGATTATAACAACTGGGAGTCAAAACATTTCTTTCCCTTGGTTTCTCACCTATATAAATTTGTTTTGGACTTAGCCAAATTCTCTTTTGCTTCTATCTCAACACTTTGCTTTCGTATCGATCGTTAGCTCAGGAAAAGAAACTTCCTTTGCCTTTGAACCATACCAAGCTCTTAATCCCTTAAACCAATTGTTTAAACTAGGTAATAAACCAATGAATTCGTGTCAAAAACGATGTGACTCGACATTTTATGCCAATGCACTTATTTATGCGATTGATTTTGGTGAAATAGAGGCCATAGATGGTCGGAGCAAGGTCGAGGAAGGTCGGAGTGGTCTCTGTGTGGCTTTGGAGAAGATGAAGTATGGAGGGATACAAAGTATCCATGGAAGGGATGCCCAGCTCCGATTTCATGTCGATGGGAGTAAGGAGGAAACTCTTATCGATTGGAGTCATGGAACTTCATATCAATTTACTTCCGTCGATATGAAGTGTTGATAATGTGGTCGATATGAATGGGAATCATGCGATCGATGCGAACTCCGTATGGGCGATCGATACGAAGGTGTTAGCCTTTGATCGATACGAAGCCTGTCTTCCCGTGATCCATACGAAGTAGGTTTTTGGCTGATCGATCCACGTCTGATCCTCGATGGACACAAAATTTTTGCACACTTGACTCCAACGAGCTTCTTCCTTGCATAACTAGACCTAACCATTTCATTGCATTTTTGACTTCCTTTCGAAGCTCTTCGATGGAACTATAACTTGATAACATTTAATGAGTCCCAACTCGGATCGATCTCTAAA
Source organism: Allium cepa (assembly GCA_030765085.1). NCBI lineage: Eukaryota > Viridiplantae > Streptophyta > Magnoliopsida > Asparagales > Amaryllidaceae > Allium > Allium cepa. Next base: position 217,587,129 of record CM060946.1, read on the forward strand.
GTTTTGATGGCACGTTTGCAACCATCAGCGATGACGGTTACTCTGGTTGAATTCTAAAGTCTCATCGTTCGAGCACTTTGTTAATCTTTCTAGAATTTTATTAACCATATACAGCACTGCACTACATCACATTCATGCATTTCACACTAGAGTGAAACACAAGACTATTGTTACCTATCGATGGTTTTTGATGAGTTGATTAGCTATGGAACCCGGGAGTCCACAATAATAGGAGGCTCAAAGTCCATCCCCTTTGATAAAGAAGATGCCGGCCATCGCAGCCGAAGTCATAAGTCTAGCTCCGGACGAGCTACCAAGAGTAACCTTCGTTGGAAATCCACAAGATTTCATACCATCCAATATTTCCAAAGATATGTTGGGGAGAATTTATTTGCAGCACGGAATATCATTGAATGATGTCTTGTTACTAGGGCCAAACGATAGTCCACATACTCCTCAGGAAGGGTACACCGCTTTTAATTGATTTTCCTGCACAGCCGGGCCACTCCTACCATTCAATCAATATATTTGGGAGGTGTTATCTTATTTAAGGATTACACCATCATAATTACATCTAAACGGGTATGCTCTGCTGAACAACCTATTCATCGTCTTCATGGAGCACCTTTTTTGGCCCTCAATTCCATAGGAAGTAGGATTCTTGCTCAATGTAAAGAGTCGTGGAGATAATCCCTCTTTCACTTTTTTATAGGGAGTCAGAAAATATCAAATTGTGATTGGGACTTGGACCAAACCTAGCTACTACAAAACCGAGTGGTTCTATGCTTGGTGCCCACTAGGATTCGCTAGACGGCGGCTTGTTAGACGTTAGTGTTGCAATTCCTCTAGAGACCAATTGGTTAACCTCCATTGATACTGATTTTAACGTTGTTTTCTCTTAATAGCTTCAATTCTCAGACCCAAAGGTGCTAAATTTAAGGAAATCATCAGGATCCTCTAGGAGGTGTTGGGTGAGTTTAGAGAGATCGAAGCGGTACTTACGGATGAAAATCTAAGGGCTTTTGGGTTGATTGATGGAGATCAAAGCATAGGGCTTGAAGAATCTCCCAGGGCTGCTTCGGCAAGACAAGCTAGACATAGAGTGCCCAGAATTGTAATTGCTGAGCAAGGTGGCAAAGTGGATACGCCCACTGAAGATGAACCCATAGTCGGGCCCTTAGATAATCCTCAACATTCAGAGGGAAAAAGGAAAGGCAAGGCATTTGGTCATAAGCTTTGTAAGTCTGCGAGACGAAAATCTGTGGTCGTGTCTTTGCCAACTGTCGGTGTTATAATTTCGAAGGCTCCTTCCTCGCACATGGAGAATTCCTTTGAAGGACTTGTTGACATTCCAATCCTGGAATATGCGTCGATCCGGTAAGATATCGAATTGGAAGGGATTTAAAGCACTTTAGATTTAGGGTACTCAAATTTTTACGAGTAGCCAAGGGATTCAGGTTAGCTTTGATAAATTCTAGAGGAGCAATAGAGTAGGAGGCTACAACGTTTGTAGATATATGTATAGTGTTCCGCTGTGTGATCTCTGAGTCAAATGTTGTATTTGAGTTGTAATAACTAGAAAGGTGTTTATAACCATCTAGTGTGTAATGTATAATCTGTTTAACTCTGATAGATGTTGTATACATTGTACTATTTTATGTGATTAATATAATTTATTCGTTCCGCTGTTTGAGATTCTGATGTTGTTTCTTTCTTTCATCTCTATCTTTCTCTTTTCTATGCCTTTCTTTCTTAAAGATGATGTGTCTTTCAGTGGAGAGAAAGACGGGTCGTCACAGTTGGTATCCACTCCTTTGAGTATGGCTGACATAACCCATTGGTCGAGGGATTAATTCATACATGCATACACTTCACAACATCACACGCTCGTTATTCACAAGTTGTCCAATCTTCGAAGATAAGTGGCTTTGCCTTTCTTTTAATTTATCAAATCTGGTGTCGAAGAAACCGTCTATGCTCGGTGGTCTCCGCACTGTACGTGAATTTTTCGGTTCTTACAGGGAACCTCGTAGGTGTGATTTTGTCTATGGACGCCGCTATTCTAGTCAAGAGAGGGATTATTATGACAGAGAGAAAACAAGGGAAAGAGAGAGGACGAGAAAGTGAAAAGGAGAGGCGAGACAGATGCCGCTCCCGATCATGCTTTCCTCCACCCAGGGTTCCGTTGCCACCTTCTAGTTCGGGACACAGACTGTTGCTACCTCGCGCCAACCGGTGCCTCCGGTAATTACAAAATCTGGCGAACATCACCGTACAACCGGGGTGGACATCTTTATCATGGCTTCTTTGTCAATTACAGAGATGATAGGTGAGAGAGCAACTCCGATAGCTCAGTTGAAGAAATATTTTCCAAACGTATGCTTTGAGAGCTTCCATTTTCCTCCAAATTTGATGGTGCTTCCAGATGGAGCAGAAAAAACCGTTCATGATCATGTTTATCACGCTTTTGGCCAATATCAAGAGTGGAAGAAGCCGCCAAAAAAGATTCAGCTGTGGCATTTGAGCGAGCGAAGAAAATTGAAGAGCTTCAAGAAACCATCACCTAAAAGGATCGCATTGTCACAGTGCTCACAAGAGAGAATGATACTTTAAGGAATTCCAAAATGGAGGCCCTAAAAATGGTTGACAATGCCAATAAGGAGTTGGAGCAGATGAGGCAAGAGTGTCTAAAGTTAGCAGATGATATGGGTCACAGGAATGCCATAGTCTCTACTGAAAAAGACAAAGCACTCTAAGAGCTGACAAAGCTTAAAGCCAAATATGACGAAATCATTAAGGAAAAGGATGAAGCAAAAAAGATCGCTCAGGAGGCCTGCGACCAAACTGTGGAGGCTCAGAATGAGCGAGATGCAGCGAAGTTGAAAATCTAGGAGGCCGAGACTAAGGTTGAGGTTGAGGCTAGGGCAGGGGAGACTAGACTCGAGAGTGATATTGAAGATCTCTTGATCACTTATAATGTCAACGTTCTGAAATACAGTGACTTAAGCTGAATCAGCGATTATCCAAATCACTTACATAGTGCCTGGCATCATCTTTTGGCCGATGAGAAGGCAGAACATCATAATGAATTTCTTGATGAATTTGATCTGGAAATCGAATATTGAATGAGGAAGAGAGGAGAGTTCTTCATAATGCCACTATAGCATTTGAGAAAGAAAAGCTCACCACTTAGCTGTGTAGTTAATGCCCCGCTATTACCCCACTACAACCCCGCTATATCTCGTAGCGGATTTCTACCACTATGATTTTTCCATGTAGCCCAAAAATATAGCCTTTCCGCTTTAATCTCCGTATTTCCGCTATATTCCGCTATATTCCGTTATTTACGCTATATTCCGCTATATCTTTTTTAATAAAATGAATTGAAAAATTGCATTTGTACATTATAAAATTATGAAATTAATTTATTTGATTTAATTTTTGATATATTTTTAGAAATGAAAATACTCTAATATTCTACCGAATTCATTTATGTTATATAAAAGTTTTTCGTTTATTTGAAGTATATTCGCACGTGTTTTTAATTAAAATTATTTATGTATTATTTATAATTCAATGGAATGATAATTTTTCATTTAATTACCATTTATATATTTGTAAAAACATTAAGTATGATTTTTATATGCTACTTTAGAGCCATCCACTATATCCCGCTATATCCTCGCTGTATCCCCGCTATGACTTTTTGCACCTCTACCGCTTTGAATCTACCGAGCGTAACTGCACAGCTATAGTACTCGGAGGTTAGAGAGGGCTATGGTGTTGAGCAACATGGTACAAGCTCTGAGATCCCGAAGTCAACCTAGCCTCATTCTACATCTGTGCTTCTGCGATTGATTCTTTTGCCTGTCTGGCCTATGATATGGATCAGCTATAGCTATCTCTAGCCCACGAGAATGTGTCAGTAGGAACTCCGACCCCCTGTCATGAGCCAACCTAAGGAAGGTATTCCAAACACTTCTTGAACTCATTCATAGTATGGAGCAATATCGAAGGAAATCTCTAATATTTCTCTTATCTCCATTCAGTTATAGAAGCATCACCAATCATGCCCTCTACAACCCAAGAACAAAACCAAGAGCTGGAGGCTATCATAACGGAGGCAACGATGACTACCAATACTTCTACAGCTGGGGAAGTTGATGTGAGCTCTTTCACTTTTAACGAGCAAATGATGGATGAGTTCCTAGGCACCCACGTCGATCCACTTTCTGACATGCCATTTGTTATAAATGGAAGTGCATTTGCATCTAACTCTTTGGCTCCGACCGCCAACATTCTGCCTGATATGTAAGTGGCTCGTAACAATGGAATAATGGTGGAAATTAATGTAGAGATAATGGGCGCACCAATAGGTTGCACCGCAAAAGGTGGAATGGAAAATACGACCCGGCTCCTTTACTCATGATCTCTCCAGGTGGTATGATTGTCATTACCGAGGTTCCCCCCGTATCTTCTCACATGGAAAGTGTCCCTGTCCCTCCGACCATGCATTCTAAAAGCATCTCAATTCCCATGAGTTTGGAGGAGGAGACCACAATACTTCCCCCGGCCGGGGATAGGCCCAGCAAAGGCAAAAGCTCGCAGTGGAATCATAGTGGCAGCTTAGATGGGTCGACTCCATAGGAGAAGAAGCATAAGGAAAAGAAGCCCAAGGAGTAGGAATGAATCTTGGCATCCCTTTTTTGGTAGATAATTAGGAACTTTCTTTCTATTCTTGTAGGCCATATATAGATGTGAGTTTGCCCCTTGCTAATTGGATTTTTTTGGCATAGACTCCTTGTATCTATTTTTCTTTTAAAGGATAAATGAAATTATATTTCCTTTTGTTCTTTGCATAACTCCGAGTTCATTCGTTTAAGTGTTGCATCACCCGAGTTTTCTTTCAATATACTTGCAAAGTACAAGTCTCTGGATTGGACTTGTGTTCGGTTGTTAAGTTCCAGAATCATGGCTTCGGGTCATAACCAAACGTCAAGTCGATCGTCACCATTGTACTATCTCGATTAGTAGTTGATGTTGGAGTCTTGCCCCCAGTCCTAGGGATGATTCAAAACAGTAGGATGGTTGTTGCTTTTCACCTTTAACATTTTAGCTTCACTCCATGTAAACTTATTTGCAGAGAGATGAGTTTGAGTGGTGAGGTTACACTCGCTCACTTATTGACAATCGCACCACACTCTAGGGATCGAATTTGCATGTGGGCGGTCAATCACGCCTGCTTAATGTTTGAAGTTACGTCCACATTTTGGGGACTGAAGACATTTTTCGGATGGTTAATCACATCCATTTTAATGATCAGGTCCATGTCCACACTCTAGGGACTTAGATTGATTTGTGGATAGTCAATCACACCTAGTTAAAGTTTATATTTTATTCCACGCTCTGGGGACTTAAAGTTAGTTGTGGATAGTCAGTCACACCCAATTGAAGTTTATACTCCAGTCTGCGCTTTGGGGAAATAGGTTAATCAGTAGATGGTCGATCATATTTGTTTTGAGTTTTAGGATTTCGTTCGCACTTTGGGAACGATAGATTTATCAGGATTGTGGACATTCGGGTCACATCCACCCAGAGTTAACAAGTGAGATCGTTAGATGGACGGGTCCATCCTCTACAAACTTGGACTGAACACGGGAGAAGTCATTAGGTGGATGGATCCACTCTCTTCGAGCACATATTTGTAAGTGTATACTCCAGCTCGCACTTTGGGAGCCGGAGTTAGTTAGAGGATTGTCGTGTATCAATCCTTTTTGGTTTCAGTGTGATGGCTTGCCCCCGAGCTCGAGTTTCACTTAGCAAGTGACTAGTCGTATTACAGTCACTCCCTATTTGAATAAGTCCCACCATAGGATGGAACTTAGCTCTCCATCCATTGTGATGGTCGTATGATGCATTTTAAGAATCACTGCTCTAGCTCAAAGACATGGCATTTTATTGATGAAATAAGAAAGTACGGCAAAGTAAGTTGCCTTATCACAAACTCAAATTTCGAAATGCATGAACAAATTGCAAATGAAAAGCAGACTGAATGAATAAATAAAGCCTGTTATGTGTAGTAGCGAAGAAGACTCTCGATGTTCCAGGCTCTCAGCAAAGTGAGACCATCAATGGTCGATAATTTTAACGTGTCGTCTCCGAGTCTTCATTCAATAACATACCGTCCCTCCCACATTGGTGTCATATGCGATGGGGCCAGGTAAATTTTCTTGAGGATGGATTGCCAAGTTCAAAGGTTCGGGGTCGGACTTTAGCATTGTACAATCGAGCAACTTGACTTCGGAGCGCGGCTGCCCTTAAATCAGCCCCTTCACGTTTCTCATCTATAAGTCCAAAGATTTGGCATGTAATATAGCATTTGTCTTCGGATCATAATAAGTGACATGATGAGAAGGTACTCCGAATTCAACCAGAATGATGACTTTTGAGCCGTAGGAAAGTGAAAATGGAGTGTGATCATCGTGGACTTGTGGTTTGTTCGATATGCCCATGGGGTCATAGGAAGTTCATCGACCCATTTGCCCCTAACCTTTTCCAATCTTTTCTTTAGAATGGACTTTATAACTCTATTAATAGCTTCGACTTATCCATTTGCTTGAGGGTGTGCAGCTGCAGAGAACTTCTTTTTGGATATGGAATCGCTGACAGAAATTCTTGAACTCGACATTATCGAATTTGGCTCTATTATCAGTGATGATGGCATGTGGGAGACCAAATCGATAGATAATGTTGCATACCACAAAGTTGATCACTTTCTTCATTATGATAGCAGCAAGGGGCTCGGCTTTGCCCATTTGGTAGAGCAATCAACTGCAATGATGGCGTAGTTCATGCCACCTTTAGCCAAAGGTAGAGACCCAACAATATCGATGCCCTATATTGCGAACATCCATGGACTGACCATCTAAGTTATTTCAGTTGGCGGGGCTCTTGGAATTCGAACATGTTTTTGACATCTATCACATTTCCTGACATAATCTAATGCATCTTGATTTATAGTCGGCCAATAATAACCGTATCAGAGTACTTTCTTAACAAGAACTTGCCCCTTGGTGTGATCGCTACATTCTCCTTCGTACACATCATGTAATACTCGTTTAATTTCATCGTGGGCAATACACCGGAATAGAGGAACAGAGTACCCTCTTCTATACATGACTCCATTCTAAATAGTGAACCGTGAAGCCTTTTCAAGAACTTGTTTTTTCTCACTTCTATGCTCTGGCAGGGTCCCATGCTCAAGATAGTTCCTGAACGATGTTATCCATGATTCCTTATTAGGTATGGCTTCAAGTACCCAGTCGGTCTCCGTTTGATCAATACTTGGGGAAGATAGTGTCTCAACGGGAATGAGTCTCGTTTTCTGTGCCTAACTAGTGCTGGCTAACTTTGCCAAGAAATTGGCCTTCTGATTGTGTTCTCAGGTATGCAACAGATGGCATAACAATTGAACCGATTCAATATTTCCTGGATATGAGAAAGATAAGCAGCCAGTCTCCAGTCTTTGGCCTGGTATTCCCCCCGAACTTGGCACATGACCAATTGAGAATCGCAGTAAACCTCCACATTAGTAATTCTTAAATCTTTGGCAAGCCTTAGTCCGGCAAGCAGGGCTTCGTATTCGGCCTCATTATTGGTCGCACGGAAATCGAACTCCAAAGCATAGCATATAGATCGGCCTTCAGGAGTTTCGAGCACAACCCCAGTGCCTGAGAAGTGTTAATTTGATGCGCTATCAGTATGTAGCTTCTAGACATATTTGGGATATTGACTGGTTTTGGGCAAGTCCTACGGGATAGTGAATTCGACGATGAAGTCTGCTAGGACTTGTCCTTGAATAGCTCGCCTTGGTGTGTAAGTGATGTCGAACTGACTCAACTCGATATTCCACTTGAGTAACCTACCAGACGTCTCATGCCGCGTAAGGACCTATCGTAATGGCTGGTTGGTGTAGACAATGATAGGATGAGCCTAGAAATAAAGATGAAGCTTCCTTAAGCTAATGACAAGATAGTAAGCTAACTTCTCTAACTTTGGGTAATTTCTCTTTGCTCTGGTCAGTCGTTTGCTGATGTAATAGACTGGCCATTGTATCCGGTCCTCTTCTCAAACCAAAGCAGCACTAATTGCATTTTCTGACACCACCAAGTGGATGTACAATCTCTCATGATCAATAGGCTTTACCAGAATGGGTGGTGTGGATAGGTGTTGGACCAGTGCTCAGAATGAGGCTTCACACTCTATAGTCCATTCAAAGTTCTGTTTCCCTTTTCTGATTAGATTGAAGTAGGGAATGCCTTTGTAGGTGGATTTTGAAATAAACCTACTTAGTGCTGCTACCTTCCCATTGAGGCTCTGAACTAGCTTTATAATCCTTGGAGTCTCAATATTTCTAATTGTCCAGATTTTCTCGAGATTGGTTTCAATCTCCCTAGCATTCACAATGAATCCAAGGAACTTTCTAGACACGACCCCAAAGTGACACTTCAATGGGTTGAATTTCATTCTATACTCTTGGAGGATGTTGAACATCGTTTCCAGGTCTTTGATATGGATAATCATGACTTCACAAGCATGTCGCCTACATATATTTCCATAGTTTTCCCGATCTGGTTAGAAAACATTCGATTGACTAGCCGTTGGTAAGTTGCTCCAGCATTTTTGAGTCCAAACGGGATGACTTTGTAGCAGTAAAATCCTAGATCGATGATGAAGTTAGTGTGCTCCTGATTGGGCAGGTGCATGGGAATCTGATTGTAGCCGGAATGTGTATCCATAAAAGATAAGAGCTCATGTCCGACTGTTGAGTCTACAAGTTGATCAATACGGGAAGTGGAAAACTGTCCTTAGGGCAAGCTTTATTCATGTCTAAGTAGTCAATGCAAGTTCTCCATTTTCTGTTAGGTTTTTTGACAAGTACAGGGTTGGAGAGCCAATCTAGATATAATGAATCTCGGATAAACCCATTCGACCTGAGTTTATCTATCTCTTCCTTTAGGGTGGACGATCTCTTTGGATCTAAACCACACCTTTTTTGCTTGACTGAGACATGCCGCGGGTCAATATTCAATGTTTGGCTCGCGATGTCCGACGAGATCCCATATATGTCAGAGTGCGTCCAGGAAAACACGTTGAGGTTTGCCTGGAGAAATTCAATCAAATCCTCCTTCATCTGTTGGCTTAGCTGAGATCCAATCTTTATCATTCTAGAATTGTCATCATTATTGATCGGAACATCGATCGTCAGCTCTACCGGAGAAGCCTAACTATTTGTGACTTCATCCTCTCATTCATTATCTCTAGGGTCAAGATCTCTTGGGAATTGGTTGTGGTACCCGGGCCTTATCCCATGCGTTAACTGTCAATTATCTGCAAAGTGGATACTGGGAGATTCCTCTACGCCCTCTTCCTTCTCTTTTTGCTACGTCTCTCGTAACTCAACAATATAACACGTCCATCCAGCAGCCTGGTATCCCTGAACAACTCCGACTCCATTGTTGGTAGGGAATTTCAAAGTTAGATACCAAGTGGAAATAGAAGCCCTGAACTCAGCTAAGGCCGGTCGGCCCAAGAAAGCGTTGTATAGTGAGTCAAAATCCAATACAATAAACTGCAATATTAGGATTCTCTAGTACCCTCTAATTCCCAACTCCATTGGTAACTCCACCATCCTAGTGGGTATAGTCGCACTTCCATTGAAGCCATGAATACAAGATTGGCATGGCTTCAAATCTTTCACTTCCATCTTTATTTGATCATAGGCTCACTTAAAGAGTATGTTCATTGAACTTTCACTATCCACTAAGATCCTCTTCGTCCAAGTAGGACCTATCTAAGTTGAAATGAATAGTGGATCAATGGTAGGAGCTTTGACTCTGTCGGCATCCCTGTCTCGGAGAACAATGTCGTCTGTCATCGTATTCTGTTGTTTGGCCGAAGCCCCGTCTGAAAGTCACTATGCTCCGATACCAAATGAAAGTATGTGCTATAGGATCGTGTAATATGGATAAACTACTTGTGTGGAATAAAGCAATAAAGTAAATGACACCAAAGATTTTTATACTAGTTCGAACTCTTGTTCTACATCCAAACCCTGACTCCTTCTGGGATTAAACTAGCAACCCTTACTTAACCCGGAGGAATAGGTTTACACCGCCTGAGCAACCGAATAGGACTTCTACCACCTAAGCAACCGAATTGGACTTCTACCGCTTAAGAAACCGAACAGGACCTCCTATACAAACAGAAAAGTTATTTCTGTCTGAGTATGCTCTTGACTAGTACTAATAAGTCAATAATGTACAATCTTCCTATAATCTTCTCCTTTATGATATATAGTGCAATGTGCTTGAGAAATGTGGAAGATAAAGTGATCAATGATCAAAGATTGTATACAGTTTGAGCGTAAATTGTAAATAGAATAATAGAAAAAATTTAAGAATATTTAAATCAGTTATATTTTTTTATTTATTGAATTCTGAAATCTATTTATAGAGATCATATAGTTGCAATTATTCATAAAAGATAGTATTGAAAAGGAATATGTGTAACTGTTGATTTGAAGAAGTTTCTCTTCGATGAAGAGAAGTGTCTTTTCATATAAATAGCTATTGAAAATATTCAGCCGGCTGAAATAATAACTTAGCCTTCTGAATTTGGTAAAATGTAAAATAGCAAATAAATAGGCAAAATTTGGCCTAATTTAGCCGGCTGAATGAAACATTCAGCCGGCTGAAACTTCATGTCAATTTATGAGAAGTTTCAACATTCAACCGTCTGAATGGTATTATCCAGCCGGCTTTGCTCTGATACCAAATGAAAGTGACTGTGCTATAGGATCATGTAATATGGATAAACTACTTGTATGGAATATTAAGTAAATAATTAAAGTAGTAAAGTAAATGACACCAGAGATTTTTATACTGGTTCGTACTCCCATTTTACATCCAGTCCCAAACTCTTGGAATTAAACTAGCAACCTTCACTTAACCCAGAGGAATAGGTTTACACCGCCTAAGCAACTGAACAGCTTCTACTGCCAAAGCAACCGAATAAGACTTCTACCGCTTGAGCAAACGAAGAGGACTTCCAATACAAAAAAATTTTTTGTTTCTGACTATGCTCTTGAATAGCATTGATAAGTCAATAATGTTAATACCCTAGGTATTGATTTTGATGAACAACCACATAAATATTACTACTAACGTATCACTAAGTTATGCAGTCATATCAGATATATTATGGATACATTTACAAAGTTAAACAAGAATACAGTGAAAGTAAATGAATCATAAAAGAAGGTTAATCGGAGAAATTGAAGAACAAAACCCAATTAGAGAAGAATGCTGAAGGTTAAAGGTGTTTGAAGTGATGAGGAGTTGGTTGAACCTTAGAATATCTTGTTAAAGATCTCATGGCAATTATACTTGAAGATCATCAACCATTGACTTCAATCTAATCACAAAAATCCAAAAATATAGTAATTTCAAATGCTAAAAATTTGCCATACTTATTAGTGTTGTTGTTCATTTTGCAACACACCCATGTCGACATGGGGGTAGGGGATGTCGACATGCTAGCCGTTTTTCAGAATTTCAAATTTTAAATGTAGAGACATTTCCCTCCACCTCTTCACCAAAAGACACGTCTCTTCAACCACTATATATTGGCCTCTGAAAACGAATTTTAACATCACGAATTCTTATTTTCTTTTACTCCTCCAAACATTTGCAAAAGAAATCCATTGCATACTCTTTCAATTTCCTTGCATATCGATATTGTTTCAATCCAATTCTTCACTGATTTGCAAACCACACAATATTAGAGAGTTGTACTTTAATTCACATTATTCTCTCTCTTATTTCATCCTATTCCCCAAATAATTCAAAGATATATTGCCATTGGAGGTCTATGGGATCATTGTACCGAATCTGCAAGAATCTATATTGAAGATATGGCTACTTGCCATAGTTTGTTGTTGGTGATAAGGAGAAGGTGTTTTTCTATCCTGTGAAATCAAGAGGGTGTGACTTGTAGCCCGTGAAACTAAGATTGTAAAGGTGTTCTTTCCATCCATGAAAAACAAGCGATTATAGTGGAATTCTACACGATAGAGTGCAGGACTGGATGTAGGATTGGTTAACTCGAACCAGTATAAAAATCCAGTGTTATTTACATTACTGCATTTTATTTTATTACCTACTTATTCTCTGATTACTTCTTTTTTATTACAATTTAAGTAAATATAGTTTTATATTCATAAGTAAGTAGTTAATACACATTTCACCACTTCTAGTGTCTGAATAGCCTTAAGATCCGACATTGTATTGTAGCCACTCTAGTTTCCAACATTTGGTATCAGAGCATTGGTTTTCAAAAATTCATAACTTGGTTTTTGAAAAGTATAAATGGCTAATGACACTATTAACATATTTTTTAACACTCTTGTAGAAGGGCAATCTACCACTCGACCCCCTCTATTTGATGGCAGTAGTTATGCATATTGGGCTTGTAGGATGAAATGTTATTTACAGTCTAATAATTTGGATATTTGGAACATTACCCAAATAGAGTACAAAGAGCCTTAAACTGAATATTCAAAATGGACATTAGACCAAAAGACACAAGCACTTAATAACTCTAAGACCATAAACATTTTATTTTGCTCCTTAGATAGAAATGAATATAATCGAGTGTTTATTTGTAATTCTGCATATGAAATTTGGAGAACACTGCAAGCCACACATGAAGGTACCAGTAAAGTAAAAAAAATAAAGATATCTATGCTCACTATCCAATTTCAACTCTTTTAAATGAAACCAAATGAGTCTATTTCTGATATGTATTCTTGATTTCAAGATATAGTACATGCATTAATATCATTTGGAAAGAAAATTACCGAAGAAGACCAAGTCAGAAAGATCTTGAATTCACTTCCTAGTGAATGGGATCAGAAGACTCTAGCATTCGAAGAAGCTAATGATATTAGTACTATGAAAATAGAAGATTTAATTGGTAACCTAATGTCCTATGAAGTAAAGTTGCAGATTAGAAAAGAGAATCAGGTAAATGAGAAGAAATCACTAGCACTCAATGCTATGATCGACAAAGATGAACCAGACGATGATGCTTTAGATGATGATATCGAGTTTATGACCAAGAAGTTCAAGAAATTCATAAAGTATTGGATAACAAACAAACTTTGAAAAACTAATAACAATAATTCTAGAAATGTTGTTAAGTGTTTCGAATGTGATAAACCCAGTCATTTGAGAAGAAAATATCCCAAACTGAAGAAATGAAAGTCAAACACTTACAATAAGGAGAGGAAATAAGCATTTAATGCAAAATGGGATGATTCAAATACGTAATCAAGTGATAGTGATTCAGAAACATAAAATGCCAACATATGCTTCATGGCAAAGGATGACCAGGTATGGAATTCTAATAAAGAAATTACTAATGTTTTAAATGATATGTATAAGGGATATGATATGCTAAGGAAAGAGTACAACAATAGTTTGGTAGAGATGGATATATCAAAAATATTGAATGAAAGGTTAACTGAAGAAAACAATGTCTAAAAGATGAAATTGAAAGACTTAATGGGTATAATGATGAAAAGGATTTGACACTTGGAAGTTTTGAAGAACTAAAAAGTGAAAATGAATCCTTAAAATTAGAAAATATTTCAATGAAGTCACAGATCACTGATCTAAATGACAAAATAACATCTTTGAACAATGTTATTCTTAAATCTAATAAGGATTTTGACAAAATGAATACCGATGTTGATAATTTTAACAAAGGGAAGGAAAATCTAGAAAAATTATTACATATATAATCACATTAGGAATAAACATGGACTTGGATACACCCTTAAGGCTAAATCAAAGAAAAATAGTATTCAAAATATTAAGTTTGTCAAGGCTACCAAGTACAAATCAAAATCTAGGAAATTAAAGTTACAACCTCCAAATAGATTCATTAATTTATAGGTTCCAAAAGGTTGGATGATGCTGAAAAAGAAAAATATATTGATAATTTTATTAATAAGGTTCATTCATCTGATGATTATATTTTGAAAGGACATTCAAACTCTTTATGGGTTTGGCATCCTAAAACTAAACCCCATGGAACCCAGAATAAATAGGGTACGAGTATGCATATTTTATAATTTTTCAGGTACCAAACAATGTATATCAGATAGGAGATGCTCAAATCATACGACAAGAAATCTACTGAACATTGAATAAATTTGAAAAGGATTTTTTATTAGCATCGGCAAAGTCGATAGCCCTAAAACTCATCTTATTGTTTGATAAGTTTATTTCATGTTTTGAACTGATTTTTCCTCTCATGTATTTTATTTATAAGCATTTATCTCTACATACAAACTCTATATATTGTATAGTAGTGATTTAAGAGACTCTTTTACGCCCTTTTTTGTTGATGACAGAGGAGGAGAAAGGGTATAAATATACTAGGCAAAATGATAGGGGGATTGCATAAAGTTAGGGGGAGACAAATATAAAAGTATTATATTTTATCTCTCGAATATTTATATAGTTGCCATCATCAAAAGGGGGAGATTGTTAGTACCGTAGATATTGATTTTGATGACAATAACCATATAAATATTAATACTAACGTATCTATGAGTTATGCGGTCATATCAAATATATTAAGGATACATTTACAAAGTTAAACATGAATACAGTAGAAGTAAATGAATTATAGAAAAAGGTTATCAGAGCAATTGAAGAACAAAACCCAATTAGAGAAGAATTCTGAAGGATAAAGGTGTTTGAACAGATGAGGAGTTAGTCGAACCTTAGAATATCTTGTTAAAGATCTTATGGAAATTATACTTGAAGATCATTAACCATTGACTTCAATCTAATCACAAAAATCCACAAATATAAAGTAATTTGAAATGCTGAAAATTTGCAACACTTATCAGTGTTGCTGTTCATTTTGCAACACACCCATGTCGACATGGGGGGTAGGGGGATATCGACATTCTAGCCGTTTTCCAGAATTTCAAATCTTGAATGAAGATACATTTCCCTCCACCTCTTCATCAAAAGACACGTCTCTTCAACCACCATAGAAAGGCCTTTGAAAACGGATTATAAAATCAAGAATTCTTATTTTCTTCTATCCTTCTTCTCCAAACATTTGCAAAAGAAATCCATTGCATACTCTTTAAATCTCCTTGCAAATCGATACCGTTTCACTCCAATTCTTCACTAGTTCGCAAACCACACAATATCAGAGAGTTGTACTTTAATTCACACTATTCTCTCTCTGATTTCATCCTATTCCTCAAAGAATTCAAAGATATATTGCCATTGGACGTTTATAGGATCATTGTACCGAATCTGCAAGAATCTATATTGAAGATACGACTACTTACCATAGTTTGTTATTGGTGATAAGGAGAACTTCTAGCCTATAAAATCAAGAGGGTGTGTCTTGTAGCCCGTGAAACCAAGATTGTAAAGGTGTTCTTGCGACCTATGGAAAGCAAACGATTATAGTGAAATTCTGCACAATAGGGTGCATGATTGGATGTAGGATTGGTTAATCCGAACTAGTATAAAAATCAAGGTGTTATTTACATTACTGAATTTTACTTTATTACTTACTTATTCTCAGATTACTTTTTTCTGTTTGCAATTTGAGTAAATACATTTTTATATTCATAAGTAAGTAGTTAATACACATTTCACCTCTTCAAGCGTTTGAATAGCCTTAAGATCCAACATTATGTTGTAGCCATTCCAGTTTCCAACAAACAATGTACAATCTTCCTATAATCTTCTCCTTTATGATATATAGTGTAATGTGCTTGAGAAATGTGGAAGATAAAGTGATCAACGATCAAAGATTGTATGTAGTTTGAGTGGAAACTGAAAATAGAATAATAGATAAGGATTCAAGAATATTAAAATCAGTTATTTTTATTTTTGTTTATTGAATTCTGAAATCTATTTTGAAGATTAAACAGTTTCAATTATTCGTGAAAGATAGTATTGGAAAGGAACAGGTGCAACTGTTGATTTAAAGAAGTTTCTCTTCGATGAAGAGAATTGTCTTTTCATAAAAATAGCTATCGTAAATATTCAGCCGACTAAGATAATAATTCAGCCTTCTGAATTTGGTAAAATCAAAAATAGCAAGGAAATAGGCAAAATTTGGCCTAATTCAGCCAGCTAAATGAAATCAATCAGCCGGCTGAAACTTCATGCCAAATTATGAGAAGTTTCAGCATTCACCGTCTGAATGGTATTATTCAGTCGGCTGAATACTATTGACAAACAAAAGTTACCATAGCTTATTTGGTTAGAGCACTTTCCTTCTAAACTAGTGACCCGGCTTCAAGTCTTGCTCCATGCAATTTTTTGAAAACTTTATTTTTCATTTAAATATAAATGTATATGTGTGTATATCATTTTGAGAATATTTTAACATTTGTAAACTCAAGACACGACACTCTATGACTAATAATACTTTGTTTGTCACCTTCGTCTTGTCTTTATCGTGTATATCTCTTCTTATATCTCTATGAACTTACTTTCATCCTTTTTTTACCGTGTACCTTCATTTGTCTGCCTCTTTTTTATGCTCATGTACCTATAAATTAGCTTAAAGATTCTTTGGCGTAATTGTATAGTTGTTGTCATTAAAATCCAAAAATTGAGGTTCTAACACCATGTTCCAAGTTACTGCAACATTTGAAGCTCGCATGCCTAATAGAGATGGCATACGACTCCATTTTACTCCAGCTCTGTTCCGCTGGATGAGGACAACCACTAACAGTACTAATCACTAACTTTCCCCAAGTACGTGCGAGTTCCTTCGGCCTAACCTAATTTGGTATTTGATTTTGATTTGATGGGCCCGCACCTCCTGCCTGCGGCGCTCGAACGATCTGCTCCAACTTACTTTCTTGGTTCAAATTCTCGATAATATCCTATAGATGATGACACTCGTTCATGTTGTGGCCATAACTATTGTGAAATCTAAAAATCTTCCCAGTCTGAATCTGTTTCTCTGATGATTGCTTCAGAGAAGGTTTCCTATGTTGGATGGTATTACAAGTTTGCAAGTACACATTTTCCAAGGATGTATTTGAAGGAGTATAGGTGCCAAACATGGGAGCTCTATATCACGATCCGTGATTCTGATCCCGCTTCTTACCCTGATTTCCACTACTTTTCTACTGATTCTGCTTATTCTGTATATTTAACTGCACCTTTCTGAAACTCTCCCCTATTTGTTTCACGGTCACATTGTTTTGTATTCCTTCCACACCGGGATCTACATCATCCTTTTTCCTGGACTGTTTTGCATCCTCTCTTCTCAAGAACCGTGCCACCTTGGAATAGAAATAGTCTATTAATGTAGCTGGTTTTCCGGCTAACCAGTTGCAAATTCAGAATCGAGATCGATTCCCCTAGTCGGTGCCATCAAAATTGAATTGTCGTTAGTGCTACTAACCTCAGCGCATGCAGCGTGGAACCTCTCCAGTAACATCTGAGTGTCTCTTCGGGAGCTTGAGTGACACTGGACAAGGTATTAACATCTTTAGGCCCTATGACATGCATGCGAAACTGCTCGACAAGCTTCGTAACTAACTGGTCGAAACATGAAATAGATTGGGGTGGCGGGCGAGTAAACCACATAGTCACGATGTCCCATGGGGAGATTGAGAAACTTCAGCAATTGACCACATCATCAGCCCATGCGACATTCATCAACCATTTATACTTTAGATTGTGTTGGTTAGGGTCAGAGCTCCATTCATAAACAAGTAGAGTTGGCATACCGAATCGCCGAGGCGGTTTAGCGTAGAGGATGTCATCAGTGAAAGGGGTATGACTCCGGGAGATTCCCTAGTCATCATTGGTGAGGCCTTGGCTTTCACGGATCATTTGACGGATCATTGCCGGGATGTATGGCATTTGGACATTCTGGGCATGCTGGGCCAAGGAGTGGTAGGGTTCCACAATGAGAGGATGTACCAAGTGCAATCGATGGTCCATACCTCGCCTACTTGGCTCTAGGTTTCCAGGAACATAAGGCTCAGAAGTATAATCACGTAGGCGATGGTTCAGATCCGTTTGGTTTCGAATGTCAGCTCCTAACACGATGTAGGGTAGAAACACGGTTGTTAATAGTGTGATAGGGAACTGTTTCTCCCCGAGAGGAGGGGCCGGTCTGGTGGCTGGTTGATGCACCAACTCTCGCTTGTTCAAGATTCAAAGTGCGCTGATGTCCGGTAGCCTGTGTATAGCTTCCATCTAGTCGTGGGCACGTGAATTTATGATTATAATCAGAGGAAGCTGAACTTTCAGTAGATGAGTCGGAAGCCTGATCCCTTTTGGATCTCCTTCATCTTTCATGGTTCAGCCGATCGCTTAACTCCACGTTAGCATGGAGTTGTTGGGTAAGCATTGGCGGCTTTGAGTCAGCTCTTGCATCAGTAGCTGGAACTCCTCTATGGTGACAGGGCCTTGTGGATCTGAAGGTCCAGCATCGTTCTAGTCTATAGAGGGAAGTTGTGTGGGATTCTACCTATCCCGTCCTTCTGGATTTGCAGCGGTTGAGGTAGTTCTAGTAGCGACCATAGTAAATAAAGAAGTTCTCTCCTAGACTTGGTGCAAATCGAAATAGGATGGAAGAACTTTTAGGCTTGATCTGGATCTTCTCCTTAGATTCTTGCAATCCAATATCGGCAGTAGATCCAATGAGCAGGAGAAAAGCTAAGTTTTCTCAGTGAAAGCGCCAAAGTGTTTGTACCAAAATTGGGCACACACTCTTCGGATGTGTTTGAAGTGAGAAAATAACGAAAGTAAATGTAAAATGAGGCAGATCTAACAAACACACCAATCAACAGATAAGAAAAAAATGCAGAATCACGCAAATTTAGAGTGGTTAGACGTATTGCCTACGTCCACTATGAAATGATTAATGTTTATTGAATTTGACTTACTGGTTACAAAAGATTTAAAACAGTATAATTGAAGTACAATAACAATTTTGGCAGAGTATCGATGCAGAGAGGCCAAAAAGTCCCTTTTCTATAGGTCTAGGGTCACTATTTATAGGTGTAGGCGGGAAATATCTCGTCCAGATCTCGAAGGACTTCTTCTCTTGCATGGATGGGCCCACGGGATCGAGTTCAGGTGATTTCGGCTCCATCCATGATCAATACATATCCAATTAGTATCGATCAAAAAATGGTCATTTTGGATAGAGATCGATCATGGACATTCTTGAGGTAGCATGCATGTTCTGTAAAAATTTGGTGGCATTTGGACTTGTAGATTGTGAGATATGATCGATGCAAGTTTGGATTTGCCATGTTCGTATCGATACCACTTCGTATCGATGTCTTCATATCGATGCTAGAATGTGTCGATCAGGGTGACATGGCGCTATGTTCTAAGATCGATCCACTTTCCATGCTAGTGATTGAATCTTCCAGTTTTACATGTATTGTTCATATCGACCCATAATTTCCTTTGGTATAGTCCTATTGAACCTTATTTCGTATCGATGCTGAAGTTATTTCGTATCGATAGCTTAATGGTCACTTCGTATTGATAGATGCATGATCTCTTTGTAACGATCATAGAGTAGTCGATTTTGTATCGATGATGCATGGCCCCCTTTCTTATCAATTATTAATAATTGATACAAACCATGTGGGTGAAAGAACGGTACAGAAAGTGTATTCATAGGACCGATACGAAGTGTCGCTTGTTGATGGACTCGAACTGTTGTTAACATGATGGATATGAACCAGCTTCAGTTCGATGGATACGAGCTAATGGCCGCATGGGGACAAAAGAAGGTCTTGTGAAGGGAGGAATACAGACTTGCATGCATATGAATGGTGTTGATTTTCTTGACCTTGATCGATCAATATCTTGAAGACTTGAACACACGAACTCCCATTGAAATGAAATTTGAAACGTTGGCTTTTACAGCTTTGCTTGTCGTGTCATATAGATTCTAGCTCGATCCAGATTCGGACCAAATTTGTCAGTATCCATAGTGATCCTATGTATAATCGATTTTTGGGATATATTGTCCTTGGTCTCTAGTCAAATGCTTGTTGTCACAGCGTTGGCAAAAGGCGGGATAACATAAAGTATATATAACAAGTCGATGATTTTGAGTAAAGCATAAAGTTTATGTATTTTCCTTGTTGATTAAAAGGTTTCAAATCGATATAAGATGAAAAGGGTTTTCAAAAAAAAAATTGAGTAGTTAAATCTATGTAAAATGACTCAGATATTAGAATATCAGATGGGACTCCTATATGGTCGCGCCCTATACTTTAGCTATTGGGCCTTGATAATTTAGTCCAAAGTTCCAGTGTATAGGGCTTTGTCATAGATAAGACTAAAATTATGATTACACATAGAAAGTAAT
Organism: Allium cepa; assembly: GCA_030765085.1. Classification (NCBI taxonomy): domain Eukaryota; kingdom Viridiplantae; phylum Streptophyta; class Magnoliopsida; order Asparagales; family Amaryllidaceae; genus Allium; species Allium cepa. The sequence continues at coordinate 217,607,598 of CM060946.1, forward strand.
ATATGTCTATATACAGATAGGTTATTAGTGAGCCTGCAAAACCATTAGGATCAAGTGACCTTGGGGATGTTAAGGATTGACCGTCTAGAAGAGGAGTATTTAACAGATAGTTATTGACAGACCATCTAAAAGAGGAGTATTTAATAGACAGTTAAGAAAGACAGTCCAGAAGAGGAGTGTCTAATAGGTGTTAGATTATTTTGATTATATTGTTTGGTAGGCCCGAGTCAGCCAAAGGTTAGCAAAACCACAGTGTTCAGATAGATAGTCCATTTGTTTCCTGATACGTAAGTTTACATAATAATAATGCTTTATAGATTAAACCAGTTTTGGTTGTGGGATTACGATATGCAAATGGCATGTTTTAGAAGGATTTTAGTGATGGAAAACCCGTTCTGCTAAACGACGTGGTCTTTCTTAATATCAAGTGACCGAGATGTATAGTATTATTCACACCAGGCTTTATGTCTGACTCGAAGTTTATATTTTCCCGTTAAACTCTTGGTGCTCAAAATTAATTTGAGTAGGCTGAGGGTTAAGGTATGCAGGTTTAGTAGGATGGTGAATAAACCTACTAAAGACAAACAAGAGGCTGACGGATAGCTACTTAGGAGTTGCAGTTTTATTTTGTTTATGTATTTCCACTATGTTTGTTTTAAGTCGGTTATGACTATTTAGTGACTCTGATCAACCAAGAGGCATCATCATATTTCACTCTAGGCGTTTTTATGTAATAATTATTTTATTTGAACTTGGGAAAACGATGGGATTGCGTAATTTGAATATGGAATAAGTTTTGGAAATGTAATTAAAAAGTTGTTTTTGAAATCTGTGATTTTGTTTCATATTCATGTGACTCTGATATTATGGATACCATTATTATTACCATATTTGGTTTCTAGAAGTTAATACTATGGGTGACTACAGTATCTGTAGCGCTTTGCTTTTGGCCTCCAGAAACGGGATGTTACAACTTGGTATCAAAGCATAATTTATGAAATACTTTAACCAAAAATGATTTTTGAAAACATAATCTTTAGGAATTGGAGTTAAGTTCGAGGTATAGGGTAACGCTATAGTAAAATATTTGTATTTGTCATATATTAGTGTACGCTTTATCTCTAGTCTCCTATCTCTATTAGGTAATTCTTCTATATCTCACGAGGTATGAACATAGATATGGACACAAGAAGAGGCAGGGTTAACCTTGGAGGCGATAACACCACCACCAATGGAAATAACCGACCCAATACGAGGAGGACTCAAGGTCAAGCTCATGCTGAGAATGTTGGTGCTGGGATCCTGTAAGTGGATATGGGAGCTATGTATCAATTTTTTGCGAACATAATGCAAACTGGAATTACTGCTGGAATGGTTGGAGGAAATGCAGGAGGAGAAGTTCAGGAAGCTTCAGATGTTAACCATTATACTAACTTGAATAGAGACTATGATGGGCTTAGAAGGAAGCCGTTTATTGGAACAGAGGATGCTATAGAAGTGGAGAACTAGTTGCTGCACTATGAAATGATATTTTCTAACTTAGGGCTCAATGATGAGCAGAAGAGGAGACTTGCGTCGAGGAAGCATCAATGAGCAGCTTTAATTTGTTGGAATAATGTATCGGCGGGAGTAAATAAAGATGAGATGACCAGGGCGGAGTTTAGGAGAAGGGTTCTCGGAAGGGTGGAGCAGCGGAGAAAAGGAAGTCTGAAATGGTTTGTTACAAGTGTGATAAGAAAGGCCACTATGCTCATCAGTGCCGAACAAGCAAAGGAAAGAAGGCTGCTAAGAAGAAAGGCATTAGGTGTTTCAATTGTGATCAAGTTGGGAACAATAAAAACCAGTGCAAGGAGCCTGCCAAGGATGGGAAGGGCCAGGTGTATGCATTAGAGCCTGCTACTTCGAAGCCAACGGTGCAGGAGAAAGGAAAGGAAATTTTAGGAGGTACGCTTCAGATCCATGATTTGTCTATTAGAGTTTTGTTTGATACTATTGCATCGCATTCTTTTATATCTCGTTGTTTGGTAGACAAGCTTAACCAACAACCCACATATTTAGTTACTTTCTTAAGATCTGCAAATCTGATAGTATAATATGAGACACTTGGGATGAAGTGTGACCACTTATAATTTGATTTGTTAGATCATACCTTTGTTTACAGTTTGCTTGTGTTTGGCTTTGTAGAGTTTGGTATTATGTTGGGTATGGATTGGTTAAGTGAGTATGATGCTAGGATGTTTTGCCAGAATAGGAAAATATCACTTAGACACCTCGACTGTACTGATTGGATAATTTATACCATAGAAAATCCTAGTTGTGAGGTGAATGCTTTGTTGGGTGTAGTGGAGCTAGAAGACAAGTTGAATTGCGTTTTCATGGTTAGAGAATTCGTTGATGGCTTCGAGCCAGTAGTAGGATTACCATCGTAATGAGCCATTAAATTTCAGACAGATTTGGTGCTTGGAGCAAAATCGGCGAGTAGGCTGCCAAGTAGGATGACACCTACAGAGATGAGAGAGATGAAGGTGCAGTTGGTGGATTTGGAAAGGAAGAATTTTATCAGGCCTAGTAGTTCACCTTGGGGAGCAGCAGCAGTGTTTGCTAAGAAGCCAGACGGATCATTGAGGTTATGTATTGATTATCGGAAGTTGAATGAGAAGACGATAAAGAATCAATATCCATTGCCAGTAATTGATGATTTGTTTGATTAGTTGAGTGGAGCCAAGGTATTTTCTTAGTTGGATATGGCTACAAGTTTCCATCAGCTTAGAGTAGCAGAAGATAGTATACCTCTGATGGCGTTTAGGACCAGATATGGATCGTACGAATGATTAGTTATGCTATTTGGACTAACTAATGCACCGGCATTCGTTATAGACTTGATGAACTGAATCTTCAGAGAGCACTTGGATTGATTCGCGTCGGTGTTCATAGATGATATTTTGATATACTCTAAGGATGAGAAGAAGGATGAAGTTCATCTTATAGTATTTATTAAGACTTCGAGAGAATATTAACTAAAGGCGAAGCTTTTGAAGTGTCATTTCTGGAAGAAGAATGTCAAGGTTTCCTGGCCATGTTGTCTCAGAAAGAGGATTGGCATTCGGTCCAGATAAGATCGAAGCTGTTAATAATTAGAGAAGGCCATAGACAGTGACTAAGACTAGAAGATTTCTTGGATTGGCTGGATATTATCGGAGGTTCATTAAGGATTTTTAAGGATAGCAGCACCAATGACCAAGCTAACGCGAAAGGATATGAATTTTGTGTTGACTGATAAGTGCAAGGTAGTATTTTAGAGCTTGAAACATTTATTGATCCATGCACTTGTATTTGTTGTTCCAGAAGGAAATCAGGATTTGGTAGTTTATACAGATGCATGTGGGATAGGATCAGGAGTTGTACTAATGCAGAGAGGTAAAGTGATTGCTTGTGCTTCTAGACAGCTTAGACCACATAAGTTTAGATACCCGACCCATAACTTGGAGTTAGACGCTGTTACTTTTGCTTTGAATGCATGGAGACAATACCTCTAGGGAGAGAGGTTTGAACTTTACATGGATCATACGTCATTGTCTTACTTGTTCTCTCAAAAGGAGCTGAACATAAGGCAGTAGAGATGGTTAGAGTTCTTAGCCGCTTATGATTTCGGTATTGAGTACACACCAAGGAAGGGCAACAAGCTTGCAGATGCACTTAGTAGGAAGCATCAGAATGCAGTGTTGGATATGATAAAAGAATGGAAATTCTTAGAAGTATTTGTCGACTTGTAGAGTGTAGAGGAGATCCAAGGCTAGGTCTAGTGGTGAATCCGCTATGTTATCTTATTTAGAAGTCCGACCGAAATTGATGGAGAAGATTGCTTCTAAACAGGAAGAGGACCCAGTGTTAGCTGAAAGTATCAAGAAGTTAAAGGATGGAACAAAGAGCGATGACTTGAAGGATTTCAGTCTTGACCAAAGTGGGTGGTTGAGAAAGAAGGGTAGATTACATGTTCCAGATATGGGGGACATAAGGAAGGAAGTTTTGGAGGAATGCCATCGTTCAAAGTTCATTATTTATCTAGGAGGAACGAAGATGTATCGGGATATGAAGAGATGTTTCTTCTAGGAAGGAATGAAGAGGGATGTAGGCTTATGGGTGAAACAGGGTTTAAATGATCAACAAGTGTAAGCCAAGCATCACAAGCCAAGTGGCTTGCATCAACCATTGGATATTTCGGTATGGAAGTGGGATTCTATTTATATGGATTTCATAGACAGGTTGCCGAGTTCTAATAGAGGAAATAAATGTATTTGAGACATAGTGGACAGGTTGACCAAGTGTGCCCATTTCATTCCCATAAAGGCAGATAGGACGGCACATGTATTGGCTAAGTTATTTGTGAAGATGTGGTTAGACAGCATGGAATCCCTAGTAGTATTGTTAGTGATAGAGATTCCTTATTCACTAGCGAGTTCTGGAAGAGTCTACAGGATAGTTTAGGAACCAAGCTCAAGTTGAGTACGGCTTACCATCCGTAGAAAGATGCGCAAACAGAAAGAGTTAACAAGATCTTGGAGGAATTACTAAGAACTTGTGTACTCGATTTCGAGGGATCATAGGAAGGCCATCTACATTTAGTCGAGTCTTCATATAACGACAGTTATTAGACTAATATTGGGATGAACCAATTTGAAGCTTTGTATGGAAGGTCATGCAAATCTCCTGTACGTTGGTTAGATACCGGAGATAGATTAGTCCTTGTTCCCGATTTGGTAAGAGAAGCTGCAGAGAAGATTAAGCTGATAAGGATGAGAATGCGGAAGCTCAGTCTAGGCAGAAGAGCTATGCAGATAGAAGATGGAAGCTCAGTTTGGCAGGGGTCCACGATATTTTCCATGTATCTCAACTGAGAAAGTATGTTAGGGGTCCAGACACTACTATGGCACCGACAGTGTTAGAGGATTTAGTAGTGAAAATAGACTTGACTATAGCTAGGAAGCCTGTCCGGATAGTCGCGAGAGATGAGAAGATGTTGAGGAACATGAATATCAGATTAGTGAAGGTCTAGTGGAGTAACGATGATAGAGACTGTACTCGGGAGACTAAGAGCAGGATTAGAGATACTTATCCTGACTTGTTTGATGATATGTTTTACCCTTGATTGTTTTGTTGTGTACCATATATAATTTCGAGGACGAAATTCTTTAAGGAGAGGAGATTATAACACCCCATATTTTTGGTAACATTATTTAGGAAATTTAATTACCTAAATTAAATTAAATAATGTAAGTTGATTTGAGGATTGAGATGTGTGATTAATAAGGGGTAGTCGTGCCTAGATAAACTGATGAACTAAAGGAACTAAAATGAATTAAGTTAGGGTGAATAGACAAGGGCATAATGGTAAAGAGAAATAATTTTACACCCCAGAACCTCTCTGCATTCATTTTTACGTTCATTCATAATTCACCAAAACTAAAACACCTAGAGGCCGGATCCATTAAGAAAAAAAGAGGGGAAATCAAGCTAAATCAAGAGGAAGAAGACATTCAAGATAAATCAAAGATCCAATCTTATCTCCTTAACATCAAAAAGCTAAGGTGAATAATTACTACATCTCATTTTTTATGTTTCTTGGTTTTAAGAAAAATCCAAACTTGTTTGCTTGAGTATGCCATGTTTCGAATGATTAAAAAGTTTATATATATGCTTGTTGATGATTTATGCTTGATCATATAGATTCTACAATATGTTTTAATGTGAAAACCCTATTTAATGTCATCCAAGTGCATTGAAATTTTATAATATAGATTAGAAATGATATTTTTGAAATGGGTTTCAATTTTCATAATTTTCTGAATTAATGTGGATTTTATATTAGTTTTCTAGCGAAGAAAATGATTTATTAGGTTATAAATAATTTAGGGTTAAATTATAAGTAATTTGGGTCTAAATTTATATATGTTAAAAAACATATTGAAAGGGATTTTAAAAAAAATTGTAGAATTTTTCTAAGTGTTTTGATAGATATATAAAGTAGTTTAAGGTATGAGACTTAAATGTTTTATATATTTATAAAAGAAGAAGGTGTATTTTGTAAAATGAAATTATTGTTTACTTCAGAAATTTTGGCAGCACTTTTAGAAAAGAAATTTGGCAACCAATAAATTTTTTATAAACAAGGCAGGTTAGTTGAAAAGTATTCGCTTTTAAGTTAAAAACAAAATTTACATGCTTTTAGCATGTTCCGCCATTTTCGACACCAGGGTTCCGACCTAGACGTTTCACCACTACCAATTTCAAAAGCAATGTGCACGGTATAAATACACTTGGTACACAGCAAATTGTATAAAGGTGGAGGGTACAAGGTCGAACCACTGGTTCCGAAAGGGTTGAAGCATGCCTTTGTTTTAAATTAAAGTCGCACCTGCTTTGCTTTCGAAGGGTTAGCTTTCGACTGGGTTGGCTTCCAACCTGGTCAAATGTTATCAAAGTAAATTTTTCGAAAGGTTTTACACTCTTTTGTTTTGAGAAATTCTTTTAAAGGGGTTGAAATCCCTAATTGCATCTTTTCCTTCCTTTCTAAGTCAATGGTTTCAGAAGGTATACTTGTTTTTAAACTTGACCACTTCTCTAATGCTTTTGAAAGGATGGTTTGAAAACCATCACTGCTTTTCTTAGGAATGCTTTTGAAAGATAAGTTTTTGAATTAAATGGTTTTAATGAACCTTTTACTCTATTAAAGTATAACACAATTGGTTTCAAAAGAGACAGTTTAAATATTTTCGAAAGGTGTTTTTCCACATGTTTAAATTTAATCCAAGTGCATTCAAAAAAAAATTTATTTAAAAAGGCTTTGATGCTTTCGAAAGGTTTTTGTAGAAAGGTTCTAAGGGATGGTTCCCCAATGGTTTTGAAAGGTTCGAAAAGGAAGGTTTTTCTGATTGTTTCGAAAGGGTTGAAGGGAAAGGTTTTTCTAAAGGTTTCTAAAGGCAGTGTTTTAAGTGTTTTGAGATAAGATGTCTAAGGCTTTATAGCTTTCGAAGGAAAGGATTTTCTAGGGTTTCGAAAGGAAAATTTTGGCCTTTTGGCCTAGATGAAATAAAGCGTTTTACTTGGTTTCGAAAGAGGTGCTTTCAATGGTTTAGAAAGGGTTGCTTTCAATGGATTCGAAAGGGATACTTTGAAAGATTTAAATGTTTGCATCAACAAAGATTTGAGTAAAGTATATATAACATGGCAAGGTGATTTTGAGTAAAGCATGGAATATATGTATTTTCCTTATTGAATTTTATTTAAAGGTTTTAAATCGATTTAAAATTAAAAAGTTTTTCAATGAAAATTTTAGGTACTTAACCTTATGTAAAACTAATCAGATACTGGAATACCAGATGGGGTTGATAAAGGGTTGTGCCCTATACATTAGCTATTGGCCCCAGCTAATTTAGTCAAAAATTCTATTGTGTAGGGCTTTGTCATAGATAAAACTAAAATTATGATTACACACAGAAAGGAATATATGTTTGTATACAGATAGGTTATTAGTGACCCCGTAAAACCATTAGAAACAGGTGACCATGGAAGATGTTAAGTTAAGGACAGACCGTCCAAAAGAAGAGTATGTAATTGATAGTTATGGACATACCATCCAAAAGAGGAGTATTTAACAGATAGTTAAGGATAGACTGTCTAGAAGAGGAATGTATAATAGGTGTTAGATTATTTTTATTATACTGTCCAGTAGGCCCAAGTCAGCCAAAAGTTAGTAGTTTGGCAAACAAGGCATATTAGTTGAAAAGTATTCGCTTTTAAGTTAAAAACAAAATTTACATGCTTTTAGCATGTTCCGTCATTTTCGACACCAGGGTTCCGACCTAGACGTTTCACCGCTACCAATTTCAAAAGCAATGTGCATGGTATAAATACACTTGGTACACAGCGAATTGTATAAATGTGGAGGGTACAAGGTCGAAACACTGGTTCCGAAAGGGTTGAAGCATGCCTTTGTTTTAAATTAAAGTCGCACCTGCTTTGCTTTCGAAGGGTTAGCTTTCGACTGGGTTGGCTTCCAACCTGGTCAAATGTTATCGAAGTAAATTTTTCGAAAGGTTTTACACTCTTTTGTTTTGGGAAATTCTTTTAAAGGGGTTGAAATGCCTAATTGCATCTTTTCCTTCCTTTCTAAGTCAATGGTTTCAGAAGGTATACTTGTTTTTAAACTTGACCACTTCTCTAATGCTTTTGAAAGGATGGTTTGAAAACCATCACTGCTTTGCTTAGGAATGCTTTTGAAAGATAAGTTTTTGAATTAAATGGTTTTAATGAACCTTTTACTCTATTAAAGTATAACATAATTAGTTTCAAAAGAGACAGTTTAAATATTTTCGAAAGGTGTTTTTCCACATGTTTAAATTTAATCCAAGTGCATTCAAAAAAAATTTATTTAAAAAGGCTTTGATGCTTTCGAAAGGTTTTTGAAGAAAGGTTCTAAGGGATGGTTCCCCAATGGTTTTGAAAGGTTCGAAAAGGAAGGTTTTTCTGATTGTTTCGAAAGGGTTTAAGGGAAAGGTTTTTCTAAAGGTTTCTAAAGGCAGTGTTTTAAGTGTTTTGAGATAAGATGTCTAAGGCTTTATAGCTTTCGAAGGAAAGGTTTTTCCAGGGTTTCGAAAGGAAAATTTTGGCCTTTTGGCCTAGATGAAATAAAGCGTTTTACTTGGTTTCGAAAGAGGTGCTTTCAATGGTTTAGAAAGGGTTACTTTCAATGGATTCGAAAGGGATACTTTGAAAGATTTAAATGTTTGCATCAACAAAGATTTGAGTAAAGTATATATAACATGGCAAGGTGATTTTGAGTAAAGCATAGAAAATATGTGTTTTCCTTATTGAATTTTATTTAAAGGTTTTAAATCGATTTAAAATTAAAAAGGTTTTCAATGAAAATTTTAGGTACTTAACCTTATGTAAAACTAATCAGATACTGGAATACCAGATGGGGTTGATAAAGGGTTGTGCCCTATACATTAGCTATTGGCCCCAGCTAATTTAGTCAAAAATTCTATTGTGTAGGGCTTTGTCATAGATAAAACTAAAATTATGATTACACACAGAAAGGAATATATGTTTGTATACAGATAGGTTATTAGTGACCCCGTAAAACCATTAGAAACAGGTGACCATGGAAGATGTTAAGTTAAGGACAGACCGTCCAAAAGAGGAGTATGTAATTGATAGTTATGGACATACCATCCAAAAGAGGAGTATTTAACAGATAGTTAAGGATAGACTGTCTAGAAGAGGAATGTATAATAGGTGTTAGATTATTTTTATTATACTGTCCAGTAGGCCCGAGTCAGCCAAAAGTTAGTAGTTTGGCAAACAAGGCATATTAGTTGAAAAGTATTCGCTTTTAAGTTAAAAACAAAATTTACATGCTTTTAGCATGTTCCGTTATTTTCGACACCAGGATTCCGACCTAGACGTTTCACCGCTACCAATTTCAAAACCAATGTGCATGGTATAAATACACTTGGTACACAGCGAATTGTATAAATGTGGAGGGTACAAGGTCGAAACACTGGTTCCGAAAGGGTTGAAGCATGCCTTTGTTTTAAATTAAAGTAGCACCTGCTTTGCTTTCGAAGGGTTAGCTTTCGACTGGGTTGGCTTCCAACCTGGTCAAATGTTATCAAAGTAAAGTTTTCGAAAGGTTTTACACTCTTTTGTTTTGAGAAATTCTTTTAAAGGGGTTGAAATCCCTAGTTGCAGGTTTTCCTTCCTTTCTAAGTCAATGGTTTCAGAAGGTATACTTGTTTTTAAACTTGACCACTTCTCTAATTCTTTTGAAAGGATGGTTTGAAAACCATCACTGCTTTGCTTAGGAATGATTTTGAAAGATGGGTTTTTGAATTAAATGGTTTTAATGAACCTTTTACTCTATTAAAGTATAACACAATTGGTTTCAAAAGAGACAGTTTAAATAGGTTCGAAAGGTGTTTGTCCACATGTTTAAATTTAATCCAAGTGCTTTCAAAAGTTTTTTTTATTTAAAAAGGCTTTGATGCTTTTGAAAGGTTTTTAAAGAAAGGTTCTAAGGGGTGTTTCCCCAATGGTTTTGAAAGGTTCGAAAAGGAAGGTTTTTCTGATTGTTTCAAAAGGGTTGAAGGGAAAGGTTTTTCTAAAGGTTTCTAAAGGCAGTGTTTTAAGTGTTTTGAGATAAGTTGTTTAAGGCTTTATAGCTTTCGAAGGAAAGGTTTTTCCAGGGTTTCAAAGGAAAATTTTGGCCTTTTGGCCTAGATGAAATAAAGTGTTTTACTTGGTTTCGAAAGAGGTGCTTTCAATGGTTTAGAAAGGGTTACTTTCAATGGATTCGAAAGGGATACTTTCAAAGATTTAAATGTTTGCGTCAACAAAGATTTGAGTAAAGTATATATAACATGGCAAGGTGATTTTGAGTAAAGCATAGAGTATATGTATTTTCCTTATTGAATTTGATTTAAAGGTTTTAAACCGATTTAAAATTAAAAAGGTTTTAAATGAAAATTTTAGGTACTTAACCCTATGTAAAATGAATCAGATACTGGAATACCAGATGGGGTTGTTATAGGGTTGTGCCCTATACATTAGCTATTGGCCTCACCTAATTTAGTCAAAAATTCTATTGTGTAGCGCTTTGTCATAGATAAAACTAAAATTATGATTACGCACAGAAAGGAATATATGTTTGTATACAGATAGGTTATTAGTGACCCCGTAAAACCATTAGAAACAGGTGACCATGGAAGATGTTAAGTTAAGGACAGACCGTCCAAAAGAGGAGTATGTAATAGATAGTTATGGACATACCATCCAAAAGAGGTGTATTTAACAGATAGTTAAGGATAGACTGCCTAGAAGAGGAATGTCTAATAGGTGTTAGATTATTTTTATTATACTGTCTGATAGGCCCGAGTCAGCCAAAAGTTAGTAGTTTGCCAAACAAAACAACAATTTTCGGACAGATAATGCATTTGTTACCTGATATGTATGTTTACATAATAATAATAATTTACAGATAACTAGTTTTGATTGCAGGATTATGATTTTCAAAAGACATATTTTAAAATGGATATTAGTGAGGGGAAAACCATTCCGCTAAGCGGTGTGGTCTCACTTAATATCAAGTAATTGAGATGTACGGTTTTATTCACACCAGGCTTTATGTCTGACTCGAAGATTATGTTTTTCCCCTTAAACTCTTGGGTGGTCAAAATTGATTTGAGTATGCTTTGGTTTGAGATATACAGGTTTAGTAAGGTAATGAATAAAGATACCAAGGACGAGCAGGAGGCTGACGGATAGCTACTTAAGAGTTGCAGTTTTATTTTGTTGATGTATTTCCGCTGTGTTTGTATTAAATCAGCTATAACTATATAGTGACTCTGATCAAGCGGGGGGCCATCGTTATATGTCGCTCTTAGCGTACTTATGTAATAATTATTTTATCTAACCTAGGAAAGCGATGGGATTGTGTAATTTGAATGTGGAACAATTTTTGGAAATGTAATTAAAATGTTTTTTTTGAAATTTATGATTTTATTTCATATTCATTCGAGTCTGATATTATGGATACCATTAGCATTACCGTGTTTGGTCAATAGAAGTTAATATTATAGATGAATGCTACATCTATAGCTCTTAGCTTTTGGCCTCCAGAAACGGGATGTCACACAAATGATTCCAGCCTCACCTACTTCTTCTGGCACAAGAGAATCAATATGGTCAATTGGTGCCGATTGTTTCGATTGTCAATCGAACTCCTCCGAAATTAAGTTTTACTTAATCCTATGAAGGGAGCTTTTGTTGTCATTTCTGCTAAAGTTTTGCATAATATTTGTTATAGCATGATATTCCGGATGACGGTATGCGCCTTCCACTGAAAATTGAGTTTACACACATGTTACCTTCGGCATACACTGCTTACCATCTCTACATGTACTTGAACGGTAGCGCCTCCATTCAACCATTTCTTGAGAGACGCTCTTCTAAATTTGAGAATAGCCCCATTTCAGATTCATCCTAATGGTTATGTGGTTTGGCTTGTATTCATATTTTTATTTATGGGGATCAAGAAGAGAGAGGAATGCCCGTCTCTTGTGATTATTGAGGATCAGAGAAATTGCAAAATTATATTGCAACTTCAAAGAAACTTATCCTAATTCAAGACCCAATATTTATTTTTTTGATGTCCTGAAGGCTTTTAATCATCTTTGAACATTTGGGGGTCTCGTTGAGAATTATTACAATGGTGCGTGCTGAATTCTTCTTATAGTTATTTCATCCAACACTAGACTCTATTTTTTATACTCTGAAGGCCAAATATGCTAGGGAGAGATCAATCAAACTTTTACCGAAGGACGAGAATTTGCATCGATATGGATTACATCCCGGGAGGTCTATCGTCACTGTTAAAGTACATCCCCTACCCATTCTTGGATTAGAACATGCTCCACTTCTTTGTCGCACAATTCCAAAGAGAGCTGTCTACAAGGAGAAGAAGGTACATCCGATGGATCAACTGAGGAAACGGGCAAAGAAAAGAGTGTTACGACCAGAGCTATTAGTTCGAACAGGATGGCCCTGATCTCGTAGGAAGGGAAAGAGGAGTTCAAATAACGAGAAGGCAAGGTTGCGGTGATTGTAGGAAAATTGGAAGGTGAAATTGAGTATAGAAGTGACACTGACCCTTCCTTTAGCGATGAGGAATTTGATTCACGTTTTAGTGAAGGAGATCTCGAATCATGTGATGAAACTCTGGAAATGAGTCCCATTCTATTGGATTCGCCTCCCTAAGAGGTTATTGCTAAAGATGCTCCCCAGCAACTGAACAAATTCATGGTTCTTCGCCTAAGGAAACCGATATCAACTTAGGGGACTTGAGCAACGTTTATGTGGACATTGTAGAACTCATGGGAGATGATTTGAATCCGAGGTATGGTCTACTCACTCTAGTCATATTGATTCTAGAATTAGCTTGACTCCAACTATAGTTGCTTCCCGACCTGGTTTGTGAAGTCCTTTTAGAGCTCCTATGACATGTTACATATTTCACTAGGGTCACATACACTCGTATATGCATTATTTGAGCTCATTTTCTACCATAAAGTTACTTCAGCGTTTCCTTCTCATATTAGGTACTATGGGAGGTCGTGGACTTAATGAAAATCTTAAAATTTTTACAGATGCACAACATGGGTCCTAATGGACTTCAAGCCACCACTAGTCCTAAGAAACCGAGGAACAATGAAGGAGTGGAAAAGATTATGAAGATGAAGCTCATCGGATGAGAGGGACCGAGGCAGAGTTCATAGGGGGATAAGAGAAGAGGAAGACTCCTGATGACCGGGAAGAGCCATCCAAAAATTTGAAAGTAGATCGTGATCATCATTCTTTCGAGTACCATACATTTACCTTGGCTCCCGTTTCTATCGGAATTGAAGTTCTAACTTCTACTATCCAAGTCGCTCCGCTAACCCAGACTCCACAACTCATGTTGTGCCTGATTCTTGTTTTTCATGGCCTCGTAGGTGACTGCCTTATATTCTCGCTCTTGTCCACCTAAATTTGAAGCTATGCTCCCTGGCTAGTTCCTGAAGGGAATTAAATTTGATCGTGACCTGCTTCTGATTCATAAGGATTCTTATTTACCCCATCTCCAAGCGATTCAGAGCGATTTTGATCAAGCTGAAGGATAGGGGAAATTATGTAAGCAGCTAATGGGCACAAGTCGTAACAGCTATCAAGAGATTCTTTCTTTTGAGTCAAAAATGATGATTATGAAAGGATGTTTGACATAATGTTACACCAGAATTGATAATTGACAAAAGAGAGAGATGTTGTCATTCGAGATAGTAAGAGCAACGCTAGTTTGCTAAAGGAAATGTAGGAGGCACACGCAAAAATTGAAATCATGTTCAGAGATGAAATCAAGAAAGCCCATGCTGATGAAGTCAAGCAGAAAAAGGAGCTTGAAACTCGAGATGAGATTCATGTAAGCTCAGAAGAGAATCATTACTGGTCATAATGAAACTGTCAAAGCTTATAAGAAAAAAATTGTTGATTATGCGAGAATGGTGGCATCCTTAGATAAGACCTTCCCCAATAAGGCTTAAGTGATTGCTTTGCTTCAAGAAAAAGTTGCACAGATCGACGTTGAAAAGAAAGAGTCAAAGTTGAGAAAGCCGTTGTGACGACGGACTACTTAGAGCTGCAAGATTCCTTCGAAAGGAAGATGGTGAAGATGGATAACACCATCTTGAACTTCTACATCAACTCTCTGTTACATCAGGGCAGTCTTTATTACCTAGGCCTTAAATTCCCACATACTCTTTTTGTGGTTTGGGAAGAAATCCTGGCCTGTTTCCAAGAAGACGAGGATGTGTATAATGACCAAGAGATGGAGGAAGCCTATTTGAAACATGAATCAAAGAGGGATTTGATGGAGGCCCGAGAGACTATTCAGGTTGAAAGGGGATGCTGCCGCAGCTGCAATACTAAAGCACTATAAGAGCCTTTTGGTTTCGGGCCCGACGAATCGTTCAAACAACTTAATGATCAGACAGAAATCGTACCGGCTTCGACTAGTATTGCTTTATTATCTATCCCTACAGTACCTATCTTTGAAGCCTTGGGATGACCTTAAACTTGCCCAAGATTATGGAACCGTCTAAGGAAGGAAAAGGTGGGGAATACGAGGTTGATATTCGTGGTCATGCTTTTGATGCGGGCAACTTTCTTGTTTCTTTCGAGTTTAAGGACTTCCAGCTCACGCCGTAAGAACATGACGAACTGAATGCTTTCCTTTTTGACCTTATTGATATGTTTGCTTTGCCTTTCGAACTCCCAATTTCTCTAGTCCCGAGGCCTACAACTATCTCAACTGCTTCAATGCTTATTTTTGTAGCTGTTTTGATCACACGCCCATGTCTGGCTTGCAACCAGGGCCGAAATCAAAGAGGATTGCGGCGTTGCATGCCCTGAACGACTCCTCCATATTTCTAAAGGGAGATTTAATAGCAATTTACACCTGAGAGCAAACAGACCAACCTAGCCAGCTATGCAAAATTGAGCAGAAGATGGTGGCGGTTAAAAAGGAGAAGGTGGAGGAGAGAAAGTCTTCGAGGAGCTCTCACAAGTCCTGCAAGAATAAGACTAAGGGGGATTCTTCCAGGGGGCAAAGAAAAAGAAAGAGACATGGGCATGGAGCCTATAATCAATATCTCTGGTAGCAATATAACTCCTGGTGGCGATGCTGATGGGGAGAAGAAAATTTCAACTAAAGGTGGGAAAGGAATTGGTGGCAAGAAGCATTGATGGGCTCGAGTGACAATGGAGACGGATTTTGTAGCATTTTGATTTGTTTGATATGTATTTTGTATAAGTGTAGAGTCCGCAATTATCACTTTTGTTATTGTTGCATCTATACTTTTCTTTTTATTGGCCGATATTGTGTGGGTATGCCCCCCCCCACATTTTGACTTTGTATAGAAAATGTCTTGAAAAATGAAAAGATTAATATTTCTATTGATGTCACTTCTGTATTCTTTCTTATTTATCATGTACTTAGCTTATTTTTATACCACTTATGTGTTTACATGACGCAATTGCTTGTTCTTTAATTTCTATGCTTTATATTGTTGTGTCATGTTTTGTCATGTACAATGCCTTTATTTCCGTGATTTAACACATTTTGTATGCATTCATTTAGCTTTACAACTAAATCTATTATGATTGCCAAAATTCTTTGTTCGGTGTAACAGTACTATGGAGTAGTTTTCCTTTCAACTAAGTGTTGATGTATGCCCTCTACTTCACTAGGTTGTTTATTCTGAATGCTTGATAAATGATCGGTTGCTCCGAGCGATTCCTCTAATGTCTATAGCCAAATTTACTTTGTGGTTCCCTATCTTCAGGTACTTATGACACGAATGTCAACAATTGGAATTCTTTGCCAACTTCTAGTTTTGTGACATTGCTGGAGTTACGTCGATTCTATTTTATAGTGGAAGTTAGTCATTCTAGTCCTGCAATAGACAATTTTTTCGGTGTTGTTAGGACAATACCGGTACTTTTAAAATTTTAATGATTTGTTGATGATGCTGGGGCAACATCAAGCAATGCTTGCATGTCTTATGAAATGCACGCTTTTGAGAGTGCATGCTTTTGAGAATGCATGGCTTACGAAATGTGCGGTTTTGAGAGTGCGCGTCTTACGAAATGCATGACTTTGAAGAATGTGCGGCTTACGAAAGGCACAGCTTATGAATGCCCAGCTTTTAAGAGTGCGTGGATTATGAAATGCATGTTTTTTGAGAGTTCGTGGCTTACGAATGGCGTGGATTTTGAGTTTGATTCGATTTACTTTCATCGACTTAGCGAGTAGGTAGAGCGTACTTGGGTACGGTTTCACTTTTCCAAGCAGCTTACGAATCATTTTGAGTCGGTTCACTTTTGTCAACTTGACAAGTAATTTGTATGAACATGGTTTTATTTGTTTAAGAAACTAAAGAGATTTCATTGATAAAATGGAATGTAGAGCAAACTTTCCGATTTACAATTCCCTTATTGTAGTCGGGTGGCTTATTTGCAAAAATAGGATATACATAGATAAAAGCTAAATAAAGTAATGTTGAAGCGAGTCGATGTTCCAAGCACAGGGAATCTGAATTCCATTGACTGTGGTCAGCCTGAAAATGCCATCTTTGAGCTTTTGCCTAATTGAGTAAGGCCCTTCCTGGTTCAGTCTAAATGTTCCTATAGCCGGAAAGATCCATTTTAGAATGAGATCTCCCACTTTGAACGTATGGTTGCGGACCTTGGATTTGAAAAGTTGTGTTACCTTTTTCTAGTGAGCCATGGTCCGTAACTCAGCTTTCTCCCATTTCTCGTCAATCAATTCAAATGACTCGAGAAAGAGATGCTCATTCTCTTTTTGATTGAAGTATCGTTTCTAATGGGAATGAACTTCCAATTTGACCAGAATCATTGCTTCGGACCTATATGCTAAGGCGAATGGTGAGTGTCCAATCGTTGACGTGCATCGTCCGGTAAGTCCATGGTGCAAGTGGGAGCTCACCAACCAAATTTCCTTTGGCTTTCGCCAACCGTTTCTTGATGGTGGACTAGATGTTTTTGTTCACCTCCTCTACTTGCCCTTTGCTTGAGGGTGTGCCACCGTGGAGAAACTCTTTTCGGTGTGGAAACGCTTGCAAAAGTCCTTGAATTCGGCACTTTCAAATTGAGTTCCGTTATCTATGATGATTTTCTATGGCACTCCAAACCTGCAAATAATATTTTTAGTGGCAAAGTTAATTACTTTCTTTGTGGTAATAGTAGCTAGAGGTTTCGCTTCAGCACATTTTGTGAAGTAATCGACTGCAACGATAGCATATCTGGCTCTTCCTTTAGAAACTAGGAGTATGACAATCAAGTCACTCACCAAACGATGAACGGCTATGGGATAACCATTTGCATAAGTTCTACGGATGGTGTTCTTTGTATTTTGGCAAACTTTTGGCATTATATACATCGCCTGGTTTACTCCGTGCGTCGTGGTTGATGGATGACCAGAAGTAACCGTATTAGAGGAACTTCTTTGCAAGGCTCTACCCTGCAATGTGGTTTGTATAATCGCCTTCATGGACTTCCCTAGGGATCCTTTTGGTTTCACATTGGGTTACCCATCCAAGTCGGGGAGTAGAGAATCCCCTCCTGCAAAAGATTCTATCCTGTAAGATGAACCGTGGTGCCTTTCCAAGTAGCTTCTTTCACTCATTTCGATCCCTAAGGAGTATACCTTCGATTAGGTAATCTTTGACTGGTGTCATCCATGATTCCTCTTCCTCTATGGGTTTTATAACACAATTGACATCCATATCATCGATGATGGGTGATGTAAGTGTTTCGACTGGGGCTAGTCCCATTGATGAAGCATCTTCGAAACTGGATAGTCTGGCTAAGTGGTCTGCTTGCATATTACGTTCCCTTGGAATATTACTTAAAGTGTAGTGCTCAATGTCCTGTAGCAATTCTCGCGCTTTTGACAGGTAAACGGCGAGGTTGCCCCTTGCTCGGTACTCCCCTTTTGCTTGGAAGATGACTAGTTGAGAATCACTATAGATATGCACAGCTTTTATTCCTAATTTTTAAAGATTTCTAATCATGCCGTCAAAGCCTTGTATTCTGCTTCATTGTCGGTGGCACGAAATTCTAGTCTTAGTCCAAATAGATCTTCCTTTGGGGATTTTCAGTACTGCTCCTGCACTTGAACATGAATTTTTTGATGCACCATCAACAAACTACTTCCACTATGGCATCATGTCCGAAGAGCTTTCCTCTTCACCATCCTACTCGATAAATTGATGATGAAATATGCTAGTGCCTATCCGTTGATAGCTCATCGAGGGTAAATCACATTGGCTTAAATCGACGTTCTACTTTAGAAGTTGACCTGATGTCTCTAGGCGATACAGTGCTTGTTTCAGGGGTTGATCCGTCAACACCTAGATGGGATGAGCCTGAAAGTAGCTTCCTCGATGTGATCAATAGGCTTTATGTGAGTTTTTCTAACTTTAGCAATTCTTTTCAGCTCTAATAAACCGTTTACTTATGGAATAGATGGGCAGTTGGACCCTAGCCTCTTCATGTACCAATGCTGCACTAAGAGCAGGGGTAGACACAGTGGGGTAAATGAATAAATCTTACCCATTTATTAGCTTGGATAAGACCGTCGAGGTTTTCATATGATGCAGTAACTGTTCAAAAACCATCTGGCAGGCTTCGTTCCATTCAAAATTCTTCTTTCCCTTCTTCATGCATTGAAGAACTATATGCATTTGTCAATCGCCAGGGAAATGAATTGGTTCAGTGTTGCGATCTTTCCATTTAAACTTTGTAGTCCTTTTTTGTTCTAGAGGATTTGATACTCCTTAGGGTGGTAATCTATTCTAGATTAGCTTCAATGCCCTTTATATCCACGATGAAAACAAGGAATCTGCTAGAAGCAACATCGAAAGAGCATTTCAACAAGTTGAGATTTATTCCATATTTCTGCAATATTTCAAACATCTCTACGAGATTGTCTAAGTGATTCTCTGATATGCATGATTTGACAAACATGTCATCCATTTATACTTCCATCATTTTCCCGATCTGATCTTTAGACATTGTGTTTACTAGTTATTTGTAGGTTGCCCCAGCATTCTTTAGTCCAAAAGGCATGACTCAATAACAATATGATCCAATGTCGGTAATGAAACTACTATTCTCTTGATTGGGTTCATGCATAATGATTTAGTTGTACTCGGAGTAGGTGGCCATAAGTGATAGTAATTTGTGGCCTACCATGGCATTAACAAGCTGATCAATCATGGGCAATAGGAAGCTATCCTTTGGGCAGGCTTTGTTCAAATTTGAGTAATCAATGCACCACCTCCAATTAGACTTCTTTACCAAAACCAGATTTGATATCCATATAGGATATGTTACATTGTAGATGAAGCCGTTTGTCCAACAACTTATCCATTTCCTCTCTTAGTGCAACAGACCGTTCCGGTCCCATGGTGTGCCTCTTTTGCCTTACTGGAGTGTGTATTTGGGATCGATATTAAGTGTGTGACATGCTATATTCGAAAATATCCCACACATATCAGAATGTGTCCCAGCGAACACATCCAGATTGAAACAAAGAAACTTGACTAATTCTTATCGTGTCTTGGTTCCAAGATGTGATCCAATTTTCAATACTCGTGTCGGGTCATTTATATCTACAGGGACATGCACTGTAATCTCTGCTGGTGCTTCCCGTTCCTCGCCTAAACTCTTTTTTCTAGGGTCAGTAGCCTTATTGAATCGGCTAGGTTCTCCAAAGCAAGGGTGGTTCAATAGTTACTATGCTGATGGTTCATGAATATAGAGAACTTTCTCCATACTATTCCCTTTTTTCTATCTTTCTTGTTTCACGTAATTCACCGACGTAGCATTTCCTTAGGACACTCTAGTCTCCCTTTACAACTCAAGCTCCATTTTTGTAGGGAATTTCATCATGAGACACCATTGTGCTAGGATAATTCAAGAATCAGCAAGGGTCAGCCATCCTATGAATGCATTATAGGCCGAGATCTCATCAACTATCATAGAGGTTTAGGTGAGAACCACTCTCCAATCTCCTGTTTTGAGTTCAACATGCAGATCCATTATACCAACTGGTTGAAGGAGATGACCAGTGTATCCTTCGATTTATTTCGGCATGTAGAGACATCTTCATGTTAAGCTTCATTTGGTCGAACATATGTCGAAATAGGATGTTCTCTTATCCTTTGGTATCAACTAATACCTGACGTACGGTAGTGGGTCTGATTCCTATCATCACCATCATTGGATCAAAAGTTGGAGCTTATATTCCTTCGCTATCTCGGTTTCAGAACAGTTGTCATCATTGAGAGTCCTCTGCTGTTTAGCGAGGGTCCCGTCTTCGATTGCAAAGCAAGTTTCCTTTGGAGCAAGTTTGAGTGAACTAGCATATCTTTCCATCTTGCCCTAACTTTTCAATGCCGGATGAGGACCTTCTGAAATGGTATTGATGATAAGTCTCTATTCAGCTTGTTTTGATCCATCTCTTCTAGATCTAGATTAGTTTTCTTGGGTGTTAGGAGCATGAGATTCGGTTGGTTGATCGGAATTTTGGAGCTTCTTCACATACTGTTGGAGCTTGTTTTCTCTAATCCATTCTTCGATCACGTTCTTTGAATGGCGATACTCACTTGTGTCATGGCCATGGGTTTCATGGATGCAACAGAACTTCCTCGACTTCCGTTATTGCTTAGACTCTTCTTTTTGAGGCAACTTCGGGTGCTCTTTTGTTCCCTGAGTTGCCAAGTAAATATTCTCCAAGCTATCGTTCAACGGAGTGTATTCTTTGCATTTCATATCTTTGAATTTCTTTCCCCCTCCGTTGCCCTTGTCAATGTTCTAGTCCTGGTTCTTCCTTTTGTGCTTCCCATTTTTACTAGTAGTTACTTCAGAATTCTTTCCATTTTGATTGACCGCCACATTACTCTGAATTAATTCACTTGGTTACATATTCGTATTTTTACCTTCTAACGTATTTGCCTCTTCCAATCTCAAGTACTGACTAGCCTTTTATTGAATTCTTTCATGATGATCGATTGCTTCATTTTAATCCATCTCCCAAAATCTATCTCTGGATGGATCGAGCAGACTAAAGCCATAAAAATCATATCCTCGTTTGGATTACTCACTTTGGTAACGGCTGTGTTAAAGCAGTTTATAAAAGATTTTAGTGATTCGTTAGGTCCTTCGAAGTAACCAGATAGAGACATCACTTCCTTTGGCTGAGCCGTGTTCATTCTAAATTGATCCAAGAACATCCTAGCTAGCTCATCAATGTTTAAGACAGATCGTGGGGGGGGGGGTCTGGTAAACCACACTCCTTCTAGATAGATCAGGAAACATCTGCCACAAACTGCAAATGTTGCCCTTGCACCATCCATATTCCAAATGTACTTGTACAGGTGCTGTTGAGGGTCAGTAGTCCATTGTAGCAGGTCATAGCTGGTGGCACGGTGAATTTCTTAGGGTACTCTGCCCTTAGGATACTATCGGTGAAGGGAGTTCGGCTTAGAGGGGAACCCAAATCATCATCCTTTCTACCCTTGCTTTCTTCCATCAAGCATCTAACCATGTCCACAATATATCCCTCACTTGTTCATTTATCCGTAGGTCGGCTATCAGTAGTTGCACTAAGTGTTTTACTTTGCAAACTATCTAGCCTAGCAGGTTGAAGCTTAGGCTCTCCACTTTTTGGGTGAGTCACTGCTGTAGAGGTTCGTTCGTAAGCGGTTGGTCTTGCAGGTGGAGTTTGATCATTTGAGTTTATTTCTTCTTCCTTAAGTTGCCCGCCTTCCTCAGAGTCAGTATCAGCTACCAATATGTCCACCCATGGAGTTTTCACTCCTAAGTACTGGTTTGCAATAGGTGATTTTATATTAGGCGGAGTATTAGCATTTTCCACTATCGTGATGCCTTGAGCTCCACCCATTACTTCCTTTTACTTCTGTTTTTTGTTTCTTCTCCTAAGCTAGAAACAAAGGAAAGCTCTTGCTCCATAGCAGCCATGGCTTCAGGTGCCGTTTTGGGAGTAGTTGTGATTAGAGTACTAATAGAGCATTTATCTTTTCCATAAGAACCTTTTGACTGTTTTCCAATTTCTGGTTAATTTCATCAACCATCTAGTTCAATTCTCCCTTAACCACAGCTTCATGCTGAGTGGAGGATCCTGGCACTTGATCTCCAATGTTAGTTCCAAGTTGTAGGTTGTTGGGGTTGTTAACATCAATTTGCTGAGTTTTTGTTTCTTGCCCGGCAATGGTAGCTCCTATGGATCTTCTTAGTGCCATTGGTTCTCCACAGCAAATCTTCTAAAAAGAGATTGAGGATCTAACTTTTGAACCTATCTGATCTAAAGTAGATAGCCATATCTAAGCCTGAGTTGGGTTCTCAATGAAAGCACCAAAATTTTAACCCAAAAAATGGATCAGCACCTTGGATTGAGTGTGAAAGCACCAGCCACGTTATTACAAAGCAATAATGTAGAAGATGAATATAAAAAGAGCAAAAATAGTAAAAAGACAAGAAGATTTTTATAGCGGTTCAGCTGTTAATAAAGCCGCATCTACATTATAAATTTTTATTAGCTGACTATTGTTACAAATTGAATCGGTTTACACTATGATTGAATCTTTTATGTTTGGCCAAATCACAAGTACAAAAGTTTACTGAAGAATCACATTGAACCCCTAGAAGACAGTGTGTGGGAGGAGAAGAGTGAAGAATAATCTCTGTAGAGTTGCAACAGCCAGTCCAAAAGATCCTCTTTATGTTGCAGGTAGGATTGTATTTATAGGCATAAGAGAGCAATTGGGCTAGGCCGCTTTACCAAAAGCCTACACTCGTTGATAAAAAGGTTCACTGAAAATTTCATAATGTGATGGATCGCTAGCGATTCATAGGGCATGGATCACTAGTGATCCATGTACTTAGGGGATTTTTGGGCTTCTTACTTTGGGTTGCAATCCTTGTCTTATGTAGGTGCTCTCCATGTAATTTTGTAGCTATTTTTCTTATTTTGATGATAATTCATGCACAGGTTGGATTGTACTATGACTAGAATCATATGGGTCTTCGCTTCTCGAACTAAGTTGCTTAGAAGACTATGAAACTTTGCAAATGTACTTAGAAGAGATATTGATTCATAATGCAAAAGGCTTAAATGACCCATGAAGCTTCCTTATGGAATTTTAGCGATCCATAGGTGATGGATCTTTGGGCAATTCTTCTTGAGTGCTTTTGGCTTGTTCTTTTGGATGCCTTGTTCAAGTTTCAAGTCATTCTAGCATAGTCCCTAAGTTCTAACTCCTATTGAATTCTACTGGGTTAAAAACCAATTAACAATATGCGTATATTTATTATTCCAAAATTAAATTAATTAAATAAAATAAACCATAGCAATATGCTTTTTCCAACAGTCTCCAAACTTAGAAAAACCAGTGCCAAAATATCAGAAATTTCTCCAAAAGTCTAAGGGAAGAAACTGTGCGTGAATCAGAATTCATCTACGGAAGATACATAGGTTAGAAGCCATATAAACTAAAATAATACTAAAAATAGAGTGGCATTATTGTAATTTACTGTACCTATCTTCCTCACCACTCGAATCCACTCACCATCGACTCCGTCCACCATCGCTTCATCCATAGGCCATTATCAGTCAAGAAAGTATTTCCATTAAAACTGCCTCAATAGGAGCACCTCGACCCAAGTAACGACCTTGACATCGAACCCTAGTCCCGGTGTTGATGCCTTCAATCATCGCCCCCTTTAGAACCCTGGTTCAATTTTCATGGCCAATCTATGCCGATCTAAATCAATTGGCCCTTGCTAATGAGCTCCCCTTGTCATCGCCTTCAACTAAACATCCTTCTATTGTTATATCACCGTCATTTGCCGACCACCAAATTGGACGGCTAAGGTATGTTAGTTAGTTTTTGGCCAATAGAAGCATCGGATGAAAAAATAGATTGCATGCATCACTTTGCCTTATCGAAAGCTTAAGATTGATATATTATAAGCTAGGTTTTGTATAATTTAGATTGTTGAACTATTTTTGATCAAAAAGAATTATCCGCCATTAAAAGTGGATTAACGAGAATTTTGGGATTCAAACAGGAAAATGAAGATTGAAGTGATGGCTAGGGTCCGTAGCCTCCCTTATATAACCATTAGGCTGGGTTATAGGTTGTTTATTTGGTTTGGTACGAAGCAGCCACGTACTCTATTTAAACATTATAATGTCTCTATTTCACAAACCGTAACTCCAAATACGTCAGAACTATATATCAAACCAATCGTCTTGGAAAGATCTTCGCAAAGTTTATAATATGATACCCAATTTACACTTTTATTACAAATTCACTTTTAACTACTTTAGTTTATTTTGCAATGTAAAATTTGCATGTCTTTGCAAACATCGTAAATTTCAATTGCTGAAATTAACTTAATAAATTCATCATACAACGTACTTAAGTTAATTCGAATTTTACCCACAATATTATCGCATGGAATGAATTTAAGTTTTGGTATACATATGTTGAAATAAAAATTTTAAATAATGATTCAGAATAAACCATTTGCATATAACAACCAAAGGGTTTGAAGTTAGTGGGATCGATACCGAATTTATAAGATTTAGATATGGTCCAAGGAATGATACAAATGTATCGTTCAATAAGCATCAGAGCGAAACAATTTTGACAAGAAATATCAAATAGTGCGATCTTTAGTCAAAATATAGAGAAAGCGTGGGTATGTAAGAAAGAACATTATAAAGTGCTAAAATAATTTTAAAACTATAAGTAAACAACAAACTTATGATTACTAATGATGTACCCTGTTAAAATCTTTTCTGTTTAGTTGTTTAGTGCTTGATAGTTGATTTGAAAATCACATATATTACAATCAATATAAAAGGTTGTTGGAATGTCACAAACAATATAAAAAGGCACCACATTAAAATATTTGATGTAGATGCTCCAAAATACCACATAATTTAATTAATTTATAATTTTTTAAATTAATTAAACTAATACTAATTAATATTACTTATCAGATTTTATTGGATTTTTAATGCCATTAGTATTTAATTAAGTACTAATATAAAACTTATATATGCAAGTCTTATTATACGACATCAGCGGAAATTTAAATTTGATTTCAAATAATTATTCACAAAATGGGCTTAGGTCTTTTGAAGGCCCAACGAGGCCCAATAAATCGCCAACTTTTCGGTTTGTAGTGCAGTGGACTTTAAGTATTCAAATTATATTTGAAATGTTAGGAAAGGAATGAATAACAGAAGGAGATCTTTGCTCCACCTCTACCTCTTTTTTCATGCCACATAAATCACCCAGTCGCATTCATTTTTTTCTCCTTTTTTCTCATTTTTTGATCATCAGCATTTGGAGGCTTATAGTTTGAGAATTCAAGAATAAAAACAAAAGAAAAGTAAATTAAAATAAATCCAAAGATGGCACTTTAAATCATTGCAATTTTTAGATGCGATATGAATATAGGAGTCTTTTATTCATTCAAGGTGTAAATCATAAGCAACTTCACTATATGTTCATTCTATCGTAATTTCTATTATATATATCATTATGATAGTACTTATTAGATCCATTATATTTTACAATGAAGTTATATATGCATGTGTTGTCCCATTTGATTCATATATATAAGCTAACTTCGAAATAAATAGTTTAAAGAAATTATCAACACAATAAATATATTTTTGCATGAATTTTTTTAATAGAATAAAAAATTATTTCAAATTTTCAAATTATTTTATTAGCAAAAATAATTTTATAATATTTTAAATATACAAATATATATGTATTATATGTATATTTATACATTAATTTATTTAAAAATTAATTTATTTCCTAAATGCTCTTGACTTATAAAAATTGATTTTTTTTCATGTTTTAATAATATTAAAGAAGATTTTTAAATCATTTTAGATGTATATAAATAAATTTGTACATGTAATTTAAAAAATTCTGAACGAATTCTAATGATTTAAAAAATCCTTATGGTCGAATATATAGTATTAATATATATATATATATATTCGAATATATAGTATTAATAATATATTGATAATTATTTTAATTAGTTTATAAATAAATCTAATTTTATATAAAATTTATCATATATATGCACATACAAACACATGTGTGTGTGTGTGTATACTGAATATAAATAAATTTCATATACTACATATATAGTACATTTTATAAATAAATTTGTTTAAAACATTGTTCTAATATGGATTTTTCAAAGTCAAAACCAGATTTAAGATATTTATTTAAACTTCAAAATATATTGAATTAGTCAAGGTTTAATTTTAAACATACATAAAAAACACATGCACACGCATAGTTTTCAATATATACACACATTACTATTATTATAATCTCAAAATAGGTTTATATACACATAATTTTTAAATAATAATCTGGGTTAATAAAGGCAGATATACATGATTAATTAAATAACTTTAAAATTTGAACCTGAAGTGATCTTGCCCTTTTGTAACACTTTGATTTACAAGTCATCTTCTATAACGCTTGATTCACCACCCCATCTTGCTAGAATCGAATGAACCATTTTTTATCTTATTTATGTGGAGTTAAATTATTTTAGCCATGGGAGAAAAAGAAGAAAAGTGAATGCATGAAAGAAGATAAGAGAGAGGAAATACTGAATTAATGAATTAATAAGGAAGATTTGTTTTATAAAGAGAATGAATTTTTTTCATATTCTCTCTTTAAAACTTCCTCTTTAATTCCTTAGTTAAATCTGAACCAATGTTTAGATCATTTCTTTTTTTCTTATGGCCAGCCATGATCTTGTTCCATGTGGACCAAAATATGCATATTTAAGTAAATAAATATGTTTAAAGCTTGTTTATATACACACACACATGTGTGTATATATATGTACATATAACCTTTATACACACAATAGATAATTACTAAAACTCTCAAAACATCATATAAACTAACACTTAATATTTCTTAAATATTAATTAAATTATAACTGTAACAACCCATATTTTTAGTGATAATATATTTTTTAAAAATTAATTATTGAGTCGTTAATTAATTGACGGTCCAAAAAATGTGATTTTTCGCATATAATTGAATTCGAGCTTAAGACCACATCTATTGAATTCATATCGATGTTGCAAATCAAGATTAGTATAAGGATTGCTATGTTTCAAGATTGAATGATCAAATTGTCGAAATGGTCTCGAAAAGCACGAAATTAACATCTTAAAGCACTATCTCGGATAATGACGAAATTTATACCATCAAGACTAGAAAAATGAGGTGATGCATGTAGACGAGTTTCGTAGCAATCAGATGCACCACTTGATCGTGCGAGCTACAATCACATGACCGCTTTATTTGAGAAATTTAAATATTATAATCCAATCATCCAAATCCTTATCACTTTCTCTCATGACCTAATTAAGCTACTAGTCCGTCCTCTCTTCCAAAAGAAAATGGCCACCACTTCATATAATTTCAAAAATTAAAATCGGCCATTTTCTCAACGATAAATCACACCACTTAATTTGTCTCTTAGAGAGGTGGGGCATCATTGGTAGAAGTTTGGGCATGGATGGTAATGGTCGTGGCCTTGGCCTCGGGATTAAGGTTTGGTTTTGAGAGTGGCACTGTCGGAGATGGAGAAACAGAGGCTGGCGTTGGCATTGGGGTAGAGAGACATACCAATGGTGAAGCTTTGGTGATGTTCGATCACCGTTTGAAGGTTGAAACATATGGAACTTGAAGCAGAAATCCTAGTCACGATCAAGATGGAGGAGCCGAAGTTTATGACATTGGTGCTAGGGAGTCGAGCTAGCAACGAGGAGTTCAGCACGAAGACGATGTTCGATTTTTTTGAGTAAAACTCCTTATCCTTGTTAAAACATACATAGCCATGGGTTTTGTCGATGATACACACATATAGGAAAAGGAATTATCAATTGGGAAGACAATTAGGAGGTAAAGATTTGGTTATTTATTTGGTTAAGTCAATTAATTACTTATTTAATTCACTATCTTATATATCACATATCTTTTGCATACGAGATCGGTTTTGGATGTCGTTTTTGTATTGTGCTCGAAATGGAGAGCTCTACAACATGGTGATAGTTTGGAAAGATTTGTTTAAGGTGAATGACATTTTCTCTCACCATACTATGATTGTTTGTATAGTATTAAAATGACGTTTTGAAATGTTTTCTAACTTTAAATTATGATTTAAAATAGCTAATCTACATATTATTTTATAAAAAGGATTAAAAGTGTTTAATATGATTTTAAATTAAATATTACATTTTCCCCTTTTGATGTACTATTTTGACGATATTGCTAGATTTAGGGTATTTTCATATTAATCCCATATTGGTTGCTTTGGACGGATTGTATTATGTAATTATAGACATATGTAGGCTATTATATACATTTCTATGCTTGTTAGTTTCAGGTATGCTTGTTTGTTAGTTGGTTGAAATTGTCATTTGAAGGTAATATAGGAAAATCTCATTAGATAGAGTTTAATGTATATCGATCGAATGCCACACACGATGGGGACTGAAATGATGTTTTAGAGTTTAGTGCATGTAGATTAAGCACACAAATGATAATAAATCTAATGGATGGGATAAATATGTGGATGAGTATTGGTGTGCCAATTGATATGAAGATGAATGACAATGGACTTGGATATGTGCTTCGGACTTCATGGAAGATGCTGGACATTTTTATTTAATTTGTATTTAACCATTTTTGGTTAATTACACGACTAAAATGGTCATTATTGACTACTCTAGAATGTCAATATCTACTACTGTTTATGATGGCTAATTCGACCATTTTTAAGTTGACGATGGAGGGGCTTCGGGGAGTAACGATGTGATGTTGAACGTTCGATTTGATGTTACTGCTCTTCAAAGAATGGTTTTGGCAGTGAAGCGAAGATGCAATACTTTTTTTTTGAATAAAGGTTAAATGGGCCAAGCCTTTAAGCTTACAAACAAAACCAGGTAGAAAAAACATACCCGAAACTATGAATTAACAAACCCTAAAAGCTACGCCGACACTCCATAACACAGCAAAACAAAAAAAGAAAAAACGAAACTCAAAAATGGCTGATCTCCAAATCCATTTCTCTTTCGTTCTTCGTTCTGCTATTCTCTCCTCGCTCCCAGTAAGAAAGAGCTTTATTAGGAACAACTCTCATACCTCTGCCGCTCTCTAAGTTGCTAGAAGCTATGCAATAGTTGCTATAGTTGCTAAGATGAATATAATTGTTAGATCTAGCGTCATCGCAACCTAGATCTGACGATTTCTTCTTCAGTTTGTTACATCTACTCAGATTAGCTCGGCTACTCGAGTTAATATTGCTAGAATACTCAGATTCATTAGATCTAGCGTCAACGTGACCTAGATCTAACGATGCTCTCCTCGAGTTGATATTACTACCCAGATTAGCTCTGATACTATAGGAATTGCTGGCCGTAGCTTGATGTGGGTTAGCGCAGTTGTTATCAGCCTCGAAGAAGCTGATCTTATCAGTTATATCAAACACCCTTTGCTGGTTGACACTGCTTGCTTCACTAAGAAAATGATTGTTGGTCTGCAAGCATTTTTAATGCAAAAGATAAGCTTCTAAATGTTTGCTTCCAGCTTCAGATCTCCAGTCCTCAGCAAGGGAAGCAAACTTGGTTTGGTTTTTAAATATTTTCTTAGATTTTTGCAGAATAATCTTGCTACCCATAATAATAATTAACCAAACTTGCTCTTTACTTCTGCTGCCTTTGTTGTGCACACGCAAATTTCTTTCTTTCCATAGTTGAACACTGCCGTAGTTAACAAAATGTGAGCAAAATCTGCTTCTTTAGATTTAGATCTGAAGTTGTTGTTGATTATCTTTACAATATTCATTAGATCCATATGCCTGTTGTCATCTATGCTCAGAGTAGCTTTGATTTGATTCCATATAAAAAGGAGTAACTACATTCAAAAAATATGTGATTAGCATTTTCATTACATATATTGCATAGGGAGCAGAGTGAATTTATATTATTGCCCCATTTATTTAATCTGTCCCAAGTTGGCAATCTGTTCTTAATCGCAAAATAAGTACATAATGCCATCTTGGGACAATTCACTCTATTCCATATGCAATGATACCACTCTTCTGTTGGGAATTTGTTTCTAATAAAATTCTAAGTTGCTTTAAAAGAAAACTTCCCTCTGTTATTTGCTTTCCATTCCCAGTAGTCATTCTCTACAAAAGTATCAAATTGAATTTTGCAAATTTCAACTTTATGAGGATTAGTAATAGGATGAATTTATGGTTGCCGTTGATTATTTACTATGATATCAGAAACTTTATCATTTGATCCACCACATATAACAAGGCTATTCCACCCAACCTTATTTATAAATGCCTCATTTTAAAACCAAGGATCAAACCATAAACTAGTATCTTTACAATTTTTAATTTTTTTTTTCAATCAGTGATTTACCAATTTCCCTACAATTTAGTATTTGTTTCCAAGTATTTGATTGATTACTATTATGTGCTGTAGTCCGGAATTTTTTTTGTTTCAAATACTTGGATCTCATCCATCTAGCCCACAAAGAATTAGAATTAAGGAATCTCCAAAATAATTTTAAATGGCAAGTAGTACACAGATCCTTAATATTTCTAATGCCAAGACCCCCTTCATTTTTAGGCCTGGATACATTCTCCCAGCTAATTTTGTGATATTTACCTTTCCATAAAAAATTAGCGCATCTACTTTCCAATTTTTTAATAGATGCAGGTGGGATTTGAAAATTTTGAAGCCTGTATAGGATAATAGCATAAATCACTGTCTTAATAAGTTCAAGTCTTCCAGCAATGGAAAGTAACTTACAAGACCAAGTCTCCATTCTATCCTGGATTTTTCAATAAGAATAGAACAATCAGAATCCTTAATCATATTTGTAGAAATAGGCTGACCTAAATTTTTGATTGGGAGAAATCCCTCTTCTATTTGCAAAACATTTAAAAATTCTCTTTTGAACTTACAAGATTTACTTAAATAAGCTTTACACTTATTTACATTGAGTTGAAGTCCAGCATAATTTTTCAATATATCAAAAATTGATTTAGTAGAGTCTGCATTATCTTTATTAGCTTTAACAAACACCATGAGATCATCAGCATATATCAGATGATTAACACAGGGCTGGATTCTATTAATAGGTTGAACATTACCTTTAATACTCTCTATTTCCATAAGGATAGAAAAGTATTCCATAACAATAGCAAAAAGATAATGTGATAAGGGGTCCCCCTGCCTTAACTCCCTGTTAGAATTAATAAACCCTTCTGCCTTTCCTTGAATCAGAATAGAAAAGGTAGGAGTATTAATACACTCAAACACCATATCACAAAACTTTATAGGAAAACCCATACATTTCATAACATGGTGAATAAAATGTCTATTTACCTTGTCATATGCTTTTTGTAAGTCAATATTAATACATACATTATCTCCCTGTTTAGTGTTAAATTTCCTGACCATCTCATGTGCTAAAAGAGAGTTTTCATAGATAAGCCTACCAGGAACAAATGCACTCTGATTTTATGAGATCAGAAAAGGCAAGAACACTTTTATTCTATTACTAAGGACATTAGCAATAATTTTATAAATAAAGTTGCAACAAGAAATAGGCCTATAATCACCAATATCAGTGGGATTTTTATTTTTTGGAATAAGGGTAATGAAAGTATGATTTAAATTTTTAATAATTTTACCATTTTCTATAAACTCATTGACAATATCCAACACCTGTTGTCTAATATAATCCCAATTATTTTTAAAAAAAAATGCATTGAAACCATCAGGGCCTGGACTTTTGTTATCCCCAACATTAAAAACAATAAATTTTATTTCATCAAGACTCACAGGAGCCAGTAAGATTTCAGAAGCATTATGATTTAAAATATTTTTACATGTTATATATGGAAACTCCTTTTCATTAGTTGTACAAAAATACAGCTCCTTATAAAAATTTATAGCTTCAGCGGAAACTTTGTCATATGCATTTGCTAAGTTTCCCTCTTTATCTATTATGCAACCTATGTTATTTAAGTGTTTTCTATTGCTCATTTTAGCATAAAAAAACTTGGTGCAGTCATCACCTACAGTAAGCCAATCAACCTTTTCTTTTTTTCTTGCATTAATCGATTCTTTATACATTTCATTAGACAATTCCTTTTGATTTTGAATTTTTTTATTTATTTCACTGATATCTTCAGGCTTATTATCAGCACTCATTTGTAAAAGTTTGCCTTCTTTTTCCAAACTAACAATCTTGTTTTTATCTATATAGTTGTTCTTATTCCAGTTTTTAAGATTATTTCTCATGAATTTCAAAAACATATAAAACTGAAACTGTTTAGATCCTTTACAAGAAAAATTATGACAGTTTTCCATTAAAGATTTGTAATCTTCCTCCATCACCCAGCTATTTTTAAATCAAAAAGGAGGAGCTTTACCATTAAATTCACCATTTACAAAAAAGATTAACCATTAAAGGAATGTGATCACTTAAGTTTTGTTCCAAAGTAGAGCAAGCACTATCAGGAAATCTTTTAGAAAAATCTTTGTTATACAAAATTCTATCTAATTTGCAGTGAATATTTTTAGCTAAACCAGATTTCTAAGTATATTTGTTACCACTGATAATTGGTTCAATAATACCAGATTCTAATAGAAATTTATTGACTCTATCCAATTTATATTGAGGGATTTTAATACCTCCAAACTTCTCATTAACATGAAAAACAGTATTGAAATCCCCTAATACAATCCAGGGGAAATCAAATATGGAATTTAGAGATTTAAGTTTTTGCCGCAAAGTATTTCTTTCTAATTCAAAATTACTGCCATAAACACTAGTAACTTGCAAAGAAAAACCACCAATGTTTCTAAAACTACAATCTATAAATTGGCTATCTTTGTTTATATTTGTATTTGTCCAGATATTAGAATCCCAAATAACAATGATTCTTCCTCTACATCCACAATCGTTGTTATGTATAGCTTTCCAATTACTGGACATTTTAGGACAAAATCTTTCAAAATTCTCATCATTCATTTTATTTTCAATTAAAGCAATAATAGAAGGTTTATAAAAATTAATCATATAGAGGATATCGGATTGTTTAGCAGAGGTATTCATCCCCCTTACATTCCAAGAAAATATTGACATATATATATGATAATAAAATATGAATTTTAAATGGTACCTGATACCATAGTACTTTTACCTCTCCTTTTATTATCAACACCTTTAGCTTTCAGTCTGGTAGACATTTAGTCCCATTCTGGATTGATTGAGATATATTTTTGCTTAAATGTTTTTCCCCTTTGTTTCCCTTTAGCTTACCAGATGATTTTGTTTTAGCAATATGTAATTATGATAAGTCAAATTCTTCTATGCTAACCCCCTTCTTAGATTCATCTTCCTCCATTTGTGCAGATTCTGGAATCTTGATTAAGGAAATATCAAATGAAGCTGTACGAGGCATGACTGGCTCATTGCAATCAGTCACTGCAGCCTCTTCTGGAGGTGGATCACCCTTGCGAGGAAATGTTGGGTAACTATTCATTCTCCCAACATCTACAACAAGCGTAGAGGAAGATCCCTTCTCAACAATAGTTTCCTGATTCAGGATTGAAGACTGATGAACATTGTTAACTATTTTTGTAATATTCTGGTATGTATTTAAACATGGCTCTGAAATATGATGGGTTGCAGAGTTAAAGAACTATATTTTTTTACCCTCCTTTATACTTGTCGGAATCAGAACATTTGAGATTTCTTCACAGTCTTTTTGCCGATGAACTTCCATTGCCATGATCTGATCATTTTGGTCAGTGATCTCTCTATTATTGTTTTCATAATCGAAAATGATATCTTCTTGATAAATTCGATCGTTGCCCTCCTGGGATCTTGATTGGATTTTTGTGCCTTCACTAATACTCATTTCTTGAACAAATTCAGATCTATTTCTTGAATAATTGTTGTATCTTTATCATTCTTTTTGGGGATCCACATCTGTTTCGGGTTGCACTGTTCTTTATTGTGATCGAAATTCTTACAGATGCTACACTTTGGTGGAACCCATTCATTTTCGACTTTTTGTGTAATGATTTCACCATTATAAAGAATGAGACAAATTTCATCTGGAAGATCATCAGTAGTAGAAACTTCCACGAGAAGCCAAGCATAATTCAATCTCGACTTCATGGTGGTCGCTGCGTCCATTTTTATGAGTTTTTCGATAATACTCGCCATGATACTAAACACCTCTCTATCCTATAGTTTGAGGTTTACACTGGGTAATTTAACCCATATCGGCATGGTTGATAGAAGATATCTTTCCAACTTCAATGACTCAGTCCACCTTCTCATGATGATGAGTTTGCTGTTGTAAAAGTAAGGACCGTTCTGAATGATAGAATTGCAGTCTTGTGAATCATTAAACTTGATTAGAAAAAACCCATTTTCTCTTGAATATATTTCAAAATCACCTTTTGGTTTCCACACTCTTTTAATATATTCTTTGAAAAATAAGAAATATGGTTTACTGCTAACCACATAAACCAAAATGGAGTTATTCCAACACTCTGTGGCTCTTTTACATACAGCCTCCTTTACTACACCATATTTCTTGTTATTGATTCGAATAGGCTAAATGGTTTCAAGACTGCATTCGTCATCTCTTGGTTCCTTTGATTGCTCGGAGACAATATCAGCCCAAGATTTCTACCCTAGTTCTTTATTCAAGAGAATTTTGTTGGCGGCTTACTGATTTGCATCAGTTTGGTTCTGTCCCAGAAGGAGTTGGTCTTTTGATCATCTTTCTTCCTTTGCTCATCATTAAATTGAGACCGAATCTGATTATTTCTTGGCTGATATCTTCTTTTTGATCTTGGCTGAACCAATTGGAAGCCATTATTGCCAATGATGACATTATTCGGCTTTCTAAAATGAGATTCAGGTGGCCTATCTTGAGAAGAAAGACGAGAGAGAGAAGGATGGGATTGGGATTTGTGAGAGAGATTGTTTTCTCCTATGGTAGAAGAAAACCCTAAATTTCGATTACAAATGTTAGGATCTTAAAGAAGATGTAATACTTGGATGTGATAACTTCATGGTTCGATGATGACGATTCCATGATAGGAAGTGACGGCTTCGATGATGGATAGTTGTACTTCGAGATGCAGAGTAGTTGACTATGAGTCATATTGAGGGAACTGTCGGTGGGAGGTTACAGAATGCATGATGACACTCTATGGCTTATGATGGTCGTCTAGCGTAGTTTCAGCCACAATGACTTCAGATCGGAGTTATAAGGACAGTTCAAGGATGAGCTCTGCTATTAATGAATGTGCAAAGGGACCATTGATATTCGTAGTTTTGATGTGTACTCATAAAGTAGGGTATGTAAGGATGCTCATTTGGGGTGGTGATGGTCCTCGGATCGCACGATATTTAGATCTGTTGAACCCAGGACCATGGTGATGGTGGTCTAATTCCTGGCCTGCTAGGTGGCATGGATTTGAGTATTGAGAGACTGGGGTATTGAGTAGTCCTTGACTAGGTGATGAGGATATACGAGTATCATATATCTAATGCATTGAGTGAGTGCATATGAGGATAGATGATGAATGTCATGTTTTTTGACTATTTCTATCAACTTAGGGATGTCACATGATGTAGATATTACCAATGCTGGTATCCAGACATCCTTGGTATTTGATATGTAGTACACCAATGGGGGCTATCATAAAGTAGCATATAATTTTTATTTCTGCTAAATCTATAGATGCAGGGATGGGTCAGGTATGATTCTCCATGCCCTCTATTCCATATGCTACACCGACTTTTATAGTGTTTTGAGATTATTTATCGATCACACCCTACTATTGTCTGGATCGAGATTTTATGCTTTGCTTCTTATTATCTCAGGTGCTCTTACATGAGTAGACTAGATAGCAGGTATAAATAGCACTTATAGCTGTGCAGATGGTGATGCTTTCTCGTATCAATATTTTGAGTTTATTTTTGTCTACTGTGTGACATTACGGAGAGTTGATAGTATTGACTTGATATTATAAAGCCAGTTGATTGGTTGAGTTTATTTATCAGCTGTATAAACTCTATTACTTATTTTTAACTGTATAAGCCCGTCTATTCTGATTCCATAGTTTATGTAGTTATTACTATCTCATATGTTTTATATAGTAGATGTTTGCTATTATATTTTATCTGGTGCACTGTGGGATATACGGCAGGTTATGTGATTGTTAAGTGTTTTATTTCTTATTCCTTTCTCCTATTCTCTTCTCTTCTTTTCTATTCCTTATCTTTATTTCTATTTTCCCCTTGATAATTGTCCTACATCGACTGAATACTCTAGCAATGCACTATTCGATTGTACGAGCATCAGTGGTGTAGGGTGGTTGATGTGCACGTAAATGTGCATATTTTTACCACCATATTTATTCTTTTTAAATTAAATAAATGATCATATCGGGTATTTTAACTTGTTTAAACCAAAATTCATATTATTTGAAATTGTCACATATTCATCTTCATCCAGGGGCAAAATGGTCATTTTTGTGTGTATATTAATTTGAGAAAATTTAATTTGAAATTTTTATATTATTTTGTAGGAAATTACACTCAATTACAAGTGGGTTCATGAAGGAATATGCACGCACAAAATGAATACAAAGGAATGAAGATGGAAATAATTCAAAGTGAAGAACATGGAGGACCCCACCTACCCACTACCTTAATGTACAAATTAAAGGCTAATGCACATGCTAAAAGACATTTAAAGCTTTATGTACATTTAAGTGGGGGGGTTATTAAAGCTAATGATAACTTGGCCACCACACTTCCTCCAAGGGCATTTTGGGTACTCCCCAAAAATATGCATTAGGGTTTCTAACTTGTATAAATACCCCTTATGTTTCATGTAGCCAATCTTCCTCTTAGTTAGTTAGTTTTAGTTTAGAAAATAAATCAAAACTCTCTTTCTCTCCATTGCTACTTAGCCATTTTTTATTTTATGTAATCTTTTTTTATGCAATTTAATACATGCTCTTTCCTTTTCATGTTCATTTACTTTCATGTTGTAGTATAGATCTCTTCTCTTTTATGCAAGTAGAATAATTTTTCCTTTCATTTTGCTCTCATTTTCCTCTTCTTTTTATTTCATGTTGTTAGCTACATTTGTTAATAAAATGACAAATATGAGAAGCTAAACCCCTTCAATTTAGGGGTAATGAAGCTCTCTAATTAATGTAGCTTCAACATTTTGTTAATTCATGCTCTCTTTTTGTGCTTAATGATGATGATAGAAGTGGTTTTATTTGTTGTTTTTGCTTTGAATTTGATAGTCTATATTGTTGACACCAAATAGGCTATGCTTAAACAATCACTAACACAAATGCCTCTTCATCAATATATGATTATGAGAGTGATTTGAAATTAAAATTTGATGGTCTATGTTTCTAATCAATAGTTAATAGGCCATACTTAAAATAGATTTCATTCTCATTTTCTTTGTCAATTTTCATGAAAGTTAGTAAGTGTTTTAAGGGGTGTGTTATAGTTTGATGACTTATGTTGGCTAATTAATAGCTCAAATATGTCATACTTATGATAAACACATCAATTAAAACACTAATGACCATAAAAGAGAGATCATGATTTCATGTGTTGAACTACATGATCTAGAGAGTGGATTTATTCTCTAAATTGACATTTAACTCTCATATCTGCATTTCTTTTCTTTTAGTTAGTTAGCTAATTTTCTATTTTTCTAGCTTAACATTCTCTTCAACTTTGGTTTAATTTGATTGAATAGAATTTTAAAATCATCAATTCCCTGTGGATCGACCCGTATTCGCCACGTGCTACATTCGTACACCGTGCGCTTGCGGTAAATTTTATTTCAAAATTCGTTCGACGGTTTTCTAAACCGATTGAAAATCCATCGAAACGAACAAGTATTTGGCGCCGTTGCCGGGGAACTGTCTTGATTTTGATTTTCTATTCTTCGAATTATTATTTTTTTGTTTGATTTTTATTGTGTGTTTATTTTGTGTGTGTTTGCATTTAAAAAAAATGATTGTGTGTTTGTTTTGTGATTTTTGGTGTTCACTGCGTTGAGTTCTTATTTTCTAGTCTATTGGCATTTTTATAGAAAAAAATATATACACAATTTCATTGCTAAATTTCTTTATCCATTTTGCTTTGCAAATCATTTACAATTTTTCTGTTTACAAATTCCACTCTACACATTTCATTTCTGAATACATTGCCTCTCTATTCATTACTTCTGCCCACCAATTCTCCTCTTCTCTGCATCACCAACCCACCTTCACCACGACAAACTGCTGCTGCCACCACTATAAATTCCATTTCAAACAGCAAACTTAACTGCTGTCCTCATCGCGATAGCCTTCAACAACTTCACACATCAAATCTGCATCAACCCATCACTGCATAGCCCCTGCCTGTGCATCACCGAAGTGCACACAAACCAGTGCACTTCATCTCCAATTCACTTACAACAACTTCACTTGCCCTTCCCACTGCAAACCAAACAGTCAACTTATGACAACAGGCATTCGACAGCAGCAGGGCACCATTTCCACTCTCGAATTCCAAGCAACCAAACTACTTCGCATTCCCGAAAACTCCACTACAGTGAACATTCTATAACAAACATATCCACCGTCACTCCACAACCATATCAGCCTACATCATCACGAATACCCTGTACATTTACAAACCACTATCCCTCATCATCATACATAACAACGGCAACCAGTTCCTTGAACCACATCACCATAACATCACCTGACCACCCAGACTTCATACAACATTCACTGCCATTCCTAAAACACTGCACTGCCTCACATCTTCTTCACTGCAAATTTCCTCCACCTTACCACATCAACAACCCCTGCTACACCTAACATTCCATTACACCAAACTGTGCCTTTTACTGCATATCGTTGCTTCCTCCAGTCTCCCCCACAAAACAATCACCATCCCATAAACTCACATTACAATTCCAGCATTCAATCCCAAAACCACCTGTGCCACTGTCTCAAACAAAGCAACACCATAACCCTGCCTTATTTCATTACAGTCACAACATACCGAATCCATCTTCACAACAGCTTCACTGCCAACAACCCCCCCTT
This sequence comes from Allium cepa, assembly GCA_030765085.1. NCBI lineage: Eukaryota > Viridiplantae > Streptophyta > Magnoliopsida > Asparagales > Amaryllidaceae > Allium > Allium cepa. Next base: position 217,647,061 of record CM060946.1, read on the forward strand.
TCTGTTTTCGCCAGAACACTTCCTCCACCCCCAAAAAGTCTTGAAAGATTAGTTAACAATCCACTTTCATCTGATAGACTACTGCATACAAACTTTCAACCCACTTTCATCTCAACCCAAACCGAACATCATCAAAGCTGCTGACCCTCTTGCAATTTCATAAGTGACTGCTCAACCACTTTCACTTCTGCGTTGAACAGCAAGTCCACTTCCATCATCTCTTCACCAGTCAAACCTCACTACAAATGCATCATCCACCAGTCATCCATCTATTGCACAACCATCAACCACTGATTCCCATGCGACTATAATCATTTCTGACCACCACCGAAACCAAAAACCACCAGCAGCATCAAATACACATCGAACGATTCGAACCGTAACCAAACCCCTAAATTGAAAATTTTAATTTCTTGGTGTCTAGGCTACGGCAGAGTAATAACCATTTATAAATATTACGGTGATTCGTAAATATTATAGTGGTTGTTCCTCTGAAGGAACTTAAACCTTCGGCTGCATTGCTACGGTGATTCGTGGTGCACCGATAACCCCTATCTGTTACCTGGCTGAGAACTATTTTGTTTATTTAAGACAGTTGTGAGTATACAATTTTGGGTTAACTAGGATAAATCATTTGTAATTAAACCTTGCATTCATTTAGTTGCATTAGTTCATGCATATTTAAGAAAAAAAACAAAAAACAAATTCAAAAACCCAAAACTAAAAAGAAAATTGTAAATATTCCTTTTATTTTTCTTTGAAATTTTTAAATCATTTCCTTTGAAATTTCAAAAATCCAAAAAAAAAAAATTAGAAAAACAAAAATCCAAAAAAATATATAAAACCTTTTTTCTTAAAAAAAGCCAAAAAAAATTGGAAATCCTAAAACAAAACAAAAATCAATTTTCCATTTTGAAAAATAAATTCTATTTTTTTTCTTTATAAAAAAAAACCAAAAACATTCTTGAAAATGTCCGAGTTTCCCCACTTACATGAGTTTTACGATAGTTGCGAAAATCAATATAATCCATACGATTTCACTCCAAATTCGTATGGATATTTTAACACCAACTATTGTTTAAACGATTCAAATTTCGAACAACAAATTTTTCAAAACAATGATCAATCCTCAAATCTCGAAAATAGCATTTCATCTTTACTTGAACTCTCTACACAACAAAATCAAAGTGTAAACGAATTGTGTAACTCATATTTGTGAATTAGTTCAAGTCAAAAAAATAAAATTTGAATTCACTTCAAAATTCAAATGATTTCGAGTGTAACCCATGCCAATTCAATTTCGAACTTCAAAATGAATTTCAAAATCAAGACGAAAATGTGAACAGATTTTCAAATAATTTTGGCAATGGGAATAGTTTCAATAACGATATGATTGAAACCTTTGGTTGTCAACAAATTCAAAATGGAAATTTTCAAATTAGTAATCATGATTTTGATTTTGTTGACCAAATGGAAAAAGATAACGGGGATATATTACTTGAAAAATACAAAACTTTTCATGAAAATCATAATCAAATCTCAACTTGCGAAGAATCAAATAATAATCTACCGTTTATCGAAATTGACAATTTTTGTTCTCAACAAATCCAAATTGAAAATTCTCAAGTTAATAACTACAAATTGGATTTTGTTGAGCAAATGAATGAAGTTTACGATGATCACACGGATTTGTTGTTTGAAACATACATGAAACAACGTGAAAAACAAAGTCAAATTTCAACGTGTGACGAGTCAAGTGATAATCCATCTTTTACCCAAATCGATGATTTTCAAACAACAACTTTTGAAACTGAAAATGATGATCTTAACGAAGTTGTTGAAAAGACGGTAATTGTGTTGGATTTAAATTCTTTTGAGGGTGAGAAACTCGATTTAAATTTCGATCTTCCTTTTTCTAAAAATTTGAATACAACAACTTTGGATTTTGAAATGGATACATGCGATGAAGTTGTTGATAATCCAACGAAGGAAGATGAAGTTAACGAACACGAGTTTTATGGACTTTTCGAAAATGAGTCATTAAATTCTGATGGGGAAGAATTCGATCACCATTTTGACTTTGAAATCGATAATTTGGAAGAAGTTTTCAATGATGAACTTCAATTTCAATTTGGTGAAAATAAATGTTAATTTCAATCAATTGTTTTATCAACCCCAAAAATCATTGAAAACAAAACAACTTGTTCAATTTTTAATAAAACAAAATTCGTTTTTCCAAATCGACAATCAACTTCGAAATCTTTTACGATTTGGTTTTTCGAGCTTAAGCTGTGTCTCGCATACTTGACGAGACAAATGAATCGGTCTTTGGAAGACCGTTTCATTTACTTTTTGACTGTATACTTTCTCATCTCTTGTAAATAATAATCTTTCATGTAAATATAGGATTTTTATTTTATTTTTTTCTCCTTCCACTTGGGTTGACTGTGGGGACACAGTCAAAATCAAGTGTGGGGGGAGACTCAGCTTCATTTTTTTTCTTTTTCATGGTTTAATTTTGCCTTTTCTTTAAAAAAAAGTCCCAAAAACATCTTTTGATTTATTTTTAAAGAAACACTATAGGATAAATATATGGTTTTGGCTTATTAAATTGAAAATTTTGAAAGTTTATTTATCTTAACAAAAATAAAACTGAAGTTTGATTACAAATAACAATGGTTTAACTAGTATATAGGAAAATTCATACGTGTTAATTATGAAGTACATCCTAATTGAAAATCTTTGTTTTAAAAAGTGGTTGATTTAAAGTAAAGGATATAACATTTTTTTTGTCTTCCAAGTTAAATGGTGCTAAGATGATTTTGCAAAACTCTCTCTCTCACTCTTAAAAAAAAAAATATTAAAAAAAATAACCTCCAAATATTCACTCTCATTTAAAAGTCCTCACGGTTATGCATGTGTGAATTACTTGGAATTTTTGATTATGTGCTTTCATACTCATTTAAAAGTCCTCACGGTTATGCATGTATGAAACATATGTAAAAAAAACAGACTTAATAAAAACCACCTACGGTCGATAGGTGTATGCACGAAAGCGTGTGCACTCGCCATGCTCGGTACTCCCCTCACATAAGCCCGAAAGGCAGTGTATGGGTGGTATATCTGGCCTCAGTTTACCTGAGCTAGGTGTGTAATTTTTCTTGCAAATAATGAGAGAGCAAGCAATTGAAATCCTAGCACTATTTTTTTACTTATTTGATTTGATTTGTTATTGAAAAGAAATGTACATACCACTTCGGTAAACTCTGATAATCAACTATGGATCCATTTCATAGTTACACTATGTTATTAACCAAAACAATGAGTTAAACTATAGTCTATTTGTTATGATAACTTGATTTTTGTTGGAAATTTTGATGAGTGAGTAACATAAATTTTCAAGATAATAGCCAAAAACTATATTTAACTTATTCGTGCCAATTTAAAAATAAATCCTTCATTTGAAAATATTTTCAAAAATTTGCATTCATCTCTTTGTAAATAAATCTTGCATTTTGTAAATATTTTCATCCTGCATTTGGATTTTGTGGGTAGTATCCGCTGAAAACCCTCACGAGACAACACTCGTCCTACTGGGGACACCCAGAGGTTTAACGGCTTGTTGCATACGCTCAATGCAATCGTGCTTCCTACGAAAACGGATTTATCTTAGTTTCCCTTTATTCGAGGACGAATAAAAAGATAAGTGTGGGGGTATTTTATGTGCACGTAAATGTGCATATTTTTACCACCATATTTATTCTTTTTAAATTAAAAATGATCATATTGGGTATTTTAACTTGTTTAAACCAAAATTCATATTATTTGAAATTGTCACATATTCATCTTCATCCAGGGGCAAAATGGTCATTTTTGTGCATATATTAATTTGAGAAAATTTAATTGGAAATTTTTATATTATTTTGTAGGAAATTACACTCAATTACAAGTGGGTTCATGAAGGAATATGCATGCACAAAATAAATACAAAGGAATAAAGATGGAAATAATTCAAAGTGAAGAACATGGAGGACCCCACCTACCCACTACCTTAATGTACAAATTAAAGGCTAATGCACATGCTAAAAGACATTTAAAGCTTCATGTACATTTAAGTGGGGGGTTATTAAAGCTAATGATAACTTGGCCACCACACTTCCTCCAAGGGCATTTTGGGTACTCCCTAAAAATATACATTAGGGTTTCTAACTTGTATAAATACCCCTTATGTTTCATGTAGCCAATCTTCCTCTTAGTTGGTTAGTTTTAGTTTAGAAAATAAATCAAAGCTCTCTTTCTTTCCATGGCTACTTAGCCATTTTTTATTTTATGTAATCTTTTTTTTATGCAATTTAATACATGCTCTTTGCTTTTCATGTTCATTTACTTTCATGTTGTAGTATAGATCTTCTCTTTTATGCAAGTAGAATAATTTTTCCTTTCATTTTGCTCTCTTTTTTCTCTTCTTTTTATTTCATGTTGTTAGCTACATTTGTTAATAAAATGACAAATATGAGAAGCTAAACCCCTTCAATTTAGGGGTAATGAAGCTCTCTAATTAATGTAGCTTCAACATTTTGTTAATTCATGCTCTCATTTTGTGCTTAATTATGATGATAGAAGTGGTTTTATTTGTTATTTTTGCTTTGAATTTGATAGTCTATATTGTTGACACCAAATAGGCTATGCTTAAACAATCACTAACACAAATGCCTCTTCATCAATATATGATTATGAAAGTGATTTGAAATTAAAATTTGATGGTCTATGTTTCTAATCAATAGTTAATAGGCCATACTTAAAATAGATTTCATTCTCATTTTCTTTGTCAATTTTCATGAAAGTTAGTAAGTGTTTTAAGGGGTGTGTTATAGTTTGATGACTTATGTTGGCTAATTAATAGCTCAAATATGTCATACTTATGATAAACACATCAATTAAAACACTAATGACCATAAAAGAGAGATCATGATTTCATGTTTTGAACTACATGATCTAGAGCGTGGATTTATTCTCTAAATTGACATTTAACTCTCATATTTGCATTTCTTTTCTTTTAGTTAGTTAGCTAATTTTCTATTTTTCTAGCTTAACACTCTCTTCAACTTTGGTTTAATTTGATTGAATAGAATTTTAAAATCATCAATTCCCTATGGATCGACCTGTATTCGCCACGTGCTACATTCGTACACCGTGCGCTTGCGGTAAATTTTATTTCAAAATTCGTTCGACGGTTTTCTAAACCGATAGAAAATCCATCGAAACGAACAGTGGTCATCACATTTGGAATCAGAACTTAGGTTACATGATTAACCTAAGTTGATACTATGATTCAGTAGAGATAGGGTAGGAGTTCTCACCCTAGACTGAATTGAGAGTATACTTATATACGAGAGAGTGTGTACTTGTTATATATTTAGGTTTCAAAACTATATAGTAGTGTAAATGATATATAAGTTGTATTTCATAGATGAATACTATTGATGTTGTTTTCTCAATAAGAGACTGATAATCCTGATCGTAGATTAGGAATGATCTGCAATATGAGAAATGTTGTCATTGACTCCATCTCCAGAGTTGAGGAGTGGGCGGAATTGGGGATCACTAACCCCGATTTGCAGAACATGTTCGCAACATTGATGCGGATCATTGTTCTAGACTGCCCAAGTTTCTCTAAATAATTATGGTGTTTAAGTGAAAACTCCTAGATTCAACTTTATTGAGCTGTATAAAGACTACGTGAGTCTAAGAGGCAGATCATTCCTTGGAAAAAAGTCCGCTATTGAGGTGCATGGCGAGATGATATTTGCAAATGGATCTTTGATGACTTGGAGTTTGATGTTCCAATAAGGTTGAAGTTAACTTCTAGATGACTCTAGGGATGAAAAATGAACTAATGGCCATTAAAGCTTAGATCCTTAAGGATTACTTTACTTGGGATCTGTGCAGTTAAAGCGCTCGGCAGATTCGAAGCGGTGGAGGTGCAAAAAGTCATAGCGGGGATACAGCGAGGATATAGCGTGATATAGCAGATGGCTCTAAAATATCATATAAAACTCGTACTTAATGTTTTTACAAATATATAAATGGTAATTTAATGAAAAATTATCATTCAGTAGAATTATAATTAATACGTAAATAATTTTAAACAAAAAACATGTGCGAATACACTCTAAATAAACGTAAAACTGTTATATAACTTAATCAAATTTAGTAGAATATTAGAGTATTTTCATTTCTAAAAATATATTAAAAGTTAAATCAAATAAATTAGTTTCATAATTTTTAAAATGCATAAATCCAATTTTTTAATTCATTTTATTAAAGAGGATATAGCGGAAATAGCAAAATATAGTGGGAATAACGGGATATAGCGGAAATAGCGGGGATTAAAGCGGAAAGGCTATATTTTGGGGCTATATGAAAAAATCGTAGCGGTAGAAATCCGCTATGAGATATAGCGGGGTTATAGCAGGGTACTAGCGGGGAATTAACTACACAGCTTGGGATTGGTTCATAGTTCGCATCGGAGAGAAAGTTATCTTGAATTTTCAAGAGTCAATGTTGTTTAGGAAGTTCGCCGATTTGAAAATGGGCGATATAACTATGTTGGAGTATATGACTAAATTCTATATTCTATCAAAGTACAGTCTATCTTTCATTGAGACTCTACTCAGAAAGAACGAATAATTTTTCATTGTGTTGAAGTGATCATCCTAGAAAGCGATTGATTAGTTATATTAATGAGAGCGTCGAAAAGGGTTTATGATGTGAGAGCGTGTATCCAGTGTGAAGAATTTACTTAAAAAAGCTGAGTAAAAGAAAATAATGGAAGCATATGCATTATATGTTATTGTAATTTCCTCAAGTGCTCCATCGACGAAAAAGAAGGGAAATGGCATTAATTTTTGAGAGCATGCTTTCATTTATGGCATTTTGAAACATATTTTTATTTAACATTAAGGTTTCATATTCCTTCATATCTAGTGATTTATAGATAGATTAGGATTGAGAACTAAAATTATTAACCAACCTTTAAATTATGATGATTCTAGTTGAGGGCTTAACTAGACTATACCTGTGTAACATACTGTATTTTGTCACCAGAAATTAATACTGTGGATGACTACAAAACCGTAGTGCTTAGTTTCGAGCCTCAAAATGTTATCACATAGTTTGTTTGCACTTAGTTTATACACGGTGTGTCAAAACTCTGTCTTATTGAGTTATGGATGTTTGCCTATTTATTTGTTTGCTATCGATTGCTTTAGGTTTAATTAAGTTCATTGTTAAAGTCTAGGAATTTACTAGTTCGAGAGATATGGAATAGTGTGGATCGCGAGAGGCCCTTGTTGATGATATGGACTGATGATGAGTGGATGGTAGTGTTTGGCTTCCCATCTAATGATGAGCTAATTGTTAGCTTTCTATATTCGCTCGATATCCCACACAATGAGTTATAACATGTTCTTGTAGCTAGAGAGTGTCCGGACACATTTAATGAGGTGACCAGATTGTCATTTTATGGAGATTGAATTTTGCATCGATCTGGTTAGATATATTAGACCAATAGTTATGCCTTTAAGGCAGATTATGCCAAAAGAGCAGAGGAGACTAAAGGTGCGAGCGCATAACCTACTGATTCGAATGTTCGTTCATAGGAGCGTATTTGAGTGGGATGCACCTATAATGTTTGCCACTATGGCGAATGGCTCTTTGAGGTTGTATATTCATTATCGTGAGCTAAGTGGGATGACGGACAAGTATCCACTTCAACTTATTAATGGCTTATTCGATCATCTCTATAGCGCAAAGGTGTTCTCTCAGTTGGACTATACGATGGGGTTTCATCCATTGAGAATAGCTAGAGAGTGTGTCGATCACTGTGTTTCTCACGCTATCTTTATTTTTGATTGGTTGGCTATGCCGTTCAGGCTAATCGATGTGTCGGCATACTTTGTTAATATCTTGAGCAATATTTCAAGGAATCATTCAGGTGAGTTCATGCTTGTGTTCATTTATGCTACTATCGTCTGCTCAAGGATGAAAGAGGAGCACAAGGCATGATTGGTGATTGTATTAGAGATGTTAAGAAAACATCACGAGTGATGAGAGGTTCCCTTAGATTAACGAGATGTTATATACACTTTACTAAGAACTTCTCAAAGATAGCAACACCATTAACTGATTTGATGAAAGAGAATTAGACTTTTTATTTGAGATGGGATGTACAGACCCGCATTAGTGATTCTGATAGAGAGGCTGACATGTGCACCAATGTTACTCATTCCAAGTGAGAATAAGGAGTCGATAGTGCACACATGCTTGTGGTACTTAATTAGGTGCAGTAGTGGTGTTGGAAGGTAAGGTTATTACATGCTAGCCGAGAACTGAAACTGCACGAGAGGAAGTATCCGACTCTTGATTCGAAGTTGGAGGTGATAGAGTTTTCTTTAGAGATTTGGAGGCACTATCGATTAGGAGAGAGGTTCAATTGTTTAGTGATTCCATATCATTGGAATATCTCTTCTTCTGTAGTGATGTTTGGAATCCTTAGCCTCCTATGACTTTGACATTTTCTAGACGTTCGTAAGAGAAATATGGACTTTGATGTTTTGAGTTGGAGATGTACTAGTTTACGAGTGATATTCCTAGATTAGGCACTGCTCGAGTTTATCACCGCTTATGACTCTAATACTCGATGTGAGTTAGTGCCAAAGTTGTTAGCCAGTTTGACTATCGTATCTACTTTGTTTTAGTGGATCGGTACTAGTCAGAGGTGTGAAGCTAGACTAATAGAGATCATGGCTAAATTAGAGGAACGAGTAGTGTCTATAGAGATGATATAATAAGGGCTCAATCGAGGAGGTTAACTCCGTATGGATGCGATATTGTTTATTCTCGATGTCATTAGATTAAGGAATGAGATACTAATAGAGTGCTCTCATTCAAGATTGACTATATATCCATATAATAATAAAATGCACGGAGACACAAGACATTTATTGGAAAGGGATAAAGAAGAACGTCGGGCACTCAATTTAAGAGGAATGAATTATCAGCTGGTAATTGTGGACGAGAGGAAGCTAAGTGGTTACAACAATGACTTGATATTCCTAAATAGGAATGAAGATGGATACTTTGATTCCATTGGGTGCTGAGAGCATTGTAAGGGGTCGAAATCCTTTATTCGCTAGTGGCTTTCGCGAGAACTTACAAGAAGCGTCCAGATATTTAGCACCAAAGTGACTAAATGATGATGAGATTGGACCAAGCATTTTGAGACCTTGTAGGCCATTCTACCGATAGATGTGATACAAAATAGGTTAGAAGAAAGGTAATTGAGTAGTAAAGGTTCAGTGGAGTGAAAGCGAAGGCGATTTCCATTTTTCCGCCAACTTTCATGTTAGATAACATATTTGAAGTTTTATACTATATAGCTTAGTATCATACATGCTAGGATAGGCATGGATATTACTTTTTGATATTTGATCTTATATATGCCTATTGATGTTTAATTGTTGGCAATTGACATAATTACTTTTGCTGATATTGTTATTAGGCATGCAAGATAGCTATGTTTTGATACAACATATTTATTTAAGACGATTGATATATACATGATCTAACATACTTATTTACATCATGACGTCAATATTATGCTTAATCCTCTTTGTTTAGTACTTGATCAGGTACATGGAAGCAAGTGTTGGCTATTTGTATGCCTATCCATTAATATTTGCATCCACAATAAAATGCTCTTGCTATAAAAGATGTATGTAACATTTGTAGTATAGATTTGGCTATACATCTTTGGTTGTCCTCAAAAATGTGATATATGAGATGCTTCAGATATGAGATGTACATATAGTTATGTTGTATTAGGATTTTTCCTAGACCTAGCCGTGCAAAGGAGGTTGTGTCAAAATTTTCCATGACATAAGCAAACATTGATGGAAAACACAATGTATAGAATATTAGATGTTGCCGGTAGTTGAGAGAGTCAGCATGTATGATGTTTGGTTGACTTACCTTTTGATTAGTGAGTTGGCGCTTATGTTTTCCACTGTCCGTTACTTTGGAAACATGTGCGTAACTTAGATGTTTGGTCTAGCCACATTGATTTCAGATTTGATAGTGAGTACTTAGGGATGAGGATGACGGCTCCAGCTAATTTCGAGTCTATTCCCTTTCTTGTGATCACTCTTAGTCATTGTTGTGGAGAGTTGATATGTGATGATTATTTTGGATCATTGCTTATGAGAGGGTATTAGGCTATACTACTTCATCCTTGGGATTTTGAGAACGAATCCATTTAAGGAGGGGAGGATGTAACGACCTGTATTTTTAACAACAATATATTATTGAATAGTTTATTTGAATAATGAGTTATTAGTTAATTGATGATCCAAAAAATGTGAATATTGGCATAAGATCAAATCAGGACTCAAGACCCCTTCCGTTGAGTTCACTTCAACACTTCTAATCAAAATAAGTATAAGGATCGCTATATTTGGAGATCAGACAATTCGATAGTTAAAACGGTCTTGAAAAGCACAAAATTATCATCCTAGAGCGCTTATCTCGGATAGCAATGAAATTTATAGCACTATAACTGGAAAAATGTGATTAAGAACACAAATGAGTTTCGTGGTGAGCAGACGCACTGTTTGATTATGTGAACTCAAAATGCATGACCATTTTATTAGAGAAATTTAAATACTATTATCCAATCACCCAAACCCTCATTTCTTTCTCTCGCAACCTATATTAGGTTATTGTTCTATCCCCTCTTCTAAAAGAAAATGGTCGCCACTTCATATAATTTCAAAAATTAAAATTAACCCATTTACTCAATGATAAATCACACCACTCGATTTGTTGGACTCTTGGGGAGGTAGGGCATCATCGGTAGAAGTTTGGGCATGGTTGGTGATGGTCATAGTCATGGGCTCGGAAATAGGATTTGGTTTTCTACGTGGCATGATCGAAGGTAGGGGAAACATAGGTCGACGTTGGCTTTGAGGTGGAGAGAATTATTGACGGTGAACTTTGGCGAGGTCTGGTCATCAGTTGTAGGTTGCAATGCATGAAATGGGAGGCAGATATCCTACAGTCATGGTCTTGACTGAGCAGCCAGAGTTTGTGAGGTTGGTGCTGGCAAGTTGAGCTAGCGACAAGGAGATCAACGATGAAGACGATATTTGATTTCGTAGAGTAATACTCCATATCCTTGTTAAAATACGTATGACCATGGGTGTTGTTAATGATATGCATATACAGGAAAAGGAGTTAGAAATTGTGAAAATAATTAAGAGGTAATGAATTTGGTTAATTATTTGATTAAGTTAATTAATTACTTATTTAATTCGCTATCTTATATATTGCGTATCTTTTGCATACGAGATCCTTTGTAGATGCCATTTCTTACGTTGTGCTTGGGATGGAGAGCTCTTGACTTAGCAATGGTTTGGAAAGATTTGGTTGAGATGAGTGATATTGTGCCTTACCATACTATGATTGTTAGTATAGTACTACAACAACGTTTTGAAACATTTTCTGACTTTAAAACGTGATTTCTAAAATAGTTGAATTTATATATTATTATACAACAATAATAAAAAGTGTTTTAAAATGTTTTTAAATTATAATCACATTTTTCCCATTTTACACGCTATTTTAACCAAAATACAAGATTTAGAATATTTTGATATTAATCCCACAATGCCTTATTTGATGGATTGTATTGTGTTATTAAAGATATATATATATATATAGTTTATTATAGACATGTTTATGCTTGTTGGTTGCATGTAAGCTTGTTCTTTAGTTGGTTGAAAATGACAATCGAAAGCGATATAGGAAAATCCCATTAGATAGAGTTTAGCATATATCGATCAAACGCACACATAATAGGTACTCAAACGATGTAATAGAATTTCATGCATATTGATTGAGTGCACAAATGATGACAACTTGAATGGATGGGATAAATATGCAGAGCATTGGTGTGTGGCAACTGATTTGAAGATGAAGTACGACCGACTTGGATATGTGCTTCGGACTTCAGAAAAGATGTCGGGCGTTTTCATTTGGTTTATATTTAAGCATTTTTGGTTAAGTACATGACTAGAGTTTTCATTATCGACTACTCTGGTGTGATCGATATCTACTACTATTGATGATGGCCGATTTGGCCATTTTTGACATAGAAGATGGAGCAACTTCAAGAAGCAAGGATGTGTCATTCATAGGATGTTTGATTTTGGTGTTATTTCTCCTTGATGAGTGGTTTTTACGGTGAAGCGAAAAATACGATGCTTCGGCATGATGACTCCATGGTTCGACGGTGATGATTCCATAAAGGAAAGCGACGGCTTCGACGATGGATAGATGTACTTCGAGATGTAGAGTAGTTGACTATGAGTCTTGTTAAGGGGATTGTCGAGGGGAGGTTACGAGACACATGATGATACTATATGACTGATGATGGTTGGCTAGAGTAGTTCTCAGTCGCAATGACTTCAGATGGGAGTTGTATACGCAGTTTCGAGATGAGCTCTGTTATGGTTGATGCGTGCAAAGGGATCATTGATATTCATAGATTTTGATGTGTATTTGTAAAGCAAGGGTATATGAGGGCACTCTCTTAGGGTGGTGATGGCCCTCTTATATCTCGTGTACACTTGACCATGGTGATGGTGGTCTAGTTCCTAGCCTACTGAGTGGCATGGATTCGAGTACCTAGAGACCGAGGTGTTAGGTAGTCCTTGACTGGGTGATTAGGTTATACGAGTATCATATATCCAACGCACTAAGTGAGTGAATGTGAGGATGGATGACGGATGCCATGTCTGTTTGACTATTTCTATCACCTTAGGGATGTCACATGATGTAGATATTACCAATGCCGATATTTAGACATCCTTAGTACTTTAATGTGTAGTACACCCATTGATGACTATCATAGAGTAGCAGATATCTTTTATATGTGTTAACTCTGTGGATGCAAGGATAGGCCATGTATGATTCTCCATACCCTCTATTCCATATACTATATCGACTTTTATAGTGCTTTGAGATTATTTATCGTTCATACTAGACTGTTGTTTGACTTGAGGCTTTATGCTTTGCCTCTTATTATCTCGAGTGCTCTTAAAAGAGTAGACTGGATAGCAAGTATAAATAGCACTTGGAGCTACACAGATGGACTAGTAGATGGTGATGGTTTCTCATATCCATATTTTAAGTTTATTATTGTTTATTCTACTGTGTGACATTATGGAGTCTTGGTAATGTTGAATTACTATTATTCGATACAAATGATCAGTTTACTTTATTTATCCATTGTACGAACTCTATTACTATTTTGTATAACTATATGAGCCCATGTACTCTGATTATGTTGTTTGTATAGTTATTACTCTCTTGCCTGTTTTATATCTGAGATGTTTATTATTATATTTTATCTGATGCATTATGAGATATATGAGAGTTTAAGCGACCATGTGATGTACTGTTTCTTTCTCCTTTCTCCTATTATCTTCACTTCTTTTTTATTACTCATATTTATTTATTTTTATTCCCCTTGAAAATCGTCCCACATCAGTCGGATGCTAAAGCAACTCATTGTTCGATTGTATGAGCATCGGTGGTATAGGGCGGTCATCACAATAACACTTTATGAACTAACAAAACGTATGGTTTTTCAAATTTTTTACAAATATGGTTGTGTGATTTAGAGGTATGAATGCAATGAGTGATTACTATTAAACAGTTCAAATATTAATGTTCACCCATCACCTTGGCTAGTGTGTAACATTTTGGCTAAATTCAACGGCTAAGACCATTTTAGTAAAATCACATTTTTATATTTTCTTAAGTGGTACTATTTAGTAACGATAATTTAAACACTTTGTCTTTATCAAAACTATATCACTATAGGATATATATAATTTAATACTAGTCAGAATTCCAATTTTATCCACATTTAACTTAGTCGGTCAAAAATAAAGTCCTTGGTTCGATAATAAAATTTATCATTAATCATACTACTCCGACTAGAGATTAAGACTTTTGAGTTAACTATTAATTGCATACAACCGAGGAGAAAAATTCTCTTTTGAATAGTGCTTTGATTCCAATGCTTCAACTCATACCCAACTATAGTTGCTTGATGGATTGCCATGCCATCATTTAACTATAATTAAGGTGGAGTATTCACATTAAACTTCTATAGTATTCTCAAGTCAGGAGAGCTATGTAACATTATTACATTGAGATTTCATGTTTTACCTAGTTATTATTAACCAATAGGAAACTCTCAAATGAATCACTGCATAATTTTTTGAAAGCTACAAATATGTAACCCTTTGGTGCCCTCAGCATCCATGTGTAATACATTGCCTAACATTTGGAAAGCGGTTTGTCATTTATTTTGTGATTAATTACTTATGATTGCAAGTACAATAATAAAACATTTTATTTAAGTATTTTCTTATTACATACTTTCACAAATTAATTATATCAAAATATAAAACGGTATAAAAAAATAAATATCATTACTACAAACGAGATTTACTACAAAGTTGGATATAGTTTTGGCAAGAGAATTGGTGTAAATAAAAGTCACAACCTAGTTTGTTACCAACTTTATTAATCTTGTAATTTATTACCAGTTTTTTAATTTTTTATATATATTAATAAAACCGTATTAAATTATAAAAAATAATAAAAAATTAATTTTTGAAATCAAATCTAAATTTTAAATTTCTATTAAAATTTTAAGTAGAAGTTTTGTAATTTATTATATAAATTTATAATTTAAAACAATTTATAATCTATTTTCTATTTTTCGACATATATTTAAATATTTAAAAATATAAAAAAATGTTTTTATTATTTCAACAGAGATTATAATATGTATTAAAATAATTATATCAAATATAAAACATATTTTTAGTACATACATATGAATTTATATAATTATTTATATGATAAGTTGATTTAAATATTATTTAAAATAATATATAAATAAGGAAATATATTTTCTTCCTTCCAAATATATTATACTCACTAAAAATTATATTTTCATATTTTACATATGTACAATGTAGTACTTAAATTTTAAACTATATACATATACATACATGCATATATATTAAATAACGAAAAAATCGTTTTTTAATTTTAAGCCATGCTGCACAAGGTTATATTATTATAAGAAAATTAAACATATATACATTTACATATAACTAATCAATTGTTATAACAATATATTTACATGTTGGAATCGTAACCTAACTAACAAATACATAAATATACATATATATATATATATATCTGTGTGTGTGTTTATGTATGTATGTATATATGTGTTTATATATATGTGTGTATGTATGTGTATATATATATGTGTGTTTTTATATATATATATATATATATGTATGTATGTTTATATATATATATATATATGTATGTATGTATATAAAATGTAGACTATAAGTATAGCTTAGTATTTTTAATCAAATTAGGAATCTACCTTGCAGCCAAAGCCCTTAAGCACACCTTGAATGATGAAGGATGCTCCTCGAAACAATTTCCAATCCAAAAGACCTAGACCTTGAACTGTTGACCACCCGCGATCCAATAGCAGCTGAATTGACTTGATTGAGCTTGAAAAAATTAGGAAGATTAGATGGGGTGTTTGGCCAGGAATAGGAATGGAGGCCTCAAAAGATCAATAACAAATGAAGGTTGAGATGTTTAAATAAAGGAAAAGAAGGAGGTAATTTAGGATCTAATATTTTACTCTATCTCCTTCCATTTGAGCCATCCAAAATCCAGCCATTCTCTCTCATATTTGAGCCATCTATAACCCATATTATGGTCGCACAAACCAGCCCTTTTAATGGACTATTAACCCATCTACGGTTTTAACAAATATTTTCACTTTAAATCTAATTTAAAACACTTATCGATAAATATATTTATAACTATTATAAATACATTTAATACTTTTAAATCAAATCAAAATCAAAATTATAAATAACAGTTCATAAATATTGATTAATTTAATTAATTGATGATAATTTATAAATTAATTAAATCGTTTGGTCAAAGGAGAGTTCATCGTTTCGGCTGTGTGACTTGTCAGGTATAAATTTGGTTAGCGATTGATATCGAACTATTCGAATATTAACGTTCAGACATGACTTAGAAAATTATATGATATTTGGACCAACTTTGTTGCTTACTTAGTTTTGGTAAGATCTAATTTTACTTGGTTAAGCGTTACCCAATTATGACTTTTATTTACACCAATTCTCTTCATCAAAATTATATCACTTTAGACTTATGAATTCAGTAATGGTCAAAATTCCAATACCATACACATTCAAATCTATAGTCCAAACACGAAGTCTTTAGTTCAATAATAATAATTATTATTAATCGAAATGCTTTGGCTAGAGAATTTGACTTTGAGTTGATTTCGGTCGACCATGATACTAACCCTAAATAACTAAGGAGACGAATCTCTCTCCAATAGTGTTTCACTTCCAATTGTAACGAATGCGGGTTTTGCCCGCTCGAAAATCGACATCCATACTTCAAATCGTATTCGAATGCCGTAGATTCGACCGTTCAAAACCAATTCGCCGAAGCTTATAACACAATTAAGTAAACATCACAGCAGAATAAAAGAATAATACATTGATATACAACACTGATACAACAGAGTGATACAATGAATATCGATATACATCAGAGTAATGATACAATAGAATAGCAGTGGAAAGCAAAATAGATAACAACAGCAGCGGATAATCTCCATCTCCAAAGCTCCAATCCAGCAATAGCTCGAACTCCCCATAACAATGCACCAAGCTAAGCAAGACTGGTGCGAACCAAAGACTGAACTAACTCCAGATAATCCACTATATCTAACTATCTGAAAAACCCAACTCTAGACTGCTCGTGTGGAAAATAATGAGCATCCAGAGTTTAGGAAAGGAACAATAAACTCCGGATCAGTTATGGGACTGGTGTGAGCAACAAAAACAATTTACCTTTTAATTCAATCAATAAAATAATTTTAAAATAAATTCGCAATGCTTTTTGAAAATGAAACTACCATAAGACCTCCCACCACACACACAATGCAAACGCAGACTTGGAGGAGATTTTTTCTTATGATAGTCAAACATGCTTAATACGCAGAAAATTTCTTTGATATTATTATTATAAGTGCACGGTGCAGAAAACATTTCGAAAGTAGAATATAAATCTTAGCTAGCATAGACATTTCGAACTATGCCTACTATAGCTACCATCCAAACAGTGGGGCGCCACCATAAGTGAATGGCAGGTTCTACAACTAAAACCGTACAAGGCTCGTATTGTTTCTTTGGATTTCCAACAATGGTCAGGCCAAGGAACTTCTCATTGCCACATGAGAACGCCTCTGGAAGGACATCCCCGAGAACCTAACCGGATCTCTGCCAACACAAGGCCGAGTTACCCCTAACTGGGTAACTACTGACATGAGTATGCCACCTCCCGGTTGTAACAACCTTTAACCGGGGCCCCAACATCAAATCACAAAACAAGATATATATAGGTTTGTGATGTCCACATAAGTAAGTATCTGGGCTCCATACCATGATACCACTTCTATCCAGAAGGAGATGTACATACCCTAAAGGGGCGCTACCCCCTAATAACCTTGCCGCATCTTTCCTGTTTTGACCATTCCGGGGTGTGAGGTTCGACGAAGTCACGTCCACAAAGCCACGCTTTGGTACAAAGCCATGCTTTGGGTCAACAAATGATCAAGGTAATGATCACAAAGATAAATGATCAAACAAATGACCATATCACAAATGATAAAACAATGATCATTTCACAGCAACACTTAGCATGTCACATTACCCAATTGGGAATATATCGCTGATAACCTTCAACTACATAACCTCTGAGCTCGTACGTCTTAGAGAAGGGTGTTAAGCTAAAAGAATAAATTCTCCGCCACCAACAGAAATGTATTTGAAAGAAATCTGCTTTATATCTCAAAATGTAATGTCAGACACACAATCCATACAAGTCTGTTCCGGGCTCGAACAGAACCGAAGGCACTTCCAAAGAAGTCCTTACAATCCGGATATTCACAACCCCGATCGGATTTCCCATCACTCAGGGAATCTCTATACCGGGAGCTACCCAGTGCAGAGACAATCGATAGTCATCCTATCGCTCTCGCAAATACCCGGTCTTCAACACCGGTCTTCAAATGCTATCCATAACGACGAATCACATATTCGGAATGGGTTACTTGACACAAAGGTCCTTTCCCGGCTAAACCGAATAGTGAGCGCAATACTTAAAACATATGGATATGGGATTTCAGTTAAGTCACAACTTAATAATTCAAAACTTACTTTCAAATGGTTTAATCCAATTACCATTTCAAATCTTTTAAACAAAAGATTTATCTCACAAAGATAAATTCATAGATTTCCAAAACAATTTCATTTCTATAGGATCAACCCATTAAATCTTTAAATTAAAGATTTAACTTATAGCTTTCAAATCGTTTTCATAACTTGGAAATTATCTTCATTTCAAATTAGAGATCATTTTAACTCAAATTTGAAGTTCATTTCTTATGTGAAAGCTTTTATTAATTGAAAACAAACAGTTTTCATTTCAGAAAAAATCCCTAATTTCAAATCATAGAATTCAATTTCAAATTTCGGATCTAAATTTAAATAAATTTATTTAATTTCCAAAACTTAATCAAGTAAATTAAAATAAATTTTAACTTGAAATTTCATTCCAAAAGTTTTTCACTTTTATTCTGATTCCATTTCCAAAACATTTGAATTGAAAAATTCAAATTCAAAACTATTTCAAAAATCTGTGACTTAACCGATTTCCTCGTGAAATCCATATTGGTGTGTGTATAAGTGTGGTCCAGGGGTTTAACACAATAGTGCACAACCATTCAATCATCACAGATCAAATACGACAATATATTCGATAAGCAATATAAACTATAATGCTTATCGTCCATTCACAGATTCACAGATAATACACAAATGTACATAAATAAATGAGTAAATTTCACATAGCTCAATTCACAGAACAAGATATTACAGATCAGATAGGACAATCAATTCAAGGCATCACATATAATATGATCATTCATAAGTAAGGTCAAGCATTCAATAAACATTTATAAGCAGGATTAATCAATTGTTTAATCCTAATTTATTCAAGCTATTTCAAATTTAATTAATTACTTATGAATTCATTATCCAATTTTAATTTATGTAATCCAAATCATTTGATATAAATTAATTTATCAAACACTTTAATTAATAAAATCGATCATATTTAATTAAATTAACATTTGAACCCATTTATATAATTAATTAACTTCTTAATTAATTATTTCAAGAAATTTACTCTTTAATTTCTTATCGTTAAGCAATCATCTCATAATAACAAATCATTAATCACCAATTTATTTTATCATTAATTAAATCAAAATATCCAAATTTAATTACAATTGGTAATTAACCCTTTAATTGCTTCCATTAAGTAATTAACAATTTACAATTGATTTAATTAATTAATCTAATTTGTTATCAAAATTTATCACATTTGATTTTGTTACTTAATAATTCATAGTTAATTATCCTCATTAACTAATAACATTTCTTAATTTACTTTATTCACACTATTTAATTAAGTACTTAATTATTCATTTATTTAATTCTAAATTAAATTACTTAATTAACTATTAGTCATTCATTAAATAACTTAAGTGGTTAATTATCCTTATTTTATCACTTAACCATTAAGAAATCCCTATTTACAATTATAATTTAATTAATCGTTCAACTTGATTAACATTAAAAAGTCTTCCTTTAAAGTTGAAAATCAATTCCTTATCAACTACTAAACTTAATTGTTAATTACTTTATACTAAGTAAATTTATTACTTAATTACAATATCAACAGGGTTTAAAAACACGGTTAAGCATTAACTCTATATGTTTTTCTTAAAAAAAACAAAACATATTTTCCAGTTGACAGGAAAACTACCACAAACTTCCCATGCCTTGCTTCGAGTTCAAACTCGGGTTCCCCACTGTCTTCCCCGTCTCCCTCTCGCGTTCCTTCTGCTCGTGCTTCTTCTTCCACACTCTCTCTCTCTCTCTCATTTTTTTCTTAAGTTAAAAAAATATAGCTGCAGATAAAAAATGTACTCGCGTGCTTCAGTGAAACCTGAAGTAAACTTCCCAAATTCTCAAGTGTCCTGGTTTACATCGCGTTCAACATGAAATTACCCCAAGATTTCCTGTACCCTTGTCTTCTTCATTTCCTCTTCTTAAGCAAATGCTGTTGGAAAGCAAATAAGACCACCCACGCTTAACACTGACACGCATCCCACCACGTGCACGTGCACGAACGTTTTCGACCACCGTATGCCATCGCGGTGACCCTCACCGATCACTCCTCCCCACGCAAACCCCTTCGAACATTCAGATCGAAAAATAAACACGTGAATCAAAATCGATGAGTTCGATCGACCCAAAACCCAAAACCCCATCAGGAAAACCCAACGCCACGACCATCTCGTCCACAAGACACCACGTCACCACGCCCAGAGCTTCACCGCAGTTCCCTCTCTCGTTTCCCCCAGTCGCGACTCACTCCGGTTGCTCCTCGTCGCCGTGAATTTCAATGAAACTTCGACGTCAAACTCAGGGTATAAAACCCTAACTCGATCAATACTGGCCAACACGATCAACTGAAAATCCCCAATGCATGTTTCCTATGATCATCGACATTCCCTCAACCTTCGTGCTCAACCTCGACGTCAAATTCGCCATCGTTCGCCACCAATTGGTCGAATTGTCCAAAAACAATTCGAAAAATCTCACTAATTACTAGACTAAAAATCGTGATACAACCCTTAAAATTCATGGTTTACCATCACGAATTCAATTAGGTAGTCAAAACTTAAAATTATTTTAATTAATTTTCGACCCCATTTAAGAATTTACTGTAAATTTAAAAACTCTGAACACAAGATCCATTTTATATACCTATAACTATTTTTAGATGAAAGCTTACATGATTTCTAACATCTTTTATTTACAAATCATAAGCAAGCTCAAATTCAAAATTTAGTTATTGAAATTATTACAAAATTGTGACCTGTAATAAACACACAAAGTATATATTTAAAACTACCCAGGCATTCATTTGTTTTTAATTCAAACATGCATCCCATTTTAATTCAAGTGTTCAGATAATATCAAGATATTCATTCACAAGAACAAGATAAAACCAAGATTTAAGCTGCTTTTAAAGATTCATTTCAAAGTGAAGTTACTCACCTGGAACAAGATTGAACAGAGCCTTCAATATTAGAACAGGCTTTGAAACTGGAAATGCTTTTGTTTCAGTTTGAACTTTCCTGAGTTGAACTTGTGCTTCATATTTTGAAATAAAGAAACAGTTTTGAGTTTCCTGGGTGTTGATGATAATACTTACATTTTTCTCTGGTATACTTACTTATGAACAACTATTGTATATTAAATAAAGGCAATAACTTGGTATAGGGTAAAGTGTTTTCTGGTACTACTTTGTCTTTGATTAGACTTTGTTTATTTGGGTTTGTTGACTAAGCAATGCTCTGGTTTCGGCTAGGAAGATATTCATTTGTACTGAGATGGTTTTATGCTTGGTTATTAAATGCAAGAGTCCTTGTTTATAAGCTTATACTATTTGTTATGTTATGTACAGTTCTTGCTTTACTTGTTTATGCATATTTGTACTTTGTTATTTACTTTGCAAGTGCTTTGTTTACTCGGCTGAGATGATATAAGGGGTGTTGGCATTTATTATGTCTGTTTTGTTTCTTCACTTAGGATCTTGCATTTATCACTTTGGTGGCTGCAGCTTACATACTTGTTCTTTTTAGTTTTGTTTTATACTTCATGCTTGAGTTAAAAAAATTGTTATGTACATATTTTTGTCTTGTTGTTTACTGGTTTACAATAATTTATATAGAACTTGTATGTATTTCATTATGGTTTATTTTATAACCATATAATCTTATTACAACCATACTCTTAAATTTTTCTTCTATTTGAAGTTTTAATTATTAACATGCAATTCAGCACATATATTTTACTTTATGATTTAAAACAAATTCTTATTTGTTATATCTTTTCTTTAAATTATTTATTTCTAGAATTATTTAATATGTTCATTTCATATTTTATATAATTAAAAATCTATTTAAATATTTTGTTTAACATCATATCCAAAAATCCAATTTAATTCTCGATTAATTCAAAATTTATATTAAAATTTATATTAATTACCAATTACTTCACAATTTTTTATCCAAAAATGAAATTAATTATTTAATAAAATCAATTCCAAAATTGGGGTCGTTACACCAATGCTTCCACTTGACCCAACTATAGTCATTTATTAGACGTCATTATATGATTTAACTATAATGAAAGCGAAGCTTCCGCATTGACGATCAACGACATTCTCAAATAAGAGGACTATGTAATTTTGTCACATCTATATTTTCTGTTTGACCTTATTTATGTTAACAAATAGGAAACTATCGAGTGAGCCATTCCATAGTTATCTAACTATCAGTACGTAACCCCTTAATGCCTCAGTAGCCATAAGTAATACACTATCCAATATTTGAAGAGCATTACATACACTAGTTTGAACGGATGTATCGATATCCAGTCTCGATACATCTTGACTGGGAATATTTAAAATGGTATATATATTTTCATTGTGATAAATTACTCATGTTTTTAAAAATTTGTAACTACAATCACAAAAATTACGATTTATGGATTTTCTATAAATATACTTTTAATTAAATTAATTAATATAACACACTATACTAAGTATATAATAGAAATAAAACACCTTTTATTTCAAAGAAGATTGGTTACCGGGTTATATATGTATAACAAATTAAATAATTTCCCTTAGAGGATATCCCTAACTCTATCAATTTAGAGATTTATTATATATATATATATATATATATATATATATATCACACTTTGAAATCTTATTGACCATATGATAAAGTTGTCAATTTTCCCAAGAACTCCAAATTTAGGTTATGCGTATATATAATTGTGAGGTTCATATTGTGAATACATATATCATAACATGTTTAATACAAATTAAAATAAATTAATAAATTAACTTTGAATTAAAAATACTAATAATTTTTTATAGATTAATAATATATAAATATTAATCAATAAAATCAAATAAAAATATTATGTACTACTTTTATCAATCAACATTCTAAATTTTATAAATTATAAACAAGCATTTATTTACACAAACACAGAAAAAATATCTTATGCAAATTAAACTTTTTTTGTTGAAATTCACCTTTTTAACCCTGCTACTAGTGCAACTGCTCCAGTAATGGTATAAGATCATGCGTTATGCTTGTGTAAATTAATTAACCAACACTAAGGGAAATGCCTTAAGAAATGTCATAGTAGATAAGTGCCTACTAAAGGTTGCTTAAATTAAGGAGAAGTTTATCATAGTTGAGGACCATTTATGTGGCAAACCTCTTGACCTCCTAGACCTTACCTAGCTTATCGAAATAGTCTTTTTCTAGGGCATGCTCTTATGGAAGACCTAAATGTTATTAGAGTCTTAGGTTAATTCAAATGTTATATTTAAATATTATACAATATTTAAAAATTATTTTAAATTAAACAATTAATTACATAATTTTATAAAAGTTATAAAATGCAATTCAAAATTGTTTTAAATTAAATTTGCAAATAATTAATTTTATCAAAGCTTATAAGATATAAATTTAAAATTGTGTTAACTTTAAATAAATAATATAAATGTTATATTTATAAGTCAATAAAAAATATTAACTAACACAATAAATACATACATATATATATAACTAAATAAATTATATATGTTATATTTAAATATGTAGGTGTGTGTGTATCTGTGTGTGTGTTTGTGTTTGTGTATTATATGTATAAATGAAATGGGAGGTCAAAGTGAATTAAACCCATGAAACTTAAGGGGATACACATTGGATATATATAAAGATATTCCATATAATGAGTTACAATTCTCATATATTCATCCCCTTTAAATAGCCGATATGCTCTACCAAATTATTTTTAAATAGTGTAACGACCCAAAATTTTCGATCCCGAAAACTCCAGATAGTTATGAAAAAGAATAAATAGATAGAAGAAAAAGAAGAAACAGAAACACCAAAACACAGATTCTCACATTCGCAGCGGATCAAAATATAATATCACATAAATAACGGTTTTACAAAGAAGAACTGTATCAGTACACTTATATTTTTATACATCAGAGTTACAACCATTACCAATCACTGGAAAGTTTAAAAAACATGTCCTAGCTATACAATAACATATCACAGCGGAAAACACATCATACGTTCCTGCCCTCCAGCTCGCCTCCTGAGCTCCAGAACATCCTTCCTTGAAAATCTATAATACTCGGTCTGACCCGAGCATTACATCAAAGTAACACCCGGGTCAGGCTGGAAACTAGTGTGAGTAAACCCATATAATTTGAAATACAAAGTTCAAACCATAAAAGAAAAAACCGGGGTAACTCGTACTTCACTACGAGTCCATTACTTGTTTTGCTCAACACTTATTTCACAAATCGATCTTTAAGTACCCATACTTAGTTCCAAAGGTCTGTATTATTCCATTCCAGTCTATTTATCTCACATATCAAACCTATATAGAATTATTATATATTACAAATCGAAGTTTCGGATATTTACTGATACCCGACTCGGGTCTCTTCGAGTCCCATGTCATCCTACACTAGCTATTCAAATGAAATACAATTCAAACTTAATATAGGATGTCACTTTCACAACAATTCATTTCGATAGTTACCCACGTTATCACTGTTCAACCCAATCGTAACACAAAACATTCCATATCCAAATAATTCCAAGGCATTCAATATTATTCAATCGTTCATAAACAAGATTAACTAGTCTCACCCTTCCAATTAATTTAAATAAAATTTAAATTAATTACTCTAATTACTTTTAATCCTGCTTACTTAACATTAATTAATTACAACCCATTAATTAATTATCCTCTTTAATTACATTAAGTAATTAGCCTTTAATTAATACCACAGATTAATTAACCTTCACCCATTTACATTAATTACATTATCCTTGATTTATTTACTCAAATTAATCATCCAGTATTCACTTACATTGATTAGTTATTTTTAATTAATCACACTCATTAATTAACTCCCTAAATTAATCTCCTTAATTAATCATACCTTTAATTAACTACACTAAGTATTAATTCTTAATTACTTCCCTTAAGTGATTTTTCTTTCATTACTTTCATCGAGTACTTATTCCATTGGTTAATTATCCTCAATTAGTTAATTTTTGATTAATAAGTAATTAACATCCAATTACTAATTAATTAACCCTTAGCTAGTTATTTCTTTAATTACTTACATTAAGTAGTTCCCATTTAAGTAATTAATCTCAAATCACTTACATTGATTTATCTCAAATTAATAAATAATTAATCTCTAACAAATCAATTAATAACCCTTAATTATCTATTTAATGCTTACAAATTAATTACTTGAGAAATTAATTGATTCAAGTTCAATGCCCTAATAAATCATGGATTCCTAACTCGAACCAATCCAAATATAGTTTCAGTTACAGGAACTGCCAAACATATATCACCGTTTAATTATGAATTAAAGCCTTATTGGTATACCATATAGTTTATATAAATTTACATTATTTATAAATGTTTTTAATTCTATACCTTTTGCCCTGAATCTTATTCGCTGGCCCATCCTATTGCTTTAAATCCAACCTGATCCTATTCCCTTCTTCTCTATTCGCCCTTTCCAGTAAACATCACCGTTCCATCACCCTGCTTCACTCTACTATGCACATACTCGTGCACATGCACGACGTCCTCGGCCACAACCTCTCACTAATGACCATTCGCCTCAGTCACCCACAGCCCTATGTTCTCAACCGACACTAGAATTCGCGTCGAAAAGCATATCATCGACATTTGGCTATCGAACCCAAAAGTGGAACACAAACTCCCCTAAAACTGCCTCGCCTCATCCCCACGGTCCACCTGCGATCTCGTGATCATGACCCCCACTTCATCGAATGCTTACGCTCCTGATATCCTACTCTCGATCCCCTCTAGTTCCCCAATGACCTAGAAATTCCTTCACAACATCAAGGAATCAAAAAGGCGAATTAAACCCTAGTTCGGAGCTCGCCAACGACGTGGTAGTTGACAAATCTTGCGACTAATTTTTCCAGAACCCATGAGCTCATTGCCTACTCCAGCAGTGCCCCAACCCTTTTCCGATACACCATATCACCAAAAAATATGATTAAAACCCAAATTTCCGTTCAACAAGCAATCTTTCTCAAATTTAAAGCCTAAAAATCTTAACTTTATTTTTAAAAAGCATTATCTCCGATAAAAAAACAGATTTTATACTTGAATACACAATTTATTTAATTCAAGATTTTAGATGAGTTCATACTTTTTACTGTAATTCTCACTTTTGTCAAAAACTAACTTGTAATCTTGCCTGAAATTATTTTTAGATCAAGTACCTTGTTATTACAAACCAAATTGATTTATACATCTAGATCTAAACAGAATCAAACAGAGGATATTGATTTTTCTTTTTACCTGTTCAACTAGACAGAGCAAAAAAATTTGTATACACAGCCATATATTCAGATAAATATGCATACAATTTATATATGTAATCATGCTACACTTTATCATACTTTACTATAGATATTAATTACACGCATCTAGATTTAAATCAAGTTTAAATTCTTTTTAAAAAGAATTGTTACTCACTCTCTCAGTTTAAAACAGGGACTTGTCTTTCATACCACAGTCATAAATATAAATATTCACACACATTTATATACTTAAAATCATTTTAAGTAACATGCACATTTTAATTAAAATCATACTTAAAGGATCATTGCATGCTAGTTCAAGATATATCAAAATTTCCAAGGTTTACTCACCTTGTTGAGGAACAGAACAAGTCTATAGTTGATTTAAAAAGACTGAATTTTCAAATCTAAAATTTGCCTAACAACTTGCTGAAGTCAGAGTTGAATCTTTGCTTAGCTTGATTCGGTTTTGATAAAACTTCCTCGGATCTGTTTTTCTACTATGGTTATATATATTTTTCTTTGTTTTGTAAGTGTTAAAATAGAAAAAGAATGAAGAGAAGAGATAGATGTTTTATATAGGCTTAATTAAGATTTATTTAAAAATAAAAGAAAATAAAATAACATGGTGACACTTGTTAACATTTATCATTTGCATTTGTTTATTGTGACGCCCCACCTCTATACCCACGCTAGCCAAGAACATTACGGTGATTGCTGTCAACTAGCACGGAGAATAAGGCTGTTGAGGAGCGACCATCCGTGTAATTTCTTTGCGCGAGCACCGATATGTCAGATAATATAACATGCATTCTATTTCAAGAGGAAATCCGACATACCGACACAAACTCAAAGCTACTACACGGTGGCTATATAAATCCTTCGGAAAACAAATATAGAAATAAGCATAACACAAATCAGTCACAGACAATTCATATCACAAAGGCGGAAAATAGATATAAATATTACACTTGGAAGTGTACATCAGAGTAGTGGTCTAAAAAGACCCACAATATCACAAAAGAATAGTTACATGAGCTACACAAAAGAATAAGTATACATTATGGAGTCTATATCTCAAATGTATACAATAAAAACTACTAATCTAAGTAGTTAACCAAAAGCAAGAGAAATCAATCCCAAGAGAGAAGTCAAGCAGAAGCACCTGTAACATCTCGGTCTGACCCGAGTATTATTTAATAAGAAAATAATAAACGGATCAGTCTAACTATAAATATCAGATAACATGATATAGAATAGGAGATATGACTAAACACATTATAATCACAATGCCAAGCTGTGATATATACATAAGTAATTGAAAATCGTCAAGGGATATATCAATATCACGATAATCTACTCAAGATAAAAAGGGATGTTATACTCTTGATTTCATTCACCAAGCCACAATAAATGACATATAAGATATGGCAAAGACGTATAATATTCATAATGGCATACTACTATAAGTATGTAAATGATAATCAACAAACGATTAATCAATATCAAAGAATCTTCTCAAGGATCCAAAAAGGGTATCATACCCAAAACTTGTATTCACAACAAGTTAATGACACACGAAATCACCTATGCACAAGAATTGATAAACCATATCAATAGAAATCACAAAGTTGGTGAAACATAAATTCCAGAAATCAACACAAGAAATCCAGTCAATGACACACGAATTCACCTATGCACAAGAATTGATAAATCATATCAATAGAAATCACAAAAATAGGTGAAGAAGAAAATTCCAGAATTCGACACACGAAATCCAGAAATCACACAAAATAAGGGGGGGAGGCCTATCACATGAACGGGAGCATGAAAACTCACCAACAGCTGTAACACATGAACGAGAAGCTATCTCATGGTAGCTAGCCATTAATTTGACACACGAATGGTCCGAAGACCTGACACACGAATGGTCCGAAGACCGTGGGTAGCTACCCCACAAATTTGACACACGAACGGGGTTTAGTCTCCCACGTAGACAAAGAGACATCGCACAATGCTTGTCTAAATCACAAAAATGATCGTCATGATCATCGAGAAGTGATTTATTGTCATTTATTGTGGCTTGATATTCAATTTGGTGAATAACCTTTTCTTCTTCTTCTGTCTTTCTAAAGGAAGAGAAATTTCTAGACCAAGCCGCCCCAGAGCCGTGCCATCTAGCACTCCGCCCCAAGATGGAGTTTTTATGACTGCTCAACAGCTTCTTGATTTGGTAACAAATGCTCAAGCAGCTGGAGCTAACCCATAACCTACTCACCCAAAGTCGGGATTTGCACGCTTGTGTAGCGATTACACTAATTTGGGTGGGGAGCCATTCAAAGGTTCCGAAACTGTTATTGAAGTACAGGCTTGGCTAAGAACATGCGATCGCATCTTTTCGCGCATGAATCTTATTGACCTTCACCGAGTTCAGGTGGCCTCTAGTATGCTCCGAGAAAGAGCATTGGATTGGTACGAGCTTCTTATTTCTGAGATTAATGAAGCGGATCTCACCTGGGAGAAATTCTGAGAACGTTTCGAGTTGAAATTCGTACCAGAGCAGAAAAAGTGACATTGGCTCGACGATTTATAGACCTTGTTCAAGGTGAGTCATCCGTGACTGATTACGTCGCCTCCTTCGAGTCGCTTTCCAAATATGGGGTTGAATACATCAACACCCCTCTGAAGAAGAATCAGAGATTTGTTTATGGATTAAACAAAAGTCTCAAGAAGCCATTACTCCTAAAATTAGAAGTTTTTTTCGACCAACTCGTTGATATCGCTCTTCGTCTTGAAGAGGCGGATAGGGAGAATGATGTTGAAGTGGTGGGTTCCAAACCAAACTTCAACAACAAGAAGAGGCCAAGCAAATTCAAAGGTCCTTATCCCAATAAGAAAGGGAGGCAAGCAACTCCTTCTGAAAAGACCTTTTTCTCTACCCAAGGGAAATGCTATAATTGTGGTTCGAAAGACCATTTTGCGAACAAGTGTTCAAAGCCTCGCACTTGTCGCTATTGCAAAAGCCCGGACCATTTTATGCATGTGTGTCCCAAACTTCAAAATAGGAGGGAGGGAAAGTTAAATGTTGCTCAAGCCCCTGGCAACACATCTCGTGGCCAAGGTATTTCTCATTCTATTCTGGACGGAATTATTTTATTTCGTGATCATCCTATTCGAGTTCTTTTTGATACGGGTGCGTCCCATTCTTTTATATCAAAAGAACTTGTTGATACTTTGTCCTTGGATGTTTTGTGTTTAATGACTTCTTTGAGAATTGCGAATCCGGTTGGTGGATCCGCAACAATCAGTTTATTGTGTAAAGATGTCGAGATTATTTTGTGTGATTTTTCTTTCCGAGGCGATTTGCATGTCATGCGTTATTTAGGCTTTGGAATGATTTTGGGAATGGATTGGCTTAACCATTATGAAGCTCATATCCTATGTCCTGAGCGGACTATTCATCTTCGACATCCTCAATCTGTTAATCAGGTTTCTGTTATTCTTAAAGATTCAGATTCTGCTTTGGTTGCATCTTTATATTCTTTAAATCCTCGTGATGACGATGATGATGATGAGGGTGATATTATTTCTCTTATTCACGTCGTTTGTGAATTTTCCGACATATTCGAGCCCGTTTTAGGATTACCACCTAAGCGAGCAATTGAGTTCAGAATTAATCTTATTCCGGGAGCTCAACCTATCACTCGTCCTCCTTATTGTATGTCCAATAAAGAAAACGAGGAGATGCGTAAACAATTATCTGAATTGGAAACGAAGCAATTTATTCGCTCGAGTTCCTCGCCTTGGGGAGCTTCAGCTATTTTTGTGAAGAAATCCGATGGTACACTTAGGCTTTGCGTTGACTACCGCAAGCTTAATGATCTTACTATCAAAAATAAATATCCTTTACCTCGGATTGATGATCTATTCGATCAACTTAGTGGTGCTAGAGTCTTTTCACAATTGGACTTGGCTACCGGTTTTCATCAGCTTCGTATTGCAGAGGATAGCATTCCTTTGACATCATTCCGTACTCGGTATGGATCTTATGAATGGCTTGTTATGCCATTTGGGTTAACAAATGCCCTGGCTTATTTCGTTGACTTAATGAATCGAGTTTTTAAAGACTTTCTCGACCGGTTTGTTCTCATCTTTATCGATGATACTCTTGTTTATTCTAAAACCGAGGAGGAGCATGAAAAACATCTTCGGATTGTGTTGGAAACTCTTAGGAGTAATCAATTAAAGGCAAAATTTTCTAAGTGCCACTTTTGGCAATCTCGTGTGAAGTTTCTCGGTCACACTATTTCTGAATCCGGAATTTCCGTGGATCCTTCAAAGATTGAAGCGATTCAAGATTGGAAGAGACCGGAGAGTGTGACAGAGATTCGTAGTTTTCTCGGATTGGCGGGCTATTACCGTCGTTTTATCAAAGACTTTTCTAAGATTTCCGTGCCTCTCACTAGCTTGACTAAGAAAGGTGTTAAATACATTTGGTCGGACAAATGTGAAGCTTCTTTTCAGAAATTAAAAGAACTTCTTTCTGATGCTCCTATTCTTGTTATTCCTGATGGGAATCAAGATTTCGTTGTTTATACCGATGCTAGTCGCATTGGTTTGGGTGTCGTTCTTATGCAAAAGGAACGCGTTATTGCTTATGCTTCTAGGCAATTAAAGCCTGCTGAGACTAGATATGCCACTCATGATTTGGAGCTCGCGGCTATTGTTTTTGCTCTTCGGATTTGGCGTCATTTTCTCTTAGGAGAGAAATTTGTTCTTTACACAGATCATAAGTCTTTGAAATATTTATTCTCTCAAAAGGAACTTAATTTGCGTCAACAGCGTTGGCTCGAATTTCTTGCACCATATGATCTTGATATTCTTTATACTCCCGGTAAGGGTAATCTTGTCGCCGATGCTCTTAGCTGAAAACAACAAGCTGTTGTTTCTATGATGATATCCGAATGGAACGATCTCGAGATTTTATCCACTTGCGAAATTCGAGACCGTGTTTCCGATTTATGCTCATCATTTGTTTTATGTAGCCTTGAGACTCATCCATCTCTTTTAGACCGCATTCTTGAAGCTCAAAGGCTAGATACTGAATTGGTTCTTCTTGGCCGAAATATTAAGGATAAAATTGATATTGAAGGTTTGAAAGACTTTAATATCGATTCTCGTGGCGGCATTCGGAAATTTGGTAGACTTATCGTGCCAAATGATAGGGATCTTCGTAAAGATATTTTAGAAGATTCTCATCACTCTAAATTTACCATTCATCCCGGTAGTAGTAAAATGTACGCGGATATGAAGCGACTTTATTATTGGGAGGGAATGAAACTTGACATCGCTAACTTCATTAAACGTTGCATGACTTGCCAACTCGTTAAGGCCGAACATCAAAGGCCCGGAGGGTTATTGCAACCTTTAGAAATTCCAGTTTGGAAGTGGGATCAAATTTCCATGGATTTTATAGATGGCCTTCCCCGTTCTCGATCGGGTTATGATAGCTTATGGGTAATTGTTGATAGACTTACTAAATCCACCCATTTTATTCCCGTTCGGTCTAACCGAACCGTTCCTCTTTTGGCCAAAATATTTATCAAAGAAATGTAACAACCCGCATATTTATCGATTTTATATTTAAATATTTTATTTAAATATTTTATCGTTAGTCGGATTTTAGTCCGAAAAGCTACTTTTTGCATACGGTCGAATTAGGACTCGGGACCACTCCCATTGAGTTTAAAATGCCGTTTGCGACCTTTTTGAGTATAAGCTTCGATATGTTTGGAGAAAGTTGATTTCTGCTACTTTTTACTTTGGGTTTGGTTTTTGGGCTCAGCCCTATGTTAACTTATACTCCAAAACTGAACCACTCTCCCCATTCCCCCTCACTTCTTTCTCTTTTCAGTTTTCTTAGCTTTAATGGTGGGAGAGATTGGAATTAAAACTCCAAAACCCTAGTTTCTCTTGCAAATCAAATTCCTAGCTCCAAACTCAAGAAGAACCCATTGGTAAGCTTCTCTTCTTCTTCTCCAACTTATTCTCTTACCAATTTCAGAAATTCCTAAACCTAATTTCGGGAATGTTCTTGTTTTTGAGCTTAGATTCAAGCTCAATTGAGTTGTGTTGAAGAGAGGTTGATTCTCCATTTGCTTTCAAGCTTCTTCTTGTTCGATTTTGTGAAAAGGTGAGATTTTTATCTCACATCTTTGACTATAATTATCTTTGGTTGTTGGGTATGAATTCCTAACACTTCTTCATGTGCATTTGCTCTTGATTTGGATTGGTTTTGTGAATACTCCAATTTTTGGGTTTTTAAGTCAAATTTGTGTGAAATCCTTTTATGGATGTTTGATCATGCTTTTGGTGATGCATCGAGGAGCATATAGGACCGGGTTGCCGATTGGCATAAACCCTTAGAGCCAATGTTCGACCGGTTGCATTTTGGAAGAGTTTGCTCTTCATTTGAATAAGGCTGAAAAACAGCCCAGGCATGATTCAGTCGACTGAAAACTCTGTTCAGTCGACTGAACCTGAAACCCGAGAGTTTCCAGGCATGATTCAGTCGACTGAAAAACTCTGCACAGTCGACTGAAACTGGAAACAGAAAGTTTCTTGAACCTGGAAAATTTCCAGGTACAGGGTCAGTCGACTGAAAACTCTGTTCAGTCGACTGAACGTGCTGTTTGAGTCCAATTTGCCTTTTTGGATTGAAATTCCAATTTAAATCGATTCGTGATAATCCTATTTGTTGTTATCATCTATTATGACTTTGATGACTCTTTTTAGGGATTTTTGAATATCCATTTCGATGGATCCTTTATCAATTTCGTTGGATTTTATTCACGTCTTCGTATGTGAATTTTTGTGATTGATTGTTCTTACAATCTTCTTCGTGATTTGTCACTTTAAAAATATATAGGTTTTCTATACTAGTAGTAAATATCAAAACTCTTTCCTCAAACGATTTCAATACTATTTTAATACCAAATTCGTTTATAAAACCGTTTTCCAATCTATTAGTATATACAAACCTTTACCTCACTCGTATGAGAAATCTAATTAAACGACTTAGTAAAACGAGTGGTATGCAACGCTTGCGTTTACTTCGTCGGTTAATTCTTGGACTTGTTCGATTGAATCTCTTGTGACAATTTTCTAGTGGAGATCTACAATTTGTTCATAAATATTTAAGTTAAGCTAGTGGTTATGGGACATGAAGCTAAGCTCATATATTTACTAACTTAGTGTAATCGACACTTCTCTTTGATCATGACGATCATTTTAGGTTTTAGACTAGCATCGTGCTATGTCTTTGTGATTTGGTTCATCGGACGTCCCGCTGTACGACGTCGTTGTTCCCTTTGATTGTGATTTGGTTCATCGGATGTCCCGTTGTACGACGTCGTTGATCCTTTCCTTGTGATTTCTGGATCTCGTGTGTTGAATTCTGGAATTTATGTTTCACCAACTTTTACGATGGGCATTGATATATGTGTCATATATTGTGGCTTGGTGAATGAAATTAGGAGTATGACATTCCTTTTTATCTTGAGTAGATTATTGTGATATTGATTAATCTCTTGTTGATTTCTAATTTACTTATTTATCAAAGCTTGGCATTGTGATTATTATATGTTTATGTCATATCTCTTATTATATATCACTGCATCTGATATTTATAGCTAGACTGATCCGTTTATTATTTTCTTATTAAATAATACTCGGGTCAGACCGAGATGTTACAGGTGCTTCTGCTTGACTTCTCTCTTGGGATTGATCCCTCTGACTTTTGGCTAACTACTTAGATTAGTAGTTTTTGTTGTATACATTTGAGATATAGACTCCATAATGTATACTTATTCTTTTGTGTAGTTCATGTAACTATTTCTTTTGTGATATGTGGATCTTTTTAGACCACTACTCTGATGTACACTTTCATGTATAATATTCATATCTATTTTCCGCCTTTGTGATATGAATTGTCTGTGACTGATTTGTGTTATGCTTATTTCTATATTTGTTTTCCGAAGGATTTATATAGCCACCGTGTAGTAGCTTTGAGTTTGTGTCGGTATGTCGGATTTCCTCTTGAAATAGAATGCATGTTATATTATCTGACATATCGGTGCTCGCGCAAAGAAATTACACGGATGGTCGCTCCTCAACAGCCTTATTCTCCGTGCTAGTCGACAGCAATCACCGTAATGTTCTTGGCTAGCGTGGGTATAGAGGTGGGGCGTCACATTTATCATCATACATTTGTTACTAACATTATTTCATAAATTAACACTTGTATTTTTTTATAGTCTTAGTATGAGAATAGAAGATGGATTGAGTAGAGAATGAATAGATATAATTATACCCTTTTATGATTTTAAAAGAATAGAAGAAAAATAAAAAGAATTTGTGATACTTGTTAAATGTATATACACTTGTAAATTGCATATTAATTTTTTTCTTACAAATGTTAAGTTTTATGATAAAATTAACTAACACATGTTAAAGTACATTACATGATTTATACTTGCCTTTAATTTATACATTAATATTAAATATGTTAATAAAACTTTTATATTACATTTACCCTATGTTTATAATATTACACATATTTTAAATGTATGCTAGAATCCTTTACATTTGTAAATATGCAAGTATTAAAAAATTTAATATGTTTTTGATATAAATTTTATATTATATTCATTATTTAGTTTCGTATATAAATTACATGTTTATGTTTTATATTTATATCAATACCATTTCCAGTATTTATATATATATTCATACATTGGTTTATTGCTAATTAAATTCATATTAATTTGTATTTTGACATTATAATATAAAACATATTCATTTGTTTTGAAAATATAAATTTTGTCAAATAAATAATTATAAAAGAAGATCATTAAACCGATTTTTTCAATTATATCAGGAGATTATTAAATAAATATTTACCCAGATATAAATATTTATTAACAGATTTATCAGGTTAACTTGTTCAATCAATAAATTAGTTTTTAATAAATTTAGTCTTGTTAACTATAAATTAACAGCTGTCCAAAAAATCCAGGTTATCACATTCCTCCACCCTTTGAATCTTTTCGACCTCAAAAAGAAGCGAAGCTAAAATCTATTAAAATGCTTTTATCAGAAAAATTATTCTTGATCATTGTAAAACACTTTTAAAATCTACATAATATTACAAAACAGTTTTTTTATATAAAAATGCTTTTTATAACTCGATGCCTCAACAGGTCTATCCTTGTTCTTACAGAAATTCGGTCATACATTGATCAGGCGTAGGACTGAAAATCTATAAGTACTTAGCATATCCATTTTCAACATCCAGTGAAAATACTTGGAAATTAATTTTATTGCAAATATCGAAATCATTTTTTGAAAGTAGAGGAAATATCTTTGGTGAGAACGCTCTAGAAATCATCACTCCCATCCATGGTCGCAGTTACATCCTGGGTTACGTTGCCATCGCAGCAAAAGTCCATGTAATTGTAGGCACTCCGCGCCCCTCGATTACGCCATGGAACCCACAACAGATCGCAGTTACATTCCAGGGTTACGTTGCCATCACAGCAAAAGTCCATGTAACTGTTGGCTCTCAGCGGCACACACAATTTTCGCTGTCAAAATGAAACTTCTCCACTCCTACATAGGTCGCAGTCTACCGATGTAAAATCAAACGTAGACTGTTGGCTCTCAGCGGCACACACGACTTTCGCTATGTTACCATAGATCGCAGTCTACCGATATAAAATCAAATGCAGATTGTTAGCTCTCAGCAGCACACACGACTTTCACCATGGTACACACTACTCATAATCCTCAGGAACTAGTTTTGTCCGGACTCCTCACAGAATCAACTTTAGAACCCCCCCCCTTGGGGCTCAAGGCAGCACCACCCGGTGGCACTCCTGAGAAGTTCATTTCAAGGGAGCGTCTTTTTCCCCAGAGCCATCATCAAAACACTTTATACTATACACATATAGTATCTTTCAAATCATACACCTAGTATGATCCAATACAAAGCTCCTTTACACAAAATCGATTATCCCAAAATCGATAATTCTCAAACTAGGCTTTCCAAATTTCAATATTGATTTTACCCAAAAATCAAAAGCCTTTCCAAAACCAAAGGTTCCTAAAACCTTTTTCCAAAATCCTCATAAGATCCTTTATATATATATATATATATATAATTTTTTTTAAATTTTTTTGGATCATTTCAAACTTGTATAAAATTCCTTTTATACTTCAAACACTTTCAAAATCCTTTCCTTCTGGCAATAGATTCAACAAGGGGAGTTTCATCTTATATATAACAAGATATATAACTTTGTTTATTCAAAATCAAATATTCCAATTTTGATTATTCTTTCCAATATCAATTTCATTCAAATCCGTATGATGTACACTTATCATCCGTACGCTATACCAATCTGATCGCTCACTCGACCATACAATTTCATTTCCGAACTAGTATCGTCCACCCGACTTCTTAGTGCGGACACAGATTTGGTTTCTTGATTAGAAACCGTCATTCTGCTTGCATTGCCATAACTATGATAGAGAATATCCAGAACCAATCAGTAATCCATATCCAGGTTCGCCGTCGAAAATCGAGTGAAAATCCCACTCGGATCGATATAACTATCTCGAAATTCTGTGCTCGAATCTGGATCAAATCATTATGCGAATAGAATAATATACATACATCCTACGTATTTATTTCCATTGATTATCAGCCAAATCAATTTCCTTTCTATTCACATTTCCTTTAATTCCCATTCACTTATTTACAATTGCCTAAATCCTTATTTGGATCATATCTTCAATCCTTATCTCAATTGGGTATTTAATCAATAACAGTTTGAACCCCGACCAGTTTATATTTAGAAAATAGCTTGAAAATTTTAAAAATAGATAAGTAGTTGAAAATAATTATTAGTTTGTAAAATAGCTGTAAAATAGTTAAGTAATGATAAAATAGTTATAAAATAGTCAAATAGTTATAGAAATAATTGCAAAATAGTTGTAAAATAGTAATTAGTTATAAAGTAATTGAAAACCAGTAATTAGTTTATAAAACAGTTGAAAAATTGTTAAATAGTTCCAAAAATAATTGTAAAACAAGCATAAGATAGTTTTAGGTTTAAAAAGAAAAGTTGTATAGTAAATCGTTTGGAAAAATAGATTTGTACTAAAACAATTTATTTTGAAAATAGTCCAGAGTCAAACTGTTCAATTCCCAACCTCCATTCCCAATCAATTCAACCTAAATTTCCACTTCCATTTAAATTGATTCAATTCCAATTTGAATCTTTCCCAATTCCAAAATTTTATCTTTCAATTTCAATTTAAATTAAGTTAACTTCCATTCTCATCCTAAATTCAAATCAACTTCCTATTTGAATTTGAACTCATTCAACATCAATTCATGTTCAAATTATCCAATTCAAATTTCCATTTGAATTTTTAAACTTATCCATCTTCAACCATAATTCCAATTAATTCAAATAAGTTTCAAACTGAACCAATTTTAAATTTTCAATTCTTTTCAACCCCAGTTTGAATTTAATCCCAATTCAAGTTGAATTATCCTTCATTCTTTCCAAATTCAAATCAAATTCCATTTGATTTTAAAACTATTCAACTTTAATTACAATTCCAAATTATTCAAATAAATTTGGACTAATTTCAAATTGAACCCTCCTCAAATTTCAAATCATTTCAAATCAATCCAATTCAAATTTTCCATTTGAATTTTTAAACATTCATTTTTAATCATAAATCCAATTAATTCAAATAAAATTCAATTTGAACTAATTCGATTCAAATTCCAAATTTAAGCCATCCCAAATTATATAAATTCGAGTTAATTTTTTTTAATGTTGATTTAATACTTTAAATCAAATTAACTTATATCTTCAATCCCTTTAATTCAGAATTCAAATTCCATTTTTAACTTATTTCAAAATTCAAATAATTCAAATCCTTTTTAAACAACTACATCTTTGAAATTCAATTTATCATCAAATTTAAATTTTTAAATCAAGTTTTTTGAATTTTTATTTTAAACATTCAAATCTTAAGTCCAAAATGATTCCATTTTATCTTAATAATGGATATATTACCACACCCTATTTCTTTAAACAAATCCAATTCACAGTTTAAAGATTATTGATAATAATAGGGAAATATCGCCCAATTATTTTAAAACATTCATCATTTCCAACTTCCAGATCTCAAAACCCATTTTGAGATCACATAAATTCCCAATTCAAATTAACCATTTAACTTCCTAAGTTAAATCCCAATTTCATATTGAAATTTCCAAATCAGGTTGTCCATTTAAACTTATTTAACTTCCTCTAAGTTAAATCCAATTTACTTAATTCAGTCAAATTCACACAACTTGAATCCCATTCAAATTTCAAAATTCTTTCCCATCTATA
Source organism: Allium cepa (assembly GCA_030765085.1). NCBI lineage: Eukaryota > Viridiplantae > Streptophyta > Magnoliopsida > Asparagales > Amaryllidaceae > Allium > Allium cepa. Next base: position 217,686,361 of record CM060946.1, read on the forward strand.
AGTTCAAAAACTTATCACTTTGGGTTTTCACATCTCATTCCAAATTCAAAACTCAACCTTTAGAGTTAACCTTCTTTGATATTATGTATATTCCTCACATATATACATATTTCCTTCTTGGCCCACCAAGCCGAATTTTTTATATTTAAACCACCCTTGGTTTTAATTCAAAACAAATTCTTTTAAAGTTTACAAACAAATTCTTATTCTAAAATAAGATTACATTCAAAATAGTTCGAATAATATTATTTCCTTTAACACTTTGAAAAAAATTGAAATGTTTAGATTTAGAATTCAGAACTTCACAGTTGGAAAACTACTTTAATTTACATCCTTTCAAATTTACAAGTTATTCTCTTTTTAAATGGTTACTTCCTTAAAACATTTTATTGTTTATTTGAAAACAATCATCCCATTATTAAACACAATAACCATTCTATTTATCCAGTTTGTAACCAATGCTAATTCATCTTGTTTTGAAATTCTTCCCCAACTTCAAGATTAAATTTCAGTTTGAATCCATTTCAAACTTATCTTTATTTAATTTCAATTTGGTTGTAATTCTATTACCACTTAATTTAATTCCAATATTCAACAACCAATTACTTTAATATTTATTAAAAAGAAATATTGCATTATACATCAAAATATATATTTTATATAAAATCATTTAAAATCTTTATATAAGAAAGTAACAAGTACGCTCTCCTATATATATAAATATATATATACACGCACACACGCACACACACTCAACTCATTCTAGGTTACCATTGACCCTATCCTTAATGAGTAATCCCACTAGAGCCAAGGTTCTCGCTTAAAATGGCTCTGATACCAAATGTAACGACCCGGAATTTTCGATCCCGAAAACTCCAGATAGTTATGAAAAAGAAGAAATAGATAGAAGAAAAAGAAGAAACAGAAACACCAAAACACAGATTCTCACATTCGTAGTGGATCAAAATATAATATTACATAAATAACAGTTTTACAAAGAAGAACTGTATCAGTACACTTATATTTTTATACATCAGAGTTACAACCATTACCAATCACTGGACAGTTTAAAACAACATGTCCTAGCTATACAATAACATATCACAGCGGAAAACACTCCATACGTTTCTGCCCTCCAGCTCGCCTTCTGAGCTCCAGAACATCCTTCCCTGAAAATCTGTAATACTCGGTCTGACCCGAGCATTACATCAAAGTAACACCCGGGACAGGCTGGAAACCAGCGTGAGTAAACCCATATAATTAAAAATACTAAGTTCAAACCATAAAAGAAAAACCCGGGGTAACTCGTACTTCACTACGAGTTCATTACTTGTTTTGCTCAACATTTATTTCACAAATCGATCTCTAAGTACCCATACTTAGTTCCAAAGGTCTGTATAATTCCATTCCAGTCTATTTATCTCACATATCAAACCTATATAGAATTATTGTAGATTACAAATCGAAGTGGTTTCAGATATTTATTGATACCTGACTCGGGTCTCTATGAGTCCCATGTCATCCTACACTAGCTATTCAAATGAAATACAATTCAAACTTAATACAGGATGTCACTTTCACAACGATTCATTTCGATAGTTACCCACGTTATCACTATTCAACCCAATCATAACACAAAAACATTCCATATCCAAATAATTCCAAGGCATTCAATATTATTCAATCATTCATAAACAAGATTAACTAGTCTCACCCTTCCAATTAATTTAAATAAAATTTAAATTAATTACTCTAATTACTTTTAATCCTGCTTACTTAATATTAATTAATTACAACCCATTAGTTAATTATCCTTTAATTATCCTCTTTAATTCATTAAGTAATTAGCCTTTAATTAATAACACAGATTAATTAACCTTCGCCCATTTACATTAATTACATTATCCTTGATTTATTTACTCAAATTAATCATCCAGTATTCACTTACATTGATTAGTTATTTTTAAATTAATCACACTCATTAATTAACTCCCTAAATTAATCTCCTTAATTAATCATACCTTTAATTAACCACACTAAGTATTAATTCTTAATTACTTCCCTTAAGTGATTTATCTTTCATTACTTTCATCGAGTACTTATTCCATTAGTTAGTTATCCTCAATTAGTTAATTTTTGATTAATAAGTAATTAACATCCAATTACTAATTAACCCTTAGCAAGTTAATTCTTTAATTACTTACATTAAGTAGTTCCCATTTAAGTAATTAATCTCAAATCACTTACATTGATTTATCTCAAATTAATAAATAATTAATCTTTAACAAATCAATTAACCCTTAATTATCTACTTAATGCTTACAAATTAATTACTTGAGAAATAAATTGATTCAAGTTCAATGACCTAATAAATCATGGATTTCTAACTCGAACCAACCCAAATATAGTTTCAGTTACAGGAACTACCAAACATATATCACTGTTTAATTATGAATTAAAGCCTTATTGGTATACCATATTGTTTATATAAATTTACACTATTTCTAAATGTTTTTAATTCTATACCTTTTGCCCTGAGTCTTATTCGTTGGCCCATCCTATTGCTTTAAATCCAACCTGATCCTATTCCCTTCTTCTCTATTCGCTCTTTCCAGTAATCATCACCGTTCCATCACCCTGCTTCACTCTACTGTGCACATACTCGTGCACGTGCATGACATCCTCGGCCACAACCTCTCACCATCGCTTCAGTCACCCACAGCCCCATGTTCTCAACCGACACTAGAATTCGCGTCGAAAAGCATCTCATCGACATTTGGCCATCGAACCCAAAACTGGAACACAAACTCCCCTAAAACTGCCTCGCCTCATCCCCACGGTCCACCTACGACCTCGCGATCAAGACCCCCACTTCATCGAACGCTTACGCTCCTGATTTCCCATTCGCGGTCCCCTCCAGTTCCCCAATGACCTAGAAATTCCTTCATAACATCAAGGAATCAAAAAGGCGAGTTAAACCCTGGTTCGGAGCCTCGCCGACGACGTGGCGGTTGACAAATCTTGTGACTAATTTTTCCAGAACCCATGAGCTCATTGCCTACTCCAGCAGTGCCCCTGCCCTTTTCCGATACACCAGATCACCCAAAAAAATGATTAAAACCCAAATTTCCGTTCAACAAGCAATCTTTCTCAAATTTAAAGCCTAAAAATCTTAATTTTATTTTTAAAAATCATTATCTCCGATAACAAAACAGATTTATACTTGAATACACAATTTATTTAATTCGAGATTTTAGATGAGTTCATACTTTTTACTGTAATTCTCACTTTTGTTAAAAACTAACTTGAAATCTTGCCTGAATTTATTTTTAGATCTAGTACCTTGTTATTACAATCCAAATTGATTTATACATCTAGATCTAAACAGAATCAAACAGAGGATATTGATTTTTCTTTTTACCTGTTCAACTGGACAGAGCAAAAAAATTTGTATACACAGCCATATATTCAGATGAATATACATACAATTTATATATGTAATCATGCTATACCTTATCATAATTTACTATAGATATTAATTGCATAGATTTAAACCAAGTTTTAAATTCTTTTTAAAAAGAATTGTTACTCATTGTCTCAGTTTAAAACAGGGACTTGTCTTTCATACCACAGTCATAAATATAAATATTCACACACATTTATATACTTAAAATCATTTTAAGTAACATGCGCAGTTTAATTCAAATCATACCTAAAGGATCATTGCATGCTAGTTCAAGATATATCAAATTTCCCAAGTTTTACTCACCTTGTTGAGGAACAGAACAAGTCTATAGTTGATTTTAAAAGACTGAATTTTCAAATTTAAAATTTGCCTAACAACTTGCTGAAGTCAGAGTTGAATCTTTGCTTAGCTTGATTCGGTTTTGATAAAACTTCCTCAGATCTGTTTTTCTACTATGGTTATATTTTTTTCTTCTTTGTTTTGAAAGTGTTAAAATAGAAAAAGAATGAAGAGAAGAGATAGATGTTTTATATAGGCTTAATTAAGATTTATTTAAAAATAAAAGAAAATAAAATAACATGGTGACACTTGTTAACATTTATCATTTGCATTTGTTAATCATCATACATTTGTTACTAACATTATTTCTTAAATTAACACTTGTATTCTTTTTTATAGTCTTAGTATGAGAATAAAAGAAGGATTGAGTAGAGAATGAATAGATATAATTATACCCTTTTATGATTTTAAAAGAATAGAAGGAAAATAAAAAGAATTTGTGATACTTGTTAAATGTATACACACTTGTAAATTGCATATTAATTTTTTTCTTACAAATGTTAAGTTTTATGATAAAATTAACTAACACATGTTAAAGTACATTACATGATTATACTTGCCTTTAATTTATACATTAATATTAAATATGTTAATAAAACTTTTATATTACATTTACCCTATGTTTATAATATTACATATATTTTAAATATATGCTAGAATCCTTTACATTTGTAAATATGCAAGTATTAAAAATTTGATATGTTTTTGATATAAATTTTATATTGTATCCATTAGTTTTTTATATAAATTACATGTTTATGTTTTATATTTATATCGGTACCATTTCCAGTATTTATACATATATTCATACATTGGTTTATTGCTAATTAAATTCAAATTAATTTGTATTTTGACATTATAATATAAAACATATGCATTTGTTTTGAAAATATAAATTTTGTCAAATTATATAATTAAAAAAAGATCATTAAATGATATTTTTTAATTATATCAGGAATTATTAAATAAATATTTACCCAGATATAAATGTTTATTGACAAATTTATCAGGTTAATTTGTTCAATCAATAAATTAGTGTTTTAATAAATTTAGTCTTGTTAATTACAAATTAACAGCTGTCCAAAAAATCCAGGTTATCACAAATTGTGAGTTTAAAATGATAATTTTCTTCAACGTTAATAATATAAAAAGAGTAACTAACGTATGCCTGTTTATTGATCTAGCACAAGGCGTAGAATACCTAAGGTGATTTTAATATTATCTATAAATATATACAAGTGTTATCAAACTTTGTTGAGAAAAATCACGGCTAACATAACTCCCATTATGATATCGTGAAATGATTGGTTCTAGAGTGTCTAACAAACTTCATGATATGTAGAGCAAACTCGACGACATGAAGATGATTAAGAGTATAGTTACAAAGTATGTTAGGAGTTATATAAGGTATTGGTAGTAAAAAGTTACTTACCATTTATGGGGATAATGGGTTTGTTAAGCAAATTCAAGGTCGCAGTAATACTGTAAACAGATCCTAATACCCACCGAAGAAATTTATGAAATTCTTGTGTCTCTTCTAGCGTTTCTAAGAGATGAAAATTTCATAGGGATCCATATTAGACAAATATAATAAACGAATCTAATAAGTATAAGGACATATGTGATATTAAAATAATCCACTTTAATAAATTTAAGCAACTAATATAACTGATAAAATTGCTTATCTATTAAAATAGACTAAATGAATTAAGAATTGATGAAGAAATGTAAGATATACTTATCAACAAATATTTATGAACTTTGTCGCTTAAAGACCCATGCAAGAGGCAAAATTATATCACTATTAAAAACATCCATGCCTTGTACTCTTAAGTGCTAATTTACTCAAGACTTTATATTTTCTTCCAAGAGTTTTGAACTCCAAAGATTACAAGATTATGGATATTTAATCCATACTCGATCACATAAAAAAATTCTATAGTCAACAATTATATGTGTAATGTATGAAATCTTGATGAAAATGTTTCAATTGAAATGTGCAAGTTAACCAATCATGTTCTCAATACTATTAAATAGAATAAGGATCTTGATGTGTTAAATACAACACTAGAACAAAGGACTAAAAGCAAATCTACGAATTTGACCATTAAAATGTCAGTTTGATCTGTTTACTGGAGTGCAACATATTTGATATCCTAAAAATGTTAAGGATGACTGACTACAGTTAAGTAAAGAATTTGGTGTAGTCATGCAGCAAAGGGTTTCTCTTTTGAATGGTTTGACATTTTGGTAGAGAGAGTGAAAATGTGAGAATGGTAATTATATTGACATAGTTAGGATGAAGAGAGTGAATGGTTACTTCTACTTCATGAAGTGAAAGTGGAAACACGATTGGTTATAATATTTATAGATGCTTAATATGGGAATAAGAAATATAATTTTTGTTCCAAATGTATTTTTTTATAGAAAATTGTTTTCTTTAAAAATTATTTCTTTGATTTTGAGAAGTTAGATAAAAAATCTCGACTATAAACTAGTTTCAGTAAAGGAAACAAATAGCTTTTAATAAATGGTAGAATGAAGCTCTATAAGGATCAACTCTCGACTGTAATATCTGTTTCGGTATTGACCGAAAATAAAAGTAGTTTGGTTTTTACATGAATATTTGTTATAAAATACATATGTTCTTTGGAATTTCAATGATGGTATTTTTTTCATAACAATTATGACGTGTTAGTAATAGAAAATATTGAAGCGTCTAAAATATTTAATAATAATGTTGGATTATATACAAGTCGCATATTTAGGAAACGATTTTTTAATCATATGATTATGTATCTTATGGTATTTGTAAATTATATCTCAAATTACTAAGGGGAAAGCACCTACTCAATGAGAGCACAAAAATAGTTAATGAACTCATCATCTTGACAGATATAGACGTATATAGTCTAAAGTCTTATAATACCAAAAGTGAGTCCACTTACTTTGTTAAATTCGCAGATGAATTATCTTAGATATGAATATGTATATTTGATACACTAGTAAGATATCTATGATAAGTTCATAGAATATAAAAAGAAAGTAGAAAATAAAATGTGCATAGGGAATAATTCAACTTGTTTTGATCAAATGGTGAGTATATTAAAAAGGAGTTTCAACAGTACCTAAAAACGAATAAGATTCAATCTATAAAGTCATTCCTCCTTATAATACAGAATGACATATCAATATGGAGTAACCAGATTCTGTTGGACAAAGTATGATTGATAATGAGTGAAGTTAAGTTACTTCTTTCTACAAGGATATGTAGTTAAAAGTAAGTATATATGTTAAATTTAATATCATCTAAGAGTATAGTTTTCAATTTCATATACGATATGATTTAGGAAGGAAAATTGATCTTAAATGGTTTAAGATATATGGTTGTCCAACTAACATTTTGAATGTAAGTTATATAAAGTCAAAACTAAGTCTATTTTATGCGAGTAGATAAGCAATTCATAAAATGTTTTGAATCCTTTTCCACCGCAGCAAAAAATAAATTTTCGTTCCATGGCATACCACCTTCTTATTGAAGAAATATTTTTTTCTAGAGAAACTAGTAGTAGTGTATTGTACTTGGATAGGATCCAAGAGCCTACCATCATACTACAAACATCATACTACATTATAGATGAATTAAGGTTAACAAAGCCTAAGACGGACATGGTTATACTAGAATATCTAACAAGAATTCTCACACATTAAAGAGAAAATATGGGCTCCTTATCAATGTCGGGAAAGTAAATTGTTAGAAATAAAATTATCCACTCCTTGACATGCCATGGAAAGCATAGACTCTACCACAAGGTGTGATGCTTTAAATCTAAAATGGATTCCAAGTACATTAACAAAATATGATTTTGGTGGTTGTACCTAAAAGGATATGATCCATCGACCACATTTGCATCTTTGAGATGGAGACCAATTTAGTTGGAACTGTATAAAGAAGTATTGAAAGGAAATAACTTTGTAAATTTCAAATGTTGAAATCGATTTAATAATTTCTCTCGTCAACATGCCTAAATTCATTCGGATTCTACATGTAATTATCGCATAGTACGATTTTGATTTTTGGCACATTAATGTTGAAACAAGACTTCCAAATAATGAGATCATTTTCACATATAGATTACAAATTATAGTTAAATCATAACATGGGAACCATTGAGCTTGTAACAACACATGTTTTACGCATCAAAGGATTATAAAATATTAGTTTAAGAATCTAAATTGGGTCGTATGAGGATATAATTTTGAGCAACGTTGAGTAGTGACAATTTTGAACCTTAAAAATTTTTATTGGATGATTTCAAATATAATTTTTTTATAAAATATATAAATTTTGATAAAAACTGAATTAGCATCTGAAACCACTTTCATGAAAGATAGTTTTTTTCCCTTTTCGTATAGTGGTCATGGTAGGGTTTTCGACTTACCTATTAGAAGATATGGCTATTTTAAGTTTAAATTGTCTTTAAGCATATTAGTGGGTAATTAAGAGGTGATTAGTGTAGCTTATTAACCTATTTTAGGATCAGGATTAATAACAGCCTCCTTCAGCTGTCATTAGTCATACTTTATCATTTCTAAACATTCCCAGACTTTAATAATCCTAATCAGACCATAATCAATCATTTCTTTCACTTTAATTAGCCGAACTGAGTGATTACCGAGTATTTAGAAAAAGAGATCAAGGGAATTTGATATTTTTTTTAATTTAGAGTGCATTAGGATCCGTGAAGGGCTATTCATATCAAATATGGTATTCGTGCTATTTTGAATCTAAGCGAGCAGTTTATCCTTCCCACTGCGCTATTCTTGTACACATGGTTAAAGATTACATTTTTAAGTGGATTTTCAATTTTAACACATTTTCAAACTAAGATCTAATTTTAATAACGCCAGTAAAATGATTTAAAAAAAACTTAAATGTTGATTTTGATTCGCTTGGGTGTCACATCAAACAAGTAGTCGTTTTCTTCATTGTTAGATCTAGGACAATATAATTAATTATTTGAAATGTGCTTGAATTGCCGACACACGTTGTTTGGATATTATTTATCATATGATGTCATTTGCTTATATTTTAATTAATTTGGATGTGATTGACAAAGGTCGTAATTTGGACTATTCGATGGGCAAAGCTATTCGAAATGTCACGAAATTATTGTGAAGTATTTGTTAAGGCCTTGGAAGAAAGGTTTTAGTTGCTTGAAGTATTGGCAAGATTTGATGGAGTTTTTTCATGGTTGAAATCATATCGATGGTGAAGCATAAACATATCGGTGGTAAAGAAAAAATTAAGTTGGTGGTGAAACTGCTTGAGGATTCCATGGTATGATTTCAAGCTTGTGTGGTTAAAGCTTCGGGAAAAGGCTTAGGCGAGAGGTTTTATGTGCTTGGACTTATAAAAATCGGCTAAGGCATCAACTTGGCATTGACATGGTTACTTCGGGCATCTTAGAGTGCAACCTCAGGGCTTTGGGACCACAACTTTGGACTAGCATGGGATGACGAGAAGTTTCATATATTTGGACTTAAGCAAAATTATGGCTAAGGAAACTTGTAAGCACTGACATTATAGCCTCAAGGCAGGAAGGTAGTAGCTTTGTGGCAATAAAGGAACACTTCAGGGTTGAGCTATGAAGAACTTAGTCAAACTTCTGATTAAATAATCATGTCAACAATGACATAATTGAGGTAGGGTAATGACAAGTGGGGTCTAAGGGAAGTAGAGGCGAAGACTTCAGAAACCATGTAGAGTGTTCATTCATTCAACGTTCAATTTCGATGACATGACTCAATGACGAGTGATTTTGGTAGTGAAGTAGTGATGCGACACCATAGCTTGATATTTCGAAACTTGGTGATAGTGAGTCTACAACTTGTGATAAATGTCTAGAGATGTTCACTACAAGAAAAGGTATTTTTGGTGGCATATAAAAAAGCTACCACAACTTACGATGCGTTGGAGAGAACGCCGTGAAATAACACACAACTAAGAATCCATTATTTCATGTTGCATTTTTTAAAATGCCACTAAGCATCATTTGTCAAAACTACTATTGTAGCATTTTCAAAATGCCAGTAAACGGTATTGTACTTTGTAAAATATTTTAGTAGTGTTTTCTAAACACTATAATAGAGGGCGTGGTTTAAAACCAACCCTACAGTTGTGTTTATTAAATGCAACCATATATGTTTTGTAGTGTTTCATTGACACTATATATTTCTCGAGCATTATTTTCGGCACCACATGTTTGGTAGCTTTTTTTTACTGCATGATAGCTCTATAGTGTTTTCTAAACATTGCTAAAAAATTATCTTCTATTCATCTTCCACATGCTCTGCTAGCTCAATCCCATCTGGCTCATTTTGTTCACAACTTATATTATAAGGTAACACATAAACAATCACAAAATACATAAATACAGTCAAAGATACACACATTCAAATAACCACAAATTACATAAACAACTGCATAGACATAAACACAACTAGTCTATAGCCATGCATAGATACACAACTAGTACATAACTGTACCTTAATAAAGTAGTTTCAAGACAAGAAGTTAACCGTGCATAGAGAAGTTTACACAACCAAACTACCATAAACAATATGTCATAATAGTGCTGCAGCTAAAGTATCATAAAAAACCGAACTAAGCAAGTACAGTAAACGACTAAACTACCCAAACAAGTACCATACAACTAGCGATGATGTTGATCATTTCTTTGGAAATCGATCTACCAACAGACAAGTAATAATCAACAATGAGGCTCAAGTTATAATCAATATTGAGACTTAATTCAAACCTAGGGAAAATTGAAACCCAGCGAAAATCACTGCAGAGCAGCCAACAAATAATCAAACCCAGGGAAAATTGAAACTTTATTCAAACGTGATAACTATTAATCAAAGCAAGCATTGCTTCGCAATAATGTTAAAACCAAAATTAATCTGAGAAGACAAATAATTTGTTCCGCAAACCATTCAGAAATAAACTTAATAATGTTGAGACCAAATTTCCATATTCAAGTAAGTAATGATAATTCAAGAATGGAAAGGTTTAGCATAATGCTTTTCCTAAGTGTAGAAACACCTAAAAGATATATGAGTAGTCTATACAAATATGTAATATAATAGCCATGACCAAAGCCGCATTAGCCACCAATAGCACAACAAAAATTTAGAAATAAAAACAATTGTTTTGAACCAAGTATTGTAAGCTCAATATTTATAAGCTACTATAGCAACTCCATAAGTTAGTTTCACAAGCTAAATCTTCACTATCATTTGTAACGGGTTTGGAATGTTGCTGTAAGGATAAATTATGAAAAGCATGACCTATATTCAAAACAATTAGCTATAGATTATAATGAAAAATACTTAGGTATTATAAATTAGGCACGGTTTTAGAAAAATTATCACAATAAATTACTTGCTTAAATACATTTCCATTTATAGAATAGAATCCACAGTCGCTTGAGAGCGACTGTACAATTTACTTAATGATTTGCTCAGGATTTGGCATATTTTCTATTATAGTTTTCTGTAATATATGTGGTCCCACTATCATAATAACAAATAATGATATGGCAAGTAAAAGGGGCAGTCGCTGCCAAGCGACTTTCTCTAGCATTCTTCTTACATTTAAATAGTACTTCATTCCAATGATAGCTCGAATTTTTTAATTCAAATAGACATGTTGACTATAACACCCCGACAATCCACACAATTCAAGCTGACAATAAACTGCATATGTCCAACCCAAATTGAATGGAAAGATGGATAGTTATGGGAAAGAAGAAGTAAGAAGAAGAGAAGAGAAAAAGAAGAGAAAAGAAACTAAAAACAACATAGAATCTCACAATTGCAGTAGAACAATATATAATATAATACAATGGTTTTTACAAAAGGGAAACTCTTATATGCATACATCCATCAGAGTACAATAACAAATCAAAATCATCAGCTTGAACAGTTATAACACCTTGTCCTCACAAATGCTGATGATTTCACAACAAGCAGTGGAACATAAACATATACGTGAATACAACTAGAAGATCTCCAACTCGTCTCTTGAACTCCAATGCATCTAAAGCAAGTTTGTAATATGCTCGATCTGATCCGAGCATTATAATAAACTAACACCCGAGTCAGTCTGGAAAACTAGTGTAAGAAAACACTTCCAGTTGAATTCTTAAAGTTATTAAACTCTTTTCAAAATAAAGGTATCTCGTAAGACCACGCCGCACATATACACAAATTGGTTTTTACCTACGATAACCAAAACATTTCATATAAAATTTTCTGATAATATAATAGCATCTAAGATATAAATACTTATTAATCTTAGTCAAAACTAATACATTAATTAAATTCCAGCATAGTAGGTTTGCAACAAAATCGTAAAGGCTTGTATTGGAGAATGGATTTCATACAATGACTGGGCTAATGAGGTCTGCTCGTCACGGTGCATCCCTAGATAAAATAACACCAAGGACCTCACCATAATCTTCTACTAACACAGAACCTGCCTATCACTTGACTAGGAGTACCGAATATGATCATCCCTTCGTTAATGAGCCATCAAATGTAAAAATGATAGATAATATCGATTCTAGATAGGGATGATCATACCATACTTGGGACTGACCCACTCAGCCTTGCTGCATCTTCCTTATTTTAGTCATTACCGGTTGATAAGGCTTGAGGATATGTTTTACCTTTTGTATAACATTTCCCACTTGGAATGCTAACATTGCTCTCCAGGCAAACAATGCAATTCCAACATTCATCCATGCCAATTCGTTCTAGGACTGAACGAAACGCTTAAGAGTTCCATCTTCAATTCCATCATCTTCAAGATATCTTCACTTTAAAATCCTTAGTTGGATCGAAGTGGTCTTCAGACAACATACCCAATCCTGGTCTCTTCGAACAATACTCGATAATTTTCAGTAAACTCATTCCCGGTTCTTCAGGAAATAAATGGTCAAACACAAGAGCAGAGATCACCTCCTAACACTTTCGTGGATGGATTTCCTTTTCATTGTCCTTAGAGAACGAAACGAGATTTGTACGCATAGTACAGCATTATTGGAGATGAATGTGCCATATAACTCATATTTTCTCCTATATATTTTCAAACTTAAGTTTGGGTCCAAATTTGATAGTCAGTTATTTAACTATCTATAAACACACATCAAAATCAGGGATTTATTCCATAAGGAAAACCAACATTGGTTAAGTGCATAAGCAGTCGCTAACCTCTTTTGAGTAATCTTTTCATCAACTAAAATCACTTTGTAAATATTTGTACCAAAATACATTCACTACCATTATATTTTGAATACTTGAAAAATATCCATATACTTATCTCAACTATAAGTATATTCATGAAACAGAGAAATATTCATTTTACACACTACTAGGGAAAATTTATAAATTCCTTTATAAATCTCTAAAACCCGTTTATAGCCCCATTCATTAATCTCCGAAATCATTTATAAACTCCCTTTTTAACATTCATAAAATCATTTATAAACCCTTTATAAATCCATAAGACATTTATAAAGCTCCTTTTATAAATCTATAAACCTATTTCTAAAACTCTTTTATAAATATCTAAGACCATTTATAAAAATCTATTTACCTTTTAATATTCGTCCTTTAAGTTTTCCAAACCATGTTATAAGATTCTTCCTATAAAACCCACTTTATTTATAAAAATCCTATTTATAAAACTCGAAAATATTTATAAATAAATTCTAATCATTTACTTTAAAACACTATTTTATAATAACAAACATTATAAATTAATAATAATAATTCTAAAACATTTTAAAAATAATGATTAATAATTTCAAAACATTCTTAATAAAACAATAATAATTTATCTTCAACATTATTATAAATAATAATAATTAATTTCCAAAACCTTATTGGTAATAATTATAATTAATTTCAAACCATATTAATAATTTAAATAATTAACTTTTCAAAATATAAAATACCGATAACAACTTTAAACAATATTAATATAAATAAACAACTTTTAAAATATAAATATATTTCCTTGATAAAAGTCTGTGCTTAAAATTTTAACATAATCCTTGCGGTGTTTATAAAACCATATTTATAAATCTCCTTCTATTTTGTAACATATCCTTTAACATCTCCAAATCTATGCTCACTCTCGATTTCCAAAATAGGATCAACTATTTTCTAAACAACATCCCACATATTATCATAAGTCCACAATTTGATTTATTTTCCCAATCTATGCAATGATCATGTTTTTCTTTTATTTATAAACACCATTTTTGAGTTTATCATTTTATTAATAAAATATGATTTTATAAATATTCACTTTTTTTGGTCAGATGTCACTTTATACATTACCACATCTATAATTTCCACATTTGTAAATAAATCTTAATATATGTATATATATATATATGTATATATATGTATATATATCACTTTATTTAAAATGGTTAATAAATATTTATAACAAAATATTTTTATCTTTTTTTTGAAACCCTAACTCTTTATGATAAAAGATGGACTAAATTTTTAAGATTTTAATAACCTTTACTTTATAGTTCAAAAATCTCTATTTAAAATATTTCATAAAATTATTAATTTATAATATTTAAATATCATACCTTTATTTAAAATAATTTCTTCTTTAATTAGTTCAAAATTTTTTTTTCAAAACATATATAATTTCCAAAATCACTTTGAAATCCCTTTAAAAATCAAATCATTATTTTATACTATTTTAAAATACCAAAAATAAGGCTCAGTGCTACTAAAGCACTTAATAAGAAAAATCACATCCATGTCATCCAATATGGCATCCAACAAGTCATATATATATATGTGTGTGTGTGTGTGTGTGTGTGCATATGAAAAATAAATTAATAATGTGAGAAATCCTATTGGATCCCTCCAACCTTTCTTCCTACATCACATACAATATATAATCATGAAATATAAATCAACCACTTCAAGGCGGAATCGTATAAAAAGGGTCAACCGCTCTTACATAGGAATGTAACAAGGTCTCTTCCGCTCTAGGGGCGGTAGCATATCCAAACTAACAAATAAAATAGTAAATCATCTAAACACTCAATAATAATTAACAATAAAGTATTCAAACATCCAATAAATATTTTATCAACTATATAATATTTCTGGTTAACCAAAAAGGTGAGTTTTACTCACCATTGATTCCAAGTTTCATTAAAGTGCTCTGGTAAAATTAAACAGACGTTCAATTTTAATTCAAATTTCCACTAGCTCTAAATACATCCAATCCAACTCCATAGCGTATTATTCGCTGATACGAACGCAATGGAACTTGTCATGTTCCATTTGGACTTCATATAAAAAACTAATGAATTAATGAATGTTTGAAATAATTAAATTATAACTAAATTTAATATATAAAATTTAAACTTTATTTACCTTTCCCTCTCTTGCATACGCTTGCACTAAAAAAATGAAAACGCGACTTCAACTCGATCATCGCGACACCAGGCCATGCCATCGTCCATTGTCACCACCGAACGTCGCCCAAACCTCACGAAGCATCTCAGCACCAGCGTCGACCTTCCTTACTTTGCTAATCGAGCCCAATCCAAACCCAAAAGCCCCAGGAATATGTAAGATTTTCGGCTACCACGACATGAATTTCGACAATCCCACCGTTGATTAGCTATGTTTGGTCAACCTCTGTGCTTCTCTAGTTGTCATTGAGGCACGATTCAACTTAAATTGGCTCCAACGATCACAAGCCATTGTATTGGAGAAGTTTAGCTTCAAAAAATTTCATATCTGTCCACTCTAGTGAAACACGAGTTTAAAGGGATAGGGTGTAGCCATCGTGGGGAAGTATGGGGAAAGTATAGCTAATTAAAGAAATTATATGTATATTAATATATTATAAAATATCCGACTCCATGCACTCAAAAATATCAATCTCCAAACAAGGCGTGCCGCCTAGCATTCTATATATAATACCACTACTCCAAACACACTGGAACTAGTCTTGAGACCTAATTCGATCATATGTAGAAGTTAGTTTTTCAATCCCAGTTATATTAACTTAAATTCATGAAAATAATTTCTATGTGCTTCGAGCTCGCATGACCAAATGATACGTCTGATCACCACGAAATTTGATGGCATAATATAATACACTATTATGGATCTAATGGAACCGCCTTCATCTAATTCTGAGATTGTGCACCAAAATGCTATTTTCACACGTTAATTTAAAACGAATTATTTTAAAAACTAAATTAATCACTTTTAAATCTAAATTAAAAGTTTATTACTACCATTCTTAATTAATAGAATTTAAATAAGATTTGGAATCATTTTTATCCAAATTAAGTCAAAGATTCAATTACTTAAATAATTCCAGATATTAAATTCACCATTCTCATATTCAATTAAATCGCTATATTTGAAATTTAAGCTATTTGTCTTATAAAGTTAACTTTTTAATACTTCAAATCAATTGAGTATTCCAAATTTGGATGATTAAATTTTGGTTCGTTACATTAACTTTGGACGATAGAAAGACGTTGACGAATTCACAATATGAGATAAAATGTAAAGATCATAATATATTTTTTATACTCCAGCTAACCATGTGATAGTTATAACTTAAGGAGAATCTAAAATTAAAAGTAATTAGCAAAGTAGTATATGCATTAATATTAAATATTTTTCATAAGGAAAGGCATCAATTGCTTCAGTATATTACCTAATAGAACTAATTACATACCTCTCATTTTGTTCCACTAATGACTTTTACAATCGACCAAGTTATGGTGGTACCAAAGGCATCTTCCATGCACGTCAACTCTGATGTAGGTCTCTGTAACACTGCATTTGGAACTCTCACAATTTCAACCTAAACTTTTACAGCATCACGTCCTAATGGACAACAATGGACCATCAATATTGGATCAGTTGAAGCAATAGTTCCTTCAGCCACTACTTCGTCCATTCCACCCACATCAATCAACTTACATTTATTATTTGCTACCAATTTTGTAGTCGGCTAGCAAAAAAAGAGATTATTATACAAAATATATACATACACATAAATACTAAATATATATAAAATATTTATATTTTTTGTATAGCCTAGGATAATTCAATGCGTTAAACTTCTGTTTTTCTATGCATTATTATTAAATAATGCAGCTGCTTAAATCACGTGCTAAAGTGCTACAATAAAAATGCATTATTACCTTCTTCTTTTCTATGTGATTTTGTATCGAAATCACAACATAATTCACACTCATTTGCTACTCTAAGTATTTCATTCATTCGTTTGTTTGTTTGCAAAACAAACCTATAAAGAAAGCAACAACATCTAAACGTAAGAACCATAATTGTATTCATCATAAATGATAAAAAGAAGAACCAGTCCACATTCCATCATTCATTAGGTATCGTTGACAAAGATCATTCAAACTTATTTTCTAAATTCAAACCTCAATCAACTTTAAACTTAACATGGTCTCTTTTATAAATTGGTTGTTGCTTCTCCCTCCTCTTCATATAAAAAACTCAACCAAATATCTCTAATCCCAGTTATAACTACAATGCAATAAGATCTCCTCAATTATTCAAGGTCAAATTCAATTTCAAACAAAAGAAACGAAAAACTAAAAGGATAAACATGGAAATGAAGAAGACAATGGTGTAAAAATTGATTCATGGGAAGAAACTTCATAATATAAACTTTAGAATATTTACTTACATGTTGTTGTGGTTTCTTCAAGATTATAGGTGTGGTTCTTAGGGGAGTAGTCGCACCATTTCCATTTTCTTTATCAACTTCAACTTTTGATTTTGGCCATGCTACTTTCTGTAACATCACCCATTCTGAGGCCTAAAATTAAATTCTATGGATGCTGTAGTCATCCATAGTAATTCATTCTCGATAATAAAATGCGGCTATGTTAATTATATCAATAATCAGGAGAACATGAATATGAAAAAAAATTCAAACATAGTTTAATAACAAATTTTCACATTTCATTTCACAAATGATATTTCATATTAATTACACAATCCCATCGTAATCTAATATTCGGAGAAAACATAATTCTTACAAAATACTCTAAGAGTGACATATGAAGATGCCTTTGGGTCGATCAGAGTAAGATACTTGGCAATTATACCACTTTGCCATTACATCCAAATAGACAAAACCAAACTACATAGCATATATAGATAAAGCTCTTAATAGTTAGATTTCCTCCTATACGTCTCCAGAAGCTTATTCATCTAATTAGAACGTGAAAGCCCAAACTGTCGACCAACTTAAATGAGTACCTGAGAGTTTAAAAGGAAAAAAAACTTTAGGTCAGATGATAATCTGGTATGAATAATAACCTACTATCTCTAACCAAATAGATAACTAGAGAGACCATGCCGTTGAGCGGAATAGGTTTCCCCTCACTAGTATCCTATCAAAATATAATAACCATATACTGTGCTCCTGCAACCACAATGGTTAGAACATAGCATTTATAATCATGTAGTATATATTGGATTACTCATCCCAATTCATTCGATTATCCATATTAATTTTAAATGAATACCTGTCATAATTCAAATCGATTACCCATCTTATTTTAACCTGGCAACCCGTCTTATAATATGTGGACTAACCATCTCATATTTCAATATATTTAGAATTATTTGGACTATTCATCCCACATATATTTATTACTTGGATTACCCATCCCTTACCATATTACTACCCACCACATATGGTTTAATCATTTAAAATTTTGTGGACTATCAATTACACATATTCCATTTAACTTAAAATGATGTGGATTATCCATGTACGTCCCATAGTTTTTCTAGGATGGCTATGAGCCATTCATTATTCTCATAGAGAATATTCATTTCTAGAATGATGTAGATTATCCATCTTACATCCCATAATTTACTTATAATGACTATGAACCCTTCACATGGACTTTAATTTTTTTACCGACATGTATCTATTTAACTCATGTTACCCACATGTTTCTCTTTAATCCATGTTACCCACATGCTTAACCTATATCCATTAGTGTCTCCAATTAGGCTGTCTCCTTTTTGGTTATAACATCCCAAAGTGACATACATTAGTATCCTTAAATTATTCGTGTCATACTTATTAAAATTAAATAATGGTATCACCAAGGTTTGAACTTGCAGTTAAAATTGCATTGGTATTCCTAGTGACCTCGTCGCAATAGAAAACGTAAGGCTCTCTGCCTTTAATAAAACATACACACATGGTTTTAAATGATTTCGACCTCTATCCAAGGTTGAAGACATAAATTAAATTTCCTTTAAGTAAAAATCACTCTGAAAGTAATAACTAATTCTCATGAAAAAAGATGGCTCTCGGCCAAAACATGGGGTCTACGACCCTCCTAAATATAGGTATCTTCGCCCTTTTTAAAATAGTTTGGATTTGCATTGAAGTGGGTCTCTTCATCTCTAAAGAAAGATGGCAATATCCTTACCGAATAATATAAGGTCATTGACCTTGTTGAATAGCGGCTACAGTGGCCTCTTTGCCTCTTTATATATTTTAGGAAATTCATTTTGGCTACTATGCTGACATGCACATCTATGTATTGGGTCAAAGTCATAACAATGGACTTCAAGAGCACCAAAATTAATAGCACGCGGCATCATTTTAAAACATATATGAGAGACGTCTTCAACCTTGATGAATTACAAAGATACCGCCAATCTTGGGTTGCCGCTATGGTCCGCTTCGACGAAGTCGAAAACATTACATAACTACGTAAGTAGCTATCCTATGCTTACAAGCACATCGACACCGACACTCATGAATACATAGGCACATCATCATTATAGATGGGGGGAGATCAAATGTGGCATGGCAACATTGTAATTTATTTAAAAACTAATTTCATACTAGTTAAAGTAATAATTTTTGCCAAATCCAAATTTTGGTCCAATTGTCATTGGATAAAAACAACTTTGACGGATATTTTAAGAAAATAATTTCCACATGAGATTTTCAAGTTCCCAAAACATTTTTTAAATAATTAATTAATACCCTTAATTAATTAATGTTTTATATGATTATCTAGCATAATAAATTCACAATAAATCTAAATCACTTGAAAAATATCCTAAAAATTCACGAAAATTAAAGAATATCATTCATTTTTCTATATAAAAAATTTGGGTCTAAAAGCTATACTTAATCATTTTAAATAGTTAAAACCTGGATTTAGCCCATTTCTCTCTAGGCAAATTCATATAATATCCAATAAATTCGGAAAGTTATAAAATTTAAAAATCATCTCTAAAATATAGTTTTACACTATATATAAAAAAATTCAAGTCGTTCGAAGAATAAAAATCTTGGATTTAACCCTAAACCTAACTAAAGGTATTTTAAAAATTCTAGTAATATATTGTTCTATCCAAAAATATTAACTCAACTAATTATGGCATACTTTATCAAAATTAATCGGGTATCACCCATATCTGAGTTTATGATTAACTATAAAGATGGAAGCATATTATTCACCTTATATTCTTAGATGTAGGAGTTGCAATTTGGTGTTGCTTTGATTTCCTAAGATTTTTCTCCCTTGAATCCCTAGATTTTGACTATCTCATGCTTGAGTTATGGATAGCCTTCCCTTTAGATTTCTCTTTTGATTGTTTTAGATTATGGAAAATGGGAATGATATGAGAGAGGGAGGGGATTTATGGGCAAAATAGATGGATCTTCCTATTCTACCCTTCTCATGTATTCTCTTAAGTTTTTTATGATCTTAGTAACCATTTAACTTGTTAATTATCGCTAAACCTTATCACCTTATCAAATCTCATTCTCCAAACCCATTTACATTATTCTATGTAATCTATCCAATTAAATGCCCTGAACAATGTTGAACAAAAATTAAGGGTGTTACATTTACCTACTAACTGCGTCTCTGATGCATGATGCATCAGCCATGGGTTGCCACAAGTAAGCATCTCCATTTTTTACATTGTGCACCCAAATCACAATGGCAGACAGACCTAGCAGAATACCATTAACAATATGTCTAGATCACTAGCATAGATTCTTCCTTCAGCAACTACCCTCTTACCCTCATTCCAAACATAAATCTGGCACTTATGGTCTTGGGTACTTCTGTTACTCTAAAAAAGAGAAGTGTAAATCAAGAATTTGGTGATTAAGTGAAAATATTATACATGACATATTTCTAAATTAAATTTATGGAAGACTTACGAGATTATTGTGAATTGTAAAATTTACCGTACTAACTTCATTCAAGTGTCTTCGTAGTGCCATCTTAATGCAATTAGCTTGCCATACTACTACCATATTCTTAGCGTTCGCTAACGGTGCCATATCAACTCTAGGCTTCCATAAAATGCATCTAGTTTAGCCACACAATCTATAACAGTGCTATCAGCATTTGGTCCAATACGAATGCCGCTGACAACCTCATTTGGGTTAGTGGACAACACTCTTCCTTTGGCAACAACTTCAGAAGTTCCATCCCAATTCAACAATTAACATATATTATCAATGCTCTATAATTATTCAACCAAAAATTATATTAGTTACTAGATAAAAAACTAAAATCCAAATGTTGTTTCTTCAGTACTATAATTATTTTTTACCAATTCAGGTGTGCTTCCTTCTTTTGAACTGTCTTTACTATGTGCCAAAGCACTAATATTAGGATATTTTAATCTTAGGAGCATTACGTGGAATGCATAATTAGATCACAAATAGCTATTAATTATATTGGCAGTTAGTTTACATTGTTCGTATTCTTAAAGAACTAGCATGAATAACCTACTAAATTATGGGCTGGTATAATTGTTTTAGCATTAATCATTACAATAATTTATACGAGCTAAATCAAGTACCGTGCTTAGCGTTTTTTATTCTGCTAAAAGTGAATCTTGATTCAATGCATTAATTAAAATATGTTAGGAAGAAGTAAAATATTAGGGACTGATTAATGTATGAGACGAGTAACAATCAACTTTTGGTTGTGCTATTTATTAGTTGATAAATTATATTATAATTACATCAACCAAATTTTGAATGAAACTACTCTTTTTATTTATGATGTAGATAAACTTCATCTCTACTCTTCCGTCTTATTGGCAGTTAGTTTACTAATAGTTTTACATATTTTAATTGTTCTTAAATTTGTAATAAATTGAAATATCCCTTATTTTATATTTTATAAATATAAATTACTTTTAAAAGTTTACCTTCTTAACCATCAGCCCATATACCATACTCTTCAGTTTTGCTATTTGCTATTGACACTGAGATACTTGTTTATCTCGGTACTGAGACAAAGTTAGCTCCATTAAGGTGCAACCCCTTCTTAGTAACTTTAACCGTCCTAGTTTATCTTGTCCCAGTACATATGCAAGAGCATCTCCTTAGACACTCGGTGACAAGCTGGACTGTGATAGGCTATCAAATTTTTTAGACTCCTTCTACAAAGATAAATACATACATATAATGTGCGATGGTAAAATTATCATAATTTCAGACAATTTTTAATATATCGATAAAATAGAAAATTCTTACAATAGCACTTGCAGCTTCCACGGTCACTAGTTCACCCTTTTTTTAACGTGAGATTTAATCCAAACATCAACTCCGATTGCGGACGCACGATTTGGACTTTGGTTTTTCTAAATTTAGAAATAACATTAAAGAAATAAACTGACAGGTATTAAGTACTGCTAGATAATGCCATTCTTAATTAACTAACCATGTCCTCGTTCAATCTAGCCATTCCCCTACGACTAAATGTGTGCGGAAATTGTTTATCCCGAGGGCCGAATATTTCTCACTTTGTTTATGAAAATATTGGAACATGTTAGAATTTAGTAACCAGAAGTATAAATAGGCGACGTACTCAAATAAGTGAATTTAAAAGGTGTACTCAAATAACTGAATGCAACATGTATAACATTTGCTCATAGTGAATTTATAAATAACATGATGAATTTTATGAACATTGATTTTATTGCAACTATAAAACAATAAGTACATATCCTTTTCTGTGACGAACCAGAAATTTAAAAATTTTAAATTTGAATAATTAATTGATTTTGAATATTTAAAGGTTAATTTTAGCTTGAAATTCAAATATCAATATTTACTTAAATTATTGAATTATATAATTTGAAATTGGGTAAAATATTGAATATGGAATTTTAAGCCTGTTAAAAGTAATTTGAAGGCTTATAAAATTTATAATGATGATACTAAAGATAATATAATGGTTGGAATTTAATTTAAAGGTAATTTGTTCAATTTTAAAAATATATCGTTTAAATTGAATTTAAAAATAGCCTTCCGAGGCACAGTCTTGGAATTCAATGAAACCAGTTCCATTGGATCCGTAATAGCTAGTTATTATCGGATTTCAATATTCGTAGCAATCGGAGTTGTCATTTGACCCTGGCAGCTCAAAACGCTTAGAAACCATTTTAATCGATTTAATTTAAAATTGATCGTTTTCTTCTGTAACTCGCGCATACGATTGAATTAGCTTCCGAAACACATTCCATCGTGTTCGGAACATAGGTAAAACCTTATAATCGCTTAGCGGCATTCCTTAAGAGGAGTTTAAAATTTTAAATGGCAATAGACGAGACGTTTTGGAAGTTTTTAATATAATAAAATTTAGAGTCAACTAGGCAAATATATTTTTATTAATAAATAAGCGTACTCAAGAAGCCATTTCCAAATCCCTATTTTATCTCCGTCTTCCTCTATAATCCTACAACAGAAATCGAAATTGAATGCTTATAAATAAAAAGAGAAAATGGCGACTGTTTCCCTCTCCTCTCTCCTCTAATTCATTCGTTCAAGATCAATGGCCGAGTTTTCTCCTGTACTAAAACCAAATCAAATCTTCGTTAAAAAAAAAATCGAACTCAAATTAATGGTGGCTGCGAAATCGATCGAGTTCCTATTCGCTCGTAGCCTCGCTCCTTCTCCCTCTAGTTCTTGCGTTCGATAATTAGGGTTTGGGTATTGTCTCGCGCATGCGGCCACGTGGGAAGCTGAGTCGCCTGTCTAATGGAGGCACGATGGGGGTCTAGCGAAATCGAGTTTGGGGGTTGTTGGTGTTGCGCGTGTGTGTGGCGAAGCTGAAAGGTTGAGAGGCGGAGTCTCATGGTGGCGTGAGGTGCTGCAACGGTGACGAAGTCGAGGCAGAGGCATTGTTTGTTGCTAGGGTGGTGAGGACGATCGTTCGATCGTGCGTGTGAGGGTCTGAGCAGCGGCAAGGGGGAGCTTTTCAAAGTTCGAGCAGATAACGTGGCTTCTACGGCGATTTAGGTGAGATAGCTTAAACTTTTGGTATGTTAAATTTCAATTTAACAAGTTAATTGAGTAAAAATTATGCAGTTAAAAAATATATATATAAATAATGTCTCGGTTTGGAAATTAGGTATGAATGATTTTTGTAAAGATATGAGATTTCAAAAGAAAATTTTAGTTGGTTAAACCACTTTAAAATTTAAAATAAATTTTAAATCGAACAAATTAGTTGATTGAATTTATTTAGTGGTAAATCATTTTAGGTCATTTCAAATATTAATAAGAACCATATAAATTGTTTATTCAAGGTCAAATCGGGAAAACTAGAGCTATATTTAAGTGGATTGCAAACCAAAATCAAAAGTGAGTTAATCTCACTCTTTTGTATTTTTATTTAGATTTAAATGGTTAAATTTAAATAATTGGTTGAATGGTTGAATTGATGTGATGTGCATTGATGATCTGGTGACTTTGGTTTTGGTTGGTTCTCGAGTTAATTGTTGCTTGACTTGAAGCATTTGGGTTTTAAATTGTTTTAAACTTAAATCATATATAAGAAAATGTTTTCATTTTAAAGTTAATAAGGGCTTGATGTTTTGTGATTCATTAAATTAGTAGGGTAATTAAAATGCATAATTAATTAATTCAATTAATTAATGATTTGGGTTGATTAATTTAGAAATTAAGGGTTTGAATTAATTAATTAAAGTTCAAGTTAATTTATTAAGTCTAATTAATTTAGGAAAATCAATGGATGGTTGATAGGTAATTACTTAATGTAATTAATAAAATATATTTACCTTGTGAAATTAATCAAGAGATTAATTAAGATAGTTAATTAAGGAGTAATTAATTTATTTAATGGATTAAATAAAAAGGTAGAGAATTACAGGTTGAGATAAATCAAGAATGATTAATATTTGTGGTTTAATTAATGATTAATTATTTAATATAATTAATTTAGCTTAGGAGAAATTGAATTACAATTGGAAATCATTAATTATATAGTGAATGATGTAATTAAAGATTTATTAATTAAGATTTATTAATCAATAACGAGTTACTTATGAGAAATTAATTAATATAAGTAATTAAGGATTAATGTAATTAAAATAGTTAATTAATTCATGAAGTAATTAAGATTTCTTATTGATTATGGTTAAGAAGAATTAATATCGTAAAATTAATTAAAGTTAATTACTTGAATGTAATTGAAGGATAATTAATCCAGGATGATAAATTAAGATGAATAATGAAGGGATGATTGATTAATTGATTTGAAATTAATTAATGTTGAATAAAGAAATCTAAGTGATTGAGATTAGTAATTCAATCAGGGTTAATTGAATTAAATTTGTATGTGATTAAGCTTTGCTTATGGATGATTGAATGGCATTAGATGCTTGGAATGAGTTGATATCTCTGATATGAAATTTTGTGTATTTCATATGGATAATTTGATTAGGATGACATGAGAGTCGAAGAGATCGGGATCGGGTATTAGGAAATACCCGGAACCACTTCGAATTTTATAGATTGATATGTAAAATCTATAGGCTAGAATGAAGTGATTTAAAGGAATTCGACTATTTAAATCTAAATTCTGGTACTTAGGAAATGGATGTGTGAAATTAGAGAAGATTATAACAATTTGTGAATTTGTGAATTGACTCGAGTTACCCCGGGTTATATATAA
Source organism: Allium cepa (assembly GCA_030765085.1). NCBI lineage: Eukaryota > Viridiplantae > Streptophyta > Magnoliopsida > Asparagales > Amaryllidaceae > Allium > Allium cepa. The sequence continues at coordinate 217,712,272 of CM060946.1, forward strand.
GTTATATGCTTTGTATTCCATGTTGGATGGGTTTACTCACGCTGGTTTCCAGCCTGACCCGGGTGTTACTTTGATGTAATGCTCGGGTTAGACCGAGTATTATAGATTTTCAGGTAAGGACGTTTTGGAGTTCAGGAGGCGAGCTGGATGGCAGGAACATGTAGAGTATTTCCACTGTATTACATTATTGTAAATCTGAGACATGTTGATTTGTATATGTCCAGTGTTTGAATATATGTGTAACTCTGATGTATTAAAATGTAATCGACAGAATATTATTCTTTGTAAACTGATATTATTTATTATTATATTTTATCCGCTGCAAATGTGAGATGTTGGTGTTTCTGTTCTTCTTCTTCTCTCTTCCTTCTTTTTCATGACTATCTGAAATTTTCGGGTTCGAAAATCTCGTGTTGTTACATTTGGTATCAGAGCTGAAAGGTTAAGCGAGAACCTTGGCTCTGGTGGGGTTTACTCATTTAATAGAGTCTGTAGTACTCTAAAATGAGTTGAGAATATATATATGAGAGTGTACTTGTTATTTTCTTATATAAAATTTTTAAATGGTTTTATATAAAAGTATATTTTGATATATAAAGCAATATTTCCCTTTAATAAATATTAAGGTGATTGTTTGTTAAATTATTGAAATTAAAATTAAGAAGTAATATAATACAACCAAATTGAAATCTTGAATTGGAATTAAATTAAGTAAAAACAGAAATACAACCAAATTAAAATTAAGTAAAGGTAAGTTTGAAATGGATTCAAATTGAAATTAGTCCAAATTTATTTGAATAATTTGGAACTATAAATAAGGTTGAATAAGTAAAGTTATTTGAATACTATGGAAGATTTTGGGAAGTTGGATTGAAGTAATAGTGGGTCTTTAATGAAAGATAGTTGGTAGGATGTTGAATTGTGAGGTTGGGAAAAGGTAAACGGGTTTTGGACCATTCTTCCTAACTAGTAATTTCGGGGTTTAAGGGGGGAGGAATGTGACGACCCGGAAATTTTAACAATTTAAATTGGAATGATTAATTGATTTTGAATATTTAAAGGTTAATTTTAACTTGAAATTTAAATATCAATATTTACTTGAATTATTGAATTATATAATTTGAAATTGGATAAAATATTGAATATGAAATTTTAAGCCTGTTAAAAGTAATTTGAAGGCTTATAAAATTTATAATGATGATCTAAAGATAATATAATGGTTGGAATTTAATTTAAAGGTAATTTGTTCAATTTTAAAAATATATCGTTTAAATTGAATTTAAAAGTAGCCTTCCGAGGCACAGTCTCGGAATTCAATGAAACCAATTCCATTGGATCCGTAATAGTTAGTTATTATCGGATTTCAATATTCGTAGCAATCGGAGTTGGCATTTGACCCTGGCAGCTCAAAACGCTTAGAAACTATTTTAATCGATTTAATTTAAAATTGATCGTTTTCTTCTGTAACTCGCGCATATGATTGAATTAGCTTTCAAAACACATTCCATTGTGTTCGGAACGTAGGTAAAACCTTATAATCGCTTAGCGGCATTCCTTAAGAGGAGTTCAAAATTTTGAATGGCAATATACGAGACGTTTTGGAAGTTTTTAATATAATAAAATTTAGAGTCAACTAGGCAAAGATATTTTTATTAGTAAATAAGTGTACTTAAGAAGCCATTTCTAAAACCCTATTTCATCTCCGTCTTCCTCTATAATCCTATAACAGAAATTGAAATCGAATGCTTATAAAAAAAAAAAGAGAAAATAGCGACTGTTTCCCTCTCCTCTCTCCTCTAATTCATTCGTTCAAGATCAATGGTCGAGTTTTCTCCTGTACTAAAACCAAATCAAATCTTCATAAAAAAAAATCGAACTTAAATTAATGGTGGCTACGAAATCAAATCGAGTTCCTATTCGTCATAGCCGCGCTCCTTCTCCCTCAAGTTCCTTGCGTTCGATAATTAGGGTTTGGGTATTGTCTCGCGCACGTGGCCACATGTTAAGCTGAATCACCTATCTGATGGAGGCACGATGGGGGTCTGGCGAAATCGAGCTTGGGGGTTGTTGGTGTTGCATGCGTGTGTGGCGAGGATGAAAGGTTGAGGGCCGGAGTCTCATTGTGGCGTGCGGTGCTACAACGATGATGAAGTCGAGGCAGAGGCATTATTCATTGCTAGGGTGGTGAGGACGATCGTTCGATCGTGCGTGTAAGGGTTTGAGCAGTGGCAAGGGGGAGCTCTTCAAAGTTCGAGCAGATAAGGTGGCTTCTACGGCGATTTAGGTGAGATAGCTTAAACTTTTGGTTTGTTAAATTTCAATTTAACAAGTTAATTGAGTAAAAATTATGCAGTTAAAAAAAAATATAAATAATGTCTCAGTTTGGAAATTAGGTATGAATGATTTTTGTAAAGGTAGGAGATTTCAAAAGAAAAATTTAGTTGGTTAAAACATTTTAAAATTTTAAATCAGTTTTTAAATCAAACAAATTAGTTGATTGAATTTATTTAGTGGTAAATCAATTTAGGTCATTTCAAATATTAATAAGAACCATATAAAATGTTTATTCAAGTTCAAATCGGGAAAACTAAAGCTATATTGAAGTGGATTGCAAACCAAAATCAAAGGTGAGTTAATCTCACTCTTTTGTATTTTTATTTAGATTTGAATGGTTAAATTTAAATAATTGGTTGAATGGTTGAATTGATGTGACGTGCACTGATGATCTGGTGACTTTGGTTTTGGTTGGTTCTCGAGTTAATTGTTGCTTGACTCTAAGCATTTGGGTTTTAAATTGTTTTAAACTTAAATCATAAATAAGAAAATGTTTTCATTTTAAAGTTAATAAGGGCTTGATGTTTTGTGATTCATTAAATTAGTAGGGTAATTAAAATGGACAATTAATTAATGATTTGGGTTGATTAATTTAGAAATTAAGGGTTTGAATTAATTAATTAAAGTTCGAGTTAATTTATTAAGTCTAATTAATTAGGAAAATCAATGGATGGTTTGATAGGTAATTACTTAATGTAATTAATAAAATATAATCACCTGTGAAGTTAATCAAGAGGTTAATTAAGATAGTTAATTAAGGAGTAATTAATATATTTAATGGATTAAATAAAAAGGTAGAGAATTGCAGGTTGAGATAAATCAAGAATGATTAATATTTGCGCTTTAATTAATGATTAATTATTTAATGTAATTAATTTAGCTTAGGAGAAACTGAATTATAACTGGAAATCATTAATTATATAGTGAATGATGTAATTAAAGATTTATTAATTAAGATTTATTAATCAATAACGAGTTACTTATGAGAAATTAATTAATATAAGTAATTAAGGATTATTGTAATTAAAATAGTTAATTAATTCATGAAGTAATTAAGATTTCTTATTGATTTTGGTTAAGAAGAATTAATATCGTAAAATTAATTAAAGTTAATTACTTGAATGTAGTTGAAGGATAATTTGTCCAAGATGATAAATTAAGATGAATAATGAAGGGATGATTAATTAATTGATTTGAAATTAATTAATGTTGAATGAAGAAATCTAAGTGATTGAGATTAGTAATTCAATCAGGGTTAATTAAATTAAATTTGTATGTGATTAAGCTTTGCTTATGGATGATTGAATGGCATTGGATGCTTGGAATGAGTTGATATCTCTGATATGAAATGTTGTGTATTTCATATGGATAATTTGATTAGGATGACATGAGAGTCGAAGAGATCTGGATCGGGTATTAGGAAATACCCGGAACCGCTTCAAATTTTATAGATTGATATGTATAAATCTATAGGCTAGAATGAAGTGATTTAAAGAAATTTGACTATATAAATCTAAATTTTATTCCATGTGTGAAATTAGAGAAGACTATAACAATTTGTGAATTCGTGAATTGACTCGTGTTACCCCGGGTTCTATATAAGTTATATGCTTTGTATTCCATGTTGGATGGGTTTACTCACGCTGGTTTCCAGCCTGACCCGGGTGTTACTTTGGTGTAATGCTCGGGTCAGACCGAGTATTACAGATTTTCAGGTAAGGACGTTCTAGAGTTCAGGAGGCGAGCTAGATGGCAGGAACGTGTAGAGTATTTCCGCTGTATTATATTATTGTAAATCTGAGACATGTTGATTTGTATATGTCCAGTGTTTGAATATATGTGTAACTCTGATGTATTAAAATGTAATCGACAGAATATTATTCTTTATAAACTGATATTATTTATTATTATATTTTATCCGCTGCGAATGTGAGATGTTGGTGTTTCTATTCTTCTTCTTCTTCTTCTATCTCTTTTTTCTTTTTCATTAACTATCTGAAATTTTCGGGTTCGAAAATCTCGGGTTGTTACATTTTCTTTCAATTGTAAATGCAATGTCAGAACTGAAAATAGTATATAAAAGAAATAATGAAAATATGATGATCATTTGGATATATATAACAGCAAATAATTATATTGGTAATTAGACATTTCATATTCTAAAATCACTTATGATGTCATATATACTTATTTTGTCTACAATGTCACATTAGCTTAACCTTAAGATCTTTGTTTTTTATAATTAGATTTTGTTAAACTGTGACGATCCGCCTTTCATTCCACAGAAAGATGCATCATCAATAAAAAAGAAATAGGTAGAAATAGAATAGAGAGAAGAAAGAACAACAATATCAGAATCTCACAGCGGAAACGGAACAAAATATAATATTTTACGTATCCTTACATAGTTTTATACATCAGAGTACACAGTTACACAACATCATTACATTAGACAGTCGTAAAGACCTGTCTATCCATTATATCCAAAATACAACAGCCGAAAGACACAACACAACGGAAATATATATATATATATATATATATATATATAGACACACACACGTCTGGACTCTTACTCCAAGCTTCTCCAAAATTTGTCAAGCTAAACCTGATCACTTGGCTACTCATAAAAATTTGAGTACCCAAGAGTTTAAGAAAAATAAAATAAACTCCGGGTCAGACATGGGTCTGGTGTGCATAAACGGTTAAGTTGTTTAACTTGAAAAACCTTTGAAATTAAAAGGTATCTCGTAAGTCCTCCGTAAATAAACACCGACAAGTTTTTCCCTTACGATAACCAAAACATATGATAGAAAATCTAGTTATATTATAATAGTCTCTAGGGTTTTCAATATAAAATACAAAAATAGATGTAATGATTACATCTCACGTTCCATCATAGTTGGGTATAATCAAAACCGTACAGGCACTTACTGGAGATTGGATTCCATACAATGGCAGGGCTACTAGGGTACTGCCCATCATAGTACATGGCCTAGATCACCGTACCAAGGATCCATCCTGATCCCGTGCATCATAAAGCCGAAGCTATCCCTTACTAGATAGTTCGAATAAGCAACCCACGCTTGTGGCCTACAACCGCCCACACAGCCGAATAAAAAGGGACCTCTATATAGGAAAAAATCTTATCCTACTTGGGTGCTACCCACTTAGCCTTGTGTGCACCTCCTCTGTTTTAGGCATTCCCAGTTGATGAGGCTTGAGGCTATGATTACCTATATAGAACACATCTTAGAATTCTCATCGTCCTCCATTGACGATGGTCTGATAGCATTCAACCATACAAGTTTGTTCCGCGTTCGAACGAAACCGAAGGCATTATCTCCTTACACTCATTTTGGAATCACCCTCAGAGTTAACGACAATAACCCTTGCACTCTGAAACTCCATCTCGATCTTCACTTTGAGATTCCACGACCTACCGTTTAACTTGGATCCATGTGGTTTTCGGATAATCAAACTTGATATCCGATCTCGGTCTCATCGAAATCCAAACGCCATTTTAAAGGTCAAGTTGTTTAAGGTTTAAACAATTCAAATCAAATTCAATACTTGAATTTACATAGCATTTATCACAGATAAATAACATGCATTTATCACAGATATATCCAATATCACATTACAGATTATCATTCAATAGATATCAATCAATCCAGACATTCTACTCAAACAATCATCCATAAGCAAGAATTATTAATCCTATTATAATTAATTTAATTAACTTCAAATTAAATTAAGTACTTAAAATTTAATCATCAATTCCCTACTTAATCAATCATTAATTAATTACAACCCATTTAATTAATTAATCATTCCTTAATTACCTTATAAACCATTAATTAAATTTTAATTACAGATTAATTTATCCTTTAACTATTAATTAATAATCCTTAAATATTAATTATTAAAATTTAATTACAAATTAATTAATCAACTCTTAACTATCATAGACTAAAAGTTTTAATTGGATCCATAACATAACCATAAATTTCACATCAGGAACACGGCTGAAATAAATTATAACATAACAAATATTTTTTGTAAAAGTACCTTAATGTTACCTTAAACTTCGGACTTGTTTTCTCCTTTAGAAACTTTCTCCATTCGTTCATGCTTTTGATGTTGGTAGGTTTAAGTCTTTCCTCTTTATTATCCACTTTATTTATTTTTCGAACCAATTTTCTTTTTGAGGATCTCCGAATTGTTCCCATTTGTTGATACGGCTTTTTATTTGCCAATCTTCTTTCAGTTTAAATCTAATCTTCAACAATATGTGAAAACATGTATTATGACAATGAACTAGATTTCTCAACATGACTTGATGTATTATGACGTATAAGTGTTTGGTTCAAGAATTAAATGAAAATATTTAGATTTTATATAATTTACTTAGTAATTCTTTAATTAGTCCAAATAACTTTGAGAACATGACATCAAATAATAAAGATGAAGCTTTTAGACCAAATAAATCATGGAGTGTGTTATCCCCCTTTGGCAAGGTCATGACACCAAAGAATTGATTGGAAACCGAAGATCAGTTATACATATGTTCGCTATGGATACTTATGAATTTTTTCCGTGTCCAGATCAAGCTACAATCAATACAATGCAACAAGCAAAGCTATAATAGCTAACACTCCAAATTAAAAGTCAATTGGAGTTCGTATGCTCAAGATATGATCGTTGCAAATCAATGAAAACAACTACAATCCGTATCCACCAATGTGAATTGTGGTTCATACCCATCACTGGCCTCACTTTGTATCCATCACGATTCAGTCTACTTCATATCCTTCCCTCTAGAAAACCTCATTCATATCCATGCGACATCGTATCCATCAACCTATCAAGTAACTCCGCTTTGTATCCATCGAACTGACTCCATTTCGTATCCATTGCACCTGCTCTGTTTCGTATCCATCATCTGAAGACATCTCGTGTCGCTTCCACTTGTACATCAATATAATCATCAACTTAGTTCGTATCGATTGGTTAGCTATCGGTACGAACCATGCCACTTAAGCAATCGACACGAAGAAACATGAGCTCGTATCGATACAAAGTGGTCACCATGCTATCGATACGAGGTGGCTTCATGGATCGATATGAGGAAGAGTGTAACAGAGCGGTACGAAAGGGATGTTATGGGTCGATACGATCAAACCAATGAATGTGAATAGGATCAACACGAATGGAAGCGATACGTGCTTGGCTACACATTAGAAATCCAAACATGCATTGGTCATAACTCCTAATCTACAAGTCCAAATGCAACCAAATTTTCATAGAAGCTTGCGTACAACCCCAAGAATGAACTTGATCGATCCCAGCTTAAAAGGACCGATTCTTGATCGATACGAACTCAATTCGTATCGCTCTTAAATCGAGTTGAAATCACTTGAACTTTATCCCATGGGCCTATCCACATCAGAGAAGAAGTCTTCCAAGGTCTGGGCAAGATATTTGTGGCTACGCCTATAAATAGTGACCTGGACCTGTAGAAAAGGGGCTCTGGGCCTCTCTACATCGATACTCTGCCGAAATTGCTTTTATACTTTGATTGTACTATTGCAATTCACTTGTAACCAGTGAGTTATAATCAATAAACATCGATCGTTTCATAGTGGACGTAGGCCATAAGCAGAACCACACTAAATTTGTGTTTTTTTTGTACTTTTCCTTACCTGTTGATTGCTATGTTTGTTAGATCCGCCTCATCTTACATTTACTTTCTTCATTTTATCTCTTCAAACACATCCGAAGAGTGTTGTGCCTAATTTTAGTACAAACTCTTTGGCGCTTTCACTGAAAAACCTAGATTTTCTCCTACTCATTGGATCTAGTATCGATATTGGATTGCGAGAATCTAAGGAGAGGATCCAGATCTCAAGCCATAAGTTCTTCCATCCTGTTCAGATTTGCACCAAATCTGGGAGAGAACTTCACTATTCACCATGGTTGCTACCAGGACTACCTCAACCGCTATAGATCTAGAAGGACGGGATAGGCAAAACCCCGCACAACTTCCCTCTATGGACCAGAATGCCGCCGGACCTTTGAATCCACAAGGCCCTATCACCTGGAAGGAGGTCCAGTTGCTAATGTAAGAGCTGACTAAAAGCCGCCGGCAACTTACCCAGTAGCTCCGTGCCAATGCGAAGTTAACCAATAGGCTGAACCATGAAAGACGAAGGAGGTCCAAAAGGGATCAGACTTCCTACTCATCTAATGAAAGTTTAGCTTCTTTTGATTACAATCAAAGATCCATGCACCCACGGTGGGATGGAAGCTATACATAGGCTACCAGACATCAGCACACTCTGAAGCTTGGGCAACCGAGAGTTGGCCAATCAACCAGACACTAGATTGGACCCTTATTCCAAGGAGGGATGGCTCCTTAACTACTGATAACTGTGTTGTTGCCGCTGCTACTGAGTTGGGAGCTGACACTCGAAACCGAATGGATCTGAACCATCGTCGGCATTCAGATGTGATCAAGAAAGGTGTAACTTAGAAGAGTTTTCTTATTTTATTTATGTCTGTTCTTCTGTGTGTAGAACACTGGCTTGGGACTACCTATCGCGGTCCGGAAGTCATTCTTTTATTTCGGATATCCAGAAGATGAGTATACTCCTGAGCCTTATATTCCTAAAGACTAGAGCTAAGGAGGTGAGATATGGACTATCGACCACAGCCGGCCTATCCCCACATTGTGTAACCTGACCACACCTTGGCTTAGCATGCCTAGAATGTTCAGATGCCAAACATCTCGACAATGTTCCATCAGATGATCCGTGAAAGCCACGGCCTCACCAATGACGACTAAGGAATCTCCCAGAGTCATACCCCTTTCATCGACAACATTCTCTACACTGAACCTCCTCGATGATTTAAAATGCCAACTTTACATGTTTATGAAGGAAGCTCTGAACCTAACCAACGCATTTTAAAGTATGAATTGTTAATGAATGCTGCACGAGCTGATGAAGCGGTCAAGTGCCAAAGTTTCCCAATTTCCTAAGGGGCATCGCGACTATGTGGTTTACTCGCCTACCACCCCTATCTATCTCATGTTTCGAACAGTTGGCAACGAAGCTATTGAACAAGTTTTCATGCATGCCGCAAGGCCCAAAGATGTTAATACCTTATCCAGCATCATTAAGCTCCCGATGAGACACCCAGACGTTATCTGGAGAGGATTCACATCACATGCGCTGAGATAAGTAATCCTAATGACAATTCCTCTCTAATGGAACTAACTAAGGGAATCAATCCCGATTCATAATTTGGAAACTAGTTGGTTGAAAAAACTATTGCGCCATTGGACCGTTTCTATTCCAAGGTAGCTCAGTTCTTGAGAAGTGAGGATGCAAAGCAGTTTAAAGAAAAGGATGATGTAGGGCCTAGTATGGAAGGAATCCAATGTAATCTCGCTGTAAAAAAACTAGGGAGAGTTTCGAAAAGGTGCAGTTAAACATACAGAATAAGCAAAATCAGTAGAAGGGCGATGGAATTCAAGGTACAAAGCGAGATCAGAATCGCGGACCATGATGTAGACTCCCTTCTTTGACATATATACTCCTTTAAATACGTCTTTAGAAAATGTGTACTTGCATACTTGTAATACTATCCAATATAAGAAACCTGCTCCGAAGTAATCCTCAGAGAAACAGATTCAAACGGGGAAGTTTTGTAGATTTCACTATGGTTATGGCCATAAAACGAATGAGTGCTGTCATTTATAGGATATTATCGAGAAGCTGATCCGAGAAAGAAAGTTGAAGCAGTTTGTTCGGGCGCTGCGGTCTGGAGGTGCGGGCCCATCGAATCAAAACCAAATACCAAATCAGGTTAGACCAGAGGAACCAGCTTGTACCATAGGGAGGTTGGTGATTAACACTATTAGTGGTGGTCCTCATCCAATGGATCAGGGTTGGAGGGAAATGGAGTCGTATGCCGGCTCTATTAGGCATGCGAGCTTCGAATGTTGCGGTAACTTGGAAGACGCGGCTCCGGCCAAACAATAGAAAACGATGACAGGCGACATCGTATTTCGAGACAGGGATGCCGACAGAGTCGTAACCCCAACTACTGATCCACTAGTTATTTCAGCTCAGATAGGTCCTGCTTGAATGAAGAGGATCTTAGTGGACAGTGTAAGTTCAATGAACATACTCTTTAAGCGAGCCTATGATCAAATGAAGATGGAAGCGAAAGAGTTGAAGCCTTATCAGTCTCATATTCATGGCTTCAATGGAAGTGCGAATTTCCCTACTGGGATGATGGAGCTACCAGTGGAGTTAGGAGTTGGAGAGCGTCGGAGAGTTTCGGATATTGTAGTTTATTGTATTGGATATTGACTCACTACACAACATTTTCTTGGGTCGGCCGACCCTAGATGAGTCCAGGGCCACTATTACCCCTTGGTGTCTAACTTTGAAATTTCTTACCAACAACATAGTCGGAGTCATTCAAGGAGACCAGGCTACTGGACGAGCTTGTTATTTTGCTGAGCTACAGGAGGCGCAGTGAAAAGAGAAGGGAAAGGGCGTAGAGGAATCTCTCGGTGTCCTCTTTGCGAATAATTGACATTTAACGCTTGGGCTAAGGACCGGGCACCACAACTAATTCCCAAAAGATCTTGACCTGAGAGATACCGAAAGTGAAGATGAAGTCAAAGACAGTCAGGCTTCTCCAGCAGAGCTGACGATTGATGTTTCGATCGATAATGATGACAATTATAAAATGGTAAAGATTGGATCTCAGCTAAGACAACATATGAAGGAGGAATTGGTTGAGTTTCACTGAGCAAACCTCGATGTGTTTGCATGGACGCACTCGACATGTGTTGGATCTCGTCGAACAACGTGAGTCGTACATTGAATATTAACCTACGACATGTCCCGGTCAAGAAAAAAAGGAATGGTATGGATCCAGAGAGATCTACCGCCCTTAAGGAAGAGGTGGATAAACTCAAGTTGAACGGGTTTATCCGAGATGCGTTGTATCCAACATGGGTATCCAATCCTGTACTTTTCAGGAAACCTAACGAGAAATGGAGGACAAGTGTTGACTACTCGGATATAACGGCCATTCTATTACATCAGCAAACAGCTGACCGAAGCAGAAAGAAATTATCTGAAGTTAGAGAAGTTAGCTTACTGTTTTGTCATTGCCTCGAGAAAGCTCCATCCATATTTTCAGGCTCATCCTATCACTGTCTACACTGACTAGCTGTTACGACAGGTCCTTACGTTGCCTGAGACGTCTGGTAGGTTACTCAAATAGAATATGAAGCTGAGTCAGTTCAACATCACTTACACACTAAGGCGAGCTATTCATGAGCAAGTTCTAGTAGACTTCATCGATGAATTCACTATCTCAGAGGACTTGCCCAAAACTAGTGAATCTCACATACTGATGGTGCATCAAAAGATCGCTGATCAGGCGTTGGGGTTGTTCTGAAACTCCTGAAGGTCGATCTATATGCAATGCTTTAAAGTTCGATTTTCGTGCGACCAACAACGAGTCTGAGTACGAAGCCTGCTCACCGAACTAAGGCTTGCAAGAGACTTAATAATTGTTATGGTGGAAATTTAACGTGATTCGCAATTGATTGTGTGCCAAGTTCGAGGGGGAGTACCAAGCTAAGGACCGGAGACTGATCGCTTATCTCGTTCGGGTCCACGAAATATTGAATCATTTCGATTATCATGCCATCTATTGCATACCCCGAGAATACAATCAGAAGGCCGATTCCTTGGCAAAGTTAGCCAGTATTGATGAGGCATGGCAAATGGGACTCATTCCCGTTAATACATTATCTTCCTCGAGTATTGATTAAATGGAGACCGACTGGGTACTTGAAGTCATACCCGATAAGGAGTTGTGGATGATTCCATTCAGAAATTATCTCGAGCATGGGACCCTCGCAGCGCGTAGGAGTGAAAAAAGGTAAGTTCTTCGAAAGGCTTTACGGTTCAATATTCAAAATGAAGTCATGTATAGAAGAGGGTACTCTATTCCTCACTCCGGTGTATCACCCACGATGAAATCAATCGAGTATTGCATGACGTACACGAAGGAGAATGTGGCAATCACACCAGGGGGCAAGTGCTTGCTAAAAAAGTTCTCGGGTATGGTTATTATTGGCCGATTGTAAATCATGATGCAATAGATTATGCCAAGAAATGCGACAGATGTCAGAAACATGCTCGAATTCCAAGAGCCCTGAGTACCGAAATAACCCAGATGGTCAGTCCATGGCCGTTCGTAGTATGGGTCATCGACATTATTGGGTCACAACCTCTAGCTAAAGATGGCATGAAGTACGCCATTGTTGGAGTTGATCACTTTACCAAATGGGCGGAAGCTGAGCCCCTTGCTACTATCACAACGAAGAAAGTGATCAACTTTGCTATATGCAACATTATCTGTTGATTTGGTCTCCCACATACCTTCATCACAGACAAGGAGCCCAATTCTACAGTATTAAGTTCAAGAATTTCTGTCAACGATCCCATATCAAGAAGAAATTCTCTGCAATTGCGTACCCGCAAGCAAATGGATAGGTATAAGCTGTTATAAAGTTATAAAGTCCATTCTGAAGAAATGATTGGAAAAGGCCGGGTGCAAATGTGTCGATGAACTTCCTATGGCCTTATGGGCTTATCGAACAACACACAAGTCTGTGACCGGCCACACTCCATTTTCAATTTCCTACGGCTCAGAAGTCATTATTCCGATCGAGTTGGAAGTAGCTTCCCATCATGTGATGTATTATGACCCAAAGATAAACGACATATTACTGGCAGAATATCTGGACTTATTGGATGAGAAGCGAGAAGAGGCTGATTTGAGGGCAGCCATGCACCGAAGTCGAGTCGCTTGATTATACAATGCTAAGGCCTGACCTCGAACCTTTGAACTCAGCGATCTCATCCTCAAGAGAATTTACCCGGTCCTTTTGTACATGAAATCAATGTGGGAGGGACTATATGTTATTGAACGAAGACTTGGAGATGACACATTTAAATTATCGACCGTTGATGGTCTCACTTTGCCGAGAGCATGGAACAGCAAGAGTCTTCATCGCTACTACACATAACAGGCTTTATTTATTCATCCAGTCTACTTTTCAGTTATGATTTGTTTATGCATTTAGAAATTTGAATTTTTAATAAGGCAACTGACTTCGCCATGTTTTCTTATTTTAGAAATAAAATGCAATCACTTCGAGCAAGAACAGTGATTCTTAAAATGCATCATGCGACCATATCAATGCACATAGAGCTAATTTCCACCCTACAGTGAGAATTATTCAAATAGGGAGTGACTGTGATACGACCTGCCACTCGCTAAGTGAAACCTGAGCTCGGGGGGAAGCCATCACACTAGAGCCAAAAAAGGATTGATACACGACAATCCTCTAGATAACTGCAGCTCCCAGAGTGTGAGCCGGAGTATAAACTTATAAATTCGAGCTTGAAGAGGGTGGATCCGTCCACCTAACAACTTAGCCCGTGTTTAAACCAAGTCCGAGGAGGATAGATCCGTCTATCTAACGACCTCACTTGTTAACTTAGGGTGCATGTGACCCAACCGTCCACGATCTTGATAAATCTATCATTCCCAAAGTGCGAATTAAATCCTAAAACTCAAAACAGATGTGATCGACCGTCTGTTAACCAACTCCAAGTTCCAAAGCGTGAATTGGAGTATAAACATCAAAATGGGTGTAACCAACCACCAATCGGCTAACTCTAAGTCCCCAGAGCACGGTTTGGAGTATAAACACAAACCGGGTGTGAACCGACCACCCTGAGACAACTCCGAGTCCTCGAAGTGTGGACCGGAGTATAAATGCAAATTAGGTGTGATTGATCACCCATGAATCAATCTAGGTCCCTAGAATGCGGACGAAATTCTAAATATCAACGGGTGTGACTGACCGCCCGTAAAATAACTTAAGTCCCTAGAGTGCGAACATATCTTTAAACATTAAATAGGCACGATCGACCACTGACGTACAAGTGCAATCCCTAGAGTATGGATGCAAGTACCAATAGATGAGCGGGTGTGGTACGACCACTCAAACTCATCTCGTTTCAACTTCATTCTGGTTAAGTTAAACTTGATTTATCGAAGGCGGAAAGCGATTGCCCAAGACTTAAGTACCAACTACTGATTGAAATAGTACAATATTGGGTCATGACTTAACTTTCGATTTTAACCCGATGCCATAACTTCGGGACTTAACCACTAAACTCAGGTCTGATTCAAAGACTAAGGCTTTGCAAGTACATTGAAGCCAGTGCTAAAACACTTAAGCAAATAAACACAAAACTGTGCTAGAAACAAAATGGAATTTTATTTTAACTATTCTTTGAAAAAGAAGAATAAGTACAAAAATTATTCCAAGAAATCCTACTAGTAGGGGCCGAACCCACATCTATCTATACATGGCCTACAGGAAACAAAAGGAAATTCCTATCTGTCTACAAAAAAAAGGAAGCAAGAAGACATGTCTACTCTCTCGGTTTCTTCTTCTTCGGCGTTGACCCACTAGAGCTACCGCTTGGGTGCCTCTCGAGCCTTTGCCTTTTGACGGTTGATCTCCGGCCGAGGGAATTATGGTGACCCCTTCCTTCAAACTCACAGGAATTGAAACACTTTTTAAATACGGAGTCGAAGGGATAGAAACGCTCTCAATATTGGAAGATGAGGATGGAATGCCAGTGTAGACAATAGTACCGTCGTGAGAAATCATTAGCAGAGGAACTAGGCCAGGACCCGCCATACCAACTCTGATACCACTGGCCTGTGAGGCTGCTTCCATCTCGACGTTAATCTCCGCTATGATCTCTTCTTCATGAATTTTTTAGGCGTCCATGGGGATGCCACCATTTGGACCTAAAGAGCTAACCATGAATGCACCTCCACCCATGACGAATGGCAGGTCAGTAAGTGGGTCGCTTTGATGACCAAGGAGTTCCTCCATCATCTACTCGTCAAAAGTAAAAGTGCTCCACTGCACTTCGTCAGTTGGTGCAACGGCCGCTGTTGTGGTTGCATCCTCCTCATGATGCGGCTCTTGAGTTGCCGGGGGCACAGCCGATGTAGCTCCTATCGCTGAATATAGATAAAAGAAAAAGTATTAGTGACTGTTTCAAACAACGCTCCCGACTTTGAATAAATACGATAAATGTTTAGGATACCTTCCTCAGAATGGCTTGTGGGTGGAGCCGAAGCAGCTTCGGGGACATGCTCGTGAGTTGGAGACAACTGCGGTTGATCAGGATTGCACACAGATAGAGGATCAACCACAGGAGTAGGTTAGGGCTGGGTTGGCATAGTAATTTCAGAGCCCGCATGATAATGCTCAATTCCAGATTGCTCTCCAGCCTTCAGATGCTAAATACCGAGTCTTTCTTTCTCGAATGTGATAGCGACATTGTGGAGAACTCCTCTCTCATCCTCATTCAGCACCCGATCCTCTAATTCGAACTCATCGATGGATTCAGTGTGGTGCTCTTCTTTTCCATCTTCAACCAAGCGGCACCAAGCATTGTATAGATGTGATGGATAATCTTCGAGCCAGCTTAGATTTTGATGCTTCTGAATGTTGGCATTAGAGATAATGAGGAGATCTTCCATGTCACCTTCCAACCTGGCCTCACCGCTCTCACGTCACCCTCAATCCTGGCTTCGGATTCCTGAACTTTTAGCTTTGCCACATCCCTCTCGTCCCTGAGCACCACCGCCTACTCTCGCATGCTTCTTGAGTGGCTTTATTTGTATCGTCTTTTTCTTTGACGACTTCAGCAAATTTTTCATTAAGCTCCTCAAGCTCTTTTAGTAATCCATCTCATTCAGCCATAACTGTGTGGTTCGGTGCCTTATTTCCTCAACTAGGGCTAAGTGTGTTCACCTCATCTCCTCCATCCTCTAGGTTGCCTCATCGGCTCTTTTATTAGCCTCCATTTTTGAATTTCTTACAGACTTGTTTTCATCGTTAAGCACTTAAATTAAGCGGTCCTTCTGAGCAAGATCAGTTCCTACTTTCTCTATTGTCTTCGCATGCTCAAAGGCCACCACCTATACTTTATGTGCAGTCTTCATCAATTCCCGATATTGGCCATAAACATCATGTATGTAGCCATGCATCGTTTATTCTTGCTCGTTGGGAATTCGCTTTAAGTGCAGGGGAAATATGAAGCCATCAAAATAGACATTCAAAAAATCCTTTTTCAAATTAGCGATTCTATTCGTTCCTTCCTCAGTGGGTTTTGTGACGGCTTTTTCAATGGCAACGGGAGCCTCGATTTCAGTCCTCCGACGCTGTAGGTCAGGCCTAGCTGCTAGGGGAGGTGGTATTTGATGTAAAGATTCAAGGGATTGTTTGCCAGAACCAAAAGGTTATGTTAGACCTTTAGTTAGTGGAGAGCGTGAACAGGAACGGCACATGTACTCCCTCTTGTTGTCTCTTTCCCTCTCATAGCGCTCCCTCTCGTGACTAGAATAGCCGCAATCGCGGTCTCTATCGGCCTCACGTCTGCGAGACTCAAAGTATGAGCTAGATGAACGGCACGCGAAACGAAGGCTACCTAGCATAGATTCCAATCTTGACATCGTATCTATAAAATAAAAAGAGAAACAAAGTTGGTAATCTCCAGAGATGAATAACTTGTGATTACAAATTCTGTGGTACTGTGAAGTGTATGTATGCATATGCAAACCCCCAAACCAACCATTTATATCGGCTATACTCGAAGTAATTGACTCGCCTAGATCTAAAGCGCCGTGAAGCCCTTCTAATCCGGCATCTTGTTGGAGTGAAACATAGTTTGGAATTAGAATGTTTGCAAGTCCTTCGAAGGGGTTCTCCGTGTATGAGGGAGGAGCCTTTGAAATTATAACAACAACAGCCGACTAGGACACAATCACAGATTTATGTCTCGTAAACTTGCGAAGCTTATGAGCAACCGCCTTGCCTTTCCTTTTTCCCTCTGAGTGTCGAGGATTGTCTGGGGTCCCGGCCATAGGTTCATCTTCAATGGGCGTATCCTCTTTGCCACCGTACTTAACGTTTACAATTCCAAGCAATCTACACCTAGCTTGTCTTGCCAGAGCTGTCCTAAGAGATCCTTTAAGCCCTATCCTCTGATCTCTGTGAATCAACCCAACAGCCCTTAGATTTTCATCTGTAATCACCGCTTCGATCTCTCTAATCTCGCCCGGCACCTCCTGAAGAATCCTAAGGATTTCCCTAAATTGATCGCCTTTAAGTCGAGGAATTGATGCTATAAAGGGAAAACAATATTAAACTCAATATCAATGGAGATTAACCAATTAGTCGCTAGGGAAATTGCAACTTATGTCTAATTAGCCACCGTCTTGCAAATCCTGGCGGGCACCAAACATAAAACCACTCAGTTTTGAAGTAGCTAATTTTGGTCTATGTCCCAATCACAATTTAACAGTTTTTGACTCCTTCTAAAAATGTAAAAGAGG
The DNA here is from genome assembly GCA_030765085.1 of Allium cepa. Lineage (NCBI taxonomy): Eukaryota > Viridiplantae > Streptophyta > Magnoliopsida > Asparagales > Amaryllidaceae > Allium > Allium cepa. The sequence goes on from CM060946.1 coordinate 217,730,140, forward strand.
GCCCCAAATCTTTATGATGAATAAGAATCTGACTTTTTCTAGAGTTGGGATCCAAAAAAGGTGCTCCATGAAGACGATGAATAGGCTATTCAACAGAGCATACCCTTTTGGATGCAACTGTGACAAGGCAATCCCTAAATAAGATAATACCTCATGAATATATTGATTGGATGGTGGAAGCATCCCGGCCGTGAAGGAAAATAAATTAAAACTAGTGTACCCTTCCGAAGGAGTATGTGGCCTTTTGTTCGACCCTGGTAGCAGGACATCGTTCAATGATAGCCCGTGCCGCAAGCAGATTCTCCCCAACATATCTTCAGAAACATTGGATAGTACAGAATCTTGTGGATTCCCAATGAAGGTTGCTCCTGGTAGCTCGTCTGAAGCTGGACTTATGTCTTCGACTGCGATGGCCAGTATCTCTATTACCAAAGGGGGTGGACTTTGAGCCTCTTGTTGATGTGAACTCTCGGGTTCCATAGCTAATCAACTCATCAAAAACCATCATTATGTGACAATAATCTCGTGTGCTCCCTAGTGCGAAAGGCATGAATGTTGTGCAGTGCAGTGCAGTGAGTTATTAGAAAATTCTACGAAGATTAACAAAGTATTCGAACGACGAGGCCTCAGAATTCAACCGAAGTGACCGTCACCGCTGTTCGTCACAACCATGCCATCTACACTTCGGAGATCGATTCAAATTGAAGTTTTTTAAGTGTCATCATATTACAGTTCCATCAACGAGATTTGAAAGGCGATCAAATATGCAGTGAAACTGTTAAGTCAAATTATGCAAGGCAAAAGCTTGTTGGAGTCAAATGATCGATCGTACAAAATATTCCGTATCCATCAAAAGTGAAACTTGGATTGATCGCCAAAAATCTACTTCATATCGATCATGAGAAGATGGACTTCGAGTCGATTAAAGGCTAACACCTTCTTATCGATCGCCCACAGGGAGTTCGTATCGATCATATGATTCCCATTTGTGTCGACCACATTGTCAACACTTCGTATCGATGGAAGTAAATCGATACGAAGTTCTCCAGTTTCAATCGATATGAATTTACTCCTTCTACCCATCAGTTCTCTATCGACACGAACTCTACATCCCGGATCGATACGAAAGAGTTTCTCCTCCTTTCCCCCATCGTCACGAAGATGGAGCCGGGCATCCCTTCAATGGATACTTCATATCCCTCCATACTTCATCTTCTCCAAATCCACATAGAGACCACTCTGACTTTCCTTGACCTCGCTCCGACCATCTATGGCCTCCATTTCACTGGAATAGGTCGCGAAAAAAAGTGGATTGGCACGAAATATTGAGACTCGTCATTTTTGACATGAATTCATTGATTAATTACCTAGTTTTGACAGTTGGTTTAAGGGATTGAGAGCTTGGAGCGGTTTGAAAGCAAAGGCAGTTCTATTTTTTCACAAACTCGGAGTGATACGAAAGCAATGGAAAAATAAGAGCAAGTGGAAATTTTTCTAAGTACCAAAGGCTTTTTTATAGTTCGACCCTAGGGGAGTGTCGATTCGTCTCCTAGTTAACATGACAAATCAGAAATAGTTTGAAGCGTAACCGATACAAACGTTCACTTGGTATCCTCCTACATGAAGCTAACCTCGTATCAATTCACGGCCGGTTCAAGATGAAAAGTATTGTATCCGTTAGGCGAGCTGTACGAAATCCAAAACAAAGGCCTATCTGAACTGTTCATACCCAAGCATCCATCTACGAAATGATTTGTTCATATCTATCAACATAAAGCCCACGAAGATTCGTATCCATCGATATGAAATATTAAAAAAAAGGGAAACACCTAGTTCATCGATCACCATCGATACGAAAACAATTTTTCTACTTTCCACATCGATCCAGGAGAGGATTAATGTGAAATGATGCACTAAAACAACCGTCAAGCATTGTTACAACTCGAATTTCACGTGATTGATACGAAATTCGGTATAAAAAACTGATAATGACTCATGAAAGTGAAAACGTTGGCGGGAGTCAGTTTAACACACATTTGAGCATAATGAACTAACATTCAATTTTCAAAATTCATAGGAATTGATTGCGCACCTGGTGACAATTACAACAGTGAACAACAGATTGTTAGCACTCGATAGTTAGTTAAAAACAATGCACTGCGTAATCATTGGCAGTCCGCAATTCAACACTTATATTATCGGGAATCCTCCAAAGGTTACATCTTTTGACGAAAAGACAACGACCTTTCAGACAATTAGGCAGAACTTTTCAGACTAAAGATTGCAGCTTTCAAAGCACGTCGTGTTCACGCAAGATGCACTTTGGAGGGTAAATGTTATCCTGTCTTTTGACAAGGCCGTGACACTAAAGAATCAACTGAAAACCAAAGATGATCAATCCCGAAGATCAGTTATACACAAGTTCGCTATGGATACTGATGAATTTTTTCAAAGTCCGAATCTAGCTACAATCAATACGGTACAACAAGAAAAGCTATAGTAGCCAATATTCCAAACTTCAAGTCAATCGGAGTTCGTTTGCTCAAGATATCATCGTTGCAAGTCAAGGAAAACACCTACAATTCATATCCATTAATGTAAATAGTGGTTCATCCATCACTAGCCTCACTTCGTATCCATCATGATTCAACCTACTTTGTATCCATCCCTCTAGAAAACCTCGTTCGTATCCATGCGACATCGTATCCATCAACCCATCAAGTAACTCTGCTTTGTATCCATCGATCCAACTCCATTTTGTATCCATTGCACTTGCTCTGTTTCGTATCCATCATCTGAAGACATCTTGTGTCGCTTCCACTTGTACATTAATATAATCATCAACCTAGTTTGTATCGATCGGCTAGCTATCGATGCGAACCATGCCACTTAAGCAATCAACACGAAGAAACATGAGCTCATATTGATACGAAGTGGTCACCTTGCTATCGATATGAGGTGGCTTTATGGATTGATACGAGGAAGAGTGTAACGGAGTGATACGAAATGGATATTATGGGTCGATACGATCAAAACAATGAATGCAAACCAGATCAACACTAATGGAAGCGATATGAGCTCGTCTACACATTAGAAATCCAAACTTACATCGATCATAACTCTTAATCTACAAGTCCAAATGCCACCAAATTTTCACAGAAGCTTGCGTAGAACCCCAAGAATGTACCTGATCGATCCCAGCCTAAAAATACCAATTCTTGATCGATACAAACTCAATTCGAGTTGCTCTTAAATCGAGTCAAAATCAGCTGAACTCGATCCCATGGGACCGCCCACGAGAGAGAAGAAGTCTTCCGAGATCTGGGCGAGATATTTGCTGCCTACGCCTATAAATAGTGACCCTGGACCTGCAGAAAAAGGGTTTTAGGTCTCTCTACGTCGATACTCTGCCGGAAATGCTACTATACTTTGATTGTATTGTTATAATCCACTTTTAACCAATGAGTTATAATCAATAAACATCGATCATTTCATAGTGGACGTCAGCCATACGCCGACCACTCTAAATTTATGTGTTTCTGTACTTTTCCTTACATGTTGATTGGTGTGTTTGTTAGATCTGCCTCATCTTACATTTACTTTCTTCTTTTATCTCTTCAAAAACATCTGAAAAGTGTTGTGCCCAATTTTAGTACAGACAGAGCGACCAGGAGATTATTAAGGTAAACTGTGATATAACCAGACAAAGTATAAATTATATATCAAGCATCATAACTAGTTTATCAAGCAAAGGTCAATGAAGAAAACTGCAATTTGGTTGTTTTTAGTACTGAAATATGGTTCTTGCAGCTTACATTTTTCATTTCTATGTTTTAAAACATAACTAATTTAGCATAGCCTGAAAAATGGTTCCAACTTTTTGTTCTTTGGTTGTTGGTAGTTATATCTAAAGTAGCAGTAGCCAAAACCTGTGCTTGCTTATGGTATCAAGCCTGATTTGGTTTTTTCATTGTCATAATACATGTTTTAAATAACTTGATCATAACATTAGAAACGTGAATATGATCCCTTTTTCTCAGCATAACATCAATACAATAAAAATTTAATTAGATGGTATACATTCAATATAACTTGATGTATTAATTTCTCAGCATATTTGTGTATTTACTATAATTTACATGCATATGATTTGATTTGTTGTTTCATATTGACCGTTACCAATTTGCATTCTCAAACTATATGACTTTGTCTGACATCAATATAAGTAAATGCATAAATAAATAAATTGACATTATATCAAATATAGCTGAAGATAATTATTTGCTTGTCCATACTCTAATCGATTCCTACAAAACAACTTTTAACTCATCACTTAGAAGCCAACAATCATCAAGTGTGAATAGAACATGCTCCCGCACAAGCGGTCTAAGAAAAGAAGATAAATATACCGACCTTGGCCCTATTAATACGGCTATATCATTGAACTCAACTTCAATTCAATTGTGACTGTTTAGCGGGAGTCTTTTTGCTTTTGGTGGACCTTTGTCGCCTCTATTCTGAGATGTACTTAAAGTGTCAGCTTTACTTGCTCTCCCAATTTCCATCTCAGCATCGTCATATTGCTCAAAAGGGATTTCATTTTCCGAGTGGGGTCTTTCTTCACATGACAAAGCCCTTTCTTCATACTGCATTTTCTTTGTATCATGTAGTGCTTGTTCTTCGCCTTCATTACAAGCATCGACTAGCTTCTTTGCATTGGCTGCTCGTTCTTGGCCTTTATTACAAGCATCGGTTAGCTTCTTCTCATTGGCTGCTCGTTCTTGGCCTTCATTGCAAACACCGGCTGGCTTCTTACGTTTGCCATTTGAATTATACTTTGGGGATTCCTCTTTAGTCTTTCTCTAGTTTCGAGTAAGCATAGAGCTTGGAAACGTCTTTTTCTGCAAATGAAACAAAATACAATTTTGTTTAAATTTATGATAACAAAGAAAATAGAGGATAAAACATAAATTTACTCTGGAAAGTTGTCCATATGAATATGCTTGATAGAAAATGATAAGTTATCCATATGAATATATTTGCAATATGCATTAAACTCAGGCATTAACTAAATTGTGCAATAACTCGAGCATATAACTAAAAAGTAATGCATTAACTTCAATGTGCAATTAATCCATGTTGAGATTAAATGGTGTGCCTCTATGATATGGTTTAACTACAATGTGCATTAAACTGAGATGTTAGGTATTAATTCAGGCATATATAGTAGAATCCGGTGCAATAGGAAAGTAATAGGCAATCTATAAATCCATAAGACTGTAGACCATTCAAAAGTAAAGTACAATAAAAAATAGGAAACAATTCTAAGTATCATCCTTTCTTACACCTAAGGATTGCACTTAATATATCCATAGTATTCATTACCAATCGTATAAGTGTTCAAAAATTAGGTCATTAGGGAAAAAAAAGATATAAGATATGAAGAAACTAGAACAATCATAAAATCTCACAACACAACAGAATAACATATTTTTTTTAGCAAAACTAGCGGGTTGATTGGGCCCCTATCAGATTTTATTGCAGGTAACAATAAAATAAAAATAGCTTGAAACATGATTCAAGCTAAAACACATAAGAAAAACACAAGGAGAAAAGACATACACACAAACAAACCAAAACAAGGAAAAGAAAATGGAAGAAACACAGGAGGGACCCGAAGGAATGGCAAGATTATCTCTAAGCAGAGATCAAACCAACAAAGAAGACTGCCATTCTCATCATTGCTTCAAAAATATCATTTTTTTTAAACTTTCCAAAATACCTCACTGTCTCTTCTTTTCTTCTCAAAGCAAATGAGATTCATTTCCTTCCAAATCAAATTCAAGTATTTCTTAATACACACAGTAATTAATCAAGATTCACTAGTTCGCCATCTTGTATAGTTGTAGATCATATTCCAATCAATATTAGTAGGGCCAGACTGTTAATTCGTAAGTACAGAAAAGTGTAACAAATCCGATAGTAACTTCAATAACGTTACTTATCCCTTTATAAGTTTTGTAAATTGTAGGCAATAACAAAAAAAAAAGTGTGACAAGTAGTATAAAATATTGCGACGGCACAAAACCGTTACGAACAATATTTGCATGAAATACAATTTGTCACGAGAACCCCAAAGCCTAAGGCCCAATCTTTGGCATTTTAATATAATATGAAGGCCCACAGCCCACATGCCTAATGCATATATAGTGTGCCTCTATGATATGGTTTAACTACAATGTGCATTAAACTGAGATTAAATGGTGTGCCTCTATGATATGGTTTAACTACAATGTGCATTAAACTGAGATGTTAGGTATTAATTCAGGCATATATAGTAGAATCCGGTGCAATAGGAAAGTAATAGGCAATCTATAAATCCATAAGACTGTAGACCATTCAAAAGTAAAGTACAATAAAAAATAGGAAACAATTCTAAGTATCATCCTTTCTTACACCTAAGGATTGCACTTAATATATCCATAGTATTCATTACCAATCGTATAAGTGTCCAAAAATTAGGTCATTAGGGAAAAAAAAGATATAAGATATGAAGAAACTAGAACAATCATAAAATCTCACAACACAACAGAATAACATATTTTTTTTAGCAAAACTAGCGGGTTGATTGGGCCCCTATCAGATTTTATTGCAGGTAACAATAAAATAAAAATAGCTTGAAACATGATTCAAGCTAAAACACATAAGAAAAACACAAGGAGAAAAGACATACACACAAACAAACCAAAACAAGGAAAAGAAAATGGAAGAAACACAGGAGGGACCCGAAGGAATGGCAAGATTATCTCTAAGCAGAGATCAAACCAACAAAGAAGACTGCCATTCTCATCATTGCTTCAAAAATATCATTTTTTTTAAACTTTCCAAAATACCTCACTGTCTCTTCTTTTCTTCTCAAAGCAAATGAGATTCATTTCCTTCCAAATCAAATTCAAGTATTTCTTAATACACACAGTAATTAATCAAGATTCACTAGTTCGCCATCTTGTATAGTTGTAGATCATATTCCAATCAATATTAGTAGGGCCAGACTGTTAATTCGTAAGTACAGAAAAGTGTAACAAATCCGATAGTAACTTCAATAACGTTACTTATCCCTTTATAAGTTTTGTAAATTGTAGGCAATAACAAAAAAAAAAGTGTGACAAGTAGTATAAAATATTGCGACGGCACAAAACCGTTACGAACAATATTTGCATGAAATACAATTTGTCACGAGAACCCCAAAGCCTAAGGCCCAATCTTTGGCATTTTAATATAATATGAAGGCCCACAGCCCACATGCCTAATGCATATATAGTGTGCCTCTATGATATGGTTTAACTACAATGTGCATTAAACTGAGATTAAATGGTGTGCCTCTATGATATGGTTTAACTACAATGTGCATTAAACTGAGATGTTAGGTATTAATTCAGGCATATATAGTAGAATCCGGTGCAATAGGAAAGTAATAGGCAATCTATAAATCCATAAGACTGTAGACCATTCAAAAGTAAAGTACAATAAAAAATAGGAAACAATTCTAAGTATCATCCTTTCTTACACCTAAGGATTGCACTTAATATATCCATAGTATTCATTACCAATCGTATAAGTGTCCAAAAATTAGGTCATTAGGGAAAAAAAAGATATAAGATATGAAGAAACTAGAACAATCATAAAATCTCACAACACAACAGAATAACATATTTTTTTTAGCAAAACTAGCGGGTTGATTGGGCCCCTATCAGATTTTATTGCAGGTAACAATAAAATAAAAATAGCTTGAAACATGATTCAAGCTAAAACACATAAGAAAAACACAAGGAGAAAAGACATACACACAAACAAACCAAAACAAGGAAAAGAAAATGGAAGAAACACAGGAGGGACCCGAAGGAATGGCAAGATTATCTCTAAGCAGAGATCAAACCAACAAAGAAGACTGCCATTCTCATCATTGCTTCAAAAATATCATTTTTTTTAAACTTTCCAAAATACCTCACTGTCTCTTCTTTTCTTCTCAAAGCAAATGAGATTCATTTCCTTCCAAATCAAATTCAAGTATTTCTTAATACACACAGTAATTAATCAAGATTCACTAGTTCGCCATCTTGTATAGTTGTAGATCATATTCCAATCAATATTAGTAGGGCCAGACTGTTAATTCGTAAGTACAGAAAAGTGTAACAAATCCGATAGTAACTTCAATAACGTTACTTATCCCTTTATAAGTTTTGTAAATTGTAGGCAATAACAAAAAAAAAAGTGTGACAAGTAGTATAAAATATTGCGACGGCACAAAACCGTTACGAACAATATTTGCATGAAATACAATTTGTCACGAGAACCCCAAAGCCTAAGGCCCAATCTTTGGCATTTTAATATAATATGAAGGCCCACAGCCCACATGCCTAATGCATATATAGTGTGCCTCTATGATATGGTTTAACTACAATGTGCATTAAACTGAGATTAAATGGTGTGCCTCTATGATATGGTTTAACTACAATGTGCATTAAACTGAGATGTTAGGTATTAATTCAGGCATATATAGTAGAATCCGATGCAATAGGAAAGTAATAGGTAATCTATAAATCCATAAGACTGTAGACCATTCAAAAGTAAAGTACAATAAAAAATAGGAAACAATTCTAAGTATCATCCTTTCTTACACCTAAGGATTGCACTTAATATATCCATAGTATTCATTACCAATCGTATAAGTGTCCAAAAATTAGGTCATTAGGGAAAAAAAAGATATAAGATATGAAGAAACTAGAACAATCATAAAATCTCACAACACAACAGAATAACATATTTTTTTTAGCAAAACTAGCGGGTTGATTGGGCCCCTATCAGATTTTATTGCAGGTAACAATAAAATAAAAATAGCTTGAAACATGATTCAAGCTAAAACACATAAGAAAAACACAAGGAGAAAAGACATACACACAAACAAACCAAAACAAGGAAAAGAAAATGGAAGAAACACAGGAGGGACCCGAAGGAATGGCAAGATTATCTCTAAGCAGAGATCAAACCAACAAAGAAGACTGCCATTCTCATCATTGCTTCAAAAATATCATTTTTTTTTAAACTTTCCAAAATACCTCACTGTCTCTTCTTTTCTTCTCAAAGCAAATGAGATTCATTTCCTTCCAAATCAAATTCAAGTATTTCTTAATACACACAGTAATTAATCAAGATTCACTAGTTCGCCATCTTGTATAGTTGTAGATCATATTCCAATCAATATTAGTAGGGCCAGACTGTTAATTCGTAAGTACAGAAAAGTGTAACAAATCCGATAGTAACTTCAATAACGTTACTTATCCCTTTATAAGTTTTGTAAATTGTAGGCAATAACAAAAAAAAAAGTGTGACAAGTAGTATAAAATATTGCGACGGCACAAAACCGTTACGAACAATATTTGCATGAAATACAATTTGTCACGAGAACCCCAAAGCCTAAGGCCCAATCTTTGGCATTTTAATATAATATGAAGGCCCACAGCCCACATGCCTAATGCCTTCCTCACATCTCAAGTCTTCATGTCTTCTTTTTTTTCTTTTGTAATAATGTGTTAAGAGATAGTTTATATAGTGGTATTGGAATAAATATTCCACAATGTGGGACTTGTTCCAATATACGCAATACCAAACACTTATTTCCTCTTCACTAACAAATGCACTCATTCATTTTTGTCCAACACAGACAAATTGCTGCTTCTAGCCATGGTCATCAACTTTCTCCATATAAGAAGGTTCTCATCACAGCCAAAGAAGATGTGATAACATGTCCCATTGTTATCACCATAGAAAAAGCATGAGCTTCCAAGTTTGAGACCAAACCTCATCAGAAAATTTCTTGTCAACAAAGCTCAATTAAACACCTTCCAAAGCATTAGATTTTCCTTTGGGGAAGAATCAGAGTTCCATATAATCTTCATCCATATGCAAGGTGGGGTGTTATCATACCTAGATAGCAGTTTCTAAACATGGGAAATTAAATGAGGCTTAACCTACTAGACTACATGGTCATGACACACAGAAGGATAAGAGGTAGCTTGTAGCTGAACCAAAGCATCTCTGATGACCTAGTTTGATGTGAAGGGTAGCTGGAGATGGCCATTCAAAATGTAGTCAATAGCCATAGCCTCCTTTGCAATTCCAATTTGTATTATATCCTAATAATTCAAGAGATTTGATATTATCATTCCAGGAGCTCCCCATGGCTCTGACCAGAATTTAACAGGGGATGAGTTAGCCATCTTCATCAATATAAAAGGGAGGAAAGAAGCTCTCAAACCAAGCAGTTTTCTCCATGTCCAACTATAGGATTGTGGAACTTGCATACACCAGAAATCCTTCCTACCAATTCTGTATGTCCAAATCCATTTCACCCAAACACTGTCCTTTTTAGATAATATAGAATTAAAATGTGTGCTAAAGGTAGCAACACTCCAGTAAAAAAAGTTCTTCACCCCTAAACCTCCTTTTGACCTTGTCATTTCAAATAAACTGAAAGAGCATGGTATAGGCTTCCTTATATAGATGGAACCATAGATGGAACCACACCTAAAGAATCTCATCATTGCACTTCTAATCATTTTCAACAGTTTATTAGGCAAGATGAAGGCTCTAGCCCAATAACAACCATAGAGAAGCTTACCGATTTGATTAGAATAAGTCAACCAGCTTAAGATAGAAATCTATTAGCCCAGCTACCCAAAGAAGAAGTGATTCTGTTATAAAGGAAAGGCAGTCAGTCCCTGATATCCTGGAAGAAATGAGAGGCAATCCTAAATAGGACATGTCATAATCCATCAGCTGAAGGCCTGAAGCATTTGACAATTCAACTGAAAGTTGCAAGGCTACACTAGAGAAAATTATGCTAGATTTGGACTGGTTAAGAGTAAGGTCAGTTATTGTTGAAAAGGATGACAAGGTGGTCGGAATACACTGGATTGAAGGTAGGTGAGGTTTAGTGAAAATCATAATGTCATCAGCAAACATGAGAGTCGATATGTGGGGGTCTTTACACCTTGGATGGTAGCTAATAAGATTGGCATTATGCTTAAGAGAGGTTAATCTTGTGAAAACTTCCATCACATAGATAAAAATATAAGAGGAGATAGGGTCACCTTGACGAATCCCCTGCCTGCTTTTGAAATACCCGACTGATCGACCATTTAAAATTAGGGAGAACTTTGGAGAAGAAATACATTCATACACCTAGCCAACAAATGGTTTTGGAAATCTCATTAGAGCTATGATGCGAACAATAGAAGTCCAGTGAATCGAGTCATAGGCTTTCTTTATATTAAGCTTCATCATGGCAGCAGAGGAAGCAATAGCTCTAACATACCTGCTAAGGAGCTCCTGAGCAAGAAGGACATTATCTAATATGTTCCTCTTTGGCAAAAATGCAACCTGATTTTAGGAGATGAGCTCTAAGAGAACATGATCTAATCTTGTAGCAAGAATTTTAGAGATAAACTTATATACAACATTGTAGCAAGAGATTGGTCTAAAGGAAGTAACAGAGCTGGCATGAGATGACTTTGGAATTAAAACAAGTTTAGTTGCATTAACTTCAGAGAGGAGTTTGCACTTAACAAAGAAGTTATGCACAGCTTTACAAAAATTACTGTGGATGGTATCCCAACTATTTATGAAAAAGAGTACATTGAAGCCATCCGGACCTCAACTTAAATTCTCGTTCATTGAGAACAAAGTAAGCTTTATATCATCATCAGTTAACTGATTTACCAGCAAGGAAACCTGATCAGTGCTTAGCATGGGAAGTTGAATTTCATCAAACATATTTAGATCAAGAGAGATATTGGCAGAGTTACCAAGGAGATCATTATAATAACTAAGGAAAGCAGTGTCAACCTGTTCAGGAGAAGAGTAGAGGCAGCCGTCTTCAACATGAATAGATCGAATGTTTTCTCTAGCTTGCTTGATTTTGATCAAAGCATGAAAAAATCCAGTGTTTCTGCCACCAAGCTGGAGCCATTTATTATGCAATTGCTGTTTTTTCATCCTGCTTTCACTATCAAGTGCTTGGTTAAGCGATGTAAAAAGCTTTCCTTCCTCCTCAGCTGCTTGAGCATCACTAGGGTTGTTCCTCATGTACTCTTGAGCTACAATGTGTTTTTCCTTTATAAGGTTCGACTACTTTGATCCATCACCATACAACTTATAAGCCCAAGATCTTAGAGCTTCTTTAACAAATTTTAGCTTCCTACGAATTTTAAACATAGGATTACCACAACAACTAGAAGAACAAGCAGTCTTTATAATATTTTTATATTCAGGGGACCCAATCCAAACATTGAAAAATCTTAAGCTTCTTTTCTCTTTAACCTTGGGAAAACCGAAAGAAAATATAAAAGGGGAATGGTCAGATATTATAGCATGAGGGATGTTAACAGAAAGATTACGCTAGTGAGAAAAGGAGATTAAGTTATAGAAAGCATGATCAATAGTAGAAAAACTTCTCGCATCACTCCTCCTCCTATTATTCCAAGTGAATTTTTCCCCAAAAGAAGAGATTTTGATGACGTTAGAGTTAATGGTAGCAATGTTGAGAGGTTGAATTTCCTTTGGCAATAGGGGAAGACCACCTTGCTTGTCATCCAAAGTTAGATAGTAGTTAAAATCACCCATGATAATCCATGTGTGACTTTCCTGCCAAAGATGGGGAAGAAAGTTAAGAAGATTTTGTCTCAAAAGATTGGAATTGTCAGCATAGATAATAGTTAGATAAAAGGAAGCAAAAGGATGACTACAAGTAACTTGAAAGTGAGTGTACTGTCTTGAAGAGATGATAGTTGTTAAAATGAAGTAGTTTGGGTCATGGAGGACAAGGATCCTACAATATTTAGCATCACAAATATTTTGATGCAGCATCCAGGAGGGGTTAACATAGCTAGCAGCTTACTTGGTTAAAGGCATTTTTTTTTCAAGAACGACAACATTTTTTAGGTCGTGGGAAGAGATAAGATTCTTAAACTGATCAAGTTTAATATGACTGTGGGCACCTCTTATATTCCATACTCCGAAGTTTGGTATCATCATAAAACTATTGAGATTGATGGTTTGTTATTTTCTTGCTCCTGGTTATAAGAGATTGAGAATTAGAAATGGCAGTTAAGGCACTATGATTTTTTGAAGGGGGGAATTTCTTTTGGTTACCAAATCTTACAATGAGATTGTCAATTGGCAACTGAGTTCCATATACATTATTCAATTGAGGAGTGGATATCCATTTAGGGATAAAAGATTTTTTTACATAAGGGAAGGAAGGTGAGACTGATGAAGGCTTTGGTCCAAGTAGGTTTTGTGGAGGCGAAGAGGTGGAACAGATTGGCAGTGTAAAGGAAGAAGATATAGAAGATGGTAGATCGGATTGATCATGCAGGGAGTGCACAATCTGTTTCAGTTGTGTTTCAAGTGCTACATAAAACTTTCTTTCAGCTACTTCAATACCGGTTAGATTGCTTCCTCCATCACACAAATGAGTTGATAGTAGCTGATGTTTGTCGTGATTTGGTGGAAAAGAAACACAGTTACTATTTGGAATAGGCCCATAGTGCTTGTGCACGTGCGCATGCCTTTTACTGTGTATTGTGTTATCAAACTTTTGGTTATCACCCTGAACATCCTACTCTCTGGGTTGTTCCTTGGTAAATTCACAACTTGCTTCGAGAAAATTATCCCACTCATCAGCAGTGTGCACTTGCACAGGCATGATACTTTGATTATTATTTCTCGTGTTGTGGCTTAAAGCATCATCCTCAGTTACTTCGGGATGTTGCCTGGAAATATTATGTCCAGCTTCGAGACACTCACCCTCTTCAATTTCAATTTCAATAGCACCGCCTTCCTCGGGACCACCACTTAATGTTCCATCAAACACAATGTCAGTATCATTCTCCAAGGTAATAAACTTGTTCAAAGTAGTAATTTTGTTAACTGACTGTATGGCATTGCCAGCATGTTCAGAATTATCACGATTATCATTATCATCTTCAACTTCCTCGTTAACAACGGACTTATTCATTCCAACCCCAACATTACTTCTTAATTCATTTGCTTTATTAATCAACTAGCTATTTCCTTTTTCTTTCTTTTCATTATGCGAGACTCTCTTCCAAACTTGTTTCGACTTGTCTGCCTTGCTCAAGACTTCATTTTTCGTATGCCTTCCTCTTTTCGGTCTACAGTAACAAAAACAACTACAACAACCATCTTAATTTCACAATTTGCCAGAGGGCAGGTAAGATCTGTGTATCCAAATTCATTACAATTTTTCTAATGGCCTCCTTCTCCTTTCTTTTAACTTTTTATTTTATTCTTCTTGTGTTTTCTTCAAGGAATGCTCAGCCTCCACTACAATTCCGACCACCATCTCCTCTCCTCCTCCACCATGACCTACCATCACTCCTCTACTCACGGCTATGAAACCCTATATCCCAATATCCATCACCAAGTCAAGTAATAAACCCTAGCCGAGCCTATGGATGCAAAACCCTCCTTGTTTGCCTTGAAACCCTAGCCTACCCTCCCCACCTTGCTTTGGCCGTAACTATCTCCACCTCCTAGCCATGCTTCAGATCTGAGTTGACCCAAGTCTAGCCGTAGGCCGAGCCATTTAGACCATAGGCCTAGCCAACCTCCACTTGATCCATGTTTATGCCATGCCTTGCTTTGCCTTCCCCTTTCCACGTCATGGCCGTGCCTTATGACCCTATAACCTAGCCTAGCTTGCATTTAAACACCATGGCCGAGCCTAGGGGTGATGAGGCCGAGCCTATAGGGGTTGTGGCTAAGCCCACTTGATGATTCATCCCATGTTGTTTCACTTTAATTCATTTTGTTCTTTGACTTGATAAAAAATTTGTATCGAATTTTGTTCTCACGGTTTAATCCATATTGGTTTGTGGAAAATCATATATTTATAATTATTTTATTTATTTGAATTACAAGATCTGAATTTGGTTGTTACTTCTTTCCAGATTTTGTCATGCCTTCTCGTGCTTTGCGGTGTGTGGATCTTTTTGTTTTAATTGACCTCTAGCTTCAAAAAGGTGAGTATTCACTCTAGACATTACGTACTTTTATTGCTGTGAAACGATGACAAGTTAATCTGTATAAATTGATATATTATTCATATATGCCTATGATGTGATTATACGATGTTAAATCCTGTTTATAAAATTGTTGCATCATCTAATATGAGATGCTATATTTAACTGTTCATTTATTTCTGCATCTCACACTGCAAGTTCCTTATCACTATGGGTTGAAATGATACATACCTGAACGGACTTTAGAATAAGGAAAATTCATTATGGGCTGAAATGATAGGCTCGAGTGATTTTTATTTGCATTTATTTTTCTTGGGATTGAGGGTTTGAAATGATAGAACCCGGATTTTTCTTTTTAAATTACGGATTGAAATGATATATTATCCGTATCACTGGACCTAGGTTAGAAAATATGATACAGACCCGTGGTTATTTTTAAAGTATTATTTTTGAGGTATTAAGTATTCTGAAATATTAAAATATGAAATTTAATAAAAAATTGGATTAAATGATTTAAATAAATTGTATAGTTATTTTCTATAAGTTAAATGCATAAATAAAAAAAGGGAAAAAGTGTATTTTAAAATATGACTTAACTTGGAATTTGGAAATTTGGCTTAAATGGAAATTTTGAGTTAGGTAAATAAATGGAAATTTAATTTTACTTAGGAGATGGGTATGTAAAATAAATTATTAAGTTATTGGTTGAAATAAAAGTTAAGCAATTTATAAAGTATTGACTTAACAATTGAATTTTTTGTTAAATTGGATATTTATTTATAAAATATTATTTTATTAAAATTTATAAGTTAAATAATATGCAAATAAATTTTTTTGAAGGGTGGAATAAGTTTGATACGTTAAAAATGAGAAAAATTGAAGATATATTGTTTTAAAGAGTATAACAGAAATTATAGCTTTCTGAAATGCTGTGGTTAAATGAACTATGGCTTGAATTACACTATAAAGACCTATAGCAGCATTTTTGAAGGGCTGTAATTTCTGGAAATTCGAACTATGGCTGGAAATACACTAAAAGACCTAGAGCAGCATTTCTGAAGTGCTATAATTTCTGAAAATTTGAACTATATGCTGAAATTACTAAATGAACCTATAACAACATTTTTGAAATGCTGTAGTTTCTGAATTTGAACCATGTTTTGATATATACTGAATATACCTACCGCAGCACTTTATAAATGCTATAAATGCTGATGTTTTGAAAATTACCATGTTTAAAATATTGAAATTGAATGAGTGAACCTAGAAATTGCTGAAATTCTGAAAATTGAATATTTGATTTGGAAGGATAACTACTTCACATTTAAATGGTTTAAATGAATTGTTTTGATTTGGAATATAAACCACTTTTGAAAATTTATAACCACGGGTAATAGTAACGTTGGTTGTTAAAGAGACCAAGATCGGATGTGGGCATACTCTCTGTCGATACCGAAAACCACTTTGACAACCGTGTACGCAGTGGAGATTCCAGAATGAAGTAGGACGGTGACGACGTTCTGTTAAGGTATATACGTGGACCCGACTCACATGAGTTGGCATAAGGTGGTTAAACAGGAGCGATTCCGGGCCAGTGAGGTAGCTCATCTTGTCGAACACACTTCTTCATATGCCATTCTATTACCTTGTGATTGATTGGTACGCACCTTTGATTTTAGGAGTGTGGCTCGAGGTGGGCGGTAGTGGCTGCTACGCGTCACCACCAGTCTGGATATTAATTGGTATATCTACCCTGGCATTGCCTTGTGTGCCGTGTCACCAACCATAGCAAGCCTTGTACGAGTTTGGTTTTCTCCCGTAGCCCGTGGAGTATTTAGGGTAGCCTCTCGATCTGGAGGTACGCTGTTACTGGATGGACTACTGGGACTATTACGTGTTAAGGGGAATATTGGTTCACTCCTTAACGCTATTTAAAAGTAGGTTTATTTTACTATAGACATTATTATAATAGATAAATATTACTACATGGTAAATATTTTAACGGATCCTTAGAGGATGGGCGGTCCCAAGAATCCTTTAAGTTACTTGTACCTCTATATTACAGTTTCACTTGAGTTGGTTTACACTGTATAAGTATGTCCTGACTCGAGTGTTTGTGTTTATTTCTTACGCTCGGGTCAGCTTGAGTATTACATCTTGGATCTACCTTCTGGAAGCTAGAGATTTCTGGAGTTATCTTCTTATCAAGTTGTTGTCTGTTTCAGTTTCAGTATTTCCATATCAGCTCATGTATTAGAGACATATGCATTTGGGATTTTCTACTATATTTGTTTCAGAATTGTAATTGTTTATCAGACTATGTATTTTGGTACTTTTTTTGAGATTGAGTTGTAGTGGCTTCATAAACCACTGTGGTTATTTTATTTCTGTTGCGAGTTATTTTGATTTTATCTGTGTCTGTGATTTTGTGATTAGTTTTATTTACTCCAATTTATATTATAATCTACTGTTTTGAATTATTCAAGTCAGACATGTGTGGATTTATTGTCGATTTGAACGATCCAAAATAGTGGGTCATTACAGTTGGTATCAGAGCTTTGGTTTTAGGCAAACCTTAGCCTGCGGAGCAAAAACTCATTAGAGATAGTAATTACCCTAGAATGAGTGAAATCAATCTTAGAATCATTTCTTTGTGAGAGAACGTATTTTAAAGTACAAAATGATTTTTCAAAGGATTTTTCAAAGGAATTTTCAAAGGATTTTTAAAAGAGTATTTTGATATAAAAAATTTCTTGTTTTTCAAATTTTTCTAAACTTCTTTCTTTTCCTTCCTACTAGTTGGAAATTTCCTTGTTCGGGATATTTATGTCCCGCTGAACCTTATCTTATCTTATCTAATCTTGTCTTTGTCTCTCAATTTTCCTCTTTCCTAAAATTTGTTCTTGATCTTTTTCAGGATGGATCATAGGAATACAAGAGGTAGGGGACGCGATGTCACCCCAGCTCCTGAGCCTGCTGCACTAGTCACGTTCACTAAGCTTTGCAAGGAATATACAGAGCTTGGTGGCACCAAGTTCACAGGATCTGAGAGCATCATTGAAGCTCAACCGTGTTTGAGGGATTTGGAGAGAATCTTCTCCGGTCTCGAGATCACTAATGCCCAATAGCATTAGTTGGCAGCTTGGCAATTGAAAGGAGCAGCTTTGGATTGGTGGCAGTCTGTCATAGCTCTCGCGCTGAGGCTGACATTTCTTGGGAACAATTTAGGTATCATTTTATGTTGTTTTGAATTTGATCCAATTTTCTATTGTCAGGAATCTGTCTTATATTTCTTTATCGTGCTTTAGGGATGCTTTTCTGGTGAAGCGGATACCCGAGGCAGAGAATCTCTGCTGTATCGGGAATTCATGGATCTAAAACAGAGTGATATGTCTTTTTCTGAATATGAGAGGAAGTTCAATGAACTTTCTAAGTTTAGCCTTACTTTGATTGACACTCCTCTCAAGAAGAATGAGAAGTTCATTGCTGGTGCACGTCCAGAGTACTATGACCGTCTCATCACCATGTGTACAGCCCTTTCACCACTCTAATGGATATGGCAATTAGATACGAGAATCCTACCTCTAGGGATCCTCCTGCTGCTCAGTCTGATTCATCTCAGTCGTCTTCTGGCAATCCGAAGAAGATAAAGCCCAACTTCCACCATAAGAAGAACCAAAACAGGACTCTAGGGTTGGGATCATCTTCTTCATCTCAAAGGCAGTCGACTGACCTGTCTGCCATTACTTGCTACAGATGCAATCAGAAGGGACATTATGCTAATAGCTGTCCTACTTTGGGTGATGCTGCTATTCCTCCAGCTCAGCTGACTAGGCACGATCTCTGTCACATTTGTCTACAGCCTGGCCATTTCAAGAAGGACTGCCCTACTCAGAAGAAGGGCAAGTCATCGGGTATGTTTTCTGTTACTTCTGCATCCTCCCCAGCTCCACCTCTCGCACCTGCACCTGTTCCTGTCCCTGCTCCTAATGATAACCAAGGTACACTTCAGGGCACTTTTACTTTGTTTAAATCTACGGTTCGTGTTTTATTTTTGATAATGGAGCTTCTCATAGCTTTATTTCTTTGGATCTTTGCAATAAATTCGAGCATCGAATTTTGCCCGAATTTGCTTCTGTGCCTTTGTGTGTTTCAAATCCTATTGGTGGTCGTACAAATCTTAGTAGGATTTGTAAGCAAGTGAAGCTTCTCTATTTTGAGCACTGTTTCACTAGTAATGTTTATGTTTTGGGTTTTGATGCTTTTAGTCTATTGCTTGGGGGTGATTAGCTGTTGAGGCATGATGCCCGTATCTCTTGTAGTTCTCGAACTATTTCTCTCAAGGACGATTTTGGTAATTCTTTGGAGATTCAGTGTAGTTTGCCCCCGGATTTTGCTAGCAGCTTTATTTATTCTCTTGATTCATCTCCTAGTGATCTTCACTCGACTCATGTGGTCAAATTATATGCCGATGTATTTGATGAAGTCACTTATTTACCTCCTAAGCGTGAAATTGATTTCTGTGTTGATCTTATTTCTAGAGCTCGACCCGTAGTTCTTCCACCCAGAAGAATGGCACCCCGTGAGAAGGTTGACTTAAGGAAGCAAATTCAGGACTTGTCCTCCAAAGGTCTGATCAGACCAAGCTATTTGGAATGAGGAGCGGTAATGGTTTTCGTCACTAAGTCCGATGGTTCTTTGAGGATATGTGTTGATTATAGGAAGCTAAACAAGCTCACTATGAAGAACAGATATCATATGCCTCGCATCAATGATATGTTTGATCAGCTCCATAGAGCTACGGTTTTCTCTCAGTTTGATCTTGCCATGGGTTTTCACCAGCTTAGAGTTGCGGAGGAAAGTATCCCTAAAACTGCTTTCCGTACTGATAATGGCTTTTATGAATGGTTAGTCATGCCTTTCGGTTTGACTAATGCTCCTGCTTTCTTTGTTGATTTGATGAATCGTGTTCCAGTCTTCGTTGATGATATCCTTTTCTTCTCCAAGGCAAAGGAAGAGCATGAGTCGCATTTGAAATATGTTTTAGAGACTCTTCAAAGTCATCAGTTGAAGGCTAAATTCTCTAAATGCCATTTCTGTAGAGATGAAGTCCGATTCCTCGGGCATATTATTTCCATGATGGAGTTTCTGTCGTTCCAGTTAAGATCGCCGCGATCAATGTAAGTCTTTCTCTTTCTCTTTCTCTTTCTGAAATTTGATCTTTCTATTTTTTCCGTAGTCCTTATTTCTTCCTATTCTATTACAGGATTGGGAAACTCTTAGGACTCCAACTGATATTCGAAATTTTCTAGGCCTTGCCGGTTACTATCGGAGATTCACTGAGAACTTCGCTCGGATTTCTGCACCTCTCAATGCTTTAACTCGAAAGAATGCTAAGTTTATTTGGAATGATAAGTGTAAAGCTGCATTCAATGAGTTGAAGTGTAAGCTTACTTCCGCACCAGTGCTTACCGTTTCGAATGGAAATGAGGAATTAATGGTATACACTGATGCTTGTCGTTAGATTTGGGAGCTGTTCTGATGCAAGATGGGAAGGTGATTGCTTATGCTAGTCGTCAGTTGAAGACCCATGAGGCCAATTATGCAGCTCATCATTTAGAATTGCTTTCTGTTGTCTTTGCTTTGAAGCTTTGGAGGCATCATCTTTTGGGTGCTAAGTTTGACCTCTTTACTGATCATCAGTCTTTGAAGTATATCTTCACCCAAAAGGATTTGAATCAGCGGCATGTTAGGTGGCTTGAGTTCCTTGCTGCGTATGATCTGGACATTAGCTATACTCTCGGTAAAGCTAATGTTGTGACCGATGCTTTAGTAGAAAGAAGGGGTTGTTGTGTCAGCTTGTTGTTTCCTCTCCTCTTTTGGATCATATCATGGCTAAGTAGGATGAGGATGTGATGCTTAGGAGTGTGAAGGAGAATGTTCGTAGCAGAGTTGGTAGTAGTAGCTCTGATGGTACTGGAGCTCAGATCGATGATAGAGAGATTTTGAGGATTAACAATAGGATTTGTGTCTCGAACGTTGATGGATTAAGGCAGGAGTTACTTCGGGAACATCATCGATCCAAACTTTCTATTCACCTGGTACGATGAAGACGTATTAGGATGTGAAGAGGCTTTATTGGTGGAGAGGTATGAGGCGGGATATCTCCATCTTTGTTAGTAGGTGTGCGACTTGTCAGCAAGTAAAGGCGGATCACCAGAAGACCCCTGGTTTGTTGCAGCCCCTTGAGGTTCTCAATTGGAAATGGGAATAGGTTTTCATGGATTATATTGATGGATTGCCGAGGTCTCGGAGGGGTAATGAGAGTATTTGGGTTATTGTGGATAGATTGACCAAATCAGCTCACTTCATTCCGGTCAAATCTACTTGTTCTGTTTCCAGTCTGGTTGAGATTTGCTTGAGGGAGATTGTTCGTCACCATGGTGTTCCTATCAGCATTATTTGTGATCGGGATCCCATCTTTACCAATCAATTTTAGAAGGTTTTTTAGGAATTTTTGGTACTCGTCTGAATCTGAGCACTGCTTACCATCCGCAGACCGACGGTCAAACGGAAAGAGTAAATCAGATTCTAGAGGGTCTTCTTAGTGCTTGTGTTCTGGATTATGGAGGATCTTGGAAAGATCATCTCCATCTTTTTGAATTCACCTATAACAACAGTTATTAGGTATATATTCAGTATTCTATTTTGATCTCATCTTAATCTTTATCTATCTCATTCCATCTTTTAATTCAAGCTAGTATTGAAAAGTCTCTATTTGCTTCTCTTTAAGGAAGACCTTGTAGAACTCCATCCTGTTGGATTGAATCCGGTAATCGTTTGGTTCGTGGTCCTGATATGATCTTGGAAGCTTCGGAGAAGGTTGAGGAGATGAAGAGGAAGATGAGGATTGCCCAGGATAGGCAGAAGAAGTATGCTGATCGTCGTAGGAGGGTTTGGAGTTTGCTGTCGGTGATTTGGTTTTCCTTAAGGTCTCTCCTTTAAGGAATGTGGTTCGGTTCGGTCGTAGAGGGAAGCTTACTTCTACATGTGTTTTCCGTATCTTGGAAAGGATTGGTTCTCTAGCTTATCGGTTGGATTTGCCCGAGAAATTTGCTGGAGTACATAATGTATTCCATGTATCACATCTTCATAGGTATCTACATGATCCATCTTTGATTATCCAGCCTTCTGCTCTTGATAGTTTGGATATTGAGCCTAATCTGACTGTTGAGAGGAAGCCACTTCGTATAGTCGATCGAGGTACGAAGTAGCTAAGAAGGAAATCTGTCAACCTGGTCAAAGTGCAGTGGATTATTGATGGTCGGCATTATACTTGGGAGACGGAGGAGAGCATTTGTGCTTCGAATCGGGAATTGTTTATTTCAGGTACTTTGGGTTTTGCTATCCTATCTTTCTTTGTTCTCCTTGTTTTCATTCCTTTTCAAGGACGAAAAGTTTTCAGTGGAGGAGAATGTAACAACCCAAGATTTTGTAAATAATTTTAAATTTAATTTATTTGAAAACTTTTATTTTCAATTATAAAAGTTTGAATTTTTGGAATTTTATTTGATGTTATTGCAATATATCTTCCAAATAGGATAAAATAAACAATTATTGAAATTCTATATTTTGGTCAAATTTTGACTTTTATTTGAAAATTTGAAAATTTAAAATTTTAATCTTTTTATTTGAAATTGGGTATAATTATAACATCTGTTCTGCTTTTTGTTTCATTTAATTCTGATTTATACTTTGTAAATTGGATAACATTCAACGTTTTAAAACAATTAATTTTTGAGTTTATTTCTATATTTTCCTATGTCCGTCAACTTATGTTATTTTCTATTTTATGTGTATACACTTTAATTTATCTATTTAGATGTTTCATTTGTATATCTTTTATTAAATAGCTGGGAAATGAATCAATTATTTGAACGTTACGTTGTTTTATTTTGGCATAAGTTACATTTGCTTTATTTCTTGCCTTTATTTGCTTAGCCTATTTATTTCCTACCATAGTCGTTCGCAACCTATTCCTCAAACCTTAGCTGCCTGCTACCCTATCAAAACACGTACAGAAAACAAAATTTCCCATCTCACTTTCATTTGCATCACCAAAGAGAAAATACTATAAGTTCTAATGGCCTCCTTCTCCTTTCTTTTAACTTTTTCTTTTATTCTTCTTGTGTTTTCTTCAAGGAATGCTCAGCCTCCACTACAATTCCGACCACCATCTCCTCTCCTCCTCCACCATGACCTACCATCACTCCTCTACTCACGGCTATGAAACCCTATATCCCAATATCCATCACCAAGTCAAGTAATAAACCCTAGCCGAGCCTATGGATGCAAAACCCTCCTTGTTTGCCTTGAAACCCTAGCCTACCCTCCCCACCTTGCTTTGGCCATAACTATCTCCACCTCCTAGCCATGCTTCAGATCTGAGTTGACCCAAGTCTAGCCGTAGGCCGAGCCATTTAGACCATAGGCCTAGCCAAACTCCACTTGATCCATGTTTATGCCATGCCTTGCTTTGCCTTCCCCTTTCCACATCATGGTCGTGCCTTATGACCCTATAACCTAGCCTAGCTTGCATTTAAACACCATGGCCGAGCCTAGGAGTGATAAGGCCGAGCCTATAGGGGTTGTGGCTAAGCCCACTTGATGATTCATCCCATGTTGTTTCACTTTAATTCATTTTGTTCTTTGACTTGATAAAAAATTTGTATCGAATTTTGTTCTCATGGTTTAATCCATATTGGTTTGTGGAAAATCGTATATTTATAATTATTTTATTTATTTGAATTACAAGATCTGAATTTGGTTGTTACTTCTTCCCAGATTTTGTCATGCCTTCTCGTGCTTTGCGGTGTGTGGATCTTTTTGTTTTAATTGATCTCTAGCTTCAAAAAGGTGAGTATTCACTCTAGACATTACGTACTTTTATTGCTATGAAACGATGACAAGTTAATCTGTATAAATTGATATATTATTCATATATGCCTATGATGTGATTATACGATGTTAAATCCTGTTTATAAAATTGTTGCATCATCTAATATGAGATGCTATATTTAACTGTTCATTTATTTCTGCATCTCACACTGCAAGTTCCTTATCACTATGGGTTGAAATGATACATACCTGAACGGACTTTAGAATAAGGAAAATTCATTATGGGCTGAGATGATAGGCTCGAGTGATTTTTATTTGCATTTATTTTTCTTGGGATTGAGGGTTTGAAATGATAGAACCCGGATTTTTCTTTTTAAATTATGGATTGAAATGATATATTATCCGTATCACTGGACCAAGGTTAGAAAATATGATACAGACCCGTGGTTATTTTTAAAGTATTATTTTTGAGGTATTAAGTATTCTGAAATATTAAAATATGAAATTTAATAAAAAAAATTGGATTAAATGATTTAAATAAATTGTATAGTTATTTTTTATAAGTTAAATGCATAAGTAAAAAAAAGGGAAAAAGTGTATTTTAAAATATGACTTAACTTGGAATTTGGAAATTTGGCTTAAATGGAAATTTTGAGTTAGGTAAATAAATGGAAATTTAATTTTACTTAGGAGATGGGTATGTAAAATAAATTATTAAGTTATTGGCTGAAATAAAAGTTAAGCAATTTATAAAGTATTGACTTAACAAATGAATTTTTTGTTAAATTGGATATTTATTTATAAAATACTATTTTATTAAAATTTATAAGTTAAATAATATCCAAATAAATTTTTTTGAAGGGTGGAATAAGTTTAATACGTTAAAAATGAGAAAAATTGAAGATATATTGTTTTAAAGAGTATAACAGAAATTATAGCTTTCTGAAATGCTGTGGTTAAATGAACTATGGCTTGAATTACACTAAAAAGACCTATAGCAGCATTTTTGAAGGGCTGTAATTTTTGGAAATTCGAACTATGGCTGGAAATACACTAAAAGACCTAGAGAAGCATTTCTGAAGTGCTATAATTTCTGAAAATTTGAACTATATGCTGAAATTACTAAATGAACCTATAACAACATTTTTGAAATGCTGTAGTTTCTGAATTTGAACCATGTTATGATATATACTGAATATACCTACCGCAGCACTTTATAAATGCTATAAATGCTGCTGTTTTGAAAATTACCATGTTTAAAATATTGAAATTGAATGAGTGAACCTAGAAATTGCTGAAATTCTGAAATTTGAATATTTGATTTGGAAGGATAACTACTTCACATTTAAATGGTTTAAATGAATTGTTTTGATTTGGAATATAAACCACTTTTGAAAATTTATAACCACGGGTAATAATGACGTTGGTTGTTAAAGAGACCAAGATCGGATGTGGGCATACTCTCTGTCGATACCGAAAACCACTTTGACAACCATGTATGCTGCGGAGATTTCAGAATGAAGTAGGATGGTGGCGACGTTCTGTTGAGGTATATACGTGGACCCGACTCACATGAGTCGGCATAAGGTGGTTAAACAGGAGCGATTCCGGGCCAGTGAGGTAGCTCTTCTTATCGGACACACTTCTTC